>CM068544.1:32499328-33939328 GCA_035048495.1 Euptelea pleiosperma | reverse complement strand
ACAATAGGGTACCACAAATTATTTTAGGGTAAAAAGGTCTTTTTTAGAGTTATTTGAGTGCAAAAATCTAATGTTGTAAATTACAAATCAGATTGAGTTTTGGCTTGCGGGTCCACTTTTCATACGGACAAATCTAATCTACAACTGTTTGTACTTTGACCGTCCGGATGTTTGGCAAATTCCTAAGTGGACCTACAAATCAAATAGGACCAAGATGTAAAGAGGTATGCCTAAAACTGTTTCATTTGCAGCCGCCGCATTTTTTGTAGTCATCGATGCCATTTGGGCCTACTTAGGGGTGTCAATTTTACCCGATTTAACCGGAACCGAATAGGAACCGAAACCGAAAACACCGATTCCGGTACCACATTTTTGGGAACCGATTAAAAAGAACCGGAATCGGAACCGAACCGAAAACTAATGGTTACGATTCCAGTACTCTAATATGGAACCGAAACCGATAAGAACCGGAACCGATATATAAATATAGTGAAAAAATTCTCATATTACCAAGATTGGACCCGTTATACCCGAAATTGGAACCGGAACCGACAAAAATTACATAATCGGTTCCGGTTCTGGTACCATCACTTTGAGAACCGGAACCGATAAGTACCCGAACCGATAAGAACCGGAACCGTTTGTTCCGGTTCTGGTCACCTTAGGAACCGAACCGGAACAGACCCGTTGACACCCCTAGGCCTACTGACCGCATGGATGTTTATCCTACCCCTTGGTGGATATACAAACCAAAACTCACCTTGATTGGTAATCTATAACCATAGATTTTAACACTTAATAGGACTTTTTAAGGCGTTCTTATAGCCGTTGAATGCAACCATTTTTTGAGAACTAAAATCAACGGCTAAAAATCATTAAACAAGCTGATATTTTGTATGAATGTCTATTAAGGAGTGGGCTAAACATCCATGCGGTCTGTGAGCCCAGATGACAGTGGTGACTACCAAAAATGCCACCTCCAAAATTCTCACAGTTGAGATCAACCCATGAAAATAAGTCTAATCCAACGCCTATAAATCACTAATCAGGCTGAGTTTTCATTTGTAGGTCCACTTAGGGATTGGCCAAACATCCATACGGTCAGAGTCCTCTAAGAATATGCCACGTGGCTACTATTGTGTCCTGTAACACCGGAGCCAGAGCCCATTTTGGCGTACCCAGAAGATGAATCAATGGCTGATTTTTGGTGAGGATGATCTCCTCACCGTAGAGATCATCCTCACAAAAATTCAGATCATACCGATATTCGTAGACTGGTTTAGAAGTTGAGGAATTATGGGCCGTCGATTTTTACTGTGTAGGCCAAAATGGGGGTCCCCCAAGCCCCACCAAACCAAAAAAAAACTAAAAAAAAAACATACCTGATTGTTCGCCGCTTTGATCGGAGCAAGGAGGCGCGAGGAGACCGCGAGCAGACTGCCGGAGGGAGAGGGAGAAATCGCCGGAAGGAAGAACAGGAGCCAAAGAGGAGAGGAGAGAAGGCGGGAAGGCGCGGGAGAGAGAATGAAAGCGACTTAAAGTCGTCGCCTGGCAGACGCCCTTTGAAAGGGCGTTTTTTTAACGAAAACGTTTTTTAAAAAACCATTTATCAGGAATAAAACGCCCTTTTAAAGGGCGTTTGTCAGGGTGTCAGCCCATCAGTCATTCGTTAGTCAGGGCGGTGACTGATGCGACTGACATCAGACTAAACGCCCTTTGAAAGGGCGTTTCGTTTTCTTTTTTGGGATTTGCGAAAACTTGTATTCTTTTTTGTAAATAGATTTAAATTTATTTTCTTTTCTGCAATTTTCCCTATAATATATAATGAAATAGAGAATCAAACAAGGGGAGGGTCTGAGGGTAATTGTGTGTTGTTTGAGGATTTCAAAGATGCAGCAGGCCGTGCGGACTGGAATTCGAACACTCCGATCTTCCATTCTGTCTCACTATTTCACTGTCGCTTCGCCTGCAACTTATGCGATTTCAGAGAGAGGAACCGTTCTAGGGTTCATCGGAGGGTCTAGGGTTTTGTCTTCTCAATCGGCCGCATGTTCCCTTGCAAATTTCTTGGAGAAGGGGGAGGTCACCACTCGTGTTGTGGATCTTCTCAAATCCATTCCCTTCGTTGATCCTGCCAAGGTAGGTAGACTCTCTTCGTCCAAGCTTTGGATTTGTAATTGGTCTGATCTGTTGTCGTTTTTCCGAGTTCCATTATCATTGAATTTGGATGATAATTAGTTAGAAATTTGTACAATAAAGAGATCTATAAATGTCGAACAATTTACATCATTATCTAACGCAATTTGAGGATGCAAATGGGCCTTCATACTACTCCAAACATCTCATTAGGATAAAAACCATCCTATATATCTAATTATTTTATTAAATTTGTCTTCAACGTTACAAATACTCCAAATCCCCCAAACATGTACTCCTAACAACGCTACCCTTCCCTTTGAAATTATAATCCTGTATTTACTATATTCAATATCTATAAACTTAGGTCCTCAATCTTATCTCTGGAACCACTTACCTAATGTATCCCTAACAAACTCTGTAATTTTCTTAATAGTTACCCCAACCAGTGTTTTTAAACGCTAAGGCGTGAGGCGAGATGCTTCTTGAGCAAAAGCCTTAAGGTTCAAGCCTCAAGGCATAAGGCATAAGCCTCTCCAACGGACAAATCTAGTCTGCAACTGTTTGCAAACTTAAAAGTATGAAAACAGTGTTGGTACTGTTGGATGTCCGTTGAAAAATGTGTTATTTCAATGTTTTCAAAAAACAATATTTTATAAATTAAAAGCACGACTTTCAAGGAGCATTCAATGGTGGATACACTGTTTGCATAATTTTTAGTCTGCAAACAGTTGCAGACTAGATTTGTCCCTCTCGAACATGCATTTTTTAAGTAGCTAAATAATTCAAATATAAAAATAAATAAATAGCAAATATTCTAAAAAAAGGAGAAAATCAATGAATAATCTAAAAAAATAAGAAAGAATTATGACAAATCACATTTCAATATCCAAATCCAAATTCTAAACTCATCAAAATCAAATTAAAAGCGTACCACAATCATAGTTTCATACTTCCAATTGTCCAAGTCTATTAAAACTAAAACAAAATTTAAGTGTAAGAGCCACTCTAATCCAATGATTTTAATCGCAAAGGCGGGCGAAGCACTTCAATAATCTAAAGTGTGAGGCGTAATGCGTAATCCTCGCAAACATGCCTTTTTGAATAAATACTAAATAAAGGATAATTCAATAAAAAAAGAAATTTAGTTAATTTTGTGAAAAAATAAATTTAGTTAATTTTGTGAAAAAATAACATTAATCTATATCATGTGGGGAAAATAAATGTTTTTGTTGCTTTTATTTAAGCTAGAATAGTTTAATTATGATTTATAAAAAAAGAAAAAAATGATTTTTTTAAGGTAAGTTGGCCCCCATTGACATATGCATGTGAGGCGCAAGCTTCTAAGACAAGGCTTAAAAAAGTTTGAAACGCGTGATTCGTAAGCCTTTTTTAAAGCCTCAGTAGACGAGGCATAATTTTCATAAGCTTTTAAGCTTTATTAATAAGTCTTAGGGTGTTTTGGGAAAGCCTTGCCCAGAAGAAAGCCTCAAGGCATAAGCCTCAAAAGCCTTTTAAAACACTGACCTTTTTTAGGTTGACACACACCTGTCTTACTAACCTATTATATTCAACAAAAATATTTTCCGGATGGCCTTTGAGTGGTCTAATATCCCAATGACAACATGAAAGTGACATGAAATAAATCAGAGTGAGAGAATTAGCTTTGATGGAAGTGATTTGGCTCTCTAAGGTCAAATATTGGCTCTCTAGGGCATTCCCCAGAAGCGACATGATGCAGTGACAGTTGGTTGTAATGAAGAGTGGGCAAGGGTTAGAAACAATGCGCAACAACGACACCCGATTGCAATGAAAAGTATTAAGGGTTCTCACACCATACTGGACGAGTGCGGGTAAAAAGTTAGTTCAAGAGAGTAGGATTTGTCTTGTCACTTGGAATATTGGGACTTTAAAAAGTAAGAGCTTGGAGTTAGTAGACACTAGACACAATGAAAAGAATGAGTTAACATTGCATGTTTACAAGAGATAAAGTAGGAAGGGGAAAAAGCTAAGAAAATAGATGATTACAAACTTTGGTACACATGAGAAAATAAAAATAGAAATGAGGTAAGAATAATTGTAGTTAACAATATAAAAGAGATATGCGATGCAATAGATAAAGAAATGTCCAACAACTCAGTTGGTCAGGTTCGGGGCAATTGTACCCAAAGACTTGGGTTCAAGACCAGTTCTTACCTGGGGAGGGGGAGGGGGTTACTAATAAAAAAATGGACTTATAAAAAAAAAGAATATGCGATAGGTTATTTCAATAAAATAGTGATAGGTGAAGAGATTATTAAAATAATTAGTGCTTGCACCTCAGGTTGGATTAAATGAAAGCATTAAGAGACAATTTTGGGAAGACATGGATGGATTGATGTAAGAAATTCTTGACGGAAAAATGATATTTATAGGAGGAGACTTAAATGGGTATGTTGGGAAGGAAAATACAATATGAAGTGTGAGTTTGGAGAAAGAAATGAAATAGGAATTGTGATTCTTTAATTTGCGATGGCATATGATTTTGCAATAGCAAACAAATACTTTAAAAAGAGAGACGAATATTTAATTGCATTTAAAAGTAGAACAAATATGAATCAAATAGACTTCTTTCTACTTAGGATAAATGAACTATTAGTATGTAAAGATTGTAAGGTTATTCCAGGAGAGCCTGACTACACAATATAGGCTAGTGGTTTTTGATATACACATCAAGAAATGGAAGAGAAGGAATGAAAATAAAAGATGCCCAAGAATAAGGTGATGGGATTTAAAGGGGAAAAAGTGGTGTTTTTCATAGATAATTTGGTAAATGAAGAAATGTGGAATGTAAAAACAAAGACTACGATGATGTGGGATATAATGACTAAATGTATTAAAAGAGTTGCAAAAGAGATCTTTGGGAAATCTAAACAGAAAAGTCGTACACAAAAGGAAACTTGGTGGTGGAATGATGAGTTTCAAAAGGTCATTAGAGAAAAGATAATTTATTACAAGACTTGAAAACTGTCTAGAAACAATGAGAACTTAGAAAGATTTGAAAATGCTAAAAAAGAAGCAAAGAAAGTGGTGAGTGAGGCCAAAGCTGCCAAACTTAAAGCATACAATAGTTATATAATAAATTAGGGACAGGAGAGGGCGAGAAAGATGTCTACAAGCTTACTCGAACAAGAGAGAAATGATAGAGATTTAGATCATGTTAGATGCATTAAGGGCGACGACCAAAAAGTCTTAGTGAAAGATGAAAAATTAAGGGAAGGTGGAGGACTTATTTCCATAAATTATTAAATTGAGATAACATAATGGGCACTGGACTAAATGGAAATACTAGAGAATCTAATACATACATACTTTTGTAGAATTATGGTATCAGTGGTGAAAGCAACTTTAGAATAGATGAGATAGGTAGGGCCTTAAGATAGATGGTATCCCAATAGAGGTGTGAAAATACATGAGGAGAATTGGATTGTCCTAGGTTACCTAGTTATTTAACAATGTTGGAGACAAAAAATGTCAGATGAATAGAGTACTGTAGTGACTATATACAATATATACAAGAACAAATGAGACGTACATAGTTGCACAAACTACTGTGGCATCAATTATAAACCACATTATGAAACTTTGGGGAGTGGTGGAGCAAAGATTAAGGCAAAAGACAAGGATATCTGAAGACCAATTTGGATTTATGCCAGGAAGGTTGACCATCGAGGCAATCTTTTTACATAGACAAATGATGGAAAAGTTCAGAGAAAAGAGGAAGAATCTCCACATGGACTTTATTGACTCAAAAAAGCATATGATAGTCCCTAGAGAATTAATTTGGTGGGCATTGGAAAAGAAGGAAGCCCCAAATGGATATATTGACATCATAAAAGATATGTATAAGGGATAAAAAATAATTGGTGGTGAGACAAGTGAGTTTTCAATCATAGTTAGATTTCACCAAGGATCGCCTTAAGTCCAAATCTATTTGCTTTAGTTATAGATGAAGTAACTGCTCATCCAAGGTCCCCTAGAGTATATGTTATTTGCAAATGACATAGTATTAGTTGAAGTCTGGAACAAAGATGTATTTGAGTGTGTAGACCAGAAGTTGGATGTCTTATTAGAGGAGATTGCATAAAAAATAGGGGAGTATGGACCTATCTCTTAAGGAGATGTTGGGAGGCAGGTTGAAGCCAAGAGGAGTATATCAAGTTAGCTTGTCTTGAAGATACTAGTTAGAGGCAAAAGTCAAGGTTTAAATGGCTTAGAGAAAGGGATAAAAATACAAAGTTCTTCCACAGGATTGATGCCAAAAGGAAATGTTGTCACATATTCCATCTTATGGTGGAAGGCTATGTGACTGAGGAGGAGGAGGAGAAGATACGTGACGTCATTGTGGAGTTCTACTCCAAGTTCTACTTTGCACCATGCTTGGTTAGGCCTTTGCTTGATGGAGTTGGTTTTGACCTAATCTATCAGTTCCAAAGGGATTGGTTAGAGAGACCATTTGATGAGGATGAGATTGTCAAGGCTATATAAGAGTTGAGTGGTGATAAAACCCTTGGACCAGACAATTTGTTGCTTTTGTTCTTTAAGAAATGTTGCGGTATCATAGAAGATGATTTTATGTTGGTGATTAAGGAGTTCTATGACAACACATCTTGATTGGAGCTCCAATAGTACTTTCACCACTTTTATCCCTTAGAATAAGGGATAGAAGTTCGTAAGGATTTTAGACCAAGTGGTCTGGTGGGAGTATTTACAAGATTATCTTAAAAACTCTACCCTAAAAAATTAAGGAGGTGCTCAGTTCGGTTCATGGTTTTGCTTCGGTTTTGTCAACGAAACCGAAACATTTCGTTAATTTTGTCCAAAACATTTCGTCAATTATGAGGAACGAACCCCCTAGAGTGTATTCAACAAATTGTTTTTTGTCAAAATGTCACTGTATAATCAAATATCTACTACGCCATTTATATGGCATTTTATTCTTTTAAAATATTCTAAAATTAATAAAGCATCAACAAAACCGGTTAATTATTACAAAGTTTTATATGTACCCCCCCCCCTTCCTTTGAATTGTAACAATTTTTAAAACTGCCCTCTACATCTTAAAATATTAAACCTTCCACAATTGCCCTTTGGATGATTTTCAAAAGCATTCCTCCATAATCTTCCAAAACTACCCTTTTGCCGAAATTTCTAATTTTTATTTTTTTCTTAAAAAATGCCCTTAAAAATTTGATACATGATTAAACAAAGACATTTTGGTCGCTGTGTGGTGACTCTTTATGCTAAAAAATTCTCATTTTCTTTTGCCTCTCTGCTAGGTGTCATCAACGACTACTTTTTCAAAATTACTCGTATAATTTGATTTTTACATTATGATTAAAAAAAGACATCTTAGTTTTTTAATATTTAAATATTAGCAACTTGCTTACACCTATCACAATCATTACAAAATTTTCAAAACTACCCCTCGACTTGTCTCAAATTTCGAAACTGCCCTCAAAATTTTAAAAACTTGATCCTTCCATAATTGTCCCTTTGGATTGCGAAATTTTCGAAACCACTTCTCAATAATCTTCTAAAACTACCCTTAGTTTGCCAAATTCTCAGCCTTTTCATTTTTTTTCAAAAATGTCCCTAAAATTAGGGGCATTTTCATTATTAAACTTGGCTTAACCCAACTTAAAATCAACCCCGATTACTTTTTAACATGGGTTTGGGCAAGTTCAAAGGTAAGTGGGGGAATAGGAGTTCCCAACCTACACAATAAAAATCAGCTTGATTTGGGATTTCTTGCCATTGGATTTGAGCAGTTTTCATGGGTGTTGGATTCAATCTTTTTTGGGATACTCAAATCCAACTGCTAGACATCACAAACTTTGATATTTTTAGTGTGTAGGTCCACCAAGAGGTGGGCAAAGAATTCATGGGGTTAGTGGACCCAAAAGAAATCCTTAGGGAGGGTGTAATTGCAAAATTAGAACTATGGATGGGACTTTAGAAATTATGGGTTTTAAGTAAGACAGACAAAGGCAGGATACATGCAATGTACGTTTAGTAAAGATACTTGTAGGGATGAGCTATTAATTATGATTGATGGACAAGAAATACCCCAAAGGGACAAATTTCGTTATTTATGTTCAATTATTCACAAAGATGGAGAGATCTGTGAGGATGTGACAGATAGAATTAGTGTTAGATGGCTAAAGTGGAGATGTTCTAGAATATTATGTGATGACAGGTACCTATCAAGCTAAAAGAACAATTTTACAAGATAGCCGTGGGACCATTTACACTTTATGAAACTGAATGATGTGCAGTTAAGAAACAACATGGTCATAGAATAAGTGTAATAGAGATGAGAATGATGGGATAGATGAATGGAAAAACTAGGAAAGACTAAATTAGAATTGAACGTTTTCGAAGAAACCTAGGAATAGACCTAATAGGATATAAAATAAGAGAAAGTCGATTAAGATGGTTTGTGCATGTGCAACAAAGACCAACGATAGCATAAGTGAGAATAAGTGCTTTGGTGCAAGTTGAGGGCCTTAAAAGGGAGAGAGGATGGTCAAAACAACATGGATGGAAGCACTAAGAAAAGATCTGGACTTATGCTTTGACAAAAGATATAGCTCTAAATATAGTCAAATGATGAAATAGGATTCATGTTGTTGACCCCAAATATTTGGGACAAAGCTGTAGATAAGATCAATCAAATTGTGGATTTGTTTGATAAGCCAAAAAAAGTATCCTCATTTGATTGATCTGATTATGTGATCAATAAATATGCCCATTGTTTGATTACGTGATCAAATTGAGGATGTTAAGTAGTTAACCATTTAATCTAGGACTTCAACTCGAACTCGAAGCCTCTCATACCCTTAAACTTGCCCCAAGTCCCTAACCCATTTTAAAAAAGTAATCAAGGTTGATTTTAAGGTGGGTTTAGGCAAGTTTAAGAATAAAATCCCTAATTATATTCAACATGTATTGGATATTGTAGGGACAATTTTGAAAACTGGCAAAACTGAAAATTTTGGCAAACTAAGGGGTAGTTTTGGAAGATTATGGAAGTTCGAAATAATATTTCTCAGTCCAAAGAAACCATTATGGAAGGATTAATTTTTAAAATTTTGAGGGTAGTTTTGAAATTTGAGGCAAGTGAAGGGGTAGTTTTGAAAATTTTGTAATGATTTTGATAGGTGTAATCAAGCTGTTAAATTTAAATATTAAAAGATTAAAATGCCCTTTACTATCATAGTGTAAAAATTAAATTATACATGAGTAGTTTTGGAAATGTTTCAAAGTAGTCGTAATGACACCTCTAGCGGAGAGGCACATGCAAGGGCGTGCAATTACAAAAAGAAAATAAGGAGATTTTTTTTGGCAGAAAGAGTCTAGAGTGATCCAAATGTTCCTATTTTATTAACATGTATTTGATTTTGTTGGGATATTTTTCAAAAAATGGCTAAAATTAGAAATTTTGACAAACTAAGTAGTAGTTTTGGAAGATCATGGAGATGGAGGAGTGCTTTCGGAAATCTGGAATTTCGAATGGCATTGTGGAAGGTTTGATATTTTAAGATTTAGGGGGTAATTTTGAAAATTGTCGCAATTTAATGGGTATTTCTAAAAAAATTTGTAATGATCACACCAACTCTGTTAGATGATGGTATTAATATTAAAGTATCTTAGAAGACTAAAATGCCCTTTAAAAGGTTTAGTAGATATAGATTATACAGGGGCATTGTGGAAAAATATTCGTTGACTAGGGGGTTGGTTCGTTGTACAATAGAATAGATGATCTAGGGCTACAACTCAAACTTCAAAGAATACATGGTGAACGATTATTGACATAGGTAGGCCGATAATTAAACTATTTTGGGTATTTTGTAAGACCCCCTGAAAAATACTTGTGGGACGATACCGTAACATCGTCATCTGTCTGTTCAAACCACTAGATGTTCTTCGAAATTTGTGTGGTGGTCCTTGGGATTTATTTGGTGGGAATTTTTTGACCACATCACAAATTTTGGAGAACATCAATGGTTTGAATATATGGGCGACGTGCTACTGTGGACAATACTGACACTGCCCAAAATACTTTGAATTACCGTTACTCCTTAACTTTTCATTCTTTTGGTCTTGCGGCCCCTGTGACAATCATTTACTGTCATTGACCATTGCACCACCGTTACCTCCTTTACTCGAATGCCTTGAGGACTGAAAATGCGTATTTTAATTAAAGGACTTTTTGCCCTTCTAACTCACCCCACGCTCAATTAAAACATTATGCTTATTCACCAATTGAACCTTGAGCACCTATTGAACCATGACACATGGTATTGAAATGTGTACATACGAACAAAAATCGACAATGGAGATGATTTTAGGAATAATGTTCTTTTTCGCACATCTAAATTATTCATATGAATTGTATGTGCTTTTCGAGTAATTTTATGCATCAAGCTCCACAATGTCACATTCCCGTCTTCAGCATGCGAGAGTATTACATGTGGCCTGCTTATGTTTGTTAGGTACAAGCAAAGTGATATTCTCAAGGATAGCTAGCTGAGAGTAACCATACCTGGGTTGGAAGCAGCATCTCCTCGGTCATTAGCTCCTAGTCCGCTTGTTTTAACTTTTCTTTCGCAAAAAGATGCGTTTTACAACATAACACAAGTTGTCTAGAGAAGCCCAACCCCCTTTTTCGGCAAGCTATTTGTACATCTACAAAAAAGCAAAAAAGAAATGGTCATTAGCTTAACTCTTTATTTGTGAACCCAACAAAATTCTGTGACCTGCTTACTTAGTTGTAGAATAACCAAATCCACATATGGTTGTTATTAAAGCTTGAAGCTTTTCTCACATAGCTGTCTGCCTATAGGAATTAAGAGCTGCTAAACACGTCTAATGATTTATGAGAACTAGAAAAGAAGACTTTGTTATTAATACCCCACTTTTCCTGCATTTCTTCAGGCTTTTGTTTGCTAAAGCTGTTTTTTGCTTATCATCATAATGTGTTATGTGCATGTATATGAATTTAATGTACTGCTGACTAACAACTTAAGAAAACGTGTTCTACGCTTAGGTTTTAGAATAATGAAGTGCTATACACCTTGTGGTGAAGTACCTTGAAACCAAGTTAAGTGCGTTGTTTTATTAAATTAGTTTTCCCCTACTCCAACAACGGCACTTTTTCTATACCTGCCACTTTTTCCTGCTTGTATGCTATATGAAGCGATGACAACGGCACTTTTATTTTTTTGCCAGGATACATGTGGCAACCTATCCTGATACAAATTTTGACGTATCCAGTTATTTTAATGATTTATATTAAAAAAAAATATAAAAGCGGGGCTGATATGCTCTACCCTCCATACACTTCATTATTTAGTTAAACACAACTAGTTGTTTGATAGTCTCCCATCTTATAAATCCACTTATATTTATTAAGTTATTGGATAGGTCTGGTATAAGGAAATATTCTTTTTTACTCTTCATACATTTCTTTTTTTTTTTTCTTTTTTTTTTAAAAGTAAAAAAAAACCTTCTGAGCTAATATAATTAAGAGATTTCTTATAATACATGTGTACGGACATTTCATTTGGACTTCTTGAAGGCTCTATGTCAGACACTTAATATTTGTTTTGGACACTGATACACATGCCCATGTTATTGTTGCATAGCTTTTATGTGATAAATTCAGCATTCTTTCAATATCAAATTAGGAAGCACTTTTCTCTGTGTTGGGGGGCACTTTTTTCCTTTACTAAGTGTGAGGCACTTCTTCATATTCACAGCTCTTCCTAAATTTCAGTCTTAAATTCGTACTTGGCCTATCTTTAATCCTTGTTTTCCCCTTCTATGCTACCTATTAAGGATTGTAGCTGTTACTTATCAAAAAAAATTAAGGTTTGTAGCTGTTACAAATGTTTGGTGTTTGACAGGTGAGTCCAACAGCAAATTTCAAAGATGACTTGCAATTGGATACATTGGACAACGTGGAAGTAATGATGGCAGTGGAAGAAGAATTTGCTGTGGACATCCCGGACAGTGAAGCCAACAAATTTTCAACTACTGCTCATCTCATTGACTACATTGCAACCCATCCACAAGCCAAATGAGAGAGTCCGAATCTTTTCCAGGTGAAGTCTTATTGACAACATTGTGGTGTTTTTCTGTGAAACGTGGCGTACGTCAATAGTTTGGAATAATGTTATGGGTCATTCAAACACACTTCTTGACCATCTTTTAGGATTCTTGAGCCTTGAATCATTTATCCTTTTTAACTCAAAAAAGTATTGTCCAATTACTTTTCCATATTTCTAGAAATGTTGATGTTATTTTTTTTTTTTTGATCGGTGTTATTTTGTTTTTCCATCAACTCTCTTTAGTCTTTCTCCAAAAAGTAAAATTAAGGATGGCCCTTTTCAGAATATTAGCTGTTTATTTGTGCGATTGTGATCTACAGGGAATAAAAGTGTGCCCTTTGGCAAATCTGTAGAACTAATACCCCAGGTTTTGTCGAAGAGCCTTTGTAATTGAGCTTCAGGTTCAATCCTGTGTACTAGTTTAACATAATCAATTATTCAATGGTTGCTGGGAAGAGCAGCCTCTTTCTTTTCGCTGAATGCAAGGGACAGACTTGTTTGTCCCAAAAGGAAGGAAGCGGACCTTGTCTTGTGAGACCTCTGGGTGGTGATCCTTACCGGAGATCCGGACTCCTGATTTGCAAGGAATGGGTGTACACCACCATAGGCTTTTGCACTCCAATTTTACTGTGTTTAGCCGGTACTCCAATTGGACTCATGCATCATTATTAGTGTAAACTGGACAGTATTGACAATGGCACCCATACTGTCATATCTTTGTTTGGGAGCAAGCACATCAGTGGTCGGCTGGGTGAATGCAAGTTTTCACTTGGTCTGTGTTATAAATACTCACAGACTTTACCTTAGAAGGTGTGAAGATTTATACAATCACATGTTGCTTGATATAACCCTTATGCATAAGTTCTATATGGCTCTACCGAGATATAGTGTTATTGTAATGAGTTAGTGTATATCGGTTAGGGAAAGTGTGCAGTGGAATTGACCTTGTGAGGTAATCTTTCAAAACGTCATATTAAGGACTATGATGATGAATTTTTAAAGGCTGCAACTCATAAAGCTTAATCTTCACACCTACCTAAAACCATTCAGTTGTTTGATAGGATACTATTGAGTTCATTGTGAGATGATGAGTACAAGTGAACATTCATGTAGAAACAAAGCAAGGAAGCACAAAACACACGAAGAATGATCTAAGTGGTTCGGTTATGAATCCTACTCCACGCTGAGGAAAGAGAGAGAGAGAGAGATAGAGAGAGAGCTATTTATTATGTGTGTTGGGTCTATTTATATAAGCAGGCATCAAGACAGACTTTACAGACTTATCTTAACTTCTCTCCACCAGATGATAGAGGACAAGTGAACTCTCACTTCGGAATTTAAGACAAGTTTGCTTGGGACGGATGGAGTATTGAGTATGTCCTTGCATGCCCTGCCAGAAATCTTGGTTGGACTTCACGCTTTGCAAAAGTTTGCACCCTGGCATTCTAGCCAAGTTGGAAGCCTTATGTGAGTGGTGGCAGTGGGTTTGGATCAACCTGGTAGTCTGATCCAACTAAACCAGGTTCGAGTTTTATTCAAGGTGATTCGTTAGAACCCTAGTTGATTTCAATTAGTCTTGGATTGGGTTTGGTCCAACCTATGCTGAACCTGACCCCACCCGACTAGCGTACCCGAATTTCGACACGTCCAACAGAACTGGTTCTTTCTAGTTTCAGGTTGTCATGTTGACCCATTAGAACTCTGAGTAGGTTTAACTCGAAAAAGTACCCTCAGATCTGTTGCCATCTCTCTCTCTCAGTATTTTAATTATGTTTCTGCTGTAATACTCCCAACCTCTACTTTTCACTTCTGGGGGAGGTGGGTGCCTGTTAAACGTTTCTGGTAGTTGGCTTGAGATACCCCAGATTGGCATCCCACATGCAAAAACCAGCAAGTCAGTTGCAGGTCATGTGTCTTTCCTAACATCACATGGGGTTGCCCGTTAGTGTCTCACCCACCAAACAGTTGGTAATGCAAAATTACAAAAAACTACCACCCAAAGCCCATATGTGCTTTAGGAGTAGGGTGTTGAGGGTTTTAGGGCACTTAACCCTAATAATGTATTTCCATCATTTACCTTGCAGGGTTATTATGTGACATGATTTTAATGGCCCCAGAAGGTAGGATGCTAAGGGTTGCAATGTTGACTGTGTTCATGGCCCTCTTGGGTTGGAACCCATCTTACCCACTGTAAAGCAAATTAAATTATATATATAAAAAATAAAAAAAAGGAAAAAAAGAAGACCCATCTCTCTCTCTCTCTCTCTCTTTCTTGTGCATTATAACCATGTAGATAATAAAGAGAGAGTGCACTTGAGTGCCGGTTTCAGTGAAGCCATGCAAATCTCTTCAAACACTGCGTACATTTATGAAAAACCTAACCCTAGATATGAATCATTTAAATCCTTTATTAAGGAGGACACACGTTGCTGCAAAAAGTAAAAATTGATTTAAGAGGAGTGAAAAAGATTACTAAAGAGAGAGAAGAAGAACTATTATTAGGGTTTGCCATCATTGTTCAGCCCCAAATTTATACCCTAGATTGAAAATCTCATCATCAATTTCACCAGCTGCACGTTATGCTGACCCACTTTTTTTTTACATTTGTAAGTAGAGGTGTATGATGAGGAATACAACAAGGGAGCAGCTCTATTATGGATCCTTATAATCCACTTGATTGGTTGATTCTTTGATGGGGTCCATGTTGGATGATCATAACCGTCATCAGATTTTAAAATACGATCATAGTGTAAGTGAGACCCATCTGATGATTAGTCCTGATCTCTTGTGCTTGCGCCATAATCTACCACATACCGTCTATCTCCCTTGTATTAAGAGGATGAAAAACTAAAATCTATAAGATCAATGATCACATGGTCCGGGTTCCATAGACAACGTCCATGGTGCTTTGTGGTGTCACTTTTTCATTGGTCAAGTGTACTGCATTTAATTTAATAATTAATTAACTAAAACTTAAAACTGATTTGGACGTAATTACAATTTTAGCCAATGACAATACGACACCACTGTTCACCATGACAATATCCATGGACCCCGGACCATATGAATATGTGATCATTACTCCACTAAGAAAAGGGGAAAAATCTATGATACAGGCTACTGTATCAAATTTGTGATGCAGAAGTCCCTCAATTTGCCACGTAGTACTCTTTCGGCCCCACTGCCCCCCTGAATGTTTGGTCCACATCTTGGTGGACCCACACACCAAAAATGAGTGTGATTAGTGATTCCTAGCCATTGGATTTGAGCACTTTTTCATCATGGGCTTAGAACCAACTCATAAGCCGGTTCAAAAAGCCCATGACAAAAAAGTGCTCAAATCAAACGGCTAGAAATCACAAATCACGCTGATTTTTGGTGTGTAGGTCAATCGTAGTGTGGGCCAAAGCATTCAGGGGGGCGGCAAGTGGCCACGAACGAGTCTACTACGTTGCAATTTGAGGGACTTCTGCATCAAAGAACAGCCCAGAAAAGGAGCCGTTAGGGACAAAATGGTAATTTTAGATGCATACAGCCCATTGAGAGGAAAAACATTATTGCGTTAGTGAAGCCAACCCAAATCAAGAACCTATAAACGAGTTTCACGAGGCATGGAATTATTTGACTATTTTACCCTCCCTAAAAACAGCTCCCAACCCACGTATAAAAAAAAAAAAAAACCGCCAAACAAACAAAACATCCTTGCAAACATGATGTTTACGTTAAGCACTCATAACCCATGAGGCTCAAGTTAGCAAAAGATTCATAATTTACACCCTTCAGATAGCTAACGTAACTCTTTGGAGATTATTATTATAACGTAAAGCTAGCAAGAGAGCATTCATGGTGCAACTTTGGAAACCGTGGGGGCAAATCTGTCCTTTTTCGCCGCATGCAGCCCATCGAATACAAAACTACGAGCCTTTCTAACTAAAACGAGCCTCACGAGGCATGAGGAGGACGAAGCCAAATGACCAATTTTGCTTCCCTCTCTCTCTCTCTCTCTCTCTCTCCTTAATCCCAGATGGACAGAGTCGTCAAATACCAGTGAGGCGCAAGTTAGACAAATATAATAAAAGACGAAATTTTAAAATTTTAAAGTATTAAAATAACTCAAATCATCAAAATCCACGTGGGCAAATCCCTCAAATACCCATGAGGCGCAAGTTAGACAAAAATAAAATAAGAACTAAAATTAAGAAAAATGACCAAAAGTTGCATTATGGAGACATAAAACAAGAGCATTTTCCAATTTTACCCCCAACCCATCAAAAGCCATGGGGGGCAAAACGGTCCAACATTTAAATTAAAAACAACGGGAAGACCTATACATAGGAGGTAAGAAGATTATAAGATAAAACAAAAGAGCATCGATGAGGGGTGGAGGTGATGATGGGGGTGCGTCGGTTCGAGCCAATCCAACCATCATTGCGAATCTTCGGACGGCCGAGCCCACCATCATTTAGAAACCAAGAGAAATCTCGAAAATGCCCTTGCTGCACACCCATCATCACATGACGCCATCCCAAGCCTCCATCATCATAGAACATTAAATCCTCGCCCCTACCGGCCGCCTTCCGTGCTTACACATGCATGATTGTTGTGGCAGAAGAGGCATGTCCCCCTCTCTCCCCTTCTCTATATATTAACAACCCCCTTCCCTCCCCCCTCTGTGTCCCTCGCATCTTACCACCCTTTTTTACACCCTTTTCCTACCCTACGCACCAGCAACTTCCACGACCAACTCTCTTGCTAACCACCTTCAAAAGGTGATCTTTTTTTAAAAGCAAAGGAGGCCCCCACCTCTCTCTCTCTCTCTCTCTCTTTGTTTATTGAAGGTTTTACTAGTCTTAGTTTTCTCAAATTGTTGCTGTTTGCATTCACCAAGAAAGGTTGACAGGAGGGATTTTGTAGATGGGTGTTTCTCATTTTGTGAATTTGATGTTTTTTGTGTTTTGGCGGGGTGTTGTTTTTCTTGAGGACCAAGACCCACCAACTTAAGCTTACAAAAAAAAAAAAAAATTCCCACCAACCTTTAGGGACTATATGGGTGTTATTTTAAACTCTGGATTGAATTGCCTAGCAGATAAAGTTTTTAGAGTGAATTTCATTGTTGGGATGTTTTTCTCCTTGTTGGGTTCTTTTACATTTGTTCTTCTCTGCACTAGGACAAGGAAATGATTTGTTGGGTTTTTTTTTTTTGGTTCAAAAGACCTTTTCTGTCTGTAAGGCAAGAATAATTCTAGAAATATTAATGTATATTAATATTTGAATGTCTACTCCGTCTTGTTATAGCCTTTATTCTTTACTTGAATTGAAGGACAGAAGAAAAGATCCTTTAAATGAGTGCCAAGTCTGGGAAGTGTTTTTTATTTTTTCATCTCTTTCGGCTTCCTTCTTTTAGATGCAACATCTCTGTTGCATTTACTAGAGCCAAGCAAGTTGGGTCATATTTAGTTTTTGTTGTTGGTCTCTTCTGCTTTGCTTTCTCTCTTCTGTTTCTGCCTTCTTTCTTTATTTGTAATTATTACCTTTACCCCTTTATTCAGCAAGGCATAAATGAAACAAGCATCCTTTGAGGGACAGGGACGATCTGTTCTTACCCTTTAAATAAGTTTTCTTTGCTCTTTAATGTTATTGCTTGCTTGTGTTGGATTTCTTTCGGTAATGTTGGATTGTTTCTCTGTTTTCCTCTTTTAACTTCTCTGGTTTCACATTTCTATGCTTGCTTGCTTACCAGGAAAAAAAAATATAAAAAAATTTTATGGGTTCCTAAGTCCTGCATTGTTGCCACTTCAAAACCAAGATTAATGTCATTTTATCTTTCATTTTTTGGGTTTTGGAAGGGGGTTTGCTGCTGCAAAATTAGAGTTTTTCTTCTATGGTTATTTCTCCAAGAACTAGTACTTTTGTCCATTTTTTTTCCCTTTGTTATAATAAAGATTACCATCTGAGATACTCTTCTGTGTTGCTGTTTGGTTTCAGGGTATCAACAGGCACTTAAAGATTTCATAGTCATGGAAAGGCTGAACTCAAAGCTGTACTTGGAGAACTGTTATATAATCCAAGAGAATGAAAGGCTAAGGAAGAAAGCACAGCTTCTCAACCAGGAGAATCAGGTCCTGTTAACTGAGCTGAAGCAGAAACTCTCCAAACCTAACCCAAACAATATTCCTGACCTCAACCTAAGCTCCAGCTCCAACCCAAATCCTACTAAATCTACCAAATCCTGAACAACTGATGCCTCTTTAATGCCTTACACCCCTTTTTTTTTTTGTGTAAAACCATAGGAGTCAAAAAAAGTAGTGGATCTAGTTTCAGTCATAATAGGACAGCAATAGTATCTTATCTTCTACCTGAGTAATTGTCACCCTACTAATACCCATGTCTTCTTTTTCTTCTTTTTTTTGGGGGGTTGAGATTATGAAGTTCTGAACTACATAGATGTATCAGAGAGATAGCAATGGAATATAATCTTTTTTATAGTTTTTAATTCTACTCTTCTGTTCCACTTCCCAACTTAAAAACAAAAAACCTCCAATGGGTTACCATAAAAAAATAAAAAAAAATAAAAAAATTTAATCAACATTTAGCTTCTTGTCTATGTTGGAGAATGTCTGGTAGAATGCCTTGAAATGCTTGTAAGCAATGTCAATATCTTCCTTCCCACATATCTCCCTCACACTGCAATGAACAGAAAGAAAAGCAAATCAATATATATATAAACAGTCTAATCATTTATATTAATTAAAAAATGCATATTAATATGGTGTTGCATGGGCATAAAACAAATTTAATTTTAATGGTGCCTATGATCCTTTGACCCTTTGATCTTAACACCTTTGGGGCTATGGCCCAATCGTCAGAGGCCCCACCATAGTAGATCATCTACCAAGAAACACAGACTAAAACTTGTGTCACAAGATGTTGTGACGGAAGCCGGTCACAGCACTCAATACGAGCCACGTGGAATACTATTAGAGGACAATGACCGTATAGATGTTTGGCCAGTTACTCGGTGGACTGGTATACAAAATATCAGCCTGATTCGTGATTTGTAACCGATTCGATTGAAGTTATTGTCATGGGTTGCTTTTAACGGTAGGAATTTGAGCATTATTGAGCGTTATTTGGGTGCAAAAATCCAAAGGTTGTAAATTACTAATCAGGCTGATTTTTGGTTTGTAGGTCCACCGAGGGACTGGCCAAACATCCATACGGTCAGTGACCTCTGATCGTATGACACGTGGCTCGAATTGAGTGCTGTGACCGACTTCCGTCACAACATCTTGTGACACAAGTTTTACTCAGAAACACACATATACATTTTCTTTTTTCTAGAATAAGATCTGACAAGAAAATTGGCTTTTCCATCAGATTATGACTGGGAAGAGAGGGGGAAGAGGAGATATAATCAGAGGTAACGTCATAGATTCAGTGAAGTCAATGTGGTTTTATGGAGTTTGAAAAAAAGAGAAACACATAATATCATATCATCACATGGACATGACACGGCGTTTGACCATCATCCACTGTCCTTACTACTTCTCAAGTTCAAGTCATATCAAAGACCCAACGTCTTTTCAGTTAAATAGAGTCAGAAAAAATCTCCTACAAGTCAAAAGGAATAAATCTTTGATGACGGACCTCAGTATGGCCAGGTGGCACACTCTTAGACAACTGACCTTACGGATGTTTGGCCCGTCCCAGTGGACTTGCAAGACCAAAAATCAGCCTGATTAGTGATTTCCAATCGTTGGATTGGAGTCTTTTGCATGGGTTTATTTTGAACCATGGAATTCAAGCATTATTAGGGGTACTCAGATCCAAATGTTAGAAATCACTAATCAAGCTGATATTTGGTATGTAGGTCCACCTAGGGATGTGTGAAACATCCGTACGGTCAGTGCCATCATTAATGTCCGTCATTGAAGATTTACTTGGGACTTTAGCACCACTGAATTGCCCCTACAAGATCCAACTCCAACGTCAGTTAACAGAATGATACTGATTAAAAGAACAAAAACAGAATGCTACTTGCCATCCTTTATAGAGAACTAGGAAGTAGGAACTATGAGCAATTAGCCCCTATTTAGTTTAATTTGGGATTTGGTCAGAGTTTAAAGGGGACCATTACCGTCATAACAGGTCACGATCTGGTCTCTGTTATTTATTTATTTTTAATTCTTCAAATTCATTTTTCAGCTAAATGATAAATCATTGTTAAAAGTCAAGAGCCACACCCATTTCTTACATCCAATTCTTACACCTGGTAGTGGAGTCCGCGGAGAGATCGTGTTAGACAATCCATCAGCATTGTGAGTTTCTCAAACTATGGTTACCCTCCCCACAAAAAACAAAAAACAAAAAAT
Organism: Euptelea pleiosperma; assembly: GCA_035048495.1. Lineage (NCBI taxonomy): Eukaryota > Viridiplantae > Streptophyta > Magnoliopsida > Ranunculales > Eupteleaceae > Euptelea > Euptelea pleiosperma. The sequence continues at coordinate 33,918,666 of CM068544.1, read as the reverse complement.
CAGGACATTTCGACATTCCTAACCTCGAGAAAAATGGGTTTAAATTGAAAAATCCAGATCATCCAATTAAACCATTATTTTGGATAAATTTTCTTATATGGTTGGCAATGTTGAAATGAACTGATTTTTGGTGATGTGATAATCATGGCAAGGACAACTCAATGTATGGTTGGATTATCCAACATTATCTCCATGTGGGCCCCACCATCGGGTGTAAGAACTGGATGTAAGAAATGGGTGAAGCTCCAGACAGACTGGGTAAAACAGTAAGATTCATCATAACAGCCATTATTTTCATTGTAACGGGTTTAATACATATAATGTAAAGCCTGTTATAAAGGGGTTATGACCCCCTTTTTTCTTTTTCTTTTTTTTCTTTTTTTTTTATTAAATAAATGGTGGGTTTGGTTAAATCACATCCATAGAAGCATGCCTCTTCCTTTGGTACGGCATAATTGCCCTTTATACCAATGGGGATACTTACTGCAAATTTGAGTTCATTTACAATCGTTTAGAACTTCAACCACTAGATGAATCTGGCAAGAGCTGTAACACTTTTGCAGGTTCATTTAATCAATGCTCCATCAAATATGTGGCCAATCAATTAGATGGTCTGATATTTGCAACATTATACAGTGGTTGGCCTGATAATAGCTAAGTAAAACATTTAGAAATGTCATCAAACCAAAATTCAAAATATTGCTTTGTCTCGTTATCTCGGTAAGCTGATGGAACGAGCCATCTCAATTAAGAAAAAATGAGAGAATGAAAAAAATTATTTATGTCTCAATAATATTAAACTATTTTTTAAGGTTTAATTGGACCAAAAAAATAATTTTAACATTTATATATGTAATAAAAGTCGTATATACTATAGAAATAAGTTATTAAACCAGTTTTAGTACCTGAATTATACTTTTGGCACGAGACTATACATCGCCTCAATACCATACTGAAACAAGATTTTGAACCATGTATAGAACTCATACTACGGCCCGTCCCTAAAGGTGGAGAAAGTTTTTTGTTGCTAACAATTAGCAGCGAAAATTGATGCTCACATTCCCAAACCATGTAACGAAGACGAAAAAAAAAAAAGGATTCAATTAACCCAAGTTTGTCTTCTTTGTTACATGATGACTTTTGGGAGTGTGAGCATCAATTTTCGTTGCTAATCGTTTGCAGCAAAAGTTCTCCCTAAAGATGTGTTGTTGGAAAAGGATGATTAGACGAATTCAAAATCATTTAGACCCACTCGAATTTCATTGGCTATTGACTTTTTTATTTTACTTTTATAGGCTTCAGTGAGTATTTATTATTGATCGCATAACCTTAATCTTTGAAAGTTGACTGATTTACCCATTTGGATAAAAGGGGGTGGAACAAACTTTTCAGCCCTGAGACACCTTATTTATTTTATTTTTTGATAAGTAAGAACAGGGAAAATCCCCTTAGACACCTTATTTATGGTACCATTTCTTGTAATGACGGATTAACTGTACAGTCTTTAATAGGGCAAGAGGAATGGGTACCTGTGCATGGAGAGCTGAGCAATGCCGCAATCTACAGTACGGATGCCAACCCCTGAAGCAAGTATGGGACCGATGGTGGATCCACATCCCATATCATTTCTCACAACAAATTCCTACATAGAAATGAATGAGTTAGCAAATACACCACACACATATAAAACAAAAAACAGTAAACAAAAAAAAACTTGAACTAATACCTGCTGTTAAATGTCTTCAATGGACTCAAAAGACCAACATACATTAGATTATCAATGTCCCAAAACATCCAAAAAAGAATTCTTCACCAGATACAGCTAGTTATCAAGGATTACGAGGCTATGATCCATTTGCACTGTTTCTCTCTTCACTACAATTTGATCTCTTAATTTGCTGAATAAGTTGGAAGAAAGCGAAAAAAATGGATAAACTGACTTGTTAGAGTGGAGCCTATACCCTTTAAGTTTTGAGTCTTCTCAGTTGTGACAGGCCGGACACAAGTTTTTGGTATTGTAGACAATCAGGTTCAATTGTTAGTGGGCTCCACCTCCTATTGGAGTTTCAAGTTGAGCTTCGACAGCTCCAGTAAAAGAAATGCTGGACCTGTAAGACGGTGGTATTTTTATCTTCAAGCAGATAGATTTTATTTTTCTCTGAGGTTCCCACTTGGAGAGACAAATTAAATGTGTACACGTACTGAGTGCATACACATTTTTATAGAAATTTACCACAACCTTCATCTTAGATGCAAAGTGGCATCATTTACAAAATAATGTGGACTACTAGTTTCCTATAAAAGCAAAAATAAAAAACCAAAAACCTATCCACTGTCATAATTTCATGCCAATTACCTGAGTTGGAAGGTTATGAATATTTGCAATTTCTTTGAAAAGAAAAGCCGTTACTCCACTGGTGGCATAGCATTGGTTTGCGTTGTGTTTGATGACAAGCCCCTTTTGCAATTCTGGCCTGTGGTGTTCTTCATGTTTATCCATAAAATTTGGATGAACACCGTGAGCCATGTCCGCGGACACTGTACAGAAAGAAACCCCAAAAATGTTTTTAATAAATGTCACTCTTAACTGTGAGTTGCAGATTAGAAAAAAAAACAAGAACAAAGTAACTAGCCAAAAAATAGAAGAAGAAAAAAAGAAAAAAATAAATTATGTATAACAAGTTATACATAACATCTTGCTAGAAAACCTATCAATATATATGGTTGAGATATTTTGGCATGTCTTATCTTGACACACCAGTGGACATGCCTATGTGGGGCCCACATGGCAATGACGCAAGGGTTGATTTTGGTGAGGATGATCTCCAACGACCAGAAATCAGATCTTGAACCGTCTCAATGTGGGCCTCAGACAGGTATGTCCAATGGCGTGTCACAATCCTCACCAAAAAGTGGCTATTCTAGAGAGGGAGATTAGGTTATGTTGCTTTTCGTTTTCTGTTTTCTTGTTTGGCTTTGCCCTTTGCAGGTCATCTCGACCTCTCAGGCTGTTTGTGTGTTTTTGTTTGGCGCTTGCCTTATAATAAATTCTATATTCATCAAAAAATAATTGGCCATTCTGACAATTATAGCCCTATGAAAAGTAAATTACAAGTTGAAAAATTCTAGACAGTCCATTTGTAATTACATTCCTTTATTTGCAATTATTTTCAATAGTATTCTTTTATTTGATTTTAATCCCCAAGTTGAAAATGCTTTGGATAACCTTACCCCTTTCATAGATTCCCTATTTTCCTACGGCGAAGGCCAAAAAATTATGGAAAAATCCTGTAGGTCCATATCCTTTTTCAATTCTTATTAATTAGGGTCGCTGAATGACATCAAAGCCCATCAATTTACACAACTTTGGAATAGGATATTGAGCCACATTTTATTATTTCATGACAACATAAATGCATTAGTATGATAAAGTACAAAATTATATAATGGAAATCAGAAATTAGGTTGCAAGAACGATCAAGAGATGTACTGATAAGTCAAATAAAAATACATTGCCACACAATTATACCGAGAAACGATTGGCGGATTGCACGCTCAAAAGCACCCTCACCCACATACTCATAAGCTAAGCAACCAACTATGCGTCTCATGGCCTGAAACATGGTAGGTGCACCCGCTCCCTGTACTGAATTTGACCCCACCTGTACACCAAGAGATAGAACTAATATTGATGTAATGGCCTAACAAATGGAGTGAAAACATACAAAAAAATTCAGGTTTTTTTCAAATATGCATAGAACATTGAACACATGGGTAGAAAGTAAACACTACCATGAGAATATCTAGAAAAAATCTGATTATGAGAACCCATTAGGGAAAAGATTGTTAACATGTGTATTTGTTATGCCTTTATGGCTCTTATTTTTGTTTCACCCTTTTATTTCTTTTATTGGTCTTCATGTCTTCATATGTAACCAAGGGTAATCCTGGAATTTTACCTTTATTAGTGAAATACAACATTAGTGTGGGAATCGTGGACACTACTCGCGATTCCCACTTTCTCCCACTCCATCTTCTTCTTCCTTCCTCGTACAATTAATCGCCACGTAGATCTACATAGTATCAGAGCTTATGATTGGTAATACTATTCATCGGGCATTGTTCATCAATATCAGACAACTAAAGGTCTTTTTTTTTTATAAGTAACTTTATTAAGCCAAAAGATGAGCAAATAACAAGTCTAGCAAGGTCGAGATGACCTGCATAAGACAAAAGAGGCAAAAGTAGAAAAACAAGGGCTCTAGGGAGCTGCCAGCTAGCTAGCTTCCTTAGAGCACGAAACATCTAGCCTGAAAACAAAATCTTTGAAGAGTAACCCTTTACATTCCGAGAACATCTTGGACCATAAGAACAACTAAAGATCTTTTTAAAGCCCTAGATGACTTCTTTTACTACCACAGGGTGTAGAAACCCCAAGGAAGGGCTTATCTTGGTGCCTCATGCAATAGAACTAGGGATAGTGTTCTCTCGCTGCCACATGTTCTAAAGCTGTTGCAGTCCATGTAGAAGATTCTACATGCCTCAAAAATCAGATAAAAAGACAATGTGCAGGCCTAGAGTTATGTCTAAGATCTCTCAGGCTGTTGTAAAGGTACCTAATGCGTTCTTGGGTCAATCTGCGGTATTACAAGTTAATTTATGTTGTAGTTTTGTGTTGTTTCTTTGCTCATGTGTGATATATGGTCTGTGTAGACCTATCAACAACCACGGTAGTTGATCCAATGAATGGCCTGATGTCCTTTGATAGTAATAGTGCTATGGAGATGAGCAGTAATATCCCAGTTGAGGATTTGGGTGGGCTATGGTCGATGTTCAACCCTAATATGTCCATCACAACAATGAAGTTAAGTGACTCTAATTTCTAGAGTCTTAGTAAGCAAAAATGTTCATTGGTGGTAAAGGTAGGATGAGAACATCAATGGAAGGATCTTAGTTCTTGACGGGAATAATCCTGCCTATGAGGAGTTGGAAACGGAAAACTGGACTACAATGTCATGGCTTCTCAACTCTATGCAACCAGAAATTAGTAGAGGTTTTCTGTTTTTGAAGACAGCAAAAGAAGGTCTGGGATGCCATTACTCAAGACATATTCCCAGGTTAAGAACTTTGCCTGTGCTTATCAGTTAAGCCAAGATATTGCCATCATCGTCATGGGGGGAAATCTTTGACTACATACTTTGCTTTTATGATGAGTATGTGGGAGGAGTTTGATCACTATCGATCTTACGAACTCAAGTGCCAACAGGATGCTGCACATACAAAAAGGAAGTGGAGATAGCTTGTATTTTTTAGTTCTTGGCAGGTTTGAACTCCACATTCAAGTTCATAGGAGTTTAAATTTTGGGTAAAGAGGATCTTCCATCACTCAATCAAGTTGGTTTATGATATGTTTAGAGTGAAGATAGTCGGTGTACAACCATAAAGAATCAGGATAACAACACACCTACTGATGCAGGACATTTAACCAATACTCCCCAAAAGCCACGACTGATGGAGGTGTGAGATTAAATTCCATTATCTTATAGCCCAGATCCAGGCCCTCGGTCGAACCCTCCTTCGTGGGTCCCATTTCACACGGGCCATCCCACCCCGAGTGTGCCCCATATAAGCAGGCTGCCCCACTCGAGCCCGGTGTGAAAATGCCCCTGCATTACCTACTATCAAAGATCAACCCTTGCTTCATCCACTACGACTCAAAAAGGTAATAAGGATGGTTGGAAGAAATTTTGGGGCAAAAATGGTCAAGATGGTCGCGATAAGTTGAAGTACACTCATTACGGCCGCACCTAACACACGAGACATGTTGGGACTTGGTGGATCGACCAACAAGGCCTTCTAAACCTGGGAGATCAGCAACACACATCACTACCACAGCAGGTTCAGTTTCAATTGCCCCAACGGGTTCGAGTTCATCCACTGCTCCTTCATAGGACATGACCACTATTCAGGAGTTAGCCAGTCTCCGTCAAATGATGTCTTTTGGCAGCAAAATTTGTGTGGTGAGGAACATAAACTGTGATGCACCACAATGACACCTTATCAAAATAAAATATGAAGTAGGTCGGACCCAATTAGGGTCTAACACGTGGCACTCAGGGTGGATGCACCATGAGGGGTTATCACCCCACCCTTGGGCGATGTGGCACTCACAGCAACCCTGCCACGGTTGTTGACGTCACCTTGCAGCGGCATCCTACCGCAAGGTGAGGCCACACAATCTGTGGGTGACTCACGGTGGAGGCCTACTGACCTATGTTAAATCCTAGTCCCCTTTATAAATAGATCAATCCCAAGACAACACGTGTCAGCTTGAGCAAACCTCCTCATATGGAGAAAGGGTTATCCCTATTAAGATACTAACATCCAGAGGATTAAAGTCCCAAAAGGACTCAAATTCTTGGTATATATGTAGATTCACTCATACAAGGATCTAGGTGACTCTCGCTCATTGGAAAGAACAAGTGAACATCTTGTGCACGAGTTATTCTAAAACAATGAAACATTTCCATTGGAGGAGAGAGGTTATACAAACTTGTACAACACTCCAAGTTACCCTCTTATATAGAAAAAGGTAGATTTTAAGAATGAAACATCTTTTCGTAGATTGTTCTGGAGAAAAAGGTTTTTTGATGACTTTCGGAAGAATCTCTTTGAAAAGGTATTATGCAGAGAACAAAGAAGAATAAAACTTTGCATGCATCTCGAGGCAAACTCAAGATTCACCAATGCAATCCCGAGGTGAGAAACATGTTAATCTGTCTTTTCTTTACTTTTCTTCTTTGTAATTCCTTATACACATAAGTATGAGATTACACAAGCCTGTGTGTACAAGTTAGGCTTTTTTTCTCTAAAGGAAAGTCGTACCAAAAAAGGGCTGCATGTATTTTAAACCGTCCTAAAAAGGGAGATCATATACATAAGTCCACAAAAGACTTATAAATCAAGCCCTCTTATTGAAGGCACACAAATATATCTTTTGCATGAGATAAATCTCATTTTTTTTATAAAAAAATCAATACAAATGCATTATTTTCATGTCTTATTCATTCTCTTAAACAAAGGTATTCTCTTCGCTAAGAAGGTATGTAATTAACGATTTGGTTCCAATCAGATCAGAAGTAGTGTCCCCCACATACAAATCAAAAAAATCTTGATCAACAGATCAATGAATGAGATCAATCCGACTAATTGACAATCCACATTTCGATCACCCCATTCTAAAACTTGGGATGAACAATGTCACAGTTGGAGATAGGGCCACCTACTGTAATTGCTCAGTCATGTACCAATGCATCTGCTCATCAAGTCTCCCGTCTCTCACCCAATTCTCCACAATGGATCATTGACTCTGGTGCTTCTGACCACATGATGGGTATGTCACCACTATTTTCTACACAGTATTTGTTCTGGTAGAGACAAAGTCCGAGTAACTAATGGATCTCTTTCCTCAGTTTTTGGAAAATGGGAGATTAAGACTCTTAAAAATCTCTCCCTTTACTCCATTCTTCATGTTCCTAATTTATATACAAATTTAACTATTGTCTCACCAAATATATTAATTGCAATGTTACCTTCTTTCTCACTCATCGTGTTTTTCAAAATCTAACCTCGGGAAATGGATTGGCAGTGGTCGTGAAGCCACTGGAATTTACAAAGCAATATAACCTTGCTATGCGCTTCTTCTTCATCTTCTTCTTCATCTTCTTCTTCTTCTTCTTCTTCTTCTTCTTCTTCTTCTTATGCACTTCTTCCAAGATGGTTACCCCACGTTCCTTTTATCTCCTTGGGAGTGGTTGACTGAAAATTAATGATTTTTTTAAATAAAAATAAAAATAAAAAAGAGAAAAGAAAGGCTTCTCAAGGGAAATGGATCCTAAAACAAGGAGAATCTCTTAAATTCCAAACGTTTGGATCTCTCCCACTTCTTGTCCATGGGACATGCAAATCTCCATGGCCCAACTATCTTCCTAAAGCATTAATAACTTAAGAATTTCACATGAATATCTCAATTAATAAAACACTTAAACCATTTACCTTGCTTCTTTGCTAGAATAACAAGCTTTATAATGGAGGATAGGAAGAAGAAGATATTTATATCTACATAAAATTTGCAAGTTGTATGATAAAATGTTACCTCTTCATTATCAAATAGAGCAACCATCCGAATAGCATGTTCACTTGATAAATCCCCAGGTGACTCGCACGAATCAACAAGAGCTCTCAGTGCACAGTAACTTGAAGCAAGATTGTCTAGTCTTCCTGAAAATATAAATTCATCATTTCCACCTCCAAGGCAGCTAGGCTGGGTGTCGCACACATTCAGCTCAATACTCACGATTTCATCCACACCACAACCCAGCTCGTCTGACAAGACCTAAGAATCACACTTACTAAGATAAGAAATTACAAGAACAATCGTTTAGTCCCTAGATAGTAAACCAATTTCACTGTACCTGTCTTTTGACAACTTAACATAGTAAGAGTATCTCATATTTAGTTATGGGGAAATCTAAGATACCCAATCGGTAAGCCATAAAATTGGTCTAGCAACTTCATAGCAGTACATCTGGCACACATGCATGGTATGAGATCACACCATTTGATAGGTCCAACCAAGTAGATCCCTACCCACGAAAAAATGACCAATTAGATATAAAAACCATTCGTTTTACAACATTCTTTTGAATGGTCCCAAGGTATAGAGAACTCCAGAGAGGTCCAAAACATGGATTGTTAAAATCATCAAATCAGGTCAACTATTTGTGTAGATACCCTAGGTGTGATTCATAGGAAGGGTGGATCTTACTCCCTTGCATGTGCACCACATGCACTGGTATGCCATTACTAAACTGTCCTTAAGTCCATGTGGGGAATTCCTTATTTTTTCTCATTGGTCGATTGAAGAACCAAAGAAGACACCTTCATAAGAAGTGGATGATGAGCAGCTTTTGAAGATGCCGGACTACTTTTTTCTTTGGACTCTACTGATGTCTCCTCATGTTTTGTTGCAAGAATTGGAACGAGTTGAGTCTCCAAGTTTGGTTTAAATCCATCCTTGTTCACTGTGCTAAACATAGAAAAAGGAGTGGATTAAATGTAATTCGCCTAAACAAAACTATGTAATCATGAGCTTGAATTGAGAAAATGGAAGAACAGAAACAGATCTTTAGCTAATATAGTGATGAAACAAATATCCCATTGTTAGTTTGGAAAGCTATGTGAACATTTTCCACGACCTCTAGGCTGTACAGCATAGCAATAGCTGCCGTACAGGCTCAATCTCAAATGGCTAGTAAGTGAAAAAATATCAAAAGAACCTCCAAGAAGGTATTGGTCCCTCTGGCTCTGCTGAATATTTCTAAAGGAAGGCACTAGAATGGTCCAATGGCAGCAGCAAGAATAGCTATTGTCATTTTCATCGTTTTGAATGGGATAACCAAATCTATGTCCCTTTAAGGCCCTGCAGAGAAAAAATCTACCTGGTATTCCCTGTTTTGAGCAACACCTACGCCCTTACCAACAATCAATTAGGCCTAGGTTACTTTTGCTACTTCTACCAAAGTTAAGCATCAACAAAACCAAATGAAAGAGAGACTTAAACATCATTTGGTTTCAAAACCAGGGGTGACATCTACATCCTAAATCAAAACTTTCACATAAAAATATTGCTTGAGAACCAGCCATCTTCCTGATAGAACAAATGTGTGGTCCAGTCCACATCCACAATCTAAATTCTAAAATGATAGAAGGATCTCGTCAGAAAAGGGTGATGGGAGTCTCTTAATGCAACCAAGGATACCCAGAAATGAGAACCTTGATCAGAAAAGTGTTCTCTAGGCAAACGGAAGCAGTAGAGAATGAGGATGAAGGTATTTTTGAAGATTCACTCTTAACCACCAAGATATGATCCACGAGTAAATATAACCTGTGGTTTGATCAAGACCCTAGCTTTGGAAAAAAATACCTCAGTTGAATAACTCTCCAATGTTAGAGCATGAGCTAAACCTTATATACACATGCATATTCATGACATAATAATCTAAAGACTTGGAACTTAAAATTATAAGTCATACCCAAGAACTAGTACATAATAATATAATTCTCTAATGGATTTTCAAATAATTAAAACTTGGATTATTATCTAAAGGGTTTCAACTCAGACTTTCAACTTCAGTTGATGCCATGAATTTGTTGATATATTTGAATTTGGTTTTGAGATACTAAATTTTATGAGTCAGTTTGCATGTTGCCAAACAAAACTAACCGAAACGCTGTCCATTGTCCAAAATAGCTTCGGAACAAGGGTTAAGACAATATTGGCGTAGAAGGTTATAGCGCTCAAAGGAAATCTAAGGATCCATTGCTTTGACCGTAAGGATGGCTGACAAAAGCATAGTGGTACATGCTGCACACATCCTGGTGAAGTAGGATCCATTATTCAATAGAGATTTCCAAGGTCAACAATTGACCCAATTGAATGATCCTGCTCATCAACTTATTGGTTCCTTCTATACTGTTCCCCATTATTTTAATTTTTTCACTGGATAAAAAGCTAAAAGATTTTGTAGTTTGAATAATCTATCAGGCTGATTGTTGGCACAGGAGGATTCCTTGGTAAGAACTAGCAAAGACCTGGAGGTGCACCACATGTACCACTGGCATTATAGATGATCCTTATGGTCTACCGTCAGGGTCCATCATGAACTATGAAGAGTTTTAATAATCATTCACCATTCACCGTCAATAATTACTTCTGAGAATCATTTAAAAGAGTTGCAGGTACCAACCACCAATCATCACAATAGCTTCCAGCGACATAATATATACTTCTAGTCCAGGTAGTCATAAAATTTAACATAAAGGAAGCAATAGTGGACAAAAATAAGCAGCAAACCGGTCAAGATGAATGGCCAGTGTTGGTACTCGTAACAGAGGTCTCTTCACTTTGACAAGCTTGTGCATAAAGGACCCATCACCAGCTCTCACAATAACCCTTCCTGCTAGACTTAAATCCCTATCAAACCATGTGTGCCATAAGCCACCTCCATAAGTCTGTACATTGACCATAAGATACCCAGATTTTGATGATGCAGATTTGGGTTTTAGTTTCAGACACGGGCTATCTGTGTGTGCAGCAATCACGTGAAAACCACTACCCGCACTGTACCTGCAAAACAAATAGAAACCTCTTTTACACAACTTATACCAGTTTCAACATGCAATATTAGCAAAATAACTGAGATGGAAAGAATGGAAAAGGGCGAAAGAGAAGTTGCTGATTTATTGATAAAATTGCACAAATGGAATCAGATGGGTTCTTTGACAATGAAACCTAAATTAAAGAAAGCTGATTATTATGCCCTAAGCTGCAAGAAGACGGACAACCAAAAGATGCAGAACGAAAAAATGATGAGGATAAGAACTAGTTCTATTTGTTGTTGTCTGTAAGTTAGGATTCCAGTTTGTCTTTGTTCACTGTAGTCTTCTATATGACAAATCCAGATTCCAGACAGTTAAAAATTGGGCTACAATCCCTCAAAAACCTCTGAAGTACTAATATATTAAGTTCTCAATAGATAAGAATTATTCACTCACTTTTCCCCAATGGCAAAAGCAACCAAACAAGACATGTTTCGGGTAAAGAAGTAGCGCCCACCAGGCTTTAGGTCCCATTCATCATTCTCATTTAGCAAATGAAACCCGGCTGCTATTAGTTGCCGCTTCGCTTCAGCTGAAATAAAAAAGAAAATAAAATTTTAATAATCCTTTTGTATGTACAACAGTTGCATGATACTAATCGAGCGTGTAGAGGTATTGTTATCTAATTAGCTCACATGATCATTATAAAACAAAACAAGCTTGAAAAGAACAACAAAACATTAAAAAAAAAATAATAGCAGCATTATACAACCTGGTACAACCAGTAACCATATTCACCATTTCTGCTTTCAATCCCAATCCAAGAACTTGAAAGTAATGCAACAAAGCAAAAGGAAATTCAAATGCTCTAGGTTTCATAGAGAATATTATTTTGGATAACTCAATCCATGTTGGGATGTGCATATTTTATCAAGTGCAGTAAGTAAAAATTAGGGATTTTAAGATTAAAGCGTCTAATTCGTCATCCAGATTGCCTCATCCAACTCCCAACATGTCAAGCTGAATGTGTATGGTCAGTTTTAGTACTTTTAGGTTTTTGGCATGAGACGATACATCTTCTTGGTACTCTACCGAAACAAGATTTTGAACCACGCATGAAACTCATACTATGAGTCTATGACCCATCGCTAAAGGTGGAGAAAGTTTGTGTTGCTAATGATTAGCAGCAAAAATTGATGCTCACATTCCCAAAAGTCACCATGTAACGAAAACAAAAAATATAAAATTCAATTAACCTAAGTTTGTCTTCTTTTTTACATGGTGACTTTTGCGAGTGTGAGCATCAATTTTCACTGCTAATCATTAGCAGCAAAAGTTCTCCCTTTGGCAATTGTTACCCAATTGCCTCATCCAACTCCCAAAATGTCAAGCTGAATAAGTATACTATCACAGGTTATATCAAATGCAACCCGTACGAACATAACCTCATCAAATCACCAATTCACCATCTCTACAAGCCTACAAATGTACCATACTAACATCAACTGATTTCCAAATTCAACGCTCCAATATGCATTATAATCAAAATTAAACAAATCTTTCACAAGTGTATAACTAAAGTCGCTCGCTTCTCTTAGCAGTAGAAAAGTTATTATTTTTAGTAAATTATATATTCTCAATCCAAAGTTACTAGTAGTTGTAAACCGATGCCGATAGAAACTAGTGTCATCATGAACCACTGTGATAAGTATAAAGAGATCCAAAACTCAATAACAATGATCCAAACATATTCGAATTATAAAAATCTAGAGAGAGAGAGAGAGAGAGAGAGAGAGAGTTTCTGCACTGACCGGTGGCGTGAAATTGAGTCCAAGACTCGTTCAGATAATCCAGGAGATCCCCAACTATAGACGGACTTTCTGAAACTACCTTTGGAGTCTGTTTTACAAGACCAAAACACACGCCCACGGTGCACGTTAGATTACAGCAAGTTTATTAGTTTGAATTATAAAGGGGTAAGATAACTAACCTCGAGAACTTGATCGGATTTGGAGCAGAAGAGGGGAGGAGTGGTGGAGAATCTGCGAAGACGTTGTTTCCCAAAGTGATTGAGGATAGAGGAGGAGGGGGCCGAGTAGTAATAGTGGTAGCAGGGGCATTTTGGTAATACCGAGGATGTGACGATCGGAGAAGAAGAAGGTCTGAAGAGTTGTAGGCGGTGCATCGCCGCCATCTGTATGTGGCTACGATTTCTCGGGTTTCTCTGGAACGATTTCGAAGTAGGAAGTTAGGAACTAGGAAGAACTGAATCAATCAGAGCACCCATCGCTATTACCTTAAATTACAAAATTACCCTGCTATCCACTGTGGTGAACTGTATTACGCGCCTAAGTCGTGAGTAAACCAGCGAAGCCGATCACAGGAGCCCACAATACGAGCCACGTGGCACACTCTTAGTGGACGCTGAGTGTATGGATGTTTAGCCAGTCCCTTGGTGGACCCGCAAACCAAAAATCAGTCAACCTTCGGATCTTTGACCCACATAACGCTCAATAATGCTCAAATTCCCACAGTTAAAATCAACCCATGAAAATAACTTCAATTCAAAGCATAAAAATCACTGATCATGTTTATTTTTGGTTTGTAGGTCCACCCAGTGATTGGCCAAACGTCCATACGGTCAGCATCCACTGAGAGTGTTGTGGGCTGTGAGTTGAGTGAAGGTTTTCTCTTTACCTAACTATGCACCCCTAAACTCAACGCTAGACAAAGAGAAAAGTTCTCCTGTTAAATGGACAATTTGTTGTAATTGTAATAGTTGTAACCGATGGCTGACTGCCGCTCTTTTTGTGTCGGTTACAATATCATCATCAATATTATAACCTCCTAATCAAAGGCTATATATATATGGGTCACAATCGGGAGACAACAATTTTCACAACATTTTCTACAACAAAAAATTGGCGTGGGCTAATATATGAATTATAAGTTTTGGAATTGGATGATTTTTGCCGAGGACGGTCTCTATGGCAAGGAGATCATCCTAACAAAAGTCCAAATCATTCTGACATTCACAAGACAATTGTATTTGTATGGACAACGTGGCAGACTTTAGAGACCACTATCTGTTTGGATGTTGGCCCATCACTGGGTGGACTTTTACATACAAAAAAATCAGCATGATTAGTGATTTCAAACCTTCGGATCTTTGTACCCCAACTAATTTTCGAATTCCATGGTTAAAAATCAACCAATGAAAACAACACAAATCCAACACTTACAAATCACTTATCAGGCTAATTTTTGGTATGTAGGTAAGCCTAGGGTTGAGCCAAATATCCATACGGTTGGTGATCTCTAATGGCCTGTTTGGTAACGCACCGCAGTGGGAAAATAAAATATTTGCTTGCGCTAATATTCGCCCGGGTGCGTTTGGCAGCCACTTGCCTCCGGCGAATATTTAGCCGGGCCTACAAATTTGCCCACCGATGTGGGAAAACATTTGACCACCTCCCCCCTGTGTAAATATTTTCTCGGCGATTAAGCTTTGGTGGGAAAATTTTATTTTCTCGCAGGAAAATCACTATTTTCAATAAAATTGAGTTTTTTAATATATAAAAAGATAAAAATGAGTTTTTTTTTATCCTTTGACATCATATGTGGTTCCCACACTCGCCTTACCCATTTTTTATTTACTTTGATATGTGGGACCCACTCAAATTGAAAGAAAATGAAGTAAGCTAGCTTATACACGTACCAAACGTTGTTAAATATTGATATGAACAAATATTTAGCCAAGAAAATATTTGCCATCGGAACTCTTTTTCTCACGTACCAAACAGGCTGCCCACTTTTCTTCTATGACAAAGAGAACAGGTTAGACTTTAGAGCTTAGAGTGTTAATGGGAACCCTGAAAACAAAGCGTGAATATAATCCTAAAAATTTGTTACAAACTTGCAATGGACTATAAAATACTTAAGTCAATCATTTTTGGAACAAGCATCCATTTTTTTTTCTAGGGGCGGACTAGAATAGGACTAGGGCCTAGGCAACTCAAGCCCTCCAAGGGTTGGGTCAAGGCTAAGGCCTCACCGTTATAAGTGAGGGCTAGGTTAGGTTCAGGCTAAGCCCTACCCTGACCCAACCCTTTGACAATCTTAAATACCACACAATGAAAAGCGCAAATTTACAGTCCTAGGGGGACTTCAAATTTCCCCTTCCTAAAACGCTACAACCACAAAAGTTTGCCAACCCTTGCTTGTGTTTGGGTAAGCTTAAGGCTTATCTTAGGTGCTTAGCCAATAGCACGTATAAGTAAAATGTTTTGAGTTAAATTGTTTTTGGTCATTAGGTAACAAGAAAAATGCTTGTTTTCTTAAAAGTCCTCTGTGATGTTTGGTAAAAAAAGACTTTTTGGTGGCAACAGTTTTTTTTTAAAAGCTATTATGTTATGAATCTGTCTAGAGCTACACCCGTTTCTTACATCCAGTTCTTACACTCGGTGGTGGGGCCCACATGGAAATCATGTTGGACAATCCAACCATATATTGAGTTGTCCTTGTCCTTACTACGATGATCATCATCACCCAAAATCATCCCATTTCGACATTACTACCATATAAAAATTGACCCAAAATAATGGTTTAATCATATCGTTTAGATTTATCAAATTACAGTCAATTTTACATCAGGTTAAGAATGTTGACATGTACTGTATTTTTTTGTGACGAGCGTAACCATAATATGAAAAACTAATTGTGCGGTTCAATTGTCCAACATGATCTCCAGGTGGGTCTCACCATTGGGTGTAAGAATTGGATGTAAGAAATGGGTGTAGCTCTAGAGTCTAATTAAAAGGGTAGCTTTAGTATTGTAGTTTTTTTAAGGATAAACTTGCAAGAATTTTCTTAAGAACATCTTTCCACAAAAACAAGCATGCTTGATTGCCAAGTGAGAAAATTGCATTTTCAGGAAAACACAACTTACCATTGTTAGGTAGCCATTACATTTGCAAGCAGCTCTTGCCTTCTGCTCCATTGCTTTTACTCATCCAAGACTGGAATTCATTTCCGGGACACATAGGTAAAAATTCGTTTCCACATGAAAACGGCCCTTTATTTCTCACATAATTGAAAAAATGCATTCTTAGGTGCAATCAAACGGTACTTAATAAATATCGAAACTTTGAAGTCTCCCCACCCCAAATGTCGGACACGTACTTCAATCCCTTAACTCAACCCACGTTAAGCCCTTGGTTAGTTCTTGACAAGGGTACTTGTCATACTTTTTGGGAGGGGATATCAAAGTTTGAAGTCCCCTGGGGCAGCCAATTTTTTCTCCCCAAACACAATCTTTGAGTAATCAAAAACAAAACTTAAATCGAGGGATAAATCATTCCATTAAAATGTTAAATTTTGTGGCTAAAATCACTTAAGTAGTCCCATGGCATCAAACATACATGGATCAATGGGCCCGAAAGAGTGTTTTCGTGGCATTTTGAGAGGCTAACGGAAGAATAAGTAGCCGTCACTTACACAGTGCAACTTAGCAAAACTCCTCAATAAAATGGAATCCCTTATGTTGTTTTTTATTTTTTTGGGAATTTTTGACATACCCCCCCATGTTATCTTTAAAATTTGACATACCCCCCACAATTTGAAAAAGCTGACATACCCCCTGTGACTTGGTCCACTGTCATTTGACCAGTGTTGACCCGAGTTGACTACCAAATTTTGAATTAAATGGTAAAAATGCCATTGTCTTCAACCTTAGAACAAGGGTTTAGGCCAAAACCCAAACCCCAAATCAAATGGCTGTGGTGGACGGCGGGCCAAGAGATTCCAATGGGTTGGCCGCCCATCACCGGTGACCAACCCATCGGAGTCTCATGGCCGGCTGGCCACCACTCCGGCAATAATTTAAAACCCAAGGTTTAAAAAAAAAACACACAAAGCATACAATTTTAGTTTTTAATTTTTTATTAACAAAAATGAAAAATAAGACAAAGCAATTTATATTTTAAGCTTTTGAGATGTGGATTTTGGAAAGATGGGTTCTCTTAATTTTAAAATTTTATTTTACAATAAAATCCATAAAAAAATCTCATTCATTCACGAGTTTTATTTATTTTTTTGGGTTTTTTCTTCTCAATATTTGTTTAATTCATCTAAAAACCAATAAAAATATCTCAAGTTTACCAACATGGGTTTTAATTTTTATTTTTAATCTCCTCTTTTCATGCTTGATATGGGCTATGGGTTTTGGCCTAAACCCAAACCCTTGATCTAATGTTGAAGACAAGGGCACTTTCGTCCTTTAATACAAAATTAGGTAATCCACTCGGTTTGGCCTAAACCCAAACCCTTGATCTAACGATGGTCAAGTCATAGGGGGGTATGTCAAATTTTAAAGATAACATGGGGGCGTATGTCAAAAATTCCCTTTTTTTTTTGTAAGCCAATCTCTTGTTAAAAGATAAAAAGAAAATAAAGGAAAAAATAGAATCTCTTCGACCAGGCCGTGTTTGGTAGCGTGTTTCAGGCGCGCGTCTTGGCGAAAGTGCGCGTTTTGGCTGCTAAACAGGCGTTTTGGGTCGGTCAATGGTGCGCGCCTTTGAAAATGCGGCAGACCTCGAAGACTCACGACGGTGAACCTTCCGCGTTTTGGCTGCTAAACAGGCGTTTTGCGTCGGTCAATGGTGCGCGCCTTTGAAAATGCGGCAGACCTCGAAGACTCACGACGGTGAACCTTCCGAGGTTCGACACCCCCCCCCGGACCTCAGAGACGCGTGTCTCTTTAGGTTCGGGTATAAAAAGAAAATAAAAATAAAAAAACCCTCCATCGTGAAGAGCTCTCTAGGGTTTGGTGATTACCATCTCCTTCTCCAGTTGAGCTTCGAAGCTGGCGTCGTCCTTCATTTTCTGGCGTCCTCCGACCACCACTGCCAAGTATTCCCTCTCCCAACATCTCTCTTCTTCTCCCTTCTCTCTCTCTCTCTCTCTCTCTCTCTCTCTCTCATGATATGATTTCTTCTCTCACTTTCGTTTTGGAGAGTAAAACTTCGGTCACAACTCACAACGTCTCTCACGTTTCACGTTTTGGGAGGTTTTCGTGGAATAAAACTTCTGTCACAACGTTGTGACAAAAGCATAGAAGCCGTGACCTTTTAGTTGAGGCGAAGAACTGAAATCATTATAACCCTCGCCATTACCTTCGTATCTTCCACAATACACTGTCTGATGAGAGACTGGCTAATTATACGAAGATCAATGAGCTAGTGAGCAACATGCACCGAAAGGGTAGATCGTCAACTAAATGCCTCGAATGAAATATGAATTATTTATGTATTTATTATTTTCATATGGATACATTTTTGGTCAGCCAAACCAGGTCATATCTGCATATTCTAAAAGGAAATCAAAGACTAAGGTGTTGGCCTAACAAGCTTTCATGTATAAATTCTAACAACTGAACTATGAAGGCACATTTTTTTGCTTCAAGTTATACCTTAATCCCACAGCTTAAGCCACAAGCACAATTTTGCCTATTTGTGTTGACAAAAGTATACATTTTTTGTCTCAATATGCATCGACAGCCTTTACAGGTGAAGTTAATAAAAGAAAAAAAAAAATCCGTGCACCTTCATATGTGAACCAAATGTGTGTTATGCAAAACGCACGTCTTTGGGGTGCGTCTTCGGCATGCAACCCAAACGCCAGTCTGGAATGTCAAGCGTGTCTCCTCAAGTGCGCGCCACGAAGACGCGAACCTCCAAGGCGTGCGGCTTGGAGTTGAGGTGCGCTACCAAACACACCCTAATCTTTGATGAGGGACGTCTGTTGAGTGAACACACTATGATCCACGTGGAACAATCTTAGAGACCACCGACTACATGGATGTTTAGCCCAACCTTTGGTGGACCTAGATACTAAAAGATAGCCTGATTAGTGATTTCTAACCTTTAGATCTGAATATCCCAAATAATTCTCAAATCTCAGGGTCAAAGTAAATTCATGAAAACACTACAAAGGGTTAAAAATAAAAGCTGAGTTTTGGTCTGAACTCCCACCTACGGGACTAAACATCCATATAGTTAGTGCTCTCTAAGAATGTGGCACGTGGTTCATACTGTAGTCCGTCGTCACAGATGGGTCGTGACGTAACAAGGTATACCAAGAGTCAGGTAGCGCATTGTTGTTAGGGTCGTGATGTAAAAAGGTATACCTGAATGCGGCATTTTTGGTAGTCACCAATGCCATCTGGGTCCACTGACCGCATGGATGTTTAGAGAACCCCTTAGTAGACATTCATACCAAATATCAGCCTGTTTGATGATTTTTAGCCGTTGATTTTAGTACTAAAAACAATGGTTTCATTCAACGGATATTAGAACGCATTAAAAAGTGCTAAAATCTAATGGTTATGTATTATCAATCAGGGCGATGTTTGGTGTGTATATTCACCAAGGGTTGCGATAAACATCCATGCGGTCAGTCGGCCCAGATGACAGTGATGAGTAACAAAAATCGTGCTTCCGCATTTGACAAAGTTTCAGGTATACCTTGTTACATATTTTTCCTTTTTGTTACTCACCGCTGCCATCTGGGCCCACTAACCGCATGGATGTTTAACCCACCCCTTGTTAGAAATTCATACCCAAAAATCAGCTTGTTGGATAAATTTTAGCCGTTGCTTTTAGTACTAAAATAAAGTGGTCAAATTAAACGTCTAGAATCAAGCTTTTAAAAGTACTAAAATCGAATGGCTATAGATTATCAGTCAGGTTGATTTTTCTGGTGTGTATATCCACCAAGGGATGGGCTAAACATCCATGCAGGCAATGGGCTCAGAGGGCAGCGATGAGTAACAAAAATTGCGCTACCTGACGGAAAAAAGCGTCAGGTATACCTTGTTACATGTTTTTCCATCAAAGATTTACTCGACCCTGGAAGATGGCCTGCTAATGGGGAGGGGGTTTCCTTCAAATGCAGTCTGTCAGGAAAGTCTCGGTTAGAGTTTACACTTTCGAGTTCAATTAAACCAGCCATCACCGCAGAAATTTTCACTCCGAATCTCCAAACCCAGTTTCGTTAAAAACCCTAATATTTCCCTCTTGAATTCACACTCTCGACATCTGCAGATCTCTCCTCTGCGATGATCCTTCGATGCAGTCGATTGAAGATCTCGTTTGAAGGAGCTTTTCTCTAAGTGTTCAAATCTCAAATCTCGAAACCCCTAATTTTCCTCTCGAATCTTATTTTCTGATCGAATTGAATCAGAACTCCCTCTGTAAATTTTCTTTTTTGCGTTCTCCCATCGAGCTTTCATTCATGGCGAAGGAATTTAATGTTCGGCCGGTAGTTTTTCCTTCCGGAGGAAACCCCGTTAATGTTCCTCAACAGCGGCGACTCCCAACGGCGCCGTTTCAGCCTCCCCGCCTTGCAAACCCTAATCTCCCTTTCTTGTCCTTCGATGTCGGATCTGCCACCGCATCGACTTCGTTCTCTGCTCCTGTATTTGGAGGAAATGGGGTGGGCAACATCGGTATCGGCTTTGAGGACGAACTACCTTTACTCGAAGAGCTTGGAATCAACACTCGCCAAATCTGGCGGAAGACAATCTCGATCTTGAACCCTTTCAGAGTAAATTCTAATCTCCACGAAGATGCTGATTTATCAGGTCCGTTTCTCTTCCTCATGGCTTTCGGTCTCTTTCAATTGCTCGCTGGGAAGCTCCATTTCGGCATTATATTAGGTTGGGTTACCGTTGCCGCTCTTTTCCTTTATGTTGTATTCAACATGTTGGCGGGTCGTCATGGGAATTTGGATCTGTACCGTTGTTTGAGCCTCATTGGTTACTGTATGCTGCCGATGGTGATCTTCTCGGCCTTCTCCTTGTTCGTTCCACAAGGTGGAGTGGTTGTTTTTGCGATGGCCGCTGTTTTTGTCCTATGGTCGACAAGGGTTTGCACGCGTCTTCTGGTCGAGCTTGCTTCTTGCGGGGATGAGCATCGGGGGTTGATAGCTTATGCGTGTTTTTTGATTTACATGTTGTTTTCTCTTCTAGTGATATTTTGATCGGGTTGCTGCTTAGTATTGGGTATTGAATTCTCTTTGGGGGAATTCCATTTATTGTAGCTGTAACTCACTCTTTATTTTAGTTTTTTTTTTTTTAATTCTATTTTGTTTTCCTTTGTAAAAAGCCCACCTGATTTCTGGGTTTTATATGGAAATGCAACTCTTTTTTCATTAGGTTTTCCAGGTGGTTTAGAAATGTTTTTAAAATTATTTGTTGTTTTGTTTGAAGGTTTACTAAATGAAATGAGTGATCTTTATGGGTACTCTGTATATTACATATAAAAAGAAAGGGTAGTCTGTATATTCTGGAAGTGTTGAATATGTTGAGCACATGAAACCATAGACGTACATTGAAAAATACTTGGTAGAGCTATTGTTGCCCCTACATTATATGCTTATATTGGTTGGCACGAGTTGTCCTGTAGCAGATCAATGCAAACTGATAAAGCCCTTCAGAAGTTGCAAATTAGTCTGCATAGAGAAAGATATAATATTTGAGGGTTCAAAATTGGAAAAGAAAAAAAAATGTTCAAATAAGGTTGTTTTATCTTGCTGATTTTTTATATTCTTCTTATATTGATTTCAGCCAATTTTTGCATCCATGGTTGAGTGCAAGTTCTTTGCTTTTTATCTTGACTCGGTTTCTTGTTTGATGACGTTCTTTATATAAAAGTTGTCACTTCTCTTACTTTTTCTTCCACTCTCTTGTGAATGTGGCATTTCAGTCCTAGAAGATTGCCTTCTTCATTGATGTAACTTTTATGTCACCATTACTTTCTTTTATTTCTTAGTCATTCTTTAATGGATGTAGGGATTTGAGTCCACCGATTTATTTCCTAGTCATACGAGGTGGTTTGCCTTCGTGAGGCGAGGTGTAAGCCACAATTTTTAAAAAAAAAATGCTCCACAAATTCTATAAAAATCATAACCATTTTTTTTGTTGGAATGAGTCAACTTAAGAATAAAAAGTAGTCCATCTTTTTGATGATTTACCTTAACAAGTGTCAGTTCTGAGCCACACACCTGATATATCTAGTTATCACGAACATTCAACAGTTAAAAATGTATGTATATGAACAAAAATAAGACAATCAATTAATTAGAACTTAGAAGTAGTCAAATATAAATAAATTCATACATAAAGAAAATATTTATAAATCGAGTCATAAAATTTGAAAATCGTAGATATATAACCCAAAGATAAACAAGTTACTAAATCATAACCATAGGTTATATATAACCATTTGACCATTATCATAGTTCCATACATCCATAATTCTTGTGAGGAAAGCAAGGAATGTTTTATAAATTGTGTGCATTTGAATTGTTTCCTTGCAAAGAATCCATAGGATGCGCAGATTCATACTCGGGTGAGAAATGAGAGCACAATAAGCACCCTCTTTAAATTAGAAAACTACGACAAACTTTATGTTTCTCAAAAAAGATGTAAAAGATGATATTTTTGGGGTGGGTATTATGGGCAAAGAAGTGAAAAATTTTAAAAATGAATTTTTCATTGTCAAATGACCCAATTACTGTGCAGAGCCTCACGCCTTGCGCTTTGACTGGGTGAGTCTTAAGCCTCATTTGTGCACCTCGACTTTAGGAGTATGCCTCATGTGCCTCGTGGCACGCTTTTTAAAACAATTCGTGCTGTAAAGTGATTTCATCTTTTGCTTTACAAGCTGTGGATTACATAAAATAGTTTACATTTTAGAAATTTATGAATGCAAACTGCAAACGTATGGAGACTTGGGCTTTTGGAGGAAAAAATCTTCTTGTGGTTGTGGATGGGAGGGCAATTATTTGCTTAGTTGATTGCTAGATCTACTCCTTTGAGGAACATTTCATGCTAGAATGAGCTCAATTTGAATGGAATTTCTTTCCTTCCCATGTTGGAGTGGGGTTAACAGTTTGCATGCATAGTGCCATAGTGGTTCATTGTGTGGCGGTGAGGACATCAGGACGTCCTCTAGATTGTACCAGTGGAGAAGGCGAATTGGACCCATCCCTTTGTCATTATAATTTGATGACTATGTGGGCTCCAGTTTGAGTTCTCCATGATCGTGGGAGCGAAAGACCCCACATGCACGACATCTTGAAGACTCCACATTGGAAAGATGCATCAACATGCACGACATCTTGAAGACTCCACATTGGAAAGATGCATCATGCATGTGGGTTGCATTAGGGAGTTATTTGATAGTTTTTTTTGCTTTTTAGGCTTAATTTTTATTTTTTATGAGTTTTGGGTGTTATATCAATTTGTTGAAAACCTCATTGTGATTTTGCTTAATTAGTTTAAGTGGCTGTACTTTTTATTAGCCATTGGATCTTTTTATTTTATTTGGATGGTTGATATTAGATTAGAGTATTAGGGTTATTATATAAACTCTTTAGTCTTTGCTATAATTTTTGTCAAGATGATTGAAGGACAAAACTTGAGAATTCTCCTGTAGCTAATTTGGTGCGAAGCCAAAGGTAACTTTATCTCTTCTTCTCTTATTCTCTCCATAATTTTACCTTTTGCGGTCAAAATTTGGTGCACAAACCCTAATCGTACGTCCCAAATCCCTAACATTCTTTCCCTTTACTATTCACAGTTATTTTTTATTTTTAAATCAAACCTTTCCCATTTCAAATCCCTAACCATACCCCTTTCCCTACCCAAACCCTAGCCGTACCCTACCCTTCCCAAAACCCTAATCGTACCAACCCCCTAACCCCTTAAAATCCCCCATTATTCTAATCAAACCTAACTTAGCCTAAATTTCTTATTTAAATATTTGGGAAGGAAAAATCAACACGTGTTGGTTGAACCCTAGGCTAGTGGAAGTCTTTAATTCCATTGGACCCTTCAATCGATAATTGAGGGTTTTACACTACTTGATTGGAACAATTGATTTAATTATTTTCTAGCATATCTGCATATTTGTGGTAGGTTGTTAGATTTATTTTATGCTTTTATTGTCCATAGTAATTTTTCTTTGGTCTCAGCTCATCATTTATGCTAGTTTTCACAGTCCTGCATCAAATTTGGTATCAGAGCTTAGGTTTAGCTTGGGTTTTTTATTCTTTGCACGTAGGAATATAGTTTTGCATATTAAGATTAGTTCATATTATCTCATCTGCATTCTATATAGTTGTAGGAACCAAGAGAGTCAGTGTTTGCGTATGGCTACGCGTAGTGGTAGGAATTATAAACTTGACATGGATGTCGAACAGATCTTGAGGCTCTCACCGAACGTTTGGCAGACATTGATGCCCGAATTGAGGAGCATAACCAAGTTACCCATGCCCGTTTAGCTAATCTAGAAGCTTGCCTCCATTATAACCTTGGGGAAGTAAACGAGGAAGAGTCCCATAATCAAGGATGAGGCCGAGGTCGAGGTCGTGGACGTGGTCACCAACCCCCTGTTGAATATCAGGACCCCTATGACCTTGATGATTGCATCATGAGGACGGTCAATAACGATGCTCCTAGCTTTGATGGTCGTCTAAAACAAAAGCTTTTTTTGACTAGTTGTTAGATATGGACCACTACTTTGACTGGTATGAGATGTCTGAAGGTCGAAGAGTGTGGTTTGCCAAGATGAAATTGGTAGGACAAGTCAAACTTTATTGGACTAACATCGAGCGTAGAGTTGAGAGAAGTGGCGATCCCAACGCTTGGTGGATTGAGATGAAAGAAATTCTGAAGGAGAAATACTTGCCCTTGAGTTATTGCGAGAGACTTTTAGATCAATGTCAATCCCTTTGCCAGGGATCCTTGTCTATTGCTGACAACATCACAAAATTTGATGAATACATGATGCGATGTAATATCAGGGAAGACCCTCTCATGACCCTATCCAGGTTCCTTATGGGTCTTCGATCTGAGCTTCAGATAGAGCTCATTCCCCATGATATCCGTACTTTGGAGCACACCTATCAGGTAGCAGAAGACTCAAGAGCGGTATTTGAAACTCGCAGTTTGAGTGGAGTTTTGACTCTCGCAACTTGACTGCTAAGCCCCCTCCCTTGGGAGCGAAACCTAATGTTGGGAGTCAGCAGTAACTACAATGGTAGGGGAAATGAAAATACCCACGATCGATGAGGATGATGATGATGGTTACGTTTTACCCTTATTCAATTGCTTTTTAGTAAAGATATCATAGAATTTTCTAATTTCATGTCCTGTTTAGTGAATAAGAAACATCACTTATCATGAGACATATATTGGTTGAATGGATCTGAAAGGAATAGAAAGAAAGGATCGGACTGCGAATGAACACGTTGGGATCTGAAAATGGAGGTTCGAGTGGAAGATAAAAGATTCGTTATCTGTGAAGTGAGGTGTCGCAATCTTCTTATACCATGCTTAAAGGAAGTGAACTCAGTGGAGATGATGATGCCGGAGGCGGTTCTGGGTTGGTTTGGTAGTGTGCTCTCAGATGTGCCTTCATTAGCTAAGAAAGTTTTTTGGAGGAGGTTCGCTTTCAAGGGGAAAACGTATATTGCAGACGTGCAAACTAATGCTCAAGGGAGATTCTTGCGACTTATGGAGTTCGCAGCCATTAAACACAACGCATCAATGTTCATCCGGGAGGGCAATCAGAGCAAGGGTTGGGAATCGATTTAAGTCTTTGGTCAACACTTATATGAGGAATAAGAATTCACCGAAGCTTGTGAAGCACTCTACGGCAACATCATCATCCTGTCCGCGAGCTATAGAGTAGGTTGTTATAGTGAACGGAGACACGAGGATTGTTACTGAATATCTCGAATCCAAGGGTGGGTTTTTTGGCCACTGGAGCAGAGCTTCAGATTGAGAATTGAAGGAGGTTGACACTCCACGAGAAGACGTCAGGATCGCCATAGCTGAAATCTCGGGGCTACCGCATCTTATTCCTTGCGGAGATAAGCAAGGTTTATTTTTTGTGGATGATCAGCATATCCTTAACTTTTTTACTTGGGGTGGAATCCCTCAAGATTGGTAGTTTCATTATCTCTATTAGACGCTGGTGGCCTACTATTAACGCGGTGGAGGCGGGAGGAGGTCAAGATCTAGGTTGGATCAGAGTACTGGGGTTGCCTTTTCACCTTTTTTTTTTTGATAAGTAGATTATATTGATGAGGGGAGTTGCCTTTTCACTTGTGGAACGAGCATATCTTTGATTGCCTCAGCAAGTGTGTCGAAGGGTTGGTAGACATTGATATAAAATCGTTATCAGGCGAGGATTTCGGGGGGGGGGGGGGGGGGGCGGGGGGGCGGCAAGATTACTAGTAAGGGGAAGAGGAACTGGGATACCCAGAGTGGTGGAAGTGGTAGATATGAGATGTTCTTTCCAGGTGGCGTTGGAAGAGGTGGAGGGTGTTGCTACTACCAAAAAGGGATTCAATTCTTCTGTTCAGAAGATAGGGATTAGAAGTTCGGTATTATCTTCGGTGGCGTCAATGGTTCCTGCATCTATGCCGAAAGCCCCTAATTCAGAGTCGAAACTTGACGATGGTAGTAGGTGGATTGGCAAGTCACCAACGAAGCTTTTGGAATCATCGTCGTTGGGGCGTTACCTGCTTTTCCGGAATCGTTAGCGGGAGTAGGATAGTTTGGCGGAGATCTTTAGAAATTTAGGGAAGATAGTTACAGAGCGGAGACGATATTCTCTGCAAGTGATAAAGATGTGGAAACTTTAAAAGGAAAGACAGCTGGAGGTGGAAAAGACTTACTCGATTCGGTAGAGTAGATTTCGTCGTGTATACATACTACTAAGGCGATAAGGGACACTTCATCAAGTAATAGCCAGAAATCCCGAAGATTCGATTGCTTGGGTGGGAATAAACCTCAGGGACGCACATGGCAAAACGGAGGCAATCCACTGAATTCGGGCGAAGAAAGGGATATGAGTATGGATCGTGGGTTAGAACTGGAAATAACTTGAAATATCGGTCCCGTGGTCGCTTTTTATCGAGCAGACGAAAGGCATTACGAGTCGGGGTTTTAAGAAGAGGTCCATATATAGATTAAATGAAGTGTTCGTCATAAACACACTTCATACGCACCCCAACATTGGTAATAAGCTTGAAAAAGCCTCTCATTCTTTGTTGCAAATGACGATTGAACCCGAAAGCTCTGACGATGAGGGAGACGAACATCGAGTTTTACGAAATTGGGGATAGAGATAGACATCTAGAGTTATCTATAGGCCCTGAGCAAGGTATGTATTCGAAATCCCTAATCCCTCCTTTTGTCCCTATATTCTCGACTCTCGCCCATCTGAAGCTCGGGGATTTGAGGGTCAGGGGTTTTTTTCCATGGGGAATCATCGCGAAGTGGGGGTTATGGGGAGTATGATCAAGTAGCAGGAAGCTTATACGAATCTGAGGTATGGATTGAGGGATTTGGCAAGGACACATATGAACGAGGAAAGGGAACATGTCAATGGAAGAGAATTACATACTCAATGGAGGGGAGGAGTGTCATAAATATGGAGGCAAGAGGGCAAAAGGTTTATGGTATGTCTGATGTGAATGATTGTAGGTTGGGTGAGAATACATTGGATCTTGATGGACAATAGAAAGGGGAGGATCAAATGGCTGATGAGTATCCTATTCGGGCTGTTGATGCTTTGCATCCCGAGAATAGTGACGTCCATACTATTTTAGGGCGACAAGGAAATGGGAATCAAGACTGTGTGCGGTGGTTGACCACAAGGAAGCAGTCGTCTGAGGAGGAGTTGAAAGTATGGTTTCAATCAAACTTTTTAAAATTAGCATTCTCCCTCAAATTATCAGCAGGAGGGCGAGAACATGAGCTTCTAAATTTACTACTATCTTTGATGGGTAATTCTTGGGGGAAAGGGGTCACACCTAGCAAGGGTCAGACTACGAGATTGGAAGATTCAGAGTGCAAGAAGATTCAAACAAATATTTCTAAAGAGATTGTACCGATATCAGGACATTTAGCTAGTAAGGCGAGAGAGGACATGACTATAACAACCATGGAAGAGGAGAAACAAGAGTCGGCTGGATACAAAATCCCAAAGGAAAAACCAGGAAGATTGGTGAGGGAGATGCAAAGTCTGTTCTGTCATTTTAATTCTAGAGAATTGCTGGTGTATAGAAGTCGTAGAAGAGGAGAAGAACAGGAGGTGATTAATGAAGATCAAAATGATGTCATGGAATGTGCGTAGACTAGGTAGTAAAGATAGAAGGGGAGTGGTTAAAAGTATGATTAAAAGATGGGGTGCTAGTTGGTGTTGATCCAAGAGACGAAGATGGAGAAGATAGATTTTTGTGAAGGAGATATGTGGCTTTTCGGATTGTGGTTGGCAAGACTTACAACTATTGGATCATCAGGAGGTGTAGTGATGATTTGGAATCGTAAATTTCTTGAGGTGAGCGTATTCGGTGTCCATTCGATGTAGATGTGTAGGAGAACAACTTTATTGGGTTTGTTCAGGGGTATATGGGCCGCTGGTTAGTAGTCAACGAGGTCACTTTTGGGAAGAATTGGAGGATATTAGGGGTTTATGGGACGATCCTTGGTGTATCGGATGAGACTTTAATGTGATACGATTCGTTCATGAGAAGAATGTTGGGGGAAGAATCACCAAAAGTATGAGGGATTTTGGGAATTTTATTAATAGGAATTGCCTTATGGATATTCCTATGGGAGGAGGTCTTTTTACCTGGATTAATAACCAAGACAGTCCAATATTATGTAGATTGTACAAATTCTTAGTTACTCCCAGCTGGGAAGAACATTTTTTAGGGGTTTCTTTGGTGGCAATTCCGAGGCCTACATCAAATCGTACTCCCCTTATTTTGGATTGTGGAGGTTTTAATTCTCGTCCCATACCATTTCAATTTGAAAATATGTGGTTATTGTGCCCATAATTTAAGGATAAGGTGGAAGAGTGGTGGAAATCCTTTACTTTTACTGGTAAGGTGGGATCGGTTTTCAGACAGAAGTTGAAAGCTCTAAAAGAGAGGATCAAGTTTTGGAATCGGGAGGAGTTTGGAAGGATCGACCAAAAAAAGAGTAATGCTTGAGGAGATTTCCTTGTTTGATAGGTAGGAGGAGTTGGGTCCTTTATCCATGGAGAAAAGATAAGGAGGGCAAGCTTGAAAGTGGAATATTTGCAATTGGTGAAAATGGATGAAATCTAGAATAGGGTGGTTAAAGGAGGGAGACAATAATACTAAGTTTTTTCATAAGATGACCAACGCTCATAGAAGACATAACCATATATCTCATCTCAAGATTGGTGGCGTTTCGTGGTTGAAGACATAACCATGGAGTGGTGCTTTGCTCGAATAGGCAACTCTAAGTGCTTTTGGATTCTCTAGAGACATCAGGTTATCTGGAAACTCCTTTATCATTTTGAGGGCGGTAGGGTGTGTTGTTTCTAGAGGAGGGCTTTTGTTTCTGCGATTGCAGGGAGTGGCTATTCACAAGAACCCAACTGCTTAGATGTCTCGCGTATTCCTGGACTCAAACCCTTCCCTATTTATGGGATTAGGAGATCACTAATCTGATATACGTCGGAAGGCCCTTTTTGACTGGATTTCGATTACGTTTTTGACTGAATTTTGATTACGCCATATGTTTTTGGATTCTAACATGAATTGTTTGGGTCCAACTGCTTCCTGTTTTTAATATATGTGGTTTGAGTTTTTGAAAATATTTGAGCCAGTTAAGATTGGTAGCTATCTGCAAAGGTTGAAGGTTCTGCTCACAAGCTTGCTTTGAAATCTGAACTTGTGAGAGAAAAGTTGAAAGTGAGGGGCACTGTACTGGGTGCCTTCGATGTGGTTTTCTTCTAGCTTGGGACCTATTAATTCTACCCAATCTCACTCTCACTACTCAATCCCCCCTTCCCCAACCCAGCTTTTCCACTTGCCAAGGGTTTCCATGATTTTAGAACCATTAACTTGGTGGACGTTGTATATAAATTATCCTTTACGTTACGATCTTGGTTTGTAGGTGCTTTGGGCTTATCTCCCCTATCTAAGTGACCTCATTAACTTGGTGCATTTTGACTACTCACAATTGCCTGGCGCCTTGGACTCGAGACTCAGAGGTAAAGCCTAACATTTATGTAAATTTGAAGCACATAGATCATAGGATTATGTTAAGGGAACTCATGATTGGAGATGCAGTGAGCCTATTGTTATGTTAGGGGAGTCAATGATTCTGTAAATTGGGTTCCTAGTTTATCAGCTCAAGAGTACGTTATTGGTGCTGGATGAGAGTGGATTTTGACATGCCTCTGTTTGCTTTGGTTTCTAATGTCGGCTAGAGTATCCTTTATGGCTGGAGAGGTTCAACTTTAGAGATAGGTTCTTAAATCGTAAATTGATGCAGATCAAGTTCCAGCACCCCACAAAGAGCCACCACTGAAGCAGCTCAAGCCTCTACCCAACAATTCAACAGTTGACGAACAACGTCTATTCAACTCAACATATGGCTTTCACACACTATCCACCAAATTACATGAAGAGAAACTCATCAAACCGTGAAGACATTAACTCAACAATCCCCACTCTATACAGTACACAATGGTATAAGTCTCATAAGTCAAGATCAAACTCAAAATTGGCGGGTTGAGCTGAGAAGTCCTAAGAGCAGGAAGTCCACACGCATGAAATGCATCATGGATGTTGGAGGAGATACTGCCTGCACATAAACGTGACTAGGAATGGACGGGTAGTCGACCCCCTGCGGAATCACAGTGGAGTGATGCCAATTTCGTGGTTGAATCTTCAAGCTCTCGCATTCTACATGCCCAACTGATAAAGAAATGAAATTTACCAAAAGTGGGGGAGGAGAATGGTTTCATGTTCTCATATATGTGGAGGGGTTTGGCGATGCATATGTTCTCAGGGAGAGGCTGATAGAGAATGAATGTGGGAAACGAATACGTGTCCTGTCTCTTTTTATAGTTTGCAGTGACTATTCTCATGTTTGCTTTCCAGTAAACCATGCAAACCTCGCTCTCGGGTCATTTCCTTATCATTTTGCCCTGGACATATTATACCTTTCTGCAAAACTTATCTGAAACAGAATTTTCTGAAGCAGTGGCAAACAGACATTTGTGCTGGGAATAAAGGCCCAGTGTGATTGACGTCAAGTTTTGATGTTCCCTTCTCCCAAGCTGCCAAAGGTTTAGTATACTCTTTAAAGGAGAGGGTGGTTCCTTACCGCTCCCCCATGGCCAAGTGCATCAAGTGCCTTGAACCATCTCAAAGGCCATCCTAAGGGCGGCCAAGGACTGGGCTCAGGCATCTTGGAGGGGATGACCTAGGTCTCCCTTGGTATAGGACATGCCAAGGACACTACCGGGCGGTGGCGAGCTGGCATTACGTCGTGCTAGATAACCGGAGGCCTCATATGCTGCATATTCTCATTATGCACTATGCAACTCATAGGTCGTGCTGGACGGAACTGACAATCCCTATTACTCGAGTGAGGGGCTCGGTGCTCTTAGGCCAAGTAGTCCTTAGCGCATGGCATGCTAGCATAGTATAAATGTGGTGCTCGAGTAGGTGTTCGATATGCACTTTAGGAGTATGATTGCTTTCCTTGGTCTTCACCAAGGATCGTGTTGTAGGCCTGACTAGCCTTCAGTGCCATTGTGCAGAGGCTTGGATGACTGTTGATCCATGATGGATGGTGTGCTGACTAGTCAGGTGTTCTGCGGGGACCGGGAACCCTACAACCATGTTTGTAGTCCAGTTTCTGTGTGGTGGACCAGTGATTAGCTTGCTAGTGATTAATGTAGCTCTTAGTTGGTGAAGCGTAGCTCAAGTTCGAGACTGGAAGAGTATTTATCACTTGTCAGACATCATGTTCATGGGATTTTGGGAACACAAGTACTCTAATTGGTTAAGGCTTGCTTTGGTCGTAGATTGATTAGAGCACTGATTGGACTGACAATGCTCACGTTCTCTCCATTCGTGTTTTGTACATCGTATATAATGCTTGTGAAATAAATTCTCTCTTTTATAAATAGTACTATTTTGGGTAGTATTCAAGTCAGGTAATGTTGGTTCATTGGGGGAAATAAGATCCTCGACTTCAGCATCATCTTATTCCAACTATCTAAGGTCGGCACCATGAATCCTCTTTCGTCGCCATGAATTCAGATTCAGATTCATATCACGAGATTTTACATGATTTTGTACTGGCTGTCAACCTAACGTAACTCTCCTTTATTGGGGCTTGGGACTGGCAATGTAATGCAAGCAAAAACTACACAGGACGAGTTAAAATAGAGAAATTTTCTAACAAGGTTGTTCATGTTTGCCAGAATGTGGGGGTCTTTGATGATGTTGGATTTCACATGCATTGATTACAAACCATGCAAACAATGAATCGTGTGTTAGAGCTTGGTACTTGGCAACCCGATCGGGTTATTGGCTTGTTCATTTTTTTTATATGGCTGTTTAAAATATTGTGGTAGATTGTTTTTTGGTAGTGATGATTATTAGCATCTGTTTGACGCAATTTCTGAGTAGAGAACCGCTTGGAGGTGAAATGAAGCCATTTTGGTGTTTGGTGATATTCGAAGAGCACGATAAATCCACCCGGACGACGGTTCCTCTCCATCAAACTTGGGAAATTCAAGTCGGATGATGCATACGCAATTTTCTAGTTGGCTATGTTGATATAGCCTATATTGAGGAAAGATACACCATAGGGTAGGGCTGCACTTTCAAACCCGGGGGCCCCTTTGGGTTTCCTCTACCTTGGCTCTGTGCGACACTGTGTTATTCCTGGGAACCCTTGTTGGCGTCAAACAGAGAAAAAAGCATACCAGTCGCGGTAGTCCTGAGTGAGCCCCCGTTCCTTAGTGACTGGCAAAAGCGGAAAGCCAAGGCAAGGCATTATGGACAGCTGCCAAACTACTAACGTATACGAATCCTGGTTGGTTGGACCGGCTTTTGTTCACCAAGAAAAACTACCGCGCAACTAGAACGTTGCTTGGTTAGTCAACTTATAGACAGTATTACCTACTTTAGCTGGTAAGTGGAGTGGAAAGATATTGGAAGCATATAGAGAGTAGGACCGAATTTCTCTCCCTCCTTTGTTTGTGGGCTTAATGAAAGACTAATACAGTGGCCACTTTGTGGAGGGGTAAGATTTTAATTTCCAATATCTAGCGAGGAAAACCAGCGATCTTGGAAATAGTAAGGATGGTCCTGGGGTACAAGACAACCAAACAGTGCACAGAGAGACATGGAGCCTCTGATTTTGTTGAAGCACGCCTATATAGTACAGAAAACACAGTATACATATTTACAGAACCAGGCCCAGGTCACATTAAAGGTGTTCTGATGATTCGCAACAAAGCCCACAAAAATCGAATCATCACCAATTTCACCCACCAAACAAAAACCTTACCACTTCTACCTCCACTAAACATGCATAAGAGGATAAAAGAAAAAGGTTATTTACAACCCTTATTGGCCTTTTCCTTCCTCCCCACTTTTACCTACGTACGCTTTCACTACTACCGTGTGTCCATCACTACGTTCTTCTCTTCATACCTCACTCCCACAAGGAACATTATACTAACCTGCTCATGGTGAAACCCAAAAATGACCCATTAGCCTCACATGCATCTAAAATGACTTAACTGACCTTCAACATCAAAATTCTTTCTTTACTATTGTAACTGTAATAATGGTTATACCTGTTTTGGATCATGGACAGCATACTCGTTGTATTCAAGAGGGCTGTCTTTATGCTCCGAGGGAATAAGGCGACCACAGGGCACTTTAATACCGTCCTTCCACGTGACATACTCCGACTCATCCTGTTTCTTCCTTCCCAGGCCTTTCACCACGACCTTCTTCTTTTCCAACAACTCCGTGTCCTGCAACTCCGACAGTGTAGTCAAATGACTAAATTACAGTTGAACAAACTTCCAAAATTAGGGTTTTTGAGGGTAGAAGTTCTTCCGTTGAAGAACTCATGATCGAAATTAGAGGTCTTGTTTAAATTGTACAAGAAGGGATGGGTGTTAAATTCGAGGAGGTGGTGTTCAAT
Organism: Euptelea pleiosperma; assembly: GCA_035048495.1. Classification (NCBI taxonomy): domain Eukaryota; kingdom Viridiplantae; phylum Streptophyta; class Magnoliopsida; order Ranunculales; family Eupteleaceae; genus Euptelea; species Euptelea pleiosperma. Next base: position 33,884,432 of record CM068544.1, on the reverse strand, counting down.
GTGTGAGCATGCTTTCTTTGGTGTCTTTTGTTTCGTGTTTATACTGTGTTTTCTTCTTCCTTGCCTTGGTAGGCCTTCTCAGCCTCCAAGTTCTTTAATAAAATTCTCTTTACCTATTAAAAACATACCTCAGGTGGGTTTGTGATCTCTGTGATTTTATCACCTAGAGAAGCAACCGCCAGGACCAAAAACCCTTCAGGTCTATCGACTGCGGTGAACCCATACCTAGCAGCCTCAGCCGCAGCATCGGTACATACAATTGCTTTGCCAAACTGCGGGTTGAAAATACAAACATTGTTAGCAATACATAAATAATACATGGAGAACACACAATCAGTCACATTAATACCATATAGCCCGGCACTGGCAGAGAACATATTGCAGGTAAGAACCCTTTATGCAAGTGGCTGAGCAGATTAGAGCTTCTAGTACCTGAAAAAAGGTAATAAACATACAGGTAATAACTGCGATGACATTGTTCCCTTGATTTCTTGATTATAAGGACGAAAAAACCTTGAAGAATGAGCAGGAAAGGAATATCTTACCGCACCATAAGAGGACCTTGTTAGGTAACTTCTTAATTTCATCATAAGAAGGGCATGCACTCGGGTCGACAGCATAGATATTATCAACTGATATTCCATAGCTCTGCAAATGTATGGACACTATCAAATTACTCAAATGTCTAGCTAAGATCCTTCGAGGAACATGCTGTCAATCTCAGAAAATATCAAAATAGCCTTAATACACTAGTGATGGACAGGAAGGAGCTTACAATATCTTCGAGTGTGATAGGTTCATAAGTCTTCTCAAGATAATTGAGGATCATCTTGTAATCATCTGAATCTCTCTCTACTGGAAGGATTGAGCAGCCCAATTTCTTGTATCGGTCAAATAATGGGTCGTCGATGGTTGAACCCGTCATGTCTCCTATGAGATGTGAGGCCACAGTTATGTCCCTGACCGTCTCCAATGCTGCCGCCGCCTGCAGGATCCAATCAAAGTTGCAGCAAGTGTTATAGAATTCTGATTCTGATTTGAATATCGATAACTGTTCTGTTCTGGTTTTACTTACATGATCAGCAACTTCTTGGAGACTACTGAAGATAAAAGGCCTGGTAGAGTGCATGAGAGTGAACCACTTCTGGCTGAAATCTGACCAAATATCATTGGCTTTCTGCTTAGTCTTCTTTGTTGATTTCAGAGTTTCAATGAATTGTAGGAGAACCTCCTCACCTGAAAATGCCATCCTTTAATTACTTGAGTGGCGGCGAGAAATGAAAGAAGCTGAGAGTGAGGGAGGGAAGGATGTAGTTAATTAGCCTTTGCTTACATGTTTTCAAATGGAAATCAGAGAGCATCCCCATAGGTAAATCAAGGGAGTCCAATCCCATCTCCATCATGGCATATCTGTGTTCAAAATCCAAGAATCCAGAGATCCAGTAAACATATTAAAGAAGAAGGCAAAAGGAACTTGAGTGAAAAAAAAAAGATGAGAAAAACTAGAGACTAGTCACCCACCTGTAGATCACCTGACTGCATAAAACCTTCATGAAGTTCGCAACCTGTCGTTCGAGTTTGCAGTGGGTGACCGCAATTCCAAGCTGTCTAAGACCTAGGCCTCCATACCTCACGTCAACACCGTCGTCCTGTAAGAAGCCAAGAATACTTTAGAACATGAGACATATGGCGTGCTGTCATTATCCATGTAGTGAGCATCATATAGCGAACTGGTGATAATTTTGATATTTTGAGGTTGCACACATATATGTATATGTACAGGCGCCGAGAAATCTTCTAGTCCATGAGAACTGAAGAAGGTATAGACATATGGCATGAGGTCATGTGTCCATGTAGTGAGCATCATATTCGTGCGAAGCCAACTGGTAATAATTGAGTTTGCACACATATATGTATAGGCACAGATGCATGCATGCATCCTAATATATATATATATATATTTCATACGCTAATTAGTGCCAAGTTAAGAGGACCAAGAGATTGCACCATGTCGATGGGATGAAACTTCAGTGATTTCTTCTGGAACTTCTTCTCCCTCTCCCATGGCTCAAACTCATTACCAGTTAGCTCCTTAAAGAGCTGAGCAAATTCCTTCACTGCATCGTCAACATTTTCCCATTCCTTGAGTCTTTCATCTGCTCTGGCATCATCACCAACTCTGCCCTTCTTGAAATACAGATGTAAGTTGCTTTCAGGTACCTCAATAAGTTGCAGGATAGAATAGCTGCACCAATTAAAATAAGACAGGTCCACAATAATGATTGGATTGGGGACAAAATGTAGATTAATAATCAGAATACCAAAGATGTATCATCATCCAATTTCGTGAGGTAAAAATGGGGCTCATCAAAATTTGAAGTGAATAAAAGAAGGAATAGGGGGGTTTATAATACTCGTTCATTCCTCTTCCTTGATCGCAAATGGAAAATGCACAGTTGAACAAGATCCCATCCTTCTCAAAGATCTTCCCGCCTTGTTCTTGCAATCTAGTGTCTTTGTAGACTCCTCGCTTTCCATATAGCTTAAGCTGCAAGGGCACGCAGGTTAGAATAAACTAGTGGTGTTAATTACTGTTTTCATAATTTTCTTGGAAGATTGTACAAGGGGCATATACTTCTGCTGAGAGAGATTCAAGCGCCTCTTCGCTGGGATCTTGTTTGTCCCATGGGATTTCTTTGCCGTGTACAGAAAGATCGCTCACAACATCATAAGCCTCCAAAGGTTGGGCTGATTTTTTGTCAATGCTGTCCCTTAACCAAGCTTCGCTCACCACAGGTATGCCCCTCTCACTACATAGTTAATTCCCCATGGTGAGACATTTACAGACAATTAAGATAGACAATTAGCATACCAGAATTAAATCAACAGTGAGTGGCATAAATTTAAACAGAAAATCAAGAACAGAATGACCTTCAGCTGGACAAATCCTTAGAAAAACCAAAAACACTAACATTGCTTCGATAACTTTGGATGAACCACCATGCTCTCGTTCAGCAGGAGATACAACCGGACAAGTTATACCTTCAAAGACGGATAACACAATAATAGTAAAACAACTAGCACAACAACAATAAAAACATCTCATAATTTTCCTATTTAATTATTGGATGTTACCAGGTTCTGTGTCAGCAACCTTCCCTCCATTCTTTTCGATCTCAGCTTTCCAGTATCGCTATATACATTGTGAACAGATATGTAATCATCATCAACAACAGTAAATATAGACAAAGACATCATGATCTTGAACAACCACAACAATGATAGGGATACTCACATGTGTTCGAGAAAGACGGCCAGATAAAGTGATTGCCATTCCAGTGAAAGGCTTGTCATCCGGATCTAGTGTCCTGTAAGGGCGAAGACTACGGTCCTTGTGGCTCTTAATCAGCTGTATGAATAACAATAAGGATTCAGAATCAACCAACAATGCAATAATAATTTCCGTGTTGACTACGAGCCAACCCATCATCAAGAACCAGCTGAGTTCCTCAACTCAAAGAGTCCAGTTTTTCTAGCCTATATTTCCTAGTACTTGACTTGGAAAAGACCATGACATCTGGTTAACCAGAGTTGACTCGCAATATTGAGTTAAGAGTGTTAGCAGATGGTGTGTTCCCGTGCGTGTTTGCTCGACGACCCATTAGTATACATAGTTGTTTCACCTTTCCCCAAAAGGTCGATCTTTTGGGGTAAATGGTTGTTTTAACATGGTATCAAAGAGCCTCAAGGTCTGAGAGGTCGCTGGTTCAAGTCTCTAGTGGTGTGTATTCCCGCTAAAAGGGGCATGTTAGCGGATGGTGTTTTCCCGTACACGTGTTGTGTTGGCTGGACGACCAGTTGGTATACAGAGTTGTTTTGCCTTTCCTCAAAAGGTCAATTTTTTGGGGTAAATGGTTGTTTTGACAAAGAGTTCTCTAACCAGAACTTGAAGAAATCCATGACATCAGAGTCAAGTCATGGACTACTCAAACCTTGACTAGAATTGCGGTAGAAGAAAGAGTATCTGGAAAGGGAGGGGAAGGATGCAGAGGTTCGAGAATTACATCAGTAATGGCAGAGTCGTGGATGGAATCCGGTATCTTGGTCGATCCCTCCCTCCTTACTGGGTCCCTTGTTATAAAGGTGCAGGTGGACCACTCACTGTAGGAACGGATGCACGAGTAGCTGCTTCCAGTGCACTCCATATTGCCACCACAAACAGGGCACATGTCCAGTGGCCCATAGAACATCATGTCTTGGCTGCGCAAACCAAGCAATTAAATGTGGACATAAATCCAAATCTTTGCTTTCGACAGTAGAAAATGAAGAATTTTTTTTTTTTTTTTAATAAATTGAGATATTTCAACAAATTTTTTTAATCTACAAACATACACCAAATAAAAAGTCAACCTTCCCATATGAATTGTAACAGTAGATTATATCACTTCTGAAGAAGTCAAATATTGACGGTCAAAATCATCCGATTGGGTTGACTAAAGAACTAGCATGCCTGGGGTGGTGACGGATAGAGGCGTTGTGCTTCAGGCTTGGGTCAATAGTCAACTCATGAAATATAATCTCAGGGGTACGTGTTGGATGCAGATGCGCTGTGCTTGCGTTTGAACCATGTGGAGAAAAAGTGGCTTGTCAACTCATCAAAATGCCACGTGGCACATTTTTGGACACCGAACTATGGAAGTTGGCACACCCTTCACTTCTGTGGACCAATGTACCAAAAATTAACCTGATCGGTGATTTCTAGCGGTTTGGATTAGAGCATTTTTCATGAGTGTTTCCTACCCGTTTGATTGGCAGCAATTTTTAGGTACTTGAATCCAACGGATAGTAATCACCAATCAGGTTGATTTTCTGCCTGAGAGTGTCCACAAAGGCCGTGTGCGTGTCTTTGTTCAAACATCCATGGATCAGTGGCTCGAAAGTGTGCCACGTGGAATTTTGGAACTCGGTTTCAAGATTTCTCTCGACTACTTCCTACTACCTGGAAAAATCTATGATACAGATATCTGTATCAAAATTTTGATGCATAAGTCCCTCAAATTGCCATGTAGTACTCTTTCGGGCCCACTGGACCCCTGAATGTTTGGCCCACACCTTGGTGGACCCGCACACCAAAAATCATTGTGATTGTTGACTTCCAACCATTAGATTTGAGCACTTTTACATCATGAGCTTGAACCCAAAGGGCTGTTCATGAAGCTCATGATGACGGGAGATGTTGAAGCTGCATAGATTATTTGAACTGAGTATGGGGTAATAATTCCATGGGTGAACAATTAGCTAGAGCAGCTGGTGCTGTAGCGAAACTGATTACAAAGAGGGTAAATCGGCGTGCAGAGGTTTCCTCGGGCCGAACTTATAATCATGGAATCGACTCGAACCATCAGATTATAAATTCATAACCCAGTCCAATTTTGTCCAAATCCTATGGCTAGAAATCACCAATCACAGTGATTTTTGCTGTATAGGGGTCCAGTGGGCCCGAAAGAGTACTACATAGTACATAGCAATTTGAGGAACATACGCATCAAGATTTTGATACAGATGTCTGTATCATAGACTCTCAGGAGTAAAACTTGTGCCACAGGATGTTGTCACGGAAGCCGGTCACAGCACTCAATATGAGCCCCGTGGCACACGATCAGAGGGCGATGACCGTATGGATGTTTGGCCAGTCCCTCGGTGGAGGTACAAACCAAAAATCAGCCAGATTAGTGATTTACAACCTTGGGATTTTTGTACCCAAATAACGCTCAAATTCCAACCGTTAAAATCAACCCATGAAAATAACTTCAATTGAATCGGTTAAAAATCACTAATCGGCCTGATTTTTTGTGTACCGGTCCACCGAGGGACTGGCCAAACATCCATACGGTCATCATCCTCTAAGAGTATGCCACGTGGCTCGTATTGTGTTCTGTGACCGGCTTCCGTCACATCATCTTGTGACACAAGTTTTACTCGTCTCAGTACCTGTGCATGTTTTTTCTTCTTCTTCGAAAATGGACCGCCCATTGCCATGACACTCAACAACATCCGTACACGTGTTCATGTGATGATGGGCGTGTACAGACACCCCTTACCAATCAACGTGCGACCCCACTCATGCTTTTGCTTTGTGTCCATGTCCTCATGCATGGGGATCTTGCACGTACATGCATGACTCCAGCTAGCCAACCGGAAAAACAGAGATAAATCAAAGAAAAGCACAAAATAAATAAATTCTTGCACGCATCATCTTGGATGAGGCGGTGATATGCTAACCATCGGGGTACAACAGCGTCATCGGACCCTAAAGATTCCTGGCCGTTGGTTTCCAGTATTACCCGCATTTGGTCGATAGGGATTTTGTCTCGGGTGGCCTCGCAGAACTCCTGGAATTTGGCAGCAACGTCTGCCGCAGATTTACCGTTGACGTGACGGTTGTCGCTGTTCTCGACCTTGGCCTTCTTTTGGGTTTGCTCCCCCTCATGTTCCTTGTTCTCTGCCTTCTGCTTCCTTGTCCCCGCTTTCTCATCTGAATGGGCATGAGGCCTTCTCTCCTGAACCTTTAATAATCCAAATAATAGTAATTAGTTTCCTTGACAACCTCAAAAACCTCCCAAATTTTACAGAGAGCACACAAATTCAAAACCCATTTAAAAGAATCAAGTTCAATCCAAATCCAACATGAGTGATGTGTAAGAAGATTTAAAGAAAAAAAAAATCCATTAATTGAGTTCTTTCAATCCTCTTGGATTGAACTTTATTATTACAGTTATGGAATTTCTACATAAAATTCACAAACCCATATAAGTAGAAATGAGAAAGATTAAGAACCCACCTTCATCTTCGTCTCTCTCTCTCTCTCTTTTTACAGAGAAAGCTTGAACAGAACAAAAACCAGTCTCTGAGACGAGTGAGTGAATCAAAACTTTAGTAGGAGGTAGTTCAGCAGTTTTGAGTGAAAAACGGGAAGTTAAAGACTACGTACTCCTAACATTTTCAATCTTTCTTACGAACTAATTCAGTGCCGACACGTGCGCGTCCTGTTCTTGCATGGACTTGCACGTCTGTCCTTCCCACCATTCCACACGTGTAGAGTATTGTCGGGTTACGACCACCACGTGTTAATAAAATCCATATCCTCCAAACTTAATGACGATGACACGTGGTTCACGACACTATTTGGCTTCTCTAGCTCGAAGCATGCAAAAAGTATAAGATATTTTGTATTTTTGTTCCTTTCAAAGCCTGCCTGACGGTTTACACTTGGAAGTTGCAGATTGCGAAGCGGATGACTAGAGCTTTTAACGGAAGAGGTCCCATTCAGTGCTTTGCGAGCCAATTTATAAAGTGGTCTTAAGTTCTCAACCGTTCACAGCGATAGACTTGAAAGCTGCATTGTTTTGATCATGATGCTTCTGTTTCATTATAATGAAGCGGATTGCGAGGTATTAGATATTTTTCTCAAGCCCAATTTCCTGTAATGGGTTTTCGTGTTGCCACTTGCTAGATATGAATGGGCTTTCTGTTATCAAGTGGGCTTAAGGAAAGACTGGACTGATACTACTTTTGTGGAGAAGTTTTTAAGATTTTTAATCCCAATATCTAATTATTTCATAGTCCAAAGTCTCGCTCGGGCGATCTGTCTCGCCCCAAGATCTCAGTTTTACAAAGGATTTTCATATCGTCAGTTTTACAAAGGATTTTCATATCGTCTTGAGCAAGATGGGCCGATCCTGTTCTGGAACGACCGATCCGGATCCCACCCACTGATCCAGCCTGCGAGAGAGACGGAGCCTCGGATTTTGATTGAAGGAACACGCTGTTGTGTGATTATCAGATGCGTGTGCGAATCAGTATTGTGGGGTTAGTTATTGTATCGATAGTTATGTAACTGCTGTTAGTAGAGTCAATAATGGAAAGTTATAAAGTTAGTTGTTGTACACATGTTAGTAGATCTGTAATTCGGTTGTTGAGTCAGTTATTAAGTTAGGATGTGTAAGTATTTAAGGAAGATGGTGAATGCAAGAAGGGACTTGTTTATTATCCAGAAAACTTATTAACTTGTTTGTTAAGGAGGCGAGTAGATCTGTAATTCGGTTGTTGAGTCAGTTATTAAGTTAGGATGTGTAAGTATTTAAGGAAGATGGTGAATGCAAGAAGGGACTTGTTTATTATCCAGAAAACTTATTAACTTGTTTGTTAAGGAGGCGGCTATCCTCGAAATAGCTACTGCGGTTCCAAAATTGCTACGATTCCAAAATTGCTAAGTCCAAAAGAGGATCACGTAACACACACAGAAACACACAGAAAACAAAAAGTTTTACATATTATTTACAGAACCAGGGTCAGGCCATTGGAGGTATTTTGATGATTCGCAACAAAAACCACAAAAATTGAATCATCACCAACAATGTCACCCATCAAACACAAAAAAGGTTATGTACATCCGTTCTTGGCGGCTTTTTAACTTCCTCCACACTTTTACCTACGCTTTCACTACTCCTGTGTGTCCCATCACTACGTTCTTCTCTTCATACCTCACTCCCACAATGAACCTTATGCTAACCTGCGCATGATGAAACCCAAAATTTACCAATTATCTTCACATGTATTTGATTCTAAAATGACTTTTAACTGCCCCTCTTAACATGAAATTCTCTTTACTATTGTAACTGTAATAACGGTTATACCTGTTTTGGATCATAGGCAGCGTACTCGTTGTATTCAAGAGGGCTGTCTTTATGCCCCGAGGGAATCAGGCGACCACAGGGCACTTTAATGCCGTCTTTCCACGTGATATGCTCCGACTCATCCGGTTTCTTCCTTCCCAGGCCTTTCACCCCGACCTTCTTCTCTTCCAACGACTTCGTGTCCTGCAACTCCGACGACAGTGTAGTCAAATGAACAAACTTCCAAAATTAGGGTTTTTCAGGGTGGAAGTTCTTCCCTTCTTGAAGCCGTCATGATCGAAATTAGAGGTCTTGTTTATAATTAGGTTAAATTGTGCGAAGAAAGGTGGGGTGTTAGATTGGAGGAGGTGGTGTTCAATTGGTAATTTGGTACGCCTTTGATTGGTAGGGATTGAGTTGTTTGTGGGGTTTTTGGGTGGTGTCCGTCTAGAGCTACATCCACTTCTTACACCCGAGGTTGAGGCCCACATGGAGATCATTTTGGACAATCCAACCGCATAATGAGTTTTTCATACTATAGTTACACGTCTCACAAAAAATCAGGACAATTCGACATTCTTAACCTCATTAAATATGAGTTTAATTTTAAAAATCCAGACCATCAATTTAAATTAAACCATTATTTTCAGTCAATTTTTTATATGATTAGGGATGTGGAAGTGAACTGATTTTTGGCAACGATGATCATCATGGCAAGGACAACTCAATGTATGGTTGGATTGTCCAACATGATCTCCATGTGGTCCCCAACCTCGGTGTAAGAAGTTGATGTAAGAAATGGGTGTAGCTCTAGACGGACTCTTTTGGGTGGGATAGGGGTGTCAATCCGGCCCTCTTGTAAAGGGGCCCTGCCTTGCCCTACCCTACCCTTTTAAAGCCCTAAAAAGATGGCTTTTTTATAAATTGCAAGCCCTTGGGACAGGCCCGAGCCGAGCCGGGCCCAAATATATAAGGCCCTTCTAAATAAGCACCAAGCTAAGGACACACTCAAGAGGGCCCAACCCTACCCGGCCTGTAGCAATTATCTCTATATTTTTTTTTAAATTATATTCTATAAAACAACGCACATAATGCATCTTTTGTTTTTTAGAAAATGGCACACTAAGTATACTCAAAACTACATTAAGTTGTCTTTTTTTTTTTAAAAAAAATAAAAAAATCAATTGTTCTAAGGTCACCTGTTGTTGAAACTGTGAATTAGAGTTTCAGGCTATCTAGGGAATCAAACCGTTTATTGAAAAACAAAACATACAAAAGAAAGCGGAGAAACTGGTTATTATGGTTTCCCGATTTCCTTAGGTATATGTGTCACAACACTTTTGGTGTTGGGCACTACAATTATCCTAAAAAAGATAATAGTTTGAGTAATTTCCAAACGATTGAGCAATTCCAAAATTATGACCGTTCTTATTTTGAAAAATATTTTGAAAAATTTAAGAATTGTTCAAAATCATTCCAAAGTGACTTTTTTTTAGTATAAATTTATAGTATATCATTTATTTTATCGAAGTCTTTAAAAATAATAAAAGATTTCATTTTCAAACCTTAACGGTTCACCCCTTTAACTAAAAAATTATGTTCATTCATTGAAAAATCTATATAGATTAAACTGAGGAAAAATGTAACCAAGCTAAGTGCATTATAAAGCATTGCATGCATCCACTTTTTTTACTTAACTTTTTTATATTTTTTAATACACTTCTTCTAAGCCCTGGCCCTACCCTAACCCGGCCTTGGTCCTTGAAGGTAGAGCTAGGGCCTAGCCGGTTCAGGCCCTCTAAGGGCTAGGGCCTCACCTGTACATATAAGTAAGGGTAGGGCTAGCTTGCCCTACCCTGACCCAGGGGCCTAGGTGGGGGGATCTTTTGTTTTGTGCTTTTGCTTCTTCTTTGCCCTGGAAATTGGGGTGTCAACGGGTCGGTTTCGATTCGGTTCCTAAGGTAACCGAATAGGATCAGTTTTGATTCTTATCTGTTCTTATTTGTTCGGTTCCTTCACGGTTTCGGTTCTCAAAGTGATGGATCCAGAACTGGAACCGATCATGTATTTATGTCGGTTCCGGGTATATTGGGCCAAATCTTGAATATATGACAATATTTACACTATATTTATTTATTGGTACCGGTTCTGGTTCGATTTCGGTTCTTATCGGGTTCGGTTCCATATTAGACTACCCAGAACCAAAACCATTATTGTCGGTTCGGTCAGTTCCTAAAAATGTGGAACCGGAACCGGTGTTTTTGGTTCCGGTTCCGATTCGGTTCGGGTTAAACGGGTAAAATTGACACCCCTACCTGGTAGGCCTTCTCAGCCTCCAAGCTCTTTAATAAAATTCCCTTTATACCTATCAAGAAAAACAAAACATACCTCAGGTGGGTTTGTGATCTCTGTGATTTTATCACCTAGAGAAGCAACTGCCAGGATAAAAAACCCTTCAGGTCTATCGACTGAAGTGAACCCATACCTAGCAGCCTCAGCCGCAGCATCGGTACATACAATTGCTTTGCCAAACTGCGGGTTGAAAATACAAACATTGTTAGCAATACATAAATAATACATGGAGAACACACAATCAGTCACATTAATACCATATAACCCGGCACTGGCAGAGAACATATTGCAGGTGAGAACCCTTTATGCAAGTGGCTGAGCAGATTAGAGCTTCTAGTACCTGAAAAAAGGTAATAAACATACAGGTAATAACTGTGATGACATTGTTCCCTTGATTTCTTGATTATAAGGACGAAAAGAACCTTGAAGAATTAAGATAGGAATATCTTACCACACCATAAGAGGACCTTGTTGGGTAACTCCTTAATTTCATCGTAAGGGCGGCACGCACTCGGGTCGACGACATAGATATTATCAACTGATATTCCATAGCTCTGCAAATGTATGAACGCTATCAAAATACTCAAATGTCTAAGATCCTTTGAGGAACATGCTGTCAATCTTAGAAAATTATCAAAATAGCCTTAATAAACTAGTGATGGACAGGAAGGGGCTTACAATATCTTCGAGTGTGACAGGTTCATAAGTCTTCTCAAGATAATGGAGGATCATCTTGTAATCATCTGAATCTCTCTCTACTGGAAGGATTGAGCAGCCCAATTTCTTGTATCGGTCAAATAATGGGTCGTCGATGGTTGGACCCGTCGTGTCTCCTATGAGATGTGAGGCCACAGTTATGTCCCGAACCGTCTCCAATGCTGCTGCTGCCTGCAATTGCTCCAATCAAAGTTGCAGCAAGTTTTATAGAGTGATTCGGATTCTGATTTGAATATCACTGTTCTGTTCTGGTTTTACTCACATGATCAGCAACATCTTGGAGACTACTGAAGATGAAAGGCCTAGTAGAGTGCATGAGAGTGAACCATCTCTGGCTGAAATCCGACCAAATAGCATTGGTCTTCTGCCTGGTCTCCTTAGTTGATTTCAGAGTTTCAATGAATTGTAGGAGAACCTCCTCACCTGAAAATGCCATCCTTTAATTACTCGTTTGGAGAGGCGAGAAAGCTGTAGTTAATTAGCTAGCCTTTGCTTACATCTTTTCAAATGGAAATCAGAGAGCATGCCCATAGGTAAATCAGGGGAGTCCAATCCCATTTCCATCATGGCATACCTGTGTTCAAAATCCATGAATACAGGGATTCAGTAAGCGGGATTAATTAATGAACAAAGAAAAAAAGAAAAACTAGACTAAGTCACCCACCTGTAGATCTCCTGACTGCATAAAACCTTCATGAAGTTTGCAACCTTTGGTTCGAGTTTGCAGTGTGTGACCGCAATTCCAAGCTGTCTAAGACCTAGGCCTCCATACCGCACGTCAACACCGTCGTCCTGTAAGAAGCCAGGAACAACACTTTAGAACATAAAATTAACCTCATCTTCTAGTCCATGAGAAACAGAAGAGGGTATAGACATATGGCATGCTGTCATGTGTCCATTTAGTGAGCATCATATTCGTGCTTAAGACCAAGATATTGCACCATGTCAATGGGATGAAACTTCCGCGGCTTCTTCTGGAACTTCTTCTCCCTCTCCCATGGCTCAAACTCATTACCAGTTAGCTCTTCAAAGATCTTAGCGAATTCCTTCACTGCATCGTCAACATTTTCCCATTCCTCGAGTCTTTCATCTGCTCTGGCATCATCACCAACTCTGCCCTTCTTGAAATACAGATTCATGTTGCTTTCAGGTACCTCAATAAGTTGCAGGATTGAATAGCTGCACCAATTAAAATAAAACAGGTCGACAATAATACTTACTGGATTGATGCAATGGATCAAAATGTGGATTAATAACCGAATACCAAAGATGTATATATCGTCATCCATTTTTGTTAGGTAAACATGGGGTTCATCAAAATTTAAAGCGAACAAAAAGGAAAAGAAGGGTTTATATATATATATTACTCATTGAGTCCTCTTCCTTGATCACAAATGGAAAATGCACAGTTGAACAAGATCCCATCCTTCTCAAAGATCTTCCCGCCTTGTTCTTGCAATCTAGTGTCTTTGTAGACTCCTCGCTTTCCATATAGCTTAAGCTGCAAGTGCAAGCAGGTTAGAATAAAATAGTGGGGTTAATTACTATTTTCATAATTTTCTTGGAAGATTGTACAAGGAGCATATACTTCCGCTGAGAGTGATTCGAGCGCCTCTTCTCTGGGATCTCGTTTGTCCCATGGGATTCCTTTGCCGTCTACAGAAAGATCGCTCACAACATCATAAGCCTCCAAAGGTTGGGCTGATTTTTTCTCAATACTGTCCCTTAACCAAGCTTCGCTCACCACAGGTATGCCCCTCTCACTACATGGTGCGACATTTACAGACAAGCCAGAGAGACAATTAGCATACCAGAATTTAAATCAAGAACAGAATAACCTTCAGCTGGATATATAAATCCTTAAAAAACCCAAAAACACTAACATTGCTTCAATGACTTTGGATGAACCACCACGCTCTCGTTCAGCGGGAGAGACAACCAGACAAGTCACGCCTGCAAGGACAGATATTACTATAAATGACCAAAACAATAAAAAAACACCTCAAATTAATTTTCCTATTTGATTATAGGATATTACCAGGTACAGTGTTTGCAACCTTCCCTCTATTCTTTTCGATCTCAGCTTTCCAATGACGCTATATATAGGTTATGAACAGATATTTTATCATCATCAACAACACTTAGTAGACAAAAACATCATGGTCTTGAACAACCAAAACAACGACAGGTATACCCACGTGTGTTCGAGAAAGTTGACCAGATAATGCAATTGTCATTCCAGCGAAAGGCTTGTCCGCCGGATTTAGTGTCCTGTGAGGGCGACGACTAGGTTCTTGGTGCCTCTTAATCAACTGTACATATAACAATCAAAATCAACCAACAATGCTACAATAATTTCCGGGTTGACTCCGGCCAAGCCATCTCATCATTGGGCCGAGTCACGAGTTCTGAATCTCTGAGTAGAATTGTGGTTAGAAGAAAGAGCATCTGGAAACAGGGGTTGGAGAATTACTTCAGTAATGGGAGAGTCGTGGATCGCATTCGGTATCTTGATCGGTTCCTCTATCCTTACTAGGTCCCTTGTGGTAAAGGTGCAGGTCGACCATTCACTGTACGAACCAACGCACGAGTAGCTGCTTCCAGTGCACTCCACAGTTCCATTACAAACAGGGCATTTGTCCAGTGGGCCATAGAACAACATGTCTTGGCTGCGCAAACCAGGTAATTAGATCTGGACATATAAATCCAAATCTTTGCTTTCCACATTAGAAAATGAATAAAAATTAATAATAATATATATATATATATATATTTGTGAAAAATAATTGGAAATAAGACTTAGACCTTACAATTTTAGATATTTCAAGAATTTTTTTGCTCTAGTCGCACCAATGTGGACATATCAGATATGTTACCAGGGTGTGCGACATTTTATGAGATCCCACGTAGGGGATTTTCCAAATAAAAGGTCAACCTCCTTCTACGTAACTGTAGATTCTGTTTGTTTACAAAATAAAAAGACTGTCACTTCTGAAGAAGTCAACATATTCGACAATCAAAATCATCCGATTGGGTTGACTAATGACCATGATTTTCCTATTCGATGGTGGGACCTGACCTTCCATTTTTTTGCTCAACAGCGCTGTGGTTCACACGCGCTAAGCACATCACCTGCGCTAGGGTTTGTGTCGGATACTCGGATGCAGAGGCGCTGCGCTTGGGGCTTGAACCACGGAGCTATTGAGCAAAAATGAAAGACGGTCAGGTCCCACTAGCGCATAAATACACTTGGGTAATTAGTCCAAATCATTATTAAAAACAGTGTTCTCATGGGTACGCGTCGGATGCAGAAGTGCTGTGCTTGTGCTCGACTCCCCACAAATTCCACGTGGCGCACTCTTTGGGCCCACCGATGGATGTTGGCATACCCTTCGGTGGACCTATGTTCCAAAGATTAGCCTGTTTGGTGATTTCTAGTTTTGTTTGGATTAGAGCATTTATGGGTGTTTCCACCTGTTAGATGGGCAGCATTTTATTTCATAAGTACTTGAATCCAACGGATAGAAATCACTAATCAGGCTGATTTCTGTCTGTATGTCCACAAGGAGAGAGGTGGGACCCGCCGCTTACCAATCAACTTGCGAACCCATGCATGCTTGCGTTCATGTCCTCATGGGGATCTTGCATGTTCATGCATGACTCCAGCCAACCGGAAAAAGAATTATATATAGCAAAGCCGCCGCACAAAATAAATATATAATTGCACGCATCATCTTTAAATTTTTTTGGATCAGACGGTGATTATAAGCTAACCATCGGGGTACAACAGCGTCATCAGACCCTGAAGAATCCTGGTCGTTGGCTTCCAGTATAACCCGCATTTGTTCGATAGAGATGTGCACTCGAGTGGCCTTGCAGAACTCGTGGAAATCGGCAGCAACATCGGCTGCCGATTTACCGTTTTCGTGACGTTTGTTGCCATTCTCGGACTTGGCCTTCTTCTGGGTTTGCTCCACCTCATGGCCCTTGTTCTCTGCCTTCTGCTTCCTTGTCCCCACTTTCTCATCTGAATGGGCATGAGACCTCTTCTCCTGAACCTTTAATATATAATCCACATAGAATCCAAATAATAGTAAGTTTCCTTCACAACCTCAAAAACCTCCCCGTTCTGAGATCATGTGTTTGATCAGATTTTTTTTTTCGGAAGTATAAAATTTAGAGAGAACACACAAATTCAAAACCCATTTATAAATTTTATTTCTTCGAACAAAAAAAAAACCCATTTGAAAGAATGAAGTTCAATCCAACATGAGTGGTGTAAGAGGATTTTAAAGAAAAAACCCATTAATTGAGTTTTTTCAATCCTCTTACACATCACCCATGTTGGATTGAACTTTATTATTACAATAATGGAATTTCTACATAAAATTCACAAACCCATTTCCAAATGTTGCTTCTAGCCCTCACCAAAAAAAAAAAAAGAAAAAAAAAGAAGAAAACCCAATGGTCTGATCCATTATAAAGAAGAAAGACAGCAAAATTTAAGTAGAAATGAGAGATTAAGAACCCACCTTCATCTTCAGCTCTTTCTCTCACTTCGTACAGAGACTTGAACAGAGAGAGAAGTCTACAGTGAGAACCTGATCTTCTTCACAACAACAACAAAAACAAAAACAAAAACAAAGCCAAACAGTTGATAAAACCAGTCTCTGAGACGGTTGAACCAAAGCTTAATTTAGTAGTAGGTAGGTCAGCAGTTTTGAGTGAAAACCCGGACGTTAAAAGACTCCTTTAACATTCTCAATCTTCTTGCACAGACAAACTTCAATGCCGACACGTACGTCCTGTTCTTGCAGGGACTTGCACCTCTGTCCTTCCGGCCACTCAACAAGTGTTGTCCGCAAATATTGCGACCAACAAGTGTTTTTTTTTTTTATAAGCAGCGACCAACAAGTGTTGAATCGTATATCCTCGTTACTTGGTTACGAGGATGACAGGTGGTTTACGACACTTTATTTGGCTTATCATTCTAGCATGCAAAAATATAAGATAATTTTGTATTTTTGTTCCCTTGAATCCTGCCCGACGGTTTACGAGATCTTGGACATACACTTGGATTCTTGGAGGTTGCGAAGCGTATGATTAGAGCTTTTAACTGAAGAGGCCCCATTCAGTGTTTTAGGAGCCAATTTATAAAGTGGTCTCAACGGTTTATCTTGAAAGCTCCATTGTTTTGATCATGATGGTGTAAGCGATACACTTAGATTTCCATCCAGACTGTACTGTTTCATCATAATGATGTGGGTTCCGAGGTATTAGATAATTCTCTCAACCCCATGCGTTTTTTTGTGTTGCATGTCCTATCTTGACCGGTGCTTTCGGCATGTGGTGCTTAACGTTCTTGACTGGCCACACCTGTTAATTCTTACAAGTGGACGACACACGTGCAACACGTGAGTGAATTAGGGGCGTTTTTGGAAGAAAGGACAGAATCGAAAAGTTTCAATCCAATTTTTAATTTTTTAGAGGGGTGAAAAACTAAAGGCACAGTTGAAAAAAAAAACATAATTCTGAGCGCTAAAGTTGAAACTCCCCTCCAGTTTAATGCAATTGTAAATTGTGGCAACACTAGTAAAAAAAATCAAAATTTTGGAGTTGTAAAAGTCCAAATTACCCATGGTTAATGCAAATGTGTATGAACTCAAATGAGCAATTATGCAGTCCCGCAGAAATCAAACCTTGAGGCAGGTCTAGGTTTTGTCATTCGCAACTCTATTGGGAGACTTGGTTTTAGCAGGAGGAAGGCTAGATAGAGCAGGCTCAGCGGAGGAGTCTGAGGTGAAGACTATCTTGAATGGGTTCGAGACAGCTCATTAAAAGATATAAAGAATATTTTGGTGGAATCAGATGCCCAAGGTCTCATATCCTTTCTATAGATTGGTTCTTCTTCAACATGGTGGTTCCCTTCAGGGATATGTGTCTATATTGTAAATCTCTCTTCTTCTTTTGATAAAACACTCTTTTATTTTCTCTGAACGTGTAACTAATACCGAGGTTTAAAGGAGGCAGTTTTAACGGGATAATGGACTGGGGGTGTTACCATTAAAACGGATTGTAATGGACAGGGGCAAAAATAGAAAAAATAATAATGAATTTTAACGAATAAAACGGATTTTAACAGGAAAAAAATGGAAAAACGGCGCTGAAAATTTTGAAAAACGAAAAAAATAGAATTTAACGACTTTATAGCCACATCATCCCCAATAGTGCCATGGACAAACACCTTTCTATTGTATTAATTTCTGTGTGGGTGGACTCAATTCGACTTTGGGTTTGGGTTGGGTTGGCCTTTTCAGCACTCAGGCTCAGGCTTGGGCAAAACAACCCAGCCTTATTAGCCCGATTAACATATATATAAACATGTTTAGGCCTGACCTTTGGCTAAAAAACTTTTGCCCGACCTTGGGTTTGGCTCAGGCTCAGGCTCAGGCTCAGGTTCAGGCTCAGAGCCTTGAAGGTCAGGTTGGACTGAGGTTGACTTGAAACACGACCCAATCTGCCTGAGTTGCAGCCCTAGTAAAAATCGTATGTATACAGACTTGGGTTTGCCGAAATTTCCAAAACGGCCCCTTGCAAAATATTACCTATTTATGGTATATAAGGGTAGTTTAGTCTTGTAAATCACTGATTTGATATCTATTTTTGGTAATAAATGTAATTAACCTCTTCACTCATAGCTAATTGATTCTTTGTAACCCAACGCTGTTTATTAAGGCATCTAAACTTTGAGTAGAAATTTGCTGACAGCCAACAATATGAGCCAGGTGGCACACTCTTAGAGGTTGCTGATCGTATGGATATTTTGGACAATCCCTATATGGACCTACAGACCAAAAATCAGTCTGATTAGTGATTTCAAACCTTTGGATCTTTGTACCCCAAAAGATGGTCAATAATGCTCAAATTACACAGTTAAAAATAAACTCAGGAAAACGACTCCAATCTAACGCTTAGAACTCACTAATCAGGCTAAATTTTGATCTGAATGTCCACTGGGGTTGGACCAAACATCTTATCTCTAAGAATATGCCATGTTGCTCATATTGTGGGCGGTTAAGTAACTTTGCTGACCGGAGCTGGTCAGTAATATTCTACTCCCGACCTTCTAATTAATCAAGAAAATTGAAGAGAACGGACAGAAAGCCAGTAAAAATCAATGGCTAGCTAGCTGCTTCAAGAAATGTATCATGTTTAGGTAAGAGAGAGAGTCTATAAAGGAGAATTTTTTGAAGCGGAGGGATTTTTGAAGCCGCCACACCACATATACCTATGGTTTTTAAAAGTTTTTTTTTTTTTTAAATCAAATCCTAAACCCAGGTACATGTGGCGTGCAATCATTGGGCGCATGATTGACACTTCGAAAATCCCATCGCTTCAAAAAATTTCTCCCCTAAAAGGTCACGTAGCACACCCTTTCTGGCCCACGGATCCCATGCATGTTTGACACTTTGACCCACACCACGCATTAGGACCTATACACCGAAAGTCAGCCTGATAGGTGATTGTCTTGCCGTTGGAATTTAGCAGTTTTTTTCATCATGGGCTTCGTGAACATTCTCTTGCCGTTGGATTTGAGCAATCGTCACCAGGACCATGAATGTAAGCTCCAAGCCCATGATGAAACATGCATCAAATCCGGCGGCTAAAAATATCAACCAGGCTGATTTTTAATTTGTAGGTCCACCAAGGGGTGGGACAAACATTCATGGGTCAGTGGGCTCGAAAGCTTATGCCACGTGGCATTTTGGGATGTCTGAGTCAATTTTTTGTTTTTTGTCATCTTTTAAAGAGAAAGAATGATCTACCAACTAACATTCATGGGTCAGTGGGCTCGAAAGCTTATGCCACGTGGCATTCTTTGAGTTTTTTTAAGATAAAATTGTGATGGTGTCGCTTCCTTTGTCGACTTTTTTTTTTTTTTCCTGGTATTATTATCTTCATCTTATTTTACTTATTTTTGTTTTGTGAGATGCTGCTTTTTTCGACTTAGATCACCCCTTAGCACAATGGTTCAAAATCTCGGGATTGGAGGGCCCCGATTCCGGTCCGATTAGCCCTAATCTGAACGATCCTAATTAACGAGAAAACCCCAGTATCGTTCAGAATCGGAGGGGTTGATCCCAATCGGGATCGCCCGAGACTTCGAACTATGCTTAGCACCCCTTTTTGTGGTTCAACTTCATTTGCAAAGAGTCCAAAGTTCGGCACCAGGCTATATACAGTCTGCAAACACAGTTTTACAGACTATAACTATGGGGACATTTGAAATTGAGGGCAGAGGTTTTTGACTTCCACTTTGGGTCATGGACACAGGAAGGTGCGGTTTGGTA
Source organism: Euptelea pleiosperma (assembly GCA_035048495.1). Lineage (NCBI taxonomy): Eukaryota > Viridiplantae > Streptophyta > Magnoliopsida > Ranunculales > Eupteleaceae > Euptelea > Euptelea pleiosperma. The sequence goes on along the minus strand of CM068544.1, from coordinate 33,864,337 downwards.
GAATGTAGAATCTTAGGTAAAATAACTCATAAGAAATAAATAGAAGAAAAGTGAGGTGACATGTGACCTAGGAGGCATACACTAATTAACAGCTATATTATATTATTCTTTTATAAGAATAATTCTGAGTAAATAAGTAGCAAGTTTTAAAAGGGGCCGTTATTTTCGTTATAGCGGCCATTGTAATGAATTGTAACGCACAAGAGCAAAATCGAAAAAATAAAAAACGGCATTAAAATTCAAAACTTGAATTTCAAAATTTCAATAAAATTTATAGTGGAAATAAAAGTCGTTTTGTTTTTTTTTTCACAAAATGGTCTTTATTTTCATTATAACGGCCGTTATTTCTGAGCGTTAAAACAGTTCAAAACGTAATGGGTAGATCCGAATCTGTTATGACAGCCATTTTTTTAAAACATGAAAATTAGGTCAAAATTTTATTATTTTAAATTTTCATAATAACTATAAAATAATGGATAATGAACAAAAATAACTGTTATTATTCTTTTCCGTTATAATGGCCATTGTAAAGCTAAGCCATTCTTTCGGTATTGGACTTTAATTTCTAAACGTAACGGTGTTGGGTTGTTACGGTTATATTAGCCTTTACAAAGGTTTAAAAATTGCCGTTATAACGAAAATAACGACCGTTATTTTCTGGACAATTTTGTGAAAAAAACGACTGTTATTTTCAGTTATTTTTCATTTTTGAAATTCAGTTTTTTTGAATTTCAGCGCCATTTTTTCGTTTTTCCCCGTTATTTCCATTATATTCTATTTTTCCTATTTTTTCCATTTTTGCCCCTGAGCGTTTTTTCGTTATAACGGAAAAAACGGTAACGCCTCCAGTCTGTTATACCGTTATAACGGTCCCCTTTAAACCTTGGCCGTTAATATCAGCTATTTGATTTTAGAAGAATGACGTGTATACAACGTCATAATAACTCGGTGCACCTCATATGCACGTGCCATGCATAGTATATGTAAAGGAAATCACTGTAGTTCTTTTTGATTTTGATTTTTTTGGGTTCCCCAACCCTCAATCCACGACACCAATTTTCATGCATGGTTCTTTCCACACTAATTTTCCTGTAGTAGACTAAGACTAGACCCCTTTTCACACGCCCCCCCCCCCCTTGGATCGCACTGATCATGACTCCAGTCGACGACCCCTTTTCACACGCCCCCCCCCCCCCCCCCCCCCCCCTTGGATCGCACTGATCATGACTCCAGTCGACTCGGCTTCATTGGCTTTTTCCTTGGGTCGCACTGATCATGACTCCAGTCGACTCGGCTTCATTGGCTTTTTGCATTGGCTCAACTTTGATTGACTCGAATCATTATTAGTGGGCTTTGACTCGTTAAAGATCAAGCATTAAGCTTTACCACTTTTCAATTTGCAAACAAAATGCTTACTAGATCGTGTAAATTCGTCTACGGTAAGGTTTGGTTTAAAAGGGCCCGTTGTAACGGTATAATGTACCGGAGGTGTTACCATTTTTCCGTTATAACAGATTGTAACGCACGGGCAAAAACAGAAAAAATGGTGCTAAAATTCAACTTTTCAATAAATTTTATAATGGAATAAATAGAAATAAATGATTTTTTAACAATTTTCATAATAATGGAAAAGTAACAGAAAATAATGGCTGTTATAACAAAAATAACAGCCGTTATTTTCTGAGCGTTAAAATGGTACATACCGTAACGGGGGAGGTCCGAATCTGTTATAACGGCTGTTTTATAAACCATGGTCTATACTAACTCACCTCCTTTTCACAAAGCCCTCCGTTGTCTGATATGTAGAAATTAAATTAATTCCAGTGCACTCCTCCGCACCAATCTTGCTTGAAAGCCTACATTTGCTGGGAATCCAACTTCGGCTTAAGGCAAAGGTCAAATTCCTTTTTTTAAGGTTGCTACTATACCAAGTCAAACAGACCGCCTCGTGGTGGTGCGTGGGAAGGATTAAGATCCTATAATATGAAAAAATTTAGATGCAGAGGACACTGGTGGCCCTACGTAGCTTATTTTTGGGCCCACTGACCACATTGATGTTGAGCCACCCATTGGTGGATATACGTACACTAACAATCATCTTGATTGATGATTTCTAGTTGTTGGATTAATTAAATACCAAAAAACGTGCTTGAATACAAGGGCTAAAATCTAATCCTAAAAAACTGCTAAAATCTAATGGATAGAGATAACCAATCAAGCTGATTTTTTGGTATGTATAAAATATAAAAAAAATAAAATACTAATGAAAAAGTTGTTATTGTTGTTTCTATTATATATTATTATTGTTAAACATTGAGCTAATTCAATGCACTCATTTATCACTGTTTTTGAGCTGCACATGCTTGCATCCATTTCTTTAACGAGTTTGCAAGGGCTTGGCAACCACTTGCACACCAGCTTATTTGCATGCCCCCAACCAATCACCAACAATCCCAAAATCGTGGCAAGTGGGTGTATTGCATCTACTTTGCAGCGAACCAAGCAGGGCCTAAGGGGAGCGGGGAGCGATTTGCACCTATTTTTTTTCATAACAGCTCTCTTCCCACTTTAATTTCAAACATTGTTCGAAGTCTGATTTTCTTCAAAAAGACCAAATTGGTGCTTACATATATTTATTTATTTATAAAATTATCATTTTGATCAAGAAACTAGGTTTGCATTTATTAGCTAGGTACATCCTAATCTACTTATTAAAGAGCGAAGATCCTTCTTTTGTTACGCCCAAAATTCTCAATATTTTGAAAATGACCCTGTTATGTTTCTTTAATTTTTTTTTCTTTTTAGGTTACTTTAGTCTTTAAATTAACTTTTCTTTTTTCTCTCCGTTAATCCGTTCACATTGGTGCATGAACTCATTCCTCATATTTTATTTTTGATGATGAACATCTATCGTCAACGTTGATGATAGACCACAATGTGAGCCACATGGCACACTATTAGAGGCAATGACATTATGGATGTTTGGATCATCCCTCGGTAGACATCCACAACAAAAATCAGCATAGTTAGTGATTTCTAACCTTTGGACCTAAGTACCCTACATAATGCTTTAAATCCCCAGTTAAAAATAAACCATGAAAAAGACTCTAATCTAATGGATAGAAATTACTAGTCCAGATGAATTTTGGTATGTAGGTCCACCTAGAGATGTATGGTCAGTGGTCTCTAAGATTGTGTCATGTAGTTCAGAATATGGTTCATCATCAACGTGGATATTTGAAAAATAATAATAATGATAATTAATGTATCTGTACAGACCCATTATTAAAGAGTAATGATACATCCAAGTGCCGTGGGCGTTATCATGCTGTATGGTGGTGTCGTTTTGTCATTGGCCAAATAATGCTCAAAAGCCAAACTTCTATACGGTCAGTGATATCTAATAGTGTGTCATATGTGTAAGCTAGCTGCACGTGCATTGCACGTGGTGGCTTCCCCTATTGTGTGGAAGGGGTTACTATCATGCCCCGGGGGACTAGTCGTGTGCTCTAAGAGGCCCCCAGATACCTACGGTTTCAAAAAAAAAAAAAAAGTGGGGGCGTCCCCTAATTGTAATAAGGTGCAATCATGAGATATGCAATATAATTACTAAAATGTATCTCATCACAAATTCTCTTAGTTGTTATGATCTTCCTTAGGAAAAAACTTTCGTTGTCATGATTGAAAGGTGAGTTCGCAGTAATCAAGACCACGGTTTAAAAAATGTCTGTTATAAGGATTCGGACCTCCCCTATGTACCGTTAAAACGCTTTAAAAATAATGGCCATTATTTTCGTCATAACGGCAGTTATGTACCGTTATTTTCTAGAAATTTTTGTGTAAAGGCCCGTTATTTCTATTATTTTTCCGTTTTTGAAAATTTGAAATTTAAATTCCAAAATTTGAATTTCAACACCATTTTTCCGTTACTTTCCATTTTTGCCCGAGCGTTACAATTCATTATAACGAAAAAAATGGTAACGCCCCGTTATAACGGCCCCTTTTAAACCTTCGTCAAGACCACACGTTGAGGTGGAATCCACATTACTTTTAGAATATCTTAATACATGTGAGCCCCACTTCAACATATAATCTTAATTACTATAGCTAGGACCACATTCCAACAGATAAAACTCATAATTCTTCATCTACAAAATCTATCATTAAATCCATTTCTTATCATGAGAAGTTTGACAGGGGCCGACCGGTGTGCCCCTTTATCAAAATATGCACAACCACGGCTTAATGGCTCGGAACGTTAACACCTGCAGGTCAAGTGAGCCTAGTTGATGAGTTGAGCCAGAAATGTGATTTCTGATTTCTCCCCCCCGACAAAACATGGTGGTCGATCCCCCCATTTCTCCATCCCTTTATTTGATTCCCCATTTTCAAACACTCTCACCGATTTTCTAACACCTTTTCAGCTGGTCAAGTCCACTCCACACACCCACGTACACAGCTCCATTTTTATTTTATCAAGTAAAACATCTAAATTCAACATCTAAATTCCTATAAATCTCTTACCCTGGTTACCCACCCTCCAAATTCTTACACCAAAACATCCTCCAAGTTGGACTTTCCTTTCCTTTTTTATTTATTTTTTAATGAAAAAGGGCACCAACATGTTTAGTGTAATGCACTTACTTTAAGTGTAAGTTTAATCCATTTTTAGCAACCCATGATACATGCACCGTAAATTCGAACGGCCCGTGATGTACGTTTTTTTTTTTAAATCTCGTTTGAGTGAAAACCGACGATTACGAAAGGAAAATTTTATGAACATCACTAATACAAAATCAACAAAAAATACAAGAAAAATGAAGAAGATGGAGACACCCTTAATAACAAACATTAAACGATGACGTAAATTCTATCAAATTTCAAGATGTTCATAGACGTAACGACTTAATTTACGGGTTATTTGTTAATTTAATAATAGAGGCGATCGAGTCCTAAATTAATCCATACAATATTTGATTTTGAGAATATTAAAGAAGCAAACAATACAATTATTTTATTAAGATTACCCAATTAGTCAATGAAGCGGACAAATTTTCTCCATTAGAGAGATTACAGACACCTGAACCTTGTGGGGGAGACATGAATTTTCATGCTATTTTATATCCTGGGACTGAAGAAAATTCAGCTACTTCACGACCATGCTTCAAGGTAATCACCCTATTAATCAAACCACACCATCTACGGTTGTTATTGCTTATCATCCCGCATGTGCTCCCTAGCAAACTGCTCTCCATGTGATGACCTTCTGAGAGTTTTTTGTTACTGAGCACAAGCTTAGATAAGCTTACTAAACTTAAACTAAACTAAAAAAAGACGGCGAAAAACGAAAAAACAAGGAGCTAGATTGATCTTCATGATGAGCCCACTTCATCTTCAGAACCTGTGATGCATTCTTTCTGATCATCTTCAAAACTTTTACGAGACGGCGGCGGGTGTGGAGAGTGACCCTTTCCGAAGGATGTTATGTGATCCTTGAGTGATCTTTTATGTTTAAACTCAGATCCGCATGTACAATACCATAGCTTCCCGCAATTCTTTTCATGTGTTCTCCAATCTCCCCGTACTGCAAATGATTTGCCACATTTTCTACACATAAATGGCTTCACACCATGCTTTCTCTTGTAATGGGTCTGAAGAGTTCTAAAATCCTTCAATGGCTTCGCTCGGGGATGGTTGATGTTGTTCTTGCAGCCATGAGCACAACAATAGCAAGGTAGCCTCAACATTGCGGTTGGTTGTGTTCCTTTAAGTGATTCTGGTCCTTTTCTGTACTGTGATCCATGCCCCCACATGTGCATCTACACCCAAAAAATCTCACATGCTAATTATTTCGTAATAAAAAATAAAAAAAGAATGGTGATCGATTCTATCTTTCTAGTCATGATTTGCAGTTTGAACCTACAATTTACCTGGCAAGGAAACAAGAAAAATATAAAGCAGTATTAAGAAATTCCCTTAAACCCTCCTAATATCCAACATTGCTAGCTTTGGATATCATTCCGATACAAAGAAAAAAGAAGGGGAACATCGGCTTTGAAACAAGGTATTCTTTTATGGGTTTAGTTCAAACATTTGATTTGGTCTTTTATTTCATTATCTCTTAGCGTAATTAATGGTCCATGTCTAGCATTAACCACTCAATTTGATACTAATCTTAATTCTAAGAATGGAGAATTAATTAAGAAGATTTGTTTGAATCTTCATCGGGAAGGCTCAGCGATGAACTGGAGAGCGACACACGATATACAATGCGCGTAATGTCCAACGAATTCATTCATCAATTAGTTACCATTATTGAAAAAGAAAAGGAAATGGGTAAGACTTGGTGAGCTGATTGCCTCTATAATCATAATGTTGGTTTTGATATGTGATCTTGCTATGCCGTCGGATTCAATTTTGGAGGATGAAGAAGATGAAGCTTTTGGACCTCTACGATGGATCTCCATCAGTAAATGTTTGGAGTACGTACTTGCAAATGTTCAAGAATCCACTTTGCATCTGAAATATTGAGTGAGTCTACACCTAGAATGTAGATATATCTGAAGTAGTGCATTAGTCCTAGAGAATAAACCCCTATTAGAGCTACGAATTGCATACGAATTCCCTAACTCATCATCATCATGGACGACAATGCAAAAGAATGCGGTTTGTTTGATTGTTAGGATCATTCCAATATTAGTCTAATTTTTGGTTCATAGACAATCCAAGAGATGTCTCACCCTTTGATTAGTTTGGACGATAAGGGCCTACCGACGAGACCAAGTATGGCTTATGGTGAAAGTATGAAGTTTTTCCTTTGTGAAGAGCATTATATATGAAATACCCCCTCATTTTAAAGTTCGACGCAAGTATTCTTCCATAACTATATGTTCTTGAAATCTATGTTTGATAGTCATTTAGTTAGGAAATTAAAGGGAAAGCTAGCTAGACCCACAGAGATGACAGGTATAATAATTTTGTGGAGCAGTTGGCCTTTCCTTTATTTCTTCTCTATAAATACTTTTTTTTATCTTTCTAATCAGTAATATCTCTGGTGGGTTTTCCCCAAAATCCTAGCTTTTTTTCTTTGTTGGGTAGGCTGTTGAACGGAGTTAATTAAAGTGAAAAAAAAATAAAAGAAATCAAAACTTGACTAGATCCATGTATAAGCCAGCTTCAACACAACAAAATGATGAAACCATAACAACAAAAGAAGTAGGTATAATCCGGCATCAAAAAACTAATATTTTCACATATTTCTTCTGAAAAACCTGATTATTCATTGCAAAAAAAAAAAGAAAACTGAACAGATAATAGATTGATTGGCAGATCTCTTGTAATAAGTGAATTTAAAATTCATCATAAGCATAGCAAAAAAAAAAAATGGAGAATTATCAAGAAGACTAATGACTAACCTGCATGTTGTTGTATCTATTGAAGGTCTTGTTGCAGACGGAGCAAGTGAACTGCGTTGGGCCAATAAGGATCTGAGCTGGTGTGGGGATCCAAAACCTACTCTCAGTGCTCAAAGAACAACCTTCAAAGCTCTTATTCTTCATGGGTTCCTCCTCCTTATGGTCCAAGGACTTGATCTCACCATCAGAATCTCCTATGTTTGGCAAACCAATGTGCAAGGCCACGGTAATGTTCTCTGACTTCTCATCTTTAACACCAAACCACTCCTTCTGTGCCTTAATCTCCTCTTCTTTCAAGGGCGCCTTAGTCTCTGTTAACCTGTTCAGAAGAGGCAAGCATTGGGTATTCCGCTGAAACAGCTCTTCTTCTTCTTCTTCTTCTTCGAATTCTTGTTGCTGTTGCTGTTGATAAAAGAGAGGTAGTTGTAAGCAGCTCTTTACACTTGTGAACTGATGATCAGTTTGTTGGGTTATTGAAGAAGACGAAGATGAAGATGGAGAAGTTGTTGGCTTGAGCCATTCAATGAAGGTCGGAGTAGTTTGAAAGCAGAAACCCATGTCCTCTACATGGTAGTTCCCAATACCCATCTTCTCAAGAGGTTGAAATCCCTCCTCAGATCAATATATACGCAAGACTATGTGGGAAAACTCTTGCACTTATGGTTGATTTTTGAGAGAGAGAGAGAGAGAGAGAGAGAGAGAGAGTCCTTTCTCTTCTTTCTCTCTTGAATTGCGTCTTTCCTTTTTTGCTTGTCTAGAGAGATTTGAGTCTTTTTACTTGTCCAGAGATAATTGAGCCTTTTTCTTTTTTACTTGGAGAGAGAGAGAGAGAGAGAGAGGTGGGGTTGGAGGAAATGACATGCACAAGTGATACTCACTAAATAAAGAGAACCCCATAATAGTCGCAAATTTTCGGCTATTTTTCAAGGTCAGATCGATTATTAATCATGGGATTTTTGACGACACGGCCATGGGTCCCAATGAAAAATTATAAACAGATCAACACTTGCGAAAATTTTAACTTTCAAAGCTGTTTAAAGTCTAAAGGAATGTATCTTTAATTACATTCACCTGGGGACAAACGTTACCTACATGGGTCCATGATGTTGCATAATATATATAATCCGTAGCAACCCATGCTGCTTGTCATATCCCGATCCATTACGGGTGTCAATGGGTCGGTTCAGTTACGGTATCAATGTACCCAGAAACGAACCTATTGTGTTCGGATATGGCGGTTTCAGTTACTATCAGTTTTGGTTCTTAAACAAGTGGATTTAGAATCAAAACCGATAAATATCTATTCTCTCATCTGGTAGTGGGTGCCCATGTGTTATAAAAGACTAGTGGGTGGCCCGTGCCCACGGCACTCCCCAACAAAGTGTTTGTCAAAATCGGGTATGAGTGGCTGAGATCCACCGTCCAGTTGGGGTATAAGATCTCGGCCCTTCTTTATTGAAGCCTACAAGAGGGGATACATAGAAGTGGGGAGACAACCACTGTCACTTGTTATATAGATGTGAAAAAATAATATAATGTTATGAGTATTTTAATCATACTCCATTGAAATTTGAAAGTAATTTGTAATACCACCTTATACTTTTCAAATTTTAGAATTACCCCCCTTGACTTGGTTTAACAGTGGTTGACTGAAGTTAAAACAGACTTAAATCACACAAGATCATTAGCATTGTACTTGCAATATTATACAAGGGCATGTGCATATCACATAGTAACGTTAGTCAAATGATGGTTAAAAATTAAAATAGGTTGAGGGCGTAATCCTAAAGTTTGATAGTATAAGGGGGTATTAGCAATTACTTTCAAATTTTAGGGGGTGTTACTAAAATACCCTAGTCTTATATTAGATTTAAAAAAATGTTATGGGTCGCATCAGTTTCGATTCGGGTTTGGTCCGGATATTAGTGTACATATAGGAAGAACCAGAACCGATGCCGGTTACATACTTCAGTTCCGATTCGGGTATCGACTAATCAGGTGCAAATTTACACCCCCTAATTCCGACCATCGAAATGCTTGTCGTCCCTTGGATTCACCACAGCGCATACAAATACATATGTAGACCGTAGATTACAAGATCGTGAGGTAGTTTGGTCAATTTTTTAAATCGGACAAAATGAGGATAACATAGGTCGCGTGAGCTTACTCCCAAGTTTCAACATGCAAATGTCCCTTACGTCTTTAGGACCGAGACCAATCCTGTACGCCAACACCTCTTTGATCGCCACGTAGTCTCTTTAATATCAGTTTTTATTTTTATTTTTATTTTTATTTTTTAAGTCCATAAAGCAAGCATAAATTTCTTGATCCTGCAACGAACAGGCTGAACCTTATAGTTAAGCGCCACCTGCCCTGGGGTTAAGGTGACCTTAACTGTAGACTGTAGTTACCTTTCACAGCGGAGAAAAAGCAACTACAGTTAATGGGCCACCTTAACCACAGGACAGGTGGCACTTAAATATAAGTTGCAGGATCAAAAAATTTCTCGTTAGCAACACAAAAAAAAAATAAAAAAACATAGGCATATCTAATTCAGGTTGTCTCGATACAAGTTGAGGTCAAGGCAAGGTTTTAAATTTCGGTGAGGTCAAAACCGAACTTTCAGGCAAAATTTTGGTGGATTTCGCATTAAAAAACTATATTTCGGGGATTTCGGTACTCACTGAACCAAAAATTTGGGCCAAAATCCCAAAATTTCGGTGTTTCGACGGAAATTTGAAACCTTGGGTTAAGTCGAAAACTCTATATAAGGTCTTTTTTATATTTAATATATAATATATTAATGAGTCCGTCTAGAGCAACACCCATTTCATACATCCACTTCTTACACCCGGTGGTCCGACCCACATGGAGATCATGTTGGTCAATCTAACCGCATAGTGAGTTTTTCATACTATGGGTACTCTTCCGACAAAACATTAGGACATTTCGACATTCCTAACCTCATGAAAATATGAGTTTAATTTAAAAAATTCAGACCATCCAATGAAACTATTATTTTCGGTCAATTTTTCATATGGTTAGCAATGTCGAAGTAAACTGATTTTTGTCAACGATGATCATCGTGGCAAGGAAAACTCAATGTATGGTTGGATTGTCCAACATGATCTCCATGTGGGCCCCAACCTCGGGTGTAAGAAGTAGATGTAAAAAATAGGTGTAGCTCTATATTAATATATATGATATTTATTAAAAATTAAACTCTTTATATTATTGAAAATCTTTATATACAACTATTCTTAATTATAAAAAATTATAGAAAAAATTTAGATGCAGAGGACTCCCGGTGCAGTCGATGTAGAGGATACTCGTGGACCTACATCGATCATTTTTTGGGCCCAATGACTGCATGGATGTTCAGCCCACCTATACGTCGACAAACACACTAAAAAGTAGTTTGATTGATGATTTCTAGCCATTAGAGTTACTACCCAAAAAACATGCTTGAATCCAACGGTTTGAATCATGTCCCAAAAAACATGTTAGAGATAATCAATCAGGTTGATTTTTGGTTTGCATATCCAATAAGGGGTGGGATTTTCCTGAGCTGGGTTCCTTTTCTCACCAAGGGTTACCTATGCCTTAGGCAACCTCCTTAATGGCCTTAAGGTAGAGCTTGCCCTGATCTAATTCCAAGAAACTTTGGCTGTCGCGTTGCGACTGCAAAGTTACGACCACAAAGGTGAGGTTGCAGTAATCAAGACCACACGTTGAGGTGGCCCACTTCAACATGTAGTGTTGATTACTACGTCCACAGTTCTTGCAGTCGCATTGCAAAAATCTTTTTAAGCCGACAAGATATCTTAAGCGGATTTCCCGGTGAAATACAATCTTCCCTTTCTTTGGCCCTTTTTGTATATATTTTCGCCATAGGCAGTGTTAGCATCGTCCTTAGGACGATAGGCTTCTTTTTTTTTTTGGATAATGTAGCATCTCTTAGGAATGTTTGAACCATTGACGTTTTTATACAATCTATGTTGTGATCATCAGATTTCCAACCACGCAATTTTCAAAGAACATCGAACGGTTTGAAGACGATGATGTTACCATTTCCCTTTGGCCTCCTGTTTGACATTATCCACCACCTTTTTACCGATTTCATAGTATCATCTTTTTCCCATGGTTTACAAAAGTAATAGACCATGCATAAAGTATGATTCCGTGTAGTCACATAAGAGTTCACTTTTGGTCACCAGTGCTAGTGACCAATTTTAGCTGCTCTCGCTAGTCGCCAAAAGTGCTCTCATTACATACAGTATTACTGTATCATTGTTGTCCCAACTCCGAACTACTGATAGTCATTGAGAATTCCACCACACAAATCCCAATGACCAGCACACTAAACTTACAGACACCATGGCACAAAATTCAAAGAACATCCAATGGTTGTACACAAGAAAGATATGGACGATATTGGAATTTTCATTTATTCCATTAATTATTAATGGTTGGATCAAGCTGATTCTTTTACATGCGATCTGCAGATTGAAGAGTTCAAGTTGTAAGAATAGGCACTATCACGACTCAAATCTAGGACTCATGACTTGACCTAAAAGAGTATAGATCGAATTTGGTATCGAAGGCTGAGGCACAAGATGTAGATTAAAATAAATAAATATGATGAGTGAACGTGTATAACAGGTTAGCACATGTGTCAAAATAAATTCGTAAAACTACAAGTCAAAAAAAGTCGACCAAAGTCAACCCAAGATCGACTTGATTTAATTAAGTCAAATGCAACCCCACCATGACCCATCCATCTTACAATCAAAATTTTCTGCCTAAGCACGAACCCATAAAAAATAATGCGAGGCCATACATCCAATAAAAAAAGAATAATAACCAATATATATTAATAACACACGTATAATAACATGTAATTAAGTCCATAAATAATATAAAAGACCAATAATAAGATGTAACCTGCATACTTTTTAATCAACATAATTAAAATACATGGATTATCAATAAAATACATATATAATTTTTAATAAAGTTTAAATTATCGAGGGAATTTAGATACAATTTCAATTAAAATATATTAATTTAATTGGGTGAGTGAAATTAATATGTACTAAGTCAAAATAAACTTTAATTACAAAAATACCATTCTGATAGAAAATTATCCAAAAATCCTAGGAATCTAGAGACATGGTCTCCAAGTTTATAAGAACATAAATTACGTGCTACCATCGCGGCCTACACTAAGGTTTGCGTCAGTTAGAATTTAAAAAAATATGAGTTCTTACATGCACTATTTGTGCAATATATAAGTACCGTGATAAGTACTAGTTTTTCATTTTTATAAAATGGAATGCATTTGTGTTAGGGTTGATTCATACAAATAAGTTAAAAAGAAAAGGTCAAACAATTGAGGTGGTTCTTGGATTATCATACTACTATGCTTGTCTTTTTACGGAAACATCAATCGATGTGTATTAATTTTTAACGCATTCGAACCATCACTCATTGTTCGGGGTGATGACAATATGTGTAGCACACGCAATTCAATTGCATTGGACATGAATTCCCGATGTACGATTGTTCACGTGCTACTTAATTAATAGCTCCTAGCAAAAAAGCCATGAAAAAATAAAATTCTTCCTAACGGAAGACCATGCCCCGACATCAAAGCTAGGTTGATGTGGTACTCTAAATAACAAACATGTCACAATTTAGGATACTGTATGCGATGACCAACTCCCATACCGCGTGTTCTTTGTTCACCACGTACTCACTTTAAATTTGGTTTCAATTTTTATATTTTTAAGTCGAATAAACATAAAGTACGTCTTTTTTTAGTTAAATTACTCAATGATGTAGATTGATCGGACTTAAAAATGACCGTGATTGTCATATAAGCTAATCGTTTTGCCATTGGATCCTGATCCCACCTATGGAAATAAAAACCAATTAATGGATATAGAACACTTTCCCAATAAGCGTGTTTACAGGAATTTTGATTAGTACGATTCATTTTCATCACTATTTGATAATTAAAAACTTGTCAACATACAGGAATTTTGATTCCCTAGAATAAGAGACTAAAATAAGTTTGTCTTTTTTTTTATTTTTGATTGACAGTGTAACTACTTGCACCACCTTGTATGGAAATATCAGATGAACAAGAAACCTAATATAAAATACATCTTCTTTCTCTCTTTCCTCTCATTTCCTATGCAAAATTTCTCTTTCAGTTAAAGTCATGGTCAATATCAGCTTAGGATAGGTTTGTGGCTTTCGCTTCGCGACTAGCCTTCTGATTTTTGTTATGGACAAGTTGTAAAGACATCCCGTGAAACTTTAGTTTCCATCAACTTGTTATGTTATGTGGAGCCTGATGATGCTAGAAGTACTGTACATGAGGCACAATTCTACGATTGAGAAACCTATTGTACATGTACAGAAACCCTAATTTCATCTTGTTTTGTGCATTTTTTTATTTTTACATAGAGATATGGAAACCCTAATTTTGTCTTGGGGTTATATATACCGTGGTTGAGTATCCTATTATATAGTGAGTGTTTCTTTTGCACTAGAGCATAATGGAATTGGCGTGGACCTTTGGATGTACCTCAATTTAGAGAGAACGACGTAAATCTGTGTTGTGGTTGTTTGCATCTTTGTATTTTGTTTTGTTTATTGTTCTTTCTTCCTAATACAATTATAGTTGAAAAAAAAAGTGGGTACGTAATAAAATTTTGACCGTTCTTTGACCCATTATAATGGTTGTTATAGCAGATCATAATTGTAACATTAAGTACCTCTGTGACGCATAATGGTCGTTCTAATTAAACCTTGCATTCAACTACATATTTCGAAATTAATTTAAAATTCTCTCAAGTTTTCATTATTAATTAATATTTTTTTCTAATTTCCTCATTGGTGCTTGTTGATAATTTGAAAATGTTTGAATTTTCACTCTCAAAGGTAATTCCATGCACTATGCTTAGCCACAAAAAACAAACAAAAAAAGTAATCCCGCCATAGTCAGGATACTCATGATAATAAAGCAGCAAAGGTGAAAGTTAGGGCCTTCTTTGTATCAAAAGTGCAAATGAAAGCCCTTTTTGAAATAGCGAGAAATCGAGGGTTGCTTCCGTTATAAGACATTTGGTGCAAGTCATCTTCGTTATCAATGGTACTCAAGTCATTGAGTACCTAAACCCTTGACCAATTGTGAAAATCAAGATCGAATGGCTTAAAATAATGTCTCACATTTATATTCTATCATGCGTTTCTACCAGATCATTATCTCTCAATTTTAAATATCCACCTACCCTACGACGACCCATCGATCAGTAGTCCTCCTAACACTGTTCTTCTACAAATATTCATCTTTCGGAGAAGTCTGGTGTGGAAAACAAACGTGTGGACCCAATTACATGGGACCTTCATGGTTAGATCCATGAACGTGCCATTTTTTTAGCTTACAAGGTTGTGACTTGTGGGTCCCACACCACCATGAGTCATGCCATGTAAAAACATCTTGAAGAATAGTAGCCTAAGGTGCCTAGGATCCGAAATTTTGGTAGTTATGTGGTTTATTTGATAATGGAAACTTTTTCGTACATGACTTTGATATGATGACATGAGCTGTTCTCTCTCTCTCTCTCTCTCTCTCTCTCTCTCTCTCTCATCTCTTTCTCTGTGTGGTGTTGACGTGGAATTCCACCTCCCAACAATTTGAGATTCTCAAGGGAGAATACCAGGAGGGGAGGGGGTGTATTTAGAAAATAGGTAGAAAGCTGAAAAGTGGTAATGTTTCCATGTCTCCCCTTTTTTTTTTTTTTTATCTTTGAAACTTAATCTCTATGATTCCCTTTAGTTTCGGAATTTATACTAACGTATCAATCAAGACTGCATTATTACCTACAAACTGCTCATACACCAACTAAATTTAATTAATAGCAGGCTCTGGTAACGCATCATTCACTTGCCTACCCAGCCAATCAAATGTTTATTAATATTTCAAGTCTTTTCATTTTGTTGATCAGGATGCGTGTCAAGTCGAGAGCAGATTATGAGCAAACTTTTTCACCCCATAGACGGCGACGCATTTCTCTCTCTCCCTCTCTCATGAACAGTAGTCATACACCAACTAAAGTTAAAAGGGGACGGGGGTAATGCAGCTATTGACTTGGCTGCCCGGCCAAGAAATTGATTTCAAATATATATCTTTTAACAAAGTGAAGGCTGTTGAGAGTGCGTGTCAAGTGGAGAGCAGCCTGCTAGAGCAAACTTCATATATATTTTAATGTTTCCCTGTCATTTTTTCAACGTTTCCGTGTGCGTTGAATGGGAAAACTGTATCATACGGCCTGTTTCCTGGTAACTATGATTTGAGATTCTTAACGAGAATAGGTATATAGTTATATAAACTAGAAAAGATTCAAAGTCGGTGATGTTTCCATGTCTCCCCTTTTTATCTTATTCCCCTCTACTTAGCCATTTATTCTCACCTATCAATCAATAATGCGTTATTACCTATAACAAACAATGCTGTGAAGGTTACTGAGGTCTCGTGTCACTTGGAGAGCCACTTAGACCAAAAGGATCACACCCCTCTCTCTCTCTCTCTCTCGGGCGGGTTGGGTTGGGTTTGGTAGGGTTTTGTGTCAACCCAAGCCCAACCCAATCTTCAGGGCTATGAACCCAAGTCTGAGCCCAACCTGAGGTCGGGTCTAGAATTTCTAGCCCAAGCCCACAACACGATTGCACTAGTAGGGTTGGTCAATTTCTCAATTAGGCGAAACCCATAACAACATTTTACATTAAACCTCTTTAACTGAATCCTCAAGAACCCGCCTACAATCTTCTATGATATGTGAGGAAGAAACATCTCGTAAAACCCTTTTTAGTACACTTGAACTGTCAGTATCTGCTGAGCGGTCGATACCATCGGTCGTCTCTAGATATAATTACCTCATTCACATATTCATTTTCATTCAACGGACGCTTGTCAAACTGCTGATCGCCTTCTCCACCGTTGCTCCCGTGATGCTCCCCCGACCTTTTACTGTGAAGGCCTTTCCCCTTAAATCCCCTCCGTCGTGCGTCCTACGGGTGAAACTTTTTGTCCTTTTATTGGTTTTGAGTCAGAACTTAAAAAATCAAAAAATTGCAAGAACCACCAAGATATGCATTTTATTGGAGATGATGAGTCCATCGACGAAGTCTGCAGGACGGGCAAGTTTTCTTAGACATGGCAGGCCCAAACGCGTGACTAGTTTCACCGGTCCAATAACCCCAGCCATGCAGCAAAATGATGCAGAGTTCATTGATGGCCTGTTAATGGGCCAGGCTGGCCCAGCCCGCTATTTCATTATTATTCCGAATGGTAAATGGGCAGGACTTGTTAACTTCTAAAATATATATTAGGCCCGGCCCATATCTAATTGCCCAATTCCATATATCTCTTATTGGTCATTCTTGGACTAGCTTCTAACTGAGACGGGCCAAACCACAAACCTAGATCATTAAGACCCCTAAATCGATCGAGAACTTTTTTGAAGCGGCGGAATTTTAGAAGCAGCGAACATGCGCCCAATGATCCCGCGCCACATATACCTGAGGGTATATGTTGCACGCAATCATTGGGGCATGATCACTGCTTCAAAAATCCCATTGCTTCAAAATTTTTCTAAAATTGATCTTAGGGGAAAATTTAAAATTTTGTACCGTACAGGTGTGACATGGACAAAGGAATCGTCAACATGGCAAATCCAGAGAGTCCTAACATAAGCCCTCCATATGAACAGAAAATGGCTGCCTGTCCACGGATCAATTACAAAGACAACTATTTTATGTGTTTCGGCAGTGTGCCTACGTTCACGGGTGAAAAGAGCAGGCCTACAGATGAGTTTTAAGCCCACGATGAAAATAGCTCAAATCGAATGGTTAGAAATCATCAATCAAGCTGAATTTGGGTGTAGGTCCACAAAAAGATGGGGTAAACATTTATTGGGTAAGTGGGCTCAAAAGAGTGTGCCACGTGCTGTACTCAGGAGATATTTACAAGCCAGTTTTTCTCAAATTTCACGGGTCAAAAATATGTTTCCTTTGATGACATAAATCATCTGAGTTATCGAAGACCAGTGCTAGCCTCCAAGTTTTAAAATGGCCCGTTAGTTATAATATTACGACGGACATATAATGTTACTGTTATAACAGCCGTGATGATCGGTTCACATTATGGTAAAAATTAGGGTATTTTAGCAACACTCCCTGAAATTTGAAAGAAATTTGTAATACCCCCTTATACTTTCGAACATTATGATTAACCCCTTGACTTAGTTTAACAGTGGTTGACTTGAGTTAAAACGGACTTGAATCACACGTCATTAGCATTGTAATTGCAATATTATGGTCCTTTCATATAGGTGCATTACAGACGCATGATGCCACGTTTTAATGTTAGTCAAATGATGGCTAAACTGAGTCAAGGGGGTAATCCTAAAGTTTGAAAGTATAAAAGGGTATTACAAACTACTTTCAAATTTCAGGGGCTATTACTAAAATACCCTAAAAATTATCAAAAATATGTTGTTTTTTTCAAAAATAACATCAACGAAGATGACAAAATGGCAGCCATTATAACATTAAGTCTGTTTTCTTGGAATAAACCTTTGATCATGGTTTAAAATAACGCCGTTTAAATGGTTTTAACAGCCGTTAAAATGGTAAAGCCCCAAGCCCTTCAGGTTAATGACCGTTTTGATGCTTAGAAAATAACGGCTGTTATTTTCTGAAAAATATTGTGGAAAACAACGACCGTTATTTCCTTTATTTTCCATTAAATTCCCATTATTTTCTGTTTTTTCGTTTCTGAAAATTTGGAATTCGAATTTGAAATTTGAATTTCACCGCCATTTTTTCC
Source organism: Euptelea pleiosperma (assembly GCA_035048495.1). NCBI lineage: Eukaryota > Viridiplantae > Streptophyta > Magnoliopsida > Ranunculales > Eupteleaceae > Euptelea > Euptelea pleiosperma. Next base: position 33,846,022 of record CM068544.1, on the reverse strand, counting down.
GTTTTATCGTCTTTTTAAATTTTACCCCTATCTGTCACAATTCGTTTAACGGTAATCCCCCCCAGTCCGTTGTACCGTTAGAACGGCCTCTTTTTAAACCTTGCCTTCGATGACACCTGTAGTCAGCGATGTCCGCTGACTGCAGCCAATATGCACCACGTGGCACATTCTTAGGAGGACGCTGACCATATGGATGTTTGTCCAATCCCTAGTTGGACCTACAAACCAAAAATCAACATGATTAGTGATTTCTAGGCGTTGGATTGGAGTTATTATGATATGTTGATTTTAAACCGTGGAAATTTGGTAATTTTTTTGGGGTACAAAGATCCAAAGGTTTGAAATCAGTAATGAGAGTGATTTTTGGTCAGTATGTCCAACCAGGGATAGGCAAAAGAAGAGTACGCCACGTTGCTCAAATTGTGGGCTGTCATCGGCGTCGTTGACAGTCCACTATCATCAAAGTTTCACTCGTAAGAATACGTCTCAATCAGCGACGGGTGGCCGCCTTCCGAAAGAGTAGAGCAGAATCGTACAAACTGAACCTAAACCCGGATGTACAGAACAATTTAACATTGGTTGCGCCTTTTTTTGGGTATGTGTTCCACAGAGGGTATGTGTTCCACAAAGGGGAAACCACCGCCGGGAGGGTAGGTGCAGGGACTCAGGAGCTTCCTCCAGTCTTGTTCCTTGATTTGTTCTTGTAGGGTCACCGGTCACCTACCATTGGACATTTAAAGTGTTCAACGCACCAATAGGACTTTGAAACGTTGAACCAGAGTTGTACCCTGGCTTTGAAACGTGGAACGAGAGTTGCAGGCTGCCTTCGAAACGTGGAATGAGATTTGCAGACTTCCTTGGGAATCCATTCCTTTTCGATAAAACTTAACATGCAAAAGAAAGATGAAAAGCTATTTCCGTCGGACGCTACATTTTATCCATTCAAGAAAGTCCTTCCAGTCAGACTTTATTTTTTTTTGCTGAAGTTCTTGTTTCGTGGGACGAATAAATATTCGCCACGTGTACACTATAACGTCATATTTAACTATGGTCAGATGAGTTAACCTGACCAAGTTAGTTTTGATATTTTGCTGTTTACGACTTACGTGACATGTTTTTATTCGTCTCCGAGAGGCAACTTCGACTAAAAATTCCCCTCGTTTTGGTCACTAAAGCAAGTGACCTATCTCATTCGCTGTAGCCTGTACACGTACCTATGCGGCTATGCCTATCAATATTCTTAATTTTTGATATTTATGCTTTTTTAAATAGTCTTGTCAAGGTTGTCATGGGTACTTGTCAAGTGTACAGGCTTTAACGACTGAGACGGGTTATTGAAGCAAGGGACCATAAGTGGACTGAGGAACTTCCATTTGATGTTGCCACCTCATCTTCAAGCTCATATAAAGAAGAAGAAAAAAACTGTAACAAGGTATACCTGAGACATGCGTAAAAAATCTCAGGTGTACCTTGTCACCCCATCAGCAACATGACCTAATGTGTTGCGTAATTGCAAAATATTTCAATTGATAATGGGATTTTCTACTAATTGAATTATTGAATAAAGGAATATATATATATATATATATATATAGAATAACCCAATTGAAGCGTAACGATTATAAGTCCGTAATGCATTATTTAAAAAAAAAAGCAGCTATAATGCGTTGTATCCTATGAAAACTATGTAGCATCTACATCGAGAATTCAAATATTGTACATGCGATCCTTTGTATGAACTACCCGTAATAATGTATTTGCATCTACTTATCATAAAGAGATTCCTTGTTCTTGACTCTGCTTCACCTTAATTGTTCTAAAATGAAGACTTGGACTCGAGTTTTGTGGGAAAAACCCCATATTAGATTTGAACAGATGATTTAATTAGGCCTGCCTTGCCTTGCCATGGCATTACTCTACCATTGAGTTTACGGCCCATTTGATTCAATTCCTGAATGAGCCACTAGCCACTAGCCACTGAGTCTACTGCATGTACTTATGTATATATTCCAAATGAATAAGGGCTTTACAAATCATTTAGTTAGCTTAGTTTATAAATTAGGGTTTGAGCTGTAAAGAGTAAGGTCTAATGTAGAAGCTTGACTTCTGCTAACCCACAACAAAAAAAATTCCTCCCCTGCCATATATAAACACCACTCTAAGGACATGGAGAGGGAAGTGGTTATGTCTAGTAAAATATGTTAGAATTTGGTCTAGCACCAAACTCACCCATGTTGCAAATTGGATCGATTAATAAGTTGGACGTGAAAAGAAAACTAATTTCTATTGAAGTTGTGATGATCAAATTAAAGAGATAAAGAATGGTATAGAGCAAGGAGTGTTTTTAGTAAATGATATCTCCTAAGTATCTCGCAGGACGGCTAAAAAATGTTGTAATTTTGTTTTAGGAGAGGTTCATTGGTAAGGTGGCATGCCGGCTTTTCTCAAAGAGTTGGAAGAGCTGGACAGGCCATACTACCGTTTGCTTAGTTTTTTCAGGGGTACGTGATATCAGTTTTAGTAAATGAAATCTCTTTAGTATCAGGATGATAGCGGAAGTAAAAGGTTGTAATTTTGTTTTAGGAGAGGTTCATTGGTGGGATGGCATGCCGGCCTTTCTCAAAGAGTTAGTGGAGCTAGATAGGCCATACTACCGATTTGCTTCATTTTTCCAGGAGTGAGTGTCGTAGATGATTGTGGGTTGAGGGAGTGCCAACTTAGTTGGGATGCCTTCTTCCTTTGTGATGCTTCTCATTTTCCATGTCCTTTATTTCTGTTCTTCTTTCCCTCTTCTTTAATAAAATGCTCATTTAATCAGCAAAAAAAACAATCTCCTGTTTAGTGCAAAGTTGTATTTATTATAAATACATAAACAGGAGAGTCCCACCTATCAGTGATGCATGATAAGCCCCCATCTAATAAGCTGAATACTCTACCTCCAATAAATTTTTTGAGGTATAAAATGGTATGAAGATCGAGATTGATTCCATCCTCCGTGAGCGAATACAGGTATGTTAAATTGTTGAATTATCATTTTTATGATTAATTCAATGTGTATTAGATGCAGAATTGTATAGTTTAGATTAATATGGATTAATTGCAAACTGTTCTTGAGCAATTCACTTAAAAAAAAATATACAAAAATGAAAAATACCCCATAAGAGGCAAAAACTAAAATCAGATCTTTGGATTGTCTAACACATCTCCCAAGGCTGAGAGATGATGCAAACATTGCCGGAAAATACAAAACAAGAAGCAAAAAGGGTTGGGAAAGGAGAGCTTGATTTAATTCAGATGATCTCAGATTCCCTTCTCTGAGACCCTTTGCACTGACACTCCATCCATAACCAAACTCCCAAAACTGGAAAAGGAGGAGAGAAAAAAAACATACAAACTTGCAGTCCAGAGTTGTGCCACATGTCCAAATATAGTTGACCTAGTTGAAAATAGAAAACCCAGTTGGTAGACAAGAAACTGAACACAAAAACACTTACATTGACCATATCAAAACTATCAGGATCCTTAAAAAGATACATATATAAAGATAAAGAGAGGAGCTAGCTATTATTTCTGTACATTATTCTAGTAAAAGGTGAGTATCTTAGGTGAAACACCCACTGGCTTATTTTAGTAGCAACCCTCGTTCATACCCTAGCTAGAATGGATTCTAGTTTCTGATCTGGTCTAGTCTGGTCCCTCTTAACGTTTTCTTGCTGCCGTTTCCCTTTGAGCATTGAAGAAGACAGCCGCAACAGGAAGGCCAAGTTCGTTTTCCTCTGCGAACTTTCGAGTATTGAAGTGATCTCTTATAGAAGGTGGGTTGACTGATTGTCTGCGTTTCTGCTTGAAAAGAGCAAACACAAACCTGTGGATCCCTATGTTTGGCCTTGGGATCTCATAGCCCACCACTTCCCGTCCTGCAGTTTAATGGAGAAAACCCACGTCAGTCCATCACATCTCTCTCTCTCTCTCTCTCTCTCTCTCTCTCTCTCTCTACAGATGAGGAAATACATACCAAACGTAGCATCCGTTGTGCCTGGAATGTCTGTCACAATCCTGTAAGATGGTAATTCAAATAGATATTGTAAGTATCTCTGATTTTAGGGTTTAAGGATTGCTTGTGTATGAATATAAGCAAACATTACATATACACATAATCAACGTGGTATACATACTTATCTGCACCCGTTTGTGTACAGGTTGGTGTGTGAAGAATGTAACTGTGTACATAAACACGAATATATATAGCTACATGTATGAGCTTATGTCTATAATGATGCTAGAGGATGTAAATACCGAAGATGGTAAACATTTTCTTTTTCTAATATATTTGGTTGGGGTAATTCCTAACCCTAGCTTGCCCATCAGAAAAAGAAAAAAAAAAGATATCCTGCAATTTTAGGCTGGTAAGAAACCATGAACTTGATGGCTTTGTATGTATTTTTCGTTCTTGTAAATTTTTAAGTTTATAATTTTTAGGGTAATACCAGTGCAGGTGCTCCCTCAAATATGGATCACTAGGGCCAGGAACATCTGGATCTGTCATGATCTGCAATAAGAAGATCATGTAAAAGCTTTCTACAGGTAGAGTTATTAAGAAACATATAGATAGAAAAATGAAGAGAGGTGGGTGTGTAGAAGAATACCAGTGTAAAGAAAGACCTCATATCACTTCCTTGAACCTCAACCCTAGGTTTCGTGCTTACTGAGGAAGGGTAGAGCTCATGGCCATTGCAGACTTGTTTGTTGCTGTTGTAAGTCACATTCATCTTCACTGTTGGAGAGAAGGAATCAACAACATCTCCAATCACTTTCCCAACTACAAGAGGCTCTAAAATTCTTGCCATGACTAACAGTGGATGAGAGGAGGAGGAGTTGGGAAGAAGCTGGCTTAGGAGATTGGATAAGAAGATGATTTTGTGGGAGGACTTCTTATTGGCCATTGAAGTAGAAGAAGCCTCATATTTATAGTGCTAAAAAGCACTTCTGCAAGTAACTTCAGATCGCTTGAGAGAAGTGGAATATAAAAATATATAAAAAAAAAAAATAGGACATCAAGGAAAAAGCTTAATGGTCTGTTTTCTCTTATTCCAAGTTAATAATACAAGCCACTGACTCATACATGTTTAGCTGATCACCTCTTGGTGGTCCTACACAACAAAATTAGCCCGATTTGTTATTTCTAACCATTCCATCTTGAATACCCAATGACAATGCTTGAATCTCCAATGGCTAGAAATCACCCATCAGACTGATTTTTTGTGTTTAGGTCTACCAAGGGGTGGGCCCAAAAGACTTTCCAGGTGGCCTTTTTGGGAGGTGAAGGATAAAACAAAAATTCTTCCCCTCTCCTTCTCTGTTGGGTCCATGTCGCTTAAAACAAGTTGTGACTTAGATTTCTTTCCAAGAAAACACTTTACAATCAGTTTTACTACAAAACTTTTGGATGTAAAAGGAAAAAATAATTTACATTAAGGCTCTGTATGAGTTTTCTAGAAATGATTTTTGCATACAAATGTGATAAAACTTTTTCAGTTTCAACACTTTCTTATATGCAAATCCTTTTTTTCTGTAAAAACTTTTGTTGATCACCATAGAGAGCCTAAAGTTCTGGTTTTTTTTCCTTTAGGGGGGGGGGGGTCCCCAACAAGGTCGAAATTCTACATGGGAGGGTCCTCACTAAGCTACTTGAAATTTTCGAAGCTGTATCATGCATTCCTGCTAGAATCCATCAAGCTGAGATGACATTTATAGCTTTTTCACATAAGGAAAAAAAAGGATAAATTCTTGAGGTGGGTGACCTAGAACCTGCCTAAATTACACATACACACCGAGGAATTTTCTATTTTCAGAGATTCTCTGACGGGTTGAGGGTATAAAGGGACTCCACCAAAAAACAAAGCGTTAGTGCTGAGAGGTCATTTCATGTAAAGAGATTCAAGGGTGGTTCTTAAATTGGTAATACAAGTGTGTGGGGTTTCTATAAATGGAAGACAAATCTGTAATCTGTATTTTCCATCCTGGAGTACATTTCATAACTACACACACCACACCACACCCCATGTTTCATTTTTTTCTTTTTCTCCGGTCTCTCTCCTTTTTATGTTTTGTCCTTTTTTTTTCTTTTTGATGATGGGTCTCACTTAATTTCACCTAATCTGAAATCAACACGATAACATGATCTTAAGCATCTGATTAATTGCCTTTGAAGGGTATAGAAAGTCAACAAATTGGGATGATTATAGTCATTGATCATGTTGATTTAAGACCTGGGAGATCTCATAGGTGGGACTTAGTGATTTTGGAGATCTCACAGTCAGTTTTCTATTTTCCGTACATAAAGTATTATTATACTCCAAGAGCACTGTATGTATTGGTAATCAAATATAATTGATTTTTTTTTTTTTTGTAGTCATCATATCGTGGCCCACGGAAGAAGCCAGGCTAAGCCGGTGAAAGGGGTTTCTACTCTGGCACAACCGCTCAAAGGAGGAAACTTGCCTGCGTGGGTTTGATCCCACGACCTCCCGAAAGAGGTGGATACACACCAACCATCTGAGGTGCCATCTTGGGTGTAATCAAATATAATTGATAAAGCAGCAAACAGTTGAAAATATATTATAATATGTCTTATAGCATAATAATTATTACAGTTGAAAATTATTTTGTAGTAAAGGAATTCTCAAAGATATTATATTAAACATAAAGGTTAGTGATGTCGTGTGTGCAGGCCATACGCTTCATGGTGGGGGGCTTTGAAGCTGTCATTACAGAGCAATGTCGGTGTAGTAATCAAATTAAGCATGACTCCAAATGATTCAGGGGTTTCCCCAATTTGTTGTCTTATGGCATGCATCTCTCTCTCTCTCTCTCTCCACCTAAAAGGGCATCCTCATAAAAGAAAATTCCTCATCTTTCCAATTGTCTATCACAATTTTTAGCTAAGACTGAGTTTTAACTGTGCATCTCTAATCCGGTTGATTTCTGTTGCGTGAGTCTACCTAGAGATGGGCTGGTCAATGGCCTCTAATAGTATGTCATATGTTTCACACTGTGCTCCATCAGCAATGTTAATGATGGACGTCTGTCGTCAAATGTTTTCTCGTCTAAAGAACGGGAGATGAGCAATTGACGCATGCTGACCTCAATGCATTAAATGCTTTGATGAATAAATACTAAAAGAACCCTAATAATAAGTAGAATGGGCACATTTTTACATGGATAAACTTCTCTTCTCATTTTCCCTACCATGATATAGATGTTCTTCGTGGATTTCCCAAGATGTGGGAAAAGCTCTTCAAAAGGCCTTTTTTCTGTCTATATACTCAGTAATCAAAGGCCTCTAAATCAAAAAATATATAAATATAACTTGATATTTATGTTTTAATGGTGAATGAAAAAATTATAAAGTAAGAGAAAACGAGGAATGCAGGCGGCCAATGCTCATGTAACAGCCAGGTACATAAAAGCAGAAGAAACAGCAAAAAGGTCGAACCAGATCTCGACAACTTGAAATAAAGCCAAAGGAAAGTACGACCTAAACATATGGGCCATTCCCAAGCCCATGTAAAAGAGTAGATCACAATCTTGTCTTCAGGATATGAGATGACATCATTCCAATGAGAAGACTACCAACAGCGAGATCGGTGGACCCGATCACGTCCAGTCTTCATCTACTTCATCACTATAAGACGGTCTTTTCACTTTCTCTTTAACGTTGACATTTCTATTTTCAATTCTATTAGTTTTCTTTTAATTTCAAAAAAAAAAAAACAAACAAACAAAATCCCCAAATTTTAGAAATGCATTTTGGGGATTCATGTTTTAAACGGTTCATAAGAAATGGTGGTTCGATCGGTTATGGTCAAACCACTCGTTTATAAAAAACCGTCGAACTTCTAGCTCGACATGAACCAGACTAACACTAGGGTTTTTTTTTGGTTTTTTTTCTAAGTATAAATGATTTATTAATAATGGCTTTGGAGGATAAGGAAGCCTGCCAAAGAACAGTAATAAATACAAAGAATGTACATGAAAAAGAGAAAGAACAAAAGAAAGTCATCCGCTAAATCCTACCCTTAATCCTTCGTACTACTAATCAAATCTACCCATTTAAAAACCATGTATTCAAAAGCTATACCTTTCCCTTCCTCGTACAATTTTTACCCAAAAGTATACAAAAAGATTTAATCTCCAACACCAGGCACAACGATAAAACCACGATAGAGAGGTTTTCTCCCTTTGACCGTGCGTTTGAAACTGGCTGCACTCCTGTTTAACCCAATTGTACGTGAGGGAAACTTCCGTAGGGTCGGTATGTAAAGCAATTCGGCATACAGCAAAGATTTGAAACGGAAAAAGTTTGAGTTTAATTCAGTTTCAGGATATAAAAATTCGGTCATTGTTGAAGCATGTTATAGTCGTTTAGCCTTAAAAAACTTGAATTTTACAAAAAAAAACATTTACACGGCTGTTCAATATGTTTTTATTTAAAAAAACAAAAAACAGAATTTATGCATTAAATGTGAATAATACATGTTTTATTCATTTAATCTAAAAATTCGAGATTTCTTACAATTTTTTTCTATCTATACCACTGGTATTAAACGTTTCTTTAAAAAAATTGGAATGTTAAACACGAATAATTAATACGCGAATTTACTAACAAGGGTATGTCCGTAGGAATCAGTCCCATCCAATGAGGTGTGGGGATATCCTTCGCAATTAAAAATAAAAAATAAAAAATAAAAAAAAAACCCCACTAGCCAGACCAATATTTTTTGAAAATCCGGTCGGATTGTCAGTTCAGACGGAATTTTGAAACACTGCTTCCAATTATTAGTGCTGGGGTTAATTGTTCTGACTCAGTCAACGACAGTAAAAAAAAACAGTCAATGGGTCAAAGACCAAAACAAAGAAAACTCAGGGGGTTTTCACTAATATCAAAGAAATAGAACAACCACCTTCCATGGTTTAATAAAAAAAAAACTACTGAAACTCCAACAAAACATTGTTATATATATTATAAATTTTGAACCTTGAAGAGTTTGTAAACCAATTAATTTTCCCCATTTATGACGTTGCTTTAAAGTTTCGGAATGACAAAAATGATGGAAATCTCATAAAAACAGTAGCAAACCCACAAAAAGAGATCTTTGCGAGCGACGCGTATCAAAATCCAGTAAAAGCAGTAGAAAACAAAGAGATCTTTGTGAATCTTGGAACAGTTAGGTGTCGGGTACTAGGGGCCGGGGAGGTTGAGAAGTGTTATTCTTCCAAATCATCAACCCATTTACACCCTCCTCCCGTGCCCATGACTTTAATTCGAGAAGTGCAACTGTCGAAGAGGTCACTGCTTCACTTTTTACTCTCCAATACCAATAATATCACTTAAGCAGACGAAGGAGACTTTCGAAGTTGGAAGGGCATCACTGGAATTGTAAACTACAGGTGTAAACCAATAGAACATTACTAAGCTTTGGGGGAGGGGCCATGTTTAGGGATTCTCTTTTCTTCCTTTTCCATCTACTAAACAGCAAACAAAGAGGTTAACTGCTGACAGAAGATATATAACTAGAATAAAAAATTGGCGAGGATGGTCTCTATGGTGAGGAGGTCATTTTCACAAAAATTCAAATCATTCTGATTTTCCTAGACAGTGGTTTAGAAGTTAAAGAATTATGAACCATCTACTTTTACTGTTAACTTGAAAACCACACCACATTTGATGGGGTTAGAAATTTCAGAATAGAGTATCGATTTTTTGTAGAGGTGATCCATATATATGGTGAGGAGATAATCCTCACCAAAAATCAGACATTGATTCATTTTCTATGCAGGTTAAAAGTTTTAGAAAGTGCTGCTTTTTGTGAGAATAATCTCCTTGATTGATAGATCATCTTCACCAAAAATCAGCCCTCAATTCATCTGCATGTGAGCCCCACGACTGTTTGTCATTTTATAAGTCAAGAAACATAAATGCATTATGAACCATGACAATAGATAGATGTAGATCTGCCTGTGGCCCTTTTATCTGGACCCCTGGCTGGCCCGTGTATAGGTTCAGCAAAGGCAAGGCTTAGGCTTGGCATTCTGGAGTCTGGTCCCAGCTTGCGTATTCCTCCTCCTTTTTGTACCAACTTTGCCCGGCCCAACACACCTAACGGCCGGACCTGGGTTGGGATTTGGCTTACGAAGAGCCTGGCCCATATACACACTGAACAATGATGTTGAAGATGATAATGGTTTATATCATGGTTTTATTAAAAAAAAATAGATAAATTAAAAAAGGCCGTTACAATGTTATACTTTGATCCTATTGCATTATTTCCAATTTAATGCTATCTCGCTCGTTTAATAACGGTCATTATTTTAAAATAATTGCAATTGATAACGTTTTAAAATAAAATATTCATTATTTTCTGTTATTTTAAAATATATTTCTATTTGAATTTCAAATTATAATGGCTGTTAAATCTGTTGTAAACCCGTTATAATGGTTCATTTAAACCTTTGTTTATATATTTGTAAACCTTGGTTATAAACAAGAAATTTTTTGATGCAGGTGTCTGGCATTACGGGTCGAATAAACACATGCCACCTGCATACCAAAAAGCATTTGTTAACTCAGGTTTGCTGAAGTTAACCATGAGAGTGCAACTTCAAGAAAAAAATTCCAGTTAGAAACTGTTCTTCCTTTTAGAATCTTCAGAGAACGGACGTGAGGTCCGTGAGGTCAATCCACTGCCGAACAAAAAACAAGACGTGAGATCTCGTCTTACTTGACATTGTAATCGTTTTTTGTTTTTTTTTTTTTTTGCAGCCTTTTACATTTCGAGGTGAGAGAACGACATGTCAAAGGCTGAAAAAAAAACCGATGGCACGATTCAACTGTGGGGAGAAAATATTCGCTGTATCTCTCTCAGGCCCTTCAAAGTTTGTGCAGCTTGATTGATCTCTGGAAGTTAGATTTATCACCCAAATAAAAAAGCACAAAATCAAACGCCGAGAAATCTTCCTATTAAAAAAGCTCAAATCCAATGGCTATAAATGGGGATACCAACAGTGTTGACCCAACTACCTGTTGGTATACATAGTTGTTTCCCTTTTCCTCAATAGGTCATTTTTTTTTATAAAAAGGTTGCTTAACACAGTATCAAAACCTCAAGGGCTGAGAAGTTACGGGTTCAAGTCTCCAATGTTCGTATTCCTATTGAAGGGGCGTGTTAGTAGATGGTATGTTCTCACGTACATATTGTGTTGGCCTGACGAGCCGTTGGTATACATAGTTGTTTCGTCTTTCCCCAATAGGTTGCTCTTGTGAGGTAAATAGTTGAACACAGTTTTGGATATAGTTACTTGACAATTGCAATTGTTTTTTTGTTAGTCATCAATTTGACGATTTGGATGAATGTACTCAATTGTAGGTATAGTTTGTTAGTGTTAAACAACCATTTTACCTCAAAAGAATGACTTATTAGGAAAATGTGAAACAACTATATATAACAACAGGTCGTTGGGCCAGCACAACACATGCGCAGGAAAACACTATCCTTTAACAAGCCCTTCAAAAATCACTCCACGGGAGACTTGAACCCACGACCTCCCAGATCTTAAGACTCTGATATCAAATATTAAGACTCAATTCAATACACAAAAAGCACCTAGGTGATAGAAGTACGGAAAACTTAAGTCTTAACCTTTAGGATCATAAAAGTTACCAACATGATATCTAGAGAAAAACTATTCTGCCAACGTTTGTAGAAGTCGCCAACACATGGTACAACACTATTGGGGCTCACTGACCCTATGAATGTTTAGTGCATCCCTTTATGGACCTACACACTAAAATTCAGCCTGGTTGGTGATTTCTACCCCTTAAATTTGAGCCATTTTTCATCATGGGTTTAGAACTCATACATAGTCATGTTTAAGAAGCTGATGATGAAAAATGTTCCAATGGCTAGAAGTCACCAATCAGACTATTTTCTTTGGTGTGATAATGCACCAAGGATTGGCCAAAGATTCATAGGGTAAGTGGGCCCGCAAGTCCCTCCCACGTTTTTAACCATGTTTGCAGACTCATGAGTCAGCATTGTTAATTTGCAGACTAGTTTTCCTCGTGGTAGTATTAGGAGAAAAAAAATCGCTGTCCTCTTGGGACTTCAAAGTTTGAAGCCCCCCTCCCAAAATGTCCGACACGTTAGAATCAGCCTGTAGCACGTCGTTTCAAGGTCCAGATCACAGATAATAGCAGATATTCCCATCACAAAATTCCAAAGCCACAACACAAATTTCAAGAACATCCAATGGTTGGAACATACATATGTATGGGATGACAATGCTTACCGTGTCTTCTTCAGACGATGCTATTATTTCGCTTTCTGATAAACCTACATTGAAGATTAACCTTTCTAAGCTCAGTATCCATTCTCAACCTTTTTTTTTGTCTTTTTTCTTTTTATTTTTTGGCTAAGCAGATCACTAGCTGTTCTCGATCAACATCTAAGGGAAATGAAATGACATGTGGCATGATTGTAAGAAAATCTTCCCAAGAAGTAATCATGAGGCTTACCATCATATCGACAAGTGGGAGGGAGCTGTACCACAAAAATGGGTGGCCGCCGAAGGAGAATATCTTTTTATGTGGATCTTTTTTTCGTACGTGGAGCTGTGGAGCCAAATTATATGGCCCCACCCTTGTCTAAAAGATTTCCTCCCATGAATCAGAGGGAGAATCTTTTTATGTAAACGGTGTACCGTTTTTTTTTCACCCGCAGATGCAGTGCCATATGGGTTGAAATAGTAAAACTTGGCTGACCGTGACCGCCCACAATATGAGCCACGTGGCACACTCTTATGGGATGTTTGGCCATTCCCTAGGTGGACCTACAAACCAAAAATCAGCTTTACTTCAAACCTTTGGATCCTTGTGCCCCAAATAATGGTCAATAATGCTCGAACTCCCACGTTAAAATCAACCCACGAAAATGACTCCTATCCATGCCTATTTTTTTTTTTTGGTAAGCAAGCAATTCATTGCATCCAACAACAAAAAGAAACATGAGTGGCTAATACTCTTATCCCTGGCTTTATGGGGCCAGGGGAAGAGTATGGGATCACTCACGAGCTAACGGTCAAGATTTAGCCTTGGCTGCAATGTCATGATCCACAGAGTTTAAACCCCTAGGGGTATACAAAAAACCAAAGAGAGTAAGGAGGAAGTAATAAAGGTTTAAGATGTTTGTACAACAAGCTGAACAGGACCATCCAACTATAGAGGACTTTTTTTTAAGAGACTACTCTAGTCTTTGTGCATCCATTTCGATCTCCAGCTCCAAAAAACCATGTTGGATTGCTCGTTGGAGACCCCACCGAACCGCTAAAACTTCAACTTCTTCTACAGTGTTTGTACTTACTATTGAGAATTTAATTGTTAGGAAGTGAATTTTGGTGAACTACTGTGTGATATGTAAATTTAATGGAGAGAACACAGATCATCTTTTATTGCATTGTGATTTTCCCAGACAGATTTGGTCATACTTTCTTGCTCAAGTGAGTCTTCTTTGAGTATTGTCGGAGTCTATTGGAGTTCTATTGGGAGGGTGGCCCCAAGTTATGACATCAGCCAGCAGGAAATACATTTGGAAGATGGTGCCATTCGCAGTCATTTGGGGCTTATGGTTGGAGAGAAACAAGAGAATTTTCAAAGGAGAGGAGAGCTCCTTTCAGAAAACTCTCATAAGCATCAAGGTGTTTCTGTTCAGCTGGGGCAATACTTCTTCAGAGTTGATAGACATTTATTTCGGAGATATGGTGTTTAGATTTGATTCGATCTTGGAGAATTAGTAGCGGGTTTAGTTTTTTTGTGGTTGTGTTTTCTTCTGTTTTTATTTTTTTGCTTTTGTTTTTGCTTGTACTCTTGAGATCTTCTCAATCTCCTTTTTATATATATTTGAACCTATCAAAAAAAAAACCAAACCGGCTGGTTTTTTTGGGTCCAACCACGCTGCATCCGTGTTGACTCCAATCCAACGCTTAGAAATCACTAATTATGCTGATTTTTGGTTTGTAGGTCCATCTAAGGATGGGCAAAAATCCATACGGTCAGTATCCTCTAAAAATGTACAATGTGGCTCATAGTGTGGAGTGGATGACAATTCTTACATTGAGTGGGTAGATTAAGTGGGTGTGGGCAAGGTAAAAATGTGGGTGGCAATATTCCAGCCCATCTTCTATGTGGACCCGAAACCCCCCCTTGAACTGTGGAGCCAAGTGGGGGGCAGAGGGAGAATCTCTTACCTGGACTCTTAATTGTACGTGGACGGCAGAGTAGAATATTCAAACATTTTTTAATAGTCTCAACTCTCAACTCTCAAGTAACATTTGAGATGGGTCAGAACTCAGAAGGCAGCACCTGAGATGGCTCCACAGCTCCACAAACAAAAAGGGTCCACTTAAAATAAAAATTCGTGTCAGCGGGGTCTCAAGAAGTCCAGCGCTTGAGGTTGGCCCTTGGCCATTAAAACCAAAACTGACCGTTAGTTAGAGTAGTAAGTTCACAACAGCTATTTATATTTCAAATAAATGGTTTTTGGCGGGTGAAGTCCATAACTCAAAGCTCGGTTTCAAGCAACCATGGCAGCCATTTCAGCTCCTCAACCCTTCACCGTAAATCCAACCCTTCTTATGTTAGAGAAATGTAAAACCATGCCGGAATTGCGTCAGATCCACGCCAGTATGATCAAAACTGGTCTCGTCTCCCATACATTCGCTATAAGTAGACTTGTTAACTTTTGTTCGCTCTCCGGCGTCTCCGGCGGCCTGGAATACGCCGTATCGGTCTTTCGTCGAATCCAAGAACCCAATTCCTTCATCTTTTTCACCGTAATCAAAGGTTTCGCTGACAGTCCAAACCCATTAAAATCTATTGTCCTTTACGTCCAAATGCTGTATAGTTTGGAAAATTTGGATGGTCTTGAATTCTCCCTCCCTTCTGTTCTCAAATCCTGCGGAAGGTCGCTAGCCTTTGAAGAAGGCCAGCAAGTTCACGGACAAATCTTGAAAACCCAATTCCAGTATGACCCATTTGTGTCAAATTCGATGATTCGTATGTATTTGGAGATTGGAGAAATTGGATTGGCGAGACGGGTATTTGATAAAATGACTTCTAGAGATTTAGTTTCTTGGAATTCAATGATCGTGGGCTATTTCAAGGCTGGGGGGATTGATTCTGCTCGTGCACTGTTCGATGAAATGCCTGAAAGGGACTTGGTCTCATGGAATACAATGATTGATGGGTATGCCAAATGTGGAAAATGTGAGCTTGCTCGAGAGTTTTTCGAGAAGATGAATCATAGAGATGTGGTTTCTTGGACGGCCATGATTTCGGGATACGTCCTTAATCATTTTCCCAAGGAAGCGTTAGATCTTTTCCGGGAAATGCTGGGTTCTGGAGTTCAACCTGATGCTGCCGCTATCGTTAGTGTTCTTTCAGCCATTGCTGACTTGGGGTTTGTTGAGGAAGGAAAATGGGTTCATGCTTATCTTTGTAGAAATAAGATTAGATTGAGCTCTGGAGTAATTGGATCAGCTCTCATAGACATGTACTCCAAATGTGGGTATATAGAGAATGCCTACCATGTCTTCAAAAATGTCTCGCATAGAAGAAGCATAGCAGACTGGAACTCTATGATCTCTGGCCTCGCAATCCATGGCCTTGGTCAAGAAGCTTTAGAAATCTTCCATGACATGGAAAGGATGGCAATTGAGCCTAATGAGATCACTTTCTTAGGAGTCCTAACTGCATGTAGTCATGGAGGGTTAGTTCAAGAGGGTCAGTTTTATTTTAAACTCATGCATGAAGATTACAAAATCATTCCTAAAATACAACACTATGGATGTATGGTTGATCTGTTCGGCAGAGCAGGACATTTGGAGGACGCATTAACGGTCATACAGGATATGCCCATTGAACCTGATGTTCTGGTCTGGAAAGCCGTACTTAGTGCTTGTATGAAGCATGGCCACATCACAACTGGGAAACATGCTGCCCTCCGCGCAATAGAGTTGGCCCCGAAAGACTCGAGCTGCTATGTTCTCTTGTCGAACATCTATGCTAAGGCTGGTAGGTGGACCGATGTTGCTAAGACTAGATCAATGATGAAGGAACTGGGAGTCAGAAAGATTCCGGGTTGCAGTTCGATCCTTGTCAATGGTGAGATTCATGAATTCCTTGTGGGGAAGGAGATGGACTTGAGGTATAAGGGGATGGTTCTTCAAAAGGTAGAGGAGGTGGTGTGTAGGTTGAAGTTGGAAGGTTATGAGCCTGACCTGACCCAAGTTCTTCTTGATGTTAAGGAGGATGGGAAAGAGAGCTTACTTAGTCACCATAGTGAGAAGATGGCACTTGCATTTGGTCTTATAAACATAAACAAGGGAGTTCGCATTCATATAGTGAAAAACCTAAGGGTTTGTTGTGATTGTCACTCTTTCATCAAGCTAGTCTCTAGGGTTTACAACCATCAAATCATAGTGAGGGACCAAAACCGTTTCCACCATTTCAAGAATGGTTCATGCTCTTGTAATGAATTTTGGTGATTTTGCTCAAGTAGCTTAGCACTGAATCGTTGGCTAAAGATTATAAATCCGCAATCCTTTTGGGAAAGAAACATGTAATATTTACAAAATCTTGAAGATGATATAGTGTTTTGACCACTGCCTGAGCCCAACCCAAGATCAGACCGGCCCATTACACGCCCCACAATTAGGCCATGCCCATTAATAGATATATCGGGCTGGAGCAATCAACGAAAAATGCCCTCACGGTTTATCTGCGCTTAAGATAAAAGTTAAGTTCAAGCCCATCCATTTATCAAGCAGCATTAAAATCAAACCCAGACCCATTCTATTGGGCTTATCAATGCAGCCCAAGTCAGTGAGCATTAGGATGAGGCCTAAAAGCCCATCTGGCCATTCCCGCCCATTAATACAGTTTGCCATGAACATTGAGCTGCAGGCTCAATCCTTATTTACAGGCTGGTCCAACTGCTTTAGACTTCTCTGAGGATTCATCTCAGTGTCTCTTTGTGGACTGAAATTAATGGTTCTACTTGTAAATGTCCTTGGGACAAGTTGTTTCAACCTAGGGCAGTAGGGCATCAAAACGGGTTGGATCCAGGCGTGTTTGAATCCAATGCAATTCGTTAGGGCCTATTGCATGTGGGAGCAGGTATTTCTCGCGGCGTGGGGCTGATCCAACTTTCTGACTGACCAAATGGAAGATGACTTAGTAGTAGTATGTGCCAACCACGATATCTATTATTAGCCAAGCAGTGGGTTTCTTTCAACATTGATCGATGAGTCGGTAATGGGTTAAAGGTAGCGATCAGGTTTGGGACGGTTTCGGGTCAGTGTTGATTAGGGTAGGGTCAGGATCGAATTGACACGGACCCATTGCAATCCCCTAGTCCCTGCTCCATTTCTTGCCCCACAGATGACGGACCAGGTACTCTTTATGTTTTGAACGCTCTGATCCCTGCTTAGCTGGATCCAAGCCCATCCCAGCCCAGCCCATGTGCACTATGTAGCAACCTCTTAATGACCATGTCCTATTTTATTGGCTTTCAGCTAAGCCAGCCTTAGAGAACCAGAGCTTTGAGCTTCAATGGCGGCCGTTTCTAGGGTTTCTCCTAAAACGAGCTCTTAGAGGGAAAAGGTTTTTTTTTTTTTTGAAGTAAGAAACCGAAGCAGAACCTACATCTCTTCTTTGTCTTTTCAGGTCCGAAATCTATCTCTTACTCAGGAACCAATCTTGTACTTTTTTGTTTCGATATTCTTCAAATTAAGGTTCGATAAATCTTAGTACTTCTCTATGTAAACTTCCATGCCTTACTCTGCAATCTCTGTAACAAAGCATTCAACTAGAATTTGCAGAAAAATGTGTTTTTTCTATCAAAGTTTGCACTATTCTGTGTCATCATGTATCCTTGAAAGCCTTAAATTTCCAGAAGAAAGTTCTAACCATGAGAATAACATCCAAAACCCATCTCAAAACCCCAATTTGTATTACAACACATTGCAGCTTAGAATGCGGAATTACGCAACCTTCGGTTTCTGCAAAGAAGCTTTTAACATCTTGAATCTCATGAGAAGTGTACCCGGAAAACCAACTGTGTATGATTATAATGCATTAATGTACTACTATCTTAAATCGAAAGATGTCTCGATAGAAGAATTAGTTGAAGTGTACGTTCGGATGAAGAGATTTGGTCCTTCACCGAATGCGTCAACGTTCAATACTCTCTTGAACGGATTACTTTCTTTGGGGACCTTGCAAGATGCATTTTGTGTGGCGGAGGAAATGTATAGAAGCGGGTTTGTACCGTCTTCTGGTTCTTTGTCAATACTGTTGAAAAAAACTTTGAAATTGGGAAGTTTGATAGATTCTCTATATGTACTGGAGTTGATGTTGAGATTGGATTATATTCCATCCGAACCTACTTTGAGTTTGTTGATTTCTAATCTCAGTAGAGCCGGAAGTGTTCACGAGGCGTATTTTGTGTTCTCTATACTCTCTGGCAAGCACTTTCCTAGTGTATACAGTTACAATCCAATTCTTTGGGCTTTATGCAAGTCTGGTCAGAGTTCTATTGCTTTGGCCTTCTTCTACTCTCTGAAGAAGAGGGGCCTTGTTCATAACGTGTGTTCATATACGGCTTTGGTTCATGGGTTTAGCAGGGAAGGGTTGTGGGAGGAAGCTTTTCGTGTTTTACATGAGATGCAGAGCGAGGGGTGTAAGCCTAATGTCATCACCTACACTACAGTTCTTAAGTTTCTTTGTGATGATGGGAAGATTGGAGAGGCATTGGACCTCTTGGATATAATGGAAAAGGAAGGATGTGATGCAGATTTGATCACATACAATATACTTCTTCGTGCGGCTTGTCATCAAGACAGAACGTTAGAAGCTTGTGAGCTTATTCGGGTTGTTGACCAAAAGGGGTTCTCTCCCGACCCATTCACGTATACTGCTTTGGCTGGAGGGCTGTTAAAAGTTGGCAGAATTGGGATTGCCAATGAGCTCTTGTTCAATATTCTTTCCTGTGGTTCTGCTGTGGATGTAGCTACTTACAACATATATTTCCATAGTCTATGTTGCGAGAATAGATCAAGAGAAGCATTGTCTCTGATGAAGAGTATGATGGAAAAAGGTTTCATACCTAATAATGTGACATATAACACAATTTTGAAGGGGTTCTGTAAGGAGGAAAATATGGACGAAGCATTGGAGCTCTTTGATAGCTTTGAATGGGTTGCAAGTCGGCCTGACTTGGTTTCCTTCAATACAATTATGTCCACAGCATGCAAGATAGGAGACTCTTCGATGATCCGAAGGGTCTTGTATCGAATGGAATTTGAAGATGTTAAGCTTAGTGTAGTTGGTTCTACCTGTTTGATTCAGTATTTCTGTAAAGTTGGGAAGTTCTCAGAATGTTTCAAGCTTTTGGAATCTATGGTTAGCAATGGGCCCTGTCCCACTATAGTCACTTATAACGTGCTTCTCGACAGCCTCTACAAGAAAGGGTTACTCGGAACCGCATACCGAATCTTTAGGGATTTTACAAACACAGGGTTTTCTCCTGATACAACTTCATACAATATTCTTATACATGCTTCCTTAAGAGAGGGGAACAATTTCATGGTGGAGCGGTTATTAACGGATATGTATAACCGGAGATTGACGCCAGATGTTGTTACATTTGGGTCCTTTATTTATAGCCTTTGCAAGGAAGGAAAGATATCAGCTGCCCTCCATCTGCGGGACTGGATGCTAGAGAATGGACTTGCCCCAGGTATTGTTATATACAATACCATATTGGAGGCCATGTTTCGGAGAGGTAAGTTGTGGGAAGTCATCTTGCTATTGAAAGACATGGTCATAAATGGGTGTGAGCTCGATATAGTTTCTTTTGATATTCTAAGCCGAGCAAAGTCAAAAGGCAGGATGAAGATATACCCTGAGACCGCGAAGGTTCTCGAGTTTGTGATGAGCAACAATTCCAGGAGAGAGACTCATCTTGGAGCTATAAAGGGCTAAAAGACTAATAAAATTTTGGCCTTATTGCTCATGTTCTGCACCGCCAAATCCTGCTAAATCGGACTCGTGTTGATCTTCATGAGGTTCTCTGTGAAGATGTTTTACAGAAAACAGGTGAAGCATACATCTTACATACTTTTTTCATTTTTTCTAATTTGTTAAGATATTTATGATAGATCTATTTTTCAGAGCTTCTCCTGTTAGTTTTGCTCTTGTTTATTATTGTTTTAAGATATTGAGTTTCTTGCATCTAAAGAAACATCATCTAGAGCATGGTTTCTTCAATTCCTTCTTCATACTTGTAAAGTACTCTTAACATACAATAGATGCTCTTATAATTTTATCTGTCTATCAAGTGTATTATAGTCTGTGTTCTCTATATCCATGTCTTGTTGTTTTTATTTTATCTGACCACATATAATCATTTTTTCTAAGGTATGATTGGAAAAAGTCTGTGAGGAGCGAACGTGCATATGTATAGAGTAATTTCCACACACAACTTGTATAAAGTTGTGCCATATGAGTGACAAAATCAAATGTGTTGTACATGCTAATGGATCCCAACTGTCAAAATATTGAGCTTCACATACCAGATAATCACATTCTAGAAATCTTACAATTGGATGGTCTAAAAAATCTCATCTATTGCATATCTTGTATGTCAAAAGAAATTTTGGCCAACGATCACAAAAAAAGTCTGTCCATCAGGTAGGCCCCAGAATCAATCTTCCCAATCTTTTGGCTTGTGCATGTAACTTCTGGCTAACACTTCTTTGCAAGTTGAATGAGGAGATCACATATGTACATCAGCACATACATACAGTTATAATGTAATTTTTGTATGCTGGCCCTTGGGTCTGTTTTCTTCTGTGTCTAGTTGATTTTCTCTCACCTTGTATGTTCTTATCATGAAAGCTTTAGAATGGAGTGGTACTTCTTCAGTTTCTTTTTGATTACTTTTGATCTACTTAACTGCTGATAATACAACAAACTTAATTCTACACTTCTAACATCATGAAAAAATACATCTTACTCCCTTTATTCACTAGTTAATGGGATTCCTAGAGGGACTTCTCATTAGCCATTTGCTCTATGCCTTTATCTATTGTACCAATGTTTAAATTCTGTTTATGGTCATCAGACTAGTTCAGTGAACACAGTCCGGACAAACTTGGTTGACCCGGTCAAAAAAGAAAAGATGTGAAGCTAAGAAACTTATTGAATTTGGAGCTGCAAGTCCAAGCATATTTGGAAGAGTGGAATACTTCATTTTTTTTAGCAATTTCCAAAAAAATTGCATGGTGAGATGCCTTGTAAGGAAAAGTGATTCTCTGTCAAAGATCAACTACCCCAACTATTTCCAACATGACGATTGATGGAAAACCCAAGGTTTAAATAGGCTAGTTCGATTACTAAGGCGGTTTGCCCCCAAAAGACGAGGCGTAGCCTCAAGGCAGTGCTAAGGCGTAAGCCTAATTTTTTTAAAAAAATTGGTTGAAAATTTTAAAAAATATAATCAATTCAAGAAAATTAGAAACAACATGCCATGTGAAAAAAAAAACTTAAATAAGCATAAAAGTTACCGAGGCTATAGCTTTAACCTTAGGAGTGACACTGTCAGGCACTCAAGTTGAAAGCTTGAAGTTGATATCAAATCATAAAAAAACATAAATCACATAATTGAATTACCAAATCTAAATAATTAATAAGTTAAATCCACTAATAAATTATCTATTATAGTATTACTATTATAAAGCCAAAACTTGGGGCACGCCCACACGACACACGCCCACACAAAAGTGAAAATGAAAACTAAAAGACCCTTGAGGGCCACATAATTACTTCCTATGCCATTTTCCCTTTACAGTTCAGGTTGTCCAACACGCCCACATCCCTCATCAATGATGATGAGGAACAATGGTATAAGACACGTGGCACAATCTTAGAGACCACTGACCTTATGGATGTTTGTCTCATCCCTAGGTGGACCTATATACCAAATATCACTCGGATTAGTGATTTCAAACCTTTGGATCTTAGTACCCCAAATAATTCTTGAAACCATTAATCAAGCTAATTTTTTTGCACATAGGTCCACCCAGGGATGGGCCAAACATCAATACAGTCAATGATCTCTACGAGGGTGCCACGTGTAAGGTGCTTCCATGTGTAAGGTGCACGTGCATCGCACGTGGCATACCCCTAGTCAATACTAACAAGATAGAGCTAGGAAAATAGTAGAGCAAGTTTGTAATGCTTTGATTTCTTGCTTGAGTTTGGTGAGATTCCTCACGAGAAAATCATAAGTGATGGAATCAAAATCCGATGAGATTTGAGCTCTCTATGAGAATTTATTTCTAGTGAGGAAAACTAGGGATGAAAGCTTAGATTTAGGGTCTCTCACAAAATAGTAGGTTTTAGAGAACAAAATTAAGACATTTTAGGTCGTTTTTATCATAAAAGATTATTGGGGAGATATTTTGGGAAAAGGAGTGGAAAAAAAATAAGGGGTTAAGATTTTGGGTTTTTACGTGTAAAAGTGAGGCTATAGCCTCATGTGCGCCTCGAGGCTATAGCCTCAGTCGACTGAGGCTTAAGCCTAAAAAAGACTACTGAGGCTATAGCCTCGAGGCTGTTTCTTGATGCCCCAAGGTGAGGCAAGCCTCAAGGCGTAGCTTCAAAAAGCCTTTTTAAACCATGATTGCTCCTGTGAAAGGGGTTTGGTGTGAAGCCAAGGGAGTGATTCCCATCTATCTAAATGCCTAGATCAATTTGTTTGCATTTGAATTCGTGGTTGAATTCTTTTCAACTAGGAGGGTTTGATGTGGGAGCATTTTACTTAATAGTCCGTAGCTACACTAGATTAGTGAAGAGACTCAAGAGAGTCAGCATGCGAACCTCGCAAGATTAGTATTGATTTTATTTTAATTAGGATTATTATTTTTCTATTTGAGGTTGTAATCAATTTCAAACACTTTTAGAAAGTCTTTTAGTTTGATTAGGATTAGGAAAGTTAAGGTTTTATAAATAGGGATGTAATTATTTCACCAAAATTTCTATCCGATCACAGAATGGTCCTTCGTCCTGCATTCTTGATGGAAGCATGTTGGTATTTCACTTTGGTCTTCCTTTTAGAAAATGACTTTCTCCAATGGGCCTGTCATGGCTAACCACAATTCATCTCACTTTTGCAGTTAGTATTGCATCCATCTTTGGGGCATGAGTGATGGGTTTTTGCATATGCTTTTTCCTTTGACTCAAAAAAAAGGTTTACTGAATTGGTGGTTCAGCTTTTGCCTCGATTGCTGATTATTCAGAGCTAAAAATTTACATTTGCTCTTTGTGTCGGCGTGTGGAGTTCTTTGGAGAGAAGGATTACAATTAGTTCTTGGGGGAGAAGGATTGTGTGGCGTTCAAAGGCAAACTAGCCTCAAATATCATCTTAAACTAGATTTAGGCTTCCTCTGTTCTAATCAGATTTTCTTCTTTGCTTCATTTATTTACCTTCCACGATTTTTGTCTTCGCTGCTATAACAGCTTTAGGGTCATTTTAGTTGAATTGTTTTAGTTCTTTCCTCCCTTAATGCCCTGATTAGATTGAAGTAGAACATAGTAATATATGCAGATCAGTTGAATTGTTGGAGGATTTAGCTCGACTTGTTTGATAATCTGTTTCTTTTTTTCTTTTTTTGATTTTTTGTTAGTTTCTAGAACTTCATTTTTTATTCTTTGTATTTGAACAAATTAGGATTTTCATTGTTGTTACTGCTACGCCAATGTGATCTAATCAGTATGATTTGATATTGGACAATTTAAATATCTTTCTCTATATAAGGTACTTATGTATGTGTCATGATAGCCATCATCATCCAAAGGTTTTTGATGCTTGGATGTCGTGACTTGAACCTAGGACCAATAACCCGACCCAAAAGAATATGGATTGAATCTGGTATCCTAGGCTGAGGCACGAGGTGCGGTTTAATATGATAAGAGGATAATGGTGAACATGTGTCTAAGTTGGCACACAAGTCAAATAAGTCTTTCATACTTTAAATAACTCATGAATTTATTAAATAAACCGTAAATGGTTCTCAATTACATCTCATCTGATGAATTAAATAATAACTAAGCAACTAGATTCGAATTACAATTTCAAATGAAGCAACCTATACACGGTTCTAGGAAATCAAAGGATTGAAAATAAACCTAAACATAGTCTCTAAGAAAGCAATAAACATGCTAAAGTCCTTCGACTTCTATAACCGAGACGCTAGTCCATCTAGTATCTCTGCAAAATGTTAGAATTTTTTTTTATATGATCTATTGCATTAATGGAAAAATAACATACAAGCTAAAAGGTAAAAGGAGGTTGAGAAGACCTCCGAAAAACAAAGAAACAACAAAAACTAGGTTCCCCTACACATAGTGGAATCCCATCTAAACACAAAGTCTTCGAAAGTCAATCCCTTGCATTCCTCAAAAAGCTTCGACCAGAGGTAAAGAAGCAGCTTGATAGATAGGATGATGTCAAAGAGCAGGACCTCCTTCCCCTCGAAAACCCTATTATTCCTCTCCTTTGAAATGCCCCACCAGATCGCAAATGATAGAAGACCCCATAGACGGCGGCTGCAAGGAAGGCATCTAGGATTCGTCCAACAATACAAAGTGTCTAAGATCGTTCCTGGTTGGACCCAACTAAACTCGTAAGATGCTAGGAATATGCTCCAAATCTCCCACGCTACCTTACAATGCAAAAGTAAGTGATTGACCAACTCCTCGGCTTCCTTGCACATGACGCTGTAATTAGCCATAGCCCAATTCCTTTTAATGAGGTTATCTAAGGTGAGGATCTTCCCCAATGCGGCACACCACACAGAGAAAGCCACTTTTGTGGGGACCTTAGACCCCAAACCTTAGCATGCGGGAAAGAGAGTCTCCCGTCGGATCTGTGGAGAGTCAAAGTTGATCTCGAAGAACTGTCCAATATCTCGTAGAAGGAGTGCACCAAGAAGCGACCACCAGGCCTCCCTTTCCAGATCATGACGTCCTCTCTGGACTGAGGTAAAGTCACCCCCTCCAATCTAGAAAGGAGAGCCATCAAACTAGGGATTTCCCAATCGTTCAAGGCCCTTCTAAAGCCGAGGTCCCAAGAGAAGGAGTGCCATCCCCCACCTTGAGATCCTAACCGTTGCTAATTTCTTCTCAGAGATGCTAAAGAGTTGAGGGAAGTCAAGCAAAAAGGCTGTGTCCCCACACCAAACGTTGGTCCAAAAGCGGACCCTGGTACCATCTCCCACGCTAAATGTAATGCCTGCTGAGAAAGACTCTGAGATTTTCATAATCCCATTCCACACTCCGCAACCATACGAGGTCTTGACCTTCCTACTGAACCACTCCATGGATTCGCATCCGTAACTAGCCACGATAACCTTTCTCCACAGGTTATCCCTCTCCTCGATGAAGCGCCAAAGCCATTTCCCCAAAAGAGCATGGTTCATCAGCCTTATATCCTTGATACCTAAGCCTCCCAACTCTTTGGGCGAGCAAATGAGACTCCACTACCAAAGGGTAGCCCCTCCCATCAACCTTACCACACCACAAGAAATGCTGGAAGAAGAACTCTAACCTCCTGACCACCTTAGCCGGCATGTGGTGAAGTGAGAGATGGTAAATAGGGAGATTAGATAAGGTGCTCTTAATCAGGCACAATCTTCTACCTTTGGACAAAAGTTTAGCCTTCCAGATTGCCAAGCTCCTCTCGCACCTTTCAATGATAGGATTCCAGATGGAGGCACCTCTGTAGGGCATACAAAGGGGTAGTCCAAGGTACGTCGTTGGGAGCACCGCCATGGGAACTCCTAGAGATGAAGCGAAGTCCTCTACTGAAGCCACCTCCCCTACCGTGAAAAGCTTACTTTTATTAAAGTTCACACGAAGATCAGAGACCGCTTCAAAGCAGGCTAACGTCCCTTTTAACGCGCCCAATAGACTCGGTCCACCACCCATACTTCTATAGGGATGAGCGGCAAAACCATGATAAATCTATGCAGAATATGAATCAAATATACATTAATGATAATAATATCAATAATTGGGATAATCGAGTAAATCCCCAAACCCTGATAACCAAAATATCAATGAGAATGTATGGCAAGGCTAATCACGAGGCTTTCTTATGGGTGATATCCAATAAATTCTCATGATTATGTATCGACACGTGTAGATAAATCAGTAGAGATGCATAAAGATCGATATACATGTTTTCATCATAATTTAAAAATAAGATTTTCTATTTTAAACACATGCATTTAATAAATAAATAATTTAAAAACATCTATAGAAGCAAGAGATCGGGAGAGGAATCCTACCTTAATTCGCTTTTCGATTATCCTTAATACCTTAACTTTTCTCTTTCACGTAGATCCAATCCCAAAGGTTATTGGGCCTTCAATTAACCTAATATCTAAGTTAGATAATATTAATTGTGATTAGTTGCTAAAACCAAAAAAATAGTCTCTTAGGTTAGGTTATAGGTTATGGGTTGCACTCGTGCACCCATAAATACTACAATCAGGTTGGCCTTTTTTGGTGCCTTTTTTAAGAGATTTAAGAGAATCTAAGGGAACCTATATGAGCATGTTCTGGGCTGTGTTTGGGGACTGATATGATCCACAAATCAGTCCCTAAAGTGTGTATAAAATAACCCTAAAAGTGGAGTCTAAGGCTTGGCTTGCAGGGAGCCTTTTGGTGCACCCTTTCAGGTAATAAGTGCAGGGTTTTTACTGGAATAACTATGTCTTTTAAAGAGGGGTTTACCCACTTATGGGGGCTGATTGAGGTTCTCAAATCAGTCCCAAAACACTCATAAATCAATCCCAAAAAGCGGTTCATGATTGCTTCTTGAAAAGGTTCTTGAACCCTTTAAGAAGGTAAGGTGAGAGAAAGGGTTTGAGAGAGATTCATTATGCCATAATGGTGAAACGGCTTGACTATTTTGGGACACCTTTGGTGCACCCCTAATAGTCTCAAAACACTATTAAATTAAATAAATGCTCACCTAGGTTCTTGATGATTCTTGAAGAAAGGTCGAAGATGGAGAACCTTTTTTATGGTGATTTGGAGGAGATCTTGAAGCTTTCTTTGGAGAGGACGATTGGGCCCTGTTGGGGTTTAATGAGCACTAAATCAATCCTTGGGAATGGGGAGGATCAGCCTCTAGAAGTGGTCTAGGGGCTGGTTCTTGGTTGGAGCTTGTGTGCACCCTAAGATGGAGAATCAATGGAGGAGGATTGAGATTTTAATGAAGGTCAAAGGAGGTGTTGTAAGGCCAGCACTTGTGGGAGGGGTTTCTCTATGTTGGGATAAGGGTAGGATGTCCCCAAGGGTAGATTTATAGGTCTTAATTGGTTTGGTACCGTCCCAATGTTCTAGTTGAACTAGGATTCAAGGGGAGAGAAAAAAGAGAAAAATTAATAATAAAAAAAGGGTTGTACAGTCCTTGGGTTTAGGTTTTTAATTAATAAATAAATATAATAGATAAAGTGGGATGGGGTTATACAGTTATATATGGGAGGACGTCTAGGTGGATGAGAGGAGATCTAATTGGAGAAGGAGATCTCCACTAGATCTCACCAAGTGTGGTATGGTCATGGGCTTTTAGAACCCATGGCTATCAAAAATTATTTTAATTAGAACAATTAATTTCATGTTTCAAGGAAGGTGTACGCTCAAGATTGGGAGGTTTTCCCATAGTTTTAGGGTTTTGATTGATTTTGTAATGGATTTTGGAAACCCTAGATTCCTATTAGTATTAGGTTTTGGACAAGAGAGAGAGAGAAATAAATCAATTTGTGAAGGGAGGGGAGGCCGTATGGTCAAGCATGGGAGAGATTTATGGGAAATCTCTCAAGTGGTTTAGGCTTTCAAGGAATTTTAATGGATTTTGGAAACCCAAAGCCAATCTCCTAATAGCTTTAGGTTTAGGGCATGAGAGAGAGAGAAAAAGAGAATTAATAGGGGAGAAGGGGAGGATGTATGGTGTTGGAGAAGATTGAGCTATAATAATAATAATAGGTTGTACGGTCAAGGCATTGGCTTATATAGGTTTTGGGAAGAATTCCTTAATTGGAAAGCATGATGTGTCAAGTTTTGATAGGTTTAAGTTATAAGTTGTCTTAGTGAATAAGGAAAGAAAGTCCCCAAGTGTGATTTAGGTCATCTCGACCTCTTGGGCAATTTTTGTTTTTCTCGTTCTACTCGTTTTCAATAAAGTTATACTTATAAAAAAATCCCATCAAGTGTGGCTGATTTTTAGAAGTGGGGTCCATCCCCATAAGAGTCTCCAACGTCCAAGCATGGGAGAAGAGAGAGAAGTTTGACTCTTTCCTAGTTGGCATGGTTGAAAAGTCAAACTACGAGTTGTCAATTAACATATGTATTTAATTTATTAATAGCTTGTGGCAATTAATTAATTAATTAATCTCAGAAATTTATGCTCCCTTATGAGCCTCAAAACAGTCCCCAAATGTGAGCACTAAGGCCCACCAAACTTTAAATAATTAATAATTGAGTCCGTCTAGAGCTACACCCATTTCTTACATCCAGTTCTTACACCCGAGAGTGGGGCCCACATGGAGATCGTGTTGGACAATCCAACCATACATTTAGTTGTCCATGCCATGATCATCATCATCACCAAAGATCAGTTCATTTTGACAATGTCAACCATATAAAAAATGGACCCAAAATAATGGTTTAATTCGATGGTTTGGATTTTTCAAAATAAAGTCAATTTATCATAATGTTAGTAATGTCCAATTTTCCTGATTTTTTGTGATGAGGGTAACTATAGTATGGAAAACTCATTGTGCGGTTGTAAGAACTCCATGTGGGCCCCGCTCTAGATGGACTCTTAATAATTTATTTATTCTCGTGAATTAAATACGCAATTTTCAAACCCAATTTCGGGACCCAAAACAACGAAATTTCAAATTTCCATTCGACGATGATTTGGCCCACATAAAACAAGGATTCCAGAACATCAAACGGATTGCGATTTCGACATCAGGGTAAAAAGTTATGCACTGAAGAAAAAATGTATTAATTTATCTTAACACAAGTTACCTTATTTAATGTATTATAGCTATATATTATACATTATTGGATCAGCTAATTAATTAATTTATGATACTTTATATTATATTAAAGTTGGGATTTTAAATGTGTATGACACACACCCAAACATTAGAGTACATGTATTAAATAATAATATACATTCATAAGCTTTGGTTAAAACTAAAACCTAACTTTAAAAATAGCCAGACTTGTTCTCAAAATTCGATATGGGTCTTAGATAACATGATAAGGACCTAAATCAATCAGAATTTGTGGGTCCCACAAACCTAGGTGAGCCCTACTAGAAATGCCCCTGACCCTGAAAAAATAATTTTCTCCGATTTTGACGAAACTTCACAAGTGTTCTAATAGTTGTCTAATATCATTTGGTCAATAAAATGCTTGAAAAGAGTCCTAGAAAGTTAAATTGGACCAAAACACCCTTTAGGGATTTTCAGGGTTTTACATTGCAAGAACATGTTCATGCATGGTTAGAAATCAAAGGTGGCCTAAATTTTAGCTTGACCCTCACAAACATGAACATTTCTAACAGTGATCAGAGACCTAGTGACAATCAAACTTTTCCCTCTCTTGATTTTTACCAGCATAATGTAATTATGAATTACTTGTGCCTGGATTAGTGGATTCTATTTGTAAAGTTTGGGTCTGTTTTGGATGTTGCCATATCATTTCGGTATTTGAGTGTCACTCTTACATCTGCTGTTAATGAACCTAAGAACGTGTCTCTAGACTTTCTATATATTGTTTGTCCATTGTTTAGCTTGAGGGCTTATTCTTCTATTGCTCTTATGATTTCGTAATAAACAAAAAACACTATTTATTCATATTCTCTTTCATCTTGTAAAAAAATATTTTCAACTCCAGGTTCAGAAAGCGTAATTACAGAGTATGCATGTTTTAATATCGCAAAATGTTCGATTTTTTTGCTTGTAGATTCAAACATCCAGGATGTAAACTGACAACATTTTTTCTGTCTCAATCTTGTAGATGGAGAACAAAAGCTTTATTTGGGCCTGCACGTTATGCACATGGAAATGCTCATCTGGGCCTTCGTATGTAAAGAGTGTTTGTTTATGCCCCGTGATTTTCCTCGTTCTGATCTCTCATCTTTAGAGCAAAGCCAGTGGGATAATTTGGAGTCTCTTGGCTACGGTCTTTTGTATTTTTTGGGAGGAAGGTATGTCCTTTCTCTTCACTGCATTGTTCTACAACCTGCAGGAATATTATGTAGATTCTTGTGCTTAACCCTGTTTGGGTGTTTCAAGAATGATCATTTGAAATTAAAATAACATAGATTTATAGATTGGAAGTTTAAATGGTTATTGGTTTGTCTTTTCATCAATAAGGTTAGGATGGTAGAACCAAATGATCTTGTTGAATTTTATGATTTCTATCAAATTATGTTACTGCTTTATCTTTTTGACTGATCCATGAAGCCTTCCTTAGCAGGGTTTAAAGCTGTCACAAACAAGCAATGACAATATGCGTGAGAAGAAGTTATCAACTTCTAATAAGTATGTGTCTACCACTGATATACATCTTCTGGTTGTCCTTCAGTCTGAAATGTGTATGTTAGTGAGTATTAATGATAGTTGTGCGATTCTCACCCAGTGGCCTACTACAAAAAAGTCTCACCCAGTGGTGTGTGCATCTTACATCCATTCCTGCCAATCTTTGAAATTTGATCAACGACCTGACTATGGATTTTTGAAGCGCTCCATGACTTGTTTACTCGTGAAGGTATGGTATGGTGGACAAAATCTTTATTTTTATATTCCTAGTCCTTGTCCATTCCATTGTTTTTAGAAACTGATTCTCGTCATGTAGATATTTTCAACATAAATGGCTGAGCATTGTTACTATTCCTCTCCGTATTATTAATCAATGCCCATTGCCTATTAAAACACTTGATGAGCCTATCTATACTTAAACTGTTTTAAGACACTTTGTTGGCCACAAAAGGCCTACAAAATGCGTTCCAGACAAACTAAACTTAATTCCCTGCTTCCACCAACCAAGACAGTCAAGCTCATTTGGGATCGGTTTGATTAATGGTCATTCCCATGAATAGGTATACAATATGGTAATGATCAACTTGTCTTTTCACCCTATACTGAAACTCCACAACCATGGTGTGTAATCCATCTCCCTTAGTTGAAAATCATTCTATTCGGGGACTTTGGTTAAGACTGACATGCCAAAATGCAGCACACATCCAGGGGGGCACAAGACCCGTCATTCACTGGAACTATTTCATATGTC
Organism: Euptelea pleiosperma; assembly: GCA_035048495.1. Lineage (NCBI taxonomy): Eukaryota > Viridiplantae > Streptophyta > Magnoliopsida > Ranunculales > Eupteleaceae > Euptelea > Euptelea pleiosperma. The sequence continues at coordinate 33,814,527 of CM068544.1, read as the reverse complement.
AAAAATCATTACAACTGGATACTGTGTCAAGAAGTGTGGATCAAGAAAACTTTTATGAATAACTATTGGCAAGAATCATTTCTAGAAAACTTTTCTAAAGGCAATCATACAGGGACTTGGTGTATTAATTTTCAGTTTCTCTGTCCTTTTCTATTCATTGGGGTGCATGTGCAACTGAATCTTGAATGGATTGTTGAAGATATTTATGTTCTTCAGAATAGAAACCTGACAGCATGCTGCTATCTTGCTTGTTAACATTTTAATATTACACTGTCAATGGGCCCAGGTCTGGCCAAAAGCATGAGGCCTAAAGCAACACCATTGTTCCTATATGAATTTAGTGATGGATGGGCCTTGAATCCTTATTAAAGTATGGGTTAGAATTGGATCTTCCTATATGAATCATGATTTGGATCTCATGTTATGAATATAAGAATTGGGTCACATTGTTCAAAGTAAGATCTAGATTCTGATTTACCTAGACCTGATGTTATCTTGTTTACAGATCCTACCGACAAGAAATAAAAATTGGCGCTGCGTCGGGTACATAGGTCGTGCAGGCTATTAGCTTTCTCAAACTAGTTTGGTGTAAATTAAGTGAATTGAGATTTACTTTCTTCACCCATCCCAAGAGAGCGTAAAATTCGGAAGGGACTACAGTTAGAAGCAGGGCCGGCTCTACCTTAAGCCCATTAAGGCGCGCCTAAGGCCCCTCGGTGAGTGAAGGCCCCCAGCCCAGGTCCCACTAACCACATTGATTTTTGGCCCACCTCTTATTCGATATACAAATAAAAAATCAACCTGATTGATTATCTCTAGCAATAGATTTTAGTACTTTTTAGGACATGATTTTGGCCATTGGATTCCAGCCTGTTTTCTGGGTAGTAAATCCAATGGCTAGAAATCATCAATCAAGCTGATTTTAATTGTATTTATCCATCAATAGGTTGGCTGAACATCCAAGTAGTCAGTGGGCCCCAAAAATGATCACGAGAGTCCCGCATCGACTGGACCGGGAGTAGTCCTTTGCATCTAATTTTTTTCATAGTTTTTGGTTATCAAAATAGTTTTTATATAAAAATGTCCAATAATATAGAGAGATTTTTTTTAATTAATACCATATATATCAATATATTAAATATAAAAAGGGCCTTATATAGAGTTTTTGCCTTAGGCCTCAACATGTATCGAGACGGCCCTGGTTAGAAGACATGCAACGAATAGCATATTGTGGTCGACATAGAAACCAAGGTTTAAAAGGGGCTGTTATAATGGTATAAAGGATTGCAATGCACGGGCAAAAACATTAAAAAAAAAAAAAAAGGGAAAATAACGAAGAAACCGCGCTAAAATTCTAATTTTGAATTTCAAATTTTCAATAAATTTTAGGAATTTTTGGCTCGTCCCCCCTACTTTATTGATGCAATTTGCATCTCACCCAATGTTCTTAAAATATTTGTGTCTCACCCAAAGTCATTAGTCACTTATAAAAATATTGCGACGTCCATCTGGAGACTGTTAATGGGCATCAATTACTCTGTAGACTGTGGTCAAAGGGTGAGATGCAAATTGCACCAATAAAGTAAGGGGGACGAGCCAAAAATTTCTAAAATTTATGATGAGAAATGAAAAATAATGGAAATAACAGACGTATTTTTAACAATTTTTTTTCAGAAAATAATGGTCGTTATTTTCATTATTTTCATAACAGAAAAATAACGGTCGTTGTAACAAAAATTTAAAACAGTACATAATGCAAAAGGGGAGGTCGGAATCTATTATAACAGCAGTTATATTCGTTATAATGACCATTTTTTAAACCATGATAGAAAGTACGTTTGCAAAGGCAATTTGAATGGCAACAGAACTGTCTGAATGGCAAAGCAAATATTAGGAACACATTTAGTTAAGGTCACTATTACTATCATCCCTAGTGGACGTCCTCGGGTCCACGTCGCTGATGGTCCTTGGGATTCATATCACACAAATTTCAAAGACCATCCAACAGCCTGGACCTTGGGACAACAATATACAGGACGATACTATCATTTTCCTTCTATGTGGATGCTTCATTTTCCATCCCTAGAGGCCGGGTGTTATGGAGGTTCATACCCCTATGGGGCCCTCCAAAGGAAAATGGATAGGAAGATCTTTGAGGGCGTTGAGAAAGAGCAGGGCCGGCTCTACCGTAAGACCAATAAGGCGGTCGCCTTAAGCCCCAGCCCACTAACTGCATGGATGTTTAGCCCACCCCTTGTTGGATATACAAACCCAAAATTAACCTGATTGGTTATCTCTAGCCATAGATTTTAGTACCTTTTAGGATTTGATTCTAGCCATTGGATTCAAACATGCTTAATGAGTAGTAAATCTAATGGCTAGAAATCATCAATCAAGCTGATCTTTAGTGTGTTTATCCACAAATATATGGGTTGAACATCCACACAGTCATTAGGCCCAAAAAACAATCTATGTAGGGCCACGAGAATCCTCTGCATGGACTGCAAAGAAAGTTTTGTTCATCTAAATTTTTTCAATAACTTTTGATTATCATGAATAATTGTTAAATAAGATTTTCTACCGTATAGAGAGTTAAATTTTTTTAATTAATATCATATATTAATATATTAAATATTAAAATGCCTCATGGAATTTTCGCCTTAGGCCTCAACTTGCATCGAGACGGCCGGAAAAAGGTGCAAGATATTGTTCTTTCTATCAAAGGTATCACTGTACTTTTGGTCCAAATTGTCTAAAGAATATATCATCCCCCCGCCCCCCACAACTTTGTCGTGTGCCGCCTTGCCCCACCTCAAGTTTGTCTTGTGCCGCTCCTTCAACTTTGTCGTGTGCCGCCTTGCCCCCTTATCAAAATCCTGGCTGCGCCAAATTTTCTTATTGTTTTTATAAGAAAAAGACATTATATTATTTCTTGTCCTTTCTTTTGAAAGTATCCTCGACCTCGTTGGCTTTGTTTGAAAAAAACATTATTCCAATTCGTGTGGGATCTAACCTGCATTGCCGCACGTACCACAAGATTTACAGCAACTTCAGCGGAAACAAAGCAATTTTTATCTCCTGTGCGTTGAGTTTGAAGGGGTGATGCTCGAACGATAAGGTGTTAGGAGGACTCCATAAGGTGCTCTCATGGTGTTTTTTTTATCGGACAAAATTGTGTCTGCATCATGGTTTTAAAAACGGCCGTAACAACCGTTTAAACGGTAACACCCCAAGCCCGTTTCCGTATAAACACATTTTAACGTTTTTGAATTTAATGGCCATTTTTTGTTCTAATGGCCGTTAAAATCGTTTAAACAACAGTTAAATTCTGAAAAAAAATTGAGAAAAAAACGGCCCTTAAATCCGTTTATTTCAGTTAAAATACATTAAATTCTTTTTTTTTTAATTTTCAAATTTCAAAATTTGAATTTCAACGCCCTTTTTTCCGTTTAATTCCGTTTTTTCATTATTTTTTCTTCCATTTTTGCCCCTGGCCGTTTCAATCCGTTTCAACGGCCGTTTAAACTGTTTAAACGGTAACGCCCCAGTCTGTTTAACCATTAAAACAGCCTCCTTTAAACCTTGGTCAGCATAACAAAAAGTATTGCTATTATGGGCATTTTAGTACTACCCCTGAAAAATTGATTGAATTAGTAACACCCCCCTAAAGTTCTTTAAATTTGGGCCGACTCATTCATTGTCAGTCAACTTGCTGACTAAAACCCAACTTAATGAGCCTATGAACCTATCAACATTGTTGGTTGAGAAAACTGATTTTAACGAAATTTCAAGCTCTTGATCGTAGGAGGAGTTGATATGCTCGGCTAGGTTTGGACCTTAGCCAACAACCTTGACTGATGATCATGACTTCAATTCAAAAAGGTGCAGCTAATTTAAAAAAGGTCCAATGACGAAATAGGATTCAAGCTGTCAACCCAAAATTTGTGGGATAACGAGATCGAGATGATGATGATAATGATGATGATGAACTAATTCAACTAATTTTTCTTTGGTGGTACTAAAATACCCTTTTTATTAAGGTTGGTGATTTGCACAAGTCTAATGCACACTCTTATATTAAGATTTACGCGCAAGGTTTAAACATGGCCGTACCTATTTAATTAGGGCTGACCCATGATTTAATACCCGACATCAAATTACTTCTAGGTCTTCACCTTGGCACCTACGACGGTTTGGTGGTGGAGCCTTATATAAATCTATATGACAAGTGACAGTGATTGTTTCCCCACTTATACTCCATTTTATAGGCTTCAATATAGAAGGGCCGAGATCTTATCCCCAACTAGACGGTTGAGCTTAGCCACTCGCGTCCGATTTTGACAAATGCTTTGTCTGGGAGAGTCTTCGGCACAAGTCATCCACTAGTTTATAAACAAGGGAAGATCATTAATGACATCAAAGTTTGATGTTTCACCTCAGAAATGCAATGCTGAATGGCACACTCTATGGTGCTCATTGATCCCATGAATGTTTGGCCCATCATTCACTGTACCAAGACACCAAAAATTAGCTTGATTAGTGATATATGGCTGTTGTGATTCGAGTATTTTTATTTGGGAGATTTATGGCTGTTGGATACTACCTTTTTTGGGAAACTCAAATTGTAAATAGAAATCACCAATTTGCTATAAGCCACCTCTTGCTGGGTGGGATTGGATGTCCCTTGAAAAATGTGTTATTTCAACATTTTCAAAAAAATGTATTTTATAAATTAAAAACGCATTTTTCAAGGAGCATTCAATGGTGGATACAATGTTTGCATACTTAAAAGTATGCAAACAGTTGCAGACTAGATTTGTCCCACACCATGGATGTTTGTTATAGGGTAATGTGGAGGCCGATGACAGGACCCAATATGAGCCACATGGCACAATATGAGAGGACTCTGACCGTATGGATGTTTGGCCAATCCCTAGGAGGACCTACAAACCAAAAATCAGCTCGATTAGTGATTTCTAGGTATTGGATTGGAATTATTTTCATGGGTTGATTTTAACCGTGGGAATATGAACATTATCGACCATTATTTGAGGTACGAAGATCCAAAGGTTTAAAATTACTAATCAAGCTGATTTTAGGTTTATAGGTCCACCTAGGGATTGGAAAACATCCATACGGTCAGACTCCTATAAGAGTATGCCCAGTGTCTCTAAAAGATTCCCTCTCATGTAACTGCCCCATCATTTATATTTTTTTATCTAATTTGGGATGGTGTGATATGGAATGGGTGGTTTTTGGGCTCATCCAAGAAGTGTCCCATTGATTGTAACCATACAACTCAGAGGCACACAGAAACAAGTGGGGATTTGCGACTCGCCATCTGGTTGGTAACTTCTAGGGAAGACAAAAGTTGATTTGATCGGCACTGAAGTGGAATCCCTGAGTAAAACTTCTGTTGTGTACGTGCCGAGAACTCATTGGCTTGTGATTGTGTGATACTCGGAATCCCTCACCCACTGAGGGAGTGTGACGGCAGCGCGAAAACTGACCTCCGACAAGAATCACACTAAAGGTGACCTCCAACCATAAAGATTAAGGGTCAGGCTCCGTTGACAAATCTAAAATGACAGGCAAAATGAGACACAATATAAGCCAGTTGGCACATTGTTATAGGACTCTGACCATACGGATGTTTGTCCTATCCCATGGTGGACCTACAAACCAAAAATCAGTCTGATTAGTGATTTATAAGTGATGCATCTTTGTACCTCAAATACTGCTCACATTCCCACAGTTGAGATCAGCCATGAAAATAAGTCCAATCCAAAGCCTATAAATCACTAATCAGGCTGAGTTTTGGTTTGTAGGTCCACCATGGGATAGGACAAACATCCATACGGTCATAGTCCTGTAAGAGTATGCTACATGGCTTATATTGTGTCCCTGTCATTGTATCTGTCATTTTAGATCTGTCAACGGAGCCCACACGAAATGAAATTTGGCATAACCCACGATTTTAAAATGTTGACTTACCCAGGACCCTGTCTACTATTTATGACCATTGTTGGCCAAAATTAACTAATAATTTTATTTTAAAATGAAAAAATACCCTTCTCTTCGACCTTAGAACAAGAATATATGGGTTCGAGCCGAAACTTAACCCAAAATCAAACGGCTATGATTATAGGCTAGTGAAAATACTCTGGTAGATTGGTCGCTTAACGCTACCACTCCGACGAGCAATTTAATTCAAACATCTTATCTTTTATGTTTATTTTTAGGAACATTGAGTTCTAACATTGTTTGTCGGAGTGTTGATGGGCCGACCATGAGACTATATTATGTTGGCCACTATCATTGGCAACCAACCTACCAAAGTCTCATGGTTGGCCAACCATCACTCTGGCTAGTAATATTAGTTCTAAAATCTTGTCTTTATATTATTTTTTTTAAACATTGCATTTTTAAATTATTTGTCGGAGTGGTAGTCGACTAGCCATGAGACTAATAAGTTGATTGCATGTCGCTCTGGTGACCAACCTACCAATGTCTTGTGGGCGGCCAAACACCACTCTGATGAGCAATTTCAAATCCAAAATCTTGTCTTTTATATATTTTTAAGATCGGTAAATTTTTAAATTACTCGTCGAAGCGATGGTCAACCGGTCACGAGACTCTAGTAGATTAGTAACCGATGATGGGCGGTCAACATATTGAAGTCTCGTGGCCGATCAACCACCACAAATGTTTGATTTGGAGTTAAGATTTTTAACCAAAACCCACATGTTTTTGTGATCTAAGGTTAAAGAAATTGACATTTTTATCTTTTCAAAATAAAATTGTTAAATCAAATTTGCGTCAACAACAGTCATTGACAATGTACCAAGTCATTGGATTTGTTTTCAAAGTGAAAGGGGGGATGTCAAATTTCAAATATAACACTGGGATTGATATGGTTTCAATCAAGTCAGTCACCCACCCTTTGTTTACTTTTACAATTTTACTAGCTATATTATTCAAACCTAATCAAGCAACCACTAAAAAAGAAATTTTGAAACTGCGGGTTGTTCTAACGTTTGACAAACACACACAAAATGATATAGAAACAAATTGGATGATCTAATAGGAGGGCTCCTATCAACAGGGGTGTCAATGGATAGTCGAAAATTCGAATCCATATTCAAATAATTTGGATTCGGATATTTTTTTGGATTCTTTGACTATTTTTTATTTTCAAATATTTTTTGGATAGAAATTCAGATATTGATATATCCGCTTCGATTAAAAAATATATTTCAGCTCCTTGTATAAGCTTGTGAGGATCCCAAAGTAAACTTTTCTCAAATGAAAATGAAACACGAGGGACTTGTACATCTTGATTATTCCATCTAGCCGTCCCTTTGAATCTTCACTCAAACAGAAAATACAACCGCTCCTGAAAGGATGGAGCGTAGCTCTAAAATACCCACTGAACATGATCCAAGATTCTCGAATAATTCATGAATTTTTCCGAATTATTTCCGGTTTATTTAGTTTTGAACATGAAATTTCATTTTATAAAACAACAAAATATCAATAATTATTTTTTCGTTTTTTTTTTTGTTTTTGAAATTATTTTTTCCAAATAATTTGATTTTTTTTGTGTTTTTTGACAAACTCGAATTGTCGAACATTTCGAATTTTTGTCCACTCCATTAATTGCTAACCATGGTAAGAATCAGATAACGTATGGGAGGATCATTTATTTCTTAGAATCTGCCCACGTGCGGTTGCACGCCACCCAGGTGACTCACGTCCGACCAACAAAACTTCTAGAAACCTTTAGTATGTGACCGGGATCCTCAGTCTCCCCACTTCTTTGAATGCGTGTATTTGTGATTTGTCTTGAAAGTTGTTAGGAATTTGGGATTGCTTTTAGAATAAAATACTTCCTTTTAACCATCTGATCAACGGACATTTTCTTTTGGTCTTTGACTATTTTTTATTGATGAGCAATGAGCTTGCCCCTTGATCATGTACACACTGCTTTGATGCTTTTGATCTAGATCATCAAATGAGTGGAGCTTTTTATTCTTTTTTTTTAAAGGTCAGGATCAGGGGACACAAAATTCCTCACCAATTTTGGTGTACCCACATGGAAGATAAATCAATGGCTGATTTTTGGTGATGATGATCTCCCCCATCATATAGATCACCCCTACAAAAAATCAGCCCATTCTGGAATTTCTAACCCCATCAAATGTGGGTTTCAAGTTAACAGTAACTTGTAGACAAGGCTGCCAATATCAGAATTGATTTGAATTTTTGTGAGGGTGATCTCCTCACCATTTATAGAGACCATCCTCACCAAAAATCATACCATTCTAAAACTTCTAATTATATATGGGTCGGGCTTGGTTGACAGATTTAAAATGACAGGGACACAATATAAGCCAGGTGGCACACTGTTACAGGACTCTGACCGTACGGATGTTTGTCCTATCCCATGATGGATCTGCAAACCAAAAATCAGCCTGATTAGTGATTTATAAGTGTTGCATCTTCGTACCTCAAATATTGCTCAAATTCTCACAGTTGAGATTAGCCCATGAAAATAAGTCAAATCCAAAGCCTATCGATCACTAATCATGCTGATTTTTGGTTTGTAGGTCCACCACGGGATAGGACAAACATCCATACGGTTAGAGTCCTGTAACAGTGTGCCACGTAGCTTATATTGTCATTTTATCTGTCATTTTAGATTTGCCAACGGAGCCCGACCTTTATAAATTGCCCCCGCCAAGTTTTGGGTGTGAAAATATGTGTCCCCTGCTCTCACCACTTTTTTAAAACATTGGTCATAAATCTATTGAGGCTCCAAGTTATGTGATTGGTTGAACGTATAAAGTTATATTCGACGGTTGGTACATCTATTCAAAGAGGTAGGTCATCAATTGAATAGTCCAAATGGACGAATGTGACCCTTGGCCCATTTGTTTGGTAAAGATCACTATCACATTGTCCATACGGCCAGCGTCCTCTAAAAGCGTGTCACGTGGCTCAAACCGCGGCAGTCAGCAACTTTACTACCAGCGGCGGTCAGCAAAGCTCTCCTTTTTCTTAGTGTTGTACTTACAAGTTAGAAACTTCTTCGTTCTTTTTGTTCGTTAGTCTTTCCCCAAGTTTTTCTTCTTCTTTTTGTTCGTAGTCTTTACCCAAGTTGACCCTCCATTAAGATTTCACAAATAGCAAAATATTTCCAATTTTCCATGATCCTCGGGATACTTATAGGTCATGAGTCATCCACAAGAAGTAAGAACGATTTGCCTTGGGGGGACTGTTCCTGTGGGGGCAGTGGGGCGATAAAAATGTGCCATGTGGCACATTCATTTCGGGCCCACTACCAACCCTAGATCAATGGATCAGATCAACCCGAACTAAATGGGTATTGATCCAATATATATGAATATATTTTATATATAATTATATTTATATTTATAAAATATGTATTATATTTTTATCCGAAGACAGTGTTACCTTCTTTTATACTAGTTGGTTAACACATGCGTTGCACGGGGACAATAATCAAACCCTTCTTTCCACATAATCTAAGCTGAAAACAAATATAATTATAATTAATGTAAAAAAGGGCCTACCAACACCGGATCTGAAACGTTTTAGCTCTAAAGATATTTAAAATGACTACCAAAATAGAATTATAATCTTTACGGACTTGCTATCTGTTTTCAATGACCGGATCGGCCCGATCCAACTCCTACTTAGGTTAGAAAGATAGCTAATACAGGAGAGAGATGGTTCAATAAGTACTCAATAAGTAGTACAGATGATTATGGTACAATACATAATTTTGAGAGAATAAAAATTATAATTAAAATTGAAAATTTGTAAATTTTCTTTTTGATTTAGTGGATTTGATCAAGTGGGTCCAGAACTCTAATTTTTCTTTATTGGATTGGTTCCAAATCACGATTATGCGGTCTAGTCTCTTATCCGATGGGATACGGATCAAGATCGGTTTATTTTTAATTGAGTTTGTACCAGATCAACATTGATCCGACTTGGAGATGGACTTGCACACCAACAAATCAACCCAATTGGTGATCTCTACATATTGGATTCGAGCATTTTTAATGGGGTAATTTCTAGCTGTTGGATTCAAGTATTTTTTGGGTACCCTGATCCAATGGCTTGAGATCTCACCAATTAGACTGATTATTGTCGTGTAGGTCCATGGGTGAGCCAATCATTCATGGTCAATGAGCCTCAAAAGAATGTACCACATGGTATGTTTTTGTGCTCCCTACAGCCCCATGGGAAAAATTCTCTTAAAATGAATTGGACAGATTGAATGCTTATTCGGGTATATGGGTTTCGTAATTTTGTATACCAGTGTACCCAGCCTGACCCGATTAATAAATCAGATAAATTAGACCCGGATCCAATTAAATCATGTATGATATGTAGGGGTGTCAATGGATAGTCGAAAATTCGAATCCAAATCAAAATTCATCTTCAAATAATCATATATTATCTGAAAATTTTGGATATTGAATTTGGACACCTTTTGATATTCGAATGCTTTTCGAACACGGATTTGAATATTGATATATCCGCTTCGGTAATATGCGATCCCATGTATTCTATGAATAAAATGATATATTAATTATATATGCAATAAAATATATTATATTTATTATTATATAATATCTATTATATATATATATATATATATATATAATTTACTTATAGGACGACTCGGATATTGTCTTAATTTATTTATTTTTTAAACTGAGGTATATTTCCGTCAAATGTGAAGTTAGACTTTAAAATGCTTAAAAAGTAAACACGAGAAAAAGTTGGAAAAAATTTCCTGTTTTTGTTTTTCTTTGGGACGTGGATGGCTTTGAAGTTGCCTCTCTTGAATTGGGAAGTTCCGCTTTTGATGAAATATGGACTCGCCGTGATAAGACCACAGTTACATTGCTATTTAAAAATTAATTTATGTTATGTTAGGTACGATGAAATGGACCTGAGCACCATCATTCTCATACACCCTTCTCACTATGTCCCAATATTGATTGATCTAGTCCATTCAATTTGTAGGCTACAAGAGATCTTACCCGTCCAATCTGATCTCAAAAACTGCTACTTGTGATTCTATTAACCTAAAACTCAGCTTTTGAAAAATATTTATCCTCGCATTATGGACATTAGACAAGAATTCCCTACAGCTAAACTTAACTTCAGATTGGAGGGATAAGATCCTTCAACTGAATGGACTAGATCAATCAATATTGGGCCATAGTGAGAAGGGTGTATTGAGAATGATGGAGCTCAGATACATTTCATAGTACCTAATATAAATTAATTTTTAATTGGCAAGTAATTGTGGTCGTATCACGGCGAGTCCATATTTCATCAAAAGCGGAACTCCCAAATTCAAGAGAGGCAACTTCAAAGCCATCCACATTTGATGGAAATATCCCTTGATTTTAAAAAATAAATAAATTAAGATAGTTAGTGAGAGGGGCATTTCTGTGGAATATCAAATTAGGGGTACGCCACATGTGATGCACGTGCACCTTACACATGACAAACTCATAAAGATGGCTGACCATCTAGATGTTTTGCCCATCCCTATGTAGCTACATACGAAAATTCATCATGTTTACTAATTTCTATCCGTTGGATTAGTCTTTTCTTTGGTTTATTTTTAATCATGTAATTTGAACATCATTTTGGGTACGAAAATCCAAAGCTGTAAAATTACTAATTAAGCGGATTTTTAGAATGGCATGGAAAATAATTAAATGGTCATCGAAGCGTTGTATATATATATTTTGCAATTGTAATTAAATATTTGTTAGAGGGCCTTTATTAAACTTTAATAAAGATAGACGCATTTTAAGGAGGGGAACAGAGGAGGTGGAGACTGGAGAGAAATGCTTTTTTCTCTTTTATTTTTTTCAAGGGTAAGCAAATGCACGTGGGGTGTTGCGTGCCCCAACCCCAGTTTTAACTTTATAAGAGTAGTAAGGGAACCCAGGTGCGCGCACCTTATACGTGGCATGCTCTTAGAGACAGCGGCGGAGCCATGATTTTGTCCAAGGAGGGGCACAATCTTCCCCCTTGGATGCTTAGAAAAAAACTTATCTGGCCTAAATAAAGAGGGATAATTAGTAAAGAAACTTGAGGACGAGGGCATGTTCGTCATTAAATTCATTCAAAGCTAGGCATGGCGCATGCATGTCTCTTACAAGACCACAGGTCTCTCTCTCTCTCTCTCTCTCTCTCTCTCTCCAAATTAGTTTTTGCTACATTTTCAGCATTTTCTCTGGTGGGGGGTCTTCTTCACAAGTCTAATATAAGAGGGGTGGATTTCAGAAATGGCGGGAGTGAGCAGGAAGATTTCAGCTGCATCAGCTAGAGCTCACACGAGAAGATCAAAGCAGAACAGTTCCTTTCAACTTCCTTCAGGTGGATTTTCCTTCCTTTCTCTGTTCCATTTGATTTCATGGTTAATGTGTCTCTTTACATTCTTATCAATATACATCAAAATCACATCTTTTACTAATCTTCATCTTCAATTTAAACATTTGATTTCTGGGTTTTCTTTTTTCAACTTTTTTTTTTCTCTTTTGGGTTGATTTTCATGTAAATTTCACTTCTTGTGCAAAGATTTTCTAGAAGAAGTAATCATTTTGTTTATGTTAGTTTTAGTTGTTCCAGTGTTTATTTTGATGTAAATGTGATAAACTTCCTGTAATTATGGGAAAGTGGTGGTTTTGATACGAATTTCAGACTTTGGAACAAATGGGTATGCCTATTTGAACCATTTCAATCCTTTGTCTGTACTTGAGATGGTTCTCATGTAACATGTACCGTGTTAGGAATGGAACGATTTTGATATTGGGCTTCACAATTTCTTGGACTAGTTGAACCCCTTTGTCGAGTTTTAATCTGTTATTTAAAGCCGATGATTTGATCTGGAAATTCTACATTTTCAGGGATGTTCAAGACAATATCAGTAGTCTTGTCGATGGGGTTTCTGGCATTGGCTTATCAGGCCATCCAACCTCCACCCCCCAAACTTTGTGGTTCCCCAGGTGGTCCACCTATTACAGCACCGAGAATAAAGCTCAGGGATGGTAGGCATTTAGCCTACAAAGAGAACGGTGTCCCAAAAGATAAGGCCAAATATAAGATTATCTTTGTTCATGGCTTCGACTCTAACAGACACGATGCATTGCCTTTATCCCAGGTACTTAGTTTTTTTATTGGTTTCTCTGGGTCTTTAGATCTTTGTCTGAAGGTAGAATTGGATGATTTTTTCAGGAAGTTGCTGAAGAACTAGGGGTCTACTTGCTGTCTTTCGATAGAGCTGGCTATGGAGAGAGCGATGCAAATTTAAAACGAACACTGAAGAGTACAGCTTTGGATATAGAAGAGCTTGCTGATCAGTTGGGTCTAGGATCCAAATTCTATGTAATTGGATTTTCCATGGGTGGACAGGCGATTTGGACCTGCCTCAAGTATATCCCTCATCGGTATGGCATAGCTGAGTTTCTTCTCTCCTTGACTCATATTTCTATTAAGTTTCTTAAGTATGGCAGAACAAACAGAAAGATATGCACGCACAGTGTCATGGACTGCCTCTTGAGAGTGCTAGACCATGGCCTGTCCCGTGCTGGGAAGTCAGAGCGCCGCACGGTCCCATCCACTGCGAGAAAAACTGGACCGTGACACACAGTCATGACTCAGACACACGTGCACGCACACACATTGAAAAATCAGTTGAATTGATCTAAATCCCAAATCCATAAGCAGCAATTGTAGTATTTTCTCTGTGCAAAAGAAAAGTAAAGTACATAAATAAAGTTCTAGCTTGAGATTTATGGACATGGGAAGTTAGTTTTGGTCTTATAAGAACTGATTGCTATCCATATCTGCATTTTTCTCCCCTTAGTGTTTTCCTTCTAGTTTCTGTCCGTCTCAAGTGGGAATTTTGGAATACTGGCAGGTTAGCAGGAGCAATACTAATCGCTCCAGTTGTCAATTACTGGTGGCCTGGATTTCCAGCCAATTTATCTAAAGAAGCCTACAACCAGCAAGCCATACAGGACCAATGGACACTTCGGGTGGCTCACTACGCCCCATGGCTCACCTACTGGTGGAACACTCAGAAATGGTTTCCCGCTTCAAGCGCTATAGCCCATAGCCCTGATATCTTTTCTCGCCAAGATAAAGAAATCATCCGCAAGTTTATGGCTAGAAATTATTCGGTATTTACTTTTCCCGAAGCCTTTACACATATATTATGTTTGCCCTCCTAACTGGAAGATATTGTGCAGACTGAGAAATATTAAACCAACAACTATTAACAGGAAAGGTAGTGAATAATTAATCAATTTTTCATGATCGTTTTTCTGATAATCTGATATTATGAAGGTAGATAATGAATTTTCTTATTTTTTTCAACTTAGAAGGTGTTTATCCTCAGATGAGAATATAGGTCAAGCATGGATGATGCCCAACACCATGACTTGAATTTGTGCTTATTTGTGGGTTTGTGAGTGAGATGTGGAGATACACAAGCACACACACATAATCAGGTTGTTAGAATTCCTGGAATGAGGTAATTTGGGGGTTATAGCTAGTCAAAGGGTGGCTCACAGGTTCCGTGATCTAGATTATGACCAACTGTGACACGCCACACTCATTCCTTTCACCCACAAAGAGAGCAGCACTCTATGCTTAAGCAAATGTTACCTTTCATCATATGTGTGTTGTGTATGTAACAAGGACACAGCACATTAGGGTTTTATGCCATGTCAGACATGTCAACATACGGACACGTGTATCGACACATCCTGACATGTACGCCAATGTCACCTTTTATTTTAATGATTTTGTTACTAAATAAAAGATTTCTAAAAGAGGGCTGGTGTGTTCTATCCTCCACAGTACGTTGTTAAGTTGTTAAACACGGCTATAGTTGTTTGATAGTATTTCCTTTACTTACAAATATTATGTTAGTAGATAGCTCGATGGCGTATAGAAATGTTTCCTTTTACTTTTCATATATTTCTTTCTTTTTTTTTATTAAAAAAGTTATTTGATTTAAAAATAACTAAATTATTTAATTATAATACATGTGTATGGAAGTGCCTGCTTGTCAGGCTTCTTAAAGGTGCCATGTTAGACACCTTGAATCTGTGTTGGACACCAACACACGTATCCATGTCATTGTTGCATAGTTGTTGTGTATGAATGCAAACATCCCTGCACTACTGAAGATGTTAGCATGATCACCACTTTAATTTGAACGCAAAGTGTCTAGTCGTGGCTGTACATAAAAAGAGACCGAAGGATGGTGATGGCAGATGAAAGGAAACATGAGAATGTGATCATAGGAAATGAAGGATTTTGGCTACAGAGGTTGGTGATTGCAGAGGGACAAAACTGCTAATTGCAGAGGGCAACAGTGTGGTGGTGGGACAGCAGCAGTGGTGTTTGAGGGGCAGCAATACTTAAATGGGGTTTCTTCAATGACTGAAAAAATCCGTATGGCATTTTTTCTTCCTCTTTTTTAGAAATTGAAATTTGGGTTTCTTAGAATTACAAAACTGCTTCAATCATTTGAAATTAGACACATCACAAACTTCTATTGAGTTGCAAAAAGTTTTTAATGGGGAGGCAACTTTCAGATACTAGCATCTTTCTCCTTATCAAAGAAACAGCAGAGCTAGACTTTGAACAGAACCATTTCTTGGCATCTCTCCCCATTTTTTCATGATGGGCTTCTGAAGTTCTGGATCGATCATTAAGAGAGAGGTTTTGCCATGAGACCAGATTCTGATTCTCCTATTCTCTAGCCAAAGTTAGGTTTTGGAGATTGATCAACAGAGCACGTAATCTTACTCATTTTTTGATAATCTTCATATGTAACTTCTAATCCTTATTTTTCTACTTCCTGTTCAAGTTTCTGGAGAAAATTTTTAATGTTGGCCTTAAAGTCTCTTCCTTTCTTTGGTGTAGATAGAAAGTCTGAAAGGGTATGATTTAGTAGTCTATTCTTAGCACAAATTATAACTATTAGGGAGCCTAACATGCATATGAATTGCCTGCTTTGTATTTGACTGATTCATAGTTTCAAACTCTATCATTGTAGTTTAAATTTGTATATCTGGTTGGATACTCAGTAATTGTTTCTTTGCTTCCTCAGGTGCGGGTAGAGAAGCAAGGCGAATTCGACTCTCTCCATCGCGACCTGATGATTGGTTTTGGGAGTTGGGAATTCGATCCTATGGATCTCGAGAACCCGTTTCCAAATAATGAAGTTTCTGTCCACCTATGGCAGGGAGATGAAGATTTGCTTGTGCCCGTTACCCTGCAACGCTACGTCGCTGGAAAGCTCCCATGGATTCACTATCATGAGCTACCAGGTTCAGGTCACTTATTCCCAATAGTTGATGGTATGGGTGATGATATCATAAAGGCGCTTTTGCCCGGAGAGAAGTAGCTTATATAGCTGGCTATGTCAGCTCGGCTTTTATTTTTTCTTGTTCTTGTGTGTACTTTCTATCTCTGTATCACTCATTTTGTTTTTGGATTTTGAATCTTCTAGTTAGGTTCAATATTTGAAAATTTTTCTTTCAGCCATAATAACTCCTAAAGTCTGATTTTAAATGAGGATAAGATAAACAATGGATTAAATTTGCCAATTTGAGGAAAACTTGTGGAACTGGTTCATGAATTGCTTTATTTTGCATGGATTTCGGATCTTCAGGGAGTTATCATGCTTAGGGATGCTAGGGTAAGATTTTTATATAGATCTGATCTAGTGGTATACCATTTACAGATAAAGGACTACTAAGGGCGCATTTGGTTCACGCGTAAATGCAGCACACAAGTGCAAATGCATACGCAAATGGGTTTTAAGGCCGCTTGGTTTGTGCTAAATGAGCATTCGAGTTTGCACGTGCACGCAAACTAAATTACTCTTTAGTAAATATTAAGGCTGCATTTGTTTATTGCACATTCGATGCGTGCACGCATTTTCAACACACAACTTGTTTTGTGCAAGAGTAAAGATGAGCGTTTTTTGAATATGTAGCTTTTTGATGAACACGCATCCAGCCAAACACACGAAAATTGATGAAGTTGCACACATTTGCGTCAATCCGAGCGCGTTGGCGGTAAACACACTCTTAAACACCATGGGCTACCCAAGGCTGGCCTACATCTGAACCTGGGTCTAGGTTCATCCAAGGCCGCCCTCAAAACTCAATACCCAATACCAAGTCAGACCTAGCACATTTTTTTTTCACCTTTGGCAATAAAAAGGGATTTAAGCCTCTCTTTTTTCAACTCGATCGAGCTCACATTGCAAAAAAAAAAAAAAAAAAAGGGAGAAAAAGTCAGAAACCCAAATTTTTAGTGGGCCCAAAACCCACCTATTTTTCAGTGGACCTGAAACCCAAAATTTTCAAACTAAGAACAGGTTTTAGTGGACCTGAAACTTTGCCAGACCGTCACCTGAGCTCGGCCCAAGAAAACCCAGTTTTGGGGCTTTGGGGTAGGGCCTGAATAGGGTTCCTCGAGCTTCGTCCCAACCCAACCCTGACCCGACTAAATTAGGGTCAGAGTCAGGCCGTCCTAAAACTCAAGAAAAACCTGAAAAGGGGGCCTGGTTCGCGTCGAGCTACCGGATGTATACTCGATTACCGGTTGGGTCAGTTGGAGAATTTTTACTGAGGCCTGAGGTCCCTCTCATTGCCCACCTCCTTGGTGGACCTACTATACAAAAAAAAAAAGCCTGGTTGGTGATATCTAGACATTGGATCTGAGTAACAAAAAAAAAATTTGTTACGATCCAACGGTTAGACATCACCCCATGAAAAATCAACAGTTAGAAATCACCAAATAGGCTGAGTTTTATTGTGTGGACCATAGTTAGCAATTCGGAATTCCACTAGAGTACAGTACAGGAAAAGTTTGAAATTTGGGTTTGTCGTTGGAAAATAAAAGTAAAATATTATTAAAAAAAGGAAAAAAAAAATAATGATCTTCGAAATTTTTTGCATTTAAAAATATTTTTCAATAATATGAAAAACAAAATCGTATAATACATTGGCCGTGGGATACATAGTCCCCGCGGCCAGTGGCGGACCCAGGAAGGGCCCAGGGGGGCAGTTGTCCCCGTCCAATGTGGCCAGGCCGAATAGCGTGGGTTCCCGTAGAGCGGCCCTTTGTAAAAATCAAGTGTAATATATGTGTCAGCTTGGCAGAGCGTTCCACGTGGTCAGATTTTAGGCGATCCACAATACCACAATGAAAGCGACCCTCAAGAAAAAAATTGGGTCAGTTGCAAGAAGGTTTAAAAGAGGCCGTATTAACGGTATAACAGACTGGGGGCATTACCATTAAATCGGCCATAAAAATGAATTGTAAGGGATTGGAAAAAGATTAAAAAAAAAAACCTAGAAAAAATGAATTTTAACAAATTTAATGGGAAAAACGGAAAAAATGGCGCTGAAATCCAATTTTTCAAAAACGAAAAAATGGAAATTTAACAGAATTTAACGGAAATAACGGCCGTTTTTTTTCCACAAGTTTTTTCAGAAAATAACGGCTGTTAAAACAAAAAAAAAAGACCGTTATTTTCTGTGCATCAAAACGGTTCTTGACTTAAGGGGTTGGGGGCCTTGGGGCGTTACCATGGGTCATGGCTAGAAAAGCAACTCGAATCTATTATCTATACCAAAGCTCGATCCTGTTTAGGTGGTGCTTTTCTAACTTTTTAGTTTATCCTAAAAATACTCCTGCACAAAACATCTCTCTTTCCAATCCTGTCACTCTCCTTCTCTTTAATTTCTTCATTGTTCTCAAATTCTCTCCCATCTCCAATTAATTCCGAAACGTCTTCTCTCTTTCCAATCCGACGACTCTCCATCTCCTTATTTCATTCATTAATTCCTAAATTTCCAGCCGATGCATTAAGAAATCTATTTTGGTTTGTTTCCAAATCAATGCATTAATTATTATCGTTCTCTCTTCCTAAACGATGCATTAAGAAAATCAATGTGGTTTGTTTTCATAACCGATGCATTGAGAAATACATTTTGGTTTGTTTCCAAAACCAATGCATTAATTACGACCGTTCTCTCTTCCTAACCGATGCATTAAGAAAATCAATGTGATTTGTTTCCATAACCGATGCATTACAAAATCTAAAGGTTTCTATAAGCAAAGGTATTCTAATTTTTAGAATTTCATTTTGGTTGTTTTTCCATAACCACATCATTAAGAAATATAATTAAGATTTTCATATGCAAAGGTAACCTGCATATGAAAATCCACGTGCCTTTTCCTTCTCCCTCTATTTTAAAATATTCTCTCCATCTTTCTATCTATTGATGAGTTCCATTTTTTAGGCAACTCAAATGGTTTCCCATCATCTTTTCTTTCTCTCTTTTATTAAAAAACATATAATTTTTTTTTTCAATTGAATATATTGATTATGTATAATTTTTTAGGAAAAAATATATTCTGATATGGCTATATTTTTTCAGGTTTATTCAAGCTCTTGAGACTTAAACATTTGATTTGTTGAAACCATAAATAATCAATCTCTGCAATGATCCTCTGTCAGCAGCTCAACGACTGCAAAAAGGCAAAGATTATGGTAGCCATTCGAAATCCTGATGAAAAAATTTGTGAGAGATCTCCCACTACAAAAAGTAGCTAGCGGCAGGTATGTATACTTTTATTCTTCTTTTTCCTCTTCTTTATTTATATTTTTTCCCAAGGAGAAGTGAGGTCAGACCAAAGGCGCGAAAATGGTGCTTGAGGCATGCCTGTCATGTGCTTACATGTTTTTTTTTAATTTGTTTTAAAATGTTTCTAAGCATTTTTTTCAACACTTCGCTCGCACACATCTTAGTTCTCACCCGTTTGGAAGCAGTGTTTGATGATGCAAAGCTTTGGCTACATGCATACACAGTATTCTAGATCAATTTTAGAAGAGGGGAGCGTACTACAGTTATTTGGAGAAACGAAGATCACCCCATCTTCAAATAGAAATGAAGAGGATGATCGGAGCCATTGATTCAGTCGAAGGCCGAGTTTGCATGGAGCTGTTCGATTTATTCGGAGAGCAAGCAATCATTAAATAAGAAAGCCATCGATGCATGCTTGGTAAGAGAAATTGCATGTTAGCCACCACTACACATGTCCCAAAAAAACACGATAAGAATTTTGGTTGACGTTCTTCGAGTTCCAGCATAAAAATCAATTTGATTTGTGATCTCTATCCATTGAATCTAAAACTCAAAAAGAAGAAATCCAATATAAAGATGTCACCAAATGAAAATGCTCGAATCCTACAGCTAGCTAGAGATCACCAATTAGGCTTATTTGTGGTGTGTTGGTTTATCAACGGGTGGACCAATCATTCATGAGTTAATGTTGTAGATGATTTTATACAAAATTATATAGAGTTGTAATTTTACCTGTATTAATTATATAACCATACTTTAATCCTATTTAATGCTCTATCCTATTATAGACTACTAGTAATAAAAGCCTGTGCTAAAACACGGGTAGAAATAGAAAATATAAACTAACAACAATTAATTTTTATATCTACATTTAATTATAGTAGGAATTAATACAGAAAAATTGCTTAACTATTCACTTTCCCTTCATCATCTCTAAACATGATAAGAAAATGAAAAAAATTGCTAAAACCAAAAGAAAATAAAAAATAAGTTTTTATAATCTTCATTTTTACATTCAAGCATCGCACAACAGCACATCCACTATATCCATAATAGTGATGACCCTTTCATCAGTTCTCTTCATCTTCATATTATTTTTATTCACAATCCTCTCTTCGTTATCTTCAACAACATCCCCTTAGCCTGTAAAACACGATAAAAAAATAAATAAATAAAATGGCTAACAATGGAAGAAAATAAAAAAAAATTCATAAACTTCGTTTTTTCCTTCAAAAATTTATACAATCCTAAAAAATTGAAACCGTACAAATAAACAAACAATCATTCTAGAGTCTAAATATAAACATAAAAATAAATAATTAAATAACAATTATTTTAGAGGCCCAAATCTAGTATTCAACATATACGACTCATTGAAGGAAAAAAATTTTTTAGAAGAGATGGTAAAGATATCGAACCATATTAGCTTTTCTCCAGCTTTTATGTCTTCGTCATTCGAAGAAGCTCAGTCGGTGAGAGAAAATGTGAGAACCCTGCCTAAATCCTAATATTTATATATTACCGAATTAATGACTAATTAAATGGACATTTATTTATTAACGAAATATAGAGAGACATTAGATGTCGATAATGGAAGTGATGTTAATGGGAAAAACGTTTCAATTGAAGCAAAAATAGAATGTTGTGATAATGGAAGGAAGGAGATGGAAAGCCATTGGAAGGCCATAATGGAGGCGGTGGTAATGGGATAAACGTTTTGATTGAAACATAAATAGAAGGTTGTGAATGTTATGTTTTGAAAAATAAAATGGTGTTAAGAGACGTTGAGAAATACGAATTTAAAAACGAATGAATAAATAATTTAAGAATGAAAGAGAGAATTAAGGAATAAATAATTGAGATTTTAAAGAAAAATAAATTGAGTTGGTTAGAAAGTCTAAAAAGTCCTTAATGTTTGAGGTGCATTACTTAAAGTATCAAGGGATGTTTTTGAAAAAAGACAAAAAAAATAAGGTAGAGTCAAGTGGATGAGAGAGGAAAGAGAATTTTAAGTTGTTGACATGGCACTCTGCATGAGGAGAGTGCCACATCAACTTGATGTGGAGGAGAGAGAACGACGCTCGCTTCTCTGCTATAGTATAGATATATAGATTAATGATCATCTAGAAGCACAATATCGAGATATAAGTGGCATAGGTGGTGGGTCTCACAAGTCGCAATTATCATGATCTAAAGCAAGAGCGATGAGCCATGTGATCAAATCACGATTATTGAATATATAACATGTATAACTTTTTTTTCACACAACTTTATATTTTATTAAGGTATATATTTTAGTCATAGTAAATTCATTTAAATAAAAGTAGATTGGTGACCAAATTAAATGGTTTAAACGCTAAATGTTGATTTTGGTTTAACTAGCCAGTACAAATGGGGTTAATGATTGAAAGTGGTTAATTTTTTAATAAAATTTTGGGTTAATGTTTACTTATATCAATTGAATTGACTAATCCGATATGGTTCTCAAGCATTGGTTTATATCATCGCCAACATAGACCTCTACTCAGCAAATGCACTTCATACATCACAAATAATTCTACTACAAATCCTAAAATAACTCACAGAGGGAATTGATTAACAAAAAAGTCTTAAGTGATTTCACATTTTGAATAAAACAGGATTCACTCTAGATATCTACATCACAACAAGCTAACAAATATAACTATTCTCACAAGAATTTCCTATATTGATTTAATTTATATTATTTTTTATTTTTGTATTTCCCTGCTTAACAAAATAAGGCATTATTATTTATGCATGTGCTTTAGCACGAGTATTGATTACTAGTATTATTAAAAATCGGAGTTGCCATCCACGTGGGTTTCACTTTGATATTAAAGAAGGGTGACCCATTCCCATTCCCACCCTTGGAGATCACGTGTGAGTTAAAACCAGAATTCAAGGTTTTTGAAAATCTTTACAAGTGGAGTATTAAATAAGATATTTCAATTGAATTTGAAGTGTAATTCCCATGATTCCGTTATGCTGGCTGTAAGACTTAGAATAGGTTGACATTTGAATGTGAGGACCACCTAAGACCGACACCTCGAAGCAAGGTTCAAAATCTCGGGATCGGAGCCTGGATCGGTGTCGGTGGGCTCCGATCCCGGTATGGATCGGTCCAGTGTTGGCTCTAAAACACTGAAACTTAACTATGTTCTGGTTTGCAGGACCTGATGGAGAGATATATTTTATGTCATTCGACCGAACTGGGTATGGACCGTATGGTGAGAGCTATCCAAACACAAAGCGCTCAGTGATGCAGAGGACTAACTGGCTGGTTAATGCTTGGGATCTATTTTGAGATCAGCTTCCATATTAAGCTTAACGTTTGGCGTTGAAGTGTGGCTTGCAGTATCCAAGGTGCAGGAAACCCTGGAAAAAATTAGATGCAGAGGGCTCTCGTGGCCCTACATAGCTCTATATTTTGGGCCCACCCCTTTGTGGATATACATAACAAAAAATAAGCTTGATTGATAATTTCTAGCCATTGGATTAAGAACCCAAAAAATGCTAAAAACATGCTTAAATCCAATGGCTAGAATTAATCCTAAAAAAGTACTAAAATCTTGGGCTAGAGAAAACCAATCAAACTGATTTTTGGCATGTATATCCACCAAGGGGTGGCTTAAACATTCATGCAGTTAGTGGGCCCAAAGATTTGAACTACGTAGGGTCACGAGTGCGCCCTCTGCATCAACTGCATCCAAAGTCGTCTGCATCTAATTTTTTTTCCAGGGTTTCCCGCACCTTGGATACTGCAAGCCACACTTCAACACAAAACGTTATGCGTGCTGATAGGACCTGATGCTAAACTTAGTACTCTTTTGTTTGATGATTTTATGGGCTGTTCGGTCCCTAGACTTCTCCCTCGTGGAGTTTAGTGTTTTAATAAAATTTCCATCTTATCAAAAAAATAAATGGAAAAACTAGTAAAAAGCATCAATGCAGATACTCAAATGAAAGGAAATATAGTTCCAAGATAAAAATTTATATTACCTAGGTTGTTTATGTTCAACAGAATGAGTACATAAAGCCTAATGAGATGAAAGAGAAACAATAAACAAACTATTATTACAACTTCGAAGGGCAGGAAACCGCATTAACTGAAAATCCACAAAAATCAGTTCACCGGATCATTTCATATTCGATGTCCGGTACAATTGAAGACCACCTGACTGGACTACTTTGGGATCATTAAGTCATTTGTCAAACCCCTGAAGAAAACAGCTCAAGCAGAAGAAATCTTCAGATATTACTTACTTCGGCAACCCAGTTTTTGGGTGGAGAAGAGCTAGACTTTCATCAGCAAACAACACTGGACCTCTCCCAGGTTTGGTGCAGATGAAATAACTGACATCGCCCTTAGATATTGAGGGGATGTTATTCTTAATTTCTGAAGGTGGTGGCAAAGCTTCCACATCTGTCATTGTCTCAATTCCGGCATCTTTAAGTATAGATTTATCTCCAACTACGTAACTGAGAAAATGAATTAACAGAACAATTATTGTTACGAATGTCATATGGTAATGGGAACTCCCTTACTATGATTTTGTACTTTATTTTTCTTTTGGTAAAAATTCGAAAAAAAAAAACCTATGCTCCGGTAATTCTTGCAGCAATAAGCCAAATGTCTGACACCATCCATACCTAGTCAATTCAGTATCCTGAGGAGGAGGAAAGTAGAACAGCAACCTCTGAAGGAGAAGGGTAGCAACTTTTCTATTGGGAGCGATCATCACTGCATTAGGCCCCGCATCAAAAGTGTAAGCCACCTGTCAAATATCTCCAAATCAGTCACCTTCTCAAATTTTTTGCAAGCAGCCTGGAGGCAAGCTCCCACTGCAAATAGTTTATTTGATCTCAAGTGGGTAGGCAAACTTGAGGCAATGGAACATGACGTTGTCCATATCTTAGTTGCACAGAGTAATAAGAAGTAAGAATAATGAGGGTATCGGAAATACTTCAGCTTTTATTGCTCCATGTTCTTTGACCAGGGGATGTGGATGAGGTCGAGTGTGGTTTTTAAGGTATCCACAATCAACATGGGATTCTTTTCCATACTAATAAATCAATGAAGTTCAAGAGATATCAAAATTCACAAATAATAATTATACTCATGGAGTTGGTGGTGGGCCAGATGCAGTCATGGCAATGAGCATGACAGGAGAGAGTTAGGAGGTTTGATAGAAAAAGCTGGGGCAAGAGCAGGACTGACACTCCAAAAGATGGGATGTCACCTTAAATAGGAGTTTATGCATATTGAAGTCCAGTGCATGTCAAAGCAAAAGTAATTTGGAGCCATTCCCCACACGCACATGGGCAGGTCTCAACCTTATTGCAGTCTTAGGGATTTTATAATTATTAAAAAATGAATGATAATCAAAAGCCAGAACTTTAATGTTCACTGCGGTGTTGACAAATCGCCTAAAGGAACCCTGGTGGTGGACCTATATGCACGTCTAGCAACACAAGACCAACCTATGGATACCTCCTTTCCTTTCCATGTGGAGGGGCGACATGGCCAATCCAGACTGCCCATCTGATAGACGAATCTCTGGAATCTGGATTGTCCACGTAGACATTTCCCTTGTCCGGATCACACCCATATCCCACTATGTTTCCCCTACAAATAACAGCCCTTCATTATTATAATTATTAAATAGAAAAAAAAGTGAAAGAACCCTGCATTTTTTTTTGCCCCATGGCAGATGGTTATTGGACTGAAATTTGCCACATGGGAAGGGATGAGGTGGCAAAACACTTGGGCCTCAGCTGTCATATGTAAAAAAAGTACACATAAGCAGGGAGCCTAGGCAGGGTATCACCTAGCCATGAAAGACCACCTAGTCGCACAGGTAGTTCATAAAGTAAGACTGTGTCAAATATTGCAACAGTGGAGATCCCTTCCATAAACTATTATGTTATAAAGAGCTTCATATAATTTGTTGACTGATTCATTAAAGAAAAAACATGCACAAATGTTCTTGATTCATCATAATCAACAGTGCTTATCCCAACTTTTCCTGAATAAGATACAGAAAAGTCATACCTGTGGTGTGCCTTCAAAGCGATTCCATTTTTCCATGCAGCTGATAATCCTGAAATGTAGTTGAGGAAAAGCAACTCAATCCCAAGAGCTACAACTGATTGTCTACAAGCAAGCAAATGGAATGATGCTCATTACAATGCAATTTGGGGAAGGCCAGAAAACATGACTTGCCTGTGGGATGTATCATTCATATAGAATATGGGGGGAGAGGTATCCAAGCAGACAGCATGAAACTGATTACTGTCAGCACAAGTTAACCTTGCAAATGATGGAAAATCACGAGTTCTAATGGCTTCTTCCATTTGTAGTATGCGTTTCGGGACTACCTCCTATCATAATCCGAAACAAGAATGATTCCATAACACAAGTTAGAACTCACTTATTTCAACCTCAGAGATGTTCAGCAAGAATCATTGTAAAGATAACCCCCACGAAGAAAACCAAACACGAAAAAACTTCAAAGAATTATCACCTAGAATAACTCCTCAAAAAGTGTAGAACTACGTACAATCCAGAACCCTCAAACTATTGCAAGGACTCTCTCAAATGAGCATCAGAAAGACGGTTCTACAGCTTATTAAATGAGAAATTTTACACGCGTCTGAAATATAGTAGATGAGTAAAATACCTTAGACCTATAATGTAGAAGAGGACTCGTTTCAACACTCTCACGCATTCCTGTGGTGCTACTTGTTTCCTTTTGTCGCGAGCTTACCTGGGATTAACAAAAATGAAGCCTAGAATTACAAAGCCCTATGAACTGGCAAGATGAATCATAAAGTAAGAGATGCCTATCCGAGGCCTCAACATATAAGGGCATAGAATATCCTCTAAGAAGGTGATATTATAAATGCTAAAACAGCAGAGCCCATGACGTCAAATATACACAGATATCAACAGTTGCATGCCAGCAAGAAAACTCATTAGTTTACAGTATGATAGAGCTTGTAAAGACATGACAAGGATAAACAAAATCACAGTCTACTATATAACAATACGAGTGTAGAGTTGTGGGAAGAAAAACACAATATGAAAAGAAATATTTAAAAACCAAGCAGGACCATAAGCAATTAATCAGCTAAGCCATAGGCCACATTTCCAAGATCTTTACTGTTCAGAAATCACAAATGCTGTCTCTTGAAAAGTTAAAATTATTAAAAGAAAAGCAGCAACAACAAATTACAAACATTAATTTGTATCGAGTTTCAGCTAAAAAAATCCGAAGTAAAAACACAATTTGACA
The DNA here is from genome assembly GCA_035048495.1 of Euptelea pleiosperma. Lineage (NCBI taxonomy): Eukaryota > Viridiplantae > Streptophyta > Magnoliopsida > Ranunculales > Eupteleaceae > Euptelea > Euptelea pleiosperma. The sequence continues at coordinate 33,787,469 of CM068544.1, read as the reverse complement.
AACAATCAAAAATCAAATCAATGTCAATACATCAAAGATACACAGAAAATGAAGATCTAGTTTCCAACAACATAAGATGGTGACAAGAAACACCAGGATGAAAAGGAAGATAACCTCCAGAATAGTTGTGTTAATGGGCCAGATTAGGGCTGGGACGAGCTCTGCCCAAGTCCTCTCAAAACATAAGCCGCCAAGCCAGGCCCGGCCCACCCCATGGTGAGCCTAAATTTTGCCCAACCCAGCCCAAGAATAGATATAATGGGTTGGACCTACAGAGAAGAATTGAGCTAAGCTTATTTTACTAAAAGCCAAGCCCAAGACTGGACCAGTTATTACCGGGCCTTAAAAGCAAGCCCAGGCCGGGCCCAGTTCTATAGAGCGTTGGGCCTAAAAGCCTATCATGCCTGCCCAGCCCATTAACACCCTACTTTAGAAGGATATTTGGCTTTGAAATAGGTTTTAAATTCTAATTGATAGATGAATAAAATAAAATGGAAATGAGCTGCATTGTCAAGGTTTGCCAGGTTTCTTTTTATTTTACAGCAATACAAATGGCAATACAGCTGAATTCAGAACCATGAACAATTGATATTTAGCAATTAAAACAGATGAAGAACTGCTTTTCCTTTTGGGTATTTCTCATATCTTATTTCTTGAATAACCTTTAAAGTAAAATGGTAATATTTTCACAGGGTAAAATAACTTTATTGGAGAAAAATTTAAAAGAAAGCTCAAATCTGACACTGAGCAAAATGGAAAAAATCTACGTAACTTGGAATGAACAGGTTTCAAAGCCTCATGGTGACCTAACAAGCTGGCACGTCAGTACAGTTACATGATAATGTAGAATGAAATATTTTTTATAAATATCAGTTCATAAAAGCACAATATAGTGAAAGACACATAAAGATCAGAAACATGCATTGAAACAATATATTGGTATACAGTCATACCAAAAGACAAGAAAAGAGGAATAAGTGATTTCTTCCTTATAGTTGAACCAAGCTGGACATGACACCGGTGTTCAAAGGGGAAAATTCTAGGTAAACATTCCAGTGAGTAACAAAAACTACATATTGGTAACTTTTTCCTAGTATGACTACCATCCTCCTCTTATCATTCTGGTAGATGGATTTTTTTATGCTGCAATGCCCCCCCTAATTCATAAAAAAATCATCAATCACTTGTGAAGATCTTGAAGAAGAAAAGACCATAGATTTCAAAAGAATTCAAACCTATTCAACCTTCTCAATGTAAAAATGTTGTAGGTGAGGATTGATTGGCTTTGAAAGCCTTTAAAGTTTATTTCAAGCAAATAAAGATCATCAGCCATCCAATTCTTTCTTGTGGCAAATCCAAAAAAAAATATGAAAAGGATAAAAGAAAGAAAAAGAAAAGGAAGATGCAAATCAAAGTTTTGAGCCTCAAACTTGATAACAGATGAAGAGGTGACTTTCAGACCATATTTTTTCTATACAATCCTTTAAAGTTTAACCTAGCTCCCAGCAATGGGCAATAAGCAATTTAAAAGGTTCCAACTTTACACCCTAAAGCAAGCTAGCAGGAACCATACAACATGCTCTCACCCTATCCATCTTCACTAAAGATCATGTGGATTTTACTTTCTGGAATAATGCACCTTGATTCTTTCACTTCTCAAAGAAAGAAATGGGGATTAGACATATTACAGGATCCCTTACAACACCTGGAATTCCAGAGAGAGAAAAAGTTTCATTCGCGGTTTGGAAATCACGTTCATGTCTTCACGACGCCATTTACTTCTTATCAGAAAAAAGAAGCATCAGCACTAAAATGATTCCTTTCAACTCAAGATTTTGAATGCATTCTCCTGCATGGGAAATTCTCCTCAGATACATAACGGCTTCCAGATTTACTAATTATTTTAATTATAGTGCCGCCTATTTGAAAGAATGATGTTAGACTTTCTCATTTTTATTATCCAGGATTCATTGTTCCAACTGAATCCTAACCAACCAAATTCAAAGTGATGATGAGGGCATCTTTTTTTGAAGAAAATTATTCTAATGAGATTTAACATCACTATTAGATCTTAAAGTAAAGGAAAAGAAAATACACGTCAGCCACGTACGAATACACACGATTGAGGTTTATCTTTAAATAATTTTAGTTTATATACATATATCATAAACAGTGTACTTTTGATAAGCTGATATCCGATGCATATATAAATTTCTGAATGAGTTGATGTGCATAGTGCATTTAAGATACGTTCCAGATACCGGTGTTGGACACAAATATTTCAGAGAAAGGAGTGTCCACGTTACATAGGTTACAAATCGGTGTGCACTAGCAATCACTAAGGTCAACATTTGAAATAGCTCAAACATCCATGATTCCAGAACTATCAAGTGGATTTACCATATGACAGAAAAAGAACAAGTTAGAGATGATAAATAGAAGAGCCACAGACTAATGGAAAAATATTTTTTAAGTGCACCCACTATAACATTTCTGGGGAATAAAATGACAATGTGCTTACAACAGCAACCAGTAAACTATCTTCCAATGTGTTGATAGAATACCTATACGTAAGAATAACACATACCACTGCAATAATGATAACAAGATCATCCCAATGTGTTTCGCTTGCAAGTTGAACTGCCATGCTGTCACTTCCATTTGCGTCCTTGACAAATCCAAATATAAAATTAGAATTGAACATTGAAATGGATGAGGAAATGACCAAACAAATTAGTCACCCATTCTGAACAGGAGGCACCAAAGATAAACCTCAAAATTTAACCTTACATTTCCCATGACCCACTTGACAAATCCACCATAGAGACTGCGACAAGCACTGCCTGATCCCTGCCTGTATATATAATTACGTATGAGCCATTGTCTATGAAAAATTACTGCAAACATTTACTTGCATATCCTGATAAAGGAAGAAATACTATATTGACCACTTAATAATAGAAAATTGAGAAAAAAGAAAGACTTGTAAGCATGAGTATGCAAGCACATATGTGTATGTATGCATAAATATACCCATAAATTCACATGCATAGGAACATCAAAATTTGTGGGTATGTATGCAAATACACACTGGCAGAAAATAAAAATAAATGTGGACTTGTAAAGAATTACCTGGCAATAGCAGAAAGAAATCCCTGGTCTTCCTTCACATTCATTAGTTTTGCAAGGGAATAAACTGCAAAATAGCATTATAATAAGTAGTTATACTTGCATAAAATAGTCTTTGATTTAATACTCCAAAATTATCTCTAAAATAAACCTGCACATAGAAAGGCAAAAATAAATGATATACAGGTGGCTCTAAGCAGAAAAGTAGCAAAGTAGCACTGCATCACGACACAATAATGCCCAGATAAGGTATTTCTTTTTTCTTTGATAAAGACACCCAGATAATGATGTGGTTAGGGCTTGGTATAATGTAAAATCATATAAACAGATAAGCCCAGTATCCCATCAGTAAAATATGCAAAATAAGATAAGAAACTTCCTGATGCATCACTGCGGAATTGGAATCACATAATAGCTACATAGATATGTTGGCATAATACAAGAAAATGGTATCATAGATGAGACAATGTGAGGCAGCCTTGGGAATAGTACCAATTCATGATCCGCATCATGGGCTTTTTTTTGGCCAATATTAGGCTGAAAGCAACATGAATTGATGCAGGCTATAGGACTTCGCCTGTATAAATAATAGAAAAAACAGTGATATACTAAAGCATGTAATAAAGAGTAAAATGGAATTGGGATGTGCAAATATAGTACTATCAAGTAGAACTGCGTAATGTGGTTCAGAAATCATTTCTGAGCAGAGCCCTGAGGAACAATGATATAAAGTCTCTGGCATAATTGATGGAAGATTGTGACAGTTTATATCCCAAGGTTCAGATCTAATAGAAGGATTTGCAGCAGAGGGGATCATCTCATCACTTCGCGTAACCTCTGAACGTTCACTATTCCCAACCATGTAACCAACTTCAATCAGGCTACATCTTTAGACAAGATCTTGACTGAACGTAACCTACAACTCCAGCCAATTATACTATAGCATATGCATCAAACACATTACCTCTCCAAGCCCAAGCTCCCCATATAAAACATAACAAACTCAAATACACTACAAGCAAACAAATTCAAACTATTCAGACTTCTCATCACTTCCATTCCTTAATTACCCAGAAAACTACTCAATTAACATAAAGTATCTAGGTAGGACTACTCTAAACTTCTGCTTTCACTCATCTGGAAAAGAAACATCTATAAAGTGATAAAAAAATCTAAGAGAATCAATACAGAGAGTGAAGATTCTTACCAAGACAAGCAAAACCAGCAGCGGAAGAAGCCAGACCAGCAGCAGTGGGGAAGTTGTTGTATGAATCAATGTGTACATGCAATTTCTCCCAATCTTGTTTCCGAATGCAAATCCCCTTCTCCTCATCCTCATAATCGTTGGCACGGCTACGGATTTCCCTCAGGCAGCTCTGGTATCTACCTCCAGCTAAGGAAATCTCCTACACTAAAACAAAAACGGATACAAAATTACTGCATCAATCTCTGCTGTAATAAATTAGAAGCCTTCAAACAAAATATCCATGTAATGAACCTTTTTGTTGAGCCACATCCGATCACTCTCAAAGCTGGGACTAACAGCGACAGTCGTCGTGGTGCAGAGGTGATCCGGATCAAGCGTAACGCTGATGCTGTCGTTTATAGGGAGAATTAGAGTTTCATCCCTCTTCCCCCAGTACTTGATGACTGCAATGTTCGTTGGAGACTGCGCGGTCGTCATTAATATCCAGCTCTGGTTTGATTCTTCCGCCATTTCAAGGAACACAGAAACCTAAACCTCCCGAAACGTAGCTTGAACAGGAAAATTTACTGCAAAAAACGCTGATTTAAGCTGAAATTTTGGAATTTTCTACGGATCAACTGGAACCTAACTGTTAATTTTAGCGAGTCTAGAAGAGAAAGAGTGGTTTCGATCCTCCTTCGAACTGAGACTATCAGAAACAGAAGAAAAAAAGAAATTTCTATCGATTTGAAGGTTTCGAAACAGAGAAGAAATAAGCATCCAAGCAGTTGCAGAGAAAAGAAAAAAAGAATAAAAACGTAAAAGATTCTTAAATCTCCGAACTGATCTGAATTCAAGAAGAAGAACTGCGTACCTAGATTTCAGTCTGGATCTAAAGCAGAAAGGTTTGAGACTTTCGAATAGTTTTTCGCCGTTGAAAGAAAAACATCAGGGGGACTTATATAAGAAAATAGCAACGGGACGCCACTACAGAGTACAGACGTGACGAAAATGACATTTTAGGTCACGGGCCCACTGTTAATGGCCTTCATCGGCTCTGATTTGCTGATGCCTGCTTAAGGACAAGCCCAAACCAGCATGTTCACGAAATAACTAGGGTCCGTTTGCATTGCCATTTTCAAACATATTTTATTTGAAAAAATGAATTTTCTGAAATATATTTTTGAAAATGTGGTTTTCTTAAAAACGAAAAGTTGTTTGGATCATTGTTAATGCAAAATGTCTTCATCTTCTCATGTGGGCCCCAGCACCATAATTGTTGAGAGTGAGATGGGGAGGGGAGTGGTGGGAGACTGGGAGTAGGGTTTATTTGTTTATTTTATTCATTGTGCTAGCAAAAAATTAAAAAAAAAAGAGAAAAAAAATCTTTTTCGAGTTGAAAAACGACTTTCAAGTGTTTTTTATGGCATAAATACTTTTTAAAAGTGGTCATCCAAACAATCTATTTATTGACAAAAGTTTTTTAATGAAAAAATGACTTTTTCAAGTCTAAAAATGACTTCTCTATATCAATTCCTATGCTACATGGGCCATCTTAAAGCCCATTATTCAATGGGCCAGCAGCCTTCTTGACCATAATAGCCTACATAATGCATTTGTATCCATACGCTACTGTCAAATGGCTTTTATTTATTTATTTTTAATTTTTAGGCACTTTAGCACTAACCCCTTAAAAATTGTTTGAATTAGTAAGACCCGCCCCCTGTACTTCAAATTATTTTCGTCATCCTTGACTTCAATCAACGTTGTTGACTAAAACTCAGACCTAGCGAGCAATGCATATCAACACTTCCATGGCTGATTGATTTTGTATAAAATCTGAACTCGATAACGATCTCAAATAACACAATCAATAGCCTAAAATTTTGATAAAATTGACATTTCCAGCTAACGACGTTGATGGCTTGATAGGCGTTAGTCAACAATAGTCAAGGGGTGTGACCCTAATTTAAAGAAGTACAAAGGGGCTTGATAATTCCCCTGCTGTCTCGTTAATCGCGCAAAGAGAGAGGGAGAATCTCGTATTTTTTTATTTTCTCAACTTGCATACAGTCTTCACTTCACTCTCCACGCAAAGATGCTGAACCTGCCAAATCGCCTAAAATATTAAGACAAACACGAAACAGAATATCAACATTTTCAGGGCCCCGTCTAGGAGATCATGACGTGAGTTTAATAGATCAAACGGCTATAATCATCAAATCATGTCAATTGTTATAATCCACTTAGCCATATTTAGAACGATGTTCGGGTTCGCCGTAAGCAAACCCCTTGATTTATAATTTAGTAAGTTAAGAAATACCACGTTCATGTATTCCATATGTTCTGTATTATTATTATCGCGTGGTGTATACTGAAGTTATATTATATTAACTTACTACCAGGGGTATGACATCATTCGCATATAAAGATAAGATCTTCTCTTTGGCTCGTACATCAACCATGATCTTTTTCTATTAAAAATGACTACCAAACACAACCTTACAAATTTAATAAGCATCCAAGCTGAATTCAAAATCTAGGGTTTAGTTTTCTATGGGAGGTTGTTGGGAGTCGAAAAGGTCTGAAGTCCTGTTTGAATCGTTATTTTTCTCTAAAAAAAAGACTTTTTCCCGGCCCAAAAATGGCGATCCAAACAGGCCCAAGGGTCAACTAACCTATTGGGGCGAGTTGGTACCATTTTGGTATATTCTTCACACAGAGTTCTGTTTAACTGTAATCTCATACAAATAGAATGGTATATAAGAAATCTGTAATTGACAGTTGGAACAAAGACCCGTCGATCTTAACCATCCCATTATGCCACTGCTTGACTGGGCCATAGCCAATGAACACATGTGATGCGATTGGTTGATCCATTTGATCAATTTCCCACATTAGGTCTAAGAAGTTACTTGATTGGATGATGAGGAGCATATGATGGAAGCCAATTTCAGACCCAATGAAGAAAATAGGTGTGAAAGTCACATTTACACACACAAAAATATTAAAAAACATTTTAAAAAAACAAAAAAGCCACGTGAAACTCACGGGGTGGTTGGTGAGGTGTTTAATTTGACCAATATGTGGCCAATCGTATTTATGAAATTTGATAAAATATATGGAGAGACACGTTGGATTGTCATCAATAAGTCCCCCACTCCCCATTTCATACACAGTCGCGCATTTGACTATCGGTACCACTAGTGCGCAGCATGTGAACGCACCGGAGCAAGTAGGGGAGATATCTTTTTTACAACATTTTCACAACATTTTCTACAACAATTTTGGCGTACCCACGTGGAAGATGAATCAATAGCTGATCACTCCTACAAAAAATCAGCCCATTCTGAAATTTCTAACCCCATCAAGTGTAGTCTTTTAGTATAACGGTAAAAATAGACGGTCCATAATTCTTCATTTTCTAAACCAGTCTATGAATGTCAGAATGATTTGAACTTTTGTGAGAATGATCTCCTCGCTATAGATACCATCCTCGCCAAAAATCATCCAATTCCCAAACTTATAATTTATATATTGGCCCACGCCAATTTTTTGTTGTAGAAAATGTTGTGAAAATTGTTGTCTCCGGATCCTGACCCTATATATATATTAGAGAAAAAATAAATTTAGAACTTTTATTGACGACAGAAACGGGGTTTAGTTTGAAAAAGAAATTGTGGGACCATAGGGCACGCAGTGCTCAACCAGGCTTGGAGTTCTAAACTTTGGTCCTCCAACAGAGGAGATAAATTTTTCCTCCAAAGATATCTAGTTCATTGTCTATCTGTTATTACTTTTGAACCAAAACTTGAGTTCGAAGACAAGGTTCACCACAACATTCACTGATTGGTTGCCTATCAAAAATCTTATCGACTATTGAAAAAGAGACTTATTTAACTACTTAATCACTTATCATGTCATTAATTATATTTTCAATACAGGTCATTCATGAATCATGATCATTTATCCATAATTTCAAAACAACCATTTTTAACCACTTAATTATTTAATATACTAATTCTTTTCTAATTGTTGCCACAATTTACAAATTTACCCATTTAAACTAATATTTCAAACTGCCATTTGGGTTTGAAACTTTCTTATTTTGCCATTTCTTTCAAATAAAAATAGGCCCCTACAATCACTCATGTGCCATTTTTACCATTTTTGGCCCTCATTTCATCAAGTCCTATGCGCAAATTTGACTTTTCTAGCTATTTTAATCTTTCCTTTTTAACTGGTCCTTGAGTTGCCACAATTTTCATAGTTGTCCCTCCAAACTATTCTTTCCAAACTATGGCTGAAACTTTCTTATTTTGCTATTTCTTCCAGAAAAGCTCCTAAGGTGGGGCGTTTGGCAAAACAAAAATAAGTAATTTATTGACTTTTAGACGCCAAAAAGTTAAAACATTAGTTTGGATGTGTTTCAGAAGCTTTTAACTTTTAAGTGAAATTATTTCTAAAAAATTAGAAGGCCTCACGACACATTTAATTTCTGACTTTTTTGGAGGTGAAAAATCAACTAAGTAACTTCTACTACAAGTAAAAGTGTTTTTTACTTCTCGTTCCCAAACACCACCTAAATCAAGCACGTGTAAAAGTTTTCCTTGTACGAAAGAAAATATTTGGTTTACAAGTAAAAGTGTTTTTTACTTCTCGTTTCCAAACACCACCTAAATCAAGCACGTGTAAAAGTTTTCGTTGTACGAAATAAAATATTTGGTTTACCCTGGGACTATAACCTTTTAAGTCCCCGGACCACCTGGGACAGCGTTTTCTAGTCATTTGAACAGAAATATTAGATAATATTACTGTTACACAGAAGGTCCACCTGGTTGAGTGGTATATGTACCTCTCCCCCAAGGTCACAGGTTCGAGACTCAATGCTTGCGTTAGTGCCATTGCTTGTAACTTGGGATATCCCCATTCTCTAGCCGGGTAGCAGCCTGGTCCCCTCTGTATATATGTCTTGCATTTATAGACTCTGGCATGGAAAGTGAAGGGGATTTAATATGAACAACAACAAATCTACCTTGCAAATGAGTGATGGGCTGCCTATCAAATAAATAAATAAAAGGACGTAAGCGAAGTCATGGGTTGGTAAAGAGTACTGACGACGAATGCTATGCCAAGTTCCCAACGACCATTTAATGGAGTCGCACGTATGCAACCCTGCAAAAGATAAGAAAAGCTGCCTCGAAAATCATGCAATTGCATTAAAATATGGGTCGGGATCGGAGGACATGCAACCATTTTTTACAACCATTTGGCGTACCCACGTGGAAGATGATTAAATGGCTGATTTTCGGTGAGGATGATCTCCTATCTCTATGGGGAGGAGATCATCCTCACAAAAATTCAAATCATTCCGATATTCTCGTAGACTGGTTTAGAAGTTAAGAATTATGGACACTCTACTTTTACCCTCTAACTTGAAAACCATATTTGATGGGGTTATAAATTTGCGGAATAGGCTAATTTTTTGTTGGGGTGATCTATATGGTGAGGAGATCATCCTCACCAAAAATCAGCCATTGATTCATCTTCTATGTGGGTACGCCAAAATGATTGTCCCCGATCCTGACCCATATCAACATTTTCATACAACAATTTTGGCGTACCCACATGGAAAATGAATCAATAGCTGATTTTGGTGAGGATGATCTCCTCACCATATAGATCACCCCTACAAAAATCAGCACATTCTAAAATTTCTAACCCCACCAAATGTGGCTTTCAAGTTAATGATAAAAATAGACGGTCCATAATTCTTCAACTTGTAAATGGGTCTACGAATATCAGAATGATTTGAATTTTTGTGAGGATGATCTCCTCACCACAGAGACCATCCTTTCCAAAAATCATCCCATTCCAAAATTTCTAATTTATATATTGTGCTGCACCAAATTTTATTGTAAAAAATGTTGTCCCCTGATCCTCTATATATATATAGCTTGCTAGTATTCAGCATTCCTCAAAGCGTGACGTATCCGTTATGGATGGTGGGAAGAATATTAGGTGAGTGGGAACCAAATGGGGAGAAAATGAGCGTATCCACGAAAGAAAAATGTCAAATTGGAAATTAAGATTTTTGGTTTTACGAGGAATGCTAGCAAGTAACCCCTTGATGGATTTGCACGAATGCACCTTGACAAAAGACACGTTTGAAAAGTCAAAAAGGTTTGAAAATGTTCTAAAAAAAATTTTAAATCTTCTTAAAAGTCAACTTTGACTACAATTCCACGGAATCCGCAACCGAAAAAAAAATTATAGTTTTATGTCAAATCTCTGGTCAAAGTTGACATTTTAGTACTTTTTAACAAGGTTTAAAGTGGACCGTTATAACGGTACAACGGACTGGGGGCGTTACCGTTTTTTCCGTTATAAAGAAGAAAAAAAAACGCTCAGGGGCAAAAACGGAAGAAATGGGAAAATAACGGAAAAAAAACAGAAAAAGTGGCCCTGAAATTCAAATTTTGAATTTTAAAATTTCAAAAATGAAAAATAACGGAAAAATTATGGGAAAAAACGAAAATAATGGCCTTTTTTCACAAAATTTCCAAAAAATAACAGTCGTTATTTTCGTTATAATGGAAAAATAACGGAAAATAACGGCCGTTATTTTCTGGGCGTTTTAACGGTCCATAACATAATGGGGTAGGTCCAAATCCGTTATAACGGCCGTTATTTTCAAACCTTGCTTTTTAAGGCGTGATTATAGCCGTTGGAGTCAACATAAGCAACTCGGACCAGGTTCGTTTGTGATGGGGCTAAAAATTTTAGGCCCAAGAATAGGTATAACGGACAAGCATTTTAATACATGCCTGGTCTAAGCTTATTTTTGCTAATATGTACGATCTGTGTACAGCAAGTATGCCATCTCCCACACGTTCATGAGTGCAGCAATTCAGCCTTGTAATTAAAGGGCTGGGCTCCTAATGTACCAACATTTAAACGGGCCAGTCCGGGCCAGGCCACAAGTCTAATCTAAAGTATGTGCCTGACCCTCGGCCTTTAGCTAACCGGACCAGGCCAGTCTGGGTGTCCAACAGTCAACTCCATGTCCTTTGTGGGCCTGATGGACTGGGCCGTATGTCACGTAAGCTCCAAACTGTCAAGCCCATGCCCGGCCCTCAGAGGAGGCGAGCCGGGCCACAAGCTCATTAAAATTGTAGCTCGGGCTCACATTGAAATTATGTGGCACAAGTGGGATAGGCCTAAATGCATGGAAAACCAAAACACAATATTGACAAGTAGGACCCTTCCCAAAATGCCACGTGGCACACTCTTTTGGGCCCACAGAATGATTGACCCACTCCACCCACTCCTTGGTGGACTTACACAACACAAATCAGCCTGACTGATTGGATTCATGAAGCCCATGAAACAAAATACCTCAAATCCAACGTCGAGGAAACACCATTCAGGCTGACTTCTGATGTATAGGTCCACCAAAGCTGGGCCAAACGTCCATTGGGCCAGTAAGCCCGAAAGAGTGTGCCACGTTGTATTTTGCAATGCATCCAATCAGCACCGAAGATCAGTGTTTCACCTAATTATGACAATCCAAGAGGTGGTCCATTAATATCAATGGGCTTCGACCCGCGATACAGTGTACAGCACTCACTGTGGATAAGAAGATTGGTCGTATCATACATGTGGGGGAAAAATCGTGAATCTTACCCACACAATCCCCGAGGAATTTTAATCTTTAACAGTCTCTAGTAGTCAATCTAAGAAAGATCAGTGCTGATCGAGCTTTACTCCAATCGCTCCTCGCCCTTCACGCCAACAGGGATGTATCTGTTGATAAGGCTCCGACGATCAAGTCAGAAATTGTTCTATCTTCAAACCTCATTTTACCACAAGGATTTTGGATATATATCCTCACTGAAACAAGTCTGGTTCAAGATTTAAACTGCTTCAGGTTTTCTATCAGTTGGTGTGAATACTTGTCATTTTTATCCTCTAACTTTTTTCCTCCCCATTCTGTTCGGTTCGAACCCTATTTATAGGTTTCTCATAAACACACAGCTCCTGTTCAAACCAACCACGTGCGTTCGGTTAGTTGGTTATGAAAGAATACGTGGTTGCAGTTATTCTGTTTTGGGGGAGCGTATGACGTCAACTGAATTGAATTTATAACCTTACGTGTCAGATATACCCGGAGTATACCTGGCACATACTTATTTAATGGATAAATTATGCGGTTAAAGTTATACTCATCTGAATTCCGATGATTTGTCCGTCTGAGTCATTCGTACTCATCCAGATGATCTGACTGTCCGAGTCACTTGTATTCATCCAGACAGTCTGACGGTCCGAGTCACTTGTATTCATCCAGACGGTCTGACTGTCCGAGTCACTTGTATTCATCTAGACGATCTGACTGTCCAAGTCGCTTGTATTCATCCAGACGGTCTGACTGTCCGAGTCACTTGTATTCAACCAGACGGTCTGACTGCCCGAGTCAATTGTATTCATCCAGACGGTCTGACTGTCCGAGTCACTTGTATTCATCCAGATATAACAACACGTGCCAGACGGATATGGCTTCGGTGTGTTTGTTTTCATGGGATGATTTCGTGTACCACACGTATCGGTTAATTCGTAAGGAAGTAGGATGGTGACAAATGTCACCTATCCTACGGTATGAAAAATCTGGCACCCACAATACATCTTCTGATTATGAATGTTAGCATGAAGCGTGGAAGATACGTTGAGTCGTATAAAGGGGCAATATCATATGTTAGCATGCAGATTGGGTGTTTTATGTAATCAACAGTTGCTTACAAGAAATCTATTCGCACTCAATGGCGATTCTATGCATATATGAGAGAGAAAGAACCTAGGGAAACAGTTTCCACCTACTTAAGAAACCGGTTTCCAAAAAAAAAACGAGTTTCAGTTGGAAACGCAATTTAAATTGGAAATGATTTTCCAATAACAATGTTTTCATTAGACTAAAGGGTTAGATTCGATTTAACCCCAACTCATGCCACCCTAGATGGACCAACAAACCAAAAATCAGCCCGATTAGTGATTTCTAGGCGTTGGATTTGAATTATTTTCATGGGTTAACTTTAACCGTGGGAATTTGAGCATTATCGACCATTATTTGAGGTACAAAGATCTACAGGTTTGAAATCACTAATCAAGCTGATTTTTCGGTTTGTAGGTCCACCTATGAATTGGAAAAATATACATACGGTCAGATTCCTCTAAGAATTTGCCACGTGGCTCATATTGCGCCTAGATGACAGGGCCCAGTCATCTAAGTTTTACTCTAAGAGTGAATGGTTGACTGATAGGGTTAATAGGCGAGATACATTTTGGTGTGAGTTAACAACGTTCACCAATGGTCAGCATCCTCTACAAATGTGCCACGTGGCTCATTCTGGGTATTCATTGGTAGCGTCCTCTACACTGGGATGATGCTATCACCACCCTTCTTCGTTGTGGTTGGCTAACATAGAAAGAAATTGATGTTTGGGGCAGATATCAAAAAATGGTGTTTGGCCTTTTCATGATGATCAGCAGCCTATACACTTGGAGCGGGGCCCATATATAAGATATTTCCTTTCCTTTAATATCATGTAAGGGATACCAAGTGTATAGGCATAAGATATTATTTTTTGATGTCAGATTTAGACATCAAATTAATTCTCTTCATAATGGGGACATTCCTAATTCCTTGCATGTGTGCCATGTGTCCTCAGGGCAGCAGATATCAGCGTGGATTTTGTACGGACTAACCACCTCGGCCTCACCCCACACGTACCCAGGTGAGTACTCGAGTGCTTTTTGCCCAAAACACCCACCTGTGTACGTGGGTGGTGAGGCCGAGGTGGTCCGCCGGTACAAAATCCACGTACCGTGATCTGCTGCCCTGTCATCTCCTTCCATGACAGGGCCCTGTCATCGAAGTTTTACTCGTGCTGTAGATGCTCGTCACTATGACCACCATACTTTTTTTTACGTTCCAAAGCAACAATCACTCGCACTGCTCAAAGAACCGAAATTCACGGGACTTTGACCGGATGAAGAAGGAAAGTTTCAGAAGATCCACGGTCCACGAGGCAACAATTGTAAGGGTAAAATGGTCATTTTGTCTATTTTGCATCTTGGCCCGTGATCTCTGGAATCCAACGTCAATTGTCTCAACCACACAACCTTTTTTATTTTTATTTTTTTTGCGTTTAACCGTGCGTAGAATTATCTCTCTGTCTCTGTCACTCTCTCTCTCGTGTGAGTGGCCAACACTATAAATAGAAAAACTGAACATCTCAATTGCTAGGCATCATAGCAAAAGAAAAAGAATATGGTCCACCTTCCGTGACTCATGCTGAAATGAAATACAAATAGTCAACTTAGGAGACTTAAAAGAGCCCATGGTTAGGACTTGGGACCCTACACATATCATCTATATCCTCAACTAAAACTCTCTCCATCTCTCTCTGTCTCTCAGAGTTCCCTTTGACACCCCATTTGACTACGATGGGTGAATTTAGACCCTACTCTTGCTTCGTCTTCTTCATCTTCATACTCTTTCTGAGCTTCTCTTATGTCCAAGCTACAGAATTAGAACTAGGAGAGGATCCATGGGTGGAGGAGAAAGATGATGAACTTGACATGGTTCAAAGTCGTCGGGATTCACTGAACAATTGTGACTTGTCTAGCGGAAAATGGGTGTACGATCGATCATACCCTCTTTACGATTCGGCTTGCCCTTATCTTAGTACCCCAGTGAGTTGTCAGCGGAACGGACGACCGGATTCTGACTACGAGAAATGGAGGTGGAAGCCACATGGTTGTTCAATTCCAAGGTATATGAAAAATTTTGTTACCAATATTTAACCAAGAAAATTTTAAAAAATGGTGTTATACATCCACATTCCATTCTAGTCCTTTTATGGCTGGTCTAACTAATGGCAATGGTCATGTATTATCATGGGTGATTTCTAGTTGTTAGATTCTAGCATTTTTAGGTTCTTGAATCCAATGGATAGAAATCAACTATCAAGCTGATTTTCTGTGTGTATATCCACTAAGGGGTGGATAAAACATCGAGCGAACGTGGCATTTTTGAAGGGGTGGACATCAAAGTTTTTTCTCCACCTTGAGGGTATGTTTTTGGAAAAACAGGGCCAAGATCTTATCCCCCAACTGGACGGTAGTTCTGAGTCATTCACACCTGATTTTGGCAAATGCTTTGTTGGGCAGTGCCGTGGGGCACGGGCCATCCACTAGTCTATATAACAAGACACATCAGTTATCCCCCTTTATATCTTATAAAACTGCGGAAATGTAGAGGATGGATGAGATCTTCCAGTTTATCTCATGTGAATTGTCAGATCTTCCCCTCTTATCCCCCAAGCCACTAAAATATATCTTTCTTGCGCTCGCGCCAAAAAGAGTGGCTAAGATCCACTATATTTCATATCAATGACTGAGATTTAACTCCCACCCGATTTTGACAAACGCTTCGTAGAGGAGTGCCGTGGACACAGGCCACCCACTAGTGTTGTACATATTCAAACATTCTCTTATTAATTGGTAAAATTAGATAATGATGTTTGGTTTGTGTAGGTTCCATGCACTGGATTTTCTTGGAAGGATGAGAAGAAAAAGGATAATGCTCGTAGGGGATTCGATAATGAGGAACCAATGGGAATCTCTCGTCTGTCTAGTCGATGCAGCCCTCCCACCCGAGAGAAAGACGGTGACCTATAATGGTCCTACCATGGCCTTCCACGCCTTGGTAAGTTTGCTGTGCACATGTTGATACATGTGTGTGTGTATGTATGTATGAGTTTAAGATGATCGACCCTGTAATTTTCGTTCCCTTGCGTAACAAGAACAATGTTTGCAGGATTTTGAGACATCAATTGAGTTCTCCTGGGCTCCATTTCTTGTGGAATTGAAGGAGGGAAAACAGAAGGAAAAAATTTTACATTTGGATTCCATTGAAACGAACGCAAAATTCTGGAAAGGAGTTGATATTCTTGTATTCGATTCAGCTCATTGGTGGTCGCAGAGCGGCAAATGGAGTTTGTAAGTATATTTCATTTCCAAGGGAGTTTGTCACAGAGCAACAATTTAATAACTGGCACCCTGACCTTCGAAGTAATTGGTTGATTTTCGATCGGGTCAGGCCGACATGAGCACGGCCATGGCACATGTTAATTATAGCATAGAAGTGCAATGCACTTCATTATCATCTTCGTCGTCATCATTACCACCACCATCATCATCATATTGTGCCGTTAATTTATTGCAGGTGGGACTTTTGCATGGAGGGAAACAGTCTATTGACAAATTTAAACCCAATGGTTGCTTATGAGAAGGGACTTACTACATGGGCCAAATGGGTAGATTTGAACCTAAACCCCGAAAGAACGAAAGTCGTCTTCCGAAGCATCTCACCGCAGCATAATAGGTAACATCTATTATCTAAAAAATGATAATGGTTACCCAAAATTTTCTGTGAAAATCTCAAAATTTCAGTTTCGAGGTAGACTGAAATCGAAATCTCAAAAATTTCGACCTTCTCTTCAATTTTTCAATATTAATTAGAGAAGATATAATTAAGGTCTTCTTCTATTATTAAAAGTAAAAAAAATAAGATTCTCATTTTTTTTAAGATTTCTTTATCTTATGAGAGATTATAGAGAGAGAGAGAGAGATAAAATTTTCTTTCTATAAGCAAAGGTCCCACTAGCCACATGGATTTTTAGCCCACCCTTATTGAATATACAAACCAAAAATCAACCTGATTGATTATCTCTGGCCATAGATTTTAGTACTTTTTAGGACATGATTCTAGCCGTTGGATTGAAGCATGATTTTTGGGTAGTTAATCTAATGTCTAGAAATCGTCAATCAAGCTGATTTTTAGTGTGTTTGTCCACCAATAGGTGAGCTGAACATCCATGCAGTCATTGGGCCCAAAAAATGATCTATGTACGGCCGCAAGAGTCATCTACATCTAAATTTTTTTCCGTAATTTTTTATTATTCTAATAAAAAAGAGAGTTTAATTTTTTAAATTAATGTCATCTATATTAATATATTAAATGTGAAAAAGAGCTTATATAGAATTTTCGCCTTAGGCCCCAACTTGTATCAAGACGGCCCAGACCGAAAAGCAGGTCGAAATTGAAATTGAAGTTGAAATCCTTGATGGTTACTTCATTATCTATACTATGATTCTCACAATTATGAATTGAATCTTAACTATGTGAACTCATTTGTGTCTCGTAGAGAAAGTGGTTGGAAATGCTACAATCAAAGAGAACCGCTAAGCAACTTCAGTCACCAACTTCATGTTCCTGAACAACTGATGGTACTACAAGGGGTGCTGAAGAAGATGAGTTTTCCAGTTTACCTGCAAGACATCACAAGAATGTCAGCGCTTCGAAAAGACGGTCATCCGTCGGTGTACGCGAGGGCTCAGGACCAACAGGGAAAGCTACACCAGAAAGACACAACCTCTGATTGTAGTCACTGGTGCCTTCCTGGGGTTCCTGATATTTGGAATGAGATGCTGAATGCAATACTCTAAAATGTGAAGAAATTTGCACAGGAAAGTGTGGCTAATGGGATCAGGCAAAAAAGTGTGTTTGGAGTGTTTTTTGTATGATTGTTTTCTCTGAAGCTTCTGTATTATAATTTCATGATGTTGGTAGTTTGGTGCCTAAGGTGGTGGGATGGATGATGGCTTCTCACTTTTAACATCTTTGTCCAATCTACCTTTCTCAGTTTTTCACACTTTTGGAAGGGATTTTTTTTTTATCCATGGCGTTCTGGCACTTATAATTAAGTGCCACCTGTCCTCGGGTTAAGTGGCATTTAACTGTAGTTGCTTTTTTTCCACTGTTAATGACCTAAGGTAACTACAGTTAAGTGCCACAGATAAGTGTAAGTGCCAGAACGCCATGGATCAAAATGGCCCATTTGTGCATTAATCCAGGCCACCCAATTAGTGGGCATCGAGCAGAAAAGAATGCTCGATGCTGGGTTAAAACGATTTCTAGGGTATGACCTCAACCAACATCCGTGTCAGTGGTCCATCCGTATGAGCCATGTGGCAGGGCTGTTCTTGATGCAGCCTTCTATAGCAAAATTTTGATGCTGAAGTTCATCAAATTGCCACGTAATAGATTCGTGCAGGCCCACTTGCCACTTGAATGTCTGGCCCACATTATGATAGACCTACACACCAAAAATCAGCGTGATTGGTGATTTCTAGCCGTAGGATTTGGACACTTTTTCATCACGGAATTTATGAAAACAGGCCTATGAGGTGGTTCCAAGCCCATGATGAAAAAGTGCTAAAATCCAATGGCTAGGAATCACACTGATTTTTGGTATGTGAGTCCACCAACATGTGGCTAAACATTAATTGAGGCAGTGGGCCCGAAAGAGTCTACTACATGGCAAATTGAGGGACTACAGCATCAAAATTTTGATACAGAAGTCGGAATCATAGATTTTTCCCATGTGGCAAACTCTTTAGAGACCAGAAACTGTATGGATGTTTGGCCCCTATTCCCTAGGTAGACCTACATAGCAAAAACCAACCTGATTAGTGATTTCAAACCCTTGGATCTTTGTCCCCCCAAATAATGCTCAAATTCCACAATTAAAAATCAACCCATGAATATGCCTCCAATCCAACGCTTACAAATCACTAATCAGTAATTTTTGATCTGTAGGTCCACCTAGGGTTGCGCCAAACATCCATATAGTCAGTGATCTCTAAGAGTGTGCCATGTGGCTCATAAACATCTGTCATCAACGTTGATTATCATCATCCGGCAGCGAAATTCTACTCTACTTATAGTTCTTTAATATGTGATAATGCTTCCTAGAGCACCGATGACAATTCCCACTCCCCTACTATACAAGAGGACCAACTCATTGATCAAAAAGTTGAATCTGAAGGACAACTATTTGGTATTTGGGTTATTCCCAAAAACCTAGGTTCGGTCTCGTTCTTATCTTAAGGAGAGTTAGTGCCTTAGGTGTATAGGGTGGAATAATAAATATTTACCTATCAAAAAAAAGGCGGGTTTAACAAAAAAAAAAAAAAAACATTTCTATAAGACTGCTTATTAGAGAGAGAGAGATTTTGAGATTTTTTGAGGCCGGGCTTTGGGGTGGCTTTTTCAGGCTTGGTTCAGGCCGGGCCGGGTAAGGCTTCGAACGTTGGGCTTTTATTTACATGCCTAGGGTCAGCACACTACCAAACAACTTGGCTCATGGTACCCATGGTAGTGCACTTCAAACACCCAGCCAAGTTGGTATAGTGTAGTTTCTTCGGAAAGTTTGGATCATTCAATTGGTATAAACCGTCTGTTATAACGGTATAACGGACTGAGGCGTTACCGTTTCTTCCGTTATAACAAATTGTGATGCTCGGGCAAAAACAGAAAATAACAGGAAAATAATGGAAAAATTGGTGTTGGAATTTGAATTTCCAATTTTCAAAAAATGGAAAATAACGGCCTTTCTTCACACAAAAATCCGTTATAACAAAAATAACGGCCGTTATTTTTTGGGCGTTTTAACGGAACATAACATAATGGGGGAGGTCCAAATCCGTCATAACTGGCCGTTTTTTAAACCATGGTATAAACTACTGCAATGCAAATTAATTTTATTGGATCCATAAACCCTTGCTTGATTATCTAATTTCAATAACAATTTGACAAATGAAGAAAATGCAAACTGAAAAAACGAAAAAAAAAAAAAAGAAAAAAGGGACCAAATTGAAGAGTGAGATTGCAAAAATAATCAAGTGCACTACTCATCAAATCACCTTTTCTTTTTTTTTCTTTTTCTGATGAGCAATAAATTCAAATTATATGATAAATCTCATTATGAAAAAATTAATGCCCCAAAAAAACGTACTCATAATTCTTTGAAAATGACTAAAATGCCCCCTTCACTCTTTACTCTGTTCTTCGGGAATGAACTTCCTCCTCAACTTACCAATCTCCTTAGCACTCAAACCAAACGCCTTCTCCAAAAGCTCTTCTTTTATCCCAGATCCAAAAATGGCCGTTGGAATTCTCTGCAATCCTGGATTTTGGCTGTTAAAACTACCAATAATCGTTGCCGGCGAATCTCCCACGTTCATTTGGAAGTGCAAAAGCCCCCTTGGAAACACCATAACTTCTCCTTTCTCGATCACTTTCGCGAAGATCCGGTTTCCCGAATCTACGAAACCCGAATAAACTGTTCCCTCCAGCACAAATGCAATCTCGGTCGCTCTTGGATGGAAATGTGGGGCGTTGATGCCACCCACGTCGAGATCAGCACGCACGAATGACATACCGAGTGTGTTGAGACCCGGAAAGATGGTCGGGTTCACGGTTATGGCCGAAAAGCCCGACTCAGCGAAGTTTCCAGCAGACTTTATACCGGAGAACACGAAGTCATCAGCGGTTGCCTCCGACGAGTTCTTGCATGGGAGATTGATGAACCGGGCGGTTCTTATGAATCTGGCCGTTGTGTTGGGTATACAGAAATCTTGGACCGGGTCTGGGTCGGAAGCCGATATTAAGTGGAAATAAATGAGGAAAGTAACTAACAAAACGGTCTTTTTTGGAGACATTTTCTTCCACTTCCTTTGATCGGGCTCGAAACGGTGGAGGGAGAGGGGCTTTTATAGTTGCAGATTCCGTGAAATTACCAAAATCTCCCAACTTTTCAGGCCATTACACTCAAAATTACAAAATAGAATTAAATAAACTAAGGTAGTAAAGTGTAAATACAGTAGTGGTACTTACAAAAAAAAAAATTCAGCAGTGGCGGAGGCAGGGGGCACCCCCCCCCCCCCAAACTTAGAGGACGCTGACCGTATGGATGTTTGGGCAGTCCCTAGGTGGACCTACAGACCAAAAATCAGTCTGATTAGTGAAATATTGGTCAATATATGCTCAAATTCCACAGTTAAAAATCATCCCCATGAAAACGAATCCAATCCAACACTTAGAAATCACTAATCAAGCTAATTTTTGTTTGTATGTCCATCTAGGGTGGGGCCAAACATCCATACCAGATCTCAGAATATGCCACGTGGCTCATATTGTAGGCAGTTCTACTCAATTAATTGTGCGCCCCTTGAACAAAATCCTGGCTCCGCCACTGTAATACAATTACAGTATACATTATTGACGGTCTGCCATCCTGAAACATGATACACTTAAATGAGATCGCGCCCACAACTGATAGGCTTTATTTAAGGAGATCTCCTCTGCCAGAAAGAAATGATCAGACAGATCGCAACCATCCATCATGTGGATTATTTTCTGGACCCTATGAGGTCAACTTTGGCAAGAAGATACCAACAAAAATGGTGGGTCCCCAACTCCCAAGCCACAATAACGATGACAGAGCAGCCTTAAAGCCTCTTAGACTTCCTCCTTGCAAGATTACCAGTTAATTATAACAAGATATTTAGGGTATTTAAACAATTTATAGGGTTATTTTTGGCACTCCACGAAAACAAGTGCGTTTTTGGTAGATCTGTTTGGGAGTAGGGGTAGAATGGTAATTTAACATCGTCCATTACGTAGGATCGAAGGAAAGAGGATTAGCTCCACCTACGCTCGTTCCGTTTTGAGTGTCTTTTAGCCAAGAAAAGGTAGAAAAGGAGATGCTATTGAGTATTTGAGATGCTTATGTCTCAAGTCTTATTTAGAAAGTCTAGCATTTATTATTCGTCTCTTCTCACCACTCCACTAACCAAACCATCCTTCTTGTTCAGGCCGGATCTCTACTTTTTTACAATTTGACCGGGCTCAAGCCGGGTTGAGACCCGTCCCCTAGTGGCCCGGGCCAATGCCCTGAAATTTGGCCCAGCCTGGCCCGACACTGTAGGCCAGTCCTGGCCGGCAGGCCAAAATTACATCATGAGCTCCAACCATGATTGGCTCATTAGAATTGTCAAAATATGGAAAATATTATAGATCAGTCTTACTCACTTTATTTCGTACGAACAAATACTTGAGTTTACCATGCTACTAACATATGGCCAATCATAATATACTTCACGATGGTCTCGCTATCACAATAAATCCGAATCGGCTTGCTGGTCAATCAATGATATACTACTTGCCTATTAATGGTCCTCCCCCCCCCCCCCCCCCCGCCAAGAAGGGCCCAGATCTTATCCTCCCAAATTAATGGTGGATCTCAGCACCCTATTTTGACAAATAAATTTGTCGAAGAGTGCCGTGGGCATGGGGCCACCCACTAGGATGTAACATATTTCACTTCCATGGTCAATGCAGTTACACGTGCTTGTCGAGCACTCTACAATGAAATGGCTCTACTAGTCAACATAATAAAAAAAAAGCTCTCATAAGTGGACCCTTAAGAATCCTCACAGCTTGCATAATTGGAGTTCGTACAGACCAAACAAAACGGTCCCACGGAGCTTTCCCACGTCACCACAATTTCAAAAAGTAAAAAAAAATTAAAACCAACTAACATGAGTTGCTGTTGTGTGGTAGTTTACACGAACTTTTGCTTTTTTGCTGATGTGGCACAACTTGAGCAAGGCCATTTTGTTTGGTCTGTGCGACCCTGGCACATAGAAGCCGCACCCTCGAATACCTAAGTACCTCCAATTCATTGGATTTCTTATAAACCAACATAAAATCCTTTTTCCTTGGAAAATAGTGTGTGACCTTCTCAATCGCTATCTAGTAAGTGGAGTCAGGCTTCTATTGAAAATGATCCAGCATGACACCAATAAAATCGATATCGCGTTTGGTGCATATCACTGCCTACATGAGACTCCATAGAGTCGATCGAGGCGTACTCTACCTTATTGACATAATCTGTACAGCACATAAACCTGCATTCAAAATCTGTACAGCACCTTATCTATGTTGGCCAGCTTAGATAAACCCAAACAACTTGTTGACCTGTATTTTTTTTCATCCCTTACCAAATCCCATCTGCTCGTACACTCTTAGTAGCTTGTTTCTTGGCCCAAGGGGCTAACAAATCCATGACAGCTTGTGTACATGAAAGAACATGCGTCACCAAAGGTTATGGAGCGGTAGGGCCGTCATGGATCGGGCTAGAATCCTACGGTAGGCTTCATAGCCGAACCAATGGTTAGCCTATTTGATTCAAAGTCGATATAGTTTCATTAATGGATGAGATTCAGACCCAATCCAAATAGCTAATCAGATCTTATTGGAGCGACCCAACATTGAACCGATTTGATCTGTCAAAACTGTTAAACTTGATTTGAAGTAAACAAAAGCTAGAAATTAAATTATCAAGTATATATAATAACATATGGGGAAAGGTTTTACAAGTATTGGCGCCCTCATCTCCTTTTGTGAGGAAATCATCTACCTTTTAACTCATCTCCACGTGTAACCGACGTAACCATGTCAAAATATACTTTTTCTTTTCTTTTCTTTTTTTGAAATTCATGTCAAAATATAGTTAAAGGCCGTGTTTACAGCCCAATAAACTTAAAAAACTCATCTCCACGTGTAACCGACGTAACCATGTCAAAATATACTTTTTCTTTTCTTTTCTTTTTTTGAAATTCATGTCAAAATATAGTTAAAGGCCGTGTTTACAGCCCAATAAACTTAAAGGCCGTCCAATAAGCCTTTTCCAAACATGGTTCAAAAACTCGGGATTGATGGTCGGATCCGATCCAACATTGTCTCAGACCGTCTTGGTCGAGACGATGTTAAGTTTCTACATGGAACAATGCATCTCAAAAATGAAATGGATTAGTTCCTATTGATATGAGCCATGCGGCATAGTCTTAAAGACAACTGAAGATTTCGATGTCTGACCCAAGGTTTAAAAATCGGTCGTTATAACGGATTCGGACCTACCTACCCCGTTATATTACGTACCGTTAAAATGCCCAGAAAATAATGACCGTTATTTTTTAGAAATTTTTGTGAAAAAATGGCCATTTTTTCATTTTTTTTTTCCATTATATTCCGTTTTTTTGTTATTTTTCATTTTTTCCCTGTTTTTCCGTTTTTTCCCTGAGTGTTTTTTGTTATAACGGAAAAATGGAAGTGCCCCCATACTGTTATAACGATCCCTTTTAAACCTTGGTTTGACCTACATTCCAAAAATCAGCTATTTAGTGACTTCATACCTTTGGGTCTTTGTACCCCAAATAAACATTCCAATTATACGGTTTAAAATCAACCCATGAAAACAACTGCAATCCAACGCTTAGAGGCTCTTTTGTGCCCCCATACGGTCAGAAATCTCTGAGAGTGCCACGTGGCTTATATTATGGTACGTCGTCAACGTTGATGACGGGCGTGCACGTGCTACAGGATAATTTAGTCATTTCAATAGAAATCAAGGAGTTCCTAATTGATATTAAAGGGTCGACAAGCTTTCGATGCGCCTCGAAAGCCGTGAAAAGTTGCGGGCCATCACGTGAGAAAAAAATATTGTTGGAGCTCTTATTGGTAGACTTTTCCGATGCGGCCCATAAGGTGGGTACCACCCTGAGAAACTTTGCAACGAGTAGCCAGGTTTGCCTTGCAACAGAAAATATTGCCTCGGGTGTTTCACGCAAAATCAAGTGTAGATCTTTGATGACGGACCACAGTATAATCCATGTGGGAGTCCACCTTCTCTGACTGCGGAGTATATCGAAAGCCGCTGACAATCACAGTATGAGCCACGTAACACATTTTAGAGGATACTGACCGTATAGTAGTTTTTAAGCGTTGGATTGGAATTATTTTCATGAGTTGATTTTAACCGTGGGAATTTGAGCATTATTTGGGGTACAAGAGCGAAAGGTTTGAAATCACTAATCAGGCTAATTGTTTTTTGGTAGTTCCACATAGGGATTGGCCAAACATCTATATAGTCAGCATCCTTTAAAAATATGCCACGTGGCTCATATTAGGGGCCATGATGGCTTATTTGACCACTTCTGGTCAGGCAAGTTTTACGCACTAACATTATGGCCCATCCCTAGTGGACCTACGGACAAATCTAGTCTGTAACTGTTTACAGACTTTAAAGTATGTAATCATTGTCAATAGTTGGATGTCCCTTGAAAAATGTGTTATATCAATATTTTTTTTTTAAATATTTTATAAATTAAAAACACGTTTTTCAAGGAGCATTTAATGGTGGGTGGACGTACTGTTTGCGTAATTTTAAGTCCGTAAACAGTTGCAGACTAGATTTTTCCGTGGGCCTACATACCAAAAATCAGCCTGATTTCAAAACTTTATATCTTTGTGCCCCAAATAATGCTCGAATTTCACGGTTAAAAATCAACCCACGAAAACGACTCCGATCAACGCTTAGAAATCACTAATCAGGTTAATTTTTGGTCTCAGGGTCACCTTAGGTTGGGTCAAACATCAATACGGCCATCGGCCTCTAAGAGTGTCCCAGTGTCTCGTACTGTAGTCCATCATCAACTGACGTGGGCCGTTCATCAGTACATTGGGAGATGGGCTACATGATGTGACGGGAAATCTCCTCCAAAATTGTTTGGGCCCACCTCTCATGTATGGGAGTAAAACTTGGATGACAGAGCCCTGTCATCGAGGCAGATGACAGGACGTAATATGAACCACGTGGCACGCTCTTAGAGGAATCTGACCGTATGGATGTTTGGCCAATCCCTAAGTGGAGCCACAAACCAAAAAATCAGCCCCGTTAGTGATTTCTATGCATTGGATTGGAATTATTTTCATGGGTTGATTTTAACAGTAGGAATTTGAGCATTAATGACCATTATTTGAGGTACAAAGATCCAAAGGTTTGAAATCATTAATCTAGCTTATTTTGGTTTGTAGGTCAACCTAGGGATTGGAAAAACATCCAACGGTCAGAGTCCTCTAAGATTATGCCACGTGGCTTATATTGCGCCCTATCATCAGCCTCGATGACAGGGCAGTCATCAAAATTTTACTCCATGTATTGATAAACGGTCCTTGAATCACGTGACACGTTAGCATGGTATTGCTGAGCTAAACAATTTTCGGCTTCTAATTAGTTTAATGACAAGAATACCCTTACATTTTGCAATTTTGCATCCCATCACTTTTTTCATACTCGTCTTTACCTTACCAAAGGAAGAGGAGAAGTCAGCGAGTTCGGTTGGCCATATCCCTTATTTTGGACACTCCTCAACATGGAGACACATTTAAATATACCATTACACCCTTCCATAATTCATTAATGACCATCACATCCTCAATGTTAGAACTTAGATGTTAGAACTGACAAACGGACAAAACAAGCTGCGGAAATGTAACCATTCCGGAAAATCATAAGGATAAATCCGTCAAAACACTAAAGTGCACCTAGACACACGTGCGCGAGAAGTCCCAGGCTGGATGCGTCTAATTCCGTTGGACACGCGTAAGGAAGGAGAGAACGGCATGAGGAGCCTTGCCTCGACACGTGGACGAAACGTGTCGATCAGACCGTCGATGCTTGATTCTGTCCGGACTTAAAATGTTTTATGAAACCTGACTTAATTGACCTAAACTCCATGTGTGGGGACCACACCGCCGAGGATAACGATGGTTAAATTCAAAACGAAACCTGAACTGTAAGAAAAATAAAAACCAGCAAGCAGCCCTTCATGAAGTTGCATGGATGCAACCCCGCAAAAGACAAGAAAAAACTGCCTCGAAAATTACACTTTTAATTAAAACATATTTATTCTTCTTGTCTTTTGTGGGGCTGCATATATGCAACTCTAGCAATGGGCTGCTTGCTAGCGTTACTCCTAAGAAAATTTGTATAAATGGTTCAGAGAGGGAGAGACCGTTTTACTGAAATCAGAAGCTGCTCTCTCTCCTTCTCAGAGAGCTCTAGAGAGAAGATCAGCGAGAAGAAACTCACTCTCTCTCTCTCTCTCTCTCTCTGAAAATTTACAACTACATGCGTTACTTGTGATGATTTCTGCAACGAAAAATATCTGTCCGAGAGAGTTCAAGTAATGCACTTTTCTTCGAACTAGAACTGAGGTTTGTGTTTTCCACACTCCACAGAGGATCTTATTGATCTCCGTTGAAGTTTGTTGAGCTTTCAAGAGAAGCTTCGGGCAGTTTTCTGATCCTGATTCTCACAACGAAGAGCAGATTCAGGTATTGCTTTTTGTTAATTTGGATCTTTTAATTCGTAAATTGTTTAAATTTTTACTGGTCTGGTTTTATTTTTTTAATCTGTTTGGAAGTTGGATTTCTATCTAAAATGTTCCGATTTGGAGTGATTTTTGTTAAATCTTTGGTATTACGTCTGATTTGTTTAGGTCTTCAGTACTTCTTGCAGAAATCGCCTTCGAACCAAATTTCTACAAAAAATCTCATCAAATTTTTATTTTATTTTGTTTTTCCCGCTTCTATTGTATTTATTGAGATCTCAGAAAGAAATTCTTTATTGGATATCGATCGGCTCTCTTCTGTATTTCTGATTTGAAATTACGAATTTATTGTAGTTCAGTTCTTCAGTTATATCAGGATATTCTTTAATTTCTGTGTACTTTCTCATCAGTTCGTTCTTGAGCAGTAGTGCTGTGAGCATCGTGAAGACATCCTCCGTAAGCCAAAAGTCCCGAGATTCACAATACACGAATCTCGAAGCCCATCTAACGGTGTTGATGCTAGGGAGGACTTTCTCCTGAGGTTGACAACATTATTTTCCTTGGTGTAAGAGTGAAGCTCTTCGACACACTCTTTTAAGTTTATTAGGGCAATGATTTGATCAGAATTTACAATTCTGCCACCAAATTATTTTTTACCAAAACAAGAAAGCAACTCCACCTTTTCATTGATGAACTTATTCCAATTTTGGAAATAAAGATTTGCTACGAGAAAACGACGTTCTAGTCACCTGCTCCTCTTTTTCCCCCCTTAAATGCCGACATGCAAAGCGTATTTTCCGAAATGTATTCATTTTTTTTTTAACTCGGAGAAGGTAAGCGATGCTCCTAAGGAGCATCGACTAAGATGTTCCTTACATCCACACGGATATCTAAGAAGTCGTCCACAAGTTGAACGGCTTTGATCGGTGGCGATCACGGTTCCGCATCCAATTTCTCACTGTTACGGTTTACTTGTCGCTCAATGCATCTAGCTGTAACTGTTTATGAGATCATGAGAGTGTTTAATGGACCCACCACACCAACACCACATGAGAAGATCGCTTCCCCAGATCCCGAAGACTCAACTGATCTGTAACCATTAGTCCATAGATCCGACTCTTCTGAACCGATTTTCACGTCTATTCCTGACGTTCAAAGGAATGCCATGATGGTTGGTGTTTGTGTTGGACTTGACCCACGAACCTTAGACCTGTTGAACGATGGATCCCACCCATGCATGTTCACCACGTGTCGTCTATGTACGATTAAGGAAAGTTAATATTCTTTTGCCTGCCCTTTTTAGTCAATATCTGTATGTTAGCTGAAAATTTTGTTTTGTTCTGAATAAACTATTGACCAAATTAACTCGTCTTTAAAGCTTAAATAATATTGAATTTTTTGAAAAATGTAGGGGAATATCAGGGAATCTCCTTCGTTCGCCTAAATCGGTGAAGGGTCGTGATGTAACAGCGCAATTTTTGTTACTCACCGCTACCATCTGGGCCCCACTGACCGTATTGATGTTTTGCGCACCCCTTGGTAGACATTCAGACCAAAAATCAGCCTGTTTGAAGATTTTAGCCGTTGGTTTTAGTACTCAAGAATGGTTGAATCCAACGGCTAGAATCACGCCTTAAAAGTACTAAAATCTAATGTCTAGGCTCTAGAGATTACTAATCAGGTGATGTTTGGTGTGTATATCCACCAAAGGGTGGGCTTGACATCCATGCGGTCAGTTGGCCCCGAGGACAACGGTGAGTAATAAAAATGACGCTACCTGATGCCAAAAAACGTCAGGTCTACCTTGTTACATCATCGCTGAAATACCACTTCTCGTTCATTCCGGAAGAAATGAATCTTTACTGGAACTAACTTCTCGCCTCTCTGTTCTGATGCAGAGACTAAACCTGACTTCAACAGCAAAACCGATTTAAAAAAAAAAACAGCAAAACCTAAAACCCAGAACCCTCCTTTTCTCTGCCAAAAACATGGCTTCTAAATCCGAAACCCTCGCCCAAGGCGAGCTTGAATCCGCAACAGCACCAGCAGCAGAAGAAAATCCGAAGACTCGCTCACTGTCTTCACTCGGAAGGCAATCCTCCATCTACTCCCTAACTCTCGACGAGTTCCAGCACACTCTCTGCGAGAATGGCAAGAACTTTGGCTCCATGAACATGGACGAGTTCCTCACCAACATATGGACTGCAGAAGAAAACCAAGCTGTCCACACAAACAACGAAAGTTTACCATCAAACCAGGACGACCCGATAGCGACCAAAGCTCTAACCACTCAACCCAGCTTACCCCGCCAAGGCTCCCTCACTCTCCCTGCTCCTCTTTGCCGGAAAACCGTCGAAGAAGTCTGGTGCGAAATCCATAGAGAGCAAGAGCAGCAGCAGCAGCACCCCAACAACGTTGGAAATCCCGGAACCGCCCACCGCCAATCCACCTTCGGAGAGATGACACTCGAGGATTTCCTAATAAGAGCAGGGGTAGTTCGGGAAGCTGGTGGGTCCTCTTCTAAACACCAGTTACAATCACAGGCGCCGGCACCTGCGCCACAGCAGTATGGGATTTACCAGAATAATAACACAGTCGTGGACCCGAACTTTGGAATTGGACCCTGTGATGGGCCTTGGATTCTCCGACCACAGGAATACCGGAAATGGTGTGTCAGGCGGTATTCCGACGTACCAAACTTTTCCACAGAGTGGTGGGGTTGTTGGTGAGCCGTCGAATTATGGCGGGAACGGGAAGAGGAACGGTGGTTTTCCGGCTGGAGTGTGTTTTGGCGGAAGAGTGGGGAACGGTGGTGGGTATGGGGCAGCCCAGTCGCTGGGTATGGGATCGCCGGTGAGTCCAGTATCGTCGGACGGAATGTGTACGAGTCAGCTGGATAACTCTGCGAATCAGTACGGGTTGGAGATGGGAGGGATGAGGGGGAGGAAGAGGATTATAGACGGTCCAGTGGAGAAGGTGGTGGAGAGGAGACAGCGGAGGATGATCAAGAACAGAGAATCCGCGGCGAGGTCCCGGGCCAGGAAACAGGTATGATCTATAGCCAGATTATTATAGACGGTGATGACCATTTATAAGCAAATCAGATGAATCCCATCTAGTGAGTCTGCTAGACCAAAATCTCAACTATGACCGACAAACTCCTCCTGGGAGGGCATTTTGTGATTTCATCTCTCTCTGTCCATTACAAATGTCAGAGATTGGATGGCTGCGATCATCCAAGGAATGTTGAATTTTGATCGGGGAGGTTTCGTGGAGTCTGAGACTCATTATATGGGAAACCAATCGATCCAGTAGCCTTACGTGTCCCCATGTAACGCATGTTTTTGGGCCCACTGACCGCATGGGATACACCAAAAATCACGCTGGTTGATCATCTCTCTAGCCAGTAGATGTTAGTACTTTTTTAGGAGTGATTCCAGCTGTCGGATTAAACCATGTTTTTTCGGCTACTATATCCAACGGCTATAACTCATCCATCAAGCTGATTTTCGTTTCTTATATCCACCAAGTGGTGGACTAAACATCCATGCCGTCAGTGAATCCAGAAAAGTTGGTCGGTCCCAACTCCCTGCATGTGTGTGTGTTTGTGGACGGTCATCATCCGGCTATAATACTAACTAGATTGTGTTGATTTCCTCATAAATTGCTGAGAAATGATCAAGTGCAAGTGCTGTGTTATAAGATTATAAGTCTTAACATAAGTACCATATGAAGAGAATTTTTCAATAGGTAATGGCCCACCTCTGATTACCTTCCACTAGGGAAGGTCGCACTAAATCACGAGCGTTCACTACTACAAATAAAATAAAAAAAATTGGAATATACTACCATTGGAAAACGTGCATATCGAGGCACCTCATTTCCTAGATATATATAAAGTTATAAAATATAAACAATGCTTAGCCGCTAGGGAGTAGAACTTTGCTGACCACCGCTAGTCAGCAAAGTTACTTACCGCCCACAATATGAGCCACGTGTCATATTCTTAGAGATTTCAGACCGTATGGATATTTGGCCCAACCCTCCTCGACGGGCATACAGACCAAAAATTAGCCTGATTACTGATTTCTGAGCTTTGGATTATAGTCGTTTTCATGGATTGATTCTTAACTACCGTTATTTGGGGGTAAAAAGATCCAAAGGTTTGAAAACACTAATCAGGCGGATTTTTGGTTTGTAGGTCCACGTAGGGATTGGCCAAACATCCGTACGGTTACCGTCCTCTAAAGAGTACCACGTGGCACATATTGTGGGCAGTTAGCAAAGTTCTACTCGCGGCTAGGGGGTGGTGCTCTTAGCGTGTCCATCTACACACTGCGTTTAATTAGTCATCCGTGGCACGTTACGCTCTCTGCTTGGTAAATATATTTGGAGACAAAAGTGGAATCTTCTTTCTACTGTTGTCGTGTTGATATGTGATTACCAAAACAAGGGGATTCCTACAGCTAGAGCTAGTCCATTTATTCAGACCATACGCGGCAAGAAAACACACCCCCCTTTCTCCCCCTATTCTCTGTCCTTTGGATTTGTTTACATTTAAATTAAAGTCCCTCTTTTCTTTCATAAATACCTCTCGTCCCTCCTCTCTTCCTCATACGACACGAGAGACCCAACTCTCTCTTCTTTTAGTGTTTCCTCTGCGTGGTTTAGACTAGAGACATGGCCGGAGAGGTAGCTAAGGAGAGGCTAAACATCTCAGATTACATGTGGAGACAGGTATCTTTATGTCTATAGGTTCTCTTAAATCTGGTTCTTCACTACCTAGGACTCCGAATTTCTGTATGCATTATCTGAATTGAACTAAAAATAAGCCTAATTCTGTTCTCTCATTTTTATAGGCATACACGGTGGAGCTTGAAGCAGAGCTGAATCAGCTCAAAGAAGAGAATGCTCGCCTCAAGCAGACTCTGGTGAGCAAAAATATCACCACCCTTTTGTTGCTTTTCTTGTTGGTTTTCTTTAATTAACAACCTGACATAAGTGTTACATTATATCTTGAACTCAACAGGCAGAAGCAGAGAAGAAGAGGCGGCAAGAGGTAATTTTTATGCGTATTCTTTCTTTCTAGGCTATTAGAAGACTTGACTTAGTGTATGGGTTTTTGCAATTACTTCTACTTTCTCCCAAAGATCGAAGTCCGGTTTGCATCCGTTCAGTAAATCACCTCCTCATTCATTGTGGGTGGTTAGTGAGGTGAGGTGGTTCTTTTTGTCGCTATTTGGTGTTTTTCTTGGGTGATGCTGAACTCGGTTAAAAAGACACATTCAGCTCTTGGAATATCTATGCTTTTTCGCTTAGTGGTAAGCGTCTTTGGAGCATTCTTCCCTTCCCCATCATGTGGGGGGTTGTGGAGGGAGAGGAACCAAAGAGATTTTTTTTGGATAGGGAGGAGTTACAGCGCATCATCTTTTTGATCAAGTCTTTAATGTGAACTTGGTTTAAAGTGTTCAAGGAATGTACTGGTTTTTTTCTTGGAAGACTTTATTGTTTAGGTGGGAGTCGCTTTTGCATTGGGGCGATTAGTCTGCTTTTCTTCTAGGTTCCCTTT
The DNA here is from genome assembly GCA_035048495.1 of Euptelea pleiosperma. Lineage (NCBI taxonomy): Eukaryota > Viridiplantae > Streptophyta > Magnoliopsida > Ranunculales > Eupteleaceae > Euptelea > Euptelea pleiosperma. The sequence continues at coordinate 33,754,446 of CM068544.1, read as the reverse complement.
CACTTTTCTTCTTTTTGGCGGCCCTCTAATCCACTTTGTTCTTTTCTCTGCAATAAATTTTTACCTATCAAACAAAAATTTGCATCCATTCATCAAGTTTCATCTGACTGTAGTTAATAGTTCATGATTGATTATCGGGTACTGTTAGTTTTTAAAATAAAGTGTTCTTTGTAGTAATCCAACTTTAGATATTATTGTAATGGTTTCCAGGGTAAATGAAGCATTTACATTTTTGTTGTTGGTTGTGATTTATTCCTTTTCATGGTTTACACTTTACATACAGCTGCAAGAGGGCGTGAAAGAGAAGACTCCAACGAAGGCGCAGAAAACCAGAGAGAAGTTGAGGTTGCTGATGAGGACGTTGAGCTCGCCCTAGTGGAACGAGCTAAGAAAGCAGGGGATGGTTCGGCAAATGATAAGATGAGATGACTGATTGAAAACCTACATATCGGAGGTACAGGAACGTCAATTCAGTCCTCTTATCTTATAACTTGCTGTAAATCTTCAACTTTCAGGTGTGTAGATGGATAGATGGTGGTGTTATTTTAGGCTTTTAGCTTCCAAGTTATTACATGGGTGTTTTTTTTTTTCTTCCTTTCTTTTTTGCATCTAGAAATAGTAGGCAATGGTATTATAGTTCTCCTTTCCTGTTTTACACCGTATGCTCCTTATATACACAAGCAGCTTTCAAGCCCAAGAAGGAAGAGCAATAAAGAAGAGTAGCATTTTGTACTGTGTTCTTTTGTTTGTGTTGTTCATGCTAAGTCAACACTCGACGTTACGTAATCCTCCATTCAAGGGCTCGGATTCCAGTGGAGGTGGTGTAACCAATGTTAAATCGTGAAAACCCCGAGAACCCCAATTCCTTCTAATGCAAGAGACCATCTTTTTGGTATAAACTTTAAAACTACCCTTTATTTGTATCTTATGATCAGTTGTGTGAAGGATCAACCAAAAGACACTGATGATCTTATATCCAAGGTTGCATACAGGTTAGAAGCAAATTTTCTAAGGATCGGATCTACAAGAACTTGGCAATCTCTTGAAGTGGCAGAATTGTCTCAGATTCGTCTTCCACGCTCAAGCCAGTAACTTCATCAACAATGGAGATCAAACACGTAGTGTCCAGCCATGAATTGCTCCTTCCAAGTATCAGTAACTATCTTCGTCTGTTTCAGGTCTTCGAAGGTAGTACCGAAGACAGTTGATCAATACCTGCATTTCCATGTTAATCAAATGAGAGAGAGAGGGGGGGGGAGCGAGATGGGAAATCGCTAGGTGCAGTTTAAAACTCAATCAAGTACTCAAAATGCTCTTCAAAGCAACCTAACTCGACAAAGACTGGTTAATTAGGAGTGGAAGTGACCTGGTTTTTATAGACCTCAGATATCTTAGATATACTAAAATAACCCCAGCAATGGCTTTTTAACTCAAATATCCAGTTGAATTGAAGTTGGGACCCTCGTTCAATCGAATCAAGATTTAAGCTTTTAAACATTTTTTAGTCTAAAATTCTAAATAGCCAGCCAAATATGTACAATATTATTTCCACGGGACTGAATTTAGCAAAAAAGTTAAAAAGTGTAGCAATGATTCATAGAAAGAATTAATTTATAGTGTCCAAGTAATTATGAAATAATTGCTGAGCGGCTGTAGTACCTGTGACAACGAACTGTTTAGTGCTGCTCCTCTGTAGCTGACATGAAATTTATCTTTCGCAACCAAACCCTGTTAGATAACAAAAGAACACGGGTTTTTTATAAAGGGTTTTATAAATAATACGAGAACCAAAACAGGAAACTTTTGTGGACATACTTCTGTGTCGATCTCTGCTGATTCCACGTTGATGTTGATATCAGCCATGATCTTGATGATTTCCAGTAACAGTCCAGGTCGATCTGCTGTCTCTATACAAAGCAAGCTGGCGAAAAAAGCAAACAAAAGAACAAAAAGAGTATATGTCATATATTCTAGCAGGTTAGGTTACGGGAGAGAATTTTTCAGTTTATTTTCTTAAAATGGTCGGTGGTTTAAACTTTAAACCAGAAGCAAAATACAGCTTGACATCAATAAATGTAAATTGTTCCACTTCCAAGGCAGATTGCAATTTCAATGCTTTCGGCAAGCGTGTTTATTCTAGAAATAACTCACATCCAGTATTGTATGATAGGAAGAATCATATCCCCATTTCATTGGACCAGAAATTATTGTGTAAAGTTGCAAACCTTCTCTTCGGTCCATCATCCTTGACATGTATATGTGTGGCAATATCAACATCAAGCTGCCAACGACAAATTCAACAAGTCAAGATTCCTGGTGGTGCAGAAACAAGATCACAGAAATAAGCATCGTGTCCGCAAGTCATGTTTACTGTATTATAGAAACACCTTCAGGCACTCAAAATTAGATTCAAGGATAGAATCTAATTATTATTTTGTGAATGAAGGTGTGTAGAAGAAATAATCATAAAAACAACAAGCAAGCCATAATGAGAAAAAAGTATTAATTCACAAGAGAAATCGATGCATGCATGGACATATTGGAGGTACACATTCTCAGATAAAACCCACAACATAGTCTTCCTTCAAACTTATCACATAGGATTGTTTTTCAAGTATTCGAGGTTCAAATCTTCATCTAACTGCTTTAGCTGCCAGGCAACTGAAAACACATCCTCTGTTGAGATTTGGCATGCATTCTTCCACTTGAATAATAGATTTTTTTATAGTAAACAGACAAACTATAAATGCTTCATTCATGAACTTACAGACAAGACATGGTCTAAGCCACATCATATTGATAGATCTGCATTTGTTGCCAGGAATTCAATTGTCAATCCTTTTTACTTTGTAAAGTGCCCCAATTTAGAAAGCTTAGTGTTAAAGCTGTTGGCCCTCCAAGAAACATGCCCAATGCTAAACTAGAAGTCTTGTTGAGTGGTACACCATCCAAGGGGTCCGTCACACCTACATGAACCATCTCACCACATTCCTCGCTGATGCATTAAGATATTAAAATTTAGTCACTTTTTGGAGTTCTTGTGGTCTATATTTTATCTAGATGTACAAATTGCATGCATAAATAACTCAAACCCTGAGTAAGAGTTCAACTCAAGAATCTTTGCCCCTGAACTCTAGTATTGCATACTTTCAGTGGTTTATTTTCAAGAATTATTCTATTGACCCTTTGTCTTTAGATCAGGATTTGTGAAGATGTTGATTACCACCATAAAAGGTATAGATGAGGCTTCACAACATTAAGTTTTGGAAGATCCTTCTCAACCCATGGAAGAGAAGGCTTAAGTAGTGTGCCATAGAAGCGTCAATACGTTCTGGAATTGATACATAATGACAATCTGCAGTATTATGCTCTAAGATCTGTTTCAATTCAACTGTTTTCCCTTTTAGAAGAAATTGAAGTGCTCTGCACACTAAATATTTGCAAAACGACAGCAGTACAGAAAAGTGATCCAGTAAGAAACCAAGCAACTTTGTTCAAAGAAAGCATTATCCATGGCATGGAAGATTAGAAACAGTTGTGGAAGCTACGTAAAAGATGAATATAAAGGATAAAATGTTATAATAATTAAAAAAAAAAAGTTGAATGTCGTTAACAGAATGACCTTCTTCTCTGGGGCTTTTATTCCAAAAGCCTCACCCATAGCAAGCCGCTCACTAGATTCCTAGCAAGAAAAACAGAAAGTATAAAACTCAGAAAATAAACGCATTGTTAGCAGACATGTCAAGATTAATAAAGTGAGCATGTTGAATTCAATAAACATACTGGATGATACTTCAGAAGGTTATTGATGATGGTAAGCCTAATTCTCTCTAACATGTCAGGATCCTCAACTTTGCGCCCAGTGTCCCTAGCATGTTAGCCGAATCAATTAAGAAAGCGAGCATGTCAAATTCAATAAACATACTGAATGATACTTCAGAAGGTTGTTGGTGATGGTAAGCCTAATTCTCTCAAACATATCAGGATCCTCGACTTTGCGCTCAGTGTCCCTAGCGTGTTAGCCAAATCAATCTTTAAATGCTAGTAGTAACTTGCAAGAAAACATAAATCATCAGAAACAGCTAGATTGGGAAACACTGCTGAAGTATCTTATTTTTAAAAGAAGTTAAGATGGTAACAGGGCCCTCTTAATGCAGCTACAAGAGACTCTCATTACAGAGACAATGCTAGCCACCCACTTCAAAAATAAAACATGGGAAGCAACTATTTAACAAGGGCACTCCACGTCTTGTAAATTGCTATATCAGTCACATAAAAAGTATAAACACAATCACTCATTTATTAGGAGAAAATAGTACGTAATTCCTTTCTCTTTTAGCCATCATAAACACACAGTTATATGTGTGTCAATCTGTGCCGTCAATTAAAACAAATGTTTAACATGCAAAATACTTAGGCTTCTCAGTATCACCATTAACAATTTTCCCAAGCATGGATGTTTCCTATATCCAGATTCATCTTGAAGAGAATCTTTCCATTGGTTGGGTGTCTTGATGAACCTTTCTTTCATCCAAACTTAACCCACAAAATATCAAATGGCAAACCCAACATCTTTCATCCATAAGCCAGCTGCCAGATAATCACCGACTTGAACGTTGGATGCTGGTGCAATGTAATCTTCCATAAGAACTCATATTTTTTATGTTTTTTAGACTATTTTGGGCAAACTCTGAAAATGCGCCTGACATGTACTGCAGGTTTGAACTATTTGCATGCATTGTAAATTTGTAACCATGAAACTCTGAGATTTGCCATGGACAAACATCAACAAAAGAAGCATGGGCACACAAGCAGTGTATAGGAGATCAACAAATTGCCAGTCAAAGCGATTCCGCTATTCTCAAAGTCCCAACAACTTCATTCTTATGTATGTATTGATATGTACATGTATGTGTGAGTGTTTATCCAACTTGTGTACACAAACACACACACACACATTGCACCTTTAAGGATCCAAAAAGAACAGGGTAAGCTTTAAATTTTGTTGTAAGCTCCACAGAAAACATGAGTATTTGCAAGGCTTTCATACTATAAAATTTGCAAAAGGAAGAACAAAAGAAGAATGAGTACTCACAATCGTGTAATGAAAAATTTTGTTTGTATTACTGATCCCCCAGTTGTAACAGTTCCCTTTGCCACATCCAGGCCTAAATCTTTAAGGGCCTTCATCTGTGGCATTGTAAAACCAGGACCATCAAAAACTCTAATACATAGACCAAATAATCCTAAACGAGTCAACATCAGACAAAATCAGCTAAGAATTGAAGCTTTCAAAATGGCAATAGCTACTTTAGACCCTTTAATACCAGCAGTAATATGGAGTTTCCTAGTACAGTATAAACACATCCAACCATTTATTCTGTGATGCTATACATTTAGAACAATTTGTTTTTCACCAAAATAGCAGCAAAATAATTTGACTGGTTTTTTCGTTACCGGATACATGCCCACAACGCCACAACTAAGCATCTAAAATGCAGCAAATTTGGCCAAACATTTTGAACATTAATCAATCATGGCCATCTGAAGAATTGTCATCATTTCTAAAACCAATTGGCATCTTGGAGAGAAGGTTCAACAAGATATGAGCAGCAATTCTTCCACAATTCCTCCCTTTCAGTACTGGTCACAACTTTGTCTAAATTTGTTGTCTATATAACATTAATAGAAAACAAAGATCATTAACTAAGAGCATTTTTTACTAGTGTAATAAGTAGAAATTTTTCATAAAGAGAGAACCAAAGGAGTTATGTTGTCACCTCACCGTGTCAATAAGAGCGCTCCAAGGCGATCTCCAAAGCTAAGTTCTACAATTGTTGCATCAGAATCTGAATCTTGATCTATCAAAACTATTGGCATGGGAACGGAATCAGCTTCTTGATCAGACTTCTGCCATTAAAACAACTTGTCAAGGTTGTGGTAGTTGATATAAATATTCATAGAAAATATTTTGCAGAAGCTATAAATGCTAATTAGTAATTAAAATGCAGACGAAAGTAACAATTTTTCCAAGGCCCCCCACTTCAAGACTTCCCTAATAGATTCAGAATAATATATCCAGTGCTCACACGGTCACGTTGCAAAGAACATTTCCAAATCAGACTGAAAATCAATTTTAAACTTCAAAAGCATAAAATACATCACTGCATAGCAACCAAAAAAAGGTAGAATTTAAAAATGCATTATTATTGTTAGAAATAAAGTCCTAGTGTTTGAGAAAAGAAAGAGAAGAGAGGAGAAAAAGAAAGAGAGTCACAAACTTAGATAGTTTGGCCTCCTCATTGTGATATATATACTAGTCACTTAAGTGGTGTGGGCCCACTTACATTAATAGAATATATGGGCCCAACATTCTACATAAAGCCCCAACTATGTAATATAAACATAAAGGAAATAAACTAAGAACTCTAACACTCCCCCTCAAGGTGGAGCATACAAATCAAACATGTCCAACTTGGTACATAGAGCAGAAAAGGGATTCCTAGGCAAAGCCTTTATAAGAACATCTCCCAACTGATCTACTAACTTGATATATGGGGTGATGATCCGTTTGTATAACACCATGTCAAGGATAAAATGACAATCAACCTCAATGTGCTTTGTCCGCTCATGAAACACTGGATTGCTAGCAGCCTAATTGTCACACTATATAGGCATAGGAGAAGGAACCTCAAATCCCATCTCCTTAAGAAGGGACTGAACCCATAACATCTCACACGGAGTATGGGCCATAGCCCTGTATTCTTATTCGTCACTGGAGCAAGCGACAACATTCTGCTTCTTACTACGCCAAGTCACTAAATTACCACCAACAAATGTACAATAACCTAAAGTAGACCGGCGATCTGTACGACTACCAGCCCAATCAGCATCAGAGAAACCGGTAATAGCTAAAGTCTGTGATGGTCAATACAACAACCCTTTGCCCGGTGACCCTTTCAAATAACGTAGAATCCAGAAAACTGCATCCCAATGTGGTTGTCGTGGGGCATGCATAAACTGACTAACTACGCCAACAGCAAAGGTGATGTTTGGACGAGTGACCGTAAGGTAAATCAACTTACCAACTAACCGATGGTAACGACCAGCATCAACATAAACCTCCCCATGTTCAGCATCAAGCTTAACAGTGAGATCCATAGGAGTATCAACCGGCTTAGAGCCTAGTGAACCTATCTCGGATAAGAGGTCTAACACATACTTAGGCTGAGAAAGGCTAATACCAGTTTTGGAATGTGCAACCTCGATACTAAGAAAGTAACGGAGAAGACCCAAGTCCTTAGTACGAAACTGTCTTAAATACCACAGGAGTCACTTCCTCTGATAATGATGTCATCCACATACACAATCAGAACAATAACACCGGCAGAAGACCGTCTGACACAAACCGAATAATCGGAAGTGGAACGTAGAAAACCATAACCAAGCACAACTGAACTAAACTTATCAAACCAAGCTCGTGGCAACTGCTTCAAACCATAAATAGCTTTCCACATGCGACAAACCAACTGAGTCTAACCAGAAGGAACATACCCAAACCGAATGAGGAAGAGCATGCATCTCCTCATCCATAGCCAATTTCCAACCAGGAGACGACTGAGCCTGCATAAGAGAAATAGGAACAGAAACAACCGACAAGGAAAGAGCAAAACTCCGAAAGGTAGGAGACACACGATGAAGTGAAACAAAGTCAGCAATGGAATCTTTAGTGCACGTGCGAGTACCTTTCCTTAAGGCGATCGGTAAGTCAGCAACGGAAACTGGGGAGGAAGCAGAAGTAGGAACCTCAAGCTAAGATGATGATAAATCAGGGGCTTGAGGAGCAGGAGGTAGACCTTGTCCACAAGGAACAACTGCATGCGATTTGGTAAGCTCATAAGCATTGATCAGAGCATCTGTGAAAGTATCTGGGGAAATAACTGGTATAACAGTAGTAGGGACCGTAGTAGGTAAAGAACTGGGAAACTCCCCCTGACAAGAGACACGAGATCCGAATCATAGGAATTTTTTTTTTTGGATAAGGTGAAATTTATTGATAAGAAGAGACAAGATACAAGCCGAGAATGGAGGTCGAGAAGACCTCCAAAAGAGGAGGAAAAAAAAGACTAACTAACTACCCCTGTGCATAATGGACTCCCATCTAAAAACAAAAACCTCAAAAGTAATCCCTTTGCACACCTCGTAAACCATAAACCAGGGGTATAGGAGCGCCTTGATGGATAGCACAATATCAAAGAAACACGCCTCTTATGTTTCTTTCCTTCTAGAGGCCCCACCATATCGCAAAAGGAAGGAGACTCCAAAGTCTGCGACCACAGGAGGAAAGACCAAAGAAAGCCCAACTTTCTAGAGTCTGGTAAACTGATGCAGGAAGAACCCATCAAATATTGAAAGACTCAAAGAAGAGACCCCACACTTCCCGAGCTATTCTGCAATGTAACAGGAGATGGTTGACTGATTGTCCTGCTTCCTTGCACATAACACAATAATTCAACAATACCATGTGTATTTTGATGAGGTTGTCAACCGTGAGAATCTTCTCCAGAGCCACGCACCACGCAGAAAAAGCAACCTTCGACGGCACCTTCGATCCCCAGATCTTAATTATCGGAGAGTCTCGTATCTCTGGAGAGGGAGAGGAACCCATGGAAGATCTCCACGACCTGTTAAGCATGACATAACGGGATCTGACGGAGAAGAGCCCATTAGGCACACCATTCCACCACATGAATCTTCCTCGGAATTATCCAAAGCTACCCCTTCAAGCCTCTGAAGGAGCGTCGCCAAAGCATCAATCACCCAATCATTGAGATTGCGTCTCAGCCCAAGGTCCCAGGAGACTCCAGACTCGGACTACACCAGAACATTATGTACCATGCAGTCTTGCTTGTGAGAGATGGCAAAAATCTGTGGGAAATCTTCCTTGAGGGGGTTATCTTCGCACCAAACATCGCCCCAAAAGCGCACCCGATTGCCCTTCCCCACCTTAAAATGGATACCAACTAGCATGGAAGTCGACGACTTTAGCACTCCTCTCCACACTCCGCACCCATAGGGAATACGAACTTCCCTATTGAACCACCTCAAAGGTCTGCTGCCATGTCTAACCTCGACAACATTCCTCCACAGGCTATCCTCCTCCTGAGCATACCTCCAGATCCATTTTCCAAGAAGAGCTGAGTTCATAAGACGAAGATTTCTAACTCCTAACCCTCCCACTTTCTTGGGAGAGCACACCAGATTCCAGTTAACCAGGGGAAACCCAGCTCCTTCAGCCTTTCCCAACCACAAGAAGCGGAGCATCAATCTCTCTACCCTTCTCCTCACGGCTGCCGGCATAGTAAACAATGATAGATAGTAAGTAGAAAGATTGGATAGGGTACTTTTCAAGAGATGAAAAAAAAGTTGACTAAAAAAAAGTGACAACAACACTGACATAATAACGACAAGACGCAGGACAATAACAACGGTATCCTTTGAGTACGAGAGTAGCCCAAAAAGATACATTTAACAGAGCGAGAAGAAAGTTTGTCATGACCAAGACCAAGCACATGAACAAATGACACATAACCAAAAACACGATGAGGCACATTAAACGGATTAACATTAAGGTATAACAAAGAAAAAAGAGAACGATCATCTAGAACTAATGACGGTATACGGTTAATAAGGTGGCAGGCAGTCAAGACAGCATCGCCCCAATAAGGCTTCGAGACATACCTATGAAACATAAGAGTTCGAGCAACATCCAACAGATGACGGTGCTTATGCTCCGCAACGCCATTTTGTTAGGAGGTATGAGCACAAGAAGTCTAATGGATCATGCCTCTATCAGAACAAAAGGTCTGGATAGACGCTTGCATATATTCAAGAGCATTATCAGAAAGAATTATTTTAATAGGCTTGTCAAACTGAACATATATCTCATTATAAAACGTGGTAAAACCACGGAGTAATTCGGATCGATCTTTTAACAACAATAGCCATGTCATTCTAGAATAATCATCCACAAACAATAAAATAATGAAAACCAAATAAACTTTTTATTCTTGAAGGACCCAAAATATCTGTAGATAACATCAAAAAGACTAGACTTACAACTCCCAATACGAAGCGGAAAGGAACTACGATGATGCTTACCTAACTGACAAGCTCCACATTCTAAAACAGGCACTTGACTCAACTTAGGTATGACACGGCATAAATTAGACAATGAAAGATGGCCCAAACGAAAATGCCACCGAAGTGGCGACACAATTGCACTCATCACAGATGCAGGTGCACCAACATTCAAGTAATATAAACCGCCCTTCTCATGCCCCAAACCAATCACCTTCTTCGTCTTGAGATCCTAAAAAACACAAGTAGAAGAAAATGTTACTGAGCACCGTAAGGATTTAGTTAACTAACCAATAACAAATTAAATGGAAAGTCGGGAACAAGCAAAGTGGAGGACAAAGAAATAGATGGAGTAGGGTGAATATCACATTTCCTCACAACTTCATGAGTGGACCCATCAGTTAAAACAATATAAGATCTAATGGACTGAAAATTAGAAAAGATTGAGGGTATACCAGGCATATGAGCACTCGCCCCTGAATCGATGACCCATGAGGAAGGAGACTTGGCGGCCAAACATGGAGAATTACATGTATTTGTCATAGTGGCAGTAGGCTGTGAAGAACTGGCAGTCAACGAATTCAACTTCTGAAGGAGCTGGCTAAGCTAAGCAGTATTCTCAGAAGGAACACTGTGGGCTATGATGCCCGGATACAGACACAGACACGGATACGAGAAGCGGGGATACGACTCGACATTTTCCAAAATCAATGACATGGATACGGATACGAGTATCTTCTTTTGTAGTTCAAAATTTTTATTTTTTCTAAGGTTTTCAACTTTTTATGAAGGATACGTGCCGGTGGAGTGTCCGGTGTCGGTATCCGTGTCGACACGACACGACACTGGTACGAGACACTAGTACAAGTATCCGGGTATCATAGACTGTGGATGCCTGAGAGGGTGGGTCAATAGGTGGCTGAGAAGACTCGTCATACGCTTGATTAGCCTAAACGGACTTCCCCTACTTATCCCAACAATACTGTTCTGTACGTCCAGAGTAGCCACAATACGTACACTTCATCTCACCACCCCGACCACCACGAGAACCAGAACCACGACCACCCCGAGTAGCACGGCCTCTAAAACCACTCCGTCCACTACCGCCACTACCTCTACGACCACGGGAAGACTTAAACACTACTTGAAACCAATGTAGAAGATTCCTTAAGAGAAGTCACGTTCCAAAGGGAGGCACACTGAAGATGAGAAAATACATTGGCTGCAGTTGGAAGAGAATCACTAGACAAAATGTGTCCCTTAGTTGAACTGTACGCAAGATTCAAGTTGGACAAGAACAAGGCAACCTTAAATTCTTCCCGCTGTCGTTTCTGTTGCTCCAAATCAGTGGTCAAGAGCTAATACTGCTGAAGTTCCTCCCACATACCTCGGAGTGAACTATAATACTCACCAAAAGATTTATCGCCCTGCTTCATAGTAAACATAAAAGCAAACAAATCATAAATGCGGGAGACGTTCCGCTCTTGAGAGTACATCTCTCGAACTACAGCCTAGATCTGTTTGGCAGTATCAAGATAGATGACATTAGAAGAAACTGACGGCTCCACGTTGTTCCACAGCCACGTCATAACCAAGGAGTTCTCACTTTGCCAATCTTCATACTTCTTATCATCCATCAGTGGCGGATCTTCAGTGAGGAACTTCAATTTTTTCTTGGCACACAAAAACTTTAACAGTGAGACCATGAAAGATAGTTTGTGACATTCAACTTCATAGATGTAATCTGAGCACCAATACCATCTCACGCAATAGACTTGTCATCAACAAAAAACCCGAATCACTCAAACTGGCCATCCGAGGATGTAGAAAATCAACTTTCACACAATATGTCAGAAAAATCTCAAACGAGAAGCAAACAATCCCTAACATCAATCTAGGGAAGGCAACAAGGGTAGGTAAACACACCTGCTTGTGGTTTTTGAAAAAATCAAAAACCCAACAAAGTTTCGGGAGAGAGATATGGTGGAAAAAGATCAACTTCAGCTTAGAAAATCCCCAAATCAGCTTCAAACAACTCATAAAAACAAGTTATGAGGGGCGGCAAGGGTAGGAGAACACTCCACCTTCAAATCTTGGAGAAACACAAAACCCCAAAAAATCTCTCCCAACGAGCAAAAACTGAAAACTACACCTTAGGGTTTCAAAACCATATACGAAAGTTTTGCGACCTTCAGAAACACCAAACAAACCCTAGATACGCATCTAGGTATAAACATACCTCAAACAAACAATTTCCAAAGTTTGGTTGCACCAAAAACCTTAGACACTTTATTCTCACTTGAAGAAGATGAAGAAAAAAAAAGGAAGGACTAGGGTTCTTAGGATCAAATATGCTTTGATACCATGTTAAATGTAAAGTCATAGGGTTTAAGAGAAGAGAGAAAAGAGAGTCACAAACTTAGATAGTTCGGCCTCCTCGTTGTGATATATATACTAGTCACTTAAGTGGTGTGGGCCAACTTACATTAATAGAACATATGGGCACAACACTCTACATAAAGCCCAACTGTGGAATATAAACATAAAGGAACTAAACTAAAAACTCTAACAATTATCAATCACAGTTTCTAAAGGCACACAGGAAGGATGAGAAGAGTTCTATGATTTTCTTGTTGAAAATGATTCGTGCAATCTGCAAAACTGTACAAAACAATCTAAGAATAGGTACCCCTTATAAGATTGGAGTAATTTAGGGTGAAAGAAAATACATAAAAGTTTTGCACATATGGTATTGGGGTCTTGATGAACATCAGCAAGTTGTATTGTTAATTTGCCTTCTTCTTCACTGTAGTGTAGCTAGGGAGGTTTGGTGCCACTTCTTCGCTTTATTTGGGATAGCATGGGTGATGCCGAGATCTATGAGACACGTTTAGTGGGTTGGCAGCTTATGTGTTTTTGCTGTGTGGTAGATGTTTGCGGTGCATTCTTCCCTCTGCGGTGTGGCCTTAGTGGGGAAAGTGGAACTGAAGGGTGTTTGATGGAGGAAAGAAAGTGAGCCTACATATTATCCTTGACATCAGATCCTTGATGTTTCAATGGTCTAGGTTCTTCAAAGAGTATAGGGGTAATTTTTTTTTTTTTGAAGATCTTTTAGATGGAAGTCTATCATTTAGGGGAAAATAGGTGTTTTTGTTCTTCCATTTGTTTTTTTAGCTTCCTTAGGAGGTCCACTAAACCTTTGTAGCCTTGTTTTTCTATTGAATAAATCTATAATAAAAAAAATTTGTTAATTCACAAGACAATGATAAGGTGCCATCAAAACATTCACTCAAGTGACATGCTCGCAATTCATGGATGACTGGATTTTACACAATTGAGTCAGCACCTCTGTACCACAAAATAAGAGCATCATGATCTACAAATCAGCAACGTCATCAGATAGCAGCCAGTGGGACCTAAAGAATTTCGCTAACAAAGTGAACAGCAACACATTACTCAACCTTGCATCAAGCTAGAAACCTGAACAGTAGTGTCTGCAATAAGAAACGGTTTTTTGATAACTATGATTTACTAGTTTTTTGGATTACCCATTAAAAAGAATTACAAAATTATGAAGAAAAATCAAGAGACGGGAAATGAATCACTGACCAAAGAGGATGACCCCGCTGTACTTGTCGAATCAATCGAAGCTCGCAAAATATTCCTACAAACACAATATAAGCCCAAGTTAACAAACAAACACGGTGTCATCAAAATCATTTCACAACATATAGAGAAAACTATGATTCCATTTAAACAGAATTGCAAGATTATACAATAATTAAGTAAACAATAGAAAGACCATGAAATGGATAAATCTTAAATTCAAGTAAAAAGGAAATCACAACCACGATTTGCTTATCCATCACAAGAACAACTAGTTCAACCAGTTTAAATCATCGCTAACTAAGCAAAAAAAAAAAAGCAAATCATAAACCCTAGAAGAAGAAAAACACTGCGAAAGAATCAGATCAGATTGAATGAAGAATTAGAGAAAAAATAAGCAAGAAAGAGAAAGAAAATCAGAGATGTGATTACTTTTTCAGGGAGAAACCGATTTCAGGTTCAACAAATCCATGGCGAAGTACAGAGATCTTAGAGATTTCGAAGGGAGAGGCTTGAGAAATTAAACCAAAATCGGAAACCCTAGATAGGGGAAGAGTTAAAGAAGAGAAGAAAGCGCTGGAAACGGCCATTGGAAAAAAAAAATTCTGTTTTTCGTCTCAATCGCTGGTTCTGAGTTCGACTGTTGCAGTGGATAGCCAGTTTCGGCTTTAAAGGGGACCGTTACAACGGTATAACGGACTGAAGGCGTTACCGTATGTTATAACGAAAAATACGCTCATGGGCATAACGGAATATAACGGAAAAAATTGCGCTGAAATTCAAATTTTGAATTTCAAATTTTCAAAAATGAAAAATAACAGATAAATAATGGAAAAAACGAAAAAAAAATAATAATAACGACCATTTTTTTTTCACAAAATTTTCCAAAAAATTACTCTCGTTATTATTTTTTGGGCATTTTAACTGTCCATAACGTAACGAGGTAGGTCCGAATCCGTTATAAGGGCCGTTTTTTAAACCTTGTTTTAACATCGTTGAAGTGCGAGTTTTACAATACTTTGGCGGGGCCCACGTGGGATAGTGAACAACACGTCAGATCGCATCTCAAGGAGAAAATATTTGAAGCGGCATAAATTTAGAAGCGGCAATCATGCACCAATCATATTGCGCCACATACACTAAGTGTGGGGCCAAGATGTTGGAGAAGGTGTGAGCGAAGGTTTTCACAGCCCACAATAAGAGCCACGTGGCACACTCTTAGTGGATTCTGACCATATGGATGCTTGGCCAATCACTAGGTGGACCTGCAAATCAAAAATAAACCTGATCAATAATTTCTTAGCGTTGAATTGAAGTTATTTTCATGGGTTGATTTTAACAGTAGGAATTTGAGCATTTTTTTTAGCTTTGTTTGGCTACAAAGATCCAAAGGTGGTTAATCACTAATCAGGCTGATTTTTGGTTTGCAGGTCCACCCAGGCACTCACCAAAAAATCATACGGTCTCTTATTGTGGGCTGTGAGCGGGGTGTGAGTGAAGGTTTACCCAATGATGTTGCACCAGGCTAACCCTTCTAAATGATTGGGCACATGATCATGGCATCTAAATTTCCGCGAGTAAAACTTCTGTCACAACGTTATGACAGATGCTTCTGTCACAAGACACAATACAAGCCACGTGGCACACTCTTATTGGACGCTAACCGTATGGATGTTTGGCCAGTCTCTCGGAGGACTTGAAAACCAAAATCAGCCTGATTAGTGATTTCTAACCCATTCGATTGAATTTATTTTCATGGGTTGATTTTAATTTTAACAGTAGGCATTTGAGCATTATTGAGCGTTATTTGGGTGTAAAGATCCAAAGGTTGTAAATCACTAATCAGGTTGATTTTTGGTTTGTAGGTCCACCGAGCGACTGGCCAAACATTCATACGGTCATCGTCCACTAAGAGTAAGCCACGTGGCTCGTATTGTGCGTGTTGTGACAGAAGCTTCTCCATCTCGAGTGATTCGTGTAATAAAGAGCCCAATTTCATCATGCACGTCTATATGAGCCACGTGGCACAGTTTTTTAGTTACCACTTATGGCATGGATGGTTGGTCCATCCCGTGATGGACGTACAGACCAAAACTCAGCGTCATTGGTAAGTTCTAACCGTTGGATTTTAGTCTTTTTCACGGGTGGGATTCGAATCATTATATATCAAACAGCCAAAAATACCAATAGGCCAAATTTTTTTGGTCGGTCGGTCGGTCACCTTGGGAAGGACCAAACATCCATAGGGTCAATGGTCACTAGGAAGGTCACCTTGGGAAGGACCAAACATCCATAGGGTCAATGGTCACTAGGAAGGTCACCTTGGGAAGGACCAAACATCCATAGGGTCAATGGTCACTAGGAATTGCCATGGACGTTGGTGGGGAGTACATACCAAAAGGCAGCCTTGAATTTGAGCTTTTTCATCATGGGCTATTAACTCATCCATATGCCTGTTCACGATGACCATTATGAAAAATGCATAAATCCAATGGCTAGAAATCACTTCAGACTGATTTTTGTTGTGTCTATTCCCTTGGGGGGTGGACTGAACATTCATGGCGGACGTGGGCCTAAAAGAGTGAGCCACGTGATATGAAAGAAGGATGTATCGAACTTTTAGACATCCGTATCAAAGCTCGACCATCAACACATCGTTGCAGGTGTCATCATTCACAGTGCCTAATATGATGGTACGGGAAAAAATTCGTTACTTCAAAATTTGAAGTCCATGTGCCTCTTGAACAGACTATCCAAGTTGTCCCTTACCTCTCCCTCTTTTACCTCGTGGGCCTATCTTGGCTAGAATTTAGAGTAAAACGAGGAGATCTAGATAAGGAAACATGAGTTTTTAGAGAATTAAGAAACTCTCCCTACCCAACTAACCAGGGGTTTAATGTACCTAGTAGTTAAATTACGTGTACGTGTCGACATTTTGGGAGGGGGACTTCAAATTTTGAAGTTCCCCGAGTCTAGCAAATTTTTTCTCAATACCATCACCGTACCTAAGTCAGACCTTTGGATGGTCTTAGACATTTGTGTCATGTGAATCTCGAGGACCATCAACAATCTAGACCGAAAGACAAATTGCCAGGCATGATGTAACACGAGTAAAATTTCGTTGACCGCTCACGATTTGAGCCACGTGGCACACTTCTGACCATATGTATGTTCGGCCAAACCTCATCAAGAGATTTGAGGAATATCTTCATCCTAGCCTTCTAATGGGCATAGTTGGAGCTGTCGAACAGGGTGGTTTAGATAGAGTTACCATCTTCTCTCGCCATGTCAAGGGGATGAGATCACATTTAGGTAGCTAAACCCTTTGTACAAGTGTTTAGACTCTAATACCAATTGAAGTTCCATTATCATTGATATGAAAAGACCTATAGGAGGTGAATAGGTCTATTTCAAAATAATTACTAAGATGTAAGATCTTAAACAAATGTAAAATAATAATCAACTTAAGCAATAAAAAATAGATAAAGAAAATAATTCACGACATAAAAATGTATAGTGGTCTGGTGTCGCAACACCTACAACCACTCTTCAAAAACTCCAACGAGCTATCACCTTCTTAATTCAGTCACACAAACAAACTTATACTAGCTGAATAGGGTAAGGACTCAGGCTCGATCGCAATCGATAAGAACAAAGTTTGATCTCAATCAAATTCTAACTTGGTCAAAACACTTCTTGACTTGAGCAAACTTATACTGGTTGAATAGGGTAAAGGACTCAGGCTCAATCGCAATCGATAAGGACAGAGTTTGATCTCAATCAAACTCTAACTTGGTCAAGACACTTCTTGACTCGAGCAAGGTAACAATATATCAAATACAACTATTCTAATATGGAGAGCACTCCTAAAAAGAAGGCTCCTAACTCAGACAACTCAACAAGATGATCCGGATATTACAAGTTCAAACAAATATCTCCCTAAAAACAAAGACAAGAGGCCTAAGAGATATTTCTCAAAACAAATAAACTCAGAGAAGACTTAAGAAAGCTCAAAAGAATTAGTAAAAAGTCGTAAGGAATAATGAAGGAAGGGGTATTTATAGTGAAATGAAGTGAAAAGGGGTTGGGTGAGAGTTGAATGCACAGATCGAGAAAACTCAAGACCGATCTAATAGATTGGTCAACCAGTAGACATATTTCCATCAATCAACTCCTCTATCAAATAGGTCTAGTCAGGTTTCAAGAACGATAGTCGGTCAATGAAGTTAACTTTATAATGAAAAGGCTTTTTTCAAATATGAAATATGATAGTTCTTTATTAAAAAAAAAAACAATACTAAAACAACAAAGTATGGCAATATAATAATCTTTAGTTTAAAAGTATTTTTTGGTCAAAGTAATGATAAACTTTTTCAGCATTTATTGGTCTTTCAAACTTGGTCAAATTCATAGATTATTGACTACTCGAGTTATAGTTTAACAGGGCCCGTAACGAAAGAGACGAGAAATACATACCAAAAGACCTTACCAAATATCGTGAAGGAGTTCTTCCTCAGATTTGAGGAATACCCTTCTAGAAGAAATGGCAAAATAAAAAGTTCCAATCCAACCGACAAGTGGCAAAATAAGAAGCTTCAACCCAACCGAGAGTTTGGATGACATGGTTTACAGAGGTGAATCTATAAATTGTGACAACTCGAGGAATAGTTAAAAAATCCAAAATCTGAAGTTGTCTGTGTAGAACACATGTAGTTATCAAGGGTGTGTTTTGGAAGCATGAAAGAAACAGTATAGAAAATAATTCGATTATTATTTAGGAACTGTTTTGAATATATGAAAATAATGGCATGGTAAATAATTAAGTGGTTATCAAGGGGCTGCATTGAAAACAAGAATAATGATATGAAAAGTAATATAATTAAGTATTTAGACATGCCTTTTTTCTAATGAATGATAAACTCTTGGAAACCAAAATATTTGATTTAATAAACGATGAGTACGGTGCATGAGGCATTTAATGACCTTTTTGTTTTTATTTTTATTTTTTGCTTTTGCTAACATGCATTTAATGAACTAACAAGTTGTATACTAAAAAAACATGAACTAAAAGGTGTCAAACATCTTGATTAGATAGGTTTTTAGTTTTAATAGGCAACTAATAGTGAACGTAGTGTGAATGTCATGTGGTAACCAAGTTTTGGCTTTAAAATAGTTATAGATTTGTACGTCAAGAACTATTGACACATAATGATATTTATATGCAAAAATCATTTCTAGGAAACTTATTCAAGGCAACTATATAGAGCCTCACAGTATTGGTTCAGTTCTATCATGAGTCACACACAAAATGGTTGTGTGAGAGAGAAAGAGGGTATTGTACAAAAAGGGGCACTTTATGACCAAGTGCCAACGGTTTTTAAAGAGCTAAAGGGCATATTCGAAAGAAAATCAAATGTGAATAGTTTTTCTTATCTTCATATTCAATAAAGGCGTGTTTGATTGCACAAAATTTTTCCAAGAAAATAAACATGGGAAATGCCTTAAATGGCTGATTGATTACAACTAAGAACACATATTACAATCATGTGAGAAAATAAAGGTGTGTTTTCAGGTGGAAATGAACTCTCGCCTACATGGATGGGAAATGAATTCCAAGCTTAGTAGGAAAAATTATCCATATATTAAATGGCTTGTTAGGGAAAACTATACAAATTTAAGAGGGCTATCTAACAAGGGACAGTCGCTCTATGGCACCCGTGTTTTTCAGTTGGGCACCCATCGCACCCCACCCCTTCTCCTTCGTCTCTCTCTTTCTCCCCTAGCTCTCTCTCTCTCTCTCCCTCCCTCCCCTAGCTCTCTGTCTTTGGGCCTTTAGCCCCCACAATGATAAACTACCGTGGGGACTATGTAGCCCACGGCCAACCCAACCGTGGCTACCATGGAGAGAGAGAGAGAGAGAGAGAGAGGTGGGTGCCCAAATTGAAGGGGGTATTTTTGGCCATTGTGGGTGCCCAGCTAAAAGATGTGGGTGCCTGTAGAGCAACCCCTAATTAAAATAATATTAGGCTCTCTGTATGTTTGCCCAGAATAGGTTTTCCAGAAATGATTTTTTTTGCGTATAAATTTCATAAAACATTTTTTGTATCAAGACTTTATGACAAATAAATCTTTTCGATAAAACTTTTAGTTGATCGCCATACAAAGCCTCCTTTAAAACAGAATGATAGATGTAGTTTTCAACTATTCCTACTCATAGTAGGATACGAATACTCAACTCACTAAAGTGAAGCTTCTCACCCTCCCCACTTGGAATATATAGAAAACTAGTGCAAAAAGTAATTAGTGGTGTGTTAGTTTTTAACACACTGGAGTTTCATTTAATTATGAACCCCTACTTCAATCCATGTACCACCCATCCAACCCCTATTTGTGCCTTTGATTCGTGCCATGTAAGTGATTGACACCTCTTAATGGACCTTCACCTAAAAATCACGATCCTAAGTCAATTTAAATGGTTATTATTGAAGCTACGGATCGCAAAAAGAAGGTTCATTAGTTAGGTTCAGTTGATTCGTTTGAGGACTATGGATCATCCAAGAGATATCCCAACTATTGAACATTTCAACGGGAGGTTACAAATACATATTCAACGTGCGATACTCAAACATAAAATGCAACTATTTTCATCAAATCTAAGTGTTTATATATAACCTTCATGGGATTTTACCTCTCTTTTTTTGTAGTTGAACATTTTAGTATTTTTCATTTTAAAATAACGGCCGTCATAACAATTTTAACTATTATTAATTGTTGTATTAAGTATTTTTTATCGTTTAACATGTCACACATTAGAAATAAAAAGATAATTTGCACCGTTATTTGACCTGTATATAACAATAATGCTAGCTAATCGTCCGTTGTAATGGTCCTTTTTACACCCTGCCTATAGATTACAAAAATGTTAATATTCAGTTTTAAAATAAAATAAAATAATAATATTATAATTTTAATTTTAAATAAGATAACCGAAACTTAAATGGTTTCATTGAAAGTTAATGGCCAACTTCGAGTTTTACAACTTCAAATTTTGCTTTTCTAACTCTTGCTCGAGTCGCAATAATTTTCAGGTTTGCCCATCCGAATTACTATTTTGCCGGTGTTTCCAAAACTACCCTTTTGGTTTGAACTTTTATATTTTGCCACTTCTTCTAAAAATGGTCCTACAATCTACTTGACTAATTATGCTTAGTTTGTTAACCTGGGAGAAATGTGTTACATGTGGAAATTAGTCATTGGAAAAGTGTTTATTCCTACCCTTCCTCTGTAAGACAAGTAGCCCTTAACCTGCCTCAACCTATGTTAAAGGTGGGTTATGGTATGTTTAGGATTTTGTGTCGTGCAAAGGGGAGGAGAGGGACCCTTTGTGACGACATGACACGCTTTTGTAGCAAAGTTGAACTCATTAAAAGGAACTTAATTTTGAAACATAAGCTGTTTAAATCTTTCAAGAATGTTGACCGAAATGTCCATTGTATTAGCAATTCTTGCTATTTGTTTTACCTACACAACCCACTCTTTTGCTTATCTATCAAAAAGTCAACACAAGTCAAATCAGCGATTAAGATCCCATGTTGAATCCATGGTTTTAAAAAGGCCGTTTAAATGGTAACGCCCCAAGCCCGTTTCCGTCAAAGCCGTTTAAACTGTAACGCTTTGAATTTAACAGCCGTTAAATTCTGAAAAAGTTTGTGAGAAAACGGCCATTAAATTCCCTTTTTTTTTTTTTTTTTGAAATTTCAAATTTCAGCGCCACTTTTTCCATTTTCCCCATTAAATTCTGTTAAAATCCGTTAATTTCCATTAAATTCTATTTTTTTTCATATATTTTTTTTCAATTTTGCCCCTGGCCGTTTCAATCCATTTTAACAGTAACGCCTCTAGTCCGTTAAACCATTAAAACGGCCTCCTTTAAACCTTGGTTGAATCTAATCATCAGTCAACGCAAGTCAAATCAATGATTAAGTGAGTTTTACATCTTCCTCGACAAATCTTGTTATCGAATTCTCCATTTATACTAGTATTGCTAGATCAATTTAACTCGATTAATGTATCCATTCGATTATAGGATACCTTGTTCCCTTAATCACCATAGAAATTTAAAAGTCAACACCAGTCAAACCTAAGTCAAATTTACTTGGTCCACTTTTATAGTCTTCTAATTTATCAGGGCACCCAAATTGTTATAGCTAGTTAGCTACAACGTGCAAAGGGTCTAAACAGGGCCTTGAAGGGTGCCCTAAAACTAATAAAGAAAAGGGAATGTCCTCGGAAACACCTTAAAAACAAAGCTAAAATTGAGGATGCCCTGATCCCCAAGAAATAACGGGAAAAAAAAACCCTCCTAATTTAGAGCCACCGCTTAAGAAACCCCAAATTTAGCGGAAGTCCCAGACTCCCAACCCAAGTACCTTTCCTTTCTTTCTCCCCCCTTTTCTTCATTAAGACATTTTGGCCATATGCCCTTTTATAGAGCAAATCACCGCGACGACGGCTCGATAAAAATAAAAAAAAGTCCAGCTCTTTTCTTCCTTCTCTCTACAATTTTTCCTCGTTCGATCTGATCTCATGCGATCGTGAATGCCGGTACGTTTCGATTCTCGCGAACTATTTGCTCTTGAATTTAATGTTCCGCCGAGCTGTATTGATCGAATTTCACGGAATGTTCATCGAGAAACCCTAGATCTTCGGTTGAGCTAGTTAGGTCTTTTTTCCTATTTTTGAGTCGAAATTTTGTCTTCGTTTGGCGAATTGGCGAGTCTCGGATTTCGTTTCGGTTAAGATTTTTTCTATCTGAATTTTGATACTTCGGTGTGATTTTTCTCCTGAACTTTGTTGTTCGAGCTCGTTCTTTCTTTATGTTTCTTCAGAGTTTGTGATGTTGGATCATTAGGTATTATAGGGGTTTTCTCTTTTAAGTCGGAACAGTTTGAATCCAAGTTTTTATTATTTTTTGGGTTGTGTCGATCTACGGTTATGCAAAGATTACTTTTTGTGTTGTTTTTGTAACAGTTTTTTCTCTACTCATCGCTTCAATAAATTACTGGTCGAAGATCTCCACTGAGGATACCCTTTTTTAACTAACTTCCAGAAAGTTGGTTGGAAGTATCTCGATTTCGAGAAAAAAAAAAAGTTAATAATTGAAATTCAGAATGTTTCCGGTACAATAGATTCTTTTAGTGTACCTGCGTTTATTCTCTTCTTTACCCGGTTTTATGGCAGGGTAACGATCAACCGTGTCAGAGGTTATTGCTTGAGCGACTTAGACCGGTTTTTGAGTAGGAGTCAACCGTGGATATGAGTTGCTACTGTTGGTTTGAGTAATGGCGGGAAGTACAAGATTCGAGTTGGCTTCGGGTAGTCCGGAGGGATCGGCATTTGCTGCCACCTATTCAAATGGGCAACGGGGGAACTATTCTGGTGCCAATTTGGACAGGTCGGGGAGCTTCAGGGAGGGAGTTGAGAATCGGATGCTAAGTTCTGGTCCTGGCTCGTCCAGAGGGAGCGCTACCTTGCCAGTAGATATGCCACCCTTATCCCAATGGCTGTCGTTGGAGCCGATCACTATGGGTGATCAGAAATTCACTCGTTCTGGAGAGCTAAGGAGGGTTCTGGGTGTTTCTCTTGGAAGCATTTCGGAGGAACATTCTTTTGGGGCAGCCCATTCTAAACTTCCTCCTCCAATAGCATCAGAGGAGCTAAAACGCTTCAAAGCAAGTGTCCTAGACACCTCTAACAAGGCCAGGTATTTATCTATATATTTATTTTTGTAATTATGGACTTGCACATTGCGTTACTAGACTTTGTTAAATGCATCACCTTTCTATATCCTGTAAAAGTCCTATTCTGTATACCCTATGTTGTACCCAACCCAGCCGTTCTCTGTCTTGGTGACTTAAGATACTTGGTGGTGTTTCTAGTTCACCCTGGTCATCTATTTGTCTGTACCTACCCTTGAACACCTAATAATATAGCATCTCCTGTCAATCATATCCTAAGCATGCAAAATGAACCTTTGGTGTAGATTGGGAAAAACCAAGAATGTAGTTACTTATGATTCATCGTCACAGAAGCACTCACATGATCTTGAGTAATGACTGCCTACTGAAGATTAATGTCTCTGACCAGGGATAGAGTGAAAAAGTTGACTGAATCCATAAACAAGTTAGATAAGTATCGCCACAGCCTTTTATCAAGAAAGCGACGGAACGAGTCTAGCGAAAGATCAGGCGGCACAAGCATGTTGAAGATGGGAAGTCAGATTCATCAAAACCCTCCAGACCTTGTAACTCAAAGACTAGAGGACAGGACTAAGAATGTTGTTCCCAATAAGCGTGTCCGCACATCAGTAGCGGAAGTACGGGTTTGTATTTGAAAATTTCCTGAGGCGTGATCTTCCTTAGCACCTTGTCTTAATCTGTCATCTATTTGCAGGTCTTTTTACCTTGTTCAGAATGATTTTTCATGCTTAGGGATTTACTTTTGTCTACTTGTTTATTTTCAGTATAATATATTGTATTTTATACAGTATAGTTTCTGCTTTAGCTGCCTTCTTTGGTTTCAAGAGCAGTGCCAAACCGAACTGTTACTGATTCTGATGATTAGGGAGCATTTATTGTTTTACATCATGGTTCCCCATACTTGCATGTATTTATTGCTCTGTGAAGCTTTTACTGCATTGTTCATTGATTAAGTTTTGAGGTCTTGTTATTTTTTTTTAATTTAAAATTATTATTTTTACTTAATTCAGTCAGAAGGTCGGAGTACTGCCCTGTCAAGGCAACCTGTGGTCCTGGACAAGGATAGAGACATGCTCAGAGCTGGGAGTGGGGGTTCAGTTCAGGTCGAAGAAAAGATCCGTGGACTGCCTGCTGGAGGGGAGGGATGGGACAAAAAAATGAAAAGGAAACGCTCTGTAGGCACAGTGGTTACTAGAGCCATGGATGGCGATCGAGAACTAAAACGGGCGATGCATCAGAAGCTTAGTAACGATCCTAGGTCGCGGTCTTGTGATACCCATGGTTTCGGGTAACTTCTTTTGTACCTTTAACACATCATTCCTTATTTTGTGATACTGTTTGATGCTATAAGACTTTCTTTTGTTCTAGTGTCAGCTATTACAGATAGGTATAAGTATTCTTTGAGTAGTTGCACTGAGGTATTTGCGGTTAATGCTAGATCACCATGTCAGGTTTTGGATTTTTTTGTGAATTTGTTGCTGCTTCATTGTTCATATTTCTTTTGTACTAACTTATTCATATCTGATTATTGTTGTCGTCGTCGTCGTCGTCGTCATTTGTTTTATATTGGAAGTTGAATACTTAGATTTGCAGACAGAAATGGAATATTAAAGCTTGACATAACTGAACTTGGAAACCAATTTGCTAACATGCATGATTGACATTAATAAAGAAAGTGTTAGGATAAGGAAAGATCAAACAAAGGAGAGTTTTATTTATGATAGTTTTCTTCTTTAATTAGGATTAGTATCAATTAGGGCCTGTTTGGTACATGAGAAAAAGAGTTCCAATGGCGAATATTATCTTGGCTAAATATTTGTTCATATCAATATTTAACAACGTTTGGTACGTGTATAAGCTAGCCACCATCCGCCACGTATCCAAAAATCTTCCTAATTTTCTATTAGTTTATTTTTATTTCTTTGGTTAAGTTTTGTATGTTATTTCTTTCTACTTTTCATCCAGCATCATTTCCCGGTATGATCTTCATTACCAAAATCCTCTGGCATTGTCGCCCTAGGAAACTGGGAAATCATGTACGACCACCGCTACTTGGACCAGCTGTCATTCATTGTCATTTCGATTGTTAATATCATTGTTGCAACCTTCGTCTTCTCAAACAAAAAATAGAAATAGAAAATTCAACTGCAATCACCATTGCTGGCAATCGTCTTCACTGAATATATTAGGATTTCACAACCCCTCTTCATCTCCTCAATGCTGTTAGCGCTGCTACTCCACTACCTTCCAACGTCCATCTTGTCTTTATTGGAGCTCTAGACCATCCCATCCCATCCAGGGCTGTTGTGTCCTCTATCAACCATCATTGTTTTTTTCTCAATTGCTCATTGCTGGTATCCCATCTTTATTTTTCAAACATGCTTGTTGGTACAACTGTCATGGTACAGACTGTCTCTCATTGCGCATAAACAGGTGCTCTTTCTTGCCTCCCACCATGAGCTGCTGCAGCCGTTCCCAACTGCCCTAGCTACTGCGAATCTGACACCTCTGTCTACCGTCATCATATTGCAGCCACCCAATTTCACCATCGCTGTCCAAAATTCTGCTATTGTTTATTGGTCGCCCGATCCACTCATCAACTGGTCCGCCTGTTTGCTACATCAACCATGTTTGTCTGGTTCACCCTCGTGTTCGTGCCACCAACATCCGTTGGAGCTGCCGCACTGCCGGTGCTTCATCTACTCTTCATTCTTCTCAGAACCCTTGTGATATTTCTCATTTGAGTTTTCAAACCCCTTTTAACCTCTTTTGTTCGTGTGAAACCAACGAATAGAACACCCAAAATTCAAATTATGTTCTTTTTGCTTGAGGACTTTTAAAAGCCCAGGCCCTTGAGGCAAAAAGATGCCCACATCCACTCTATCTCGGCCCACAACCTCCTCCCATCTCCTCTTGGCCTAATTTATAGAGGCTGAACCCCCCTTTTTTCTTACCTTTACAGGGTTTTGGTCTTTTTGCCTAAACTGAGTTTCTTCTCAAAGGATCATACTTGGTCCAGTAGAGGCCCACATCATTTTTAAAGGTTCATCTCCAATTTGAGTTGTGCTTATTACAGCACTTATCGGGAAGTGATCATCGTTTCTCATTAGGTACCACATCCGGCAAACAGGTGCATGTTCACAATCATCTCTATATGACAATTCCTACATTAGTTGCTGCAAACTTTTTCAAACTAACGGTACTCCATGATACGTATTAGTTTGAAGGGGAGTAATAAGGATAGTGTTAGGATAAGGAATGATCAAATAAATAAGAGTTTTATTTAGGATAGTTTTCTTCTTTAATTAGGACTAGTATCAATTAGGTCAGATTTGCTTCTATTTCTATAGGTTGTTTGGTTTCTATTTTCACCAGTGTTATTCTCTGTATAAACCCTAAGAGGGCTAATGCATTGAACACCCAAAAATATTCAATAAACTTTGTTTTATGTTTTTCTATCAGACACATTCAAATTTGGGACATTACAGTTTTCATTCTTTAGTTTAACCTCTCTATGACATATTGTAAGGTGATGATGTCAAAAATTAACCGTATGATCTTTCTCTTCTTTTATGTATTCTTGTTTTTAGTTATTTTCTCTATCCCCGCGATCTTATTAGGGGACTGCAAGATTAATGCAACAAATTACGAGGTTGAGATTTTGTAGTATTTTTTTAGGTTATTGATTCTTTTTCGTACCTACATACAAAAAAAGCAGTATAATAAAAGAAAACCTTGTATTAACCGTGAAAGCAATCTGAGATCAAAACAATATCTGGTTTCATTTGTTAAAACAGTTGTAGGAAATAAGGTTATCATAAATCTATTGTTTCCAATTAGGCATTTTTTCTACTCCATTGTTCTATTTCACCAAAAATGCGTGAGGGAATTTATGGCCTAGTAATACAGATCTCATTCAATCATTCGAATCCATTGGTGCACGTTGATGGTTGTGGTCCGAGACTTATACAGTTGTACCCCATTATACTGTTTGTGAAGTGGCTATTAGGGGGCTGGAGTTACGGTCTTATATTTTTGATACTCCAGTCATTACAAACTTATATTTGTGGCTTGTAAGTGGTAACTTGTTGGGATCCTGAACTTTTCATACCACTCCTTGTGAAAATGTTTTTTTCTAGAGTATTTGTTAGAAATTTAGGAGCTTCTGTTCTTTCCTGTATAGACTCTATGGCTCTACCAATATTCCAATAAGGCTTGTTATAGTTATTCTTGCTTTTATGATAGAATATTTCAGCTGTGCATTTTATCCTTCTTTTGAACTTCAAAGGTTTAGGTTTTACTTCTGTGTTCTGCTGAATCACATATTTGTTGAATAATTTATTGGGTTAGGATATTTTTGATACGCTTTATCTTGACATGACATTTGACATGCCTACGTTGTGCCCCTATGGAGATCCATCAACGGATTTCTTTTGGTGGGGATGATCTTCTGAGGGTGATCTCCTCATCATGAAGATCATCCCCACAAAAAATCAGCCCATTTGACATTTATAGCCCTATGAATAGTGGATTTACAAGTTGAAAATTCTGGAATGTCCATTTCACTCTCAACTTGAATTCACATTTGATTGGGTTAGAAATTTCAGAATGGGCTGATTTTTGTGAAGATCTCCATAGTGAGTAGGTCAACCTCATTAAAAATCAGCTGCTAATTCATCTCCTTGTGGTACCCACATAGGTGTGTCAAATGACCATGTCGAATTAAGCGTGTCAAAATAACCCCACCCTAATTTATTAGATAGCTTATATAAAGTTTCCTGAGTGTAAAAATGAAAATAATATTTCTGTTCTTGAACTTCACATATCTTCCAGATCAGGTCCTTCCAATGGAATTTCTGCAATTAACAAGTTGGATGGTGCTTCCCAACCTACTAGTTCAAATGCCCGCGCAATGCCCAGGAATGATCTGGAAAATGCCTCTCTTCTTAATGATAGAAGGGATCGTGCAGCTGGTTTAGATAAAGAGAGAGTTGTAGCGAAGGGAAACAACAAGTATGTATGAACTCCTTTACGTAATAGCAATTCTGTAGTTGATTTGTAGAATCAAATTAACTTCCAAACGGGAACTTATTACAATCAGGAGGTCCATTAGGTTTCCTTTGCCTTCTTGATTGTCTGACATTTTCTGTTTTATTCACATTTTTCATTTTGTTAATGATCCATCTGTGACCCTGTTATCCAGGCTTATTCGCGAGGACAATCAGATAGGCAGCCCTAGTCAAGTGATAAAAGGAAAGGCTTCTAGGGCACCGCGAACTGGTTCTGGTATGGCAAACTCATCTCCTAACTTCCCTCGCACACCTGGATCCCTTGATGGATGGGAACAGTCTCCTTGCTTAAACAAAGTTCAGTCTGTGGGTGGGGCACACAATCGGAAGCGTCCTATACCTACAGGATCATCTTCACCCCCTGTGACTCAATGGGTTGGTCAGAGGCTACAAAAAAACTCACGCACAAGGAGAGCAAATCTGGTTTCTCCTGTCTCAAATCATGATGAAGCTCAGATACCGTCTGAAGGATTTCCAGCTTCAGATATTGGTGCTAGATTAATTTCTAGTGATGTCAATGGATCACTGCTCCCTAGGGGAGTATCTAATAACAGCCAACAATATAAAATGAAACTTGAAAATGTTCCATCTCCAGCCAGATTGTCTGAAAGTGAGGAATCAGGAGCTGGTGAAAACAAATTGAAGGAGAAAGAGATGGATAACGGTGAGATAGAGGACAGAGCTGTTAATGCAGTCCACAAAGTTGGGTCTTTTACATTGCCTACAAAGAAAAATAAATTACTTATTAAGGAAGAAATAGGAGATGGTGTGCGGAGACAAGGAAGGAGTGGAAGGGGTTCATCACTGTCAAGAGCATGCATTCCCCCAATGAAGGAAAACTTGGAGAACCCAGCCACAGCAAAGCCACTGCGTACAACGAAGCCTGGATCCGATAAGAATGAAAGGTGTTGTGATTTTTCTGACCAAGGAATTAGACTTGTTGTTGTGCCTTTCTGGAATGAAATTATTGATCTATCACTATTCATTTTTGTTGTGCAGTAAATCAGGTCGTCCACCTTCAAAAAAGCTGTCAGATCGCAAGGCTTTTGCTCGTCCTGGGCATGCACTAAATAGTGGTTCCTCTGATTTCACAGGTAGTTTGTAAAATAATTTGTCAAATTCGGCCATCATACATGTAGTGAAGTCCTTTCACATCTGTCACAGATATCTCTAGTACTCCTGAAAAATGCTGTAATTTTTGGTTATTTTAAAAAACCTTGCCAACTTCAATCTTCCCCGAGGGATTAGATATCTTGTAAGAAATTGAATATTTTCCTCTGGATAATGTCATCACATTCTCACAAAGTCTGATATTTCTAATTAAATCAATAAAAATTGAATTATTTTTTTAATATATGATTTCCTCATTCTTCTTAACTTTCCTGGGAAAACCGAGAAAAACAAAATAAATTAAAAGCATTTCTCTGTCTGCAAATGGCCACAAATGAGATTCATAACTATCTTAGACATACCGTGCCCAGTTATTCTGGCTGTTAACATATGCCATCCATTCCAGGTGAATCCGATGATGATCATGAAGAACTATTGGCAGCCGCAAATTCTGCTCATAATGCCAGCTGTATGCATCTAATCTTTTCGCGTTAGGCATCACTTTCCTTTTGTTTATGAGGATTTTTATAGTTGTAGTGCTACATGTACTTGTGTTTGCAGATCTTGCCTGTTCTGGTTCATTCTGGAAGAAAATAGAACCGGTTTTTGCTTCTGTCAGTTTGGAGGACACAGCCTACTTAAAGCAACAGGTTATAACCAGAATCAACTTATATACAAATAATTTACTGGATGCTTCAGTTGTAGTATTTTTTTATGCTTACAGATGGCCTCCATTTTCTTATATTGACTTTTGGATCAGTTAAATTTTGCGGAGGAGCTTGATGAAAGTCTGTTTCACATGTTTGGCTCAAGCTGTAATGTTCTGGTATTGTCTATTGGCCAAACTCCACTTATTTTACAGCATCTGTTGGATATTTAGAAGCATGCACGTTTCCCCTGTCTTGCTGCCTGTTTCCTTTTCAGCTTGCTTACTTTTAAACCAGCATAAGACTTCATCAAATGGAATTTTAATCTCTTGTAGTCATCACATGCATTCCTCTTCAAACTGCAAACAGTCATTTACGTTTAATCTCATACCAACAAACAGAAGATAAAAAAAAAGAAACAGTTTAGTCTACATTATTTATTGTTTATGGATCTCCTTCATTTGGTAGTTCTGATGTTGTTCTGTTTTCTCAGGGTGAGCTTGTGGGCAAAGAAGTGCCATTGTCTCAACCTCTTGTTTCTGAAGAAAGACAAGGAATCCTATTGAACAGAATCGGGTCAAATGAATCAGTTCAAACTGTCGATTCGATGTATCAACTACAGGACGTTGATACTTTATGTGGAAAATTAGACACCGAAAGAAGGTTTGAGAAGATTACTCCCCTGTACCAAAGAGTTCTTTCAGCTTTGATTGGAGAAGATGAAACTGAAGACTTTGACCATGGCTGTGAAAGGAGACATGCATCTTTTCAGTATGCTAGTGATGATTCTCCTTGTGGTACATGTATCGATATTGATGTTGGACCTAAAGATGGGGAGAGAACTGAATCGGAAATTGAGTCAGAAGTAAATCTTCGGAGCCGGAAGCATTGTTTGTTAGACAGCTTTTCTTGTGATGGAAGTACTGACTCTAACAGTTTTAGGAGCTCTAGCATCCGTAATCCTCTCTATAATGATGAACTGTGGCAAGGAGATGATGGTTTGGTACATTCAGAGGTTGGGGTTATCTGTGGGTTTGGTCAAAACAATCTGGATGGACCCCAACCTGCACACACAAATATTTCTGCCATTTCTTCCTTTGAATGCCAATATCAACAGATGTGTCTGGACGACAAACTCATGTTGGAGCTGCAGAGTATTGGCCTATATCCAGAGGCAGTGGTAGGCTCTATTTCATATAATTTCTATTGTTTTTCTAACTTGATCTTTTGTTCTTTCTATGAAAAAGGTTTTTGTTATTTGACTGCATTCTTTTGAATTAGTTTTAACAGTATTAGTGTGACGCCAGGGACACTTATTACTGTTAGACATTTTAGTTCATTACATGGTGATAGTATTTTGTTGTGGATCATAGCATTCTTATTTTGGGTCTGGTAGCAGTATTCTTTCAGTTATTTGTCATCTTATGGTTTTTCTTCTCTTGTTCCAGCCTGATCTAGCAGAGGGAGAAGAAGAAAAGATTAATAAAAATATTGTTGCACTTAAGAAGGGGCTTTACCACCAGGTTGTGTTGCAGTTGTTGCACAAGTATTTCTGTTCCTATATATATATAAAGTAGAAAGAAAGTTAAGCGTTTTACAAAATTTTCTTCTATAAGCAAATTGATTGACCTTGGACATTTTGTACTCCGATCTTTTTTTGAACCAATGATCAGCATTTTGAAATGAAATGCTTAGTTACTCTCTCTCGCTCTCTTATTTTGAGGAACTTGTTTTTTTATTGATTTGATAGGTGAGGAAGAAGAAAGGGCAGCTATGCAAGATAGATACAGTTGTTCAAAAGGGGAGAGAGGTGGAAGGACGGTACGAGATGCAAGAACTTGGTCATGCTTCTCATACTAGATTTTTTCACCTTATAGAAATAAACATAATGTGATTTAATGTGCAGGGGCCTTGAGCAGGTTGCTGTGAACAAACTTGTTGAGGTGGCTTACAAAAAGCAAATGGTAATTATATCTTTATTCATGCACTTTTTTTCTTCTAAATTTGGATGCTGTCGAAGAAGTTACTGGATTCTTGTGGATTCATAGTGTGTAGAAGGTTTTTTGTTGCTACTAGTACCACACATCTATCAAATTCCTATATTGTATTCTATTTGGTAATGAACTTAGCCAGTTACAAATATCTCCAACAAAAGGAGCAAAAATATGTTGCTGTTCTGTGAGGATCACACACAATGTGTTCATGGAAAATGTTTCCACTTTAGAGTCATTTGTTGATTAGTTTATGTACCTGCCAAGTTGTTGTATTATTTTTCGTCCTACAGAAGTAAACATTGCACTGAAGCTGAGAAGCCCTCAACAATGAGGTCTCCTTATCTAAGATTTTGCATTCTATTTTGTTGTTGAGAAACTGAAATGGGAAGATTGCCAAACTTGAGAACCCCACATCGAAACCTTCAATCTAATTATCTGTTTCTTCTTTTTGTTGGGGCCTAATTTGAAGGGCTAGAGAGGTTTTATTTATCCGGACGGCAGGTTTATATCCTGATCGTTGAGGAAGAGAACCCTTGTGGGAAGTCGGGGCGATGGAGGAAAATTCTGGGGGAAAGGTGGCTTCTGGGAAGGAAGTGTGTGGGCTTCTCAGAGGATCCATGAGATTGCCAAGCTCTTGTGATCCACCGTCGAACCTATTCCAATGGATTGACTCAGATCGTTGGACGCCACATTGATATCGTGCTTCAAGTTGACTCTCCTTCTGCTTCCTCTAGTATCCTCCCTTTGCCGATTACCCATTTTGAGACAACAGATCATACCAAATGCCCCAAAGAATTTCTAATGTATTGGTCACTAATTGGAATAAAAGGTGCAGAGTGAATTTGAACCTAATGCTTGTTACGAACTGATCCAATGGATGGGATCAATAGTCTCCTTCCTCTCCCGGCTGGTCACGTATCCCCACCTCTCCCGTTACCTATCAGCAAATGGAGGCTTGAAAGCTGGATTGCTATAGCAATCGCATCCCCTAGACCACTACCATGCAGTTAGGTAGGGGACAATCAATCCGTTGTGAGAGTTACTTCGGAACAAAAAAGTAAACTCAAAATCATTTTGGTTATTCTCTCAATTCCAATAAACTGCAACTGGTGGAATGTTTCAGTTCTCATCAATAGATCGAAAGCCATTTTCTGCAGTAGCTCAAGGAGATATAACCTTGGATCTGTCTCAATGTTTCAAAGGGCGTCCACGTTTGACTTTTCCATTGGATCAATGCATATCTTGCCAATCTAAACTAAATCCCATAGATATTTGTTAACAACTTAAACCCTTGAAGCGAAACGAATTTCCACGAGTCTGAAATGCAAGAATGTGTGTTGAATTACAATTCTTTAACTGTAACTTGAATTTCAAAAAAAAAAACTGTAACTTGAATAGAAAATCATTTACGAAGTTTGTAAACTGCAATAACAGTACTAATATTATATTTGTTCCATTAGTAAATTATAATATATCTGAATTCCTTTCAGTTAGATTTATAAAAGTATAGTCGAATTAAATTTATGGAGCGATATTTACAGGCCTCTTTCTTCTACTTCAAGTCTTCAATGCTTATGGACCAAGATGGTCATTTTGGTTTATGTGCAGTTAAAAAAGTTAGTTTCTGGAAATATAAAGCTCGCTTGGAAATATTACTTCCCGATACTTTTATAAAAAATGTATATCTGTTTTGATATATCCAAAATGAGTATCCATATAATGCACTGATTAATATCTTAGGGTATTTAATTGAACAAATATCTATATAAATAATTTGTAAATACTTCTACATATCAGAATTTTTGATATATCCAAAATGAGTATCCATATAATGCACTGATTAATATCTTAGGGTATTTAATTGAACAAATATCTATATAAATAATTTGTAAATACTTCTAAATATCAGAATTTTTATTGCCTCCCAACCTTTGCCACTCAAGCTCCGTTCTTTCTCTTGCTTCTGCCTCGTAGATCTGTGAGTGCAACGAGACATCATCAATTTGTGCCTTTATGAGTAACGGTGCTAAAGAAAATTGACAAGAGATACCTTGAAGCGATCAATTTCGTTACCTTGGTTCTATTATTCATAAGGAAGAAGAGATTGAGGAAGATGTTGCCCATAGAATTAGAGCGGGGTAGCTAAAGTGGAATTGAGCTTCCAAAGTGCAACGTGATTGATGTGTGCCAATCAGAATAAAAGGAAATTTTTTATAAGACAACAATAAGACCGATGGTGCTTTATGGAGTAGAATGTGGGGCAATCAAGAAACAACATATTCATAAATTGAGTATAGCCGAGATGAGGATGTTAAGATGGATGTGTAGTAAGACAAGGAATGGCAAAATAAAAAATGAACACATATGTGAAAATATAGGAGTAGCCCTGGAAAGTCAGTTGAAATGGTTTGGTCATGTATAATGAAGACCAATGACAATACCAGTGAGGAGGAATGTGCAAGTCAAAGGGCCTAAAAGGGCGAGGGGAAGGCCAAAACGGACGTGGAGTGAAGTTCTAAGAGGAGATTTCAAGAAACTTGCCTTAGAAGAGTTTAGATAGGATTGAATGGAGGAAACAAGATTTGTGCAGCCGGCTCCGTACCACTGGGAAAAGGCTTATGATGATGATTAGTAATGGTGCTAAAGGCGCTTTGTTATAGGATGGAAGCAGTATGAGAATAAAGGCTCAATCAAATGTGAAGAGAATGAGGGCCGTGGACCTCTACCATATCCATGTGCTGGCCATAGCTCAATCAATTCATTCCTGAAATGCGTAATCTTGGTGTCGTTGAAAGCTAATCGAAGAAGTTCTATCAATATCAAATTAAGGCATTGACAATTTTTGACCCAAAAGAATGTGCCTACAAGTAACATATTGGTACTAGATTGCACGAGTTTCCTCTTTTTCTCGTCTATTATGTGTCGTGTGGTCCGGTGTTTTTTGGGTGCACCATAATATGGTGTTTCACTTTGTTTTCATGATTCTGCATCAATCCTTCTAGTTTGAATGAACTTGCTTTCGAGTTCGATGTTGTGTGGCTTCACATTTTCGTTGTTGTGTCTTCTTACAACAAGAAGATGGTCATTGTGTTCTTCAGGAAACTTTTGTTGGGAACAATGGGCTCATTTAACCCCTTTCTTCACGGACTGATGTGTGAAAAAATTGGGGTAACAATTCCTACATACTCTACTTGTATTGTAGGTTGAAACTGTCCTGATTTCAACTCCAAGTTTGACTTAGTTGTAGCATGTACTATTATTTTTTGCAAACATGTAACTAACCTCGTTGCGTGTTTTTGGTTGGGTTCTTGTTAATGTCTCTAGTTTGGGTTTTTGGACTACGTCTTGCTCGCTACCCTCAAACCTTTTAGCGCATCTTCCACTGTCTGTTTGGAAATTACAGTAGGTATTGGAGACTTATCCTAAATATGACGTTCTGCCACCCATCCTTCCGAAAGAAGTAAGCATGCTTCTATGGATCTTAAATGGTTCTTCATTCTTCCAACCGAGGTTTTCCTAGAAGAATATGGCGCTTTTCCATCAAAGATTTTACACTATATCCTCATATGTCATTTAAGGGACTAGTGTACAAATAACTGACCGTCTGGGTTTTTAATTCTTGTATTAGATCCAAATTGATCAAGTTCTCCACTGTGTCCTCAGAAATGAAATTGTTGTTGCTATGTTCATCAATCATGACAATGGCCACCTTTCTTAAGATCTTATATGCCTTCCTATACTCAACCATTGGCAATGACTTTGTTATGGTTTCCTCCAAGATTTTCTTCTCAGATTCGTTCTCGGATCCTAGGCTTCGATTCTAATACCAGCAATATGAGTATAAAAGCTTATTGAATGTAAAAACTTACTGAATGTGGTTGATTAACATTGCATTAATTAAATGCAAAGTATCATACCTCACACAAGCATGAGCAAGAAACCATATGCTCATTGAGCATCGCAAGCGAATCTCCAGGAAGCCACTTCCAGGGGAGAAAAAGAATCACTTTTTTTTTCATACAAATGAGAGCTATTGCATGGCTTAAAATAGACGTGCTGGACAACATCCTTTAATAACTCCGAATTGGACACATTATGACTTACTAAAATAGAACTACTTTATAAAATCAAATATCTTTTAAAACTCCTACTCTTTGACTTAAAAGAAAAGACTTTCCCAAAACTAATATAAACCTCTAAGGCTTACTACACTTTTTGTTTAATTCTAAAGAAAAAAAAACCAAATTAATAATCCCTCCATGGACCTGTACTGTGTCTGGAGTTTGGTCAATTCTGAATTGCATAATCTTGGTCTCGTTAGAAAGATAGTCGAATAAGTTTTCTGTTGACACCAAAAGTAAGGCATTCAGACACTTTTGACCCAAAAATAATAGGGATGCAAATGGCAGACACGTTTGACCCAAAAATAATAGGGATGCAAATGGCAAGTTTAAACTGCACTGTTTTCCTCTTTTTCTTACACTTTGCATAAGCTGACTACAAAGCTTGCTATCCGGTGCTCCTCTGGTGCGCCAGAACATAGAGTTTCATCCTCGGGTGCACCAGGCTTCACCTAAGATTCAACAAGGAAGTGGGCTAGAGAACTCTTGCCTTGTTCTGATGCTTTGGTGTTCATTATGCCACAATGTCAGCTTAGTATCATGTAAAGAAAGCGTCTCAAACATTTGAAACCTATACGCAGTTATAAATTGTATTAAGCACCATTTGTTGAGTGATAGTCTTCGCTAACACGTGCTATTATGTTGGTGATATCCATCAGCCTGGCAGATACAATACAGTCAATAAACAGTAACTAACATGTTAAGTTTTCACATGCACATCTAAATAAAGCATACGCAGGGAAAAGTTATCAACCTTCACATGATTGGTAATTGAAGCCTAGGGAGATGGGGAATTGCATTTCAAATCTTTGACCATGATAGCTGATAAAAAATAAGAAAAATCTTATAACAATAGTTTGCAATTATTTTAGTTGTGCAGTATCTTTAGGAGGTCATTTTGATCTCTTAGGCACGCTTGTTTCTTTATTGGCTTTTGCCCTTTAATATATTGTACACTAATAAAAAAATTACTTTAATTGTGCTGTAATTCTTAAATTACAGCACTCACACTTTCCTGTGTGGTCAATGCCAAGGCTTGTTGGGGGTACAAATTT
Source organism: Euptelea pleiosperma (assembly GCA_035048495.1). Taxonomy (NCBI): domain Eukaryota; kingdom Viridiplantae; phylum Streptophyta; class Magnoliopsida; order Ranunculales; family Eupteleaceae; genus Euptelea; species Euptelea pleiosperma. The sequence goes on along the minus strand of CM068544.1, from coordinate 33,716,946 downwards.
TTGCTGAATCATGGACTTCATTTCATTCTATGCCTTCATTTGGCTATTGAGTAAGAACGATAGTGAGTATTTTTTAGTTGAAAACTAAATAAAAATTGAGATTCATTGGACTGTAATATCAGGGTTAATGCGAAAATATGAAGATGTATTTACTAGTCTTGGGTGGTCTTATAAAAATAAAAAGTAGACCATAAAATTTACTAGTCTTGGGTGTTCTAGTTAGATGAATAATGTGAACTATTGCCTTGCATTAATTGTAGACCATAAAATTCCTCTGTGACCAATTTTGACAGGCTTGTCGGGGAAGTAATGCTTCGAAGGGTGGAGTCAGTAAAGTCTCAAAACCAGCTGCTTTGGCCTTTGTTAAGCGGACTATTGCAAGATGTCGGAAATTTGAGGATACGGGTAGAAGTTGCTTTAGTGAGCCTGCACTGTGGGATGTCATTTTTTCTGCACCTCCATACAACAATGATGCAAAATTTGTTGATAGTGTTGTCACTGGGGTTGCTGCAAATACATATGTTGAAGCTCATAGTAGTCAACTAGAATCGACGGCATCAGGTAATGCAAATTAATGCTCATGTCATGTTTGGTATGATGCCAATGAAACCTCAATAATAATTACAATTATCTTCTGTATAAACATCTGCTTTCTGGATGGGCAATTGGTCTGTTGTGGGGCTCTGCATGCCACGACACTAAAAAAACACAGGTGTTTGTTGAGGCTCATGCAACAAGCAGATATAGCATTAGAATCTGTGCCATATCTGCTTCAGCATGCTCTAGGATCCTGTCCCAAACACTTCCCATTCGATAAATTGCTTCAAAGCCAGTTTCTTTGTACCCAGTTTAACTGTATTTTACTTTGGTTTCTATCTGCAGCTGTGGGTGCTGTTTCAACTATGGTTGAGCGACATGGTCCTCATGGTGATAAGCTTGAGAGGGATTCTTCAGATGCATTTCAAGCTCTCACTCACTCGTCTGACCAAGCTTTTGCAGAACATGAAACGATATCAAACAGAGTGAGGAAGAGGGAAGTGCTGCTTGATGATGTTGCTGGCAGATCTGCCTCAAGAGCCACATCGGCTCTTGGCAACACTCTCTTGGGTGGTGCAAAGGGAAAGAGAAGTGAAAGAGATAGGGATCAGCAAAAATATATGTTAACAAGAAATTCTGTTGCCAAAGCTGGCCGTCCAGCATTGAGCAGTTTTAGGGGTGAACGCAAAACAAAAACGAAGCCCAAGCAAAAGACAGCTCAGTTGTCAACTTCAGGAAATGGTCTTCTTGGCAGGGTTACAGAAACAACAAATCCTGTGCATCCTTCAGTGTGTGGTTCCAATGAAACAGTGACTAATGGTAGTGGTAAAGTAAGCAGAGAAATGGGGTTGCTGTCACCTGGTAACGTTCCTCAGGATTCATCTAAAGAAACTGAGGAACCCGTTGACTTTAAAAACTTGCAGCTACATGAAATAGACCCCATAGAAGAATTAGGTGTATCTAATGACCTCGGTGGGCCTCCAGATCTCGGTTCGTGGTTGAATTTTGATGAAGACGGTTTGCAAGACCATGATTCAATGGGCCTTGAAATACCTATGGACGATCTTTCGGAGTTGAATATGCTTATCTGAAGACAGCCCAGTGTATATCCTTGTGCATTATTATTCAAGAGTTTAGATAAGACTGCTAGCGCCGTTGTCAAGATACAACTAACTACTTAAATTATCTGTCTCATCCGGATCGGCACTTGTAATTATTGTAGTCCATTCTTTCCTATACTTCTTTTAAGAAGATGTTGAAGAGTCCTGATTGTTAATGTGATCCCGAGAAATTTCCTTACTTGTACCAAATCACAACCTGTTTAAGAGTCTTTTCATTCCGAGCTAGTATATCAGTTTTGTTGACTTCTCCACTCATCGTATCCATAGCAGCTTTTTTGGATCTGCATGTTATTGCAAACTGTACAATTATTTCGTTTCTCAAAGAATCTTGAGACCTTTATGACCAACAACTTGTTTTCAGGTATACCTGCATGAGTATCAACATGCTCTGAGATGCACTTAATTAAAAGGTACTTAGCATTTTCATCGTCATTGAACATAGAAATGCAATTGAGCAAATTCAGAGACCTGCATTGTTATCAGTGCAACTATCAGATCAGCACTGGTCTCATGCCTACATCTGGTTCTTTCCCACAAGTATCTTGGGTTAATTCTTGAAGTCACCTTACTAATCCAAGGATTTGTGTGCTTCTCTCATAGTTTTTTGTTATCTAGATGGTATGAAGTGGTGTTTAATTTCTATGAGGAGATTTCCTGCTATGTGCATTCATTCTTCCCTTGGTTTGATAGATTTCAACTTCGACAATGGCAAGGGAAAGGGAACTTTTTGCAGTCGATGTGGCTACTTTGAACTGGCCGGTGTATGTGAACTTTGGGGTTGTTTTGCATGTCTTTTAGGGCTTTGACATTTGGGATTTGGGCAGCTCTTTCCTATGGTAATATTTGATCAAAATTGAGCTTGCATGGACTCCTGGGCCTTTCTGATTGTAATCATGTGGACTCAACAAGGAAACCACTCTTGGAAGATCTGCTTAGGGCACTAAACAATCTCGGTGTCTGCATCTCAGCTGGACTTGGTCTTCACTTTTTGACACTCATTGCAAAACTGAGCTTTCAAGGGTTGGCATGGAAGGTTTCTGGTGGTACGTTGATTATTTGTTGTTATATTTTTTTACTACTTTGCTTCAGCCTATGAAATGCCATCTGACTCCATTTCTTGTATAGCAAATTGATAATAATGCATCCTCTTCTGTAAAATATGGGGCGTTACTGCTTATAGTCTCAACACAGTCAAGTTCTTTGACATTTATGGGGTAAGTAATGGAGATGCAAATTTTCCATCCAAAAAATTTGGCCTCTTTTTCCTTATATATTAGAGGCTCAATTGCCCTAACATTTTTGGTATTTGCCGTGTCTGGTGTCAAACAGCGCTGTTTTCTTTCCCCGAGCAGTTGGACTATTTTCCCCTTGCATGCATCAAACGTCTTGCGATTGGTTAGAATGTGCTATATTTATTCCGAACAGGTTAGCTTTTATCTGACCACATCTCTTTTGCTGTTTACAGTGTACTTACTGTATCTGCTTCTCGAGGGATGATTGCCATGGATTTGGTTTGTCATGTTCTTATGCCGTGGTTGCCCATGATTGGTGCCGATACAACCTAAATGCTTCCTGGCATGCTCTCTTTAGTACGAGGCAAGTATTTCATGGTTCTATCAGGCCTCTGATTTTCTTAGTTGATGTACAGAGAAGCTGTGTTGTCTCTTTGCCTCAACCTTTGGTTTTATCTTGCTGTTGTTCTTTCTTTAGTAGTCAGGCCTTTCACAATGTGCTAACTGCTAAGCCAGTCGAGAAGTTCATGGTACACATGGATTGGTGACAACAAATATGGTAGCTGCAAATGGTAATAATCTCATTTCTGCTATTGTGTTGCTTCCCAGTCTATTATGCTATTGTAGTTGTCGCTGCCTTCCAAATTTATCAGATGGAGCTACAGATTGCTTTGGCTGTGTAGTAGTAGTGTATATGATCACGTGAAAAAAATTCTTGGACACATATAACTGGTGAGCCTCTCTATGTTCTCTTCTTAATAACTGAATCCACCTGGCAATGTTTCCTCACTCATGGTCGACAGTTGATGATTTCTACAAATTTGTGCTTTTATTTTGTTTGACTGGGGTCTATAGTTCTGCTACGGTGCACAAGAGCGCACTGGAGTTTCCTATGCTGGCTGCTAGTTCAGTTGTAGCGCGCTAGCGCACGTACTCTTCTCCTGTTCTACAAATCTACAACTCTATTGGCCCAGGGATTAAAGGGATCTGACAATCCAGCCAACATGAAGTTTAACCATATACATCCACACACACACAGATATACCTGAAATTATCCCCTTGATTTTCTGAAAGAAAACTAGAATACCATTCCCGACCTTCTATTTGTCCCCAGCGCCTTTCTCAATGGATGTTGAGTAATTCAAGTTGAGTATGCCCTTACGGAATGAGAAGATCAAGCCCCATCTAGATATCATTTGTGTTTATGTACAGTAGAACCTCTATAGTTTAATATCCTTGAGACTTGGCCTAGCCTGTTAATTTACAAAAGTTATTAGATAATAAATAATAAAGGTATAAAATTAGAAATCGTTACTAAAGAGGTAATGAAACTTATCAGGTTAACATCCAAGATCCATTACAATCCACTAAAAATCGTAAGAGACCTTCTTTTATTTATCTCAACAGCCTTTTATTAAGACCATAGTTTTTTTAACAGCCTTTATGATGCAAAAATAGCGTTATTATAATGGTTTGCACTATAAGTATTAGTTAAATAGGTAATGAAATTAATCAGGTTAATGTCAAATATCCATTAAAATCCAGTAAAAATCTTAAGAGAGCATCTTTTATTAAGACCATAGTTTTATTAACAGCCTTTATGATGCAAAAAATAGCGATATTATATTGGTTTGCACTTGTAGTTATCTCTAGTGTTATGTTATCTATGTACATAATGGTCTTAAATTTAACAATTGGTGTTTATTGTTATACCCGTTTATAACGGCCACGATACCACTATTTAAAGCCGTTGCAACATTTTAGCATATAAAGTGTATACGACATTTCATTTAGTAAATAAAATATTTAAAAATAATAAAATATTGAGACAAACAAGTGTAGTCATTATAAGCGTGACGTGAATACCAGTCAACCTCTAAGTCTGTTGCTCCATAGTATGAGCCACGTGCAACACTCATTTTGAACTAAAAGAAAACTCTTTGGCGGAATATTGACTCTCAATAGTTACATACAGGTCTATAGAACATAGAAAAGCAGGGATGAGCCAAATCCTCATTGAATTTTATTTTTCCATTAGAAGGAGCTCGCACATGTTCTGCAGTACCACCGGTAAATACTCCACCGGTGTGAAAAGTTCTTAATGTTAGTTGAGTCCCTTGGTTCCCCAATAGATTGACCTGCAATAATACCTACTGCTTCTCCCAATTCGACTAGGTCGCCATGAGTGGGACTCTGACCATAATGTAATCGACCACCCTCATCTTTGACTGTTTGGCCCATCCCTAGGTGGACCTACAGACTAAAAATTAGCATCGTCTGTGATTTCTAACCGTTGGATATGAGTACCCCAAATAATGCTCGAATCCAACAATAAAAATATTTCCATGAAAAAGAGTCCAATCCAAAAACTAAAAATCAATAATCAGGTTTTTTAGTATCGTCAGTGATTTCTAACCGTTGGATATGAGTACCCCAAATAATGCTCAAACCCAACGATTAAAAATATTTCCATGAAAAAGAGTCCAATACAACAGCTAAAAATCAATAATCAGGTTGTTTTTTTGGTTTGTAGGTCCACCTATGGATGGGCCAAACATCCATACGATCAGTGGTCTCTAAGAGTGTGCCATGTGGCTCACACTTGGGTCCGTTATCAACGTTGAGCCGTCATCAAAGATTTACTCAAAAAATTGGCTCTCGAGCACTGGAGAATAATTAAAAAAGTTGTTGGGCTTATTGCCCTTTCTATGTAGGGTTTATTGTGCCAAGTAAAAATGTCATCAATAGTTATTGACATTGTTGGTTGACTGTAGCTTGCCACCTTTGCTCACCCTTGAACAAAATCCTCGCTCCTTCACTAATCATCATTATTATTGTCTTATTCCAAAAATTTCGGGTTGGCAACATGAATCCTATTTTTCCATTTGACTTTGTGTAGAGCTACAACAACATTTATTTTTCCATCGTTATAATGTTATTGTAACACATGGGTACTTTTATACTTGGACCTTTATTACAACATCAATTTATATAATAATTGTGAGCGTTGACTAGTGTAAGTTCAATACAATAGGGTTTTCTTGTTTCTTGTTTCTTGTTCTTCTCTTCTCTTCTATTTTTCTTTCCTTCTTTGTGATGAGAAATAAAAACCTAATGTTTGGTTGTGAAACCCTTGGTTTTTCCATCTTTTTTTGTCTTTCCCATTTGTGGTGGTTCTTTTCGCCTATACTGTGTGGATGTGCAAGAGGTCATTATGCAAATTTGAAGGGATAACCTTGGCCTATGCGTGTATGTGCATGTCACAGATGAGAATTTAGTACAACATGGTGTATTTTGTCTTCAAGGCAAATTGTAGGTTCTTGTAATTTGCCATGACAAGTTTCCATAGGTTGTCATGACACATTTCTTGAGGTCGTAACATTTTTAGGTTGTCATAACACGTTTCTCGAGGCCGATATGACACGTTTCTTCGAGATTGGTACGTCATGTTTCTTGTTAGAGAATATATATTATAATAAATTGTGTGAGATACACCATATCATTACTGGTGTATCTTATCACAAGATTAGAATCAATTAGGATTAGATTTGATTGAGAGATTATAGGATCTCATTCATATTGGACTTGTAATGCTCTATATAAGAGCTTTGAGTAGGTCAATGTAATTACTGAAGTTATTCAATAAATCATAAAATTCTACATGGTATCAGAGCGGGTCATCCAACGACTTGTGCTCTACTGATCTCCTTTCTTGGTACGCTGTCCCTCTGGCGGGCGGTCACCGCCGCCCATCCGGCTTAAACCTTCTCACCAGCCCATTCACTCACTGTTGCCGTCGTTGCCCGAACCGTGAGCAACCATTCCTCATTACTTCATCAAGGTATCACAATCTCGAGCCCTAATTTCCTTGCGAACTGCATCGGGTTCCCTTTTCGGTGTCACCATCAGAAGCTCCCTCGCAAGATCCAATGGCGTACGTCTCCTTTTACCCTCAACCTCCAGATCTATGCCAAGATTAATCAAGTAATCAACACCTCGAGCTCAATCAACGTTGTAGCTCTGGTGGCCCACTTCAGATCAGAGGGTTTTGAGCACTACCGTTGTCGACTCCTCCGCTAATGTCGATAACGCCATCGCCATCGGTGTCGTCACAGCCGTAAGCCATCTCCGACACCCTGTTCTCGGTTTTTGAAAACCCAAACATCGAGTGCCGCTTCCAATGATGTCTCCGTCGCCCTGAGCCTCCATCTCCGACCACCTCCTTCATGGGTTTTGGAAACCCTTGGTTCGGATGAAAAACAAATTTTGAAAAAGAAAAAGATTTGCTTGTGGACTTTTACAACCCAAGCTTGTGTGAGGTCCAAGGGATGCCCACACCCTTCATTTCTTGTGGACTCAAAGAGCACAAGCCTGTGAGGCAAATAGATGCCCACGCATTTTTTGGCCCAACGAGGCCCTTTATTCGGATTAAAATCCGATAGGTTCCGGTCTAGCCTAAACTGAAGATTTCTCTGGGACAAGATCCCGCGTGCCCAATCACGGATTATCACTCTGGCTGACAACCATATTCATTACTGGCAATCACGGACTTCAAGGCTTGATCAATGCGATTCAATCATCAAGGCAACTTAAAATAGCGATAGCATCCTTCAACGGTACTCACTCTTCAATGCACTGGATTTCGGTAAACTCACAATGATCGTTGATCTCCGATCCTTGTGAGTTTGAAGGGGAATGTTAGAGATTATATATTATAATAAATTGTGTGAGATACACCATATTATTACTGATGTATGTATCTTATCACAAGATTAGAATCAATTATGATTAGATTTGATTGAGAGATTATAGGATCTCATTCCTATTGGACTCTTGTAATGCTCTATATAAGAGCTTCGAGTAGGTCAATGTAATTAATGAAGTTATTCAATAAATCATAAAATTCTACATTTCTCAAGGTTCTCTTGTGAGTAAATAGCATGTATCAGTCTCTCCTAAGCATTCTAGAGCAAATTGCAGTTGTTCAGATTTCTCTTGAGCCCTCCAAAGAAAATCACAGATGTTCAGATTTCTATCCTGGTCTTTTCAGAGTATATCATAGGTATCCAAGGAGAATCGCAAGCTTTTTGAACTGAGTATAGGTGTTTGGACCTGGTAGCTAGTAACAAAATCTAAACCTAGTCTGTTGTCTTCTCTTGAAATGCTTATATCTCAAATGACTTAGATTGAACTTAATGGGAGTAATTATGTACTTTGGTCAAAATCTGTACAAGTTTTTCTAACCACACAGAGTATCAAGTTATGAAGTTTCTTTCTGGTAGCAAAGAGCTCTCATCGTTGATAGAAGTTTACACTTGCCTTTAGCGGGTCTCCCTTGCCACCTGATATTTCCTCCCTTGCAGCTTCATGTAGTTTGTTTTATCTCGAGGAGAGGTACATTTACTACTCATGGTAGTCGGACTGGTGGTAGAGGTCGTGGAGCTGGTAGAGGCTCAATGGCAGGCCGCAGTAGAGGACGTGATATTTGTAAGTGTACTCATTGTGGTTGTGATGCTCACACCTCCGATACGTGCTTGAATCTTTATGGAAAATCGGCATGGGCCAATCAGGCTTCTGCTATAAGTTTTGAGGCTAATACTCCGAACTATATAGCCCCTCCATTGCCTATCATGTCTTCTACTTTCTATTTTCCAAGAGGAATATGCCAAGTTGATGAAAACCCGACAATCCGTTGCTTTCTCTGGCCAATTGTCTGTTGCTTCCTCCTGTCCCACTACCACTTTGGTATGTCTTGTGTTGCTTCTACTAGTTCTCCATAGATTATTGATTCTAGTGCCTCACATCATATGGTTGGTGCCCCAGGTGCATTTTCTTCCTTTCGTCCATCTACTCCATTTAGTTTATTACTCTTGCCAATGGCGCTACATCTTTAGTGTCGACATTGGTAATGCACATCCTCTCTTTCATTATCTTGTCTTATATGTACCTCAATTTCCTTTTAACTTATTGTCTGTTGGTAAATTCTTATCCTTTTGTGTCTTTCAAGATCCAAAGACGAAGAAGTGGATTGGTGGGGGCATGAAGATGGTAGTCTTTAGTATATTGATGGTGGTGGTGTGCCTCAGAATTATGCTCTTCAGACACTCTCATCAGTGGGATGTCGCCTCGGTCATCCGCTCGCTACATAGTTTGAAGATTTTAGTTCCTACTTTGAGTTAATTATCGTCTTTGGATTGTGAGTCGTATCAACTTAATAAGTATCATTGTGTCTCTTTTCTATCTAGGCTTGATAGTCGTGCATCTAGTCTTTTTTCAGTTATTCATTCTAATGTTCGGGCCCCGGCTAGGATACCTTTATACAATGTTTTAAGTACTTTTTTTAGTTTTTTAATTGTGGATGACTATTCCCAAATGACATGGATTTACTTGATTTGGATAGATCTAGTTCTTTATTTTTAAATTGTTCTACATGGAAGTGCAAACTCATTTTGGCATCTCTATCCATGTTCGTTCTGATAATGCCAAAGAATATTCTTCTACACTATTTCAGGATTGTTTTGGCTCTCATGGTATGTTACATCATATGTCTTGTGCTGGTATACCTCAACAAAATGAGGTGGCCGAAAGAAAACATAGGTATGTGTTAGAAGTTGTTATTCCTTGATTTTCTAGATAAAAGTATCCAAATATATTGGAGCGATGCTATCCTCACAAGTTATCTCATTAGCCGGATGTTGTTGTCAATAGACTGTTATGTGTTATGGCTAGTACTCCGATTTATATAGCCCCTCCATTGCCTGTCACGTCTTCTATTCCTATTTCCTGAGAGGAATATGTCGACAACCAATTTACTCTAAAAGCTTAAACTGTTAGAGGGAGGCGTAACTATGTATATCAAAGGGTCCACGAGTCTAACAGAGGCGGAGTGCTGGCCACACAACACACTCCAATAACTCACCCCCTCAGCACTTTGCCGAGACTCGAACCTGCGACCTACTAGGACATCTTGCTCTGATATCATGTTGACAACCACTTTACTCTAAAAGCTTAAGCTGTTATAGGGAGGCATAAATATGTAAGGGTCCACGGGTCTAACAGAGGTGGAGTGCTGGCCACACAACACACTCCAATAACAGAATATGCCAAGTTGTGAAACCCCAACAGTCTGTTGCTTTTTCTGACCAACTGTCCGTTGCTTCTATCAGCCCTACTACGACTTTGGTTAAATCAGGTATATCTTGTGTTGCTTCTACTAGTTCTCCATGTATTACTGATTCTAGTGCTTCAGAACATATGGTTGGTGCCTCAGGTGCATTTTCTTCCTTTAGTCCATCTACTCCACGTAGAGTTACTCTTGCCGATGGCACTACATCATAAGTGTTTGGCATTGGTAACTTATCAAAAAAAGTGTCTGGCATTGGTATTACACATCCTCATTCCTCTCTTTCATTATCTTGTCTTATATGTACCTAAATTTCCTTATAACTTATTGTCTATAAGTAAATTCACCAAATTTCTTAATTGTTATGTTATCTTCTATCCTTTTGTGTCTTTCAAGATCTAAAGACAAAGTGAATTGGTAAAGGGCATGAAGATGGTGGTCTTTAGTATATTGATGGTGGTGGTGGTCCTCAGAGTTCTACTCTTCAGGCCACACTCTCACCAATAGCAGTGTCACCTCTGTCGTCTGTCGTTACATAGTTTGAAGATTTTAGTTCCTACTTTGAATTAATTATCATCTTTGGATTGTGAGTCGTGTCAACTTAGTATCATCGTGTCTCTTTTCCATTTAGGGTTGATAGTCCTGCGTGTAGACTTTTTCAGTTGTTCATTCTAATGTTTGGGCCTGGCCAGGATACCATCATACAATGCTTTTAAGTACTTTGTTAATTTTGTGGATGACTACTCACTAATGATATGGATTTACTTGATGAAAGATAAATCTAGTTCTCTATTTTTAAATTGTACTATAAAGAAGTGCAAACTCATTTTGGTATCTTTATCCTTGTTTGTTCTGATAATGCCAAAGAATATACTTTTACATTATTTCAGAATTGTTTTGGCTCTCATGGTATGTTACATCAGACGTCTTGTGCTAGTACACTTCAACAAAATGGGGTGGCCGAAAGGAAACATATGCATGTTTTAGAAGTTGCCCGTTCCTTGCTTTTCCAAATGAAGGTACCCAAAATATATTGAAACGGTGCTATCGTTACAAGTCGTTATCTCATTAACCGGATGCTTTCGTCATTTCTTAATTGTAATCTTAGTTTTGTTTCCAGATACTTCCATGTTCTCTTTTCTCCCTTGTATTTTTGGTTGTGTGCTTTGGTCATCGTTTAGGTTCAGGGGGGATAAACTTGATCCTCCTATCAAGTATCTTTTTGGGATACTCTTGTGCTGAAAGAAGATATCAGTTTTAAAGTTATTCTTTGTTGAAAGTTTGTGTGTGCTGATGTTACCTTTTTTGAGTCTTTTCCTTTCTTTTGAGATGAAAGCCATCACGTGGATGATGAGTTATTTATTCCTCTTCCTCTAACTGGTCATTTTCTTCTTGATACATCTGGCTCTACTCCTTCTGGTTCTACTCGTAGTCTCGTTCTGATTTTGATTTGCATGTCTATCTTCGACGGCCATCCCACACATCCACCAGTTATTGCCTTTGAACCATCGACTGTTCTTATGCCTCCTCCATCGTCTTCTGCACTTACAATTTCGTCTCCCTCACCAAATCATCTCATTGCCCTTCGTAAAAGTAAATGCATGTACACTTTGCACCCTATTTCTCTTACCCATTTCTCATTTTTGTACGTTTGTTACCTCTCTTTTCCTCCACGTTAGTTTTTATTAATCTTCAGGATGATTTGTCACATTCTGGTTAGAGGAAAGCAATGCAAAATGAAATGGATGCTCTTCATCACAATGGTACTTGAGACATTTCCTCTCTCCTTGTTGGAAAGCAGGTTGTGGGTTGTCGTTGGGTGTATACCATCAAACATCTTCCTGATGGATCCGTGGACAGGCTTAAGGCTATCATTTTGCTCAAGGATATTTCAAACCTATGGCATTAATTATGCTGAGACGTTTTCTCGAGTAGTAAAATATCTTCGCTTTGTGTCATCATTTCTCTTGCCACTAATGCACAATGGCCTCTGTAACAATTAGATATAAAAAATGTGTTCATATTACCTTGGATGAAGAGGTTTATATGGAGCAACCACTAGGATTTGTTGCTTAAGGGGAGTCTTTCAGGGTGTTTAGTTTACAGATGGCTATATATTGGTCGAAATAATCGCCTCAAGCTTGGTTTGACAAGTTCAGTTAAGTTGTACTTTACTTTTGTTTGAGAATTGTCAATCAGACCACTTTGTATTCTGTCAGAGTTCTGAGGTTTGGAAGATCGTTCGGTTGTCTATGTCGTCGACATTGTGATTACAGGTAGTGATGTCAAGGGTATAGATAATTCGAAACAGTTTTTACACATACGCTTTCACACTAAGGAACTTGGATAGCTAAAGTTCTTTTTGGGTACTGAAGTTGCACGGTCAAAGGTTGTGATTAATTTGTCTAAACGAAATTATATTCTGGATTAACTTGAGGAGGTTGGTTTACTGGAAATTGAACCAGCAGACACTCCAATGGATCCTAATGTGTAGTTAAATGTTGATCAGGAAGAATTATTTGATAATCCGGGATGGTATTGGAGACTAGGCGGCAAGCTTAATTACCTTTTTTTTTTTTGATGGTGAGGCAAGTTTACTGGAAATCAATAGATCGGATATTTCTTTTGCTGTTAGTTTGGTAAATCAATTTATGCAAGTGCCTTGGGTCCCACATTGGGAGGCTGTTATTCATCTTATTAGATAACTTAAGGGAGTTCCTGGCAGTGGTTTTTTATACTAGAAGCATGGTCATGTACGTGTTGAGGGTTATGCAGATGCTCATTAGGTTGGATCATCAATTGATAGGAGATCGATCACAGGAAATTGCACATTCCTTGGTTGGAACCTTGTGTCGTAGAGGAATAAGAAAAAGAGTGTGGTGGCTCAATCCAGCGCAGAAGCTGAGTATCGGGTAATGGCTCACACTACTTGTGAGTTGACATGGTTGAGGAATCTTCTCTAGGAGATGGGATTTGCAGTTGATCTCTCTATTCCTCTGTTTTGTTATAATCAAGCAGCTGTTCATATTACTTTTAATCATATTTTTTTTTGACAAGTCAAAGATGAAATATATTAAAGAAGGAGATTGAGAAGATCTCAAAGTACAAAAAGATTATGGACCAAACAAAAGAGCAAAAAACAACCCGACTAACTACCCAACAAGGTGTCAAGCCTAAACACCATATCAGAAAAGAAACATCCCCTCATCTCAGATGTGACACCACCCCAACTATATATGAAGGCCTTTAATCATGTTTTTCATGAGAGGACCAAGCCCATAGAAGTCGATTGCCACTTCATCAGAGAGAAGTTAAAAATGGTGACATTTGTACTCCGTACGTGAAGTTAGAACATCAGTTAACTGATGTATTTTACCAAGGCATTGAGTTGCACAAGGAGTGATTTGACTGATTTCTCATGTTCCAAACTGATTATATATGATATATATATGCTCTTTAGGGGTAGTGATAATGTAACATAGGGTTATTTTTGTACATTTAACTTTATTACAACATTAGTATATATAATAATTGTGTGGGTCGACTAGTGTAAGTTAACGACACTAGTTCAACTTCCTCTTCTCTCTCTCTATTCTTCTCCTTCCTCATCCCATCTCAAAACCCTAATTGACTTTACAATAATAGTAATAATTAATATTAGTATTATTATCATTAGAAGAAAAGAAGCATATGTAATGTCGATTTTTTTATGTCTAGCCTTAGGCAAACACTTAAATTCTTTTTGTTTTAATATACATACTATTTCTGTGATGACGACAAGTCAAATACGATTTGAGTGCCTTCCGATTTGCTAACTTTTTTAAGTTGAAAGTAGACTTATAGATTTACCACTGTAAAATTTTAACAAACTAGTTTGTTAAAATTTTCCAAATAGGAGTCTAAATGTAATTTGGTTTTGCACCTTCCAGTTAAATTATATTTTTTACGATATAGTTTTTTTTGTAGTTTTATGAAATGAATAAATAAATTATTGCCTAGGCTTTGCTCGGTGTCGCCTAACGCCTTCAACTACACTAGACGTAACATTGGGTTGATCTGATCAATTGACCTGTAAATTTTGGTTTTTAAAAAATAAAAGCTACAAATTCAGTCAAATAACAAATAATATAATTTAAAAGATTTATCAAGATAAGTTTCAGTGACATAATATTTCATTAATAATATGTAAAGAATAAATTATATTTCATTAATAAAATATCAGATTGAGTCATTAGTAAAATATCAGATTGAGTCATTATCGGATCAGATCAAGATCAATCGGAACTGATCCAATAACTTATTAAATTATGATTCCTAGATCCAGATCCATTGTTATTGGATAAGATAGGGATGGTCTGATCCATTGACAATCCTAACGTAGAGCCATGCTTCTATTAAAGTGTGTGCATTCAAATCTTTTCTTACTACCTTAATTTAACGTTCTTTTTAGTCTTCCACAACCTTTTAGAGCCTTCAACTTGCACCAAGGTATTCCTTCTCAATGAGGCCATTATTTGCCTTCATTGTACAAGACCTATCTCAACAACCTCTACATTATTTTATCCCTATTGTCGCTACTCCTAGATTCCCTCAGATGTGCTCATATTTGATTTTGTCTTTTTTGGTCTTTCCACTCATTCATCTCAACATCCTTATCTTAGCTACAATCAACCTCTGGGTGTTTGTTTCTTGATTGCCCAACATTTTACTTTATAAAGTATAGCTGGTCTTACTACTTTCTTGGAAAAGTTTCCCTTTTGTTTGCACGACAATGCATCAGTCGTGAAGCACTCCAAAAGCATGTCCACTAGCCACCTAACACTAATTCTATGGGCAACATCCTTGTCAGTTTCTCCCTTCTCATGGATAACTGAACCAAGATAATGAAAATGGTCGCTTTGGGGTCTCTCCAGGCCATTAATCTTAACTAATTAAAATGGTTCCTTTGGTTTGCTTTATATCATCATCATCATCATCATCTACGCCTTATCCCATATTTTAGGGTCGGCAACATGAATTCAGTTTTACCACTCAACTCTACTTGAGAGTTATATCTTCATATATGGGTTGGGATAGGTCGACACACTAAATTACACAGATTGTGGGGTCTACATGGAGTTAGGTCACATCCTCACCAAAATTAGCCAATTCCAACATTTCTAGCCTTACGAACAGTGGATTACAAGTTGAAATATTCTAGACTGTCCATTTCAGCGTTAACTGAACCACATTTGATGGGGTTAGAATATTCAGAAAGGGCTGATTTTTTGTGAGTATGATCTCCCCTTTTTGTGATTATCCCACCAAAAATCAGCCCTTGACTCATCTCCATGCGCGCCCCACGATCTTATTTTTCTATATCCTGTTACATGTAGAGCAAAATCTTACAATGAGGCACTAGGGAGGGTGACCCACTCTCTCCTTTCTTCTTCATTATGGTCGTAGAGGCACTAGGGAGGATGATTTCAAGAGGTGTCTCGATTGGAGAATTATTAGAATTTAAAGCAGGAAATGAAGGGGTTGAGATATCCCACCTCCAATTTGCAGATGACACCCTGGTATTCACGTCAGACTCTAGGAGGCAATTGACATTCCTGAGATGCCTTCTTTGTTGTTTTGAAATTTGCTCGGGTCTTAAGGTTAATTTCAAAAAGAGCAAGATTATGAGCACAGGGGATGTCAGAATTAGAGGCCTTGGCGAGGATTTTAGTTTGCTCCACTACTTCCTTACCAACCACTTACCTAGGTCTTCCCCTGGGGGCTCCATATAGATCCAAATCCATTTGGGACCCGGTGTTTAACTAAATAGCAAGGGAAGTATTTATCAAAAGGAAGTAAACTGGTTCTGATTAAAAGTACTCTCTAGCCTTCCAGTTTATTTTCTCTCTGTTCTCAGTCCCAGTAGAAGTAGAGAAAAAGATTGAAAGAATGATGAGAAATTTTCTTTGGCACGATAAGGAGAACACGTTTTGTTATCACCTGGTGAGATGGGAACAAGTATGTTTGCCAAAAAAGCAAAAGCGGGTCTAGGTTGCAGGAGAATCATATAGATGAATCTAGCTTTGTTTGGGAAATGGATTTGGAGATTCTAGAAGGAGAGGAGAGCCCTTTGGAGGTCGGTGATTTCAGGTAAGTTTGGAGAGGAACCGGGAGGTTGGACCTCAAAAGAGTCTAGGTTGCCGTTTGGATGTGGGGTATGGAAGGGGATACAAAAAGGAAAGGAGAGTTTTGGAGGGGACAAGAAATTTTTGGGGGATGGATCCAGAATTAGATTTTGGGTGGATACTTGGTGTGGCGATCGATGCCTTATAGAGGTGTACCCGCGTATATATTCCCTATCTCGAAAAAAAAAAGGAAACTTCATTGCCTCAATGGGTACACAGAGCGGTCAAGAGAGGTCCTGGGATTTAGTGCTCAGAAGAAACCTCCTCGAATGGGAAAAAGAGCAGATGGCATCTCTGACGGACTTAATGCACAATCATATAGTCTCATCCTCGGAGGAAGACTATCTCATATGAGTCCATTCCAAATCTGGGTGTTTTTCGATTAATTCCTTCTTTGACAACCTTTCCAGTCCTAGTTCAACTACTGCACAGCCACCCTTGCATTTTAGCCCTAATATTTGGAAAGCTACGGTGCCTTAAAAAATTCGCTTCTTTGCATGGTCCTCATCCCTGAACAAAATACTTATTGTGGAAAATCTATTTGCACGAAAGTGGATCATGGTTAACTTCTATTCTGTGTGCAAATCCAATGGGGAAAACACGGATCACCTTCTTTTGCATTGTGTTTATGCATCACAGTTATGGGCATACTTCTTGGCGCAGGTGGGCCTCTCTTGGGCTATGCCGGAGAAGATCGGGACACTGTGTGGTGGATGGCCAAGGATTAAGCTCTCAGATAGAGGAAAGGTTTTATGGAGGATGATTCCGTATGCGGTTATATGGGGCCTGTGGCATGAAAGAAACGGAAGGATATTCAAGGGAGTAGAAAAAACACCTCAGGTAGCTTTTATTTGCATAAAGGCTCTCTTATATAGTTGGGGTGGTACTGAAAATGCGATGAGGGGATGTTTCTTTTCGGATATGATGTTTAGTTTTGAATCCTTGTTGGATAGTTGGCCGGGTTTTGCTCTTTTGTTTTTTATTTTATTGCCTGTTTTTTGTACTTTGAGATCTCCTCGATCTCCTTCTTTTAATATATTTCTTGCTAGACTTATAAAAAATAAACCTACTAAGATGACCCCTTAAGCTACTATATCGTGAGCAGTGGAGATTGCTTCTTTTCCGTGAGTTGCTTTATTCTGACATGCTTAATGTTTGCAGAGGTGTTGCAGGAGTTCAGATTTTTGTTGCAGACCTCATTCTTAACAATGTTTGGGGATGGTGGAGGAAACCAGATTTTCCCTAGGCGTAGGGTGTGGCGAAGAGGTCATTTAATGAATTTTTAGTGACAGCCGTAGCGTGTTCTGTTGGAGTCCCAAGGGTGCAATATTCCCTTTTGCAGGCGTTTTGTTGTCTTGTGGTGGGTTTGGAAGGAGAATCACATTGAAGCCCTTGCATGTGGCTAGAACTTTGCTCACTGGATTCGGTTCAGAATGGTCAACAGGCCATGTCACCTAGAGTTGACTCCTGCAGGTGAACTTGGTGATCCATGGTTCTTAAGCTCTTTGGGCTTGTGCTACTGTTAACCCCAAGAATACTTGGTTTGTCCTTGTTGTCTAGTAGAGAATTTTGTGTAATCTATTAAAAGTTCTTGTAATTTACGAACAAAATAATAGCAGGAAAAATTACAACCTTAGATCTACAGAGGGGGCTTTGGAAGCAGAAAGAACAGCTTAACAGTCACGGGCAGTTAGACGTCTGTATTTGCTCTGATTCGGGCCATGCCCTATGCAAGATGTGCCACACCAATCTGTCAATCTGGTTCGATGAGTTGGTTGACCACATGTATGTTGATGTGGATACACAGTTATTTCTGAGGACCTGTTCTTCCATATTTTTCGTATGGTAGTTCTTTTGTAGGATTTCTGGTTTAAGGTTCTCTCTCTGGTTCTGGCTGTCCATCAATATGTTACGTGGTAGTATTGGATGAACCTGGGTAGTTGATACAAGATATGTTTTTTTTCTTAAAATTGTCAGTTTCTCGGGTTGGATTGAGATTCTTCATTATTGGGTATTTATCATCTCTCTCTGTCTGTAATTGGGTTTGTTTTTTAATTTAAAATTATGATCTATGCTTTTGTGGTCTTTGTTCTCTTTTTTCGTATTTCCTGTTGGTTCATTTTTCAAAAATCTTCGTTGGGTCCATTCGAGTCGTAACATGTGCTTGAGATCTCTGCCATCACATTTGTTGAGGGTAGTTTTTCCAAGTGTTTTTAATGGATTTCCAATTCTTCTTTAATGAAACAATAGTTTCCATATTGGTTTGTTTTCTTGCAAGTTAGATTTTGGATGCCCAGATAGCTAAGACAATGCTTGCTACATCTTATATAATATCCTTGGTCCGTGAAATCAATTTAGTCTTTCAATCAGGTGGGGCCCACATGACCCACAATCAGTTGGGTATCAACGTTTATGATGGACTTCCATCATCAAATTTCTTTTTGAGAAAGGAGTTCATGCATCAATGTGAATGCATTAACCGAGGGAAAAAGAAAAATTACGCAAAGATTTAAGTACCCCTAAAAAAGTATAAAGATATAAAAAATTAAAGAAACATAATAGGGATATGTAAGACCCTCAATCAAGGGAAATTCTATTTGCACCCCCCAAAATTGTGAAAGCAACCCACCCTATGAAAACACACCCACACCCACTTCGTCTTCTCCCTCTCTCTCTCTCTCTCTCAACCAGAATGAAACACCCACACACACTTCGTCTCTCTCTCTCTCTCTCTCTCTTAACCAGAATGAAATGAAAGAAATCGAATATTCGATCCCTACCCATAGTAGCCGACTCAATAAACAGCTAGGTGAAAGCAAAGGAAGCCTGAAGTGAAGGTGGAATCATGCTCTTCTGCTTTTAGCGATGATTATTGTATTTCTTGCTTGCTTCCCAGGACTTTAGCTTGACTTTTAGGGCGGACTAGGCCTTGTTGGAGAGGGAGACGGTTGTGTGCCTCTTATTAAGATTCATAAGAAAATGGGGGAACAATATCAGATTGATTCTTGCTCAACCCGCCTAACCGTTGGATCCAATACCTTCTTCTCATTCAGGCATACGTCGACTTACAAACGATAAGGTTTCGGCTTTATGGACCAGCCAAAAAATGTGAGTGCTCCTGCGCGATACGACTTTTTGGCTCGCTGAGCCGTCCAATACTTCGTTGAAAGCCTGCAGTTGGCAAAGCCGATGACAGTCCACAATATGAGCCACGTGGCAGACTCTTAGAGGATGCTGACCGTATGGATGTTTGGCCAATCCCTAGGTAGACATGCAAGCCAAAAAACAGGCTGGTTAGTAATATCGGACCTTGGGATCCTAGTACCCCAAATAATGGTCAATAATGCTCAATATTCCCACGGTAAAAATCAACCCATGGCATGCAAGGATGACACGCACAAATCGAGAAATGGTCCAAATTGAATCTATCAAAAATAAAAAATAAGAAGTTACATAATTCCTCCACTTTTTTTCCCTCGATCTTTCCCTACTCACACATTTGATTTTGTTGAGCAATCTAGAGTCTAGATATGCGCGATATGTATGTTGATCCTGACCCCGTCTAAGGATTTAAGAAGGTATAGATCAGATGGTGTCAATGAGTGAACTACCAGTACATCCTGATCATTAATTGGGTCCGGCGCGTACCCCGACCCATCCGATTATCATTTGGCAACTAAGTGGGCTCGGGTCTGGTGCGCAGTTGATTACTCGGCTACCCATTGTCCATTGATACCACTGGAAGGTTAGGATAATCTGATTTGGCCTTTGAGATCTCCTAGGTAGGATCCATCTGATGCCATTAAAATTTTCTTCTGGCAGCTATACGGTTGACAAAGAATCCCTGAAAATAACAAATATAAACAATGTAGTAATGCAGAATTGTCCCTCTCCCACTCAACAACGTGGCATTTAGATCTCTTCCCTTGTCCCCTACCTAATTTATTTTATGAAGATTAGTTGAGCGTTGGTTATCAAGCAAGTCAAACCCACCTAACTTGGAAATTCAATTCAAGCCGTTGACCTTTCAGCCATCATGTCATGTTCAACTAAATCAACTGCTTGTATTAAAAGGCGCAGGCGTGGGGCGAGGCGTTTTTAGACCTTACATTTCATGCTCTCACCGTATTTTTTTTTCTTCTTTTTTTAAAAAGTGGTTGTCTTCCACCGAATTCGGCATATTTTTGTTAATCAACTATAAAAACGAGTCGATCGATAGTTTATTTGTGACTAGTAAATGGCCCGTGCCCACAGCACTCTCCGACAAAAGCGTTTGCAAAAATAATGTGTCTTCGGCACTAAACGGTATAACGGACTGGAGGTATTATAGTTTTTTCCGTTATAACGGCTGTTATAATGGATTGTAATGCACAGGCAAAAATGAAAAAATAACAGAAAAAATGAAAAATAAAGGTGCTAAAAGTCAAAATTCATAATTTGAATTTCAAAATTTCAATAAATTTTCAACTGTGCGTGGTGTCAAATGAGTGGGAGTGACTAAATAAATGAGGGGAATTGAGTGACTGAAATCTAACAGTACACAATAGATGGATGGATTTGATCTCAACCACTCTTTATCTTTTGAAGCTGTATAAGATAAGAGATAAGGGACTGAGCAATTTTGTTATTTAGACTAGTAGGTGCTCCGTGCCTACGGCATTCCTCGACAAAGCGTTTGTCAAAATTGGGTGTGAGTGGTTGAGATCCACCATTCAGTTGGAGGATAAGATCTCTGCCCTTCTTTACAAAGCCTAAAAGAGGGGGTGACATCTTTCCTGTTTTGTTATATTTTGTTAAATAGATGATCAACTACCTTTATAGTCGATCCACAGCTCCGAAGGATAATTTTTATGGCATTTTAGTAACACCCCCCTGAAATTTGAAAGTAATTTGTAATACCAGCTTATACTTTCAAACTTTAGGATTATCCCCTTGACCTAGTATAACGCCTCCAGTCCGTTAAACCGTTACAACACCCCCTTGAAATTTGAAAGGAGGCCGTTTTAACGGTTAAACGGATTGGGGGCGTTACCGTTTAAATGGCCGTTAAAACGGATTGAAACGGCCAGGGGCAAAAATAAAAAATAAAACGGAATTAAATGGATTTTAACGGAAAAAAAATGGAGCTGAAATTCAAATTTTGAAATTTAAAATTTTTAAAAAGAAAAGAAATTTAACGGATTTTAATGAAATTAAACTGATTTAACGGCCGTTTTTTTCACAAAATTTTTCAGAATTAAACAGCTGTTTAAATGATTTTAACGGCCGTTAAAACAAAAAAAAAAAAGGCTATTTTTTCAAAACCGTTAAAACGTGTTTAAACAGTTTTAACGGAAACGGGCTCGTTACCGTTTAAACGGCCGTTTTTAAAACCATGGTTAAAACCTTCTTTTGTTTACTTTGTTGACCATTGCTTTTTTGTCTTGATATTGACGTAAAAAATCGTGTTTATTTATATGGTTATGTAATGGATAAAAAACATTGCTGTATAGAGAAACAATAATGAAGGGACAGAATAATTGAGATGCCTTTGTTGATGATAATAATTTAGAAAATGACAGAGAAGCCATTGAAGATGAAGAGTCTGTTTCATCATGATGACCATGCTTTACATGATGTTGCACGACCTTCATGGGTGGAGACAACTTATCTCCTTGAGCCCTAACTCAAGGACCAGTGGCAGAGCCAGGTGGCGAGGGTGGGCAGTTAACTTTGAATTTTTGCACGTCCCTAGGTGGACCTATATGTCAAAAAGGAGCCTCATTAGTGTTTTCTAACGTTTGGATCTAAGTACCCCAATGTTGTTTGAATCCAACGGTTAAAAATATTCCCATGAAAAAGAGTCAAATTTAACTGTTAGAAATCACTAATCAAGCTGGTTTTTAGTCTGTGGGTCCACCTAGGGATGGGCCAAACATCCATACGGTCAGTGGTCTCTAAGAATGTGCCACGTAGCCCATACTATGGTATGTCATCAATGTTGATGACCAAAGTCTGTTATGACAGATTTACTCTGGTTCCTGTGCAGGAATAATTAAAAAGTTGATGGGATTTAATCGCCCATTTCTATAAGGAGTAATTCCGTTAATTAAAAATATCCATTGGCATTGTGGATTGACTATTACTTGCCACTTGCCACTTTGCCCACCCTTGAACAAAATCCTGGCTCTGCCGCTAACAAGGAGCATCCACTCTATGACTGTCACTTGCCATAGAGATATTGTCGGACAATCGTACTGCACATCAAATTGTTTACTAAAGAGATCATGCTCACAAAAAATGAGTCCATTCCAACATTCCCAACCTCATGAAATTAAAGTTTTGACTTGAATTTGAAAAATCCAAACCATCCTATTTAATTTTTAACTTTTCATAAGGTTAGTATTATCAAAATTGATTGATTTTTAGTGACGATGATGAACATGACGAGGGCAACACATTGTGTGGTTGAATTGTCTAACACAATCTTCATGTGGGCGACATGGGCCCACATACAGATGAGTTAAGGGCTGATTTTGGGTGATGATATTCTTCTTAACATGAATATCAACTTCAAAAAAAAAAAATTTACATTCCAACATTTGTAGCCTTACGAAAAATGGATTGCAAGTTGAAAATTTTTTATCTGTCCATTTTCACTGTTAAATTACAGTCCATATTGATACCATTAGAAGTTTTAAAAATTGCTGATGTTTTGTGAGGATGATCTCCATGGTAAGGAGATCAGCTAGCCCTTAACTATTTTTTCTAACCCTCTAAGGAGTCGTGTTCTCGGCCATTGGATTCACGAATTCAATGCCAGCTGAGCAGCACTATCAACCACCGTTAGATTCTCGGAATTCACCGACGAGAACACAACCTTAGAGATGGGTCCTGGTGAGGATTGTCTCCTCACAAAAACTCTTCTGAAACATCTCAACCCTTACAATCAACGGTAAAAATGGACGGTTCAAAATATTTCAACTTGTAATTCACTCTTCACAAGGTTAATCAGAATGTCGAAACATACTGAGAAGAATATATATACATGTGGAGTAGAATATCATTACAAAAAACTAGTAATAAACTCATTTGCAAGTGGGCTCCACAACCACGTCATAAACTTTATGGAATCACAAAAGCATGATTAAACCTATCCTGATCCTCTCTATATATAGTGTGTGTGACGCACTCAAGGATCTGGTCACTTAGAATCTATCTGCAAGGCTCTCATGCATTAAAAGATCCTCCTAAGCTATATATTAAGTATAAAGTATGCATGAGGTCGTAAGCTAAAATCTATAAACTACAAAAGCTTACCAAAAAAAGAAAAAGAAAAAGAAAAAGAGAAGAGAGAGAGAGACGTATTAATAGTATTAACTATGGAAAGTTGCTAAAGCACGCGGGATTGACATCGACACCCTATTTATCTTCTTCCTAATGATCCCAACAAAGCAGAGACGCCAAAAACCGTCTCTAAATAATTACTTTCGTTAACAAATCCAGCACTAATGTGGGAGTTATCAACTACAGGAGCATGGTAGTTGATGTCTTCGTCTTCTGCTAACCAACGCACTTAAAAATCTTTACAGACATATGAAAATAATAAGGATCGAATAGAATATATTTGCACTTGTGTTCTTAAGCGCCGTCCAAGATATGACACATTAGAGATAACCACCGACAATTGTATTTATTATGGATATTGATAGTGATATTATGGACCCGGTTGTATTTTAGTATAGTATATATAGCTACGTGATGTAAGTTTTCTACTCGAAAACATTTCCATAATTTAAGACAAGAAGGTTATAGGGCCCACAAATCCGTGAAAAGAGACCCTTGCCTCAGGTTTCAATTGATGATGCGAAGTGGTTGCAATGATGTGCAGAGGCAACGATTCACCAGAAAAGCCAGGCAGACAAGGCAACCGGGTAGACAGTTAGGGGCCCGCTCTGCCAGCCCACGCCTGATTATTAGTTGGATTTTAGACTGGACCCCACCCGACCCATTTAGTTTTATGAGTAGGGTGTGTAAACCGGTTTCGGTTTTTGGTCAATCAGGATCTGATCTGAACCCGGTTCTGGTCAGATCTGTATGGTTTACCACTATGTAGCGCTAAGCCTCATTTTTTTTTTTGTTTTGTTTTTATGTTTTAGGCTTTGTTTTCTAAAAAATAACATAGCAGAGTTGGGGCGTTACCATTATAAGGACCGTTAGAATCCTTTTTTTAGACCAAGCATTTCACTACAAGCAAGATTCTATGCAAGTTGGTGAGGGAGGCAATCATCAAACCTGTGATTGACGTCCATTTTCTATGGATAATGGCGTCATAACGCTAAGCCCATCTTTTCTGTTTGGATAATTGTAGTGTCCAACACCAATAAAGTAGTGACACATGTACCTAAGGAAACGGGAAGACTCTGCTAGCTGGTTTATTCCTCTTTTACATGTTTCGTTTTTCAAGAAAAAAGTTAGATTCCCTAGGTAGCTTGATAACCTGAAACTCTCGTTCATGACTCAAACACTTGAAGTGTCGAACGACAGGTGACCCTATAACCGTCCTTTCTGTATTGGGCTTTATTTTCTAAAATAATGTAACCGGGTTGGGGCATTACCATTACTAGGGGAACGCCACGTGCACCTTACACAAGGCAGCGCCTTAGAGATCGATGACCGTATAGACATTTTGCCCATCCTTACGGGATCTACATACGAAAATTCATCTTGATTAGTTATTTTTGTCTATTGGATTAGAGTCTTTTTTATTGTTTGTTTTTAACTGTAGATTTTGAGTGTTATTTGGCTAGTGACAAAATGACACCACTATACAACATAATAATATCCATAGCTCTTGAACTATGTGATCATTACTATTTTAATAATGAAATATGTATGGGTAACTTTTGGTTTTGTTTTTATTTTTAAAACATCCAAGTTAATGATGGACCATATTATGATCCACGTGGAACACTTTTAGATAGCACTCACCGTATAGATGTGTTTACCATCCATAGTTAGATCTACATCTCAAAATTTACCTTGATTAGTAATTTATAACCATTGGATTAGAGTCATTTTCATGGATTATTGTCCACTGTGTATTTCAAGAATTACGATCAAAAGGTTAGAAATTACTAATTAGGCTTATTTTCGTTACATAAGTTCATTTAGGGATGTGTCAGACATCCATACGGTTAGTATCTTTCGATAGTGTCTCATGTAGCTTACAATGTGGGTCGATCATCAACTTAGATGATGGATCTATCATCTAATTTTTTTCAATGAATAGTTTAAGTGCCACGTTAAATGTAATGATTGCTTGATCAGCTGCATTGGAATGTGAAAATAATGAATGACCAAAGTACCCTTATCAATTAAAATAATTTCTACACCTGAAAGAAGCAATGTTTGTCAATTTAATGAACTTGAGGGTAATATTAAGAATAAGATTTTTTTTATTTTCTGTAATAAAAAGAGCGTTGAAGAGTTGCAGGGCTGACGTGTCTTTGACACCAATAAGATTGAAGAATCCCTTTCGAATTAAAAAAAAATAAAGAAAATGAAAAGAAACACAATATGGGTATTTTGGGCATATTTGGGGTTTAGCGTGAGGCATGCAAGAAGGACCTTCGTCCGTTATATAGTAGAATAGATAATGTGTGTTTGAACGATTTTTTTAACCATGCGCTGCATTTCACTAAAAGCAAGGTTCTATGGATAAGTTGGTGAGGGAAGCAGTCATCAAACCTGTGTTGGACCCTCCTATGGATAACGGATGTCATAACGCTAAGCCCATCTTTCTGTTTTGGGCTTTATTTTCTAAAATAACATGACGGGATTGGACCATTATAATGATAACGGCCGTTAATTAAAACGCTTTTTTTAACCACTACAAACAAAGTTCTATGGGTAAGTTGGCGACGGAGGCAGTCATCAAACCTGTGACCTCATGGTTGCAACACAAAACACAATCCAATAGAGTTAACAGGCTCAACCCCCAACAGCTCTCAATTGTTCGGCCGTTGTCGGTCGATCGATTCCGCCCCTCAGACTAGCCTTGATGTTTGTGGTTTGCGGGTGACCACATGCATGCATCCTCAGGGACTAGTCCAACTTGAGCCGAGCCCAAAGGGACCAACGGCAGTCAATGGGTACCTGATTAACCGACACATTGTAATCCAATCAATATTACCAATCCAGGTTAACCGTTTAAGTATCCTGCTATACACATTTTATTTTCATTACTCGACCAAATACCTGAAATACATGATAGACCCGACTAGTAATCGGGTCGCACACAGGTACATATGCTGGTTCGTGAACCAAACCTGACCCATTAACACCATTAGAAGAATCCAACCACTACCCTAAACCTAGGTTTTGCCCATGTTATAGAATGTCTATTTTTGGTAAGTACAGAAGTTGGTTTTCGTCACCCTCACAATAAGCATTTATTAGAAGGGTAACCACTCCTTGTCGGGTATCCATGCAAGTTGCATTTATTTTTTTCCTCCCCGATTTTCCTCGTCGTTTCTCTATTAGAATAATATCCGTTGCAACCACTTCATGTAAATGAAGAGCAACAACAACACAACTCTCTCCTCTTTTTTTTTCTAAGCATTCTATTTTATTCAAGACCCATGAGAAGATAATACAACCCCTTACACTATATACATATCCACCACTTTTTTTTTCTTTCTTGCTTGTAGTTTTCTACATGAAATTGATATACATTTACATGAAATTTGGTATGGAACTATATCTATCTCCCTCCTCTTCCATAGCTTGACAAAATCGGATGGTCAGGGAATCGCAAGGAGATACATAAGGGTGCTCAAAAGGCAGTTGTCTTCTCGTCGGGTCTCGATCAGTAGCTCGAAAAATGGTTATGTGACGCTTGAACCATTTGTAAATCCATGGTTGTCTGGCATGAGCCATCATCGTTGATCAAGTTCCTGATATAAATATAATTGAAAATAACAATGAGATAATGCTTTTAAAAAAATGCTATTTATGTTTGGAATGCAAGAGTAGGTGACCGACACCGATCGAAGATAGACTAAGCGTTGATTTGAACTAGGCGGGAATAACATAATTAATCAAACTTTTGAGATAACTACCAATTTAAGATATATCTCGCGCGTTGGCTAATACGACTTAGTTTTCAGTTAACTTGCCTGATATAATATTGGAATTTTATTCAGCCTCATGATATGATATATTGATGATAAGGATCATATACGAAATAAGACCGCCATTATATATGCAACATAATAAATAAATATAAAATATATAAAAAAAATAAAAATTTTAAAATACGTTTGCCGAAAATATAATGGATGGTATTAGATCATACTCTTGCGGACGAGATGACCAGATCGAACTGAGGGCTCGTAATCGGTTATAGTACTCCCCAATCAACAAAAAAAATCGAGCTGCTTGTCGAACCGTCAAAATCCGACGCATCTGATGAAGGGTTTGCTGTCTCAAATTATCAGCCTACAATTGAAAAAAAAAAAAATCAACAATATTTAAGTAAAACAAGAGAATTGAACAAGTCTTGAGAGACAAAGACATGTTTATTTTTTAATCCAATCAAGAGCACAACAACCATCATAGATGTTGAAGTGGGCCCACAATGCAAGGAGAGATAAACAAAAAATTCAAAGGGTTTGAATCCCACGAAGTTGTCTTATTTATGTGATTTGGACTCTTCCAATAATAGAAGAAAAAAAAATAGACATTTAATTTATTTAATAATTAATTAATTTTTTTCTCAAATTTTAATTTGTTGAAACGCCTAGCTAAGGTTCTTATTTCAAAAGATGGCAATATGATGCTAGTTGGGTCGCTTTCTTACCATCTTTTGATTGAAACCTTCTCAACTTTAAATTACATAAAACCCTAACTTTACGACCCCTGGGGGGGGCCTCATGTAATAAGTACGGAAAATGGATGTGAACGTTTTAGCAACTTTATTACATAAAAGTGGACCTTATGATGCATACATGCTTGGGTTCTTAAGGAAAACGAAATATTCGTCCTGGACACTAGTACTCAAATTACAATTATGCCATCGAATACACGTGGCAAACATGCAAAGGCAAAGAGACGATTTATTTTCTAAGGAATACGTCCTCCTTAATGTGGAAGCTTCTAAGATGTGGCCTCCTTAAGCTTATGGTGTACGTTAATATTGCGGCGCATTTAAGGTGGATACGAATGAAAAATATGCACCACTTGAATGCGGGACAGTGGAGTCTGGGACAATTATAGTTTGCTCCCCACCGCCAAAATGCCATGTGGAAGTTGGAACTCTCTTCCGGGCCCACTGACCCATGAGGCCCACACCTTGTGGGTCTACAATCATAAAATATTTATATTGGTCATTTCTAGCTGTTAGATTCGAGCACTTTTTTATATGGGCTTTAAACCGACTCAATGGGCCTTTATGAAATGAAATCGTCTAATCGAAAAACTAGAAATCACCAATCTAGCTGATTTTTGGTGTGTAGATCCACTAAGGAGTGGATCAAACATTCATGGGTCAGTGGGCCTGAAAGTGTGCCAAGTGGCTTTTTATGGGTTACAGTTGGAGGTTAAAACTTTATTCCTGCCGGAAGGAGCAAACTTTTTTTTTCTCAAAGTCTATCTGAACTTCTTTCTAGGAATGATAAGGTGTGAACACTTGTACCCAATAAAGGCACAAGCAACTTACCCTGGTGGGCACCATGTCCCACCATTTTGTAAGTGGCAACTCAGAGGAGGTGGGGGGGATTGTGAATTTGAAAACTGTGGGCAACTGAAGGGGAGTGTAATGATCTATGCAAGTGAAAAGACTAAAAAGTCCTAAAATCTACACAACCTTTAGATGAGTTTTAATAAGGGATACCTGGCGAACGAACCCTTCAAGATTTGAGAGCTTGCCCAAGGCTAGGACCATCTGACCCATGTAGTTTTCAACATGTGACCCTTCTGTAAGAGACCCGTTAGCGATGGTGTCGGCTAGAGAATGGTGGAGCTGCTCAAGACCCTGGGAGAGAGCCTCCTCTGCCTGTTGTGAGGATTGTTGGAGGCTACAAATGCCCATCAATTGCTGCTCCGTTAATGGGTCTAATTGAGGCGTTAATATCTGTTAATAATAAGCTCCCATAAAAAAGGAGAAAAATAATTAGAAAACAAAGAAACTAAAATGCCCATGCATCCAAGAGTATAGAACATAGCTTAATTTAGGTTCTTTTGTCATTTAATTTGAATTTCAACAGTTCCACGGCGAAATTTTTTCGATAATTAGGAGCGTTCAGCATGGTTCGAGGTATCGGTCATTCAGTTTTGGGATCTCTTAGGCTTATTTTGTTTCTTCGCTTGGCTTTTGCCTTTAATAAATTCGACACTTACAAAAAAAAATCGGTTTTGGGATTGGATTGTCACGTCTGAGACAAGCTATTTGCTATAAGGGACTGACATCAGCTCAAGCGAGACAACCCGATCTCAGGTCTAATTTGCCGATCCAGATGGTTGGCTTCCAAACCTGAGACCTTCCCTTAACAAGTAACTACCAAAATTCCCTTAACAAGAAGATAGAGAGTAAAAAAAAAATAGCAGAAAAGTGTTTCGATCGGACCTTGAGGAGTTCAGAGGGTCGGAACCCTCCCATCCAAAGGAAGCATCTCTCAGCTGGAGTCATCCACATTCCGGTAATAAGGTGAAGACGTCAGACTTGGCAGCCACTGCCTTAAGCCGGAAAATCTCATCATAGTGTGCAAGATGTCCATCCACTACTATCCTGAGCTCACCATCTGATGGGTGTGCTTGCAACCCTGTCCGGAGCTCCAACATATGCCTGTGCTCCTCGTCCAACCATCTCGCATATTCCATGTCGAAAATCGCAGCACCTGTAAATTTATCGATAATAATAATAAGAATAAGCCGTTGTTGTGGTGGTAGTGTCATTTTATCATAATTGTGCATAATACCGTTGCTAGTGCTATAACTAGTGGCGTGGCGGCGGCACGATAGCATGATGCACGCCATTAATTAAAACATAATTTGCCAATGATCAAATTATAGCGTTTGGAGAGCACCAAAGATTATAGTTCATGGGGATGTTTTACTCAATTTAAAGGAGTAAATTAGTAAAGTTTTTTCAAATATTTTTCATAAGAGAAGGGTATATCAGTAAATTTGCCATGCAAGAAAATTTGAAGAAACACACCAGAGCTGAGATTTCCACCTGCACCACCTCCTGCTCCTAAGAAAAGACCCTAAAAACAACCAAATGCAAATAAAAACATAAATGATAAAATTATTAATTTAGTTAATTACTTATTTATTTTTCATGTTTATACAATTATATAATGTAAAATTTTAGAACCTGAGATCTTGCTCTTTGAAGTTCTTGTTCTAGCTGGGTAAGCTTTACCCTACTAGATTCTAGCTGTTGTACGTAAGCCTGCAAAAAAATATTTAAAGATTAAAAACACAGATGGGTATCTGACATTCAGCCTGAATTCAAGATTTTCGGGTGAAAAAAGGTCGTCTGAATCTGACCAACCTTTTTTCTCAGTCGGCTTTTCTTTGCTGCCTCTCTGTTCTGTGCTAAGCGTCTCAACGTCTGAAACAAAAGCATCCAAATTCAGACAAAAGAAGCGTGTTTCAACTTAAAGGGTTAAACTTGAGAGAGAGAGAGAGAGAGTTTTTTGTCAGTTTTCATGACCTTTGAATCAAGTGGTTTATCTGAAGTTGAACCACCTCCCCTCCTCTGCAACATTTACCAGAGAAAATTATTCTCTAAAATTTATTAAAGATAATTTAAAAATGCCTTTTTCATACTGTTCAAAAAAAAAGTTTCAATTGATTAAGAAAACAGAGTTTAAAGGATGATTTGAGATTTTGGTTTGAACTTTCAGAATTTTGAGCTGGAAATGATGATGAGGAAATTAAAACAATCTCTCTTCTTCCAGAGAATAAATAATATAAGAGCAAATTTTACTTCTTCCAGAGAAGCCATGTTTTTTTTCCACCCATTTTGCATCTCCCAAAGCAGATTTACTTTTCTACACTACAGTGAGTACAATGGATGACGCAAAATGTGCTCTGGAAATAGAATTCCCAAAAAAATATGGCATTTAGTCTGAATTAAAAAAAATTGAGTTCTGGGGATTTGAGCTTTAACAGTGGTAACTGGTAACTTTGTAAAGATTTGAGCTTTAACACTGCCTCTTGTTTGTTCTGTTTTTGGTTTTTTTAATCCTTTGCCTGGGTATTTGAGACTTGGGATGTGGGTATCCCTTTGGTGTTTTAAGAGATTTTAAAATTTAAAGCAGTGAATGATGAGTGATCATGATATGGGTCAGAGAACTCTGCCTTCTCCTGGAGTTCTAGGACTTGGGTAAAGGAGATCATTATGATGATTAAGAATAGTAAAAATGGTGACTTTGCAAAGAATCTCCCTTTCTTTTGGGATTTGGGTTGAACAATCCCCTAAGATGTCAGAACTTTAACCAGAAAATCAAAGCTGAAAAACTGCCTTTGATTGATTTTCTATGACTTGTTGGGATTTGAGTCTTGGAAGAGAACTGGAGTCCATATCAGTAATAACAGCCTTAGCATAAAAAGATGAAAAGATAGTAACTTTTCCATAGTTGTTGGGATTTGGATAGAGAGAAATCGGATATTAAAACAGTAGTTAAGAACCTTATCTAATGTTTTGGGTTGTTGATTTGGTGGTGGTCCTGTTCTGGAGTCATCATTTGCCATCTCTACTAGTTGTTGATGCTGCTGTTTCTTCTGATCAAGAGCCTGATATGATGATGCCTTTTTGCTGATAGGAGATTCGGGTTCCAACTGAGCATCAGCTTTAAAAGAGAGAGTATTCTGAGCAGATCCAGAATCAGTACTCTCCCCTGACTTTGAACTTCCCTAAGAACCACAAAAAAAACACCAAAAATTCAAATGGATATTGAGAAAAAACCATCAAAAAGCACCTCAAATCTCACTTTTTTGCTTCTTTACCAAAATCCCATATCAGAAATTCATATGGATGCCTGGCCAAAAAAGAAATTCATGTGGGTACTGAAGAATCCTCCCAAAACATATGAAGCCCACATTGAAAAGAAGAAAGAAGAGTTATTGCTTCCAGTTTTTATGCTAGTTTATCAAGAACCCATGGCTATATACAGTGAGATTGAGATATGGTCAAAGGGGGAAGAAACTACTTTGGAAGTTTGCTGGAATCTTATTGGCCATGAAGGGAACATCTCCAGAGTAGCAGCTGGTCGTGTAGTGAAAAAAGCTGCAAGAATCACAAAGCAAAATCTCTGAGTACCAGCAAATAAAGACTCCCAGATTTTTTTTCAAATATTGAAAGGAGGAATTTATTCTCTTTTCTGCAGTTACAGAGTCAGTAAGGGCAGGTTTCCATGTTTGATTCCTCACGCCATTCAAGTTTCCTGTCTGAGAATGATTACTGTGTTGGAAAAGGCAAGCCTCCTTCAGGCTTGTGTAGACAATTTCAAACCTGTTGCAGCACTCTCTCTCTCTCTCTCTCTCTCTCTGGGTGTGCTTTTAAGAGTTAGTTATGCTTAGTAAAAGTCACTAGGAGGAGAAAAGATGAAGAGGCCTACTTTTTTTGGCTTCATTTTCTCTTATCTTAACTCCTTGAAGCACAATAGCTTCTTCCAGCTCCCCGAAATCAAAAGCAGATCCTTGTTGATTACTGATCATCAACAAACCCATATATTATATCAGAGGAAGCAGATTAATAAAGTAAAAAAAAAATTGAGAAGAAACGAGAAAAAGATAAGTAGATGATTATGACAGAAGAAAACCCATAAAGAGATTTGATTTTAAATTTTTGGTAGTTGCAGAGGAGAAGACAGAAGACCCATAAAGGAATTTGGGGAACAGTACATAAAAGTGGTGGAAGGAGGGGTGATCCCATGTAGGATTGCATATGGTGTGTGTTGATTTGAGGGACCTGAATCTGATAGACCAGTCTCCCCAACTCTATGGCCCGCCATGCAAAAACAACTCGTCAGACCATCTCCACTTTCTGATGATCTTCTCTGGTTTTTCTGAACCTCTTCTACAGATAAGAAAGAAAGAAAACGAATTTTAGATTTAGAGAAGAAAATAAAATAAAATCTACACCGGTTTCCACCTGAGGACTTTGAAAATCTTAAAGCAAGTCATCTTCTACAAAGAAAAGTCTTAAAAGTCATCTTCTACAAAGAAAAATAAAAGGAGACAAAGAGTTCCTTGAAGAACAGAGGTGAAACATCAATATTTCGACTGGTTCTCACCATGTGTGTACCTTAGTTTTCTTGGAAATCTCAGAGCAAGTCGTCTTCTAGAGAGAAACCCAACTGGGAGAGAGACACAGAGAAGCAAAAGATCGTACTTTCTTTTCAACTCTGGCTTTATGGGGTCTAATTTTCTCTCTATATGTCACTCTTAGAGCACCTTTTGATCCTTCAAAGCGCTCTCTCTCTCTCTCTACTCTATGAAGAAATCTGTTTGTTCTGTTCGGTTACTTTACCACCCTCTATAGTAAATAACTAAATTATCAGATTTGAAACTCATCCATGGTACAGAAGATCTTGTCCTTGCAACCTTGTCTCAAAGGTGTGGGCCTGTGGGGTCTTGAAAAGAAAATTAAATTTAAAAAAAAAAAAGGAAAGAAAAGGTAGGGTCTTTGGCAGGAACCCACTAGAATCACTGACTCCTACTCCACTCTCCTTAACCAATTCTGCTTTTATATTGGTTCTTGTATGGGCTCTCCAGGAATTTATCAACTGAAGAAAATAAAGAAGCAAATAAATTCAAAAATGAAATGGAGATAAGACAAGGTTTTCTTTCATAAAAAAAGAAAAAAGAAGAAAAGAAAAACTTTAAAAGGGTTGTCTTTTTCTTTTTATACTCCACAAGGAGGATTGGGTTTACTTTGACAACTCAGGCATTTAAGAAAACATATTTATATTTTAGTTTTGGCTCATACTCTCTCTCAACCAAAACATTACAATAATCATCCACAAGCAAACCCACTTGTATTATTAATCCTGCCTTTGAGATGGATTTGTTTGGTATTATCACTTTGTTGATGGGTCAACATCCATTCCCTGTTCCTACATTAGGTACAAGCTATGAGTTGTGGCCATCCAAAACCAGGTTTTTTTTTGTGGAGAACCCCTTCTAACCAATCTATACAGTGACCCTAGTACCATAGAGAGAGAGAGGGTATGGAATATTATCCCATGACATGTTTTCACCTACTACCTTCGTAGGTCATATGTCTTCTACCAATTATTCCTTTTGATGCCAATGATTGACCCAGAAAAGGTCTGGTTCAAAATGGAGAAGTGTTCATGGATTAGGTAAACCTATATCTGAGAATTTACTTATGTGACTAATGCAATTTAGAACATGTTCTTCACATGAGACTTCATAGATTCTGAGATTAAGGATTCCATAGATCTTGCACTGCTTCAAACTCTGCTGTTTATAATCGGGCTTCGCGGATTTGCGATCACAGATTGGTCAGGATCATATCTAGGATTATTTATGCTTAAATTAGATCAACTCAGTGCTTGTCTCTTAAGAAAAACATGAATTAAATAATTGTATTTTAAGTGTAGCAAATTGCTTGCCATTCTAATTTTGATTATAGAACTATGACCTCATGAATCATGAGTCCTGACTAAGTCCTTGACAATGTTGGGATTTTCTGTGTATTAAGCACAACCACAAAACCAGGCAAGTTTGCGGAGAACAGAAATGTGAAAGGTGGAGAAAATGGGCCATTGACCTTTCACTTTTAAGAAAGATTACCACTTCTGACCCGACCTCATACTGGCTAATTCAAGTAAGTGAAATTATGACTAGACCAACTAAAAAACCGTAACAATGTTCTAAATCCGATTGGATTCGATTCAACGAAACAGATTATCTCAATCAATTTCAAAATGGGTACCTTGAAAAGGTTGATTAATCCGACTTCCCTCGATGAGACTTCCAAGCTAGTCATGCAAGAAATTAGATTGCACGCCTTTTTAATCGAACTCTTAGGCTTTGGTTCATGCATACTGATATGCAACTATGAGATCTAATGGAAGAGTACTAGTGTCTCAAGAGAGTCAGTGGACCGGGGTGTTGCCACCCATTTGATGGAGACACCAAAACCAAGTCGATTGGACGATCATAACCATCCATTCTTTAGATTTATTCTCCAGGCTGTATATCAATTTCTTTTGCCCATCCAAAAAAATGAAATAGACAGTGGTTATGACTGCCCAATGATGTTTGATCTTTGGTCTAGGAGATCTCTTAGGTAGAAAAAGTCCAAATGGTGTGTCCGGAGTCCCTGGTTTAAGTTCCATGTGGGAGGACTACTTCAGCTGTCTCACACCGATGCAAGTAAACTCATATTATATTGCTAGTATATGCTGCTAAAAGGGTTTATGCCCAATTTGAGTCCATGGAGAGTGATATGAGCCACTAAATTTAAAAATAAAAAAAAAAATCAGCACGCAATATATAAATCACAATCACAAGAAGATCCCGGGAAAAAAATAAATGAAGAGGCAGCAATGGAACCATAAAAATGCCGACCACAAATGTCGGCATTTCTGTCTGTTTATAGTAGCAAGTATCTCATTATATTGTTATATGACATCAATCTTTATTGCACTGTACCGATCAATTATTGACTTGAGTAAACAATATGATCTTCCATTCATAGAGATGGAAGCATTAGTAGTAATAATATCATTACCGTTTATTACGGCAGCTTCGCTAGATTTGGCTTGAATCTTGTAAGCAAGGTCAAGATATTCAAAGAACCCAAAATTGCTCTGCCCGATTACGAAATTGTAAGGCCGATTCACCTCGGCGACATGGACAACTCATAAACTTCATATAAATGTTTAAAAAAATGAAAGAAAAAACAATAATGGTTGATCTTAAAATTGCCATCCCCTTCTGTGAAAAAATGCCATTGCTACTTACTAGACTGAGTCACTGTGTACTTAAGTGAGTCAGTGAGTCATACAAAAACCTTCGGGTGTCTCAGACTTAGTCACAATCATTTTCAGCCTAGCCGACGCACCTGACTCTTTTGACTAGGAAAGATCAATAATGAGCAACTCCCAGAATCTCCTGACAATGCTATTAAGAAAATTAATTCATTGGCCGGACATGTTACTGACCGATCATCCATTCTCTATAGGAGATAAACGACGACAATTATCTTACGCTAAAAAAATTCCACAATTACATTGCAAATAAGCTTGTCACGGGAGAACTCTAGTTTCTCTGGGATCGAAAAGAATATGTGCCTGACATAATTAGTGTAAAAGGCTGTTCTCTTCTTCTTCCAACCTGGAGCTTAACAAGATCATTCGAAGTTTTACCTGCATAAATGAAAGCCTTAATACCATTAATTTTGTCTTCGGTTCTTCACCATTATCCATTTTCAAAAAATTCACCTGTTTGGTTGAGGTAGTGTTCTTTTGATCTTTTCCCCATATACTTGCCGTTGTTGCCGCTTTACGGACAAACTAAGAAGAGGTAACAAACAGACAAATTAAGAATTAAAATCCTCCGCAAATCCCCAATATATCCAATACCAGAAGTTGCAATCCGGTGGAAGTAGTGTTCCAACTTACAATAGGGAATGAGAGCACCATTTTATTGATTTCCAATACAGAGGAAGTTCGGTGGTGTTCCTTCTTTCTGTATATTCTTGGATACATAACAATCAATTTAATGAAAAGAATGAATTCAAAAAGAGCACACGAGGGCGCGAATTCCAGATATACACATGGTTGCCAGAAATACCATTCCCAGAGGTTTGCTTCCATGACTAGAGGAACTCACATAAATTCTCCTTTTACTGAAGCACAAAGTTTCACTTACCAAATCCCAATTGGCCCCAGAAACGTCATCTTAACCACTCCCTTATCATCTCAAAAGCTGCCATGGATGCTGCACGATCTCAGATTTCCCTGCCAGCTACCACCAAAATAAGCTTTATTTAGAAGTATGTGTAGCCAGTTCCATCTTATCTCTCAACATCAAGTTTCAGAATAATGGATGTAAGAATAAGAAAACACAGGAATCAGGATGCATTCTGCATGGAACAAGGAGACACTGTGATAACCTACATATTAAATCTTCTTCACATTCCCCAACAGATCTGCCATTTCCTTTCCAGTCTTTTTTAAGGTATCTTTAGAACACTCCTCTCTATTGGACCTGCGCTTAAGTTGGAACGTTCCCTTGTGAGAAAAAGAAATTACAACTTTTCGGCTGCTTATCCTGCATTTGCCTAAAATAGAAATTTGGCACAAAGACGGAAAGTGGGAAAAAAAGGTTAATGGATACAAATTCCTCCCAGAATTTCAATTAGGACTGGTTAGTTTGTAAAGTATACCCAGTATAAATCAACTGGTTTGATGAATGTAAACAAAACTTGAATATTAAAATGACTTTCTTAAGGAACTTTGCACGTCCGGTCTAGAGGGGCATTTTAGGATATTGCTTAGCACACTACGGGCAGAATTAGGAATGATGAATGTCAGTTATATCCATAACTTCCTAAAGAGCATGACTGCTCCTTTTAGTTGTGACCAGTGACCACATTAACGACACAATTAACTACAGTGCCAAAAGGTGTAAGAGAAGAGCGTGGATATCCATCCAGGTTACGGTTATAGACAAAAGTTTTCCATTTCTCAGATTTTGAAGCTCCTAAAAATGCTAGTAGAAAACAAAATTTGAGGAAGAAAAGTAAAGTTTTCAGTTTGGTTGGCCATGGACACCAGAATGAGGTCGAGATCGATAAGGAGCATCCATGGGACTGTCTATTGGGCCCCAGTTCAGTGAGGCCAAAACAGCATTCAAAGGGCTGTGTTATGATCAAGAGTAAGCAAAAGACTCGACTCTAAGTTGATCAAGGAAACCTGTCTCCGTTAAATGGAACTTTCCAGTGGAGGGAGAGGCTTCACGATGCAGGGCAGCAGTATTAACACTTCAAGAAAGATAGAACTTGATGGGTCACACCATCGAAGAGGAATAGGGACATCACACCCCAGCAACGCAGCAATGCTACCATTGAAGAAAAGAAAAGAAAATTCTTTAACTTGTAAAAAGTACAGAAGTACATGGGGTATTTATAGATGACTCCACAGCAACCCCAAAATTCTCCTAATCCTACTCAAAACTCAAACTAGACATAATATAAACTCTCTTAAAACTTCTAGAACTTTTGACTTTCCTAAGCCTATTACAAATACTTTCCAAATATCATCCCAGTTTAATTAAACTATGGCAATCTGAAAATAATACTACGTAAGACATAAACTAGAAGCCAAGACTATACTAGAAATTGGAAACCAACTAGAGAAGTTTCTTGAACTCCTATCGATTTGTTACTCGTGGAGAAGCCAGAGGCCAAAAGTCCCCGTTGATTTCCATAGATATATCGACAAAAGTCGAGGACGACAAGGCCGCATTGTAGATTTCAAAGAATTTATGTACCTCCTAAAAGTGACGAGATTGAACCGCATCATTCTCCCAATTGGGATAAATACGATCCTGTAGAATTTGT
The DNA here is from genome assembly GCA_035048495.1 of Euptelea pleiosperma. Taxonomy (NCBI): domain Eukaryota; kingdom Viridiplantae; phylum Streptophyta; class Magnoliopsida; order Ranunculales; family Eupteleaceae; genus Euptelea; species Euptelea pleiosperma. The sequence continues at coordinate 33,678,181 of CM068544.1, read as the reverse complement.
CATGTAATTTTTGCTCAACTCTCGTAATATAATGTTCCTGTGTCAAACCTTCTCTGTCAAAAATAAACTCAACCTCAAGTCTAAATCATGCATTGCCAAGATATCATCATTGCGACCATAAGTCAAAGGATTAGGGCATGGTAAAGAGAGGAGGCAAGATCAAAGAAGAGCATTGAAACAGTGGAAAAGTAAAAGAAGCCAACAAGGAGTTCAACAATCTGCAATTTCCTAAATGGAAAAGTAGAGACAATGATCACAATGTCATTGAAGATCGGGTTCTAAAACTCTACTAACTGAACTGTCCCCTCCCAAGTAAGAAATTCATATAGTCAAATTTTTATTGGAAGTTCTCAGCAGATCAAATAGCTTCTCGGTATTTAAAGCGGTTTGACAACCTTCTGCTTGCTATAAAAGGACAGTACATTGCTGTAAGCGGTGGAAACAGGTGTAGCGATTAGATCACCTCGAGATCTGTACCCCACATCGAGTGATTGATGTTGGTTCATCATGCAATAGAACATAAAAAGAATTAGATCATATAACAATTAAATTGCATAAAATAAAGAGGAAAAGAAAGATAATACCGGATTTACGTGGTTCATCGTCAGGTCGTCCCTAATGACTACGTCCACGGATAGCTGTCGATCGTGCTGATAATCCACTAATATCAGGAAGGAGTACAATTACTTCTCTCCACTCTCTCAAGTATGATAATTGCCCACTTTCTCTCTTACAAGTGTTCCTCTCGGTCTAGCCGAAAAGAACTCCCCCCTTCTTGATGGTCTTCATTCTCCCCATCCAAGAAGAAGTCCTAAATAAAAAAGTTCTCATTCTCCTCATTCAAGAAGTCTCAAATAAAATAGTTCTCCTTCTCCCCATCTGAGAAGAAGTCCCAAATAAAATAGATATCCTTCTCCCATCCGAGAAGTCCCGAATAAAATAGCACACCCCTCTCTCTCTAATTGGGGGCCATCCCCTTTTATAGGCATCTCACCTGCCATACGTCAAAAAAAAGTGATGACTGGCTTCTCTAAATCAAGCAATGTGTTGGGACATGTGCCTCGGAGTGCACATTTATTTTATGCTCACAAATGCCAAATTTACAACTACCATCAAATTGATAGCCATCCATTTTCCATAAAGACAAGCCATTAAATTTGAGCCAATGGTTTCTAGGTAGCCTCTAAAGAGGCGATAGAAGGAGGGTGGATCTCCAACAAACATAATAGCATGACAAAATACCAACCTTTTTCCTAAAATTAAATAGAAGCTATGGTTGAAATTGAAACAAGTAGTAGTTAAGTATATTCCTAAAAGAGCATTAACAATAAAAATGCAATCCTAAACCCAATGCACTAATTGGAAGCTTATCTGGAGAGAGATGATTTAAGAGGAATGGCTTCAAGTGGGAGCACCTTAAAATTAGAGAGCAAGGCAATGTTTTGCAGCAACAAAGGTTTAGGATCGTCTATATCAAGGATAAATTCAAGAAAACCACATTTGCCATCATATTGTTGCAATGAGGTGGGACCAACATCCCTTGGGAGGATTTCCAAGCACTCAAATCCTAGAACCAATCAAAGCTTAGGGAGGTTTTGACTATATAAATTTTATTTGGCAAAGCAAGAAGTTGAATAGAACCATTTCTATATATGGAAGTGGGATATAACGGTTACTTAAGGTGGGAGTCAAGGCACCTAAACCTTTATATTCATGTAGGATTTAGACTAAAAGTCATACACTGGGAAGAGTGAAACATAATAACCTTAAGTTTTAGCATAAAAGCTTAGGGACAACACCCACTCCAAACACCAAGACTGGATCCCCCTCAACCAATTACCTCTTTTCCCTTGGACACTGCAAGCTCATCCATGACTAGAGAGACTTGCTACCCCCTTGTTGGTGGTCACGACATATACCAGTTCAAGCACCCAAACCTTTGGGTGTTGTAATGGTTCTTAGCATGTCAAATAGAAACTAAACACAAGGCCTAATCATAACATTCATTGTTGCTCTACCCCTACCTATATGGGATTCTTCTGCATGCAATTCGATTTCGATTTGGCAACTCACCCAACACATTTCACCACCCACACAAAGCCACTTTGATTTAGAGCTATCAGGACTTCCATTCCCAATCAGATCTTAGTCTTAGAGTCAAAACCAATATATTATGACAACAATGGGAAAAAATTTATACAAAGTCTGACCAAGCATATGGTAAGGAATTCCTTCAAATAGGTCATGCTCCTAGGTTTGGGTGAATAGGAGTGATTTGGTAAGTGCTGAGAGCTTCAACCAAGTAGGGATAGAAATAATATTCATCCATTGCAATCATACACTCAACCTCAATCTAAATGCCAAAACCCGTTAGTATACACTAAATGAGCATCCATATGCATACAATGAAGGTAAACCGTTTTTTCCTTCCTGTTAGTTAACCAAGTCCCTAAGCCTCTGACAACAATTTGTCTTTTCTCTTTTCATTTTCCCTGTTTATAATTAAAGAGATGGAAACTAGTTATTATCTCAAAAAGAAAAGGAAAAAAAAGAAGTGATTATCTCAATCAGCCAAAAACTGTTCTATCTCTTACAAACAGGCACACGAATTTTAAGGGAATATTACTGTTTGTGAATGAGTGAATGAGGAAAACTTAAAAGGACTGAATTGTCTTTATAGTTCACATAAGGGGTTATTGGAAGTTTTTTGGCAACCCCATAGAGAAGTATACCAGTCCCATTTAAATATATAGACTATATAGAGTTTTTTTCTCTCCTATGGTGGGTCAAATTGAAGCCGTGGCTCTCAAGTGAAGTTTTCAGCCTTAAAATAGTATAGATGGTGCTTGATCTCGCCAAATCAGTAACTCTAGTAAAAAGTTAGAATCAGATGGCACTCTCTATTCTCTAGAAAAAATCAGAAGTGTTTCAATGAACTGGATCCAAGATAGATATTCAAGATTGGGAAAATAAAGAACTTCTTTCCCCTGGTTAACGCTCCTGAGTTATAGCAGATGAGAATCGGAAAATCTAGTTCAGCAAGGCAGCTAAAAAGAACCTGTGACACTGCCACAAAATCGAATACCTCAAATAACCATAACAGGCAATAAAAATAGTTAAAAACAAGCAGCAAAGGCTTGAAAAGAACATCACATATGGAGATAAAAAACAATATTTTATACACAAAAGCATACCATGGTAAAAATAAAAAATAAAATAAGAGAAGTAAAGAATCATTAATTTGGAAAGAGAAAAATATGAAGAACTGGCCAAGGCATAATTGGAAAGCAAAGGTAATAAGATATTGAATACAAAACATGTCTCTTCTACACAAAGAATAACTTGAATTTACAATTGCTCAAGCCACTAATTTATCTCATATCAGAATTCAGATATAGGATAAAGAAGGATGCTTAAACTCTACGTGCAGTATCGTTTACCTGCTTATACAACTCATGGTAGACCCAAACTTGGATACCCAACAAGGCATATTTTGAGAAATTTTCATTCATACTCAAACTGCACCTCTACATGCATATATTTCCTCATAAGCCGAACAATGGATGAGGTAAAATTGGCCAACATATGGCATTCTTCATTGGTTTTGGTCTCAGAAACAACCCTATGAATGACCAGCTTCTTAAGATTAGGGCATCTTTCAAGCAGTCCTGCAACCCACTGAGAAAAGAGACCACTAATTACAGTCCATCCAAGTTCCAATAAAACTACATTCTCCTACTGAGATGACCCTTGTAACCCATAGTGAAGAATTCCATCTCTTATGTCATAACTTAAGGAAAGATGACTTAGCCGAGGAAAGCAAACAGCAATTGTTTCCAAATCCACAATCTCGTCATCGTCATCATCATCAAACACCACACTCCAAAGCTGAAGCCTCCTCAATTTCGACGATCTCGAAATCATCTGGTAGAACTTCGGCCACATGATTGTGAAGTTGCTGACATCTACAACCTCAAGATTCTCAGTACTCTCACCAACATCAAGATGGATGACACTTACATCGTCGATCTTGAGATGCTTCAAGGTCCCCTTGCCAATAAGCTCGAACAGCTCGAGGGTGCAATCCTTTAAGTGTAAACTCTCAAGACTATCTGCATCCAATATAAACTTGTCCAAACTGATAGCTTCAACATAAATGGTCTTTAGCGTGAGACTACTCAGCTCCATTGTAGCTAGCACGTCCGACATGGCAATCTCTAGATTCACAAGGGCCAATGACTCAATCCTTGGGCAGGCAGTGAGCAGAAGGCTCAGATCCAATGCTGAAATACTGACATAACTCAGCGAAAGGGATTTCAGGCAAGGGAATTTTTGGTAACTGGGTTCAACCCCCGTGATAGAGTTACGAGCCAAGACCAACATTTCAAGCTTCTGCCTACCACATTTTTCAAGAATGTTGACGTTCGGGGTAGTCCGGACATTATACAACAGTTGGCGCAAGGTTTTCCTGGTATACATGAGCCAAGCAATCACTGGAGCTGCTGAGAAATCATCAACATCGTCCATAAGAATAGAGAGGGACTGTAAACCCGTGGTTTGGAATATCGTTTGAGTTATAAGAATCTCCAATTGGCTGGTTGTGAGATCACGATAAACAGGCCAGTCATTGGAGTTGAATGAAAGTGTGTGGAGGTGATTTCGGCAGGCATCTCGCCATTTCCTGCATGTTGCAGAGGCAATCATCACATCTCGGGCAGCACCAAGCTGGGATAGTATGTTTCCAATGATTTCGACAGGAAGATGCTCCATATCCAGTAGTTAATAACCAAATTGGGAAATAATATTGTCTTCCAGATTTTAAAAGATTTCATGTAACTTCAATATTATTCAGAACAAATTTAGTTGGAAGATAATAATCCATTCCAAATTGTAGATCACCAAGAGATGTAAAATCCACCAACTGGGTTTCTCCAAGGAGACAATGGAGTTCAAGATTTATTGAATTTCAGGGACCAGAATTTCAAATCTTCACAAAATCAAGATACCCTTTTCAACTCCAAAAAGTGGGGAAGCCCGGCTTGATTCCTGGAGAAATAAACCATACCCATATCATGGATTTCAGAAAAGAAAAAAAATGTCAGATTGGCGTTATCAGGTTTTCACATGGTCAAAAGGGTTCTGGTTTCAATCAGGATTCAGTCCATTAACATCAGTCAATCATCATACAAATAACAGAACAACCAAATGTTTCGCATTGATTCCTTGGGCAATTTCCATACCAAAACAAAAATCATAAAAGAAACATAACATAAAATTTGTAAACTGGGTATCACGTAGAACATGAAGATATCTTGTGAGACTAAAACAGATTTTCGCGAACTTGAAACCAATCGAGAGGCCAAATTCTGCCAAATTCAATTATTTAATAAAAAGCGTGCAATCCAAACATACCCAGTCGATAAAAATGAAAGATAAGTGAAGTCTAGCGTCTGGGTTCCTCACCAGGAGACCAAAAAGTCCAAGATATTGTCCGAAATCCAAAACCAATCGATCGAACAACCAAAATTAAGCTCCAACTATGCCGGAAAGTTGAAACAGAATAGATGGACATTTATAAACGAGCATTACGACAAGAGATCGATAGAAGATGTATCTCTGGGAACGAACGAGCGAGAGAGATCCAGCAATGACAGCAAAGAACTGATGAAACTAAATGGGTCGAAGTTCGAAAGATTTGAAGGGCGAGGGGCAGAGATGGAATTTCGATTTTATTCCCCCAATAAGAAGAAGTTGAGAAATGGTCGTGTCGTGCGTGAGAGGCCGTCTCTGTTGAGTAGATTGCCGACCGGACACAATATGAGCCACACAGCATACTCTTTGAGGACACTGACCGTATGGATGTTTGGCCCAACCCTAAATGGACACACAGACTAAAAATTAATCTGCTTAGTGATTTCTAAGGAGTAAAACTTCTGTCACAATCGGATTGCAAATCACACAATCACAGCCAATGAGTTCTCGGCACGTACACCTCAAAGCAAACGTACATGGGTACGTTGCAAAACCACTTGTGTACGGGCCGTGAACTCATTGGCTTGTGATTGTGTGATTTACAATTTCTTGTGATAGAAGTTTTACTCATTTCTAAGCATTGGATTGGAGTCGTTTTCCTAGGTTGATTTTTAACCGTGGAATTTCAGCATTATTTACCATTATTTGGGGTACAAGATCTAAAGGTTTGAAATCACTAATACGCCTGATTTTGGTTTGTAGGTCCACATTAGGATTGGCCAAACATCCATATGATGAGCGTTCACTACGAGTGTGCCATGTGGCTCATATTTGACCAGTCAGCAAAGTTCTACTTGTAGGCGCGAGTGAATTAGGGGCATTTTTGGAAGAATAGTAAAGTTTCGACCCACAACCATAGATGATCAACGCAAATAGATAAGAAAAGACAAAACTGTCCATATTATGGAAGATGATCAATGCAAATAGATAAGAAAAGACAAAACTGTCCATATTATGGAAGATGATCAATGCAAATAGATAAGAAAAGGCAAAACTGTCCATACTATGGAAATGGGTAATTCTATTTGCACCCCACAAATTCCATAAGCACCTCATTTGGGTGCTTTTGGACCGAAAATGCCCTTAGACAAAAAAAAAAAAATCAGGCACCCCACCCCACTCTTCGTCTCTCCCTCTCTCTCACCATCCTCTCTCCCTCTCCACCTCGGTCTCTCTCTAACCCTAAAAAAAACCCAAAACAAAGAAAAAAAAAAAAGGAGGAGGACGCCGTCGCCGCCACCACCACAGGTCCACCACCACAGGTACGTCTCTCTCTCTCCTTCTCCACCTCTCTCTCTCTCCACGGCACTAACTGCCGTGGAGAGAGAGAGAGACGTACCTGTGGCGACGGTGACGGCGACGACATCCTCCTCCTCCTCCTTCTTCTTCTTCTTCAACTAGGTGGGGTGCTTGGGTTTTTTTTTTTTTTTTTTGTCTAAGGGCATTTTCAGCCCAAAAGCACCCAAATGAGGTGCTTATGGAATTTGTGGGGTGCAAATAGAATTTCCCTATGAAAATAGGTAGGGCAACAGGAATGAACTAAAGGCATTTTAGTAATAAATGAAAATGTTGGACCTCAGTGTCACGGTGTCGCCGACTCATGAGCCCACCAATGAACCTATTATAAAATAAACTCACAAACAAGTCTATTTATGAACAATTATTACAATCTACAATCTTCTAAAGTATTTTAAAGAACCATCCAACAAATGGAGATTTTAGATTAGAGGCGGCATGTGAGTGTCTTGTAAAGCCCGTATGAGGGTGGCGTGCTCCAACCCCGGTTTTGGCTTTAAAGTAATATAGATAAATATGGTGTACAGAGAAGAAGTCTAGATAGTGCAGAGAATCCTTGAATGTACTGCAGTCGTTACATCTCTGACATATGGCATTTTCCTAACTTATGTCCCTCCCCAAAGTCTATATAAAAGGGAGTCATCTTTATTTATAATCCATCTAAGAAATCATCCAAGAGTTTAGATTTGAGAGCAATACAATCCTCTTAGTGTTCTTTAGATTGAGAGCCCTCGAGGAAATTAAGGCTGACTGACTTCGGTTACGTTGGAGTGTCAACGAGTGCCGCATGGGTCTAAGGCAAAGAATTTATAACCCGTGACATCGGGGTCAAGTTCGTTGCGATGGAAATTGATCATATTGATGTTGGAATTTGCAGTTGCTTCTTCGAGGACCGTGGATCACTTGAATTCAAACTGTCAATGGCCTCATTTTTGTTTTATAAAACCATTTGCTCGAAGTGCATAAAAAATGCGAAAGATAGCCTTCGCATCTTATGGGTGGTGGATCTGCCCCCCACTCCTTCGAAGTGGGTTCAACTTGCGATCATATTAGGAAACACGCACGATAGAAAGCCGGCAGTTTCTTCCTTATTGGGGTTCAGGTCAAGTACATTTGGGGTGAGGAGAGCTTAACGTTCTTACCTTACGAAGCATCTTGGCATATGACTGATTCGCCTACTAAAGAAATAGCACCTAGAAATGAATTATCACAATCCCACAAACAACCTGGCAATGGGACCAACAAAACCCAACTCCACAAAAATGAGTTTGTAAGGGTGGCGGATCCCACTGTGCTTGGATCACCACTGGATCACAATTGACAGAACAAAATGAAGATGTCAGCTTTCCAAGAGTTAAAAGTCTGGGTATTGATACCACAGACTTAGGTTCGAAATCTATTTTCAGTTCGAAATCCAAAAGAAAATACAAACTGATGATTTCACAGATTCGGATCAGGTCATATCTCAAGTTGAACTATGTAGAGAATAAGATAACGCCACAACAAACATATTCTAACATTCATACGAAGTAGTAAACCTATGCAGCAACTAATTACTGTAGTGCATTAATCTGACACTCAGGCCCTGCTTGGTTCGCTGCACTTGGGTCCATTTTGTACTTTAGTGCAAATATAATGAATTGTGTTGCAATCACTTGCGATGTAAGTCACTTACAACTGTTTGGTTCACGCCATGTAAATAGATGCAAAAGATGTTTAGCTGATTGGTTGGTAGTGCATTGCAAATGAATGCAATGGATTATTTTATTTTTTATTTTTTGATAACTCAGGTGTCCCCACACACATTGGTGATGGGACTAGTCCTACGGTTGTGTGCGCTTACCCAAGCCTTCCCTTACACACAAGACAGTTTACGCAAGGGGCCGGGCCGTTTGAAAATTATAATTATAATTTTGAAAATTACGCAATGAAGAAGGTTTACCCAAGCCTTCCCGTACTAATAATTTGAAATTTTGAATTTCAGTGCCATTTTTTTTTTCCACTTTTCCTGTTATTTTCCATTTTTGCCCCTGGGCGGTAAAATTCGTTATAACAGACCTTATAACTGAAAAAAAGACGACGCCCCAAGTCTGGTATACTGTTATAGCGGCCCCTTTTAAGCCTTGATTATAATTAATATTGTTATTACTTTATTGTTATTATTATTATTAGTATTATTATTATTTTGGTGGGGAAAGCTTGGGGTTAGGGGACCCCAACCAGCTATATCAAAAAGGGTCCGGGGACAACCACTTTTGACAACCATTTTGGTGTGCCCACATAGAAGATGAATCAATGGCTGATTTTTGGCGAGGATGATCTCCTCGCCATATAGATCACCCCCACAAAGAATCAGCACATTCTGAAATTTCTAACCCCCTCAAATGTGGTTTTCAAGTTACACAGTAAAAATAGACAGTCCATAATTCTTCAACTTGTAAACCAGTCTATAAATATCAGAATGATTTGAATTTTGTGAGGATGATCTCCTCACCATAGAGATCATCCTCACCAAAAATCAGCCATTGATTCATCTTCTATGAGGGAATGCCAAATAGTTATCCCCGATCCTGACCCTATCAAAAAATAAAAATCTAAAAAGTAAAGAAATAAAAATAAAAAGATAATAATAAAAAATAATCTCGATTGTTGTTATTATTATTGTTGTTGTTTTTCGGGAAAAAAATGTGAGTTAACACAATGCACTTGTTTGCATCAGTTTTTGGGCTGCACTTCCTTCCATCTATTTTGTTAAGGAGTTTGCAAGTCCTTGTTAACTACTTGCACGGCAGTCATTTGCACTCCTCAACCAATCACTTTCAACCCAAAATTGTCGCAAGTGAGTGCATTGCACTCAATTTGCTGTGAACCAAACAAGGCCTCAAAAATAGTTAGTCTAACCATGCTATCCACTGTTTCACTCAATTTCCTTTAGTCCAATAAAAAAAACCAGTAACAACCATAAAATTAAACCCTAACCATTCAGTTCTTCAGCTAATCAGACAAGATTATCAAACAAGGATTCAAGTTGACATTTGAATTGCTTACACTGAAATAGACATCAAGCTGTACGATTTGAATCATAAATCCGTATTCAGAACTGACTCAACTGAGCAAATTTCTCATGAACAAAATTTTCCATCTCTCTCATTTACACAAGTGAACAGTATAAAGACATTCCCGGTACAAATTCAGCATGAATACCATAGACATGTACAGCAATATATATGCTGTTCTTACAAACAATGTTGGTAACATATTTCCAAAGAATGTAATTTTAAAGCCAATGCTAGCATTGATATCTATGAAGACTCAAATATCGAAGCCTCGATCTTAGATCTCTGTCATTCTCACAGTTGGAGCTTCAGTAGGTGACTGACAGTGTTTGGACTCAAGAGACATAAATGGGATTCTCGAGAGCTTGGTTTCAGTTTCATCATGTTCGTTATGAACCTTAACTACCACCTGGCTTTGCAGCTCCCGCACTGCTTGTTGTCATAAAGGATTCTCCACAACCACAATGTCCTTTGGAGTTGGGATTGATAAATATGAACTCGGACCTGCACAAAAAATCAAAAACATATGTGGGAGGAAGTGAGGAGGAGAATTAGGAAAGCAACAATTTAAGAAATATCAGGTCCAACTTATCGGAACACACACACAAAAGCTGACTAATGCTTTTATGCTATTGGCCGTGGGGCCCACACACTGATGAGTTAAGGGCTGATTTTTCGTGAGATGTTCTTCTAAGCATGGGTATCAACCTCACAAAAAATCATCCAGTTCCGACATTTCTAGCCTTATGAAAAGTGGATTACAAGTTGAAATGTTACGAACCGTCCATTTTTACCGTTAACTTTAGCTCCGTGTTTGATAGGGTAAGGAGTTTCATGAAGTGTTGATTTTTTTTTGTGAGGATGACCTCCATGGTGACGAGATCATCCTCACAAAAAATGAGCCCTTAACTTATCTACATGTGGGCCCCACAGCCATCAGTCATTATTTTAGTTAACTTATCCCAGCCCCCCCCCGCCACCACCACCACCACCACCACCACCACCACACACACACACATATATCATAGTTCATTGTTCACGGAGCTTCTAGTACATTTTCAAAGGGTTTGTACACATTTAACACAATTCCTGGGAGTTCCACACATGTTTCCAGGGCGTTTCCCAATTTGGGGAACCAACCCCACACGTTTCCTAACACATTTCCAAGGAAACACCAGATCCTGTTGGAAGTGTGACGCAGGATGGGAGAACCGTTCCGCGATTTGAGAATGAATGAAGAGGGGATTGCCATTCACGGCACTATTCGCGTGACACTATTCACACAGCACTATTCACAATGCTATGGTATGATTTGGGTTTGCTTAGGTAATAAATTAACTAAAAAAGAAAATAGATGTGGAGAAAGAGAAGGGAATAAGAGAGAAGAGATAGAGAAATAGATAGGGATAGAAAGATACCTTCGGCTTCGGACCGAATTAGCTTGGCTTCGCACCAAGAGAGGATGGCTTCACACCACAAGAGAGATTTCTCAAAGAGATTTCTATTTCTTCATTCATAATTTTTCATCCTTAAAATCAAATGGTACATCACCTTTTATAGACTCCCTACTTGAACTTTCCTAATTCTAATCTAATTGAAATTAGAAACTCCTAATACAAGTCAACTATTGCGATCAATAATAAAATCCTAATTGGAAACAAAATCTCAATTGAAAATACTAGTTAAATTAAAACAAATCTCGTGAGGTCCACTAAAAATAATAAAATCAAAATTTACTATAAATAGTAAATTTGGGATTTACTATAAATAGTAAAAACGAGATTTACTATAAATAGTAATTTCGCGATTTACTATAAATAGTAAAAACGTGAATTACTATAAATAGTAAATAGGATCCACTTGATTAGGCATTGACTCGGTGTAGCGCTGACGATCGTAGTAGAATGCTCCCACATCAAAGTGCGGTTCCCAGTAACCATCTCTATTTATATATATAGCAAGTAAGCGTATGAAAGAGATTGCTTACTTGAGTGTGTCATCAACAAAATCCATCTTGGTTCCTATAACATGCATAAGTGCTTTTGGATCAATTAATATCTTGACACCCTTGTCCTCGACCAACTCGTCAAATTTCCCTTTCTCATCTGCAAAATTTGAAAGCATTGGGACGTCAAGAACCACTCTACAATAAACCATTTATTAGATTTCTTTTGTATGAACCATATAGGTCAAAAGAAAGAGATCACCAATAAGGAAGGGAACAAAAAGATTAAAAGAATGAAATGTCTATATGTGAGAGACAAATGTTCACAAAGCTATTGTAACCTTGAAGTTTCTTGCTAGAATGACAGCTAGTCATCTATAACAGCACAATAGCTTATTGGTTGGAGCACTCCATCTATCAACAAATTACTGAAAATCAATAGCATATATAGTTCTTTTATTAGTGTGCATATCTTTGTATTTCTGTTTCTTTCCAATAATATTTGTTATACGTACATACATAATACTGACACATATATAGTGCATCTAATTGAAATGAAACAGAAATATGACAGAATTACAAGAGGGGCTATTTTATTGCCCCGGTGTATGTGTGTGTAGGGGTGTCAACGAGTCGATTCCGGTTCGGTTCCTAAGGTGACAAGAACTGGAACAATCGGTTCCGGTTCTTATCGGTTCGGTTGCTTAACGGTTCCGATTCTCTAAGTGATGGATCCGGAACCGGAACCGATTATGTATTTATGTCGGTTCCAGTTCCGGTTCCGGGTATATTGGGCCAAATCTTGAGAATATTAGAATGTTTACACTATATTTATTTATTGGTACCGGTTCTTATCGGTTCAGTTCCGGTTCTTATTGGTTTCGGTTCCATATTAGGCTACCCAGAACCGGAACCGTTATTGTCGGTTCGGTTCCGGTTACTTTTTAATCGGTTCCTAAAAAAGTGGAACCGGAACCGGTGTTTTCGGTTCCGGTTCCGATTCGGTTCCGGATAAACGGGTAAAATTGACACCCCTATGTGTGTATGTATAGACATTTCATAATCATGCTACAAAAATAATATTTATGGTTATTTCAACTTCCTGTTCTTTTTCCTACTATTCTAATTCTTGATGTGATAATGTAGGCTAACGGCAACTTGAGCTGGAAAACTGGGTATTTGTGCTGACCCCGCGTCGTATACGGGAGTCAACGGTGGGGCACCTGACCAAAAAATCAGGACAGATAAAGACTGCCATGGGTCGGCCGCACGCAAGAGGCGCGAGGGGTTGACTTTAAATTTGCTACTTTTCTTTGTATCTTCCAATTTCGAATAGTATATACTGTACTAGAAGATTCATATTGGTGTTTATGGTGGCGGTGCATGCTCCCGCATACAGTTATACATAACCATTAGCCTACAAGTTGGAGAAGCAACAGTCTCCAATGGCTAGCCATCAAAAGCAGAAGTGTGTTATCAAGTATGTATGTTTGACCATCTCAAGAATAAATGATGTAAGATTTCCAGTGGAAATGGAAGAAAGATGCACATTCAAGATAGCAAACATAAGATCAAAAGTTCAGATCACCATAACCTGAAATCCTAATAGTGAGAGGAGGGGGCAGAACACTGTAGAAAGTCCCAGAAAGCCAGTAATATCAAAGTTTTATCTAGAACATCAAGTTATAAGAGCAGACAATAGTACGGTACTTGATATCTATGAGGATATCCCCATGTGTCAAGTGACCGACAAATCTATTTTTGTGGAGTGGTGGCAGATGATGAAGTCGATGTCATTCAAGGCTACTCTGGGAGAGATGATAACTTGTATGCTTGTTCAACAGCTTGGAATAGCATCAAAAGCCTGGCTCATTAGACATGTCTGAGAATTGAGATTGAAGGTGACTTTCTTCTCATGATTAAGCAGTAAGAACCAGATTCTCTATGACACATCCCAAACTATTAATCAATTCTTTCCCTCAGTTGAATCTGAGCAGGTTTCCCACATTACATGGATTGGGAGTTCCTCAATTTACTTCTAGGGTGAATGGGCTTTGGCATTAAGTGGAAGACATGGATGAGGAAGGGCATATCTAGCATATCCTTTTCTATTTTAGCTAACGATTCTCCCGCAGGTTACTTCAAAAGTTCGAGAGGGTTGAGGTAGGGATATCCTCTTTCTTTGTTTCTCTCTATCATAAATGTGGAAGCTTTGGGTAGAATGGCGGCCAAGGCAGTAACAGAAGGGGTTTTGGCAGGTTTCAAAGTGAGTGAAGGGGATCTTTCCATATCTCATCTTCAGTTTGCAGACGATACTCTCATAGGGGCCTCGAGGAATCAGTTCTATTTCTTAAGGAGCTTGTTGTATTGCTTTGAAGCGAATTTGGGATTACAGATCAACTTGTCCAAGATTAAGGTGTACAGGGTGGGTGTGGTGGAATATTTGTCAGGGCTAGCCAGCATTTTGGGATGTGGTGTTAGTAGCTTCCCAACTATCTCAGTCTACTGTTAGTAGTGAGCTATCAGTCCAAAGATTTGTGGGACCCTATCTTGGAGAGGGGTGAAAAACAGTTGGCATCTTCTTTTTTTATAAGTAAAAACAGTTGGCATCTTGGAATGTTACGTATTTATCTGAAGGGGGTAAGTTGGTCTTGATTAAGAGTACTATATTGAATATCCCTATTTAATACCTATCCCTCTATTCCTATGATTGTGGTTAAGAGTTGGAAAGAATAATGAGGGGTTCCTGTGGAATGATAGAACGAACTCCCTAAAGTTCCCATTAGTTAACTAGGATTTAGTGTGCTCTCCAAGACAATGTAAAGGGTTGGGAGTGAAGAAGCTAAAACTCATGAATGAGGCGTTGGACGCGTTGTTGGGGAAATGGTTGTGGCGTCTTGGGGAGGATAAAGTCTTTGGAGATGTGTTATTGGGGAGAAATATGGTGTCTCAATTGGGTTAGGGAAGCAGGATAGTTAGATTGTCGTATAGGTGCAACATTTGGAGAGGCATTATGAATGTTTTTTCAAGTTCTCAGGACTTGTTAGCTTTAAGTGGTGAAGGGGAGTCTGGTTAGATTTTGGGAGGATTGTTGGTGGAGCAAAAGGTCGCTTAAAGGTAAATTTCCCCTTCTCTTCAATTTGCTAGAGAAGAAGCATTTTTTGGTCTAGACGGGGATAGAGCACTCATAGAACTTCTGATTTAGGCGTTACATCAATGATTGGGGGAGGACTTGGTCACCAATTTGCTAGGACTTGTCAGTGCCTACACCTTGGATAGATCAAGTAGTGACATTCAGTTGTGGTCTCCTAACAGGGAGTTTTTTCTGTACACTTATTTTTTGCAACCTTGGACTTGAGACAACGTCCTTCCTTTCCAATGGCAATAGTGTGGGGAGCCAAGATTCCCTCTATTGTTGCTTTCTTTGTTTGGTGTGCAGCTTTGGAGAGGATTCTTACAATTGACAAGTTGATCAAAAGGAAGAGGAAGAGAATCACTATCGAATTTTGTTCGATGTGAAAGTCCAACGGGGAAACAATGAATCATCTACTAATCCATTATTCCTTAGCTGGAATTTGGTGCACTTTTTTCATCCTTTTCGGAGTGTCTTGGGCGATGCCTAGGTCGATTAAAGAGGTTTTCAGTGCTTGGTCTATTCAAACATTTTCTCTGTGTGGTAGGAGGCTTTATAGCATTCTCCCATTTGTTGTGGTGTGGTGTATTTGGAAGGAAAGGAACCATAGGGTGTTTCAAGATGAAATAGTCATGTCAATGAAGGCAACTATTTACATGTGGTCTAAGTCGCACAAGGAGTGTAGAGGTTTAGAACTTCATTAATAGATGAGAGGCATCGATGTATAGAGGAACCTAGTGCTTTAGAGACTCCTTTTTGTTTGAGTTTCTCTTGTTTCTTTGCTAGGTAGGAGGTTTCCTCGACCTCCCCAACTATTGTTGATGCAAAACATCAAATTAATACTCCCGAAAGCCGCGACTAATGGGGGCGTGACATTAAATTCCTTTATCTCATAGCCTAGATCTAGGCCCTCGTGGGCCCATTTTATACGGGCCATCCCACCCTGAGTGTGCCCCATTTACACAGGTTGCCCCACTCGAGCCCGGTGTGAAAATACCCTTGCATTAAAGTCATTTATCTCATAGCCCAGATCCAAGCCTAAGTATGCCCCATTTACGCGGGTTGCCCCACTCGAGTCTGGTGTGAAAATGCCCATGCATTAGTTGTTCCCTTCTGTTTTGTTGTTTACAAGAAAGCTTATATTCATCAAATATATATCTCAGTTCTTGTTTTGATTGAAAGGTTCGGGTGGCTCTCTCGACGAGACGGTAATAGTCCAATCCATCTTTTTGCAGGCTTAACCGCTGAATGAGAGTTTTTATTTCAATTTTTTCGAACTCATCTCAGAGCATTTCTTGGGGGACCCCCTCCCAATCTTGAGATTTAGTACTTATTTCTACGTTATACACTTCGTAATATTTACTGTGTATATCAAAATCATGTATATGGTCAAATAATAAAGGAAAAACATATATAGGTCTGCCTTTAAGCTCTGGAATATATTTAATCACCAATTATATGTATGCCCTTCATGTATACTTAATTCCAACATATTGGCATCAGGCACCTCATATCCACAAGGAGCATGTGTCTCAATAGTGGCCTAAACATGTTTGGGTAACATAGAGCACCAGTAGCAACACTAAGGTGGCTGCGCTGTCTTAATGGTTCTCTCACTTAACTGCAGATCTTACAAATACCAACTGAACACATCCACCACCCTTTACCGCCACCTGCACAACACACCCACCCCACCCCACCCCACCCCACCCCCACCACCCCTCTCCTCATGGTCCCACGTCCTGGTTCGTTGCCTAGAACATTATGATCAAGTCAAAGAGTACAAATCAATCAAGGGGGATGAAACCATAGTTTAAAAAGGCGTTCAAGGCATAAGCCTCGAGGCGAGGCGCTCAAATATAGCCTCGAGGGCTTAAGCCTTGAGGTACCTATCTGAGGCTTAAGCCTCACTTAACTAAGGCGTACGCCTTGAGGCGCAACTGAGGCTTAAGCCTCAGTTTAGATGGTAATTTCCTAAATTGTAGCCCTATTTTTTTGGACTTTTTGTTGCTTTTTTCTCCAAAATACCCCCTCTAATACTCTTTTATACCGAAAACGACCTAAAAGGTCCATATTTGAGTATCAAAAACTCATTTTTTTTGGAGATCTTAAATCAACTCTTTGAACCCAAGTTTTGCCTATTTTAGAGAAATCCTCTTAGAGAGTTCAAATCTTGTCGAAATCACAATCCGTCACTTACTACAGTTTTCTTGAGAGCAACCTCACCAAACTCAAGTAAGAAAGCAAATATTTAGAGGATTTTTGATATACGTAAGCATATTTTGAGTTTTTGCCTTATTTTTCATAACTATATGTAAAATTTAATTATTTTTCCTTCTTTAATGGTTTGTTTTTTTTTTTTTTTTTAATAATATGATTGAAGAAGATGAGAAGGGTTTCTAAGAAGCATGGGAGTAGTAGAAAAGATCTAGCATGGTAGTTTAGGGTTTGTTTTTGTTATTTTTTAAGATTTGATATCAACATTCAGGCATTCCCGACAACGTCGCTCGTAAGGTAAAAGTTATAGCCTCAATTACTTTTATGCTTATTCAAGTTATTTTTTTTCACATGATTTGTTGTTTCTCATTTTTATAGAATTAATTATATTTTTTTAGAATTTTTTAAGCATTTAAAAAAAAAAAAAACTGAGGCTTAAATGAGGCTTAAGCCTCGGTACCGCCTCGAGGCTACGCCTCGCCTTTTTGAGACAAAATGCCTCAGTTCCCGAACTAGCCTTTTTAAACTTTGGATGAAACTCAATACATTACTATTACTCACCAGTCACATTCCCCAACCAAAACAACAGCAGTCACAAACAAGCATGTGGATTCTTGATCTAGAAATCTGGATGCAACTTTGGATCAAAAACATGGTTGAAACCTAGAACAATTAATTGGGGCTATATAATAACTTGCGTCTCCAACACATGAAACCAAAATTTGGCACATTAAGACAAGACAGAAACGCCTCAAACACTCCCAAAATTGTCACTAGATTTTAGGGCACCATAGACCTCAATTCTCAACAAACCCATGAGTTCTCCTGTAACAAACTAAATGAGACACCCAATACTATATAACAGTGACTCGCAACGTCGGGCATGGGAACTGATTAATTGAATATACTAATTCATATAGTTTAATGCAATTATGAATCAAGATTCAATTTCCTAAGTAAATACCTTAAGAGAATCATAGTATCTGTAACTTTGAATTCCACCGCAGAAACCCATCCATAGATAACAATAACCCCAAATTTAGACACACAAATGCCAAAAAAAAAAAAAAAAATTCATTTGAAATCTCGTTGCAGTTTCAAATCCAGATTTCTGTGGGATCTCATTGTTAAATATTAAACAAAAATTCCAATTAAATTAAGATCCAATTATTAACAGGAAGATGTACAGATACAAATTCTTGGAAAAAAAAAATTCTTGAATTCTAACAAAAAACAAACCCAAACGAAAAAATTATGGGTTTCGTACCTTTTTTTTGTTCTACCCATTTGAGAACCTGTTACTTTGTTTCCGTTAATTATTAATTCAATCGCATAACACAAAGAAGTATGATGGGAATTTGAAAATCAGATGAACTATATATGAGGTGGGGAAGAAATTCGAACCCGCGTAATTGAGAGTGTAGGATAAGCCGTTGCACCCACGAGCCTTGACGCCGAGCTTGAGGAACTGACGTTGGCGCTGTTGTAGCAGATGGCGTACCCTAGAAGCCGCGACGTCCGTTAGGGTCAGGGCTTGCCGTCGTACGGCAGGCCCAGCCTTCTGTGCTACTGCCGCGATGAAGGAAGACGCCATCTCTGATCTCTGTCTCTCTCTCCACCAAAACGTGACAAAACCAACCAACACCTACTTCCAGGATCCAGCTTCGGCCGTTTTAATAGGCCATCAATGTTTTTTTCTTTTTAATTCTGTGCTTATATTCATTGACCAGGTGTGTTGTAACGTTGAATCGTGATGGCCCAAATGTCGCATCAACATGATCATTTTGAACAGTTAATCGGTATTCTTGGGGTTTCAATACCAAGTCGTGATTCAATAGGTTGGACTACACGTGAGGTCGAGTCCTTGACCATGAATCCATCTCCCCTCTAGATTTGCGCAAAAGAGGATGTTAAAAATCAACGCGAGGTCGGTAAGGCTTTTAGAGGGGAGAAAGGATTCAATGGTTCGGGGCTTTATCACACCGCTATCATTAAGGTTGCCTTTGGAACTGCGGTAACCCGGGTTATAGCTTATCCGGTAAGCGTTGGGAGTAAAACAAATGGGTTTGTGCATTTTAGGATGATTTATCATTTAGAAAATGGAACCGGCTCCGATGACCAACAAAAGTGAACCAAAAATGTTCATGGTTTTTCTCGGCAGTGGATCCCGAGAATCCAACTGTGGTCTTACTTTTGCAAACGTGATGCCAGCTCAGCACTATCCACAGTTGGATTCTCGGGATCCACAGCAGAGAAAAAACATGAACTTTTTTTGGTTACGTTTGCCAAGCCTGCTTGGAACTTGTGCATTCAGTCATTTGCACACCCTTTTTATATCAAATAAAAATCGATCTTACCCTGATCAAATGCAACCATTTACGCACCTAAGTGTGCAAATTGAAATTTCACTACACAGTCTACACGCACACTAAGAATGTACCTAATATGTGGGTTCCATAAATTAAACGGCAAGGTGGGTCTCTCGTGCATTAAGGTGGCCCCGACAACGCATGTGGGTCCCACACATATGTGTGAGCGTCTCAACCCATGTGTGACTATTGGTTTCAAACCCAAATTTTGTGACATTCACCTCTATACGGTGGGAGCCACATAAGAATCGTGGGGACCATCTTTGATGCGTGTGGGACCCACCTTGGTGCATGTGCCGGCCATTCGTCCTTTGTTATATTGGGGGCCACAGGTTTGGTACATTTTTGGTTAAGGGAATAACAATACACACACATGCAATACACCTGAATTTCTCTATTTTGGATCTTGAAAGTGTGCATGCACATGACCAAACACACCCTTATAAAAGTTATGTTATGCTTGGAAAGATGTTTAGTCATTTAAGAAAGTTGGTAAAGACTAGAATGTTAATTATCGGTATTTATAAAGTTTCCCTTAAGTTTGGAAATTGCAGTTTGTATGAGCTTAACAGTAGTTTATTAGCTACTTTTGCTTTTAGCCATAGTAAATTGAATTTTTTGCGAATCATTTTGCAAACCTTATAAATTTTAAAAATAAATATTCAAACAATTTCTTATTCTTGGGCGTGAGAATCCAACCGTGGTTGATAGTGCTGAGCTGGCATTTACTTTTTGCCAAAGCAAAGCCACCATTCGATTCGTGAAATCCACAGCGGAGGACACAATTGTAAGATGAGTCCTTGGAACCTGAGCCTATCTATACTATTATAAAGCAAAGCAAAAATCGGGGGTTGCCACCCACGGTTGTCACAATTAAAGGCTTCCCTCGTTAATTGCCTCTTTATTCTTAAGGGTTTGGAGTAGGCTCCTTCATAGTTCATGTTATAGCACACCCACATCCCTCATCATAGTATAAGCCAAGTGGCACACTCTTAGAGACGACTCGCTGTATGGATGTTTGTCCCATCCCTAGGTGGACCTATATACCTAATATCAGCCCGATTAGTGATTTCCAACCTTTGGATCTGAGTACCCCAAATAACGCTTGAAATCTATGGTTAAAAATCAACCCATGAAAATGACTCCAATAGGTCGGATGGGCCATACATACGGCCAGTGATTGCTACGGGTGTGCCATGTGTAAGGTGCACGTACATCGCACGTGGGTGGCGTTCCCCTAGTATAAGTAACGATGCTCTCAACTGTCATAAAAATGTTTGTACTCTCTCCAAAAGTTCCCACTCTGTATGGCATGTGTGCCTTTGGTCTTGTTCAATCTATATAACAAAACAGGACGGTTGTCTCCTCCTCTTATCCGGCTTCATAAAGGATGGCCGAGATCTTATCACACCAAATGGACGGTGGATCTCAGCCACTCACCCAATTTTGACAAACGCTTTGTTGATGAGTGCCGTGGGCAAGGGTCACATACTATTTACCTACATATAAGGAATGAAATGGGTTGGATTTACATATAGCCCAAGGGTCGGGCTCAGGAGCCCCACTTTTTATGCCTCAAGAAGGGTGTTATCGTTAAAACGGATTGAAACGCTCAGGGGAAAAACTAGATTTTAATGATTTTAACGGAAAAAAGTGGTGTTGTAATTCAAAATTTAAGATTTAAAATTTGAAATTTGAAATTTAAAATTTGAAAATTTAAAATTTAAAAAAAAAATAGAATTTAACAAAAATTTAATGGTTTTCTTATACCCCTCTTATCTTATATGGCTTCAATAATGAATGGCTGAGATACACTATGCTTCATATCGATGGCTGAGATTAACTCCCACCCGATTTTGACTAACACTTTGTCTGAAAGTGCCGCAGACACAAGCCACCCATGCATATATCAAGACAACTCAGTTGTATTCTCTTATCTTATCCATCAATCTAATGTGGACAGTTAGATAAAGAGTGGTTGAGATCAAATCCATCGATCTAATGTGGACAGTTAGATTTCAGCCACTCAATCCACCTCATTTGACTTCAATTTATTCAAAATTTAAATTTCAACACCGTTATTTTTTGTTATTTATGTTATTTTCCCATTTCTCCCTCTGTGCATTACAATCCGTTATAACAGCTGTTATAATGAAAAAAACAATAACACCCCAGTCCATTATACCATTTGAGTGCCGAAGGGACCCAATTTTTGCAAACGCTTTTGTCGGAGAGTGTCGTGGGCATGGGCCATTTACTATTCTAACAAAACATATTGGTTGTCTCACTACTTATACCTCTTATAATTAAGCATCAACAAAGAAGGGCCGAGATCTAATCCTCCCCCAAATGGACGGTGGATCTCCGCCACTCACATGGTTTTGGCAAATTCTTTGTCGAGGAGTGCCGATGGCACGGGGCACCCACTAGTCAATATAACAAAACAGGGAAGTTGTCTCACCCTCTTATTTGGCTTCATAAAGGATGGCCGAGATCTTATCTCCCAACTGGATGGTGGATCTCAATCACTTACACACAATTTTGGCAAATACTTTGTCGGGGAGTGCCGTGGGCATGGGCCACAACATATAACTGATATTTTGTTTTTTGACGTGCAATAATTAATCTAACACAAACCCCACGATTGATTCCCCCTTCAAGTCTCTCCCAACATTTCAATCTTTAGACCCACCATAAACACGTGCATTTTGCTAGTTTCTGTAATGTCTTTGAAAACTTTTTTTTTAATGACTAATGCTGAATAATAAATGAATAACATTAAGGACTTGTCCTTTAATAAGTTATCAATTTATTTTTAACTAGGAAATTTTCCATGCCCACGGCACTCCCAACAAAGCGTTTGCAAAAATCGGATGCTTTCAGATGGAAATATGAGTCCAAATGGAATTGAATCGTGAAAATAAAGCTAAAATGAAATGACTTGGGCTATAAGTGGATCGAGCGGGGTCAGATCTGACCATTTATCTCAGCCACTCTTTATGGCGCGCACAAGGAAGATATATTAGTGGCTTGGGGATAAGAGGGGAAGATCTGACCGCTCACATGAGATGAACGGGAAGATCTCATCCATCTTTTGTACCTTCACGAAGCCTTATAAGATAAGAGGGGAGATATCTGATGTGCCTTGATATATAGATTTGACCTAAAAAGTATCTTCCTTAAAAAACAAAAATAAAAGTGCCAGAGACACCATAGTAAGATACAAACATACGCTTGATTGTTGGGCTCCTCAACTTGGTCCTGGAGTTACCAGTAAAGCCAGTAGCCATCGTTAAATGTCCCCCTGCCTAAGATGTCCCCATTTAAGAGTGAGGGGCGAAGCAAACCAAATTCGATCACTAAGAAGACATTGAAACAAATGCATGGATACTAGTTTCCTCATGATGTTGACATCGGGAGCATTGGGGGGATATATTGGGGATCCTAGAGTGGAGAATGGCCTTCGCGAGAAGGATGTTCCGAAGAGAGGGTGAGAGATAATCTTGTCAAACCCAAATTCACAATATTTCCCAAAATCAGCTAAAGTTCATGTTTTCAGGGCATATACTAAATGAGGGATGGAAGAACCAGTTCAGTGCTGCAACTTCTTTTACAAAAAGCCAACTCTGGTACTTAAAAAGTGAACTCACATGATTATCAAATACATGCCAGAACGATTGGTCTTGGACTGACCTCGACTGGTCGTTACAAAGCGGACCAGTCAAGGTCTGTCTTTTCTTTTTGGGTTTCTAAACAGTCTTTTTCTTTTTCGGGTTCGGGGGACAACCATTTGGTGGACCCACAGAGAAGATGAATCAATGGCTGATTTTTGGTGAGGATGCTGTCTATGGTGAGGAGATCATCCTCACAAAAATTCAAATCATTCTGATACTCTAGACTGGTTTAGAAGTTGAAGAATTATGGACCGTCTATTTTTACGTTGTAACTTGAAAACCACATTTGATGGGATTAGAAATTTTATAATGGGCTGATTTTTTGTTGGGGTGATCTATACGGTGAGGAGATCATCCTCACCAAAAATCAGCCATTGATTCATCTGGGTCTGCCAGACGAAGTACTTTTTTAGACCCGATAACTTAATTTATCAACGGAAGCACCCGAAGCTTTTAGATCTATAACTTAATTTACCAAACGCCACCTCAGTCCCCTCTTCCTAACCACAGCTAGACAGGTTGGTTGAAGTCATGTGCAGTCGTTTTTCAAAAAACGGAGTTTTAAGGGGAGAGCCAATCATATAAACCCTCGCCGATAAGGGAACTCGTCTTCTTCCCCGTTTGTGTGCGCCTTTGGAGCCCACCTGTCCCTCACACAAAAAGTTCGCCTGTCTGAGCACTTGTGTCCTGGAGATTTGCTCGGGGAGATTTTTATCACTCTCTCGACAACCCAAACAGAAAAGAACAAGAAGAACTGATAGGAGGGAAGTGTTGTCTGCAACCACGAAACCAGACCCCTTTTTGATCCTCTTCTCGATGACATAAGTTTTTCTTCAGCATTGCTTCTAAATGCTTGAGAAACACTGATAATGTTTCCTAGGATTCTTCAACTTTCACAGGTACTTTTCCCTCTCTTTTTTCCTTGAACCCATGTGTCATTTTCTTTCCAATCTTCCATTTCTATTTCATGTTTTCATCGATGACTCAAAGCTGCCCTGGTCTTGGGTCTTTCTCTACCTCTGGCTCACTGTAATGGGGTTTGGTATTTAGGTCTGAATCATCTTTGTCTCTGTTGCATTTTATGTGATTATTTCTGGTTTTTCTTCATGTTATTTTTTCCCCAAAGCTTCTTTGATGGGTTAGTTGTAAATTTTGTTGGGCTTTTTTGTGTTATTTACTAGTACCACAGACATTTGGGTATTTGGGATTTTGAGTAATTACTGAGTTTTGATTTTTTGTTTATTTTCTCCTGTGGGATACTCAGAATCTTTCTGTTGAAATTTCATTGATATCTTTGTTTTAAATTTTGCTGGGTGTTTTTCAATTGTTTGCTTTTTGACGAATAGGTCTGGAATGAAAGATTTGCGACGGAATTACAAAAGTTTGGGCATTTGGGTTTCTGAATCTCCTTGACGCAATTCCACCAATTGAAATAGCTGAGATTTGGGTTCTGCCCATTTAAGATGGCAATTCATATTCGGTGTTTTACACCTTCCGATACTCAAAATTCGGTGGGAGTGTCGGCCATTCTCGGAGGGAGAGTTTTATTGGAGAATCGTATGGGTAGAGTTAGCTCCCTGAAGATGTTTGATGAGAAGAATGGGCTCTTAGGTCCTGTCCAAAAGATCACTTCGATTTCGCCTCATTTTAGATGTTCGGCCAATCCCCACAGTGTTAGCCCATATCACAGTAAAGACCCTTTCTTGAATGTACACCCTGAAGTCTCAATGCTTAGAGGAGTTGAAGGGAACAACACGGTTACTAGTCCAAGGAAGGAGAGCTTGAGTGGTAGTGTCACTGAGAGCTTAAGAGACTCATCCAGTTCGAATAATTATAACGAAGCGAAGATCAAAGTTATTGGTGTTGGGGGTGGAGGTTCCAATGCTGTCAATAGAATGATTGAGAGTTCCATGAAGGGTGTGGACTTCTGGATAGTTAACACAGATGTTCAAGCTATGAGGTTGTCACCTGTGTTTCCTGATAACCGCCTGCAAATTGGTCAGGAGCTAACTAGGGGTCTCGGTGCTGGTGGGAACCCAGATGTTGGCATGAATGCTGCCAAGGAAAGCAAAGATGCCATAGAGGAGGCAGTTTATGGTGCTGACATGGTTTTTGTAACGGTAAGTTTATTTATATGCCCCCACTATAATTTGCTACTACCGACATTTATTTACTTTCATGTTATAAATTTAACTTTTGAGGATATCAGTGAGCCTTACAAACATAATATACTCGTGGCCCGCTGACATATCAATCCAGCCATTCAATTGGTGGGCCACCTCTTGGACAGGGCATACCCCAAGAATCATGCCAAACAGAAGATCTTATCCATTCCCTTAGACAACTAAGAAATATAAGACTAATGGTTGGAGAAGAGGTTTGTACATCCAAGAGGTGAGCTCTCATACTTAAATGGTAGGAACCAGATGCTCTATGTTACTTCCCAATCTATTTTCTAGAGATTTATCAATTTTTCTCTTCATTTTGCAAGTGTTCGCCTTAGGGAACTTATGGCAATATGCAATAAATGTTACATTAATATATGATATAATATTATACCGATTTCTATGTTCATTGAACCGTGAATTGATTTGTTGGTGGACCGTGGCTGTATGGATGTAAGAGATCATTAAGGATGGTGGAGCCCAAATCCGTGATTCACTTTCTTAATTATTTGGCTGTATCTAGCCTGACGACCTTCTGCATTAATGTAGTGTGTCCTTGCTATTTGTGGGTTACAATTGATATACTAGTTTCTTGTATTTGAACTTTCTATGTTTTGTCTTTTTCAAGTTCAGAGGGAAGTGATAGATCCTGTGTTGGCTTAAAGCTTAAAAGAACTAGAATCTAGTGCATATATTTATTTTGCCATGAACTTGTTTGACTTTGTCTTCCGTTTGTGATTATTGGATCTTGGTATGTTGTTTTTTTGTAATTTTGCACAACCCTGTTTAGTTGTATTCTTTCACCTTACAGAAGCTAAACTACTTTATCCTACCAAGCGTAGTATGTACCAAGCTTCATTTCCCGCTGATGAAGACAAAATATCTCTTGCTCTAGTTCATAGAGCTTAGCAAAATTTCCCACCTGGGAGTATGTCTGAGATACTGCGCCCCAAACATCTTTGGCCGTTGGTAGGAACACAAACCCTTTGCTGATCTGGGTTTGCATTGAATGAAGGAGTCAGGACATCATAGTCAGTTTCTCCATAACCCATATCCTGTGAGATTTGTCCGTCGGATCCAGTTTTTTAGCAGCACCGGTCAGGTACTCACTGTAGTTACGACCCCCAATATACATGAGAGCGGAAGTCTTCCATTCAAGGTAGTTGGTACTATTACATTTCACTGTGGTAATGCAGAGCTGAAGGTTGTGATCTCCATAAGAGCCATGAGTCGCAGAACTACCTTTAGAGGAAGAGCTAGAAATCCTAGATGTGACCTTGGAGGAAATCATTGGAGCAGAACCACCAAAAATAGCATGTAGCAGATCGGAGGCTCCCTCGATTCCGAAACAAGGTCCAGAGGATCCCTAAGGGTCCAATAGGTGGTGCGCCTAGGACAGGAGGGCCTAGAAAGGTCTGATTTAAGAGAAAAATCAAAATCCAAAAAAAGGCTGGGAGATTTTTGGAAACTAGGGTTTCGGTGATCAGAAAACTTAAAACTAAGTTGCTGACTGTCCGTATGGCACCACTGGAGAGGGTGGCTAGGTCAGATGAGCCCGCTGTGGTGCGAATCTTGCGAAAATAAAAAATCCCAAAATCTGGAGATCGGGTCGATTTTTGGAAACTTGTGATTCGGAGGTCAGAAAATTGTGAAACGACTATCAGACAATCCCTGGGAGAATACTGGAGAGGGCGGCTAGGGTAGAATGTCATCATTGTGTGGATCTTGAAGAAATCAAAAACCCAAAAATCCTCGGAAACCGCTGGAGAGGCTTGAGAAGAGGACAAAAATTGGATCTCTGATGCGGCTGAGGTAAAAAACTAACCAGGAAATTAGAACCTCTGGCGTTTTGCCTCAGGATTGATCCACTGGTCGTGCAGAAATACTCCCTGCGATTTCTTCAAAAACTCTCGTCGGCTCCGGATGCTCACATAACTGTCTTAGATTGAAATGGAGGCTCTAGGGGACAAAGACACATGCCCTAGAGCTACCATGTTGTGATTTAGGTTGTAACCAGTAGAGAAAATATTAGAGAGAGAAAAGGAGAAATAGTAATGGAGGCAGAAGAATGTAAAGGTAGAGAAGGAGAAGAGGTTGTGGGAAGAGAAGAGATGGATTGTTAATTCATTCTCTCTCACACTATATTATATATGTGATGGCGAGAACACCTACAAAGGTGAAATCATGGAGTTAAGTGGTGGGCCCACTTAACTCCCACAAAGACCAAAAACGTTGGTTAAGTGGCTGGCCCACTTAACCCTCATAATAACCAAAAGAACTTCCCACGTGGGAAGTGGGACGCAGCCCACTTGTGACACCCACGTAGGTGTATTACATAAACTCCAACATGACTACCCCGCACGAGTTCACGAGCGCCCTTCTGGTGCGATCCCCTCAATGGTGTTCAGTTTGGTACACTCCAAACCTACCCTCGGTCGGTCTAACCTCGATCTTATTGACACTCTCCGGTCCAGCTCCGGAAGTGAAGGATTCGGTCTAGCCCCGACTCCTCAGACACACTTCAAATAAGATTTGAGACTCAAACGTGTGGACCGGTGTGGTATACTCTGCTAACTAGGTCTAAGGATTGTAGATAGAAACCTAGGCAGAGTTTGATCAAGCTTTGTAGAAGAAAGAATTCTTCAAGCAATGATCATGGTAAAATGAAAACCCTAAAAGGATAAAAGGTGATTACTAGGGTTTTGCTCTCCTCAAGGCTATTTCTCTAAAAGATGATTCTCTACAATGAAGAGAATTCTAAGCTTGGTCGCTGGAGAAATTGGGCTCTCTAGATTGTTGAGTTTTGTTTCTACAACCCTAGGTATAGCTTATATGGTGATAGTCACGAAGCCTTAGATTTAGCAAGTAGTGTGGGGGTTTTTGAAACTGTTTTCGGAGTGGAAGACTTGGTCCTTCGTCGGTCCAATCGATTGGGACACACAAGGTCCAATCGATTGGAAAACCCCAGATTCAGTTTTTAAAGCTTCTTAGGCCCTGAATTAGATATCCTTGTTATGTGACTTAGTTTTGGGTTAATAACACTATTAAACTTCCTACCTCTAAAGTCTCTTAATCACTTGCCATCCTATACGTGTGAATGCGGATAAACTAGACAAAGGCGAGTCTTCAGATGAATCAGTCTTCAATTTTGAGTCTTTAGTCTTCATCTTGTAGTCTTCAGGCAAACATGAGTGATGCATACCACTGACATACTCAAGGTCGAACTAGCACACAATAGGAAATGTACAACTGTGTTTTTACTTGTTACGAAATTTAACCAAATAGAATATAGTTATATTCCTTACAAATATTAGTTATTAGAGGGTCTACCATATAATATAGTGACAAATCCATGCATACTAGTTGGATTTCATGATGTCTGACACTCCATACAATTATTGTTGGATTCCAACACTTACACATGTTCTTATGCGACATAAGATTAGAAGAATTGTCTAGCCATGAAGATCTTGCACTTATTTTTTCTTTGAATGAATATTCATTGATGATAAATAGCTAAAAAAGAAATGCAAAGAGGATGTTTCACATTCCATGGTAAACAAGCCAGTCGTTTACCTTTTATTGTTTGTTATTCCTTTCTCTTTTCCTTTGCTTCTTTTCCTAATCTATGACTTACATGCAGGCTGGAATGGGTGGAGGAACTGGCACTGGTGGGGCTCCAGTAATTGCTGGGGTTGCAAAGTCAATGGGTATCTTGACAGTTGGTATTGTTACAACCCCTTTCTCTTTTGAGGGACGTAGGCGGGCAGTTCAAGCACAGGAAGGAATTGCAGCTTTGAGGGACAATGTTGACACCCTGATTGTCATTCCGAATGACAAATTGCTGACTGCCGTTTCCCAGTCTACCCCTGTAACAGAAGCATTTAACTTGGCTGACGATATACTTCGACAAGGTGTTCGTGGTATCTCTGATATAATTACGGTATATAAGCCCAAAAAACTGAGAAGTTCATTTTTATTTTTATATTTTGAATGGTAAAACTTCAGTATTTATCTGTGGCATTTTTGTGGTAAATGAACTTAAATGTCGAAGTAGGATTCACGAACTAAGCTAAATTGGAGTTCATGTCCACATAATCTTTAAGGTACAAAGAATGTAATTATATATATTTATGCTTTTATATCAATAAATACTATATAAGGATGTGATGTGTACGAGGAGCTGATCCCCTCCTAACATTCTCTATAATCATACAGAGAGGAAGCTCTATGCGAAAAGTAAATGGTAGTTTAGGAGTTGGAGGTGTAGTTCAGTTAATTCCTAGATATTTAGGATTGTATAGGCTTGGGTATATCTTTAGCTTTCAAATCTTCATATTCAAAGGAAACACAAATATGATCCCGTCTTTTTCTTAATAATCACTCAAACACCCTCCTGAGACTACATTGCCTCGTTGTTCGAATAAATGACCACATCCACTGCTATGGTGTTAACACATGCCCTATTTTAAATAGTGAGGACAATTTTTGGTCTTTTGGGGTTACTGAATATGAACACTATAAAACTCTTGATTCTTGAGATGTTAATAATTAATAGTGTACTCGTGTATATGTTATATATTTGTGCTGTGTGCGTGCATGAACACATGTAGGTTGTTTGTCTGTGTGTCACAATGTCCACTAGATATTAGTGCTCATCGAAGAATTCTTTGGGCAATGAGCTATATTGAAATAGAGAGTGCTTGGACTTACTTTGGTGCTAATAATCCTAAAGATACACCCCAGCTAGACCAACAGAACATTTTATATGAAGAAATAAAAGGAAAATGTGATTGAACCGAATTATATTTTCTAATCTATTAGAATATCAGTTGCTATTATTAGGACTTGGAGCTACATGATTTCCAAATGCCTTCTTTCATTTCCTGGGCTCTTCCTGTATTCCTGTTTTGATTAACTTACTATAATATTCCATGAAGCTTATGCTTCATGGTATCATTGGCACATATGTCTCATAAGGCCTTAGCTATTCAAGGCAACTAGATCCATCATATTTCCATTACTGGTTCTATCCTTTTCAAACAGTCACAGGATTATGCTGAATACCTGGCGTGTAACTACTGATAAACAAAGATTCAGGCTGGAGTACCACTTCAGAATATCTGGCAGTTTTGTATGATAGAGATATATTGTGAGTAAACATACCCATCTGGTAAAGATGGTATACCTGTACTGTACACGTGGCGCAAATGCAAGGGGCCCTACCTTGATGATCTCCTATGCCAAAAATCCGACCTGATTGCACGATTTTAACTGTTCTATCTCATTCTTTTGGATGGTCAGAAGAATCCGGGAAATATCCAGAGATGTATAGATTGTTGGCTATGATTATCCAATCAGGTTCCTTTTTTGGGTAGAAAACTCCTAGGGTCCTCCTCTCGTTCCCGTGTACTGCATGTATGGATATCTGGTTGATAGACGGTCCTTACAGTTGGTCAAATGAGTACCTTTGATTTTCCTCATCTATATTTTGAACGAATGGGCATCTTTAATTAGATTCCTTTTGTAATCGTGTAGAGCATCTGGGAGTATTATTTTCTTATTCTCTAATTGGTCGTGCATGGTGCATTGCCTCAATTGCAGGTTCCAGGTCTGGTTAATGTTGATTTTGCTGATGTGCGAGCTATTATGGCAAACGCAGGTTCTTCTCTAATGGGGATTGGAACTGCGACGGGTAATTTCAAGATGCTTTTTGTTCTAAGAATCTTAAGAGTTGTTGTAAGCAAGTTATAAGCTTAGTTCATATTTTTGAGTGATGCTTTTATCGAAATCAAAATTCATCATCTTGCCCTTATATGAGAAAGCCTTTTCGTGATATTCTTATTAGGCATTGAGTTATGTTTTGGAAAATACCACATTTGCTAATTATGTAACAAAATATTAATGTTATTGTGGACATGGAGAATAGTTCTCAACATTCTCCGTGGTCAATCGGATTTAGGAGCGCGATGGTGGGGAGATTCATTTATGCTTTAGAAACTTTGTTAGAGCCAACATTTCCATTGTGGAGTCTTGTCCAGCAACTAAAGCTCTAGGATAACTCTCCTTCCTTTTTACCCTTTTCAATTTCTAAGCGGGATTGAACCCGCAAGATAACTCTCTTTTGCTGAGCTTGCTTTGTGTAATAGGATTTTTACGTGAGTGGTAAACCAGATGTTTTTCTATCGTTTGGATTGAGGAGTGGTCTTCCCATGTATAGATACTCAGGTTATGGTTTCCTTCATCCTTTTTTGACTTGGAGAACCTTGAACTCTATTTGGTACATGACTAAACTTAGAGTGATCTTGAGTATTTACATAATGTTAAATGTAACGAAATTTTAACATTGTGAAGATTTTACAGTAAGATTTGTTATAATATTCTATTTAAATATTTTTGTTGAAAAACAAATGAAGAATTTGTTACGAGTTAAGAAAACAACCAATAATAAAATAGGTAATAAGAAGATTGTAAGATAAAAGTATCCAATACCATGGTTCAAAAACTCGGGTTTTGGATTGGTATCGGCCATAACCGATACCAATACTGATACCGATACCGATACCGATACGGATCAGGCCGCATCACCCGTTTTGGACCAATGCTCAGTGAAACAAATGTGATACAAACGACAACTATTGGAACACTTACAAAATAAGTAAAAAATCAGGAAAAATCATGAAAGATAGACAACATATGAATATATTAAAAAAAAATATGGATATATTAAAATGTGTAAATAACTACATACTTATATTTGATTTATATCTAAGAATAGTGAGTTGCAGTGTTGTAGAGCTAATCTGCAGTTTGTCTTGTAAATCTACATTCTAAGTCTCCACTCTCCACACTCAATTTTATAAATATTTTCAATGCGCGCATACTTATGATCATAAAGTACATCTGATTCAGATCTATATTATATCAACCTTTGAAAGAAAAATGAAAAAAAAACAATGTTCTTTAACAATTTATTATTACTTACAATTGCTAAAAAAATAAATGGAAGAACAATAGATAAAATATGGAACCTACAAACGATATTCATCACATAGTATAACACATTCAGATCTATTAGATCTATAAGTGCTTGGATGGGATAAACTAAAAAAAAACATAATTATTTCAGATAATTTTTGTTAGATAAAATTATTGAAAAACAAATAACCCTAAAATGTTCAACGTACACAGAATTTGTAATATAGTCAATAACACATTCAGATCTATCATTCTAAACATGAAAAACATAAAGAAGCAAAATAAGAATACAATTTTAAAAACTTCAAATTAAAAAAATAAAATTATTTTCGGATAATCATCTAAAAAATCCATGGATCATTGAAATAGCATAAAGATGTACAAGAAATTTGAAAGAAATGATGGATTTCTCATCTGTTTTTTTGCAAAATCCCTAATTTTTTTCCCGAAATAAATCAATGATTGCTCTTCGATTCTTCGTATTTGTCTCTTGAATCTAACAAAGCTCATTGTTTCTTGCAGATAGGGAGAGTTTGGGATGGTTTGGAGAGAGTTTAGGGAAGAAACAACGGAAAGAAATGAGCCTACTGGCTCATTATTAACAAATAAGAGTGTTTGGTTCATATCGTCCAATACATATCTGACGATAAGAATGAAACCCGAAACGTATCACCCGATACTCCCAAAACTCACCAAAATTGCAACAATCCTTTATGGTTTCCCAACCACATAAGGATACTGACTCGGGGTAGGCCCATCCCGATATGTATTGGGATTGGCAGAAACTTTGAGCCATGTCCAGTACCCATGTCAGTATCATATCGTTTGAATATGGGTGCGTTGCGCATGCTATAAAGTATCGACATATTATAGTTTATGATTGCTCTAAGGAACTATAGTTCTTGAAGCAATTGTATCCGTGACTTTCCCACCATCATTTAGGAATTTGTAGGGAGTGTAAGAACAATTTATTTTTCGTAGAGGAATGCTGATTGATCCAGATGATTCGTTGATGGGCACACTTGAATGGGGTTGTAAGCCAGACTTCACAATAATAGGTGGATCTTAACCCTCCATCAATAGAATACTTTGTGGATTGTCGACCATTACTTTGTTCACCATCCTAAATTAGGAGATTGGTCGAATTAATGGTCTCTGAGGTGCGGCTTTTGGGCTTCCTCCAATCCAATAGGTGGTTCATTCAATGCGGTCCAGTTCAATGGGATGTGCATCACATGCATGGTAGAGACCTTATAATATTATACTACAATAGTGCATGTACTATCAAATTTCTACCATAAATAAATGTTTGGGAAATTGTGATTGCAGCAAAGACCAGAATCTAGGTCATCAGACTCAGCACAGGTCAGGCAAGAACGAAGGGGTTAGGCCATGTCTATTGAAACAGGTTAAAGATTAAAAAGAATGGGCTGAACTACACACTTGGATGCAAGATCCTAGATACCTGTCAATTTTTCTCTGTTTATTTCAAATTCTATCTTTTTTTTGCATTGGTAAAAAAATATTTCTAAAGTATATGAACATGTGGATCAGGGAACGAAAGAACATTCAGTTGCATCCATGTCACATTAATAGATTGCAATAATATTTCACTGTGATGCCCACTTCATGTTTAGAGTTATGAAGGGTTAATAGCTAAAACTCGTATATTCCAGGAAATTGAGTTTTTCCTGTCTATAATAGAAATTGGTATGGGAAGGGAAACCATTGGCTGATACTCATCCTAATGATGGGTCAGGAATGCTCTAGTTGTTTGAGATCATGTGCCCAGAGCCTCTAATTGTAATTTCCTCTTGTTGGGACTCGTATGTAATTTTAGTTTGTTTGAACTTTGAACATACTTTAACCTTATCAAGAACAAAAAAGTAAAAAATAAAAAGCTGAAACCGAGGACATATTTTTAGTTTCATTTTTGCTTAAGGTTCAACATACTTGTATCAAATTAGTGATGGTCGTTTGTTTGCAGGCAAAACCAGGGCAAGAGATGCTGCATTGAATGCCATCCAATCACCTTTGCTAGATATTGGTATTGAAAGGGCCACTGGAATTGTGTGGAACATCACTGGCGGAAATGATTTAACTTTATACGAGGTAGGCCTACTCTACTAACTCCACTGTCTCAATCTATTGCTTTCTCTGCCCTCCATACTTTCTTTGACCATTTCTTTGTACATAATCCCATGAGCTCAAAACCATGACATATATGAAAAACACACACATTACAGGCTGAAGCCTGTACTAAATAATTTCACACTAAAATGGATGCAGATCATATAGAAGGTGCCTTTTAAGCCTGGCACATTAAATCATGTTGGGGAATCTAATGAGTATTCTGAGAAAACATTTTAGTGGCAATTGTATCTGTTGGTGTTATGGAAACTAGAGAAGGCTGGATGGTTCAACCTGTTAAACCACCATTTACCCCAAAAGATCGACCTCGTAGGAAGGTTTGAACACGGGACCTCTCAGGCATCACACCCTCTGGGGAACGTTGTTTCGCCCTCTTTACCCAACAGATCGACCTTTAGGGAAAAAGCGAAACAACTATGTATACCAACGTGCGGGAACACACCCTCCGCTAACACAACCTGCCATCCAGGTTCTGTTGAACCCATTGATCTGCTTTTATAGAAGAACTATTCTAAATGATTTAAACCATTCCAATAGGGTGGTTAGACCAGAATACCGTTCGACCTAGGGTGGTTAAACAGTTTGAACTGGGGCCTTTTTCTTTTTGAATTAATTTATACATGATGACATAAGACAACACGGTCAACCTGGGTTGACTGGGCTGTTGAACCAGGTTTAAATGCCCCAACCACTTCTCTTGTCCACTGACCCGTTCAGGTTTTCAGAATGATGGTACTTGGTATCAATCTAACATGTTCATTCTGCGAATACCGTTTAGTTCATTTTTCTGTGATGTATTTTGAGTGGATTACATCGGAAAGCTCCTAAAATTTGTGGCGCATGTGTTTGTTTCCACGTTGGTTGTAAAAAACAGTGTTGTCAAACCCAGCCCAGCTAGTTGAACCGGCAAATTGATCCCCAAACTGTTCTGGATCAGCATCGGCCCAGAAATCCAGATTTTAGTTATTTTTTAGCAAAAAACTGGAAAAATCAGGCCATTCCAATAAGGTGGTTAGACCAGAATACCGTTCGACCTAAGGTGGTTAAACAGTTCAAAGTGGGGCCATTTTATTTTTGAATTAATTTATACATGATGGCATAAGACATCATGGTCAACTGGGTTGACCGGGCAGTTGAGCTAGGTTTAAATGGGGTGACCACTTCTCCTGTCCACTGACCGTTCAGGTTTTCAGAATGTTGGTATCAATCTGAACATGTTCATTCTGCGAATACTGTTCGGGTTCATTTTTGTTGGATGCATTTTGAGTGGATTACATTGGAAAGCTCCTAAAATTTGTGGTGCACGTGTGTTTGTTTTCCATGTTGGTTGTAAAAAAACAGCATTGTCAAACCCGGCCGAGCTGGTTGAACCGGCGAATTGATTCCCGAACTGTTCCGGGTCAGCATTCACCCAGAAATCCAGATTTTAGTTATTTTTTAGCCAAAAACTGGAAAAACCAGGCTGGGCCATCCTTTTAGCCAACTGGTTGACCTGAAGACCTAGTGAATCGGTCAATCCACTGGTCAATGGTCGGTCTGGGTTTCAAAACAGTGGTAAAAACATGAAAAATAGGTTTAGGCCCATTTTTTATTTGATGTGTTTCAAGTGCTTTAATGCTATTGTGTGAAACAAGCAAAACACATGATCTCCAAAACGTCTGCCTCTTCCCAAACAGCTTTTTGGCTACAGGTTTTGCAAAAAATGCACGTCCAAACAGGCAATTAAATGTTTTATGTTATCATTTTTACCTAATATATCTCTGTTGTGTTTTTCTTTGCTTTTCGTGTCGTAAAATCTTATTCTTTATCCTACTTGTAAAGAAAATGTTGTCAAAGTCTCATAGTTATCTAGTTTTTTTTCCATATGCCTTGTCTATTGGAGTCATCGGTTTCGTTCACAGAAAGCTACCGAGGTAATGTTTGGATTGCATTGATTCAACTTCCCCATTGGATTTCTTGCAGGTAAATGCTGCAGCGGAGGTGATATATGACCTGGTAGATCCAAGTGCAAACTTAATATTTGGAGCAGTGATAGATCAGTCGCTCGGTGGTCAAGTAAGTTGGGGATGAATAGAAATTGTCTATCTGTGCATTTTAGGAGTTCCCTTTTTTTCCTCTTTTTCTGGGGGGTGTGGTGGTGGTGACGACCTCATGGTTGTGATGTAGGACATCAGCAATTTTACTGGCAAAGAGCAAGATCGAAGAAAAAAAAATCTTTTGTTGATTGACAAGTAATCAAAACTCTGCGCGAATAAATGCCCATTTTGAATGATGGACTTGATATTCTCCACAACCTTACCTCTTGGTTAGAGATAATATATCTCTTTTAGCCATTCAAAGATGTTAGCTTGCTAAGTTGGTAAGGTCTGTCTTTGTTGATGCCACAATCCTGGGTTCAAAACCTGTCTTCACCCCCTAAACTACCTGCCTAACCAAAGATAAAAAAAAAAAAGAAAAAGAGAAAAAAAAAAGAAGATTCTGGATCGATCTATAGGTGGACCAAACATACAATATAGTATCAAGGACACTTTTTCTGTTCATCCACGGAAGTAGAGACACTTTATGAATGTTATATACTGAACCAGTTGATTTAATTGAGCTGGATAATTTAATTGGTTCAGGGAATTTGTTTACAATGTTAATTTTGCATGGCATGATTTTAGCTGGTGCAACATCTATTTCCTCTTTGGCTTGTACTGATTTTATAGTGTGTGGATTATGTTTCCGCCCCCGAAAGGCGTGTTGTAGAATTTTTTGAATAGTAACCAGTGCTAATGTACTTAATAAAAAACTGTTCTTTGAAACAATTTGGTGTGCAGAGTTGTCACTGTAACCAAACATGCCGGTTGAGTGGCATTTTACCTCGGATATAAATGTAATTTTTTAGAGTTCTAGGAAAATCAGGCATTCATGTCCATTGCTTTGCATTCAGGTCAGCATAACTCTCATTGCCACTGGATTCAAACGCCAAGACGAAACAGAAGGAAGGCCTCTCCAGGTACTCCTATCCCCCCCGCTCTCTCTCACTCTCTCTCTCTCTCTCTCTCTCTGCAAAATTCAAACTTTCCGAATCTGCATAAAATGCAGGGAAGTCAGCTAGCACATGGGGATGTCAACCGGCGGCCTTCCTCTTTCACTGAAAGTGGATCGGTGGAGATCCCCGAGTTTCTAAAGAAGAAAGGGCGCTCGCGCTATCCTAGAGCTTGACATATTCTTTTTTTTTTTGTAAAATATCTTATATTTTTTTTTTTCGTTTAATCCCTTCTCAGGGATTTTAAACACATTTTAGTAGATACGACTTCTTCATGCCTTTATTAGTTATTACTAGCTCTGATATACAGTATATTCTTGTCTATAAAACCCAGTTTGTCCCATCAATTTTCTAATAAAATTTGTGTTGGTTTGATTTGTACCTTCAATTGTGTGCAAGAATTTTGTCACATTCAGTTCCAGCTCGAGATCTTTAAAGAGTACTAGTTTCTACTGGCCACCTGTAGGAATCTAGAGCTAAGTTGCATAAAACTGAATTTTGACAGCAACACTCAAACTGAGTTTGGGGTTGGTCAAGGAATGACTTAGTGGCTTTTAGAACCTTATTGGGATATAGGGGCTTCCAAATATCCTAGATCAGATCTTTCATTTGAGCTTGGTTTCAGTTAGCTCATGCACCTGTGTTTCTAATGCTAGTTATTAGCCAACCCTTGGCCACAAATGTTAACTTGTAAAGCAAACGCCTGCTTGCCTGAGTTGGTAAGGGCCTGTATTGTTGAAGCAAAACCTCTACTTGGTTTCAAACCTGTTTGCACCTTTGAGTTGAGTTTCTGATTTCCATATAACAGGCTTACCAGTGGCAACACCAAACAATTTGCAGAATTTTTTTTGCTCCAAACCGATAGGAGCAAACTTTGATCCTACCCTTCCCAAAAAAGGCGCCTACACACCAAAAGTGAGCCTGATCGATAATTTCCTAGCCGTTCAGTCCGAATAACTAAAGGTATGCTCAAATCCAATGCCCAGAAATCACCCCATGAAAAATGCTTGAATTCAATGGCCAGGAATCACTAATCAGGCTGTTTTTTGGTGTCCAAGTCCATCAAGGGGTGGCCAAACATTCATGGGTCAGTGGGCCAAAAAGAGGTGCCACTGTTTTTGGGAGGGTACGATCAAACTTTGCTGCTAACTGGCAGGTGCAAAACTGCTTTCCACATTTTACCCACCAGAACGTTTTTCATTTTCAAGTTTTAGCTTTGAAGAACTGTGTAGAATAAGATCACTGATAAAACAACAAATAGATAAATTATTGGGGAAATAATAGAACAATAACAGATTTATGCCAAGAACAACAAAGAATCCTCAGCTAATAAGAATGACCATGAAAACCATTTTTCTAACCGACAAGTAAGCTATGTTGTTAGGTTCTCTTACTAAAAGTTTTAATGGCATTGATCCCTTTCTTGATAGCCATCTAATCAAATTACGTGGGTCCCTGCTCCATGAGCAGGCTCAACAGACCTTTTCTCAAGTTTTAATCCCTTCAAGTACAGACGCTTATCAGATCTAGATATGCTCTCCAATGCTGAATGGCCTTGAGCACCCAGTCAAACCATCATCAAAGTTAAGCATTGGAGATCATCTGAGAAGCTCCTTTCACACAGCCACCTCTTTTAGTTGGTTACATGTCACTTCAGGGGGACCAGAACCAGTAAATCATAGAAGTCATCGGAGAATCTCAACCCTGGGTCCGCCTTTCATAAGAGGGATGCCATTTATCACTCGTCCAATGAGCGTATTGTCTCCTTGCACCCATGTCAAGCTCTCAACATCCTACCAGTAATCTCCACAGGAACACGACCCATCTACGAAATGATGGAACCTGCTGTTGTCCCTGACAATTATCTTTCTTCCAACTACCTTTGAAATGAACTTGATGGCAGAATGACAATCCACGCACACTCTTATATTTTTCTTCACAATTATAGGCTTCCCAGTTGGCATACTTATCAATGCAAATGCAACAGCTATCCTCTCACTGTGATGGTGGAGAAGTCTCTCCTTTAGACTCTCCTCCATGTTACATGGAACAGAATCTGTTTGAGGAACATACCCAGCTTCCCTTATCTGATCTAAAAGACTCTTAAGCTTCTCATAGATTTCTATCTTTTGGGGATGAGACCAGTCCTCAGCTCCAAAAACATGGGTCTTGTTACCAACATCAACCCAACTATAACCAGGCAATTTCTTCACCTTGCCATCCCTCATCATCTTCCTCACACTCCTTACATCCTCCCATTGCCCTGCCGCGGCATAGATGTTTGAGAGCAAGACATGTGTCCCGCTGTTCTCAGGCTCAAGCCTCATCAGTTTCTCTGCTGCAAGCTCACCCCTCTCCTTATCACCATGAGTCCTGCAAGCCCCAAGAAAAGAACACCATCCAAAAGCATTTGGCTCGAATGGCATTCTATCTATAAATTCCTCAGCTTCTTCGAGTCTTCCAGCTCGTCCAAGCAAATCGATAACACAAGAGTAGTGTTCTTGTCTAGGTTTTACACCATAAGTCTTGTCCATGGAATAAAAGTAATTTAGTCCTTCCTCTACCAATCCATTGTGGCTACAACCTGTCAAAAGACTGACAAATGTGATCTCATTCGGTTTCACTCCCTTACAAATCATCCGATAGAAAATTCTTATAGCCTCTTGGCCTAAACCATGCTGAGCAAATACACCCACCAAAGAATTCCATGCAATCTCAGTCGGGTCCCCAATCTCATCAAATACACGGATCGAAGAATCAAGCAGCCCACATTTCCCGTACATATCAACGAGGACGGAAGAAACAAATTGGTCATTTTCAAAATGGGTTTTTATTACTTGGGCATGAAGCTGAATCCCTTGTTCAACCGCTGCTTGGCTAGCACATGCCTTTATCAAACTAGAGAAAGTGAACTCATTAGGTTCAATTTCTTTCCTCCTCAAGTCAACAAAAACACTCAAAGCCTTCTCAATTTGATCCATCTCAACATACCCATCAATCAAAGAAGTGCAAGAAACCACATTCCTACATTCAGAATCAATCCCAAACACAAATGAAGCACTCTCCATATCTCCTGCTTTCGAGTACATATCTGTGAGTGCATTTCCCACGAAAATCTCCGATTCGAATCCCAATTTCACAATACACGAATGAAGTGACATTCCAAATGCCAAAGCCTTTAAGGCCGCACAAGCACCCAAGGTGCTACAAAAGACGTGTTGATCAACGATGATTCCTTCATGAATCATCTTCTTGGAAGCTAGTAAAGCTTCCTCAAAATTTCCATTTTTAGTATACCCATCAATCATTGCTGTCCACGAAACCTCATCTTTACATGGCATCTCATAAAAAACCCGGCAAGCATCAACCAAAGATCTGCACTTCGAGTACATGTCGGCAAGATTACTGCCCACAAACAATTCACAATTCAAACCTGACTTTACACTAAGAGAATGCAACTGTTTCCCAAATTCGAGCGACCTCGTCGAGGCAGAAGCTTGAATTACACTCGAGAACGCGAACTGGGTTGGCTTTTCTCCAGAAGTTCGCATCAGAGAGAAAGTTCTCAAAGCTTCCAGAAACTTTCCATTTTGGGAAAATCCAGAGATCATTGCAGTCCAAGAAACTATGTTTCTTTGAGGCATTTTGTCGAACAGAGTAAGAGCATAGTCGAGTTCTGCACATTTGGAGTACATGTTGAGGAGATGATTGGTGACGAAGATGCATGGTTGGTAACCGGCGCAAATTAGCTGCGCGTGGAGCTGTTTGCCTCTGGTCAGCTGCCTGGTTTGTGCGTAGATCTGGATAACGTGCGCCAAGGCGGTATAGTCTCGGAGCATGTGAGAGCTAAAAAACAACCAGGTTTGAATATCATACGAAGAGGGGCGTACGTTAGGCTTGGAAGAAGGTTCTCATATACTAGTAGGCGGCACGTGCTTTGCACTTGAGCAAGTAGGGGCGTTTTTGGAAGAAGGGGCGTTTTTGGAAGGGGTTCGCTCTACGCGCACCCACCAATTTAAGCTGGGCTGATGGGCACCCACTCCCATTTTAGGCCCGGGTACTTACATTTGATGGGCACCCACTTCATCTTCTCCAACCCGAGTAAGACTTTGATGACAGGGCCTGTCATCAAGGCCGATGACAGGGTGCAATAGGAGCCACGTGGAATACTATTAGAGGACTCTGACCATATGGATGTTATTCCAATCCCTATATGGACCATCAAACAAAAAATCAGCTTGATTTGTGATTTCAAACCTTTGGATCTTTGTACCTCAAAGAATGGTCAATAATGCTCAAATTTCACACGGTTAAAATCAACCCATGAAAACAATTCCACTCCAACGCCTAGAAATCACTAATCGGGCTGATTTTTGGTTTGTATATCCATCTAATGATTGTCCAAACATCCATACGGTCAGAGTCCTCTAAGAGTGTTCCACGTGGCTCATATTGTGCCCTATCATCGGCCTTGTGCCCTGTCATCGGCCTTGATGACAGGCCACGTCATCAAAGTTTTATTCTCCAAACCCTA
Source organism: Euptelea pleiosperma (assembly GCA_035048495.1). Taxonomy (NCBI): domain Eukaryota; kingdom Viridiplantae; phylum Streptophyta; class Magnoliopsida; order Ranunculales; family Eupteleaceae; genus Euptelea; species Euptelea pleiosperma. The sequence goes on along the minus strand of CM068544.1, from coordinate 33,636,100 downwards.
CCCCAGCGCCCTCTATCTCACTCTCTCTCCTCCCAACCCCACTTCGTCTTTCCCCAAATGCCACCCCAACCCACACCACGACCAACACCTCCACCCTTGCCATCACTTCCCTTCTCCACCGCGCCACTACCACCACCCTACAGGCTCACACGTAGAACCAAGTTTTGCAAAACCCAACCATCACTGTAAGAGAGATGGGGTGAGACGGTGGTGTTGGTCATTGAACCCCCTCCTCCATCTTCCTCTCGACCATCACTGAGAGATAAAGGACGGTGGAGTAGGGAAAGAGTGCAGTAGAGAGAGGGAGAGAGAAAGAGAGCATTAGAGAGAGGAGGACGATGGGGTGGGTTTCGGGAGGATGGGTTGTGAACCAAATTTAGACCGCTAAGAGCATCTCCAACAGATCTCTATCATGGGTCGCCAAACCAAAGTTTGACGAGAAACCCACAAAATCGTGCCCCAGCAGTCTTGCTAACCCCCTCTCTATTTAGAGGGGTTAGCCAAAACCACTCCCCACCTTGCTAATATTGGAAAGATTCTTCCATTTCCATATTCCTCCGCCATTGACGACTTTACTCTTTTACCCTTTTAGCGTGAACACAGAGATCTGACAATGAATCGCATGGCATGGTTTTGGACCAAAAACCCTCGTCTGATGGAGTTGACACCTTTTGGTCAAAGCTGTCATCGGTATAAAAGACTAATTGTTAGCTAAATACGGAAATGGCTATGGATAGCTGTTGGAGATGCTCTAAACCTGCTCATGGGAAAAAATGAAATGAGATGCAAAAGTCAAAAAAAAGGGCCCACTTGACTTGGGCAATAGCCTTAATAGTCTAGATGGTAGATAGATAGATATGTGAGGGCATTTTTTTGTAAATAAAGAAAATATAGTAATATTGATAAAAGTGGTTCTACAGGCACCTACAGCTAGAGTCTTGTGGCCGGCTAACTGAAATTAGAGTTTTTTCTGTGTCATTGGTTACGGAAACCTTTGATTTTAACAATATTTGTAATTTCTCCGATTTGGTTCACTTAATCTGCAAAAATGCAGATTGCACAGTGGTTCATGTCGGATATCGTCCACACTCAGGGTTAGGTAGCACAATAAGAAACAAGAATAATAAGAAAATGCTCGGAATAAATGGAGGGGTGAGAATGGTGGATATTGATTTAAAATATGCTTGAGATTGTTGTTAAAACTATTATAATGAAAAAAACATAAGAGAAACGATAATGAAAAGCACAATAAATGAAAACAACTTAAACTTGAATTTAAAACTTGTTGATTAAACTAAAAATAAATACTTACAATGCTTGTCCAAATGCTTTACAACGAAAATAACATTAAACTAAATTAATCTAGAAAGCCATTAAAATATTACCCTAGAAAGCATGTAAAGGTAGATAGAGAAAGAATGTAGGAAGGTTAGAGAGATGAATTAAAAAAAAGCTTATCATTGAAGAGGTAGATGGTGCAACTCCGATTGAATCGACCTCAATAGGATTGATGATTGTAGCCTTGTGAATGAGATAGTAGCAGATGATTCCGGTGTTGCAAATGAGTAAGGGTTGAGGAGCAACCGTCCAAGGTATGCTTGTGAGTGAGAGAGAGAGTAGAAAAGAAAAGATGAGAGAAGTGAGGGGCGAGAGAACCAACCCAAGAAGGAGAGATCATAGATCTCTTATAGGCTTTTTTTTTGTTTGTTGTAAAAATGATGACTGAGATCCAACGATTAGGAATGGGTTAGTTAGATGAGAGAGAGAGTGACTGGATAGAGAGAGATGGGGGAGAGAAGAATCGGTCAAGTGAGATCGATTCTCTCTTGTTGTTGCAAATGGGCATGGGTCATGGGTCATGGGCCAAAATAGATAGAGAAAGAAATATGAGAGAAGTGAGAGAAAAATACAAAAATAATAACATTGGAAGGTTTTGAACCCCAGTCTTCTTTATTCTCTCTCGTCCGCTCCACCAATAAGTCAAACTTATCTTTTGATGTCAATCAGTATGGCCTTTAACACCCAAGTCCTTCTCTTAGTCTCGAGTTATTCTTCTCTCTTAGACCTTGTTCCAGCTCTACGATCATCTAGCTTTACCCGTACATGTCTTCTATCTTTTTATCCTGACCTGCTGGCTCTTTAAGCTTTGATAGAAGTCTTCTGTGGTTAATCGTGGGGGCCCGCCAGTCCTCGAGAATCGCCCGATAGGGTCTCTTGCAAGTGAAAAAGTGCGTAATGAGATTCAACTAAAACGGCTTAATATTGGACTATCCAAAATACGTATATTTCATGCAAATAGTCAATTTTTGTCTAAAGAATGCGTTCTACGCAATTGAAGAAACTATTATATGGAAAAGTCAACGAAAAAATAAGTTTTACGTAGGAGAATGCGACATCGCTATAAGGATAATAGTTTAAAATAAGTATTTTTGAGCGAATATCACTAACCACCACCACAACCTCTTGGTTCGGGGTTAGGGTTATGACCAAAATTGTTACCTGTTCTTATGATGAAAGGTCGACGAAAGGGGTATTTTCATCTCTTTTTTTAACTACAGTCATAGATGGTGGACCAGATCATGAGGTTATGTCAACAAACTCATAATGTGAGGAGTTATGTCGAATTTTAAAGATTACTTGAAGCCATATGCAAAAAATTCCCCAAGAATAACTAGGCGGCGTGCATTGCACATAAGTGATTGTAGGGCCCTCATCAACGTTGGATGTTTGGCCCATCCCTAAATGGACTTACATAACAAATTTCAACCTGATTAGTAATTTCAATTCATCGAAGTAAAGTCTTTTCCATGGTTTATTTTTAATCGTGGATTTCGAGCATTATTTGGGGTACTCAGATCCGAAGGTTTGAAATCCCTAATCAAGATGACATTTGGTATGTAGGTCCACCTACATACGGTCAATGGTCTCTAAAAGTGTGACATGTTCATTGATGAGGGAAGTCAATGTGTTGGACATCCTGTGAAGGTGAGCGTCTTGTGAAGACCATGCGAGGGGGTGTGTCCCAACCCATGCTTTGGCTTGAAAGTAATATAGATAAACTATGAATTGTTTATTAAAAAAAAAACTATAAGGCCGTATTTGGTAGGCCATTTTGTCAGCAAATCCAAATATTTACACGCGCGAATACGATTTTCAAGCACGCCATTTTCTTGTGAATTTTTTTGCTCTGGCCCACACATTTGCCTACCTGGACATGAAAATAAATTATTACCCACTAATAAAATGTGAGAAAACTATCCCACTGACTTGAAGCCTACACGTGGAATTTGGGCCCACTTGCACCATGAATGTTGGGACCCCTCATATATCTACTAATATGACACGTGACACTTTTTTGGCCCACTTGCACTATGAATGTTGGGACCCCTCATATATTTACCAATATGACACGTGGCACACTTTTTTGGGCCACTTGCACTATAAATGTTGAGACCCCTCGTATATCTACCAATTTGAGTTGTGAAACACCTTTTTGGGCCCATTGACCAGATTGATGTTTGGCCCATCCCTAGGTGGACGTACATACCAAAAATTAGGTTGATAAGTGATTTTCGACCTTTGGATCCTTATACCCAAAATAAAGCCCAACTTCCACGGTTAAAAATCAACTCATGAAAATGACTCCATGCCCGTGTTATGAAGGAGTCAACCCATGTTATGATCCCGAATTCCGATGCCCAATTTACTTCCGATGTTAGTATTCCAAGAACTCATCAATAGCCGGTGGGGTCCAAAAAGCCTATACCTATATCTGATCTATAATTTAATATCTCTATGATCCCAGATTCTCTACTTTAGACATGATAAACATGTTATCAATCTCTGTATCTGCTTTATTTTTTTCAAAACACGAATGTCTAACAAGAGCCAGTTTAATGGTCCCAAAAGAGAAAGATTGGTACCTCAAGTGCAAAATTTATTAAAGAGCTTTTAGATGGCTCTTCGATGGTATCTATCTTTATGGATTTGTATAACCGTTTTCGAGAGTGAGGATGGCTTGCAAATAATAGATATTTGATCGTCGAGGAGATGAAGACAATGTTTCTTATAACGATGAGTCATAACCTCCGAAATAGATTCGTAAAACATCGGTTTCAACACTCGAGGTACACGGTGCACAAGTATATTTTTATGATGTCTTGATAGCTATGCTGTATTTTTCCAAAGAGATGATTGTCCCTAGCTCCATCCTTCGGTGGAAATGTGGATATGATATGGACCCATGGTCATCTTAGACAAGCATTTAAGGTATAATTTTATTAAAAAAGATTATAAATATTCAACTTTTTTATTTTTTCATCCTACCCATTAATGTTGTCCTTAATTTTTATTGCATAGGGTACCGTTTGTGTGATAGATGGAACTCTCATCCATGCATATATGCATTCCAACAGATAAATAAGTGCCGTATAAGGGTGGAGGCCAAGAGGAGAAAAATGCTATCAAAATGTTATGGTCATTTGTGACTTCAACATGATTTTTACTTATGCGGTGGCTATCGAAAGATTACTTACCATATAATAGTGAAAAGTTAGACAAAATATCAATTTTCAGGCACTCCTAATTTTCAGACTTAACACTTAATAAAGACAAATGTTACAAAATGTCAATTTCCAAACATTCATGGAATGTGTCTACAAAACAGACTTAACATTTATTTTCAGATCTCAGCAATTTTTTCAGATAGTTTTACCAAATAATTTTTCAGACCTTATATTCAGCACGTTAAGATGTTAGGTCTTACATTGAGCACTTTAAGATATCAAGTCTTATATTCAGCACTTTAAGATATCAGACCTTAAAATAAGTTTTACCAAACACTACCTTAGTTTTAAACTTTTGATTGCACCCAAATGTGTCTAATCGACAAGGGCCAAGATCGTACGATGGGGGTTATTGGACAATCTGTGGTGGTAGATACAAGAAGTGATTCCACATGGGTAGGGCCCAAAGGGAGGACACACCCACATGGAACCATCTCAACGACACGTGCAAACTGCTTTGTAAATCGATTCGATCTGTCAGATTGCTTGTCCGCAACATTCTATGTTCATTTCCAGCAACAACTTTGGATTGCAAACCTCACTAGAGAACAAAGCTAGTCCCCACATTTCATCAATCAAGTCCTCTCTCGCTTGCCAAATTAGCCTCATTTACTTTGTAATTTTGCTAGACTCTTCAATTAAGAAAATCAAAACTATATATAAAGCGAAGCAACCTTCCGACGATTACAGAAAGTCGAAAAAATCAGTTTCTAATTATAACCTCTACTTTTTTCATGAAATCAGATATATGAGAATGAACTATTGAGCTAATTAATATATAAGTAAATAAAAAATGTTACATATTCCTTTTTTTTTTTAGTCCGTCTAGAGCTACACCCATTTCTTACATCCAGTTCTTACACCTGGGGTGGGACGCACATGGAGATCATGTTGGACAATCCAACTGCACAATGAGTTTTTTATGCTATGGTTACCCTCCTCACAAACAATCAAGAAAATTCAACATTCCTAACCTCAAGAAAAATTGACTTCAATTTTGAAAAATCCAGACCATCCAATTAAACCATTATTTTTGGGTTAATTTTTTATATGGTTGACAATGTCGAAATGAAATTATTTTTTGGTGATGATGATCATCATGCCAAGAACAGCTCAATGTATGGTTGGATTGTCCAACATGATCTCTATGTGGGCCCCACCTCCTGGTGTAAGAAATGGGTGTAGCTCTAGTTGTTTTTTCCTTCAATTACAAAGGTTGAAGGTTTTTAATACAAAGGGGAATCAAAACAAAGGAGGAGAGTAGGTACATCACCAAAAATATCTCCCATGTGTTCAATACAAGTCTACATCTCGCCTACAGAAATAAAATTTTCTATGACCACTTTTGCTCCAATGTGTATGAACCACTCAATACCCCTATTCAAATCGCCAACCTCATTGGCCAATGACCAAAAATCGCTATCTTAAATCAACGTCAACCTCACAATCCTCCAAAAATCCCTACTGAGGAATCTCAGCCCAATTGCCAATTCAACTTTTTTTTTTTAGAGTAATGATCGCATGGTCCGGGGTCCATGGATGTGGTTATGGTGCACAGTGGTGCTGTCGTTTTGTCATTGGTCAAAATTGTAGGAATCAGTTTTAACTTTTAGTTTTAAAATTATTAAAGGAAGTGCAGTAAACTTGACCAATGAAAATATGACACCACCATGCACCATGGACGTTGTCCACGCTCCCCGGCCATGTGATCATTGCTCTTTTTTTTAATTGGTACTTTAGTATCACCCTTGAAATTTGAAAGTAATTAGTAATACCCCCTTATACTTTCAAACTTTAGTAATACCCTTGACCTATTTTAAGTTCTTAACCAAGGTTTTAAAGAAGCCGTTATAGCAGTATAACGGACGGGGGGTGTTACCGTTTTTCCGTTAAAACGGCTGTTAAAACGAATTGTAATGGAACGGCAAAAATGGAAAAAAAAAAAAAAAAAGGAAAAATGGCACTGAAATTCATTTTCAAATTTCAAATGAATTTCAAATTTCCAAAAAATGGAAAATAACGGCTGTTTTTTTTCAATATTTTTCAGAAAATAATGGCCGTCATTTTCTAAGTGTCAAAACGGTTCATAACGTAACGGGCTTTGAGTGTTACTGTTTTAACAACTGTTAAATTCGTTAAAACGGTATTATTTTTAACCATCATTTGACTAACGCCATGCGCCTGTTAATGCACTTATGAAAGAACCATAACATTGCAAGTGCAATACTAACGGCGTTTGATTCAAGTCCGTTTTAACTTAAGTCAACCACTGTTATAAACTAGGTCAAGGGGTAATCCTAAAGTTTGAAAGTATAAGGGGGTATTACTAATTACTTAAAAATTTTAGGGGTTTTACTAAAATACCCTTTTTATTCTAAAGTGCACAAAACCACATAAATTCGAATCCAATATCAAACATGACACGTATGCAATTCACATACCATACAAAAACACATGTGACGTGTAAACGAACACCCCACCCATTTTCTTTGTAGCTTTGTTCCCACACATAAAGCTCCATGTAATCTTCAAATGAGAAGAAGAAGGAGGAAGAAGAAGAAGAAGAAGATCCATTTCTAATTCACAAGAGAAGAACCCAACAACATGATTCCCAGGAATGGTAGTAACACGGGTCACCGTATTCCGGTTATTCCCTCAGAGCCCGTGAAGACCCATCAGTCTGATAATGATCAGGTTGAATTACATGGCATGTCTCCTATTCCTGTAGGTATCACTAAAGAACCTGTTAACGCAGCGCCGCCGGAGGTTTCGGGACGTGAGAAACTAAAGAGACATCGGGTTGATGTAGCGGGTCAGGTTTGGATACCGGATATATGGGGGCAGGAGGAGCTTCTTAAAGATTGGATCGATTGTTCGGCTTTCGACGCGTCGCTCGTCCCTACTGGAATAATGTCAGCTCGTGCAGCATTGGTTGAAGAAGGCCGACGAGCGAATTCGGGTGTATTAAGGATAGAGAATAGGTGTTAAACATGTTTCATTTGAGCTTATCCTTTTGTTTCTATCACAATTATCTGCGACTCATTGTTTGTTGATATAAAGGAAAAAAAATATATATGCATGTTGTCTTCCATGTTCTTGGTATGTAGATTGTTGAATTGGAGATTAGATGGTAGATACGAGTAACTGTCTCACTGAGTTTTGTATTGGATCTCCATGAAAAATGTTTTGCTTCTTCTTGCTGGTTGTCTTTATTTTCTGTATATGGATCTGGTTTTTCATTTCTGAGCACGGCAGTGCACCGTTGACTCGGTGGACTAGCACTAAGATAGGGTAGAGCCCAAAAATTGCAGCAGTTGGATGTTCTTAACCGTCTGATTAGTAGATCTCTCATAAACATCAAAACATAACGAGATTATGATTTTTTTTTCTGCTCTTTTTGAGAAGTAAACTGGAACCCATTATCTCATTAGGAGTTCACAGTGAAAGAAAATCTGATATGGAGTGGATGAGCCATTGATTAGACAGGGAATGTATGGTTGAGATGGAATGAAGGATATGGTACGGGTGGGTGATGCACAAAAAATGTAATCCCTCTTTTGGATAATTAGATATAGAACTGGAGTGTTGAACAATGTTTTTAAAGGCCTCAACTCGGAAGCCGATTTTTTATTTCTGCGGTCTCAACTCGGAAGCTGATTTTTTTATTTCTGAGGCTGCTGCTGTTTGATAGAACTCAGTCCAAAGTTCATCGGACGGATTCAAACAAGCGATTAGGTTAATTTTCGGAATAAGAGATCTTAAGTGGGCCTATCACCCTGCATGTATTTACAAGTGCTGCCAAACCATTCATAGACATTATTTATGGTCTATAGATTTGCGTTGATGGTGTACGTGCACAACTGCACATCAATACAATTCACTTCTGGAGTTAAAATTCTGGGCAGGATCACAGGCCAGATTTTTTCTTTTTTTTTATTCCATTTCTCTGAACTGAAACTTCTATTGATAGTTTGGAAGAGTTTCATAACCACCACATAATTTAATATATGTATATATATTTGCTTGATTTTCCAAAGCTGCGAGTCATTCAGATGAGTATTTCTAAAATTCCATAAAATACACGATGGGACATGCAAAACTGATAAACATGAACATGAACCAGTGATTGTAATGCGCATATCAGGGCACGGATACCAACTCCCATATCTTTATAGTCCCATCATCGCTTGCAGAAGCTAGTAGCCGGGTTTCCTGCTCAATTTCAAAAACCCAAGAAAGAAACAATAAATACTCTGTTGTGAAATTGGAAAACTAAGCAGAGGAGCAACATAAATGCATGAGTAATGAGAGACTGATGTACTGGAGTCGTCATCATCGATATTTATGTGGGGGTTCACCACATGCTCAAAGAGAGTAGTAGAGACCTCCCTGGGTTTGCCCAGCCTAATAGGTAAGAGACCTAGGACAACAGTAATAAATGGGAAAACATGCCACGTAGCATATTATTCAACCCCAGTTGGATAACATCAGGTAGGTAAAGGGGATTCCAGTTCCATGGATCCTGCAATCCAAAGTATTAAAACCTTCTTGATGACAGAAACCAAAAAGTTTATATATGGGTAGAAACAAAAAAGTTTATTGTTTCCATCTCATAGCTTTAAGCGCTGAGGATTTCCAAACCCAGAGTTCGAAACCTACAAGACCATTTGCCTAGGCAGCTCACAAGCTACCAAGTTCAGGGGGAAATAAGGCACTGCCATTGTAATAACTCGTATCATCAGCAATATGGATGGTCCAATCTGTGTGCCCACCTAGAAGATTCCTGACCAGATAATATAACCTGGCCAGGTGATTCTAACCATCCGTTCAGATGAGAAAACACAATGGTCCAAATAATTCCATGTACGAGAAGGCTAGGATCATATTAACATGCTGACTTTTTGGCCAAGTGATTCTACGTTTCTAACCACACACACATACAAACCCATCCCACATGTATAGTAGCAGCTTCATAGTACTATTATGTTCTACAAAGCATCTTATATTCCCTAAAAAGTAAATAGCACAGCTTACTTTGGAGCTCCATTGCACTGAATTTATATCCATGTCATGGGCCTTTTCCTTCTTCAGCAGCAATTTGTAGGCCGGTCCATCAATCTGTAATGTCACCACATGACTAAGTAAATATTCCATCTCAACTTCATTTACAATTATCAAAGACGTGCACGGGAAAAAAAAAAGGAGGTCAAGCCAGCACAGGCATTCAAAATTTTAAGGGCTCTGGAACAGAAGCTCTATCGATCTACACCAGAATTGTTTACTTGCATTATAGAGTTAAGGAATAGATCAACATCGTCCCACCAACTTCTTTTCCAACAAATAAATTGCAATTATGGAGTTACTTCTGCCAATTTAGAAACAGTCAAACCTTCGAGCTTCTAATAAGTTCTTCACATCTGATATAAGAATCCTTCATATTTAAAGGTTGAAAGAGAGCTTACTAACAACACCCTGGTTCTCTAAAAGTACAATTGATGCCTAAAGGCCGACAATGCTGGTAGAGTGACCATCAAGGTCAGCTTAATAACCCCTGGATTAGCTTTTCTCCACTGAGACAATGGAAACTCTCTTACCCAACTCCGAGCTATCGATCTCCATCCTTTTTACCCAAGTCACTGCTACTAACTTTTAAACTATTTTAAGACCACAAACCCAACCAAACCAACTCCCTGAAAACTAATGCTCAAGAAATGATGACATTTTTTATTCCTTTACATGCCAATGGAATCCACAATGCACTCAAGCAATTTCATCAAAGTGAAGGGCAGCAGCAAATATAGAAAGATTCCATATTGATGATGGCAAATAGAGGATGGCCTTCAAAAAACAAGAAGATCCGAGTGATCTTGAAGCGAGAGAATAGCAATGCCGCGAAGGAGGCCCTCCACCAATTTTGAAGAGGCATTCAGAAGAGAACTGTTCTCTATTTGCCATCTGACTTATGATTGGCAGACACAGAAGAGAACTGTTCTCTGCTGTTTTATGGGACTGTTGCTGCAGAATTAGTAGTGTGCGTGTAGAGAGATAGAAAGAGAGAGAGATACCAAACCATCTTTATTCTCAACAAAAAGACGTATAGCATCATCAGCGGCTCCACTAGCAATTATGCCCTCTCTGTCACATTCACAAATGAACCACGATAAATTCATAATGAAAAAATACACATGAATCAGCTGGATGTGATAATGGTATTCTCAATTGCATAGCGCTGAAGTAAACAATTAATGGTGATGAAATAAGAACCCCCCATAAGCTGTGGAAATAAACAGCATCCCAATAAAATGAGATCTCAAGCAATTAACCCAAATTCCAAAAACTGTCAACTCAAAATCCAGTCAAGTTGACTCAACACGATCCAATTTCAAGATAAATTAATGAGAAACTTGATTTGGTTGAGACTTGAGCTGCCTTGTCAAGTCAAACTGAATAGCAAACTCAACTTGAGTTAACTTGATCAAGTCAATGTATCTTTTTTTCAAAAGTATCTTCTTGTCATTTAAGGGGAACAAATCTGAACATTTTACTCATAAGTGCATAGTCATTTTCACTATGTAATTCAGAATAAACTAAATCTTCCTATGTATAGCTGTTTTTTTTAAGTAAGTAATGAGAGTCAAGTATGAATTCAGTTTGGATGTATACGCTGCTAGGGAGATCTTGGGGAGGCGCTCCCCAAGTCTGTAAGGCCCAACTGGTGTTCTTTTAAATTTAACTTCCTGTTAGCAAAAATTAAATAACAAGTAATTAGAAATGTATATATAAATAGAAGAAAGCAGGGGTGAACCCTTATGTACAAAGGGCCCGAATACAAGGGAGAGCAACCACATTAGCTCAAAAGAACGAAAAAGATCAAACTATACAAGAACTCACTTGAGTTGATACCTTATGCTTCCAAACTGTGAACAAAATCAACATAGGTAACTTCTAAAGTTAGTAAACCAATGAAAAAGAGATGCTTTTATCTTCCTAACCACCTCGTCCCTCATATACAACAACACAATGCAAATTAATGCAGCTTGGAATTTGAGAATGACCGAATCTAGGCTACAGAATGCTAACTGTTGCAGCTCTGAAGAAAGAGACCAAGAAAACTCAATAGAACTCGCCAAACAACAATATATGGGAGGAAACCCTATTCGAATTCATTCTCCAATTTAAGTCTAAGGGTATTCAACCCAAGAAAACAAAATCTACATATATATGAAATGAAACAGTTCCATTACATCAAACTTCAATAGAAAACAAGTCTCGAGGACTGGTTAGTGGTTACAAAACAAATGGAAGAAAACTAAAATAGAAAAGAAAAAGAAGTGAACTTCAACCCCAATGACGTCCAATTGCAAGCTCATCTAGGAATCATGGCAGAAACGTCTGCAGATTGAACTACTATTCAAGTTGGTGAATTAATCATGAACAAACTCTGCAGTAGTGAACAAGAGTGCTGACGGCCCAAGCACAAACTAATCGCAGCAGAAGTTGTTAGAGCTTTGAGCTCAGACAGATGTTTTTGATAAGTATAAACTTCATTAATAAGGCAAAAGCCAAACAAAACGAACGATCAGCTAAGGAGGTCGAGGTGACCTACAATAGAGATAATCAAGGCAAACAACAAGCAAAAAGGACAAAGGCAACAAAAACGAAACCGGGGATAATTCTAACATCAAACATCCCTAGAGCAAAGAGTATCCTAGCGAAATACAAAATCTTCAAAGAAAATCCCTCTGCACAGGCCAAAGGAAAATCAACTCCTTAATGCTGAAAATAAACGCACATCAGAGGTGGACCCCTCGTAGGGGAGCACAGAGGCTTTTTCTACTAGACTTAGAAATGCCTCTCAAGACATTTATTGTAATCTATTTATAACAAACCCTAACTATCTATAGGGGCAAGTTCGGTAACCTACCAAAAATAACCTTCTAAGCATGTCCTCGGCATGAGAAGATTGTACATATGCACTCATATTATGGAATCATTGCGGGAACCACACACATATCAAGGTTCAGATTGGAGGAGATCCCTAATAAGGGTATCACAAACTAGAGCTGTCTGCGGCAGATGACCCATGGACTAGGAAGGGGTTTCCTGGATTAGGGATTTGGGCTTCGAACTGAATCCATGTTAAGTTGGGCTTTGATCAACGCATTGGTTCGGATGGTCATAGAGTAGATGGAAATTGGGCTCATCAATCCGTGGTTGAGTCTCAAATTCAGGCAGGGAATCTTGAACAGATAGGTCTTGGATCAAGAACTTCAAATGAGAATCAACTCTCGGTTGGAGGTCGCGGATGGAGCCTAAGGTGTAGATGGACTCAATTTCTAGAGAGGATCAATCGAGTTGTGGCTATCCGTGGCCATGTTCCACGGATTGGAGTCATCCGTGTTAATCATCCCACAAATTGGATTTTATGTCCTGTGAAGGGTTCATGGATTGGTGTCCCCTGCCTTGGATTGAGCTCTTATTGCTTATGATGGGCGAGTCTCAACCTAGTCTTGCCTTCATCTAGGGAATCTGGTCTTGGTCAACATCACAAAGGAAAGCATCCTCCATATAATACTTCCTTTAGTATTTAAGTCCTCCAATCTCCAACTTTGGATTAGCCCTAACATGCTCCTTCAAATACCCAATTGATATGAAGAGTTTGAAAAAGATGTCCCAAATGCTACTAGCTGCTTTTCTTATTGTTAATGTTATTCTGAATTTCTATGATACTGTTAGGATGTGCCACATAATTTTTCAGCGAAAAAACCATTAAAGACGAAAGCAGCACCCTTTTTTTGTTCAATGCAGGCTTTTTTCAAACTCAGATGTGCTTCAATGATAAATATGCTGATTTCATCACTTTGTAAGAAACAAAAAAGATTTTTCAAATTCATTATTTCAAAAGAACGAGATTTCAGTAAAAAAAATGTGTCCTAGTGTGTATAAGCAGGCCCTTGGTTCTCTTATTTTGATGGTGTTTACTATCCTTTTTCTACAATACGTATCAAGTCTTAGCCAAGACTCGATCTAGTCTTTGAGACTATACTCTCCTTTGATTTCTGGGTCAAGTCAAACCTTCGAGCTTGAAATGAGATAACCACTATTTAATGGGGTATGCATGGCAGACAGCCTCAACCTTCCATGAGGAAACAATAACACATGTCAAGAATCGAGAGGCAGGCTTATGCACCTTTGACACTTCTGCTCAAGCTAGGACAGGACATACATATGAAGAATTTCAAAATTGACTAATTATAATAACATTTTTTATTGCTAAATAACTTTACCAAGAGAGTAAGGAAATATACAAGACAACTGTGAGGCCTAGTAAGGCAACAGCAATAGCATATTACATAGTGGACCCACATATAAAATAAAAATCTAATTTCAATTAGTTAGGCGGATTAACATGAGCTGCTACCTTGACCAATGAACTGAGAATATTGTCCGATCATGATACCCCGTGAGAGTGCAAAGGTGTTTCCTGTAAGAACCAAAGTAACAAGTTAATCAGATATATACAAAAAAAGCGACAACAAAGCCCTTAAATATGAGAAAATGAATAAATAAATAAAAAATGAGAAAAGAACTTCTAAACAACTACTTCATGGAAAAACACAGACAAGCAATTAGCATTGTCTTAAGTAAAAGTGCAATCTCTTTGGACAGGCATGCTACAGTTAAGGAAACTGAAATCTTGACTCCTTCTGGGGTCATGCAACCACTGAGTCATTTCAATTCAACTGCAGCTTAGCTACCAAAAATGAAGAGCAGAAATTATTTCTAGGAGAGGTCAAATTCATTACAGTAACCTCAGCCATGAAGCTTAGTTTAGATTATAAGAATTGAACTGTTTAGACTGGAAACTGCAATGCAATATCCAGGGCAACACAAACTGCCAAACAGAACAAAAGCAGTTTGGTAACACAGTACCACCCAAATTACTGAAGGAAAGTGTGGCACTCTCAGCCACATAAAATAAAAAGAAGAACATCAAGAAAAAGCAACTCTGTACTGACTTCCCCATCAAACTTCCTTGAAGCGTATAATTTCTTTCAACTGTATGCATTTATTGAAATTCATCCAAAAACTAAGAGCTCGTCTGCATGCCCATTTCAATGTTGATGAAAGGACAACATTGGTGGACAAGTGCAGTCTTTGTTATGCAGAAGGAACGAGAAACCTAGAAATCTTTCTGAGGCTTTGGCACGTCAGAGTTGCAGAAACCCGTGGTACTTGGGAATTGGTTGAGTTATAGAAGGGAACTTATGTGTTGGGTGCACATGCTAAAGGACGATGGCACATTTGATAAGTCCAAAGCTCACCTACTTGCGGAAGGATTGAATCAGACAGAAGGAAATGATTATCTCAAGACTTCTGCAGGTTTCTGATCTTGAGGCAGGAGACAAGGTCTTGAGATATTTGATAAAGCAAGGACGTGGGCAACACTCCGTTCTCATGCTCATCTAGAGATTTCAGCTTATTCAAACCCCAACTGCACTGGATCACCATCTGGTACAGCACCTTTGTAGGTGGCAGCATTGGACCTAGAAAAGTAACATCTACAGCACATCTATAATCTAACATGATGTGGCCTTGTGCCATAATCTTCCACAAAATCTAACATTGATCTAGAGATTTCAGCCTGAGGTTTGCCACACAAGCACCCATCAAAATCTAAATTCATGCGACCTTGCACTGGCATCTACCACAAACGCCTATAGGCTTCTTTCTTCTTTCATCTATCTAAAATGCTTCGCAAGACGGAAGCTTCCAGGGAAGCCCAAGTAATAGACTTGAACTTTATAGTTTATACCGAAGCAACTAGAGCGTAGAGTGGAGCGGGAGCAAGAGTGCCGAATTCAAAAAGGTCCCAAAGTTCAGAGCGCCTCTGGAGCATGTTACGTGTAATAATGTGACCAATGTATGTAATATTTTTAATTAAAATGTGTGACATGGATTGTACCTAGAAACTGAGTCATAAATAAGGATAAATGGATGATTCACATAACCCTCATGAGGCACATTTAAAGTAAACTTAAATTGGCTAGAGTTGATTTAAAAGAAGAACCCCTTGATAGAGTTGCACAGATGCAATCCCACAAAAGAAAAATGAAAATTAATATATATTTTTATAAGGTGTAGTTTTCAATGCAGTTTTTCTTGTCTTTTGCAGGGCATATGTGCAACACTCCATTATTGGCTTGCTTGCTAGCATTCCTAAAAAACACATTGTCAAACTTTCAACTGCGCACGTTTTACAGGTTACCAGCTTTTCAGGTTACTAGCTTTTCAGACACACTCTCTCTCTCTCTCTGTCTGACCTTTTTTCTATTTTTCTTTCTTATGTCGGAATGTTGCAAAGGTCACCGGAGCTTGTAGGCCATAAACTAGGGAGTGTGGTCTAACAACTGTGAGAGCGCGATTTGTAAAACCAGGGAGTGCCAACTGGAGGCGATTTCACAGTTGCGGTTTGAGTGCAGGACCAGTAGCCTCCTAGGACGGTTCTGCTTACTACGATTTATACCTGGAAATTTGTAATCATTTTGGTTTTTTTTTTTCGGCTCCTTTTGATAAGTTAAACTTGTAAATGAAATTGATCCAGAAAGAGACTTAGGGGAGACCACTCCCTATGCACAAAAAGTTTCTATCAAAATTCAACACCAAGTCACACCAATGCTACGTAAATTATGACAGTATAACATCTAGCAAGTATATTATAATGTGTAAATGAGGTTATTAGATGCAAATTCTCTTCAGAGCGAAGTCACTTTAGCCTCCCTATCTTTCTCTTTTTTATTCTTTAACAATAACAACAAACCTCATGAGGTTACTTATAATTATAAAAAGCAGTGCCATGCACAATTGGCTCAAATAATACAATCATAAGACTTAATGAATCCATTTAGCATGCACAAGATCCTCTGTACTCAAGAAGGAAAAATAAATAAATCCTGCTCTAAATAATGGAATTTTAGATAGTTTAAGCCCAAAAATTTCTCACAACCAAGACATTAGTCTAGATCATACTAAGCAGGCATTTTATTTGTATATATGTATATAAAAACAAAGTTCATGCTTTGCCTAACAGAAAAAATGAAAGAAGCCCAGAGTAGTACCTTAAAAGGCGTGTGAGGCTTATGCTCGAGGCTTCCCCAAAACGCCCTGAAACTTATTAAAAAAGTATAAAAGCTCGTGTGGCATATGGCTCATCCACTGTGGCTTTAGGCGAATGTCACACGCCTAGCACCTTTTAATACTTTTTTAACGCCTTGTACAGGAGGTGTAGATTGGTGGCCATTTAGGTGGTTGTAGCTTAAAGATGTGCAATTTATACAATTATTTATTTGTCTTGTTTTTCTCCCTAATCCTTAGTTAAATAATAATAAGCTATTCCATGTCAAATAACATCAACAAAAAACATTTCTTTCGCTCCATATAGATAGCTTTATTTTTTCATAGTTTTTCCTGAATTTCTCTTTTTTAATGAATCTATTTTATTATTTATTTATTTATTGTATCCATTTATGCTCCACAACTTGAGGCTCATGCCTCACAGTTTAGGCCACTGAAGTGCCTCGCCCCACGCCTCCACATTTAAAACCATGGGCCTAAACTACAGTATTCCTTTCAAGCACCAAAAAGAAGCAGGAATGTCATTGCAGGATTATGTGGAGGAGCAGTAAGCAACAAGCATCATTTAAAAGTAAACATGCAGGTAAAGTGTTCCACAGATTTCTTAGCCTGCTTGCATAAAGAATTGACAATCACATCACTAAGTTCATTTACTTTCCGCAATCCAAGATCAATGAAGGGTACTTTATCCCGCCATTGGTTCCAAATAAAAATCAAATATTTTAGCAACACAACACAGGTTCTGAGTCTTCTAGAATTGACGGGTAAACACTTTATTGCCATGTTCCAACCTTTTGTATACAAAAGAAATCCTCTAACCATGGATTAGTAAGATAAAGGTATCTCCAAATATTCCAAACAAGACAATTTTAAATAGTTTAATACGGAAAATCAAATAAATGTATCTTACCAAGGCGCATAGCCATCTCCAGTTGGCTGCATTGTTTTACTGTTAGTTTCCCATATCTTTAAAGTAAGATCATCACTGCAAAATACAAAATCAATTCAGTACTAATTCAACTTCT
Organism: Euptelea pleiosperma; assembly: GCA_035048495.1. Classification (NCBI taxonomy): domain Eukaryota; kingdom Viridiplantae; phylum Streptophyta; class Magnoliopsida; order Ranunculales; family Eupteleaceae; genus Euptelea; species Euptelea pleiosperma. The sequence goes on along the minus strand of CM068544.1, from coordinate 33,618,375 downwards.
TCCTATCACTGATGATGCCGGATAAGATAATTACACTGATAAGAACAAAACTAAACTATTAAATAAAATCGAACAATATATATTTCATCCATAATTATCAAGAAAAAAAAATAATAATAAAATCTTGTTAAAATGTAACAGTTTTACATACCTACAAGTAACCATTTGATCTCCTGTAGAGTTGAAAGATAATGCCCAGACTGTAGATGAGTGTCCGCTACAAAGAACAAACATCCGCAAGATGTAATTAGATATGACGAAGTATCATTAACAAGGAAAACTAGTAAACTTGCAAATATGTAAGATATAAATGCATCTCAAAAGAACATTCAGGATCAAAATTCAAAAGAACATTCAAGCAGGGTTAGGGATTATCATCAAGCAACAAAAACCAAGATACTGATATCAGGTTAAGGGAATTGGTGAAAGTTGCTCTAAAAGTTCAATATCCTGACTACATGAAACAGAACAAAAGAACCAAAACAGAACTCCTTACACTGTAGAGGCTCCTTTGGTAAGAAGAAACATATACAAAAAACAGTACTAGAAAGCAAAAAAATATAAGTTAACCTTAACTAAGTATTACTTTTTTTTTATTAGTAACCTTAACTAAGTATTACATTTATAGATCTAATAAAGCTTTAGAGAGAGTCTGAAAGAAGGCCCTCAAATGAACCCAGACTCAGAGTTTCACCTTTCATAATGTCCACTAGGCGATCTGTTCATGTATTCTCACTGCCAGATTTTGGACTCTACAACAGCAGTATACACGAAAGTTTGTCAATTAATGGCACGCACTTACATGATTTAAAGTATCATACCGTCTCATACGAGGCATCTTGTTCCGTGTCGTTATTGGGGCGACATAAAGGGATATGTCCATGGCTTAAAGTATCATACTGTCTCGTACAAGATGTCTCGCTCCAATAACTTACCGATACAATATACAGGGGGTATGTATTGTCTGATACCAAAAAAACTGCTTTAATTAATTAAATATTTTATTTATTTATAATTCATGTGTTATAAAAGGTAGTACATTCAACAAAACATCATTTTTAGCTTATAGAAGACAGTTAAAGATTGTAGTGTAATGTATTTAAGATAAGTATGGTGGTTTTTCTAGTGTATCGTAGACTTTTTTTTTTTTTTTTGATAAGTGTGTATCGTCCATCTCATACAGTACATCTAGTTCCGTTCATGGTTCAGAGTATTGTTCGATCTCAGAATGTCTCAGTCTCAGAGGTGACTGAAATGATACAAGTCTAGTTTAATTTAATTATACTTTGTGGAACCACCTATAAACTACAGCCAAAATAAAATAATACTATAATAGGCAATTCCATTTCCAGAGAGAAATCAAAGAAAAGAGGGTAGAGATGTCACGGTATAATACTTGTTAGATTCACCTAAAGTTTGAACACAATGCCAATCATCACTATCACCATCCTCTGCCCAAACCTGTCATTATAAAAAGAAAATTGTGCACCATTATTCAGTCCTGCCTGTAAAATCCTGACCTTCGGATTAGAGACACCTACCACTCTAACAGTCTATCTAGGCCTTCAACCTAGAGAAAAGAAAAGAAAAGCCTTTCAAAATCTTATACCTTAATAGTGTTATCGTAACTACAAGAAAATAAAACATCCATAAGTGGATGCCACTGAACCATCTTCACATCCTGTGTATGTCCTTGCAACACTGAAACACATTCAAACTCGTTACCCGGCTGTAATTCCCAGATCCAAACAGATTTATCTCGACTGCATGTAGCAAGTAGTGACCCGGATGAATTCCACGAAACACTTTTGACTTCGTTCTCATGACCCTATGTGCGAAAAGAATCATAATTCCCAAGTTAAGAAACAGATGCAGGAAACAATGCAAGAAACAGAAGCGGGAATTGCCGCATTTTACAACATTTTGACCTGCTATCACATTGGCACGAGTAACAAATTTGAGAAATGCCACATTTTCACAACATTTGACCTGTAATCACCTTGATGAAAATAACAGAAAAACATTTCCCAGTACCGAACACTTGAAACAACAATAACCGGCAAAAAACAGTGGATGCTAAATTGCGAAGAAATGATCCAGCAGTTACTGATATGTCTCAACTGAGAACCATGCATATGGGTGGCAGTCTTGCATTTGTTTCAAGTTTTGAGTTGTAAGTGGATGGATGAACAAGAAGTTGCTAAATGAAATAGATTTAGCATAGTAGAGTTAGATGGGGCCACTGTTCTTAATCAGGGAGTTCTTTAGATTGTCAAGTTAGTATAATTGTACGCTAAGATGTTGGGTAGATTGGGTAGGGTTGATTTGTGTCAATAATTGGGTGGGTTGGCATTATTAACTAGAATAAATTTTGGGGAAAATAGATGGAGAAGTGTAATCAAGGTGAATGGACGTAACAAAATTCATCTTGCATTTATCTCATAATTAGGAGGACTTCCCCACTCGAAGTGGGAACTCTTCTCGTCTCTATCTTATTTTTTGTGTTTTTTTTCTTTGAGTAAAATGAGGCCGTAGCAGTCGCAGTTTTAACGTTGAATAATACCTCTAAAGTGGAGACGCATTCAAAATCATCCCCAATATGTTCCCAGATAGCGGTCGTGGCGTCGAAACTTGCAGTGGACAATAATTTTCCAGACGGAGACCAGGCACAAGACCTAACTGTCCGAGTGTGTGTTTCTTCAAGAACTGCCTGTGTAATTATGTTAAAAATGTTCAGATCAACATAAAATCCAAAACAAAACCAGGCCAAACTACAACAAATCGAAGTTACTGATGCATTCGCTACTTCGAGCGTTCGATAAAATAACTAGGGTTTTCACTTATAGTCGAGGTGAATAAAATTCGAAATCAATCGAATTTGAGAACGAACCTTGCACTCCCATGAATCCGAAGACCGGCCGGATGGATTCTGCTGCCATATTCGAACGGTCTTGTCGCCGCTGCAAGACGCCAACATCGCTGGAATTCCTGCAACTCCAGTAGCCGGATTCCAAGCGAGGCTCCAAACCCTATCAGTGTGACCTTCGAGCTTCTGAATCTCCTTCAATTCGAAATTTCCCTCGAAGAAATCCATTTCAGAGATAAAACACTATGGATTTCGTATTTGTTTGCCGTATAGGATTGAATCGATCTGGAGAAGAAAACCAGGTGATCTTCGAGCTTAGCTATCTCCTTCTCTTTCGAAGAACAGCGAACGCTGTTCCTTTAGGCGCTAGGTTTGTGTACGACGACGGCTGATGAAACGAGCATGTGAGGGGGGGAAATATCGGTCGTTGTCCCAAAATAGAATAATTATTTTCCGTGTATGAGGTAGGAGCGTGGAGACCTCGTGGGCTTGCAGTAAATACGAAACTGCTTTTCTATATTTTTTCTAAGGGACAGTTTGGGTGCATTGCTGCCACGGGCATTTCCGTTAAATATGCGTTAATGTGGAAAACAGTCCAAGTTTTTTAACTCGTATAAAAGTTAGGGTCGGGCTCGGGGGACCCCCATTTTGGCGTACCAAGACGAATCAATGGCTGGTTTTTGATGGGGAGATCATCCTCAAAAAATTCAAATCATTCTGATATTCATAGACTGGTTTAGAAGCTGAAGAATTATAGACCGTCAATTTTGATTTTTTTGTTGGGGTGATCTATATGGTGAGGAGATCATCCCCACCAAAAATCAGCCATTGATTCATCTTCTATGTGGGTACGACAGAATGGGGGTCAAAAATGGGTGTTCCCGTGCCCGACCCTTAAAGTAATGGTAAAGACCCCAAGCTTAGATGCCTAGAAACAAAGGGCCGCCTCTACCATATGGCCAATAAGGCAGCCTCCTTAGGCCCCAGGTGAGAGAAGGCCCCAGCCCACTAACCATGTGGATGTTTAGCCCACTCCTTGTTAGATATACAACCCAAAAATTGACCTAATTGATTATCTCTGGTCATAGATTTTAGTACTTTTTAGGATTGATTCTAGCCATTGGATTCAAGCATTATTTTTTTTTTAGTAGTAAATTCAATGGTTAGAAATCATCAATGGAGCGAATTTTTAGTGTGTTTATCCACCAATAGGTGGGCTGAATCTCCACGCATTTATTAGACCCAAAAATTGATCTATGTAGGGTCACGCGAGTCCTTTGCATGGACTGCAATGGGACTATGGGAGTCATCTGCATCTAAATTTTTTCATAGCTTTTGATTATCATGAATAGAATAAGATTTTTTACTATATAAAGAGTTAACACTTTTAATATATTATATATGGGTCAGGATGGGGGGACAACGTTTTCATACAACATTTTTGACAACAAAATCTTGGTGTGGCCAATACATAAATAAGAATTTTTGGAATGGGATGATTTTTGGCAAGGATGGTCTCTATGGTGGGGAGATCATCCTCACAAAAAATCAAATCATTCTGATAATCGTTGACCGGTTTACAAGTTGAAAAATTATGGACCGTCTATTTTTATCGTTAACTTGAAAACCACATTTGATGGGGTTAGAAATTTCAGAATGTGCTAATTGTTTGTAGGGGTGATCTATATGGTGAGGAGATCATCCTCACAAAAAATCAGCTATCGATTCATCTTCCATGTGAGTACCCCAAAATTGTTGTCAAAAATGTTGTATGAAAATGTTGTCCCTCGATCCCAACCCTATATATATATTAAATATAAAAAGGCCTCAAATAAAGTTAATTTTCGCCTCAGATCTCAACTTGGCATCGAGACGTCCTGCAAAGGGGGCAAGTTTATATGACTAATTTTTCGATTTGATTCCAACCATGGTTTTAAAAACGGCCGTTTAAACGGTTTTAACTGTCATTTAAATGGTAACGCCCCAAGCCCGTTTCTGTTAAAACCGTTTAACACACGTTTTATCGTTTTTGAATAAAAAGGCCGTTTTTTGTTTTAACGACCGTTAAAATCGTTTAAACGGCAGTTAAAATCGTTTAAGCAGCCGTTTAATTCTGAAAAATTTTGTGAAAAAAATGGCCGTTAAGTCCATTTAAATTCTGTTAAAATTCATTTAATTCCGTTAAATTCCATCTTTTTTTTTTATTTCAAATTTTGAATTTTGAATTTCAGCGCCATTTTTTCATTTTTTCCGTTAAAATCCGTTTAATCCCAATTTTTTTTCTATTTTTGCCCCTAGCCATTTCAATCCGTTTTAACGGCCGTTTAAACGGTAATGCCCCCAGTCCGTTTAACCGTTAAAACGGCCTCCTTTAAACCTTGATTCCAACCGGGGTTGCCACCCATGTGACAATTAAAGGCCTCAAGAGGCAAAACCTTCCCACATTAAATGCATTTTTATTCTAAAAATTAAACCTGGGTTGGAGTACGCCATCACAGTTAGGTTGTCCAGCACGCCAATATCCATCATCAATGACGATGAGGGACCATAGTATAAGCCACGTGGCACACTCTTAGAGGCCACTGATCGTATGGATGTTTATCACATCCCTTGGTAGACTTATATACCAAATATCATATTGATTAGTGATTTCAAATCTATGGATCTCGGTACCCCAAATGATACTCGAAATCTACGGTTAAAAATCAACCCATGAAACCGACCCCAATCAAATCTTTAAAAATCACTAATCAGGCTGACTTTTTGTATGTAGGTCTACATAGGGGTGGGCCAAACATCGATACGGTCAGTGATCTCTAAGAGTGTGCTATGTGTAAGGTGCACGTGCGCATCACACGTGGCATTCCCCTATATAATATTACATGTGTGATATGTGTGTGTGTGTGTCTAGCTCGGGTTGGGCCCGACGATTGAACCCGCCCAAGTTGTAGCCCTATAGTATAGAGTCTATAGCCTTGTTAGCAATTATCTGATTAATTCGCGAATTTTATATTTTTTTCAAGAAAAGTTTTATTCGTCCGAATATTTGAATAATTCGGAAAAATTTGTTTCTTTTTAAGCTCAAATGAATTGAACGCGTTTTTAAGAATTTTTTAAAAATTCATTTTAAAAAACACAACGGGCCAGAACCGTTGTTTCTTTTAAAACAACGGGCCAAAACCATTGTTTATTCCCAGGAAGTGTGTTGTATTTCTTTGTCCCTTAGTTACTCTACCACTTGGGTAGATCTTAAACGATCACTCCTCCTAAGTGCAATAGATTCTGTTAACCTAGGCCATGGGCCTTTTTGATCACCCATTGACCCCATGAAGGTAAGTATATTTTCCCCCTTATATTCTAGTACTATTTATACAACTCAAACTCCCTTAACTATCACTTATTTCTCCGATGTGATATTAAAATGGAAAAAATAAAAAGTGCTTGAACCACACGTCCCTATGTTTTATTTAACTAAGGATTAAAAATAATTAAAACAAAACGTGCTTATTGGTTGACTCAACCTCAAGTAGTATATTGACTCCCTTTCAGCATGTACCGAATTTTTAGTAACTATAATACATTGGACTGTGGTAGCTATATTATTAAAAATATTGATTATCTTACAAGATATACAGAATTTTTGGTTTCCAAATTTTTTAAGTAGAACGTATAAAACATGTATAAACCATATGCTGCATATTTGTCGTTTAGTGAATTTTTGAAACCCAAAATCGAATAAAACTTGAATTTTCCCCGTATTACGAATTGCTAACAAGCGTCTATAGACGTTTATAGTTTAGTGCAAAATTTAAGCTGCTACACATATGCTCCGAGCGCAGGTAAGCTGCGCCCTTCCCACACCCACACCCAAAATTCTTATTTAACTGGTAATGAAAGCTCGTGCTAAAGCACGGGTGGAAATAGAAAATACAAACTAACAACAATTAATTTTTATATCTACATCAAATTGTAATAGGAAATAATACAGAAAAATTGCTTAACTATTCCATTTCCCTTCATCCTCTTTAAATATAATAAGAAAATGAAAAATATTGCTAACATCAAAAGAAAATAAAAAATAAATTTTTATAATCTTCATTTTTACATCCAAGCATCGCACAAGAGCACATCCACTTTGTCCATAACAGTGACGACCCTTTCATCAGTTCTCCCTATCTTCATATTATTTTTATTCACAATCCTCTATTCGTTATCTTCAATAACATCTCCTTAGCCTATAAAACATGATAAAGAAATAAAAAAAAATGGCTAACAATTGAAGAAAATAAAAAAATTCATAATATTTGTTTTTACTTTCAAAGATTTATACAATCCTAAAAAATTGAAACCCTACAAATAAACAATCAATCATTCTAGAGTCTAAACATCAACATTAATGTAAATAATTGAATAACAATTCTTTTAGAGACCCAAATCAAGTATTTAACAGAGACGACTCATTGAAGAAAAAAATAAGTTTTAGAAGAGATGGTAAAGATATCGAATCATATTGGCTTTTCTCCTGCTTTTGTGTCTTCGTCATTTGAAGAAGCTCAGTCGGTGAGAGAAAATATGAGAACCCCACTTAAACCCTAATATTTATATATGACCGAATTAATGACTAATTAAATGGACATTTATTTATTAACGAAATATGAAGAGACATTAGATGTCAATAATAGAAGTGATGTTAATGGGAAAAACGTTTCAATTGAAACAAAAATAGAATGTTGTAAAAATTGAAGGAAGGAGATGGAAAGCCATTAGAAGGCTATAATGGAAGCGGTGGTAATGGGATAAACGTTTTAATTGAAACATAAATAGAAGGTTGTGAATGTTATGTTTTGGAAAATAAAAAGGTGTTAAGAGACTTGAGAAAGACGAATTTAAGAACAAATGAATAAATAATTTAAGAATGAAATAGAGAATTAAAGAATAAATAATTGAGATTTTAAAGAAAAATAAATTGAGTTGGTTAGAAAGTCTAAAAAGTCCTTAATGTTTGATGTGCATTACTTAAAATATCAATAAGTGTTTTTTGAAAAGACAAAAAAAATAGGGTAGAGTCAAGTGGACGAGAGAGGAAAGATAATTTTAGGTTGTTGACATGGCACTTTGCATGAGGAGAGTGTCACATCAACTTGATATGGAGGAGAGAGAATGACGCTGCTCGCTTATGTGCTATAGTATAGATATATAGATAGATGAATAAAAAATAAGGGCAAATAAAAATAAAAAAGAGTTTATAAGCCCTTAAAGAGTGGACTCGTTCGACGAGTAGCCCCTGCAAGAGAAAGAGAAGCGAGACACAAACCAGGAAAAGCCATGGATTCAACTGCTCGAAGAAGCGGAGGAGGAATTTTCGAAGGACTCTACAGAGTCCTCATGCGCCGGAACTCCGTCTACGTCACCTTCGTTATCGCTGGCGCTTTCGTCGGAGAACGGGTTAGGGTTTTGCTACAGTCGATCTTCCTCCCCATCTTTCGATATATGTTTCTGCAATCCCTCCGATGCAATTCACTCTTTTTGTTTTGGGGATCTAAACACGTCCCGGATTTTGAACATGACCTATATTTTAATTAGTTTTTGGTATTTGACCATAGGAGATCGATTGAAAAACACTTTTTATGTTCTCTAGTAACTGAAATTTAATTGGAAAGTTGTCCACCTAACCCCAGCTTGACCACCAGGGATTTTTTTTTGGGAAGTTTCAGAAAATTATCCCTAAAAATTATGCCTATAAGGATTTGTAGTGATTTATCTCTAGAATCGACAAAACTGGGACATCGATGATGTTGTCTCTTACCTTTGCCCGACGAGATTGACTCTCTCTGGATCATTTGCTCATTAACGTTGATTCACATCTAAATTTGATTTATCTGTTTTTATTTTTTTCGGTGGAACCAATGAAGTTGTTTCTTGGTTGCAGGTAGTGGACTATGGAGTTCATAAGCTATGGGAGTACAACAATGTTGGGGTATTACATTTACACCCAATCTTGTTTTATACATGTTGAACACATTCCTTCCTAGTTTCCTTGAAATTGTTAGATGTCCTAGGAATATTTAGCTCATACCTGATTGATTTATTTTTTTTTTTGGTTTCAAATTCACAATTAGAGAGGCATACGAAACCTTGCGCAGTCTTCCATATATTGGCAATTGTAGTTGGTAACCTTGGTTTTGCTGTCACATTTTTAACTGCCGAGTTCTTAATGGACAGAGGATAGTTAGACAGATGTAGAGCACATTTTCTACAATGTTTATGGTAATTGTTTGTCACACATGAGTGTTCGAGGTGGAAGTATATCTGAGAAATGGGCTAAGCTTGGTAGTATCCCTTTGGTGGATTTTGTATTTATTCAAAAAATGCATTCTGAAACAAAAGACTAGAAACTGTATTAATACGGAGGTTAGTTTTTTTTTTTTTTCTCGTGATATTACCTGAATACTAAGAAAATAGAAGAAGTATAGAGCTTTCAAGGTGATATTCGATTCCTTTAGGATCATCATCTATTGAAGTGAATCCACGTACCACGACAAGGTGTTTACAAAGTGGTGGTTAGGGTTGAGGTACATGGACTTGAATGGGGTAGAACTTCTGGGAGAACAGGGAGCACGGTCAGGGTTTTGGGAAGGAGCTCAGGTCACCATCTAAACCATAGAGATGGTCGTTCGGTGCCTTTACCTAGACTAGCATTGGGAGAGATGAGTGGTAGTCTTGGTGGGTTGAGGGTTAGAAGACGAGATTCAAAGAAATTACTTGGAGAGTATGCAGACAAACGGAGTTTGGGGTCATCTGGGTTGTCAAAGCTGCCCTCTCCTTTGCAGTCTAGTCTTCTTGTAGCCCAAGTACAGGGTAGGGTAGTTAGCATCATAGAAAATCTCTGATTTTTTGAATTCACGAATTAATTGTCTAAGACCCATTTTTTCCCCTTATGATTTTGATTTTACCGATTTTTGAATCTTGACTATGAATGAGGAATCATGTTTATAAGTTATGACTTATTATTATGGAATTATAGATGTAATTTTCACCATATAAACGTGTTTTGTTAAAAACAATACTTCTAACTTGAAATATGCCATGATATATTTTTTTATAATTTTGTCGATTTTTATCGAATTTATCCGAATTTTCCCGACTTGACCCTTGCCGATTTATTGCCGAATCCCGACTTTGTGACTATGGTTAGCATGAGCCAACATTAATCTGATTCTTACACTAGGAAAGCTGGGATGGCATCCCTCCAACCACCGATCTTTGTCAAGGATTATGGGATCAACGCCTCATGTGATGTGAGTACAATACGAGGAAACATCTTGTATGAAGGCATGATTTGTCTTTTCATTTGGGTAAGACTTGAGAAGGCAATGCCTTGAATATGATCATTTGTTGGGTGACGCCTCGTATTGATGCATTATCTTCTCTAGTGGCTGTCAAGCCCATGGTTGCTTCATACAAAAGAAGTTCTTCGCACCGATACAAGAGGAAGTCCTAAGTTTGAGACCACGGTTTTTCCGAGTCGCCGCGTTAGTAGTCCAAGTAGGATTATTGTTGAAGGTGGGGTTGGTCACAATAGTATCATCAATGTTGTTGAGCTACTTCTTGCAACGACATCTCAACACCAACATTCAAGTCCTATAGTTCATATAGTAGAAGGTGTTTTGTGTGTCACTAGACTTGTCAGGGACGTCTAAAGACACGGGCGAAGTGAGAGTGACATTGATTGAGCGACTTATTGGGTCACGAAATTATTTGGCCGATGAAGCCATCAAGGGCGGAATATTCAACATCTTTGAATTTGAAGATGAGACTCAAAGAGATGAGGTTTTGGCGCGGGTAGGGCCACAATTCACATTCGTAGAAGATTTTCAGGTGTCGAAGGACTTGGAAGTACTTATATGAAGGTTTATTTAAAATATGGTCACATTGCAAGGAGCGTGGCGATCTATTCCTCGTTTAAAGATTTTGGTAAATACGTCATGTGAAATGTAACTAAACTTCTAATAGTTTAAAGATTTTTATAGTAAGATTTGTTGCTATTGCGGTTTATTCCCAAGGATCAATCGAATAACAAACAATAGCCACCAAACATACGAAACAAAAGGGAAAAATGAATTAATGAACAAAGACACAAGCGATATACATGGTTTGATCGTAGCCTACATCCACGGGCGATGATGATAGGTTCTTCACTGTGAAAATGTCAAATACAAGCTCATACTTTCTCTCTACCTCTCACACCCCTCTCTCTGCCTCTCACACTTTTCTCTCTCTATGTGCAATCCCTCAAAAACCCCTTCTGTTAACGTATTAGGGTTTCCAAGAAGTCCTAGAGTGATAAGGAAACAACCAGCCACGAAATATGCCAAAATTTGAAAGTTTTCGAGAACTAGATTCCGCAAGTTCATTCGAACGACTTGGAGGTCGTTCAAACGACCTGGAGATCAGTCAAACGAATGTCACATTTCGTTCGACCCACAAAACTCGAGAGCAACAAAGCAAAACTTTTGGAGGTTCGTTCGAACGACTTTGAGGTCGTTTGAATGGCCCTTTGAACCCTTGAATCCGAGCCAACAATAGCATGTGCAATATACCACATATAGATTTTTGTTGACAAAACAAATAAAGAAATTGTTACGTGCTAAGAAAATAACCAATAATAAGCTAGGAAATAATAAAAATGTGAGGTAGAAGTATCCGTACAGTATCTGGTACATGCCGATATTACACTGGATATGTTGAACTGTTGAAGTATCCGGGTATCATAGTTTATAGGGTCACTGAAGAGATAACCAAAGCTACAATGTGTAAATTGGGCGAGGTTCCAGCTGAAAGCAACTTGGGCCAAGATGTAAAAATGCAATGGAGAACAGGTCACCAGGTCTTTGGTTGCAGCACCAGGTAACCCTAGTTAGGAACTGCTAATAAAGGAAGGTATATTGAGGCATGCTAACTGACTATTTGGAAAACCCAGTGAATCCATCAAGGATGAAAGCCAAATACAAGAAAGAGAAAAGCAAAAATCCTGGTTATACCTAACTTATTGGAAAAAAAAAAAAACCTAGTTAAGACCTATCTCTACGTTGCCTCCGTTGCATTTGCTATGGGGTACCAATGACGTCCATTCTGCATTACAGAGTATCCTTTGTGCATACGAAGCCTATGCAAGAAGCAAAGGCTGCAGTAATGATATTAAGGATACAATTACAAAGTCAATTCTGATTGAATGCAGTTGGCTAATCTAGTAACTAGTAAGCTTCAGGGACTCCACAGATAAATGTGTAATGAATTAGTATTGGGCTGTTTGTGCAAGGTGCACCTTAACTAAGCAGCTACGAAACATGGCAATGATGTCTGACTTGATTATATCCCAGCAAGTCCGGAAAAAGCTTCCGGAGAATCCATCCACACCAGATTCACCATCATCAGTGACGATGAATACTTTGTATCTGAACTTCTCAACTAAAGCGCCTGAAAAATTTATTGGTCAAGTTCTGGGATGAGCCATGGAGATCTCCCAAGTTTCTTAAACGCCTGGCACTCGAGCAATGGTCTGTTTAAATAATTCCATATCCCACCGGGCGTGCAAAAAAATGTACGTGCGGGAAATGATGCGACCGTGGTTTGAATATCCCTGCGCGACACATTTCACCCACGAGTCACATGGGTTCCTCGTTGATGTTGTGATGACCCATTCAATGCTTTCCTTTGCTTGGGCATCGGATGTAATTAAGGGTGTCCATCACCTTGAATTCGTCATCACCACATCAACTAAGAGCCCACATGACCTGCAGGTGAAACTTGTGATACGCAGGTATATTCAAACACGGACGCGTTGTAGAGGCTGTCGAGAAGCAATGGTCTGTTTAAATAATTCCATAGCTCATAGTGCCTTGAAATGTATCATCAATGTTGCCGTGTAGGATTAAAAGTTAAATCTCACTTCAGCTGGAAAAGCTTCTCTGATGCACGTAAATTTCGTTTCTGCTTGTGGTTTGATCTCACTATACCGTATTTGGTTTCTGTTCAGGTTACATTTTCCAAAGGATCTGCTTGAGTCTGTGTTCCTGATTTGATTTCATTTGCCCCTATTGTATTCTGATCTGGTTTCTTCTCCCATTTATAAACAGTTTGAACACTTTCTAGTAGGATCTGATTTGAATCGTGAACCATTTTGGATGTTTATAGAAGTGAATTGTTAGATTGTACGAGTTTAATAGAGGTGGTCCATTCTTTACCCATGAAGTGTTCTAAGCGGCCCTGTTTCTGTTGGGCGGAAATTGAATGACTTTGTCAAATGCTTATCCCCTTGTCAAATAATATTGGCATTCTTTAAACAATTCATGCAACAGAGCAGTTGTAGCCTGTGCTTTCCTTCTCTTTTCTTTTTTTTCTTAACTGAAATTTTCATCTTTCTATTGTAATGCAGAAGAGGTACGAGGATATTCCAGTATTGGGAACGAGGCAATCTGAAGAATGAATTATCAGCTCTCCTTTCTTTTTGTCTATTAGAGATCCAGGTATCAGCAACTTTGATAGTTGTCAAAAGTGGACACATCTCTTTTTGATCATTTAATAAGTGCTCCTTTTGTTCTGGTGGAACTGAAAGAACAAAAGTACGACAAACCGAATGATTGGATGGTTGGATTAAGGTTTAATTGGATTTTGGACCCTGGTCTGAACAATGTATTTGTACCTGAACATGGTAAGATAGGTTTGTGAGAATCAAACCAGGTTTAAGACTTTTTTTTATGAGCTATGCATTTATACAGATCCAAACATTCTGCATGTTGGTCATGAGAAATATTGCCATGTGGCACTCTTTCGGCCCACTGACCCCATGAATCTATGGCTTATTCCTTAATGAACCTACGCACCAAAAGTATCATATTAGGTGATCCATAACCTTTAGATTTGAGTTTCTTTTTCCCATCACGGGCTTCAACCATATGGGTGAAAAAACATTGGGTTTCAAGCCCATGATGAAAAAAAAAATGCTCAATTCAATGGCTAGGAATCACCTACAAGGCTGATTTTGAATTTTGGTGTGGTTTCCTAAGGGGTGGGCCAAACATTCATGGGGTAAGTGGGCCGACAAAGTGCGCCACGTCACAGTTTTTCCGTGGCCAACATGCGGGACAGGTTTCTGCAAATAAAATTACCAATACCATAAGTACCCAGTTAGCAAATGATCACAACTGTCTAAATGTTCGGGCAGCTATTGTATTGGCTACAAACCAAAACTATTTGCAAATTTCTGTGTTAGGGGAAAACATTTTTTTTTATAGGGAAGTTTTGACATACCCCCCCCCCCCCATGTTATCTTTAAAATTTGACATACCCCCCCACAATTTGAAAAAGCTGACATAACCCCCTATGACTTGGTCCACTGTCATTTGACCAGTGTTGACCCGAGTTGACTACCTAATTTTGTATTAAAGGATGAAAGTGCCCTTGTCTTCAACCTTAGAACAAGGGTTTGTGTTTAAGCCAAAACCCATACCCCAAATCAAACATGAAAAGAGGAGATTAAAGATAAAAATTAAAACCCATGTTGGTAAGCTTGAGATTTTTTTTGGTTTTTTGATGAATTAAACAAAGATTGAGAAGAAAAAACCCCATAAAATAAACAAAACTCAAGGAGGAATGAGATTTCTTTTTATGGATTTTATTGTAGAATAAAATTTTAAAATTGAGAGAACCCATCTTTCCAAAATCCACATCTCAAAAGTTTGAAATATAAATTGCTTTGTAATGTTTTTCATTTTTGTTAATGAAAATTTTAAAACTAAAATTGTATGTTTTGTGTTTTGTGTTTTTTTTTTTTAACCTTGGGTTTAAAATTATTGCCGGAGTGGTGGCCAACCGGCCATGAGACTCCGGTGGGTTGGTCGCCGATGATGGGCGGCCAACCCATTGGAATCTCTTGGCCGGCTATCCCCATAGCCGTTTGATTTGGGGTTTGGGTTTTGGCCCAAACCCTTGTTCCAAGCTTGAAGACAAGGGCATTTTTGCCATTTAATACAAAATTTGGAAGTCAACTCGGGTCAACACCGGTCAAATGACAGTGGACTGAGTCATAGGGGGTATGTCAGCTTTTTCAAATTGTGGGGGTATGTCAAATTTTAAAGATAACATGGGGGGGTATGTCAGCTTTTTCAAATTGTGGGGGTATGTCAAATTTTAAAGATAACATGGGGGGGTATGTCAAAAATTCCCCTTTTTATAAGTAGGGAAAACATATTATTAGGAGTATAATTCATAGTTAAATTTACTTGTATAAGCATACATATTATGGGAATATAATTCATATTTCCTCTCATACTTTTGACTAGTAAACCCTGACCCGCTTGCCTACTCATCCCCCAACCCCTCCTCCCACCCACCACCAAAGGTAAAACTACACCTGGGTGAAGCGATGGGGCCATGGGTGAAGCGATCATTTTCCAGAGGTAGCATTATAAAGGAAACCAACCATCTATAAGCAGAGTGAGCACAGGGCACACGTGTATCAAATCAGCTGGGCAGGTTCCACTTATGGGATGTCCTTCAGTCTCTATAGTGTCTGCTCAGATGGGCCTTTTCTTGCCACTTTTGAGTTTGAGGGTGACGAGGCCAATTTCAAGCATCCCACCGGCCATCTGGATTGGCCACATGGACAAGGACCCCATTAAAATGCTCAAATCCAACGGCTAAAAATCACCAATTAAAATGATTTTTGGTTCATAGGTCCACCAAGAGGTGAACCAAACATGCATGGATCCATGGGCAGGAAAGAGTGCCACACAGCATTTCTGGAGGGGATTTCTCCAACATTGGCCCGCTCAAACGAGAAACCTGCAGAACTTTGGGGCATAAAAATTGGTCTGGAACAGGCTTGGCAGAAAGGTTTTCTAAGAATCATAGTCGAGAGTGACTCTCAATTCGCTTTGTCGTTATTGCTCAACAGGGAAATGGCTGCTTGGCACTTGGAATCGCTACTGCAAGAGTGCAGAAACCTGCTTCAAAAAGATTGGAACCGTGTGCTTTGTCACGCACCAGAAATTTTTTGTGCTGATTATCTCGCAAAATAAGAAATTAAGCTTAACTAGGATTTTTGCTTTTTCTTATACATACTATACTCCTCCCTAGAAGAGCTTAGGGCATGTGTTGGTAAGCCATTTTGTAGGCAGGGGGGTGAATCACATTTTCTGTGTTTGGCGTGCCATTTTCTCCTTGAAATATTTATCCGTCAACACATTTGCTCATCCACATGTGAAAATAATTTATCAACCCCCTGCTCACGTCATTTTAGCCTTGGTGGGCAAAAAATATTTGCCAACTAGGAAAATGTGAGAAAATGATCCCACTGACTTGAATCCTACACATGGCACACCTTTTTGGGCTCACTTGCACCATGAACATTGGAACCCATCGTATATCTATCGATATGACATGTGTCACACCTTTTTGGGTCCACTTGCACCCTGAATATTGGGACCCCTCATATATCTACAAATACGACTAAATAGTAATTGTCAACCTTTGGATCTTTGTAACCAAAATAATGCCGGTGATTGATCTATTAATTGGATGGTCCGGATCATGAACATGTGTACAAAAATTGATCCCGGTGATATCACAACTTTTCTATTTAACAAATACCAAAGTATGTGATGAACTGGTCCCGCACACATAGACTTCTCGGTGGTAAAGCATTTTTTGAGGCCACGTGACACTGTTTCACTATGGCAAGTATCGACTATGGTATTTGTGTAGTGTGCAGGATAACTTCTGTAAATTTGCCTATGTCATCCAACGCCGTGAAAAGTAAGATGTGGGAAAATTTGACGACAAAATTATATGGTTGCCAAAAGCTTTAAAATATTTTCAGGTGCGAATATTTAGCCGTGAAGTTAGTTGGCTGTGATAACTCTCCCGAAAGTAAATTGCTGGATCGTCGAAAATTAAAATTTGCATTCTAAACTGTATTGGAATATTCAGATATTATCCGCAAATTTCATATTCGAATACATTTTTCAGGTATGGATTTGGATATTGATATATTCGCTATAATAATACCCAATCTAATATATTATATAAATATAACAATTATATTTATTATTGTATAAATATAATAATTTATTATATATCCAATTTACTTATCGAAGGAATCAAATATCCGATAAGTTAATTGGATTTGAATTTGAAAATTGATTAGGAATATCTGTCAGATTTCGAATCAAATTCAGAGATTGGATCTCTTTTTCGAATTCGAATATGCACAAATTGGATTCGATTGAATAATATTTGCTGACAGCCTTACATAATGATCGTAGCCTTCTTCACAATAACATCTTTTGGATGATCCAAAGTTATGGTAAACGAAAAAAAAGTTAAAAGGAAAAATAATTTGACTTAGGCTCGGTACGATTCCTTCAGTAAAGTTTTCTAAAAACAATTCTTGCCCATAAATGTTCATAAAGTTTTTGGATCAATACTTTTAGAATTATAAATCCTTTTCTAGAAACCTTATTTGTAGTCACCCACTATGGCCTTATAATCAAGTTTTGGAAGCTTTTATATTTTTGGGTAGGGTTTGGGTGGGACCCCCATTTTTGACACTATTTTGGTGGACCCACATAGAAGATGAATCAATGGATGATTTTTGGTGAGGATGATCTCTAAGGTGAGGAGATCATCCTCGCAAAAATTCAAATCATTCTGATATTCATAGACTGGTTTAGAAGCTGAAGAATTATGGACCGTCGATTTTTACCTTGTAACTTGAAAACCACATTTGACGGGGTTAGAAATTTCAGAATGGGCTGATTTTTTGTTGGGGGGTGATCTATATGGTGAGGAGATCATCCCCACCAAAAACCAGCCATTGATTCATCTTCTATATGGGTCTGCCAAAATGGGTGTAAAAATGGGGGTCCCCCGAGCTTGACTTTTTATTTTTATTTTTTTTATGAGTCAATCTAGAGCTACACCCATTTCTTACATCCAGTGGTGGGGCCCACATGGGGATCATGTTTGACAATCCAACCATACTTTGAGTTTCCATGCTGATCATCATCACCAAAAATCAGTTCATTTTGAAATTACTAATCATATAAAAAATTGACCCAAAATAATGGTTTAATTCGATGGTCTGGATTTTTTCAAATTAAAGTCAATTTTTCATGAGGTTAGGAATGTTGAAATGAAGGTAGAACAAAACTTTGAAGACAGGCCCTGTCATCAAGGCCGATGACAGGACCAATAGGAGCCACGTGGAACACTTTTAGAGGACTCTGACCATATGGAAGTTTAGCCCATCATTAATTAGGTGGACCTACAAACCAAAAATCAGCATGATTAGTGATTTCTAGGCGTTGGATTGGAATTGTTTTCATGATATTATAGTGGAAAATTTGAGCATTATTGACCATTATTTGAGGTACAAAGATCCAAAGGCTTAAAATCACAAATCAAGCTGATATTTTGTTTGTGGCTCCATATAGGGATTGGAAAAACATCCATACGGTCAGTCCTCTAAGAGTATGCCACGTGGCTCTTATTGCACCCTGTCAACTGCCTTGATGATAGGGTGCTGTCATCAAAGTTTTACTCGAAAACTCATTGTATGGTTGGATTGTCTAACATGATCTCCATGTGGGCCCCACTACCGGGTCTAAGAACTTGACGTAAGGAATATTGCCTAAGAAATACACGTGTCGAGATCTGCTGCCCTGTCATCTCCTTCGATGACAGGGCCCGGTCATCAAAGTTTTATCCTAAGAAATGGGCGTAGCTCTAGAGGGACTCTGTTTTTAAATAACTTTTTATAGACAAAATGAAAGCAATTTCGGAAGCAAAATATAACGGGGTAAAAGTGAGGAAAAGTGCGGGCAAATATGAGAAGTTTGGAAACTCCTGGGGTTAAAAAAGTAAATATATTGGAAACATAAGGACAAAAATGAAAATTTGCCTTCCTTTCTCTCTCTCATTAAAAGCTCGGCTAAAGTCAGAAACCCTAGTTTAGGGTTTTCATCCTCTTACTCACTTGGGTGCGTTCGCTCTCTCTTCTCAGACCTTCTGCGACTAATCTTTTGTTTTCCTGCTACATAGATAGAAATTTCAAGGTTTTCATATTTAATCTTGCTATAAGGACATCGGATCTGTAATGGTTCTTCTTCAGAAACCCTAGATTTCTCGTTAAATCATCTCTAAAACAATTTGCTTTCTCATTGAATCTTGTATCAAGTCCCTCTTCCTCTTTCTTAATTTTTTTTTTTTTTTTCGTAAATGGAGATGTATGGATCCTTCGATGTTTTTGATTTTCGATTTATTTAATTTTAAATGCAGGAGTATAATCTGTAGAGGAGCTGCAGAGAGGAGAAATTTGTAGCCATGAGGTATTTTTGATCTCAGATTCTTCCTCTTGTTTAATAAATGCATTGATTTATTTATTCTTTGCTGTTATTGTGATTAAAAAACACCAGTGAACTTGATTCTAAGCTCTTTTGATGGATACCAATTGATTTATTTATCTGCCTAGCTTTTTTTACGTATTTGTTCTGCTTGTTCAGTAGTTCTTAGTATGAAATGGCCTTTTGTGTAAAGGTGGAGCAGTGGTTTTGTTGGAACTCCTAATACGAATTCCCGTTAAATGCATGATATTATAGTTGACGCCACAAAAGTATAGATCACGATGTTAGACCAATTGGGTTTTATTTGATTTGCCAACCTGAATTTCTTTTACATTTCAGCCGTTTTAATTGACGGAATCATTAAGCTTTAAACCTCCAGAGGTGAAGCTCAGAATTGATGCTCTAGTAAGTGTTATTGATCTGGAAAGAAAAATTTTGATGGATGGTACTTGCGTCCGATGCAAGTACTCTCCTATATGCTTGGCTCAATTAAATTAAAAAATTTCCGTCCTTTTGCGTACATGGCTACTTTTGGGATTACTTGCATCAACTTGGGATGCAAGTATTGTACATAAAAAAATTTCTCTGATTTGGAATCGGGAAGATGGGAATTACTGACATGGGGTACTCTAGTCGTGGGTGAAAGATTTCGGTTTACTAGGGGCTGTAGCAGTCGAGTTCTCTTTACTGCCTCTTTGATTACGGTCCCACTTGTCTTTAGATTGGATGGAAGATCCTTTGATATAATTTAGGCAATGCCCATTGAAGAAGTGGTTCACCGGCGATCGGTGACTAAGTGGACTCTAGGAATGGTGTTTAGTGTAGTTCCCTCACATGTTCTTGGGACTAGACATCACTATAAATTTCTTATCTTATTCTCTTAACAGTTTACAATAACTGCTATCTCCTGTCAACTAGTTGTATTGTGTATGTCACTATGAACTACGGTTACAAAGACCCAATTTTATAATTTCATGACCTGACTCCAGTGCATTTTTTATTTTTTTAGTAAGCTTCAGAGTGATGTGTTGAGAGAAGCCATCTCCCAGGTCACTGGAGATGCCAAGGAGAAAAAGCGCAACTTCACCGAAACAATTGAGCTCCAGATTGGGCTCAAGAACTACGACCCTCAGAAGGACAAGCGTTTCAGTGGTTCTGTGAAGCTGCCACATATCCCTCGCCCTAAGATGAAGGTCTGCATGCTTGGTGATGCTCAGCATGTGGAAGAGGTAACTTTTACTCTACTTAGTCAAACTTTTGACACCAGAAAATAACAATGCCCACTTCATGAGAAGTGCCTGATTGTGCTTTTTTGTCATTTTGAATTCAAATTCTTATTGTGAAATATTAATTTTCTTCCCGTTCAATGGTTAGCATTTTCTTCATTACGGTACTTGTGGTCATGGGCATACAGATTTGGCTTCTATGATTTACGTTCAACCGGTCAAAATTATGGACTTCTATGATGTGGTCAGAATCTTAATAGAGGTCTATAAATGGTGAATATGTGTGTACATGTTATATCTTATATTTCTTTTGTGTGTGTGTTGGGGGGGATTAGATCTCCTCAGTCAAAACAACCTTATAAAATTATTGTTACCAGATGATCAACTGATTCTCACCTGGGCCTTTTGTCATGTTAAAAAAGGCTGTTGATAGCATTTCCAATTTACTCACTGACACTTTTACAAGTCATGATTTATGTTCTCAAAGCTATTATTTATGTAGCGCATGATTTCTAAATATTATCTATTGTATTATATACATTTTATATAAAATATAGTTATTTAACCTTCAAACTTAATATAACAATGTGTCAAATATCAAAAAACTTGCACACATTTTTTTTTCTATGAAATTAATTGTGTGGTGTGTTTGCTTTATAGCGTTTCCTGGGAATATTGTGACCGGTACTTCACTTAGTAGCTGAGTCACGCTTGTGTCTGACATTGGCACAAGGTGTTCTTTAAAACCTGAATCTGTTGACAGGGACAGGACCTCTGGCCAGTATGGTGGATCCCCTGCCCTGAAGTGTATTAAAAACTGTTCAGAACTGCTGACCTCGCCAGTTGGACCAGTGCCCACTCAAACCTGGGCAGTTCAAGACCATACGGAAGGGTTGTGTAATATAGAACTCAAGGGTATTTCTGGTATTTTGGAATATTGAAGTTTGTTGGATGTTGGCTTCCTACAGTAGGCCTCTATGTAAAGATAAGAACCTTATTCGGGTTTCTTAAAAACCTCAGATCCTCCAAGATATAATATAAATCACCAGGGGTTTACTCACTTGTAGACCTTAGGGATTAGTCTCTAATGGTGACCAGAGGAGGATCTGATATAGAATTGGCATCTCAGAAAGCTAGTGCTCTGTCTCAATCAGCTTGTGGCTCGCTATGGTGCCTACATCATCATCCCTTATTCTTACACCACCTTTTTTTATGACATTAAATACATGCCATTTCGTAAGATTTTATGGATGCAAGTGATAGATTTTGTTTTATTCTATATTTTCCCCATCCTTTTATTAAAAGATGTGGGTGGGGGAGGGCAAGAGACCAGAAAAGCCTTAGAAATTTTAGGATTTGG
Source organism: Euptelea pleiosperma (assembly GCA_035048495.1). Classification (NCBI taxonomy): domain Eukaryota; kingdom Viridiplantae; phylum Streptophyta; class Magnoliopsida; order Ranunculales; family Eupteleaceae; genus Euptelea; species Euptelea pleiosperma. Next base: position 33,596,520 of record CM068544.1, on the reverse strand, counting down.
AAGGTTTTTTTTTCTTCCATTTTTGCATTTTTGCTTGATGATGTCATCGGGGTCAATCGGGTCAATCTCTTTGACCTGTCAGTCTTGTCGGATTGACTTGACCTGCTCTCCTTTTTGTTTCGACAAACCGGTTGGTTTTAAACAAAAACACTGGGCGCAATTGTTTGCATCTAAGTTAAATGGACAAATTCTGAATACAGACTTCCTTTTTTCCAAGTTTGATTCGAGGTGTATGTATTTTTGAACCTTTGAAGTGTACTTTTGTATGGGTTGGTTCGGTAGTTTTGCTTTATATCCCATTATGAGCTGGGACTTGTGTCTTCAGGCCTTTTATGTTGAAGTGACTGTTTTGTTTTTTTAACCGCAGGCAGAGAAGATAGGGTTGGACTATATGGATGTGGAAGGGCTGAAGAAGCTGAATAAAAATAAGAAATTGGTCAAGAAGCTTGCCAAGAAATACCATGCTTTTCTAGCATCAGAAGCTGTCATTAAGCAGATTCCTCGTCTTCTTGGCCCAGGTCTCAATAAAGCAGGCAAGTATTTTATGGATTACTACTTTTTTTAATGATTATAATAATTGATGTTGATTTCTCTGAGTTCTGTTTAGAGAGAGGGATGCTATAATGTGTATAGAGGACAAGAGTAATATTGCATATGCTTATGATGGCGATGCGTGCATATTGACTAGCATAGATTGGATCTGTTGATTGATTGTCGGTCAGTGTGATTATCCGTGAATATAAATAGCTTCAAAGTCTTCCCAACCAGTTCGTACGGCTTGCTTCTGTCCGGTGAAGAAAAATATGCGCAATGGAACATTGATCAATAAAAAGTTCATTGACTGGATGATTATGATCATCATAACCTTTCAAATTATTGTAATTTTTGAGTCATGGTCCATCCAATTGCACACACACAGCTTGGTGGGTGGATGGAGGAGTGCTTTTTTGTGTGTTGCTTCTGTCCGGTGAATAAAAATACACGCAATGGAACAATGATCAATAAAAAGTTCATCGACTGGATGATTATGATCATCGTAACCATTCAAATTAGTGTAATTTTTGAGTCATGGTCCATCAATTGGAGGATCCCAATTGATGAGCACATACACAGCTTGGTGGGTGGATGGAGGAGTGCTGTTTTTGTATGTGGGCTCCAAGCACACATTATATCATCATTTATTGTATATGTCAGGATAATGTACCGCATAGTTGCCACAGTCGTAATCATGAATTTATATACTTGTATGTTCTTCTGGAAATTTCTTTGTATAACTTATTGTGTGGAATGGAACTGTTATAATTTAGTTTAATTTTACTTCATATTTTAATATTTTTTGTATAAATAATCTGAAATTGTTAGAAAGGTGGAAGTGCTTGATGCTTTGATTTACTCAGAAGAGTCGATGAATCAACCTGACCTTGAGTCTTGAGTTCGGGATTTGAACTTTGGAATACATAATCTTTTTCAATGTTCATGGATAAATGGTGAAATTTTCATCAATGATTTCATCACAGTTGTATCCTTGCTCTGATTTCCATTGATTATGTTGCACACTATCATACAATTATACTGATAGAACAGGGTATGTATATGTTATGGACGTCTTTATGAAGTTTTGATTGCTAAGTCGATAGGCTCTACCTAGGAGATCTAGCCAAAAATCAGCATCATTGGATGACCATAATCATCCAATTGATGGCATTGCTTTGAATGATTATAGGAAGTTCCCGTTTGTTGGATGATTAGGGTCATCTTATCAGGTAGGATTTTGTGCAAAAGAATTATGACATTTCCAGCTTTCATAATTGTTTCAACTTACACCTTACTTTGCAATGCAGGAAAGTTCCCAACTCTGGTGACTCATCAGGAATCGCTAGAGTCGAAAGTTAATGAAACCAAGGCTATGGTGAAGTTCCAACTGAAGAAGGTTCTTTGCATGGGAGTTGCTGTGGGGAATTGCGGAATGGAGGAGAAGCAGATCTTCCAAAACGTGCAACTCAGCGTTAATTTCCTTGTATCCTTGTTGAAGAAGAATTGGCAAAATGTGAGTTTATTCATCCTCTCTCTTCCATTCCGTAAGGAAGCTAAACCGTGAAATGAAATTACATGGGATTGAAAACTTTGGTTTCTATTGGAGGAAAACAAAATAAAATTCCTCTGTTGTTTTCTCATCAAATAGTATTATTGCTACCCATTTGTTTTGTCAGGCATATTTAGGTTTAACCCTCAATTCTTTCCAGCTCTTTTTGTTCAGTTTTGTTCAACTAAGTTTCTTTAGTTGGGACAGTAAGATGGTTTTGGCTGCCACACTCCCTTAACTGTCTCATACACATTGGACCCACATGGTTCTCAGTTCTCATCACTTTTTATATGTTCCACCGATGAACATCGGATGATTATCATCTTCTCACATTCTTTTGGATGGTAGATCTGGATATATTGCCTTGATCGTTTGGCGACTTTTTGACAAGCATGTGCTATCTTTTTCTGATTCTGTATTTTGAATCCCTAGTATAGAATTATCGATCAAAAAAAAAAATCCCTAGTATAGAATTTTCTAGTCCTTTTCATTAGTGAATGATGAATGAAATAATTAGTGGAAATTTATTTGACGGTTTTGGTTGTATGGAAATCAGGTGAGGTGCTTGTACCTGAAGAGTTCGATGGGGAAGCCATACCGTGTCTTTTAAGCAATTTGTTACTAATTATGAGAGCAGTGTAGTGAAACGCAGTGTGAGCAAAGACCAAAATTTTTCTGGAAATGCCCAGATCTCTTTTTTGATTCCATCCTCTTTGATCTTTAGTTGAATACTGCTGCAATCTTGAAACATTTGTTTTGATGTTATTGTTGGACCGGGAAGAGTTAAAAGTAGTGATTCATATATAATGTTTCTTTGCGCCTGGTTTCTTTTCTGACTTCCGTATCACCCACTCCACAGCCTTGTTTCTCAGTCGTCTGCATCTCTTAGGACGGCCTCCGTGGTTGCCAATTTCTACGATCTATAATTCTATATGCGTGCATGGGCCAACTTTATTGCTTTAAATAATTGAATATGAATTGATCAAATGGTTAAATTCTTCTGATCGTGCTGATTCTTAGTCCAAGAAATCCTTAGTAGGGCATGTTCAATGGTTGGTCCGTACTTGACGGGCAAGGGACGTGTTGAGATATGTTTGGATCTGGACAAGCAAGCCTCTGGTTGAATAAGACGTTACAATGAAGTATCTTGAGGCATGGTTTCCTGCATAAGATGTTCCAAGCTTAAATTGCGGCGTCTACCGAACTTCATTAATTCATTATACGTGCCATGTTTTTTCATCAATCTGGAACGTCTTATATGTTGGGGTTCAGTCCATGGACTGCCTATATCAAAATTTTGTTTTTGAATCCTAACCATCCAATTAAGAGCTGTTGCAAAAAATGAATAGAGTGTTAGGCAATCGCTTGCATTGGCCACAAACCAAACCTTGTGCAGCTTGGACGATCCTGGCTGTCCAAATAAGAGCCTTCATGTGCACGGCACCCAAACAGTCTAATTCAGTTGTCATTGTAGAATTGATTGTTCGGATTGTCGGTACACTGACGTTTGCTCCTTTGCCAATCCAGAGGTTAGCCCAACATTTGGATGGTCCAGATTCAAGGCTGTCATATCTCAAATGTAAGAAAATCCATAGGCTTTTAGGCCTGATCTGGTCTATTGGCATGATTGAACGATTTTGTGGACCTAGTTTGGGATGAAGATAGGGCTTGAAGGATGACCTGAAATGAGCAGGTGACTGGTGAGCCAGGGTTGGACTGGATCGGGTTTGAAGACGTGGTTTGTGGTGCTGGGCCTAGCATGAACTGAACTCAGCCTTGAAGACGTACGGGTTGAAGCTGCACCAAGTCTTTTGAGGCACATTACCCAGCAAAACCTGATCTTTAATGGATAAAACAGACTCCTATTCTTCAGGTCAGCAGTGCGCACTGCACAAGCACCATTAAGGGGTCCCATCCAGGAGATCTATTAGATCCAAATATTAACTCCATCCAATGATCCTAGCAATCATCCGTTTTTACAAAATTAAGATGGGATTAGTCCTGGTAATTATAATAGAACTGATCCAAACAATACAAATGGATTGTCAGCAAACAAATTAGGGCTTAATTAAAGCTAATGAGGTGGAATAAATTATATTGAATCACAAATAAACGGTACACTCGTCACAAAAGGAAAAACAAAAACGAAAAAACAGTAGATATACAGTTCTTGTTACAGAAATGAGGTATAGGGCTCAAAATTCATTAAAAGGACTCAGCGCTGTATTTGAAGAAGTATGAAGAAGATTTTACCGCTCAGCAAGAAATGCTATTTCACCATGAAAGAGCTTTTACAACTACATCCGCCAACAGCACTTGGATTTGTAGTTACCTGCACATTGAACTGAAATGTAAACACTGCTATCCTATCCATCGCAAAACGCAGCTGAAGGCTAGAGAGACTTTCAAAGGCACCTGGGTTAACTTGACATGGATAACCACAAACAAACAAATAGAACGATCACACAAGACATTCTCTTGGGCTATAGGAAATATATGTCACCCTTGTCGCGCAATAGATTGTTACTTAGTAATTGCATAGCAGTACATTTAACACAAATCGTGGGAAGGAGGGAACCACATTAAAACCCACCTAGAGTTGCTCATAGGTTATGACTCAAAAGGGTAATCCTAACCATCTGATCCATCACCATTTCTCTCGACCATTTACCTGTGGTGCATAGCAGTACATTTCTCTAGACATCGCTAGACAGTTTATGCTTATGGTACACCACTGTTATCCTTCTATTCTCTCTTTGGGTTATAGTATAGATGGCAATTGCATGAAAGCCAATGCCAGAACCCTGGTGGTAAATTAATAGGATAGCTTCCACAAAAAAGAGTTAATAGGATGCCACCTCAATGCAAGCTATTGGATAAGGGAATAATGCTGTCATACACCTTTCGCTGACGTCATCATTCCCATATCCAAAATAGCCAACATTGAGGTGGTGTTATACTAATTTACCACCAGGGCTTTGACATCACTACTTACATATATTCTAAATGTCAGAAACATAAGAATATAATGTTGTACATGGTACATGGTTGTGCTGAATTAAGTCTATTATAATCTGACTGAATTGATAATAAAATCCACGGTGAACTAAAAACTTTTAGTCCAATTGTAAAAACTAGTAATATTTGTGCTGTGCTAGGCTCTCGCCATCGAATGAGTTTTTTTTTACTTGTACCATATGCAAAAGAAATAGCAAAGACATCCATGTTTTAAGAGCTCACTTCGGTACAAGCGTCAGACAGTCTCATTTTCAGGCTTTGGACCTACTTTAAATTTTTAAGTACAGGGATGGGTTGGATTTCATATCATGATGCAAGACCATGAGCTTCTTTTGATTGAAAACTACTTGAAATAACACACACACACACAAACAAAAACAACATAACCAAAGATCAATGGATGGAAAGGAAAAAAAAATGACCAACAACTAGAGGAAAACCACTTCTATAGACTTCAGAAAAGATGAATACATAATATCACTAAACAACTATATTTTACATCACACATCCCTTAATATATTGTAATGACCCTATTTCTAGCAATATTATAGTAGACTTTTTATAATACCTTGAACATTATATGTATGCCATTTTAAAGGTCTCAACAATAGCTTTCTATCGGTATCAAGTTTGTCCAAATCGGACGAGTGAGTCAAAAGTTATTGTGTTTACTTTTGAGTAACATTTTAAGTTTTTATTAAAATTTGAAAAAAAAAAGAAGACAATTTTCAAAATTATAGTCCCACATCGGATAGGAATGAAAAGTTCTGAGTTTTCATCCTCTATAAATACAAGGCCATGCCTTAAGAAAATTACATCAATTTGGGTATTTGCATTCTAACCCTTGAGGTAAGAATATTTGCAAAAAAATCCTTCAACTAGAAGAAATTCTAGAAAATTCCCAGGAATTCTTGAAAATATTCAGAAGATCCTTTGAAAATTTTTTTGTGGGGCCTACTGCCTCGAGATATGCGCTACCTCGAGATTCGCATCGTACGAGGTTCAAAGATTTGGGATTCTAGCGTATTCACTTGTAAGTACATAGTTATTTATTTTATGCTTTTTATTTAATTAATTAATTAATTAAATTAATTAATTAATATTTATTTAATTGATTAATTATTATTTATTTATAAATATTATTTTTATTATTTATTTATTTATTTATTTTTGAAATAGTAGAAAATTCACAGAATATTGTAGAAAAATTCTAGAAAATTCTATTATTTTTCGGGAAAATGTCTAAAAATGTTATTCTTGATATCTGTTAAATTTTAGCAAGGAAAAATCCCAATTCTTGTATTTTCCACATAAAATGTATAAATGCATTGATAATTTCTTATAGTTTTAAAAGCATGAAATTATGATAGATGAGGACATATATAATCTATTTAGTTAGATGAAGTCATGTTCAAATTCATTTAAAATGAGATATATGCGTTTTTCATCCGTTTTATGTATTCGCTTTCTAAGATATTAATAGGGCTTAAATGTTCTTATTTTTAGTTTCAAAATGCAAAAATATTATTGTTATGCATGTAAAGATGTTTCTACAAATATTATTATTTTATGCATATAAATACGATTAAGGACATGAATAAGAACGTGATTGGGAATGTGGAATATCAGATTAGTTGGAATCAGGCGTTGTCTCATTTCTTTGAGACCCCTTAGGGTTTTAGTCCCCTAAAACATCAGGCGTTGTCTTATTTCCTTAAGACCCTTTGGGGTTCCAGTCCCCTAAAGAAGAGGCGTCTCATTCATGAGACCCCTCGGGTATTTATACCTAAAAGAAAATTAGAGAATCCGGAGAGAGGATACCTAATGAAACAATTAGTGTGCACATTAGGGAGTTTACTTGTGGACTAGAAGTGTTGACATCGTACACTAGGACCGATGGAATGTTGGTACGGAATACATCAGAATTGATAGTTTGACTTTATAGAAATGGTCACAGGTATTCTGATAAGAGAAATGTTGACTGTTATATGAAAAGTCTTCATTGTATTCGAAGTTATACGTAAGTAATTGATGGAGAATTGAGTTTTATCGAATTACATGTGAAATTCATTTGCAAATCGTATTTGTTTTAAAATAAACATAAGTCGCTGATTTAAGTGGTTTTACGCATGAGGAATGTACTTACTGAACCCTAACTCAACGTTTTAAAATGTTTTGTTTTCAGGAAAGGATAAGGGGAAGTTGGTCTGATGCTTCCAGCATTTCTGTTGATAGACTTGTGCTAGATACGATGTTATATTTTGTTTAATTCTTCTATCTTGTAGAAGGATACATGAGTTATGTAGGTCGTTTGACCGTTTAGTAACATATATTTGAGAGTATGATATATATACAATGTTTTCTTTTAGATGGGTATATTACGGTTTTGTTTGAGGTGAGAGATCCTCTAACATTATTAATGTGTTAATGAAGTGCGTTTCGTCTTATGGATTGTTTAAACAAAATGAAAAAAAAATTATCCGGTGTATTTCCGCTGCATCGTGATACCAGTTTTGTTTAATTGTACGTTTGTATGATCAAATCGCGCCTCAAGATACGAGAAAGGTCGATATGACCAAATATCGGATTTGGGGGCGTGACATATAGACCATCAAAAAAATATCTAGAACTTCTCCATCCCTTTACAAAAGTTATAAGTTGGAAATTCTAAAAGGGAATGCATGTACTGTGCATTTTCCATAGAACAATCTAAATAACCTAAATCTTTGATTTTGATTGTTTTTATATTTTGCAGTTCATATTTTTAATTTGTAATAATCTGCCTTTATCTTTTTCGATGGGAAACAAGAAAGTGGCAAAGTGTGTATGTGCCTTGTTATCTAATTTTTTTCCATTAAACTGATACTTTGACGGGAACAAAAAATATCTTTTTTCACTTGTGAGATGTGAGCAAAAAAATACTTGTGACGGGAACAAAAAAGTTTTTACTTATTTCGAACAGAAACTTGATTCTGCAGAAAAGCTACCTCCTACTAATCCCAACTAGGGTCATATTCGTGAAAATATATAAGCTGAAGAAGGTAAGCTCCAAACTAGGTCTACTTTGAGCGTTTGTCAAATGCTAAAATATTATGGGTATATACAAAATTTAGACCCTTCGAGCTATGCTTTTTACTCGTCAAAGGTGGTTATCATTCTCGTCTTATGGTTGTTAGCTTCTTTCTTACACTAGATCTTTGGATACGACCAGCTAATAGGCTTGAGGGTAAGGAATAGATATGGCCTTGACAACTTAGTAGCTGCCACATAGCCTGGTCTTTAGGAGAACTCTTTCAATAGGGTTCAAGGTATCGGATCCACCCTTAAAAGTTATTGATGCTTAATGAGATATTTGAGATCCTTGATTCAGTTTTGCTAGGTGAGGTCATTCATGTCCATGTAGTGGTTATTTATACAACAAATCGGGGTGTGAATGCATTCAGTAAGCACCACACACTACGGCTCATGGTTGAAACTCTCGGTCTCAGCCACCAGATCAATTGGTGCCGAGATGTTGTTAAAGAAGGGGGATTTTGTGATTGTTTCGGTCCCAACCAAGACCGAGTGGATTTGGACGAGTCAACTCGGTCTTGGCTGAGACTTTGAACCATGCTACGACTAGACTGAAAATTATGATATCAACTTGAGGTCTCATAGGTTCCGACTAGAATCGTTTTTTGAAACAAACCTATATATGACCTATTTTTAAGGTCAAGGAATAAGTAACACTTCCTATGGTAATTAGTAACTAAAATATGCAAATAGGTGTAATATGCAATATGCATAGATCCATAAAGTTCTCAGTAATTCAAAATAAAAAAATGATGAATATCCAACAGAACAAAGCAACTGACCAGGAAAGCAGCACGGATCAGCTCCTCGACATAATCGACAGTTGCACCTTTGACAAAGTCATATGAGATTTTATCAACCACAAGCTTAACTCCTTCTTTCTCAAAAACTCTACAAGAATTCAATGGCGATATATGAGATTGAGAGACAATATAACAAAAACTGTAAAATCATGCGAAGGTTTTTACATAACAAAAACAGAAAGGCAGGTAACAAATATTCTCTTAGTAGGAGGTTAGAAGGGAACCTGTCGTCTGGGTCAGTCTTGTGATCCAGCAAAAAGACATATTGAAAACCAGAACATCCACCAGTTTCTACAGTCAAGCGAAGCATTTTTCCCTCTGTAGATGCTTCTTTGGCATGCAACTCTTTCAATCTCTGCAAGGCATGCATAAAGTCAATGTAAAAGTAATCGCCTCATCTATATAACAAAACAGGGAAGTTGTCTCCCCACTTATCCCCCCTCTTATCGGCTTCACAAAGGATGGCCGAGATCTTATCACCTCAAATGGACAGTGGATCTCAGCCACTCACACCTGATTTTGGCAGATACTTTGTCAGAGAGTGCCGAAGGCACGGACCACCCACTAGTATTTAACAATTATAGGCTGGACAATACTGTCAATATATAATCAGCAATATGAGCTCACTGAACACCCTCTTGAAAGTGGAATTAAAGAGTGTTTCAGATTTCAAATGAGGTCAGCACTCAAGCGACCACAAGCAAAATAATGCATTTTCACCACAACAAAGCCCAGTAGTTACGGGTCTAATAGAAGAAAGCTTTATCAGACTAAAAAATCACACAGACAATAGAAGAGAAATTTAGGTGGGGAGAGCTGTCCAAAACTTGTTGGGTCTATAGTATCCTATTTTTTTTTTTTTTTTTGGGATAAGTTATAGTATCCTAAAATTACCAGTTAGGGATCTATCATCCATTTCTAAATTAAGCCACTTATCTCAATTTTCCTTAGACTGCACAAAACAACTCTGTACCCAACAGGTTCCATAATGATGGCATGTTTCTCAATTTGGCCACTAAAGTGAGACCTCAGATTCATATTGATTCTCTGGGTCTTCCAGTACCAATCTCAAGCACTTCAAAATGGTTTCTATCTACTCATATATAAACCTCGGATAACAAAAAAAAGAGAATATCCATGGCATGCACAAGCCATATCAGGTAAGCTGGGGTTGAACCCGTGATCTCACCTCCTTGCTCCTCTTAGGCAACACCAACGCCTAAGAAACCAGGTTGCAACCAACTACACTCACCATGCTTCCTTCTCAAGAAGCCAACCATGTAATGAGCACTAGCTAAGCCATGAATTCCAGTCTTCGCTGCAATCCAAGACACCCAAACCAAATTGATTCCACCTTAGCAAGTTATTGGGGTTTCAACTCTAACCTTTTTGTAGTGAGCAAATTTTATCAAGAAAAATGGGTTGATCACTGCAAAAAAATCGGACTGTTGGATCTGAATACTAAAGGTAAGTAACAATTGCATTCACCCAACAAATAAAAATTTAGTCAGTACCTGTAGATAGTTATGCGGAAAAAAAATATCATGCTTTTCCTCAATTACCCACCAAAATCCATGTATCAGAAGTCCTTTCCTAACCTCCTTTTTCTTCCAATTACTCAATTTTTTGCTCGTTTTTTTTTGTAAATTCACTGTTTAGTTTCATTGAACAGAATGCCCTCCACAGTTATCTTTCTGAAAGCTACAAAATTCATCAAAATTTCCGAAATTGTGCCTCAATAGGTTATGTAGAAGAAATAAAAGTTGAATTTTCCACTAGTTTTTGATTCATGAAGATATGGCCCTAGATTTAGTGAAATGGTTTAGCAGGATTCTTGTAGCCCATCCCTATTAGTTGCGATTAGGATTTGTCAATTGATTGATTGATCAATTGACGTAATTCTTATGAAAACTATTTAAAACCTTAATCTAGGCTAATTGCTTGGAGACCGCGAAACCAGAGATCGAGAACAATTAAAGGAATAAAAACCAAAACTAAACAAAATCTCTCTAACTAATCCTAACGGTAACACAATCAAAAGGGCATAAAGGACGAGAAGATCGAAAGAATTGAGAGAGAGAAGTACTCGAATGCAATTATCGGTCATGTGTAAAGCATCTTGAGTTCCAGACGGAGCTTCCTCGATAGCAGCGCTCAGAAGTCTCTGATTCTGTCGAAGTCGAGTCGTGATGAAGGGAGTGAGACGGTGAAGCAGAGATCTAGTGGACATCGCTACCCTCAGCGCATCCTAGCAGCTACCCTACCTTCGAATGCTTTCGTTTCGCGGTCGTTCGAAAGATGTTAAAATTGTCTCTTCCAAGTTCTGCCGCTATTACAAAAAAAAAAAAGTTCTACCCGCTCTTTTACGCCAAAGGGCGTCGCTTTGGTGACCTGGGCTTGTAGAAGCTGGGAAAAAAATCCTTGCCCGAAGAGACTTAAAACTTTGAAGCCCCCCTCCCAAATTGTCTGACACGTACTCCTTGTTAACCACCAACAAGTGCTTTAATGTAATTGGATTAAGGTACGTGTCAGACGTTTTGGGTGGGGAGACTTCAAAGGTTGCAGTACTCGAGCCAGCGAATTTTTTCTCTGTAGAAGCTGGTCTATTAAACTTCGAACTTTTAACTGGAGCCCACGAATAAATCTTACCTGACCAGCCGCAATATATGCCACGGGGCAATTTCTTAGAGGACACTGCCGTATAAATGTTTTGGCCAATCCTTAGGTGGAGATATAAACCCAAAATCAACCTGATCGAGATTTCATGGGTTGATTTAACAGTAGAAAGCATTATTTACCATTATTTGGGTACAAAGATCCAGAGGTTTGAAATCACTGCGGATTTTTGGTTTGTAGGTCCAGCTAGGAATTGGCCAAACATCCATACATACAGTCAGCGTCCTCTGAGAGTGTATAGCGTGGCTCATACTATGGGTGGTCAGGGCTTCCCTTACCGTCGTTGGTCAGGCAAGTTTTACTCCGCTCGCTTTGAAGATTTATTTGCACGAAGCCCATTGGTTCCCTCAATCAAAGATTTATTCTTATGAAGCCCGTATGGCCCTATCCAAGAGTCCAAGTGAACCGCGTGGCATACTATTATAGGACGATGACCGTATGGATGTTTGGCCAATCCCTAGGTGGACCTGCAAACCAAAAATCGGCCCGATTAGTAATTTCAAACCTTTGGATCTTTGTACCCCAAATAATTGTTAATAATGCTCAAATTCTACAGTTACAAAATCAACTCATAAAAACAATTCCAGTCCATACTTAGAAATCATTAACAGATAATTTTATAAACAAAAATAAATTTAAATATTTTTAAAAAAGCAAAATTAATTTTTTAAAATTTATGAAAAAAGTAAGGAGGTGTTTATGTTTGACAAAAATTAAAGCTGAAAAAGTTGACAATTCTACCGGCTGGAAATTGAAAAAGGTTGACAAACGCCCTTTTAAAGGGCGTGCGCCTATAGTCATAAAACTTTTTTCACAATACAAGCCATGTGGCACACTCTTAGTGGACATTGACCGTTTAGATGTTTGACCACTCACGAGGTGGTTTATAAGCGTTGGATTGAAGTTATTTTCATGGGTTGATTTTAATAGTAGGAATTTGAGTGCAAAGATCCAAAGGTTGTAAATTACCAATCAGGTTGATTTTTGATTTGCGGGTCCACCTAGGGACTGGCCAAACATCCATATGGTCAGTGCCCACTAAGAGTGTGACACGTGGCTCGTATTGTGACAAAAGTTGTATGCATCTATAGGTACTGTTTTTCAACTTTTACATAGATGCTCTTTTAAAGGGCGTTTGGTTACAGAAAGTTGTTTTATTTTTGTAAATACATTTAAATTTATTTCTGTTTATAAAATTTTCCGAATCATTAATCAGCCTAATACTTGGTGTGTGTGACCATCTAGGTTAGGCTAATGCCGCTAAACATCCATACGGTTAGCGTCGCTAAGATATGCCACGTGGCTCATAATGCGGCGGTCAGCAAAGTTCTACTCCTGGGGAAGCTGGGGTTCACGCATCACTCCCGTTGCTACGAACATACGCCAAAGTCATCTCAGTCTGGTACGCTCGCTCTCTGCTCTCTCGTCTTCTCCGCTCTTCGAACAAAACAAAAGATCATTGGATCTCTTCGACTTCGATCTTTTTTAGCTCGGTAATATCTCCTTCTCTGTTCTTGAATCCGTTAAATGCGAATCTCTGCGATCTTCTCTGCTTGATATATATTAGATCTTTGTTCTTTTGTTTGGTTTGTTTTCGGCTAGTTTGATCTTTGATGTTAGTTAGGTTTTGAAGCTTGAAAGCCGTTGCATGTTTGGGATCATCTAAACCCTAATCTTTGGACCGTCAGACCCTAAAGCTAACCTTGGAGTAAGAATATCTTAATTTTGTAAATCAGAGGGGATGGCGTCAATTTTCCATGTAACGCTGTTCTTATAAGTTTTTCATTTATGCAAAATTTTATTTCGTTTCATCTCTTTCCCCCGAGGAGGTCCAGGACAATAATGTAATCATCGTAAATGCAATTCTGCCCTGTTTCTAACGACATTTTGTGTGGCAGACTCAATTTTCTTTCAAATTCACTTTTGTTTCTCCTTTCTTTCTTCTGTACCTTATGTTGCACTGGTATGAATTAGTTTAATTTAAGTAGTTTATGGAGAAATACTATGTTTAATTGGGCCGTAATAACGGGTATACAATCGTATTTTGTCATATGTCATTTGTGACATATATTATAGCAAGTGATAAGGACGTATACAAATATAATGTTGTATCTTTTATGTAAAATTTTATTTTATTAGAGGACTGGAACTCTAATCCTGTTATAAACATAAAGCAACTTAGAAACCATTGCCAAGGGGAGAAAATCCAGCAATGCCCCATTAAAACCCATTTGAGTATCATGTAATCTTTTGTTATTTTTGGACAAGGGGTAGCTTTCTCAGCTTCCTTGCTTTTTTGGGCTATCTGTATATTCCCTTTCTTCTCTATTTTTGGGGTTTTTGCCCCCCTTCTTCAGTATATAATTTTACTTATGAATAAATAAATAAAAATCCTTTCTAGTGTTAGAATCCGATATGGGTACTTCTTGTATTTTTGAACAGTCCTTGTGAAGTAAGATGTACTTTGTGACATTTGTGTATCATGTTATGATTTCTTGTGTCATCTGGAATGTTATTCAGCTGATGACAGTAACACATTTGGAGAGTTCATATCAAACCATGAAGGAATCAGAAAGCAACTGTCTACTAGTGTTCTCACTTTAAACTTGGGATGATGAAGTTGGTTGATATAGTAGTTTATGGTTACCTATATCATGTAGGCAGCTGTGCTTGAGTTATGGAAACTCCATATTAATGTCTGAGCAACTCGGCCGAGTTGGTCTGAGTTGTATGAGTGAATAACTTACATCAACAACTAGCCTGAGCTATATTAAACTCCATATATATTTGGCAGCTGCTTATCAATGGCAGCCATGAGTTGCGTCGATGAATAGTTTAGGTAACTGACCTCCTGGGGTTATGATAAACTCCATATAAATGTTGGTGTGAACTGGCAGAATTATGAGTCTTTAGTCTTTAGTCAATTCCAGATGGGTCAGTCCATTCAGTCCAAAGCCGAGTGTTTAAGTCTTTAATCTTTGGTCTTTACTTTGTCTGAGGTTTGTAGCCTTTGGACCTAAAATCGTTATCCTTCGATTGCGGTCTCACTCAGCATTTCTTGCAAAAGTGCTCAAACTTTATTTCTTTTACCTACTTTGATGGCTTAAGAACTACAAATGTTGAACAAATCTACAATTGGACAGCTGGTCTTTAGTGTAAAAATTTGGGACCCATCATTCAATGGGTCCACTACATGAACCTCATTGTTCAATCATACATGTGATTATGACCGCCTGATGTTGATAAATGTAGAACGAAGCAACCTCACTTAGAAAAAACTGCGAATTTTTTTTTAGTTAGTCTATGATCCAAAAGTACTTCCTTGTTAAGAGCCCTTTTTTCGATTTCGGCAACTCTTCTCAAGATTACTCTCTCTTAAGGAAGAAAAGATTAGAGGTTGGATCTCCTCACAAACAGATCTAAAATGTAAAATCCTCATAAGCATTTCTATAAAAAAAAAGGAAAAAAAAACAATAAGATAATACATGCAAAAGAAAAAAGAATACAAGAAGAAAAATACCTAATAGATAAGCAATATTCTGTAGTCAAATGACATAATACATTTCTGAATTACCTAGAAGCTGTTTCTTTGCAACTATAACTCTATTTGAATTGAGAAATTGGAGTATAAATGGAAATCATTTTTTTGGAGAGTGCAGCCTAAAGAAAGGAACAATCACGTGGAAAAATTCATCATCTTTGGCTATTTTCGGGTGCAGGTTTATTCCTCCATAAAATTATGGTTTAAACACTTGCATGGGACTATTTTGTCACCTACAGATCTTTGACATCAGAAGATTGATACTATAAGAGGAGAACAATATCCAATATGGGGTCCATTCTCTGGGCTATTCGCTAGATTTTTCAACCATAGAAAATTGGAGGAATCAGATGGTTGAGATTATGGAATTGGCCTTGGAGATCTCTTATGTGGGATCCATTAAACACTTAAAAAGAACTTTTCCGTTTATTTAGAAAAAAATGTGTGTAATGCATCATGATATTGTGATTGTGATTATAGAAGGTCATCTAAGGACGATAATTCCCAAAACAGTTGATGCTTCCAAATGCATTGGAAAGTACTTTGTCTCTCATGATAGTCAAACCAAACAGGGCCCCAGTTGATCCTTCCAAATGCATTGGGAAGTACTAGAAAGGACTACTTGTTTTTAAGGATCATGTGGCCCTAATTAAAAGATAAAACACTAGACCCTGTGACAATCACGCTAGATCCTGCAATTGTCACAGAAGCTCAGCAAAGCTACTCTGTGGTAACTAATAAAGCATGACAATTTGGCATCTCTGAATGACCGCAAAAGGATTCAAAGGCACTGTGGCCGCTAGGATGTGCTAAGGGTACGATGTCTACTAGATTTCTCCTTCATTGCCTCACTCCATCACGACTCAACTTTCACAGAGCCAAAGACTTTGCTCTCAGGGAAGGTCCATGTGCAACGCTGTACGCTTGTACACATGATCGATAATTGCATTCGACTATTCTTTTAATTCCTTCGATCTTCTCATCTCTATGCTTTCTCGATTGGATTACTCTTTAGGCTTAGTTAGAAGATTTTGTTTAATTTCTTCTGTTGTTATTTTTCTCGATCTCTCATTTCGTGATTGCCACGAAATTAGCCTCAATTAGTGTTTTAAACTAATTCTCATAAGAATTACATTAATCAATGAGTCAATCACTCAATCGACAAAGCCTTCCCAACTATTTGGGGTCGGCTACACGAATCCTATTTCGCCTTTCCACTCTTTCTAGGGTCATATCTTCATGAATCAAAATTAGTAAAAAAATCCAACTTTTATTTCTTTTACATAAGCTATTGAGGCACATTTTTGGAGAATTTGATAAAGTTTGAAGTGTTCAGACAAGACAAGTATAGGGGGATACCGTTCGATGTGAGTGCATAATCTCAATCAAATGATTTCATTTGCTTATTATTAATGGTTGAAGTAACTAGCAAGCGAAACAAAAAATGGTTCCTATATTGATGGTTGTCCTCCCATAGTGTTCATCTTTTGAGGTGGAAGATCTATAGGTGGCAGAGTGAGACCCCACTAAATGGTGGGTCCTAGTACCCTGCATGCGTGTAAGTTCAAAGGATGAAATTGGTACTTTGAAAACGAGCAAACTGCCAAACTTTTTCACTTAGTTGTCCATTTCTTTGGGGTGTAGGTGCACTCTCCATATGGTTTCCACTTTTAACTCAATTCAAATACAGTTATAGTTGCAAAAAAATAAATTCTTGGTAATTCAGAGGCATTTATTTCATTTACCCTATATTATAATTTTGTCATTAGGTTATTTTTCTTCCCTTTTGTCTTCTTTTGTCTTCTGCAAGTATTCTCTTATTTTCCTTATGTATAGAAATGATTTGAGGGTTTTCTATTATATGTTTGTAAGGAAATCTATTTTCCAAAGTTTTCTTTTTACCATCTCTTTTCTTCTTCTTCTTCAGAAAATCATATTCTTCTCCCAAATTTACACCTCTTTCTCTGTATAGTTTATGCTTAAGTTATTTGATTTTGATGGCAGGAGAGATCTCAAGAGGATGGAAAAAAGTATTAACAATGGGGTACTTTTGGATCTCAGTCTTGCATTTCTTTTTAATTTTTTTTATAGGTGAGGTTGCTTTGATCTACATTTATCAAGATAGAACGGTCATGCCACAAGTATGATCGCACAATAAGGCCCGTCTGTGGGACCCATTGAATGGTGGTCCCATCTCATGGTGTGGTGTTCTACCTTTTCTATACTAAATACTAGATGTACGATTGTAGATTTGCTTTCTATTTCCAATTTTAAGCCATCGAAGTAGATAAAATGAAAAAGCCTAGGTCCTCTCACAGAATGACATCGCAATTGGAGGAGGGGAGCAATTTCAAGTCCGGAGGCTACAAATCTCAGACAAAGCAAAGGGTTTCATAGAGCTCCTACAACAATTGAGCGTCTGTGATTCGGTCTCTGATGAAGAATTTGAAGCAAGGTTTCAAGAGCTCAGCTCTTGGGGTGATGATCATGTTATCTGTGTCATCGAAGACGATCAGACGGGGAAGATTATGGCGACTGGGAGCGTCTTTGTGGAGAAGAAGTTTTTAAGGAATTGTGGGAAGGTAGGGCACATTGAGGATGTTGTTGTAGATTTGAGCGCTCGAGGGATGAAATTAGGGCAGAAGATTATTGGGTTTCTCACAAACCACGCTCAATCGATGGGGTGTTATAAGGTGATTCTTGATTGCAGTGTTGGGAACAAGGGGTTTTATGAGAAGTGTGGGTTCAAGCAAAAGGAGATTCAGATGGTTATGTATTTCGATTGAGAAGTAGAAAATTTAGGGCTTTTATTTCCAATTTGAAATTTTATTCATATGTGCCTTTCAGATTTACAGCTTAAATTTGGTGTTGTGAGTTGTCCCGTTGCACACGTTCATCTGTTTCAACAAGGTGCCCGCCCATTGAAGAAATCTAGGCTCTGTTAATTTTACCTGAAAGGGTTGCTTGGGCGCCTCCAAGTAATGTCAGGCCCATGCTTCAAGTAATGTGAGGCCAGCATAAATGGTCGTAAAATGCATAAATCACCCATTTATGCTGGTAATGTTGGAGCGCAAGCATGTTTTGGTAATTATGGTCTATAAACTGCATAGAAACCTAATTTAGGTGATCCCCTTCATCAAAAAATCAACCAATAGGATTGTCGTCACAGATCAATCTAGAGATCTTCTTATTGGACTGTTCATAATTTTATGAGTGACCAGCCAAGTGCGAAAGACTGGGTGGGTAGGATCACCCATGTCAGATTGATTTTTGAGAGAAAAAATTCGCTGGCCCCGGGGGACTTCAAACTTTGATGTCCCCCTCCCAAAATGTCTGACAAGTACCCCATTTTAACCATTAACCAAGGACATAGGGTTGAGTTAAGGGATTGGGGGTACTTGTCAGACATTTTGGATGGGGAGACTTCAAAGTTTGATGTCCCCCGAGGCAGCGAATGTTTTCTCGATTTTTGACATGGTGAGACCGGGAGTTACACTCCGGAACTCTTCTCAGGAGTGGTGGGGTTTTTCGTTACACGTGGCTTATGAGGTGGGGAGCCCAGTGGGGCCCACTCATTTGCCCATCTCACCCTCTCCCCATTTGACGACTTTCAGCCTAATTGCACTCTGCCACGTTGCAGAAAAGGCATATTTCTTTTGCCTTTTTTATGTATTTTTTTAAAAAACTGAATAGCTGCAGGAGAAAAGGTAAAATACATGGTGGAGACAAGTGCACCACGGTTATGTGATTACAAGTGATTGATTGGGGATGTGCAAATGAGCTGGTGTGCAAGTGATTGCCAAGCCCTTGCAAACTCTTTAAGAAAATGGATGCAAGCATGTGCAGCCCCAAAACTGTTGTGACTGCAAAGCAACTCAACGCATTTGCACTGGAGTGCAAAATGCAATCCAGTGCAGTGAACCATGCAAGGGCGACTGGAAATGATTTTTCGCATATAAGGCTCCATATGGTAATCAACAAAAAGTTCTACAGAAAAATGATTTGTACATTAGAAAGTGTTGATTCAGAAAAAGTTTTACATACAAATATCATTTCTAGAAAATTTATTCCGGACAACCCTACAGAGCCGGAGAAAAACATTTTTTAGTGGGCCTGTGGCCACATGTTAGCCATCGTGAGGTCAATGGGCTCGATAACCCCTTAATGCTTTCAGGGGCCCACGATCATGGTAGGAGTGTAGGACCCCTGCCCTCACTTTGAGCGGTGTTAATTTCAGCTCCACAAGTGGGATATTATTATAACTTAGGCTCTATATGGCAATTGACAAAAAGTTTTACGGAAAAATCATTTATATGTTAAAAAGTGTTGATACAGAAAAAGTTTTACAACGTTTACATGCAAATATCATTTCTAGAAAACTTATTCTGGACAACCATTCAGAGCATCTATGTCCAAACTTTTTCTGTATCAACATTTTCTTATGTTCAAATAATTTTTCCGTAAAACTTTTTGTCAATCACCATATAGAGCCCAAGTTATAATAATATCCCACTTGTGGAGCTGAAACTAACACCACTCAAAGTGAGGGCAGGGGTCCTACACTCCTACCATGGTCGTGGGCCCCTGAAAGCATAATGGGTTATCAAGCCCATTGACCTCACGACCGCTAACATGTGGCCACAAGGCCCACAACTGGCAAATAAAAATTGTTTTTCTTCCTCTCCTCCTTGATTAAAATATCATTAGCTAATGGCGTGAAGTAAGAGCCCTGGCCACTAACAAAACTATAGTGGCACAGCAAGCACTCACAATTAAAAACCCACCTTCTGAAATCTTCGTTCATTTTGCTTAAATGCCCCGGAAGCCCTGCTATCTCTGTTAAGTTAAACTAGGTCAAAGTGGGGTAATCCTAAACCTTGAAAGTATTAAGGGGGTATTACTAATAACTTTCAAATTTCAGGGGGTGTTACTAAAATACTCCAAAAAAGAACCTGACGAGTAAAACTTGTGTCACAAGATGTTGTGACGGAAGCCGGTCAAAGCACCCAATACGAGCCACGTGGCACACGATCAGAGGGCGCTGACCGTATGGATGTTTGTCCAGTCCCTCGGTGGACCTACAACCAAAAATCAGCCTGGTTAGTGATTTACAACCTTTTGATTTTTGGACCCAAATAACTCTCAATAATGCTCAAATTCCTACCGTTAAAATCAACCCATGAAAATAACTTCAATCGATTCGGTTAGAAATCACGAATCAGGTTGATTTTTTGTGTACCGGTCCACCAAGTGACTAGCCAAACATCCATACAGTCATCGTCCTCTAATAGTATGACACGTGGCTCGTATTGAGTGCTGTGACCGGCTTCCGTCACAACATCTTGTGACCAGTAGATTGGATTTTGGACACATTCGGGTTGGGAAGTTTGGTTTTTGGCGGTCAGGTATCTTTCTCTTTCGCCCATCCGCTAAAAACAGACGTCATGTAGGAATCTCACTTTCTCTATAAAAAAAGAGTTAAGGGCGCGCATGCTCTGTAGTCTGTACTCTCTCGGGTTCTAGCGCTTCGGAGAAACAAGAAAGGTCATAAAATCTCTAAGTCATTGATCTTCTTCAGCTGGTAAGATCTCCTCCTGAGCTCCTCTGTTCTTTAATCTGTTTAATGCGAAATATCTGTGATCTTCTCTGCTCGATCTGTATTAGATTTTTGTTTTTTGTTTTCGGTTGAATTGTTTTCGTCTTGTTAAGGAAAGATTATCAGTCTTTGTTTCTGTTGGTTTATTGATTGATCGCTTTGTGACGAGTTCGATTAGTTCTTAAAGTCGAGAAATTCGTGTTTGTTTTTGAGATTTCTGTTGAAACTCTGTGCCATTTCGTCTTATTGGATCTTTTTATTTCTTTCTTTCTTGTCAATCGAATTGATTCATTTTGTCGATGGTGCCATTGGAAAACAAATCACGAGCGGGAAATGTTTTCTGTGTTTGGGATCATCGAAACCTTAACCCTTGGACTGTAAAACCCTACCCCGACGCCAGAGTAGGAAGATCTTGATGTAATATTTTCTTATGATGCATCTCCTTTGCTTGTGGAGGTCCAGGACAACTATGTGATTGTTGTAGATGCTACTTCGCTTTGTTTCTAATGATACTTTGTGCGGTAGCCTCAACTTAGCTTGCAAATTCTCTATGTTCTTCATTTCTTTCTTCTGTTTATAATGTACCCTGTGTTGCACTGGTTGAGTTGATTAATTGTAAAATTTTAATTAGTTAAGAAAAGTACTTTTGTTCCACTGGATTGTAATAATGGGTATACAGTGGTATTTGGTTATATATTACTTACATTAAATGGCTACTGATAAGAACATATAAAAATTATGTATGTCGTATTTTTTTATGTAAAATTTTTTCTATGAGGGTGGACTCAAATACTCAAATCCTTTTGTTAAGCATAATGCAACATAGAAACCATCCCCCAAGAGGGATAAAGAAATCCGTAATTGCCCCAAATCCATAAAGAAATCCATGTCTATCATGTTGTGGATTTTTGTGGTTGTCTTGAATGTGAGCAAGCTAATGACTGTCATATTTGAAGAGTTCGTATCAAACCGTGAAGGTATCAGAATGCAATTGTCTACTAGTGCTCACCCAGAACAGGGATGGTGAAGAAGTTGGTGGGTATATAGTTCACAGTTACCTATATGAATAGCTTATGTAGGCAGCTTTTGCTTCAGTTGCAGAAAACTACATATAAATGTCCCAGCAACTCAGCCAACTCAATGGTGAGTTGTCTTAGTGAATAACTAACTAAACACCATATAAAATTGGCTGAGACTTGGTGGAGTCAGCCACAAGTTGTGTCAATGAATAACTCATGTTACTGTTGCCGGAGTTATGAGAGACTACTTATAAATGTGGCTGTGAATTGGCTGAGTCAGTGAAAGGTGCATCAGTCTCAATGGTGGTTGAGTTGGACACTCAAACCGAGTCTTTAATCTTTAGTCAATCCCAGATGTTTTGATCCATTCTTCTTGGTTTTGACTTGTTTGCTTAAGTTATACTACACTCCATAAATGTGGCTACATATTGGCCGAGTTGATGCTTTGTTATGTTGGCTGTGGTGTTTCCTCAGTCATTAGTTTGATCCTAGCATAAAAAGCAAAAGACATTCTTTCAATAGCTGATGCAAGATGAGGAACTTATCTTAAGGAGCCAAGAGATCCTCGAATATGTAGAAACGTAGTGTGGATCTATGTATTAAGGACATGGACATGTGTGTTCGTGTTCGACACAGATACGAGGTATCCGACACGACACGACACCATTAAGAAGCATGACACCTAGATGTGTCTGTGCGCATGTATTATAAATTATTTTTTAATAAAAATTAGAAAATAAATATATGAAAAGTAAAAGAAAACATTTCTATACATCATGGAGCTATCCAATAACACAATAAATATAAGTTGACTCTCAAGAGGGAAGACTATCAAACAACTATAGTTGTGTTTAATAACTTGACAAAGTACTATATGGAGGATGGAACCCACCATCATCATTCATTTATTTATTTATTTTTAGATACCATTTATAATAAATACTTATTAAGATAAGGGGTGCCACTGCTGAATGTGTTCGGATGTGTGTTGGGATCTGTTGACAGGCGTGTTTGTGTTTCAACGTGTCCGACACGGCATAAAACCCTGAAAGTATCGTGTCCTTGTTACATAGGTGGGGATACTTTTGACACAGTACGACTGTTTCTAACTTCTCTATGTTTCATTTGGTCAAATTTTCTGAAGCATTTTTTGGTTTTTTTCCTAGTTATAAAGTAAAAAAAAGTAATCTTTTTATATCACATTTTTATTTCTGGTTTTTTATCTATAGAAACTAATGTCAAATGTTAAGCCATTGGAATTCTTTTAACTTTTTAGGCAACTATTCTGCATAAATCTCTGACACCTCATATAGTTAAATTGGCATTTTTTTCATCCATGAGTAGTTCGTGTGTCACAACTAAAGTTCCAACTTCTGTTATTGTATGCTGCATTGATACGGGTTTGGGTGTCAGAGTCCGACATGGGTGTGGAGTGCCCGATTGGGCAAACCTTGAAAAATGGGATTCTAGGGCTTAGCAGTATAGAATAATATGAAACAAGGTAAAATTTCTATAATAATGATGATAATAGTGGATAATGTTATAAGAATATCTTATGATTTGTATCATTTACTTATAGACAATATAATTCATATATGTATTGTTATACTAGTTGCATAGAAAACTTCAATTGCAAAGGGTGGACCTCAAATCTAAGATAAAAGTTAATTAGTATCTTGCAAGGGGAAAAAAACAAAATTCAGAAGTGTCACACCAAAATCTATATCGTGTCGAACTCCAACATGGGTACTTAGCTAGTTTATAGGGGTGTCAATGGAAAATTCAAATCCGAATTCGAATAGTTGGATATTATCCAAAAATTTCGGGTATCAGATTCAGTTTGGATAATTTTTGATATTTGAATACTTTTTGGATATAGATTCGAATATTGATATATCTGAATCGATAATATCCAAACCAATTTATTATATAAATATAATGATTATATTTATTATAGAGTCCGTCTAGAGCTACACCCAATTCTTACATCCAGTTCTTACTGCTGGTGGTGGGGCCCACATGGAGATCATGTTGGACAATCCAACCGCACAGTGAGTTTTTCATACTATTGTCACCCTCACAAAAAAAATCAGGTCATTTCAACATTCCTAACCATTAAAATTTGACTTTAATTTGAAAAATCCAGACCATCCCATTAAACCATTATTTTGGGTCAATTTTTTATTTGGTGAGCAGTTTTGAAATGAACTGATTTTTGGCGATGATCATCATCATGGCAAGGACAAATCAATGTATGGTTTGATTGTCCAACATGATCTCCATTTGGGCCCCACCACGGGGTGTAAGAAATGGGTGTAGCTTTAGACAGACTCTTTATTATATATAACAGATTATATTGTTTTTATTATATATAGAATTATATTTATTATAATACTTACATTTATTATTATGTAAATATATTAATTTATTATATACATCCGATTTACTTATCGGACGAATCGGATATCCGGTATAATTTAATCGGATTTGAATATGCTTATATTCGATTCAAATAATTTCCATTGATAGCCTACGCGTTTAGAAGAATCCATGCAACACAGCTGTTATTGTTGGATGTGCGCAATCTTTGCCCTTTTGGGCATTTAATCACAGAGATTGACCTGCAAATAACTAGCTAAACCCAGAACCAGACCATTGGCAGCACTTGGTTGAAAGGCAGATCATCAAGTGTAGAGCAGAGAGTTCCGAACATGAATGCCCTGCTTGGTTCGCTGCACTGGGATGCATTTTGCACTCCGATGCAAATGCAGTCAGTTGCATTTGCAGTCATTTACCACAGTTTTTGGGCTGCACATGCTTGCATCCATTTTCGTAAAGAGTTTGCAAGGGCTCGGCAACCACTTGCATGCCCCCAATCAATCACTTGTAATCCCAAAACTGTGGCAAGTGAGTGCGTTGCATCCGATTTGCATTGAACCAAGCAAGGCTGAAATGTTGCCTCTTTTACCGAGAGATGGATTCCTCCATTCCATTTCTTGGTGTAGTGTAAATGGCATATAGTATATTTAGAGTTTTTAAGGTAGCCATCTTACAGACCTTAAGGATGGTTTTATATACATGCGCAGAGAGGGGATAGAGTCACTGAATGATGGTATCCACCTAGGTGATCTATAACACAAAAAGTTGTTCTAATTGGATGATCCTCCTATCTACTGTAGCATTCTTTGGACTATCAATAGAAATATGGCAAAATGGTCCAGGAAAAGTCTCCAGAGCAGGTGATCAATTTTTGGTGTAGGGGTTCATGGTGGGACTGATGGAATGGTGGGGTCTCACCCGCATGCATTGGGGGGGGGGGGGGGGGGGGGGGGGTGGGGTGGGTGCCGATTGTGTCTCTATGCTGTTTGTATGTCCCTCCAGAAATATGAACAGGGTTATATTTGATTCAACTTTGTTCACAGACTTCAGCATAGGTCTGTAGTTTGATGATTATATACTTTCTTGTCCACTAAATAGTTATTAAGGGATGAATTGACCTCGCTGTTTGGATTCAGGTATAAAACATGTCGACTGTGAGATTACCCTCTGCGTGCATGAGCAAATGTGGAGGCCAGAGCAGATGTGCCAGTGCCCTAATCAAGAGTCCATCTTCTTTGGGTTCTGTAAAGAAATTCTCAAAGGCATTCGGGTTGAAATCCTCCTCCAACTTCAGGATATCTGCGATGGCAGTGTACAAGGTGAAGCTCATTGGGCCAGAAGGCAAAGAGAATGAGTTCGAGGCCCCTGATGATGTTTACATCCTAGACTCAGCTGAGAATGCGGGCTTGGAGCTGCCCTACTCGTGCAGAGCTGGGGCATGCTCTACCTGTGCAGGGCAGATGGTAAAAGGTTCAGTCGACCAGTCAGATGGATCCTTCCTTGATGAGAAGCAGATGGAGAAGGGGTACTTGCTGACTTGCGTCTCATATCCGGTATCTGACTGCGTGATCCACACACACAAGGAATGTGATCTCTACTGAGTAACGTTTTGGTGATGACTTTGATTAGATGAATCAAATTTGAGGGAGGGAGGGAGAACGTGTGTGTGTGTGTGTAGGATTGAATCATGATCACTGGTGGGAAGTTGATGAGGCCATGCTATGCGTTAATGCACTAATCATATCAGCAACCATAAATTCAGTAGATTGTATCACTACCCTATCTGCACAACCTGGGCTCCACACCTGTGATTCTTTGGCAAAGCAAATCCGGAGCACAAGAAAGGAATTTCCCTTATCAGAAAGGTCTACCTGGAACCAAGCAACTCAATTTGAATGAAAATTCCTCTTTCTTCTTTGACCATGGAATCTTTCACAGAAAGGAAAAGTCGATGAAGGTTCCTTTCAAATTAACCTAACTAGGGATTTATATAATGTGGTCATATGAGGGGGATGTGTTCAAATATTTTGCTAACAGAACTAATCACCTCTTTGACCTAGAAATCATACTCTAATAGACTGTAGTATGATGTGATCCACCAAAAGTGGTGGGTGGGTGGGTGGGTCAGGGTGGCCCCTCTTAAGGGACGAGTTGAAAGGCTTAGGGTCATACTGGGCAGTTGTGTGATCCAGGCTACTTGTTTGCCGAGAGGGCTGATCGAGATATCGCGAACTTTCCACGACGAGTAAAGTGCCTTTCCAGTATATAATATTCTAAAGCCAGCCCAACCTACGGTTACGCGACTGTTGCTGAGCTGTTAGCCGACTTCTAAAAGAGTAGTGGGATATACACGTGCGGTCTACTAGGCGATGCGTCCCTGCATCACGGAATACTTAAAACAAAAGTTTTATTATGGCTCCGTCTCTGGGAAGTAAAGCGTTTTGATTGTGTGCGTGGTCTGCAAGAACCACCACCAGATGTCGGTTGCTTTAGATTCTACGTGTTTAATCTCCATTCGTTGAGTTGATACGTGTAACGTAACGATTCTTTTGGTAATCAGTTTGAGATGACCAAAACGTGCACGTGGTTCACAACCTTTGCACGTCTTAGCCTCCTCCCCTCTTTTTTTTTTTTTTTGTTTAGCCCTGCTCCCGGTTGGGCAACCCAACTGTCCTCTCTCTATCTCCACCGCACCTCCACCCCTTTGAGGTGATGGGGCTGCGGTGAAAAAGAAAGAGGTGTTTTCTAGAAAAAAATTTGCTTGTCGGTTCTGAATGGCCAATATGGATTGAGTGGTGTCGGTGGGCCTTGTCGAGTGTCGACATAATCTTGACCATGAGAGAGAGAGAGAGAGACGGTGGGTGAGGTGTTGGCGTTGGCTGTTGGCTGTTGGAGAAGACGAAGTTGGTGCACGACTTTTTCGTCCAAAAACCAAAAGGGAAGAGAGAGTGGATGCCCGGCTTAAAGATGTTGGTGGGTGCCGGTAGAGCTACCATTGAAGTAATTTTTTCAATAAGATTTGACAATGTTTCACGAAAATGCCCATATAACAAAATTAATTAAACTTACACGTCTTTTCCAAAGTTAAATGTGGACTGAAAAAGACATTTCAATCAAATGTTGATTAAAAAAACAGAAAATTGTGAAAAAAATACAAAATTAAATCTATTTGTAGAAAACAATACTTCTTTTCAAAAATTGCAAAAACGAATTCACATAGCCGTTCGAATCGGCATCAACTTTTTCAAAATATAATACCCAAAATGCCATTTTAGTAATCGGCGACAGACTAAATCTGGCGCCAATTGAATTGGCGTCAAAATTGATTTGGCGCCGATTCAATCGGCGTCAGATATTGATTGTGGAATTCAACAAAATTTCATTTTAGTTCTATAAATGAGTTTGGCTCCGTTTCAAACTGAGTTAAAATGAGTTTGGCTCCATTTGCAATGGCGCCAAATCAAATTTGACTCCGTTTGAAACTTTGAAACGGAGTCAAAATGGTTTTGGCGCCGTTTGCAATGGAGCAAAATTAGTTTTGACTCCATTTTCGACGAAGTCAAAACGGTGAGGGTAAAATCGAGTTTTATTGAAAAAAGTTGTTTTGGCTCCGATGGAAATGGCGTCAACTTATTGACACCGATAGAAACGGCTATGTGTATTTGTTTTTGCAATTTTTGAAAACAAGTATTGTTTTCTACAAATAGATTTAATTTCGTATTTTTTTTTCAAAATTTTCTGTTAAAAAAAATTATATCCCATTTCCCAGAAGGATTGGCTAGCCAATAGGAAGAAATTATTTCCCTTTTCCAAGTAGGGATTGGGCACGGGTTATATGCGCCAAGGGCGTATTTGCAAAATGGAACGGTCCCACGGAGCTTTCCCAGGTCACCTCAACTTCATAAAGGAAAAAAAAAAGGGTAACTGACTAACCTGGGTTGCGGTTGTGTGGGTTGCAGTTGTGTTTGCTGACATGTCACAACTTCTGGGAAAAAAAAAAGGGTAACTGACTAACCTGGGTTGCGGTTGTTTGGTCTTGCCGCATATAATCCGAGGTGTCTGGGATCCAACATGACCATAGAAGGGGGACAAATTTAGTATGCAACCATTTGCATACTTAAAAGCATGGTTTTAAAGACGGCCGTTTAAACGGTTTTAACGGCCTTTTAAACGGTAACGCCCCAAGCCCGTTTCCTTTAAAACTGTTTAAACATGTGTTTAATGGTTTTGAAAAAAACGGACGTTTTTTTTGTTTTAACGGCCGTTAAAATCGTTTAAACAGCCGTTTAATTCTGAAAAATTTTGTGAAAAAAAGGCCATTAAATCCGTTTAATTCTGTTAAAATCCATTTTTTTTTAATTTTTAAATTTCAAAATTTGAATTTCAGCACCATTTTTTCCGTTAAAATCTGTTAAAATTCGTTTAATTCTATTTTTCCATTTTTGCCCTTGGCCGTTTCAATCCGTTTTAACGGTAACGCCCCCAGTCCGTCTAACCGTTAAAACGGCCTCCTTTAAACCTTGCTTAAATCCGTTTAATTTCCATTAAAATCCATTAAATTTCATTTTTTTTTTAATTTTCAAATTTCAAAATTTGAATTTCAACGCCATTTTTCCGTTAAAACCGTTAAAATCCGTTTAATTCCATTTTTTTCGTTTTTTTTTTTTCATTTTTGCCCATGGCCGTTTCAATCCGTTTTAACGGACGTTTAAACGGTAACGCCCCCCAGTATGTTTAACCGTTAAAACGGCCTCCTTTAAACCTTGCTTAAAAGTATGGAAACATTGTCAATACTATTGGATGTCCCTTGAAAAATGTGGTATTTCAATATTTTCAAAAAATTATATTTTATAAATTAAAAACACGTTTTTCAATGAGCATTCAATGATGGATATTCAATGGATAAGGTGTACAAGGAGTTCCTAGTATTGGCTAATGCCCGAAGTATACTTTCATGTAATGAAAATGGGACACAAGGGCTTCCATGGCTTAAGTAGACTCTCCCATTGAATTATTATCACTTGAAGGGAAAATTAGTAGCCATATAAAGAGAAAAGTTAGGGTCTAGCACCAAAAATGCCACGCGGTGCACTCTTTTATGAACACCGAGCGATGAATGTTTGGCCCACTTTTTGGTGGACTCGCACCAAAAATCAACTTGATTGTGGCCCAGAACGACAAGGTGA
Source organism: Euptelea pleiosperma (assembly GCA_035048495.1). Lineage (NCBI taxonomy): Eukaryota > Viridiplantae > Streptophyta > Magnoliopsida > Ranunculales > Eupteleaceae > Euptelea > Euptelea pleiosperma. The sequence continues at coordinate 33,567,147 of CM068544.1, read as the reverse complement.
AGTAGAATCTATCGATCGAGGAACAGAATCACTCTCTACAAGTAAGTCGTAGGTCTTCGCGTAAAAAGGAAAAATTATTGAACTCCTCTCTCAATTTGTTCTAAAAACTCTAATTACATCTATATTTATAAACTAAGCGAACCAATCTTCCTAATCCTACTCAAACTCTAAAGAAAACATGTAAATCTCATACTTTAATTCTAAGAAGCAATAGATCCTCCTACAATTACTAACGAAGCAAATAAATCCTACTTCTACTAAAATTAAATAAACTAAAGTGGGGTCTAATGGTAGGGATGATGATAGGTCATTCTTAGCCGTTTGATTTGAGCATTTTTTTTGTGTTTGGAACCCAATATTTTCCACCCATGTCTAGTGAAAATCAGCCATTAATTCATCTTCTATGTGGGTACGCCAAAATGGGTGTCAAAAATGGGTGCTCCCCAGCCCGACCCATATTCTAAGAAGCTATGTTCTTTTAGTTGGATGGTTGAGACACCAAGCATATAGGGCGGTAATTGTAGATTTACAACCCTTCAAGTAATTTGTCATTTTTTTTTTCCAAATTTCAATGAAAGTAATAGAAATCCACTTAGTTTCGTCTTGGAAAGGTGTAATAAACTTCGATCCCGCCACAGCAACTGTCACACATGAAATCTTTCACACATGAAATCCTTGTCTTTACCAATGTTCAAAAAGGTCCGGTATAATGGACTGGGGCGTTTTGTTGTTTTTTTCCGTTATAACGCATAGGGAGAAAATTTGAAAAATAATGAGAAAATAACGGAATTAAATAACAGAAAATACAAGGATCAAACTTTGTTGTGTCCGCCTTGTGGACCAGTGCTCTTGTTGATTTCCTTAATTTCTGAAGGGTCCGGACCTGGGGACCAACTTTTTGGCACCAATAAATAAATGTTGGCTATCGGGCATCCATTCCGAGAATCAAACGGGTGGTTGTGGTTTGGTAAAAAAGTTGATCTAGCGAATGCCACCTCAGCACTGGGCATCGACGCCCGAGAGCCAATGTGCATTTATTGGTCTAAGAAAGTTAGTCCCCTGAGCCTGACCCATTTGTGAAAGGGAAATGACAGAGAGAGTAGAAGGCCATACCATACATTGTTGTTTTAAGGTAAATAGCATTGAATGGTTTTTCAAATTTATGTGATAGTCTTAAAGATTCATGTGGGAATAGGATATTCGTCTTTTCGTCCAGAAACCTACTTAACATTTTTTTTTTCTTTTTCACTCATACCACACACAAAAATAAAAACAGAAAAAGAAGAAGAAGAAGAAGAAGAGGACGAGGAAGTGACCGCCAGCACCACCACCGCATGTACCTCTCTCTCTCTTAGTTCTAGGTTGCCACCGAGAGACCGAGAGAAAGAGAGAGAGAGATGGCCTCCTCATTTTCTTCTTTTCAGTCTTGAGCGAAATCATGCGTGCCAACATCCCTCATTTTCTTCTTTTCAGTGTTCTTTTTGTTGGTAGAGGTGAAGAGTCACTCGGGGGTGAAGAGTTAGGGCCTAGGGATCAATTTAAGGTGGATTTATTGAGCGAAATCATGGGTGCCAACATCCCGTCCATTCATGTAGTGGTCTTGAGGAGAGTAAAACTTTGATCAGAGAGTCCTGTCATCGAGGTCAATGACACAATATGAGGCACGTGGCACACTCTTAGAGGACTCTACCTGTATGGATGTTTTGCCAATTCCATGAACGACCTACAAACCAAAGTTCATCCCAATTAGTAATTTCTAGGCGTTGGATTGGAATTATTTTCATGGGTTGATTTTAACGATGGGAATTTGACATTATTGACCATTATTTGAGGTACAAAGATCCAAAGGTTTAAAATCACTAATCAAGCTGATTTTTTGTATATAGGTCCAACCTAAGGATTGGCCAAACATCCATACGGACAGAATCCTCTAAGAGTGTGCCACGTGGCTCATGTGGCTTGTTGTCATCGGCTTGTCATCAAAGTCATTCGGAATTGGTGCGGTGAGAATTTCGATGATATATATAATCTTAGGGATTCCAAAGCATTAAATGTTTTTCGAAATTCGTGTGATGGTCTTCAAGGAATAAAACTTTGATGACAGGGCCTGTCATCAAGGCCGATGACAGGGCACAATATGAGCCACGTGGAATACGTTTAGAGTACTTTGACCGTATGGATGTTTGGACAATCAGGTGGACCTAGAAAGCAAAAATTAGCCCGATTAGTGATTTCTAGGCGTTGGATTGGAATTGTTTTCATGGGTTGACTTTAACAGTAAGGAATTTGAGCATTATTGACCATTATTTGAGGTACAAAGATCCAAAGGTTTGAAATTATAAATCAAGCTGCTTTTTTGTTTGTAGGTCCACATAGGGATTAGAAAAACATCCATATGGTCAGAGTCCTCTAAGAGTATTCCACGTGGCTTCTATTATACCCTGTCACCGGCCTTGATGACAGGCGCTGTCATCAAAGTCGTACTCGCTTTTAAGATTCATGCAGTGGTCTTCGGGATTGGTGCTGTGGGAATTTCGATGTACTTAAAGGATCACGATAATATGGTATCATCTTAGATGCTTACAGAAAAAATCTTTGATGACACACGTCCGTCATCAACCACCGAATGAGATTAAGAGACCACTGACCGTATGTTTGTCACATCCATGATCCATAGGAAACTAACATACCAAAAATTAGTCTGATTAGTGATGGTTTATTTTAACCGTGGGATTTCGATCATTATCTGGGATACATAGATCCAAATGTTAGAAATCACTAATATGGCTGATTTGTGGTATGTAGGTCCACCTAGGGATGGCTCAAACATCATACGGTCAGTGGTCTCTAAGAATGTGCCACATGGCTCATAATGTGGTCCGTCGTCAATGTGCTTACATTGTGTTGAAAGGAGATTGGAAAATCTCGATGGTGCTAGGGTTTGGCAATGGATTGCGTTCGAGTCGGATTAGTAACAAAATTCAGTTCCGAAACCGATCCTCTATATATATTACAAAAGGGACGGTTGTCTCCCCCTCTTATTTGGCTTCATAAAGGATTGCCGAGATCTTAGCAAACCAAATGGACGGTGGATCTCAGCCACTCACACCCAATTTTGACAAACGCTTTGTCGATGAGTGCCTTGGGCACGGGTCACCTACTATCTATATAACATAACATGACGGTTGTTTCCCCCTCCTATCCGGCTTCATAATGGATGGTCGAGATCTTATCACACCAAATGGACGGTGGATCTCAGCTACTCATACCCAATTTTGACAAACGTTTTGTCGATGAGTGCCATGGGCACGGGTCATCTACTATTTACCTACATATAAGGAATGAAATGGGTTGGATTTACATATAGCCCAAGGGTTAGGCTCAGGAACCCCACTTTTTATGCCTCGAGAGGAGTGTTACCGTTAAAACGGATTGAAACAGCCAGGGGCAAAAATAAAAAAAATAGATTTTAACGGAAAAAAGTGGTGCTGAAATTTAAAATTAAAAGAAAAAGAATTTAACAAAAAATTAATTATTTTCTTATACACCTCTTATCTTATATGGCTTGACTAATTAGTGGCTGAGATCCACTATGCTTCATATCGGTGGCTGAGATTAACTCCCACCCGATTTTGACAAACACTTTGGAGCCGCGGGCACGGGCCACCCACGCATATATCAAGACAACTCAGTTGTATTTACTTATCTTATCCATCCATCAAATGTGGACAGTTAGATAAAGAGTGGTTGAGATCAAATCCATCGATCTAATGTGGATTTTTAGATTTCTGCCTCATTTGACCTCAATTTATTCAAAATTTAAATTTCAACACCGTTACTTTTTGCTATTTTCCCATTTCTCCCTTTGTGTGTTACAATCCGTTATAACAACCATTATAATGGAAAAAACGGTAACGCCCCAGGCCGTTATACCGTTTGAGTGCCGAAGGCATCCAATTTTTGCAAACACTTTTGTCGGAGAGTGCCGTGGACATGGGCCATTTATTATTCTATATAACAAAACATGTTGGTTGTCTCCCTACTTATATGTCCTCTTATAAGCATCAACAAAGAAGGGCCGAGATCTAATCCTCCCTCAAATGCACGGTGGATCCCTGCCACTCACCTGATTTTGGCAAATTCCTTGTCGAGGAGTGCCGTTGGCACGGGGCACCCACTAGTCTATATAACAAAACGGGACGGTTGTCTCCCCCTCTTATCTGGTTTCATAATGGATGGCCGAGATCTTATCGCACCAAATGGACAATGGATCTCAGCCACTCACACCCAATTTTGACAAACGCTTTGTCGATGAGTGCCATGGGCATGGGCCACCTACTATCTATATAACAAAACAGGATGGTTGTCTCCCCCTCTTATTCGGTTTCAAAAAGGATGGCCGAGATCTTATCACACCAAATGGACAATAGATCTCAGCCACTCACACCCAATTTTGACAAACGCTTTGTCGATGATTGCCGTGGGGACGGGTCACCTACTATCTATATAACAAAACAGGATGGTTGTCTCCTCCTCTGATCCGGCTTCATAAAGGATGGCCAAGATCTTATCACACCAAATGGACGGTGGATCTCAGCCACTCACCCAATTTTGACAAACGCTTTGTCGATAAGTGCCGTGGGCATGGGTCACCTGCTATTTACCTACATATAAGGAATGAAATGGGTTGGATTTACATATAGCCCAAGAGTCAGGCTTAGGAGCCCCACTTTTTATGCCTCGAGAGGGGTGTTACCGTTAAAACGGATTGAAACGGTCAGGGGCAAAAATGGATTTTAATGATTTTAACAGAAAAAAGTGGTGCTGAAATTCAAATTTTAAAATTTGAAAATTTAAAATTAAAAGAAAAAAATTTAACAGAAATTTAATGGTTTTCTTATACCCCTCTTATCTTATATGGCTTCAATAATGAGTGGCTGAGATCCACCATGCTTCATATCGATGGCTGAGATTAACTCCCACCTGATTTTGACAAACACTTTGTCGGAAAGTGCCGCGGGCACGGGCCACCCACGCATATATCAAGACAACTCAGTTGTATTCTCTTATCTATCCATCCATTTAAAGTGGACGGTTAGATAAAGAGTGGTTGAGATCAAATCCATCAATCTAAAGTGGACGGTTAGATTTTAGCCACTCAATCCGGCTCATTTGACATCAATTTTTTCAAATTTAAAATTCAACACCATTATTTTTTGTTATTTCTGTTGTTTTTCCATTTCTCCCTCTGTGCGTTACAATCCATTATAACAACCGTTATAGTGGAAAAAACAGTAACGCCCCAGTCAGTCCATTATACCATTTGAGTGCCGAAGGCACCCAATTTTTGCAAACGCTTTTGTCGGAGAGTGCCGTGGGCATGGGCCATTTACTGTTCTATATAACACAATAGATTGATTGTCTCCATACTTATACCTCCTCTTATAAACATCAACAAAGAAGGGCCGAGATCTAATCCTCCCCAAATGGACGGTGGATCTCCGCTACTCACTTGATTTTGGCAAATTCTTTGTCAAGGAGTGCCGATGGCACGGGGCACCCACTAGTCTATATAAGAAAACAGGACGGTTGTCTACCCCTCTTATCAGGCTTTATAAAGGATGGCCGAGATCTTATCACCTGGATGGTGGATCTCAGCCACTCACACCCAACTTTTACAAACGCTTTGTCGATGAGTGCCGTGGGCACAGGTCACCTACTATCTATATAACAAAACAGGACGGTTGTCTACCCCTCTTATCCGGCTTCATAATGGATGACTGAGATCTTATCACACCAAATGGACGGTGGATCTCAGCCACTCACACCCAATTTTGACAAACGCTTTGTCGATGAGTGCCATGGCACGTGTCACCTACTATTTACCTACATATAAGGAATGAAATGGGTTGGATTTACATATAGCCTAAGGGTCAGGTTCAGGAGCCCCACTTTTTATGCCTTGAGAGGGGTGTTACAGTTAAAACGGATTGAAACGGCCATGGGCAAAAATAGAAAAAATGGTTTTTAATGGAAAAAAGTAATGCTGAAAATCAAAATTTAAAATTTAAAATTTGAAAATTAAAATAAAAAAGAATTTAACGAAAATTTAATGATTTTCTTATACCCCTCTTATCTTATATGGCTTCAATAATGAGTGGCCGAGATCCACTATGCTTCATATCGATGGTTGAGATTAACTCCCACCCAATTTTGACAAAAAACTTTGTCGGAAAGTGCCGCAGGCACGGGCTACCCACTCATATATCAAGACAACTCAGTTGTAATTCTCTTATCTTATCCATCCATCTAATGTGGACGGTTAGATAAAGAGTGGTTGAGATCAAATCCATCAATCTAATGTGGACGGTTAGATTTCAGCCACTCAATCCGCATTATTTGACCTCAATTTATTCAAAATTTAAATTTCAACACCGTTATTTTTTGTTATTTTCCCATTTCTCCTTCTGTGCGTATCTGTTATAATGGAAAAAAATGGTGACGCCCCAGTCCGTTATACCGTTTGAGTGCCGAAGGCACCCAATTTTTGACAACGCTTTTGTCGGAGAGTGCCGTGGGCATGGGCCATTTACTATTCTATATAACAAAACACATTGGTTGCCTCCCTACTTATACCTCCTCTTATAAGCATCAACAAAGAAGGGCCGAGATCTGATCCTCCCCCAAATGGACGGTGGATCTCCTCCACTCACCTGATTTTGGCAAATTCTTTGTCGAGGAGTGCCGATGGCACATGGCACCCACTAGTCTATATAACAAAAAAGGATGGTTGTCGGTCCCTCTTATCCGGCTTCATAATGGATGGCCGAGATCTTATCACACCAAATGGATGGTGGATCTCAGCCACTCACACCCAATTTTGACAAACACTTTGCCGATGAGTGCCATTGGCATGGGTCACCTACTATTTACCTACATATAAGGAATGAAATGGGTTGGATTTGCATATAACCCAAGGGTCAGGCTCAGGAGCCTCACTTTTTATGCCTCGAGAAGGGTGTTACCGTTAACGTCCGTTAAAACGGATTGAAACGGCCAGGAGCAAAATGGAAAAAATGTATTTTAACGGTTTAATGATTTTAACGGAAAAAAGTGGTGCTGAAATTCAAAATTTAAAATTTTGAAATTTGTAAAGGAAAAAAAAATAGAATTTAACGGAAATTTAATGGTTTTCTTATACCCATCTTATCTTATATGGCTTCAATAATGAATGGCTGAGATCCACTATGCTTCACATTAATGGCTGAGATTAACTCCCACCCGATTTTGACAAACACTTTATCGGAAAGTGCTGCGGGCAAGGGCCACCTACGCATATATCAAGACAACTCAGTTGTATTCTCTTATCTTATCCATCGATCTAATGTGGACAGTTAGATAAAGAGTGGTTGAGATCAAATCCATCGATCTAATGTGGACGGTTAGATTTCAGCCACTCAATCCGCCTCATTTGACCTCAATTTATTCAAAAATTAAATTTCAACACCGTTATTTTTTGTTATTTCTGTTATTTTTCCATTTCTTCCTCAGTGCGTTACAATCCGTTATAACAGCCGTTATAATGGAAAAAACGGTAACGCCCCAGTCTGTTATACCGTTTGAATGCCAAAGGCACCCAATTTTTGCAAATGCTTTCGTTGGAGAGTGCCGTGGGCATGGGCCATTTACTATTCTATATAACAAAGCACATTGGTTGTCTCCCTACTTATACCTCCTCTAATCCTCCCCCAAATGGATGGTGGATCTCCGCCACTTACCTGATTTTGGCAAATTGTTTGTCGAGGAGTGCCGATGGCATGGGGCACCCACTAGTATATATATAAATAATGGTTTTAAAAATGGTGGTTTAAACGGTAACGCTTGAAGCCCGTTTCTGTTAAAATCATTTAAACACATTTTGACGCTTTTAATTTAATGGTGTTTTTTTTGTTTTAACAGCCGTTAAAATCTGAAATTTTTTGTGAAAAAGGCCGTTAAATCCGTTAAATTTCCTTTTTTTTTTTTAAAAATTTTAAAATTTCAAAATTTGAATTTCAGCTCCACTTTTTTCAGTTAAAACTGTAAAAATCCGTTAAATTCTATTTTTTTTTTCTATTTTTGCCCCTGGCCATTTCAAACCGTTTTAACAGTAATGCCTCCAGTCCGTTAAACCGTTAAAATGGCCTCCTTCAAACCTTGGTATAGACATCAGGTCTATATCGGATTGGGACAAGGTCGATCTGGTACCGATCCGATAAAGAAAAATAAAGTTTGGGACCTATTTTTTTCGAATCGAATCAAATCTCGGGTTTGATCCGATCCATTGCCAGCCCTTATGGTGCCAGTGGTAATGGTAGTAGTAGTTGCGAATTGACGTTTTAACGATGTTGGTAGTTGGTTTGAAAATTTTCAGAGATATCCGGCATATGGTCCTAAAAGTTAGGTTAATGAAATAACCTGTCGAATTAATCTGTTAGTAAAGATACTGGACAATGGGGTAGGGATACCGGACACGTGTCTATCTCCACAACATGGGCTCGCCACCTCCGAGAGTAACTATAAAAGTGTAGGCGATCCGACGCTGAGATTTAGGTCGGTGAAGTGAGGAGCTAGCGTTGGCGGGGGGATCAGATCACATGGCATTTCTCCTTCATTTTCGCGCTTTTTGTCTGCTTCCGCTCCTGTTAGGTCCGTTCTTCTTCTTCTTCGAGCTACATTCATGGCGGTGCTCTTCTCTATGGATTGACAATGGAGCTTTTACCGTATTTATCTTTGGTTTTTAGAGAAGAACTGAAGCGAATTAATGTGTTCGGTTGGATTCCATTCAGGCCGTATTTTTGAGAGCTGAAAACGGTGGAAAATTTCATAATTTAGAGATTTAGCTCCGAGTTTCAATAATAATGTTTGAACTTTATCTAATTTTCATCTTCGAGTTCCTTTCATTGCGTCTTCTTTCTGATTTCTATAGCTCTTTACAGTTTAAGTATCGGAAATGTAGATTCAGTGATGCTTTCCTTTATCTTTTGAGGAATTCAGGAGATCTTCTCTGTTCAGCTCAAATTTGCTGAGTGGAACGGATGAGAATCCAAATATTTCAGCTATGAATCATACTTCAGTTGGATTTGAATTTGTTTTGAATTGCAGTTGATTGGCTCTGATCTACTTAGTTTTCTCATAATTTGACTTTCTTTAATTTTTCTGGAGCTTTGACCAATGAAAATCATCTTTCAGATGAGAGGTTTTTGAGAATTTTTAAATTCTGAGACATCTGTTTCCAATCATTCCTTCATATTTGCTCACCAAATTGCAGAAGTTTTTCTTTTCTGAAGACTGAAAGGCCAAGCAATTCATTTGCTCTCCATAAGATTATTCAAAGCCAGAAAGCCTTTCTCTCATTTTTTAAAACATAGAATCCCTATGTTTAGCACTTCTAACTCTATTTTTTTATTTTTCAGGTTCAGTTGTCCAAATCCTCAGCCTTGGAGTTGGAATTAACTACGGTCAGATCGCCAACAATCTCCCATCTCCCTCCCGAGTTGCCTTCCTCCTTCGATCCCTCAACATCAACAGAGTAAAACTCTATGATGCAGATCCAAATGTTCTGCAGGCTTTCTCTAATTCAAATGTTGAGTTCATCGTCGGAGTTGGAAATGAGTATGTTTTAAACATGACTGATACAACTAAAGCTCAGGCCTGGGTGAAACAACATGTCCAGCCCTACCTTCCACAGACTAAGATTACCTGCATAACTGTTGGAAACGAGGTCTTTTCTGGTAACGACACCCAATTAATGTCAAATCTCCTTCCTGCAATGCAAACCATCTACGATGTTTTAGTGTCCCTAGGATTGAATGGACAAGTGAATGTCACCACTGCACATTCCCTTGCCATCTTAGCGAATTCGTTTCCCCCTTCCTCTGGCATTTTTCGGCAAGATCTTTCTGAATATATCCAACCCCTTCTCAATTTCCATTCTCAAATCAATTCACCTTTCCTCATAAATGCTTATCCATACTTTGCCTACAAAGATAACCCGAACGATGTTTCATTAGACTATGTCCTTTTTCAGCCTAACCAAGGGATGACAGATCCGAATACGAATCTAAATTATGATAATATGTTATATGCTCAAATTGATGCCATTTATTCTGCAATTAAAGAGATGGGGCATAACGATATTCAAGTAAAGATTTCTGAGACGGGGTGGCCATCTCAGGGGGATTCTAACGAGGCAGGGGCTACACCAGAGAATGCAGGGATTTATAATGGAAATTTGCTGCGCAGGATAGAGGAGAAGGAAGGTACTCCAATGAAACCGTCGGTGCCCATTGACATTCATGTTTTTGCACTTTTTAATGAGGATCTGAAGCCTGGGCCAGCTTCAGAAAGAAACTACGGGCTTTACTATCCGGATGGCAATCCAGTTTATAACATTGGGTTACAGGGTTATCTTCCAGTGATAGCTTCAGCTTCTAAGATTCAGGTAAATAACAAAATCTCTAGAATTGTTCCTTTTATATATGTTTTTGATTTTATGTTTTAATTCATGGATGGAGTCGATGGACTAATGACCTGATAAGGAATGCCTGAAGTGTCCTAAGTATTGGGTAGTCACATGGGCTTCCATGCAACACATCTTGTCTGTTTGCCCTGTTCTGAGGTGTCAGCGCCTTAGTAACACCACGGCGAGCGACCGTGATGTGTGTGCGGATGCCCATGTGCAAACCCAACATGAGATGCTTTAGTCGCATACTGTAAGAGCTCCAGATTAAATTCCACTGCTCAGTATCTGAATCCTTATATTACCTAGTCAGGTTTATTTGTTAATAATTGGACTTAACTGGTGAATGCCATTGAAACAAATAAAAATGAAAGAAAAAGAACTGAGACCATAAATTTAATGACACCAATTCTATCTGAGTTTTTTTTTCTTCTATCTTGCAGGTGATGTCCATTTCAGGTTTTTTGATCTTTGTGATCGCATTGTTGTTATGTGATTGAGAAGCGTTGTCAAATCCGTAATGAACAACTGAGAAGGGGGGGGGGGAAGGGGGGGGGGAACTCTCCCTGTGATCCTAAGAACAGATCTTACTGGTGAGTGATTCAATTCTTTTATTTTGCAATATTACTTTGGGGCTATGTCACAAAGACGCGGACGTGTGTGTCGGGCACTGATATTAAGGATAGTTTAGTCTATATGTTCAGTATACCGATTCTCTTAAAATACTTTAGTTTATGGTAGACAATATACAAATAATTACTGAAAACAAAATATTTGAATACATTTTGTTTGAAGAAGTGTGTCAGCATTTGTCTGATACCCGAGAACGACAGGGTGTCTGACATGGAAAATTCTTAGAAAATGGAGTATCCTTATTATATAGAATTGGGATTATAATCTAGAGTCTTAGTGGGTGCACATACAGTGGGTGGGGACCTTGTGTAGAAATGTACTCAATCAGTACTATTCTAAGCTTAAATTCTTTGGGAACTGTCAGAAAATTCTGCCAAACTATTCAGATGAAGTCCTTTATGGTGACCCTAGAAAATTTTTCTAGAAAAGGTTTCATTTGTCAGAAAGCGTTGATCTAGAAAATGTTTAAGAATCATTTCTATAGAACGTTTCTAGGCCCAAGTCTATAGTTGAATAGTTGGGGCTGTTTTTGGTTTCAGTGGCACCCAAAAATGGTATCCCCGCATCAGCATATGAACTTTGACATTTGTAGATGATACTTATGGTTTATTAATTCTCATACTCTACATTAAGTACTACGTGTTGGATATCTTCGCTCTTCTATTATTGTAGTCCGGGATCTGGTGATGGGTCCCTGATACTGATCTTACTTTCAATCATGAAAATGAATATTCTGCTGAACAATGTTCTTCTTGTCTGCTACCAGACACAAGCTGATTTCGTTTTCTTTCCAGAAAAGAAGCAATCAGGAGTCCATCTTTCGGTTTTCCTTTTACCTTTTTTCCTTTAGCATAAATTGCCTTCAAATGTCACTGATTTTGTTTGTTGCCATCAAAGTGCAATTCCTATCTATCAACATGACTTCCTAATACGTCTTTCGCTTTCTTCTTGCTTCGCCAAAGAGAAACTTGCGTGGAATGGCCCCAATTAGTGTCATCCTGTCCATTTCAGGTTTATATCAACATGCACGACACCTCATAATAGGTAGGTCCCCCACTTTTCCAAGAATCTTTAGGTAGATGATGACCTGGAGTGATATAAGGATCAATCTGCATCAATCTAGTGCTGATAATATCTCTTTTGTGTTGGGAAGAAAGAACAATAAACAAACAAAAGACAAAGATGCACACAACCACAACACAGAGATTTACGTGGTTCCCTCTAGATTGAGGTACGTCCACAGATGCGTTAGGGCAAAAGAAACACACACACAATTCCACGTAATCGGGCCTCCATGTATACAGTACTTCAAGCATCATCAGTCTCCTCGTAACATAACATTTTGTTATTTGCACAACAGTATTTGTTTTTGCATCTAATTATTGCTGTCTCAATTTGATGCAGGAAGGACAACTGCAAAATCTGATATATATGATCACAAACATTTTCTGGGCACAAATTCAATTCATTCCACGGCATTAGGGAAGAGAAATTTCTTCTACTGTAAAATCAAAAGTTGACTTTGCTCAACCAAATCCCCATTAGCAAACTCCTTGGTGAAAAAAGATAACTAACACCATATCCCATTAACGGAGGATGAACGAACTACAAATCTTTTCATTAGCCCCTCCAAATTCCAGGCTTCAGGGTATCTGTCATTTCCCAATGAGTATTTTTTATCTCCTTGTCCAGCTCTTGTATAGTTTTCTTCATTGAAATGTTCCATATATTCTAATTATGTATTTGGGGCGACTTGCCTGAGATAATTAACTAGTATTAAGAAATTGAAGAAGTCATTGTTCCTTGAATATATCAGTTATAATTTTTGTGTTAAATAAAGATGAGAAGCACACAGACATCTGCAATTGGGTTATTGCAGCTAAAGTGGTGGGCCAAAGGAGGCACAAGTGTTTTGCCAACTCAGCATATCTCAACGTTCTAGGTTTGATTCTATAGCTTTTGCATGATGTGGACAAGGTAACTATCCACCACGTAGAGATTTGCTTCATCAGCCGAGAGAAAACTTTGGCTGTCGTAACATGCGACTTCAAGGGTGACTGCAAAATCTGATATATATGATCACAAACATTTTCTGGGCACAAATTCAATTCATTCCACGGCATTAGGGAAGAGAAATTTCTTCTACTGTAAAATCAAAAGTTGACTTTGCTCAACCAAATCCCCATTAGCAAACTCCTTGGTGAAAAAAGATAACTAACACCATATCCCATTAACGGAGGATGAACGAACTACAAATCTTTTCATTAGCCCCTCCAAATTCCAGGCTTCAGGGTATCTGTCATTTCCCAATGAGTATTTTTTATCTCCTTGTCCAGCTCTTGTATAGTTTTCTTCATTGAAATGTTCCATATATTCTAATTATGTATTTGGGGCGACTTGCCTGAGATAATTAACTAGTATTAAGAAATTGAAGAAGTCATTGTTCCTTGAATATATCAGTTATAATTTTTGTGTTAAATAAAGATGAGAAGCACACAGACATCTGCAATTGGGTTATTGCAGCTAAAGTGGTGGGCCAAAGGAGGCACAAGTGTTTTGCCAACTCAGCATATCTCAACGTTCTAGGTTTGATTCTATAGCTTTTGCATGATGTGGACAAGGTAACTATCCACCACGTAGAGATTTGCTTCATCAGCCGAGAGAAAACTTTGGCTGTCGTAACATGCGACTTCAAGGGTGACTGCAAAATCTGATATATATGATCACAAACATTTTCTGGGCACAAATTCAATTCATTCCACGGCATTAGGGAAGAGAAATTTCTTCTACTGTAAAATCAAAAGTTGACTTTGCTCAACCAAATCCCCATTAGCAAACTCCTTGGTGAAAAAAGATAACTAACACCATATCCCATTAACGGAGGATGAACGAACTACAAATCTTTTCATTAGCCCCTCCAAATTCCAGGCTTCAGGGTATCTGTCATTTCCCAATGAGTATTTTTTATCTCCTTGTCCAGCTCTTGTATAGTTTTCTTCATTGAAATGTTCCATATATTCTAATTATGTATTTGGGGCGACTTGCCTGAGATAATTAACTAGTATTAAGAAATTGAAGAAGTCATTGTTCCTTGAATATATCAGTTATAATTTTTGTGTTAAATAAAGATGAGAAGCACACAGACATCTGCAATTGGGTTATTGCAGCTAAAGTGGTGGGCCAAAGGAGGCACAAGTGTTTTGCCAACTCAGCATATCTCAACGTTCTAGGTTTGATTCTATAGCTTTTGCATGATGTGGACAAGGTAACTATCCACCACGTAGAGATTTGCTTCATCAGCCGAGAGAAAACTTTGGCTGTCGTAACATGCGACTTCAAGGGTGAGGTCGCATTAATCAAGACCGTACAAGTTGAGGTAAGGTCCACACCACTTTAGGAATATCTCCTTTTCCTTTTCAACATGTGGCCCCCGCTTCAACATGTGGTCTTGATCATGGTGATTGGTGAGTGACCACACTTTCTAAATTTTTTCCAAGGGCCATACCTCCACATGTAAAGAGCTCCCACAAGCCTTTTTATATGTATCGTATTGCATGTTGTCAAATGTGGACAGCAAACTTAGCTGGTACCCTGAAATTTCTCTGTCAGGCTGAGTCGATTCCCATAATCTTATCTACGTACTACAAGTTGTTGTGTAGACGCATGTACAGGTTTGAATAGATCAAAAGTTCTAAACAAAAGAGGATGGGCTCTTTTTAAATGCTTTTCCGGGTTGTAGAGGTAAGCATCAGAACTTTTTGAAAAGGCCCACCCTCTAATAGACATTCATACAAAAAATCAGATAAGAACGCCTTAAATGGTGCTAAAAAGTGTTAAAATCTAATGGTTATAGATTACCAATCAAAGTGATTTTTGGTATGTATATCCACCAAGGGGTGAGATAAACATCCAAGCGGTCAGTGGGCCCAGATGGCAGCGGTGACTACCAAAAATGCCGCTTCCGCAAATGAACAGTTTCAGGCATACCTTGTTACATCTTTTTCCTTTTGGAAACTACCGTCTGTGCTATGTCGATTTTCAGGCAGCTTTTCGCCCTGGGGTCCACGAGGATGATGTGTAATCACTGTAATGTACCATGTTCTTTTCCAAATTCTTTCTGGAAAGGAAAATGATACTCATCCTAAGGACAATGTCCTCCCTAGGGTCTAAACCATTTGGATGATCTTCAGGTTTATGTGGGGTAAATCCCGAGGACCCTCTAAAGGTGGCAATTTGGCCCGTGGCCCGGCCCGTGAATATGCTGGGTCGGGCCTGGGTTTGAAATCTTAACCCGCAGCCCGCCCTGCCCCCGGCCTGAAATAATATTCCATGGGCTGGGCTCGGGCCGGGATGGACCGAATGCTCGCGGCCCGGTTCATCCAGACCCACCTCATTAAAATGTTACCGTTGGTGCCATCCTTAAAGGGCCGAGCAGATTGATACCCCGCATCTCCGCACTTTAAATTATTCACGGGTCAGTGAGGCTGAAGTGTCCAGAAATTTAACTCACATGGCTGACAACAAACACAAGTATCAGGACCGTTAACATTACTTCTCTTAGACTGTCCATAAGTAAAGTAAATCAGACAGCTAGGATTTTTTTTTTCAATAACCGAGATTTTTGTTTGTAGAATTTAAAGGGTCTGGATCGACAATCAGATGGGCCCGTGGATACTTTGACACTACGTATGGTAGGCCTTCAGACCTAGAGGTCACGTTTAGGCACCTTTGAAGTGTAATTAAACCTTGTTTAGCTACAATGAATGAATCAATGACAAATTTAACATGTAGAACCTGAAAATACTATGTCCAATCACAGCTAGGTCAAGCCTTGATTGTGAGACTGCTAAGACTAGGATTAACACGTGGATATATTAGATCTAGGGCTGCTTGTGAGTGAGCTGAGAAAAAAATCTCTATACTGACATCGCCATCCTCCAAAATGCCACGTGGCATACTCTGTTGGCCCCACTGAGTCATGAATGTTTGGGCCATTCCTTGGTGGAGCTATACACCAAAAATCAGCCTGACTAGTGAATTATAGCAGTTGGATTGAGCGTTCTTTCATCATGGGCTTGGAACTGATCCATGGGCCTATTCAAGAGGCCCGTAATAAAATTTGCTCAATCCAACAGCTAGAAATTAACAATCAGGCTGATTTTTTGAGTGTAGGTCCACGTAATGAGCTAAATATTCACAGCCCGCTAGCCATCCCACAAACCAGCCCGTTACCAAGCCTGCAGCCTGGCCCGTGATCAAGCCCGTCGGCCGACTATGGACTGAGCCACCGGCTGGGCTAGGTTTCAATTTTGGAGTGAGGCCCGGCCTGCGGCCCTCATCATACTTCTCAAGAAAGGAATTATCTGATGTTGCTCTGCTCCATGAAGATCATAGTATCCATGCCTATTTGGGCATCCAGACCACATGCATGGTCCACCAACATGATCTAGACCATTTAATAGGGGTTACAGGTTCATAGTTCATACACCTCTTTAATGCATTTCAGAGTCTCTATAGCTTTTTTTCAAACAACGGTTCGTGCTCTCTCATCAGATTGATCGGCTTGGCATTGCGGGTCGTGGTGTTGTCACCAGTTGGATGTGAGTAGTAGCCATTGGATTCCACTAAATCCATACATCTTAGTGGTTCGGGTGAAAAGGTCTGTTGCATACTTGCATGCAGCTTCACTTTTCCTTTCTTTTTTCCTTTTTCTATGAAATTTGGGATAAGCCCGGAGGTCTCCGACTATTGGTTGAATGGTCCTGATTTTGTAATGGGATACATAGGTTCATAGTTCATACACCACAGTATGGGGCTATTGTAAAAAATATCCATGGCTAACATTTATACCAAATAACTCCTCATCGGTGCTGTACGTTGAATATAACTTCAGTATGAGCCACGTGGCATACTCTTAGAGATCGTTAACCATATGGATGTTTGGCCAATCTTATTAGGTGGACCTCCAGACCAAAAATTAGCCTGCTTAGTGATTTTTAAGCGTTGGATTGGAGTCGTTTTCATGGGTTGAATTCGAGCATTTGGAGAAGGTAACCGTGAACCATTGAGATTGATCAATAAACCTTTATTTTTGGAAAGTATATTGGTGTTTGCCTCAGGAGGACTTCCTCCTTAGTGTCCAAACCGTTGGATGATCCTTGGGATATTTGTAGAGTGAATTTTGAGGAACATTGCGAAGATTGAACACGTGTTAATATAATTCTCCAACTTGGCATAAGAGGCGTGCAAAAGGCTTTTGAACAGTGGATTGTGGCGCGATGTGATTGGCCACTGCTTCAAAAAATTTCCTTAAAACTGGTGGAAACACCCACATTAGAAATTAGAAGCATCTGACGTCACCTTTGAGATAGGACTGCGTGCAGGCCCCACATATTGAAATCCTTTTGAGTCCATCACCGTCAATTGACCGTCCCAGATCCATGCTCTGTTTGTGGGCCTGTAGCCCATCACCTCATTGATCCCACCTACCTGATCAATGGACTTAGAATTGTTATATTCAACACAATATCAATTATCAACCAAGTAGAAATCTTACCAAATATGCCGTCTAAGTCATCAAACAAAGATTCTGATCTTCATGGAAAGTTTGACATAAGAGTGCCTCCGCTTTTGACTCTAGGTGAGGATCGATGGTTCGCTAGATTTGTTTTTAGAGAATCAAACAAAGCAGCCTTCTACTTTCTTACCTCTAAATTGAAGGTATTATGTTTTTGTACTTTGGTCCCTTCTTCATCTCCTCAAAATAATAGAGGATGATCCAAAGGTGTGTGTAACTTTTTTGTCATTAATATTGTTGCGTTAGGTGTTTTGAATTCTGTAGGGAGTCTTGTTGTATGGGGATCTTACTGTTTATTAAGTTACAGCGACCCACGACTTTTTTTGGTCTGTACAAGTTTGTACAGTTTGTGTTAGAGTAACTTGTTTTATGAATATTTTGAATATTTCATTGTACTGGAGATCATATTTATATTCTTTAGAAAAATGTTAGGGTTAATTTTCTAGTATATTGAGAGATTAAAGAGATGAAACTATTTTAACCATAATTCTCTAGAGATAGTAGAAGAACTAATTCTTTAGAGATAGGTAAAGAGCTTTTCTCATCTGTATATGTAAGCATATTGTCGAATTATGTAAATTTGCTATGTCTGTGTGATTGATCTTTTCTGTTCTTTTTATTTTGCTGGTTCATAAAAGGGCTCTTACTGTTCAATATGGCCCTTCAAGGTCTTCTCGCCAGACCGGAATTCAAAAACTGTTCCTACCCGGCTCACCGGTTTTATCCATCTGGATAAGATCGGTACTCTCTACATTAAAGCTTAGGCTTGCTCCTCCTTATATCCTTTGCCACCATACATTTGTTCTTCATTTATTGTTAGCATCTTGAGGGGTAAGGTGCTTACGTTGCCCGGACTAGGTGTACTTTTAACTTTCAATCAATAAATCCTTCCTCCCTCGGTGGAGGTTCTCCGAAAAAAAAAAAAAAGAAAGAAAAACATAGTTTATTTTTTGTTAGGACGTTGAAAAAGGTCTGAAATTATTCAAAGCCTTTGATTGCGGGGAGAAAGAGAGAGAGAGAGAGAGATGTTGCTTGCACGACATGCATCACCCGAAATTCTAAAGAGAGCAACAGTGCTATAGTGCGTGCATGACCCATGAGATTGGTAACAGAGAGAGCACCTCAACTGACGGCCAGTTGCGTATCAATAAAAATAAAAAAGAAGAAGAAAAATTGAATACCAGCAGTCAACCACTACTTCTTAAAGTGGGCATTTTACATCTAATGGAATTTGAACCTAAGACCCCACTAAGATCCTCACTGTGTTCTTGCTCTAATGTTTCTCCTCAGGGGAATATCACTATTATGAGCTTCACTAAGAATAAATTTTATTTTAATTATTAACACTAAGAATATGATGACGGTTTTTCACATATTGCTGAGTCGGGATCAACCCAACCCGGTTTTGTGACCGTGTCACCTGTTCGACCGGCCGGGCGGGGTTTAATAAGATTGCTTCCACTAGCACTAACTCTACCACCACTAAACACCATAATGATGATTATGGGTGTGAAAAGTATGTAGAAGTATATTGGTTTCCATTAGTATATAAGATTAAATATTAGAAAGTAAAATAAATTTCAAACACTTATGATAAGGGGGATAAGTACAAATGGATTATAATTAAGCACTATATCTTTCATGGGTTCACTTGCTTTTTCCTGAAAAGGAAAAAAAAACCTACAAAAGCTTTCCATAAAGTATGAAACCTTCAGAGCTTCTTCTTCTTCTTCTTCTTCTGTTTTTTTTTTTTTTTGTCAAAGTAAAGAAAGCTCTTAAGCTGAAAAAAGTATCAAGAAAAACATTTTAGTTTGAATCACTCCCTTCAGGTATGCTATCTAATACAGGTCTCCAATACCCTTTACAACTTCCATTATCATCATTATCAACAGTACCATCTTTGCTTTGGTTGTTTTGAAGGTGAGAAACCATGTCCTCAACTGAGACTCCTCCCTTTGCTAGCATCTCCTTCAGCTCCTGCTTAGTAATAACTATCTTAATCCTCACAACAGTACTGGTTCCGTGCCCCGGTTCGACCGTCGGGTTTGGTACAGCACCGGTCGATGGTAACGGTGGTGGAAGAAGATAGTAGAGACTGCCGCTAAGCATATCGGTATCGGGACGAAGATGCCGATAGACTGGAAGGGTGTCGGAGATCGCATGGCCTGCGAAATCGGATAACACTTGATGAACTTTCAAAGGTGCTTGATATTCAAGGATCTTACCATCCATCTTCATTATCTTGATAACCTTGTCATGCAGAACTAAGCAATTCCCCATGGTCTCTATGGAACTACTAATGAAAATTGTAAGTAGGGAGGTTGGTTTTTGAGTGAAGGGTGCAAGGAGAAGGGGTGTGTTGTATTTAAAAGAGAAAGCTACAAAAGTACCCCTTAAAGAGATCTAAAATTACATAAAAGAGCCTTACCCTCCTTGACCCCACCCTAGGGTTTTTTTTTTTGTTTTTATTGGATTAGCAAATTACATTTGAGGACAGCAAAACCTTTTATGTACTTGTGCTTAATGTCAGCATAAGATCATGTTTCATCACACGGAAGCTCGTCCCCATTTCGATACCAAGTGGATTACCAGCAGCCTACCCCATTGTTCTAGTGGGAAGAAAAAGTTGGGATACAGTAGGACCACTCAAACCCTACTTAGTGGTTGACTACTGATGGGTTCCATGGTTGACTATCATTCTGCAACATTGACTATTAACATGATCAATTTGTTCCGAAAGGTAACGATGTAGATCACGCGCTTAAGAGAGTTCCGATCGATGAAGGTTTTAACGAACTAAGCACGTAACAAAAGATTCTTTTCGTGTTCGGTTCATTACATGTTATTAGTGCCCGCTTGAATCTTTAGGGTCAGCGTCGTTTTTCGACTGTTTATTCTCGAAAAGACGCTGCAATATCTAATATATGTTAAATATAAACGGGGACATTTTGGTCGACCCGTTTTTGCCTAAAGTTTATATTCTTATTCCTTTAAATTACACATACATCATTATTAATATGAATGAAAAAAAGGGATTTTCAAAAAAAAAAGAAACTATAGGTGATGGTTCTATGGTAATTTGGAATATTATTGTGGTGATTTCAGGAATAGGTGAAATATGAGGTCACCATGAGATCCACTTTAGATAAGGGGGCATGATTCATGGAGAATTGAGGGACGGAGGGCTTAGTGCGTAGGTGATGTTGTCAACACGCATGCATGAGAGTGGTGGTCTTAGCCTTAGTGGAGGTAGAAAACGATCCCTTTATTTATATTTAAATTAAAAAATAAATCTAATAACCCATCTCTTATAAACCATAAATTTGGTCTATATATGATATGGGTCGGGCTCAGGAGTCGTGTTATCGGCCGTGGATACCACTGAGCAGGCATCACTTTTTGCAGCAGTACTATCAACCACCGTAGGATTCGTGGAATCCATGGCTGAGAACACGACTCCTGAGAGGGGTCAGAAAAGGGGGGCTCCTGAGCTTGAGCCATATGTGGTATAGCAGTACAATCCAATCCATGTTGGTCCCATACCCTTGAAATTTCATAGATCCTCTTTATCGTCTATGGGACAATGACGTTAAGAGCATCCGATGAAAGAAACCTAATAAGAAATTAGGTTGCTTAACGTTCGCATTAGACAGTGAAATACCCTTTGTTTATTACAAATAATCATTATATTTAATGAATTGTTTTCAAATTGGCCCTAAAAAATTACCCATTTTGCGTACGTGGCTGCGCACATTTCTCGGTTGTGCAGATATTTTAATAGCTTGATCAGATAACAGGTATTTTGCTAAAGAAACCAGAATTATTTTCTTAAGCTTATCGGTTTTCTCAATAATTTGAAGTTCTAGAATGAAGAAATAGGAAATAAAATTAAAATACCATATCAAAAGGTCAGACTATGAAGCGCAAGCGGGATACATGGAAGTTGGATCCATCATGCATGAAGTTATGCGATTGGGTTGATTCTTAGTAAATCTCCTATGATGGACCTATCAAATGGTTGCATGCCAGTTAATCTTACTTGCACCGGTATAACGTTAAAGCGTACATATTAGTTCTAGGCATATTGTTTGCGAATTATACGTGAACTGTACAAATTATTCAAAAAAATGAACCGAACAACATCCTATTCAAAGGTTTGGAAAAATTCGCACAATTTTGAATCTCGAATAGTACACAAACTTTTCCAAATTTTCTAGATTATTTAATTATGAACAAAGAAATATATTTTATAAGACAAAAAAAATTCCGTATTTTAATGACAACCCCGAATTGTACTCGAACATTTTCTGTACCGTATTTTTTGGCGCACTCGGAATTGCTAACACGAATGAATTATGGCAATTATCAGAAAATCTAGAAGTTTTATTAGATCTGAATTTGAAAAGTTCTTGAGGGTCAGACTTGTTTTTCATTCTGGTAAGGATTTTGAAGGGGATGCTTTTTTGTTCTTTGCGGAAGTTTTTTGTGACAAAGGCGCGCATAAACGTTTATTTCATGCTCAGAAAATGGAAAAGCAACTCACCTGTCAACCCCAACAATATTCTTTCCTCATTCTCCTCTACAGACCCTGTTTTCCTTAAAGTGCACCTTTGTGATACTTTTCAGTTTTCCCACTTCTAGATTGGACGGGACGACTGACTAGGCACACGAGATTATGACACTTGTCCTCTCAATGGTGGGACGGCACCGCCGAGAAGAATTTTTCTCATGAGTTTGCTTGTTTTTTGACTTGGAAAAATTGCCTGTTCACCAAGCACTTCGGAAGCTTTTTCATCTTGACCCACGCAACGGTAACTTTCATACCTTATGTCTGCAAGTGCGCATGCGGATAACTGGCGGTGCCTATGAACATGGACATCTATGTAAAGACAAAGCCACTCTCTATCCGGACCAACATGTTATCATTTTAGGAAAAAAGATGTAATAAGGTAGACCCGACGCTTTTTGGCGTCAGGTAGTGCGAGTTTTATTACTCACCGCTGCCATCTGGGCCCACTGACTGCATGGATGTTTATCCCAACCCCTTGGTTTATATACACACAAAAAATTACCAGGATTGGTAATTTCTAGTCATTAAATTTTAATACTTTTTAAGACTTGAATCTAGCCATTGGATTCAACCATTTTTTTAGTACTAAAACCAACGGCTAAAAATCATCTAACAAGCTGATATTTGGTATGAATGTCTAATAAGGGGTGGGCTAAACATCTATGCGGTTAGTGGGCCCATATGGCAGGTGTGAGTAACAAAAATCACTGTACCACGGCCCATTATTATATGAATTACTGTAGCATATGTAGGACGTCACATGAAACTCCATGGCAGGGTACTGTTTGGTTGCAGATATAAATCTAGGGCTGCAACTCGGGCGGGTTGGAGGTTAACCCTAGCCCAACCCAACCTTAAATGTTGTGAACCCTAACCCAGGTCTATGGTATCATCACCCACAAACTTTACCAACCGAGCAAGCTGGCACCTTCTATTAACTCTATTAAAATAGGCTAATGCAACACAAGTCTACACCAAGGCCCTGCTTGGTTCAATGCAAATTGGATATGCAATGCACCCACTTGCCGCGGTTTTGGAATTACAAGTGATTGATTTTGGGCGTGCAAATGAGCTGGCGTGCAAGTGGTTGCCAAGCCCTTGCAAACTCTTTTAAGAAAATGGATGTAATCATGTGCAGCCCAAAAAAAAAATGGTAAGTGACTGCAATGCAACTCATTGCAAAATGCATCACAGTGCAGCGAACCAAGCAGGCCCAAGTCTTTGGGAAACCAGCTCCTATGAACCATGGTCTATGGACTATGGTAATGTAAGACCGTACTTAATAGACTTAGGTGCAATGAAATACTCTGGAAAACAAGGTTTTCATTTGTGTTGGTGGTAGTCTATTCAGTATGGACTTATAATCCGAAACACGCACCCCTCCCTTTCAGATCTTATAAAAAATCAACTGTCTATGATCAATCACATGGATATAGGGGTGTTGACTTGTACCTAACTAACCGATAACCGGACAAAAAATGTGCTGTTGAGGTTCTTAACCATTGGATTTAAGAGATCCATAGTCCACCAGAGAACAACTGCAAAGGATGAAATAGTTGTTGCCGTATTTCTTGAATCCAGCGATCAATGGGCTGAACCGCACGTACTTTTGTCCGGTTATCCGCAGGGTAGCACGACTCAATGCAAGATTGTAGACATGCTACAGTGTCGTCCTAACATTTCCCTTTGCTTTTAAAAAAATCGGGTCCAACAAGAAGTGGGGTTCAGTGAGAAGCCTCCACGCAAACGTCCTGAGAAAGGCTTTATTGAAAAAGGCTGGTGACCTGATTCGATGTCGTGCACGCGGGATTCGATTGAGAAGATGACCGGAAGAAGTTTTTGTAAAACGGTGTTGAAGTTGTCAAGAATAGACGAGGGGGAGTTGAAATCATCTCATGACAAATCGTGGCGTGGATGTTTGGGAGCCACTCGATCTAAAGTTCCATGAAATGTACAATGTGAGGTACGACGTACGAATACGACCTTGAATAATATAGGAAGCTAGCCCTTATGATTAGGGGCTGGAGAAATATGGAAAGATCGAGCTAGGAAACGTTTTAGCCTAGGATGTAAGTTGGGGAGAAAAATTCGCGGCCCCAGGGGACTTCAAACTTTGGAGTTTGAAGTCCCCCTCCCAAAATGTCTGACAACAAGTATCCCTTGTTGACCACTGACTAAGGGCTTAATGCGGGTTGACTTAAGGGATTAAGGTACGTGTCTGACATTTTGGGTGGAGAGGAGTGAGACTTGCCTGACCACACACAATATAAGCCACGTGGCAATTTGTTAGAGGACACTAACTATATAGATGTTTTGCCAATCCCTAGGTGGACCTACAAACCCAAAATCAACCTGATCAGTTATTTCTAAGTGTTAGTTGAAGTCTAATAAATTGCCACGTGGCTTATATTGTGGGTGGTCTTCCGCGGTCAGGCAAGCCTTACTCGGTGGGGAGTCTCCCGGGTCAGCGAATGTTTTCTCTTAAGTTGGGCCTAGTGAACAAAGGGAAAAACTAAGTCTGCAAACGTTTGAGAGAAATTCAACTCCCGGACAAAAAATAAACAATTCTTAGATGACAGACGTCCGTAGTCATCAACATGGACCACGGTATGAGCCACCATTTTATCATAGACCACTGATGTTTGTCCCATCCCTAGGTGGCCTTAACAGACCAAAACTCAGCCTGATTATTGATTTATAACCGTTTATTTTGAGTCTTCTCATAAGTTAATGTTCAACCGTGGGATTCGAGCATTATGTTCCACCAGATTGGAGACTGAATTGTTGTGAAATATCTGAGAGGAAGAAACACTTTTTTGAGCTTGGAAACTAAGATAGAAGAGATTACTATTACAAAGTCAAAACTTGGGTTGGGGGCAGGTCGTTCATTATTAGTTGTCAACGTGGCACACTCTTAAAGATCACTGACCATATGGACGTTTGACCTATCCCTAGGTGGACCTACATACCAAAAATCAGCCTGATTAGTGATTTCTAATTAACCTTTGGGTTTGGGTTTGAATACCCTTATATATGTTTAGAAATCCATGGTTAAAAATAAACTATGTAAAAAACCCTAATCCAATAGATAAAAATTACTAATCAAGCTGAATTTTGATATGTATCTCGAACTAGGGATAGGCCAAATATCGATATGGTCAGTGGTCTCTAAGAGTGTGCCACGTGGCTCATACTATGGTCTATCATCATCAATGACGATCATCAAAGTTGCACTGATTATTAAAGCCAAAACTTGGGTATGCACACAATGTTCAACACAAGCACCTATTAGTTGCCTACTCGCATTATTACATCAAATATTTTAGTTTTAACTTTTAAAAAGCTAACTACCCTGTTTAACTACTTTACTCACCATTCCATTAAATATATTTTCAACTTAATTTCTTCCCATGCTATTTCATCCATATTTTTAAAATAGTCTCTTATAATTACTAAAATTAAATCCGAATTTATAGTTGCATAGTGCCAGGCGCATGCTCAAACTAATGCCCCAGTGGACTTTAACGTTTGAACAAAATGGCATGCTGGGTGTGAGTACGGCTTAGGGCCCACTGATCTTTTGGATGTTTGGTTCATTTCTTGATGGATCTACACATCGAAGATCAGTTTAATTGGCGTTTTCTAGTTGTTGGATTTAAGTATTATTTTTTAGATGCTAATATATATGGGTTGGGATAAAATGACACGTGCTATTCTTACTAATAGATTATTAATGGACGTGGGGCCCACATGCAGATAAGTTAAGGGCTGATTTTTGGCGTGCAGATCTTTCTCACTAAAAATCATCAATTTCTAAAACTTCTAACCCAATCAAATATAGACTTAAATTTAATGGTAAAATTGGACGGTCCAAACACCCTATATGTAGGGGCCGCACATTAATTATAGGGGTTTCATAAACGTTGATGACGGACCATAGTATGAGCCACGTGTCATACCTTAGAGACCACTGACTGTATGGATGTATCGCTAGCTGGACTTACATACCAAAATTCAACATGGTTTATTTTTAACCGTGGATTTCGAGCATTATTTGGGGTACTTAGATCCAAAGGTTAGAAATCATTAATCGGGATGATTTTTGGTATGTAGGTCAACTTAGGGATCCATGTGGCTCACATTGTCGTCCCTCATCCAAGTTGATGATGGACTCCCTCATCAAAGTTTTGCTCTTTGAGTTAGGGGTTTGCATACCCCCCCACCCACGTGTCTTTTAAAAAAAGCTGATATTTGGTATGTGGCCCTAAAATGAGGTGGACCAAAATCCATAAGGTTAGTGGGCCATAAAATGAGGTCCACATGGCATTTATGGAAGGGGCAGACTTCAAATTTTGAAGTCCCTAGGGGACAGCAAATATTTTCTTTATTTGAGTAGTCATCCCTAGGTGGACCCTACATACCAAAATTAGTCTAATTAATGATTGTAAACTGTTGGATTAGTATCTTTTTCAGGTTTTTTTTCTTCAATTGTCTGATTCGAGCTTTATTTGGGGTACTCAAATCCAAAGGTTAGCAATCACTAATCAGGCTGATTTTTGATATGTAGGTCCAACTATGGCTGGGCCAAACGTCCTTATGGTCAATGCTGGTCTCTAGGAATATTCTACGTGGCTCATACTGTGGTCTATCATCAACCTTGACGATGGACCACAGTATGTGCCACGTGGCATGTTCTTAGAGGTCGATGACCATATGGATGCTTGGCTCAACACTAGGTGGACCTACAGATAAAAAATTAGCCTGATTAGTGATTTCTAAATGTTTGATTGGACTTTCATAGGTTGATTTTCAACCGTTGATTTTGAGCATTTTTTTTGTTGTACAAACCAAGGTTTAAAAAACGGCCGTTATAACGGATTCGGACCTACCCTGTTACGTTATCGGACGTTATTTTCTGGAAAATTTTGTGAAAAAAAGGCCATTATTTTCGTTATATTCTGTTTTTTTCCGTCGTTTTCCATTTTTGAAATTCAAATTTTAAGCGCCATTTTTTCCGTTTTTTCCCGTTATTTTCCATTTTTGAAAATTTCAAATTTTAAAATTCAGCGCCATTTTTTCTGTTTTTTTTCCGTTATTTCCGTTATATTCCGTTATTTTCCCATTTTTTTCTGTTTTTGCCCCTGAGTGTATTTTTTTGTTATAACGGTCCCCTTTAAACCTTGGTACAAACTACAAACTACAAAGATCCAAAGTTTTAAAATGACTAGTCAGGCCGATTTTTTTTGTATCTAGTTCGACTTAAAATGACTAGTCAGACCGATTTTTTTTTTATCTAGTTCGACTTAAAATGACTAGTCAGGCCGATTTTTTGTATCTAGTTCGACTTAAAATGACTAGTCAGGCGATTTTTTGTATCTAGTTCGACTTAAAATGACTAGTCAGGCCGATTTTTTGTATCTAGTTCGACTTAAAATGACTAGTCAGGCCGATTTTTTGTACCTAGTTCGACCTAGGTACAAATGGTCAGTCGTATTTAAGAGTGTACCACATGACATGACTCACACTGTTGTCCGTTATCAACGTTGCTGACTTCTTACTTATTCCAGAGAATATTTTATTGTTTGACGAAAATGTCCTTCTAATAAATGTAAAATGGAAGGGGTATTTATGTCAGATGTGATTTTTTTTTTTTGTGCGTAAGCATGTCAGATGTAAAGGTGCAAATTTGGCCTGTAGCTTGGCCCGTTTGCCGAGGCCCAGCCAAGTCCGTGAATATGGGAATGATTCATCAGTCGGGCAAACCAGAGGGTTTCGAAACAGTTTTTGGGGGAATGTTTTTATTGATACAAAGTCCGGCAAACCAGAGGGTTTAGAAACAGTTTTTGGGGGAATGTTTTTATTGATACAAAGTCCGTGTCCCACAGTATTTTGGAAACGTTTCGTCTTTAATAAAAGAAAAATGCAGTCATGTTGCGACAACGAGTGGCCGCTTGCCCAAAAATTTGGTCTCCAAAACTCTTGCAGATCGTGATCTCTAAATCAATTTGATCATGGACGAATTGCCAAATCTGTTATCTATACTAAAGCTTGGCATTGCTGAGGTGGCGCTCTCCCCATCTTTTTTTCAACGGTTTTTTCAAATATACCCCTACACAAAGGTTAACAACTTAACCTTCTCTCTCACACATTTTAGCTATGTCTTTCTGTCTCCTATTTAACTTTTTTCAAAACATTAATTATGCATTAACTTCGTCACTTGTGGGGTCAGTCATCAATTGATACTTTACCAAGTACGTTTACAAAATCGAAAGGGTTCGTTTACAAACTCGAAAGGTTACATAATTAATTTTTAATAAATTTACACTTTTTTTTAAGTCCCACGACCATCTGAATCCACGACCAAACCAGACGATATTGAGACCGTTGTGGCCTGCTTTTCACAACCAGTACCAGAAAAGAATCAAACTTCCAAATCTAGAAACACAGCTCAGATAAACCAAAAAGAAATAGAGGCATCGATGAAGGAAAGAAATGCGGAACGTGAATCAATCACGCCTGTCTCCGATTAGGAAAATGTATGTGTTATTTTTTTTCGTCTTCTACTTCTTTTCTTTTTGGTTCTTCAGAGTTCAGAATCGAATTAACATGATTTGTTTTTTTCCCCTACAACTTCATGTTTCCGGTCCCTTCCTGCAATTCTTACCCCTTTCTTCCTACTTCAGGATTTTCTTTTGAGGGTCGATTGATATTTCTAGAGGTTGATCCATGGCGCGGGGAAGTAGATCGACGAAGTTGTGAAGCGGTTCAACGCTAGAAGGGTTTCGGGTTCATCACTCGGGATGATAGAGGCGAAGTTCTGTTCGTCCATCAGTTCGCGATTAAATCCCAGGGCTACTGAATTCTAATGTTGTCAAGCTGAATGAGTAACCTTAGTTGAACTATTACCTTTCTAGAACGTTGTTTATCATTTCATTGGGTTGTCACTTCGGTTCATGGTACAAGTGATCAAAGGGAGAGAGCCAAGTCCCTCTTGGAAAAAAGTTATATTTGGGGAGATGGAAGTAAAGTTTTCATCAACCAACACAAGTCTCTCTAATAATGGACCAACGAATCACAGTATGAGCCACATGGCACTCTCTTACAGACCACTGACCATATGGAGGTTTGGCCAATCCCTAATTGGACCTACATACCAAAAAGCATCCTGATCGGTTATTTCTAACCTTCGGATCTGAGTACCTAAAATAATGCTCGAATCCCACAGTTAAAAATTAACCCATAAAAGGATACAATGGACGGTTAGAAATAAATTATCAGGGTGATCTTTTGTCTGTAGTTCATCTAGGGATGATCAACATCAATACGGTCAATGATTTCTATAGTGATGAACGATGATCAAACACTTGAATAAATTTTTTTTTGGAGAGAGATGGTGTGATGCTTCAAAGGTAATGATAGATGAGGCAATCGCTTGCTGACAACATCATCATCAAAGATATACGGTGTGATCGCAGCAACCAAGATCACGTGTTGAAGTGGGGTGGGTCCACGTGTTCAAGTGCTTGAACCAAGTGATTCACGCAAATGATGGCCATGGCCATCCATAAACCCATTGGGAGGTAGAAGAGACCTGCGGTGATTCGATAGAATTTTATTTGCAAACAAGTGCTTTGCGCCCACCTCTCATGTATTGATTGATGGCTGTATGAACCATGTGGCACACTCCTAATTTCTAGCCATTGGATTTGAGCCCTTTCCAAGGTAAAACTAGACTAACCCTAAAGAGATGGACAAATCATTTTTTCGGGAATATATTAAGAGAATATGATCAAGTTCTATATTGATATTAGTTGATTTAATTTTTTTCCTTAATAGCAATTTTTCGAAACATATTTCAAATCATCATCACTTATCCTTCTACTTACCCTAAAATCTGTGGACAAAAAATTGATGTATAATTTTTATTTCATACATAAATTTAAGTTTATTTTTAATACTTATTTTTATTTTGCATCTCTACAAAAATAATTTTTTTTCATCTTTTCGCCTGTGCTTTAGCACGGGCCATTAACACTAGTTTCTTACTAAATCCTCATTTGGTTTAATGTTACCCCGTTTTGTGTATGAGGCCATAAAACGTGGGATCGTGATCTACAGTATAATAAAGTTGTTGCTTTGTAGACCGTGGATCTCTTGAATCCAACGATCAATAGCCACAACTGCCCTAATTTTGGCTGTTGCATTGTGGTGCAACTTTGCTGATGAGTCTATATAAATGCACCAGATTATACATCATGCTCATTTTGATACACTGATGTGTGATGCTGAAGGCCACTTGGCATGTGAGGTTCACTTAAGGGCCGAGCCAGAAAAAAGGTTCCCCATGTCCGACCCTAACTTTTAAGCCTTGCTTGTTAGCATTACAAATTTTTGCGCACAAAACACCCATCCCCCCGAAACGCCCCTACCCAGTCTGAGTTTTCTGACCCCACCAAAATGTGCTTTTCATTCTGAGCCGCGGCCCAAGCCTGCTACTCAGCCCACGGATCGGCCCGAGTTGACTGCAGGCCTCATCAGCCCAGCCCGACTTAGGCCAGGCCCGGCGGGCCAAATTGTCACGTGTGAAATATGCTCTCTGGAAAAATGAAAGGGTATCTATGTCAGATGTGTAAAATTACTAAAATGTTCCTTGGAAAAATCAATTCCCTAACGATTTTAGTAGCGCTCTCAGCCACTTAAATATAAACTATCTTCATTTGCAGCTGCAGCAGCAGCGGAGTAGCAGCAAACGGTTCTCTAGCCTATACTTCTACACTCTAAAGTTCGGCAACCCGCCGAGAACGATGGCGGGAATTCTCAATTTCCGACCAACCCCTGTTTTCCGACCACTACCAACTCCGAGAAAACCTAAAAGTAGATTTTCTTTCAGGGTTTCTTCAGAGATTAAAGAAACCCCTCTTCCTTCTTCTCTTTCTGTGAGCACCGAAGAAGCTCCTACCATATCTCCTCCTCCTGATTTCAAGCCTCCAGAGCCCAAGAAATTTGCGGTTCGGTCCGACAAGAATTTAGACATCTTCACCGCCTCTCTCGCATTGATATTTCGTCTCGCCACCGGAGTTTTCGTTTCAGGGTATTGAAAACTTATAAATTTATCACTCTCCAATTCTTTTGGTAATTTATTGTTTCTGTTTGCTAGAATTATTTGATTCTATAGTTGGAAAAGTTGTCAAAATGAGAGAAACAGTAGGCCAAAACTGGACTGTGTTATTTGTTAGAATGCCGTTATGTTTCATTTAACGTCATAGCGCTTGAAATTGCAATTTCCGTTGTATTAGAATGTTCCTGAAGTTTCTTGAATTTATATTTTACCATGGCAGATATTCGGCGTCTTTTGTATCTGAGAATGAGATCCCACCGGGAGAGTATGCACTAGAAATTGCGGGTAATTCTTGGAATCTATTCATTACCACTGTGAGTTAAGGGCTAATTCGTTACTCTAGGATAACAAATTGCCTTTTTGCCCTTTTATGCTCTTTATTCATTGTTTATTAAAATCGAATAGAGTTGTGGGTGGAGACTGGAGGGGGCTCCCATGGAAAAAGTTGCAAAATGTGGATCAACTTTTACCCTTTGAGTGTTCCCTTTATGATATATATAGGGTATTTTAGTAACACCTCCATGAAATTTGAAAGTAATTAGTAAAACCCGTTGTACTTTCAAACATTTGGAATACCCCCTTGACCAAGTTTAACATTGGTTGACTTAAGTTAAAATGGACTTGAATCACACGTCGTTAGCATTGTACTTGCAATATTATGGTCCTTTCATAGGTGCATTAACAGGCACATGATGCATGTCACGTTTTAATGTTAGTCAACTGATGGTTAAACTAGGTCAAGGGGGGTATTCCTAAAGTTTGAAAGTATAAGGGGGTTTTACTGATTACTTTCAAATTTTAGGGGGGTGTTACTAAAATACCCATATATATATATATATATATATATATATATATATACAGACACCCATTTATTACATCCAATTCTTACACCCGGTGATTGGGCCCACATAGAGATCATGCTCTACAATCCACCATACATTTAGTTTGTCCTTACCATGATGATCATCATCCACCAAAAATCAGTCCATTTCGACATTGCTAACCATATAAAAATTGACCCAAAATAACGGCTTAATTGGATGGTCTGGATTTTTCAAATTAAGGCCAATTTTTCATGAGGTTAGTAATGTCGATATGAACTGATTTTTTTTTGTGAGGATGGCACAACTGTATGGAAAACTCATGGTGCAATTGGATTGTCCAAAAATGATCCCTCTGTGGGCCCTACCACCGAGTGTAAGAAATGGGTGTAGCTCTAGACAAGCTCTATATATATAGACACATATCTCGAGATCATCCTTACAAAAGAAATCAACACTTTCTGAAACTTCTAACCTTATTAAATGTGGAGTTAAAGTTAATTGTGAAAATGTATAGTTTAGGATATTTCAACTTGTAATCCACTTTTCATTAGGCTAGAAATGTCAGAATGGGCAGATTTTTTGTAGGTTGATATACATGACGAGAATAATATCTTATCAAAAATCATCTCTTAAGTCATATGCATGTGAGCCCCATAACCATTTGTCATTTTATTTGTCACAAAAGCCTTTGTCATTTTATCCCAACTATTGTTTGCTAAACAGATTCACGCCGCCTCCAAACTAGGCATGATATGACTTATAAAAAAAAATTAAACATGAAGTGGATTTAGCATTCCAATTTAGACCATTAGACTTTGACAATTTAAACTGTGATTTTAAAATTTGCCATTTTCGTTGTTTCTTCTCTGTGTGTAAGAAGTTTGGTAATCTCTTTGTCTCAAATATCTCCAATATTTTAAAATTCATGCCTCAACATTCTTATATTAAGATGTGGATGTTTTTTTTTTCTCTCAAAATAGCATATTTTTGTGACAAAGTTGACATTTATAATTGAATAATTAAAATGCTTTGGGCTTGAGCTTGTAACTTAATCGGTTGATGTTCTATACCTCAACCATGAGGTTGCAGGTTCAATTCTGGCTTATCCCTTGAAAAAGAACTTATTATTTAAATTATATGAAATTCCCCATTGTATATGTGAGACAGAGACCTGGAAAAATGCACGTGCTGTGCACCCAACCTCTATATGCCTATGATGTGCATATGATACATGTTGGACTATTTGTACCTGTCAATAAATTGAGTGCTACCTAAAACTTTACCCATATAGTGTGTGGTTGTGAGTTTCAAGCTTTGTGGCGGCTATTTAAATGATGACAATATTATGAGGATGTTTTTTTTATCAACTTAATATTAGGAAGTGTAGATAACATTCAATTACAAGTGTCTCCCATTGACATCCGTAGCGCCTCTATGTAGGTTATGCAGTGATAATCAAATCCTAAAGAACTTGGTTCTCACTTGCACATCTTACACAAACACAAACCTTCACCCGCATATACAAACCCCAATCCAACTATGAGATCACATAACATTAAATATAAGGTTCAGTAGATATATGGAAAATGGGTGCTTTATGTCTTTATTCCCAAAGGGATGATCTGCCAATTCATAACTACCCATGGACTTGAGTGGCTCAAAGAAGATGTGGTACTATTAGAAGACATGGGTTTCAGTTTCCATCTATTTCAGTACAGATACTTATATAACCACCCAATAAAGTAATACTGAGGCAAAATCCTTCATCATAGTAAGTTAGTTTCCAGTTAACATTTTACAAATATGTCCATAACATTTGAAAGTGTCCTAAATTGTATTTGGGGTATTTCTGGAAATAAGAAATAAGTTCTAAATATTGGTTAGGCTACAATAACATATGGAATACCTACCTAGGACCTTGCTTTGCTGCATATCCTATTTTTTTCTTCGTTATTGGGGATTACTATTTCCAGAGAACATTTTACTTCTTCCAGAGCATCAATGTTTCTCCACTTCAATAATGCTTCTTCCAGAGCAATTTTGCTTCATCTGCTACAGTGAAAAAACAATGATGAGAGAGATTTTGAAGTCTCTTGATTCCACTCTATTTTAACAGGTTCCAAGGTGAAAGAGACCTCAAAATTAGGTCCTCGTCCGGAGAAGCCTATTGAGATTTATGAATTTGAAAGGTACTTTCTTTCACTTTGTCATGTTAATTTCTTTGTGCATTCACTGGAGTTAGGAGGTATTGATGGATATGATTTTTTTCCCACGAGTTTTAATAAACCAACTATTTGTGATGAAATAAGACTGAATGCATATGTTGCTTGCCTCAAATATGGATTATCGTGGACCATGTGGAAACTTCAGCTGTCCCTTTTGTCGGAAGGTAATGTCAGGGTCTCCATTCATTAAACATTCACATATTTTTGCTTATAGAGCTTTGGTTTTTCTTTTCACTTCATTTCCTTGTGAAAGATATGTGATGGACCTGAGATCCCAATGGACCTATGCCCTGTACCATATACACTCAGTCTTACCAACTCATCAATCAGGACTGTTCAAATTCTTGGTTAGCTCTTGCTCTTGGATGGGGCACATCTGAAAAATGAGATGGACTGGACACTTGTTACTGCCCTATGTATGAA
Organism: Euptelea pleiosperma; assembly: GCA_035048495.1. Taxonomy (NCBI): domain Eukaryota; kingdom Viridiplantae; phylum Streptophyta; class Magnoliopsida; order Ranunculales; family Eupteleaceae; genus Euptelea; species Euptelea pleiosperma. The sequence continues at coordinate 33,532,276 of CM068544.1, read as the reverse complement.
CTATTCTCTTCTTGAGTGTTAATCTTATTCCTTTAGACATCAAATTTTACCTTTAGATGAGAAAGTTACGATCCTTCAATCATTGCGAATCTTGGGCTATGCCCCATACAAGAGGTGGTCCACTGGTTGCAGCCATATTTTTCTTTGTCAGAAGGTATTCAGATGCCTTAATTTTGATAGCAATAAAAAGCTTGTTCAACTAGCTTTTCAATGGGACCTAGATTACACAGTCTAGACATGAATTAAGTGAGTTATGGACAAATGTGGAGATGGTACAGGTCCGGCATTATGTACCCTTTTTCTTGGTGGGTACAACCCATTTTATATGTCTAGACATGGAGTAGGATGTCATGAATTGACATCATTGAAATCTCAGTACGGAGGAATGATATTTATGTCTCACTTTGTTATTCCTTGACATACCTTGAGTTGTGGATTTTGGCAGTTATAGGGCTGGGATAAGTTGATTAATACCTTTGTGACTAGTAATGTGGCTATTAGCCTTGGGGCCTACACCCGGATGAGTTAAGGGTTGATTTTTGGTGAGGTATGTTCTTCTTAGCATAGATATCATCCTCACAAAAAAGGACATTTTGAAACTTCTAACCCTATCAAATGTGGAGCTAAAGTTAACGGTAAATTCTAAAAGCTTGCCAAGAGTAGGGCTGGGATAAGTTGACTAACGCTTTTGTCACTGACATAACGACTAATGGTTGTGGGGCCCACACATGGATGAGTTCATGGTTTTAAAATTCGATGAAATTCGGCGAAATTCGACCGAAATTCGCCGAATTTTGAATCACCGAATTAAAGTGTACATGCAGTAAAAAAATTACAAAAAATTGCCAAAACTTCGCCGAATTAATTCGCTTAATTCGACAAAATTCGGCTAATTTCTCGAAGTTTAGCCTTTTTCAGTACAAAAATTCGCCGATTTAGAGAAGTTTGGAGAATTTTTGCCGAAATGTTTGTAAAACACACTGATTTTTAAGGATTTGATAAAACATGCATGTTAAAACACTTATAACTCACTATATCATAAAAACAACTAATTAGAGGAACCTAAGCAAAATTAATATCGTTTCACTCAAAAAAAAAAAAAATATCGTTTCACCATATTGACACAAGTATCAAAAGTTTGAGATTATTTTTTTAAGCAAGTACTAAGATACTAAGTCATAAACTCATAAGCAGTACAACACACATTTTTGCAATTTTTGTACTAAAAAGGCTAAATTCCAAGAAATTAGCCGTATATGATAAAACAAGCGTAATAAAACACACTGATGTTTAAGGATGTGATAAATGGGCACGATAAAACACTTATAACTCATCTTAAAAAAAATTCAAATACTCTAGATAATTGCGTCAATATGAGAAACGATATTAATCTTGCTTAGATTGCTCCAAATGGTTTTTTTTATGAGATGAGTTATAAGTGCTTTATTATGCTTGTTTTATCGTATCCTTAAAAATCAGTGTGTTTTACCAATGTTTTGGCAAAAATTCTCCAAACTTCTCTAAGTTAGCAAAGTTTTACAAAAGTTCTCTAAATCAAATTGAACTTCCCCGAATTAATTCCGAATTTTAACTGACCGAAGTTCAAGGCGAAGTTGAAGTTTAGAACCTTGGATGAGTTAATGGATGATTTTTGGTGGGTTATGATTCACCATATAATATTTTTGTATTATGGATTATACCTAGGTAAGTTGGACTCAAGGAAATCCATTTAAAAAAAATTGGGTGAAATCCAAGACATGATTCCTCATTTTATGTCTTAGCTTGGAAACATATGATTGGAGACTTGGATTTAAGTCAAATAATCTTAAGACTTGACCCCAGCTATTAGTACATGTAGGATATAAATGACTATGGGCATTAATTCTTGTGTTACCAATATTCTTTCCTTGGTTTCAACTATTAAAGACTTTTTGAAATGATTTTGCCCTATATTTATGACGGGTAATTTATTTTACAAACAGTTTGCCACATTAAGAAGTTTTAATTTGCTAGAGATAATTAATTTTATTTTTCATTAGTTCAATTTATTGTGTGGGTATTAGTAATTTATTTATTTTCCATAAATTGACGAGATCTTGTGGGAATTGAGAAATTGGAGGGATATTAGGACATGGACATGTTTGGTATTTTTGCTTTCCTCTTAAAAGGGTATGGATATCAAATTTTAAATTGTTTAATATATTGATAGACCCCCCTACGGACATTCAATCCTACTTTTAGAGGGTTTTATAATTTAGAGAGATGTTGTGCTCTACATTTATTAATCTCACAAGATTCCACTTTGGAGCCTTAGTCATCTAGCTTCAGTGAGAGTTTCCCTCTTCTGAAGATTTTAAGGAGGCGAGGTCATCCAAGGTACATCAATTGGAGGTTATGCCCACTGTTTGACGACCAGGGCACCACTTATTTGTCTTGGTCCATCAACAGTGTTATGATCATTTGAAGATGGGAGTTAAAGATCCAAAATGTATTGATGATCGTATCTCTACTATCTACTATCTAAGCTAATTTACTCTAACTTTAACTAGAATAATTATTCTTCTTCATTGATTGATTCCTCTCAATGGGCTTTACATCCTATTTATTACCTTCATAAGATAATTATAGAATTAACAACCAAATCTTGGAGATCATTGTCTTCTACAAGTTCCAAAATAAGATAACCTAAATAAGGAAACCTATCAAACATAGACTCTTACTAAACTTGAAGTCCTACCAAACTTAGACCTAATTCAATTAAGAAACAATCCTATCTAATGGTGCTACTATCGTGGGATCGTATCAAACTGACTTTTTTTAGTAAGAGATAAGAGCCTAAGCCCCTTCTAGTTTAGTTGTTTTTGAAGTATATTAGAAGTTTGCATAGGGATGCTTTTTTTACTTTTTGCTTACCATTTCTTCCATGTATTGTATATGGTGGGCCAGGTCCATTGAGGATGTTCGTATCAAACTGACTTTTCTTTGTAAGAGATAAGAGCCTAAGCCCCTTCTAGTTTAGTTGTTTTTGAAGTATATTAGAAGTTTGCATGGGGATCCTTGGGTTTTTTACTTTTTGCTTACCATTTCTTCCATGTATTGTATATGGTGGGCAAGGTCCATTGAGGATGATGGATCTCAGGTGCATAATATATGCCTTCTTTCTTTATTTTGCATATATTAGAGTTGACTGACATTTTAATTACTGTCCAGGTTAGGGAAATTGTGGCTATTTTGGATCTTGATGTTTTGTTTTATCCTTGCCCAAGAAATGGTCCAAACTTTCGTCCCAAGGTTGCTCAAATGGGTGGAAAGCAGCAGTTCCCTTACATGGTCTGATTGCATTCCTTATCTTTTGTAACAGTGCTTGGAAAACATTTTTAGAATTATAGGGGCAGATTAAACAAGTGTTTTTATTTATTTATTCTACAAGTAAATAACTGTTTTCTTGTTGCACAATATCCATAAATAGTATGATGCATATAATGATTCACCAGCTTCCACCCACACTAGTCATGGTTGTTTTCTGTTCATTTCACTCAATTTATATATTTTCATCTTGTGATTCCGAGCTACGAGAGCTAAGTTATTTCAATGTATTATTTGTGTTTCGAAAATATTAGGTCAATGATTTTATATAAATTACATTCAGTATTCTATAATCTAAGTTAACGGGTTTCTTTATTCTGTTGTCATCCAGTAGGGCCATTAAAGTGGACCCTTGTTACTGACCAACCTCTGCCAATTTGAATTTTGTGGATAGTATAAGTCTCGTGGTAGCATCATGCATTTTACTACATAGTTGAGCTCAACTTATTTGAATAAGAAGATGCTTCAAATGGGAGCTATAGGAGCTACGCCTCTAAACTTTTCTTCGATTGCAGGTGGATCCAAACACAGGAGTTGCAATGTATGAATCAGACAATATAATTAAGTATTTGGTTGAGAAATATGGTGTGTTTTCTTATCCCTTCAGAACTTTCATGGAGTTTATTTATTCTGCTGATTGTTTATTGAGCCTTTAATCCAAGAGGGCCACTTATTATCTGTATTGTAAATTATTTTACTTAGATAATGTTAAGCCAAATATGTTTTTTCATTTGGTGAGAAGAAGAAATTCGGAAAGTTCATCCTCTGAGAGAATTTTGAGAAGTTATTATTCGTCTATGTAACAAGGATACGGCTGTTTTCCCATTTTTGACCATGTCGAACGTGGATATGTGTCTCAATACGTCCTGACAAACATCCTGACATGTCACTTTAACCCTTTGTTTTTATGTTTTTCCTAAATAAGTGATTTTAAAAGAAGGCTGGTGTGTTCCATTCTCCATGTACTACTTTATTAAGTTGTTAAACACAACTATAGTTGTTTAATAGTCTTCCTTCTTATAATCTACTTATAACTTCTAAGTTATTGGATAGCTCTATTGTGTATGGACATGTTTTCTTTTACTTTCCATATATTTCTTTTCTTTTTTATTAATTTTAAACTATTATACTATTATATTATGAACTTTTGTACGGAAGTGTCTGCAATTCGGGATTCTCGAAGGTGCCTAATCAGACACCTCATATCTGAATATGTAATTGTTGCATGGTTCTACGGGATCTTTTCCTGGTCAGGATTATTTCTGTTCTTTCTATTTGCTATTAAGTATATTCATGATTGGTTATTGGTTGGCTTCTTCATCGGCACTATATTTGGTTTGAGGATAGTTTATTTTTTTAAATGACTTTTATCAGTTTATGCTTTATCCTGCCCCTACTATGGTCCACTACTGTCTTTACTTTTACCTGTTGACCTTGATTTGTGTAGGCGATGGAACTGTCCCGTTGATGTTGTCACTTGGGCTACTAACTGTAAGCTTTTACTTTTTGCTGAATCTGACTACATGTAGCTCTATGCTTTTGTTTCTTATTTGATCATCATTAATTTGTAGAAAGGAGATTCTTTACAGCCATATTACACATTGCTCACAGACTTTTATTGCAGACTTTAACTGCGGGACTTGCCATGATTGGTCGCATACGGAAGGTAAGATAGTTTGATCCTTGTTCAGTTTTAGTTTCTCAAAATGTTTAGACAATGGTCCTTTTAATGTTTCATTACCAAAGAAATAAATCTAGATGGAATCTTTCTAGACAGTACCGTAAGTTATTCAAGTTCATTCTTGATTGGTTTATGCTACTATACAAACCACTTTGTTTCCAATATTCCGTAAAAGTAATGGTTCAAAATTTTCCTAAATTCCTGAACCATTGTTAACCATTGCTGTTTGTTTCTTTTTGCAGGGAACTTCATATACTCCTTCAAAATTGCCGCCTAAACCACTTGAATTATGGGCGTATGAGGTTAGATCTCATAGATTTAGAACATATCTGATGTTCATAGTTCTCTACTTGTAGTTCTTAATTGAGGTGCTAGTTCAAATATAAACTTCCATGCCTTGGGTCTTTCCTGTTTTTACTGTAACATAGTTTGGCTACCAGATATATTTTGATCTATGATATAAACATGTACTGCTCCTTCAGGGTTCCCCCTTTTGCAAAATTGTACGCGAAGTTCTGGTTGAGTTAGAGTTACCACACTTAGTTCGCAGGTAAATCTTTTATGTTCTGAAGGTATAAGTGATTCAGTGTCTAATTTACCACATTCTCATGCCATTTTTATGGGTTAGTCACCATATCTTTTAGTATTTGGAGTCTAGCTGTTATATTATGCCTAGTGAGTTATTAAGCACATATGTTTAACTGGTATTTTTGTTATTTGTAAATTGTGATTTGATTCCTAGCCCTTTTACTTTGGGAAGGTAAAATAGAAGTACTAGGATGAATCTTCATTGCCTTATAAATTGAAACAAATCCTCTTTCTTACAGGGAATTCTTATGGCTTGTTATAATCTGAAAGTCCCAATAAAATCAAGGCTTGAACCTTGGCTACACCATCACCAAGGGGTAATTTATCAACAACGCAATTGTTAAAGGAACTATTTCTCACCACTAAAAGCACCAATCGATACTGTAGTAATCAGGAATAACAAAATCAAGTTCGACATCAGTGATAAACACTGCTGCCATGATCCCTTCGCTGACATCAACAAGATAAATGCCAGAGAGATATAAATTATGGCTTAACAAATTTTGGATTGTGGCCCAAACAAGTTGTCTACCAATACCATCACAGATATGGTTCCCACTTTTGTAAACTTCTCATAACTACCTTTTGTTATTCTAGGCAACTCTTGATAAGTCCCTTTAAGGAGACCTTCCTCTCAGAAACAGATGGAAGAAGAAATAGGGAATCTAGAAGAGAGAAGGAATGAGACTCCCTTCTGTTTTCCTCCTCAAAAGAAGCCGCTTTCTATCTTTGAGCCAACTCCTCACCCTCCTCTGCCGCCTCAAACTTTTAATAATAACTTTGAGGTAATAAAACTGGGGGAGCAAGCCACATGTCAATCTGGTCATTATATGACAAGGTCAGTTGGGCAAGACCCATGGTTCAAAATCTCGTTCCATCTCATTCCATCTTGGTTGAGACTTCTCGTCTTGGTAGTGTACCAAAAAGCTTGATTTAAGTACTAAAACTATTTTAAAAGCTTATTTTCATGGTATGTGTGTTTTATAAGACTTGTAAGTGCTAAAAAATATATTTGTATGCTAATTAAGCATTTAAAAATGGTTTAATATTATCGAACATTTACAATTTTTTAAATCGTCTTGTTCTGTCTCATTCCGTCTCAGTCGAGACGTCTCATTCCGTTAGCTTACTGAGATAACGAGACTGAATGATATTTTAAAACCTTGGCAACACCTGTGAGGTGCCCAGCAAGGAAATGACAAAGTACTAGGCCCGATGATGCTATGGACAGTGAGACAATGGCCGATGGGGTGGGAACTGACTCAAAGATGGTAGATAGTATAAAAACCAGACCTGTTATCCATTAAGTGAAGATGCGAAGTATTCTTTTTCAAGTCATTGCAGTTCAATGATGATCTTTATAGGAAACATAGTATTTTCAAGTTATTTTATCTTTTTAAAGTTCTGAGAGCTAATGAAGTTTCTCGTTTGGACATTAGTTTCTTTCTTAACAGAATTATTCTAGTTTCTAGGACAGCTTCCTTCAAAGCCTAAGCTCTTTATGCTTCTATTTTGGTAGTTCTTTTAGATATCCTGGATCCATTGTTCTAAGATGAATTTGCATTGCAGCTGTGCTCGTGGCAGCCCAAAACGACAAATATTGTATCAGAAAACAGGACATTTTCAGGTCTACTTTTGCATTTCTTACTGTTCTAAGTTTTATGGATGCAATTTGTCTTTATTGTTCATATAATGCCATCATATCCTTTACTTTTGAATTGCATATTGATGAATTATATAAAAGGATGCTATCATTGTTTTCCTTGTTGGACAGGCACCTTATTTAGAAGATCCCAATACTGGAGTAAATATGTTTGAAAGTGCAGAAATCGTAGACTATCTGAGGGCAACTTACGTTCTTCCATAAGCGCAGCTTGCCTAAAGCTTTTGAGGTTATTGTAGTTTTTAAATTTTATGTGTATATTTGCATGTGCTTTTTACATTTTACTTGTAAGCATATTGTTATGTATCCTCTTGTGACAAAAGAGAGGGCTTTTACTCACGCAGGTATCCAATATCTTCATTTTTCTCCAATTGAATAAGACCCTCGAAACTCAGTGTATTAGTAAAGTAGGTTGCTTACCTACACATGCAACCTATGCTTCAGGCTGATTTCATCCTTCATGATGTCTAAACTCCTTCATTATTGAGTTTTAGCTCTGTTATTTTATTCTCACTTTTGCTTTGAATTTTGAAATTAAGATTCGTGGACTCAGCAGTAGGGCTGCAACTTGGGCGGGTTGGGTTGGGGGTCAACCCTAGCCGAACCCAACCTTAAAGGCCGTGAACCCTAACCCAACCCTAACAAGTTGATTGAGTTGGTCAATTTCTTAATTTTTTTTATTGGTTGGGAAGGTTGTTAAAAAAAATTTCATATTAAAATAATTTATTGGTCAATACAATAACCTTTATGCTAACCATTAAATAATAGCTACATTTCCAACACCTAATGAAAGAAAACATGATATTTTCATAATAAGGGAAAAGTTCATTAAGTCAAATGAATGATAAAAGTTCCTAAAGAAATAACTAAAAATGATTGTCAAAGAAAACACGATTTTTTAATATCAACCGATCACATAAAATACAAAAATGTAGTTTCAAGGGCATTTTGTAATCTCAAACAAGGATTGTAGTTTGCTAAGGACAAACATACATGGTTGCTACATTTGCCAAAATGTAGTGTGGATGTTTGTTGGTATTGGATTTGGGTTGGGTCGGCCTCAACCCTAGTCCAACGACTCCAACCCGTTATGATCGGGTTACAAAATATCCAGCCCGAGTCCAACCCAAGTTCCGAAAGGACTAACCCAATCCAACCCAACCCAAACATCGGGTTCAACCTGTTGGGCTCGGGTTGAGCCCACCCAAGTTGCAGCCCTAGTCAGCAGTATATTTTAAAGGGTCTTGCTACCTCACGGCAGACTGAAAAAAATAAAAATTGTGGGGTTGAGGTTATGGACTGTGGGAAAATTTGTGGGGTTGACTGTGGGATAGGCAATGACTTTATTTACAGGCAAAATGACTATTTTACCCTTTACGGTTGTTGCTCGTGGATTGTGGATCTCTAGAATCCAATGGTCAATGGCCTCAACCACACAACTATTTTTGAGTCTACAGTGGGGTAGCATTTAAGCATTTTTCCTAAATTATGTAATAGGATCTGTTTCGATTTGCATTATAAACCTATAGTTAGTACATAGAAAATTTCAAGTAAAAAAGGTGGAACTCATCATTCATGATAAATGCTAATTACATAGAATGAGTGAAATGTTAGAGCTTGACACATGTCTGACAAGGGTAATTCACCCATTTAGAAGAATCGCTGAAACATAAATATTAGTTCATAATAAGTGGGAACCTAGAAGTGTGTGGTTGGTGTGGTTTTTGGGCCGTCTGCAGCATTTGGAGGGTTGGGAATGAGTTGACTGGCTTTTGTGTGCAGTAGACAGTTTTTCCCTAGTAGGCGCATCAATGTGTGTTGAAATCGAATGATTTTGTTGCTAAGATTCCATCATCTGGTAAAATGTCAGGCACTAGAGTTTGGGAAGTTATGGTCCTCACTTTGTGGGATTTGGAGGATATGTAAGTTGTCCCCATTCACCTTTTCTGAGGAATCCCTATCCATGCTTTGAAGCTAATAAGAAAAGAGATGTCATCTGATCTGGTATTAGTCTACTCTACCCATTTTGTGGCAGAAAGTGTGGAATATTTCCCATCAATATTCGACCCACATTCTACCTTTCTATAAAGGAATGCCTTTTACTGAATGGTGGAACAGGGTATCTGATTCCTTTCTCTTTGGGAAGGAACAAGCTTCTACAAGCTTCATCTATTTATCTTCATTTTTTTTTTTTTTTTTGTTCTTTTAATTCAGTTCCATCGTTTTGTTTATTCAGATTCTTAGACTATTAAAGCATTACAAATTTAAAATGTGTGCTATATGATATGAGTTCATCAAATGCCGGATTGAACCTGTGACCTCAGATGATGAGACCGCCTTATCTTGTTTGCAGTTCAGATCCTAATTATTAAACTCGCAATTGATTTATGAATTAATCACTTTTAGGTGGTAGATGTATTATACAGATGAACATATTAACAAATATGAATAATTTACGATTTTATAGGGGTTCACGAATAGAACACGATATAACTTTTTAATGATTAATTATGCCGATTTAAATGGGTTCCAAAACGATGAAAAGAAGGATTAAAAAAAATACCAATGGTCCCAACAGACCCTACCCCGGTTTGCTCTCATGTCTTTCGCCCATCTCACCTCCCTCCTTCCCTGTGCAATCCGTAACCCGCCACCTCATGACTCTATCTGCAAGTTGTATCTCTCTCTCTCTCTCTCTCTCTCTCACAGTTGGACCCACACAACCTCAACACAGTGACCAGACCTTCAACTCTAGTCTTTCTCACACTTAACAGTTTGCACTTCACTTTTAATTTGTAATTAATTTAACCGCAGTATGTTACCCCACACAAATTCAGATTAACCGTTTAGCCATTGGTCGAATAGGAACTTGTCAATAGTCTTGAATTTTAACCCCTTCTTAGTCTTATACACATTTATATTTTAGTTATGAATTTTTGGATAATAGACGAATTATAAACACGAACAAATACAATTACAAACTTTTGCCGTTGATTGAATTTTTGTTCAATTTTTTTAAGCTTGGAGCCGAATTATACTCAAACTTTTGCCATATCCAAACTTAACAACTAGGGTTCAGAATGATCTATCCGGGTCACAGTTTGTTGCGAAACTAGAGAGTAGTGTGTTTGGCAACTTAATTCGCTAATGAAACTTGCAGAGGTTTCAGGGACTTAACTGTGGTTGAGAGTTGAGACTTGTATGTTGATCATTCGGGTATGAGGTCTGATCCCACTGGACCCCAGGTGGTTTTTTCATATTAATTAATTTTCATGGGGTCCAAATAGAATGATTGTTGAGTCCATGGGTCTGCAAAATTATTGAACTTGGCCATCACATTCATGCATCTCTTAAGCCATATTTGAGCATTTTATGAGTCAAACATCTCTGCTACCTGTAACAAAAGCGACTCGACTGTGACCACTCACATTTCTTGTCAATTTTCCCCAAAAAGTATCCCAATATTTCTACTACTTATTTCTCTGTCCCTATGGGAATATATATCTTCAGACACTCACCTAAAGAGCTAAACATTGATGAGGGACCACAGTTTAAGCCACATGGCATATTCTTAGAGACTACTGACTGTATGAATGTTTGGCCCATCCCTAGGTAGATCTACGTACCAAAAATCGTCCTGATTAGTGATTTCTGACCTTTAGATCTGAGTACCCCAAATAATGCTTGAAATCCACGGTGAAAAATAAACCACGGAAAAGACTCTAATCCAACAGCTGAGTTGGTAAGGTTGTGGGGGAGTTGCACCCACAGACCTGGGATCGAGTCTTTGGGGGTAATTCCCAAAGACCTGGGTTCAGTCCTATCTTATCTTGGCGGGGTTAGGGGGGAATAATATATGTTATCTTATCAAATAGAAAAAAAAAAAAAGCTAGTGGTGGACAATACTGTGCCAGGTGGCTCATCCTATGGTCGGTCATCAACCTTGATGAAGCTCCTATAATCACTCACATGCAATGCACATGCCGCCCTCTAGTGTGTATATATATATATAGTTTTCGAGCAAAACTATTCTGCAATGCAATGGTTGTCAGAACATGCAAAATGCTAGAATCCAACAGCTAGAAATCACCCAAAGAAAAATGTTCGAATCACAACGGTCATATATCACTAATCAGGCAAATTTTAGGTTTCTTGGTCCATTGAGTGGTGGATGCTCTCAAAAACTCATGAGGCCAATGAACAAAAGTGTGCCAGGTGGCATATTTAGGTGAAATACTTCTTATTTTCAGTAGAAGGCTGTACAACTTCACTGTGCAAGAGCAGCAAGACCCCTGACCGATATAAAATATTCCGAAACAGCTCCTTCATTACTAAAATTTCTAAACTAGACCCCTGCTTTTACGATAAGTGGGGTGACAACGTAAAACACGATCTTCACTCAAATTTCCAAATCAGGCAGTTGGGTGAAAATGTAAAACACGAACTTCACTTGATCATCACGTGTTTTGCACACGTCCTCCACTAACGGTGTTACGAAAAATGCCTATTGATTGGATGGCTACAGTTATCTGATGACGTTTTTATTTTTTTGGGTTATTTTCTGATCTGGTCCATTATTTGGAATATGAATGGGAAGTGGCAAATGGTGGGTCCCAGTTTGTGTACGCCTTTGAGTCTTCAAAAGATTGAGAGCATGTGGATCACTTATATTTGCAATGGAAAGGCATCAAAGAGACTTCTGATGTTACACCACCGGGAGTGTAGCGTAGGTCTTAATGGGTCGGTTCACAGAACAAGTAGATTTAGAACTGGATCCAAGAAATATCCGGATCTTCCGATCCATCGGGTATTGGATACCTTATGTTGTATGAATAAATATACTAAATCACAGAACTTATTATAGATTTCAGTTCCGAGTATTGGTTTTTGGTTCTTTTAAGATCCGGTTCTGAATAAACTAGAATTGAAACAAACTAAGATAATCAAGATCGATTCTTATCGGGTATGGGTTAATCGGGTACATACCCATTGACAGCTCTAGGTTAGTACGTGGGTCCCAGCCACCTGAAACACAAACCATGGGTCTCTTCGGGGGTTGTGTTTGTTTTTTAACAAAAAAAAAGCTGAAGTTCTTCTCCGATCAGTCGTGGGGTGCGCGGCGCCCACTGTTGTCTTGTGTGTTGTGTCACGTAATTGTATGTATCTCGTGAAAGTTGGGTCTTACAGGGAATTCCAAGAGATCACGGAGTGGAAGATGACAGTTTAAAGAGCATATGAGAACTATTTGAATACAGTTACTGAGGCGTAAATTGTATTTTTAAGCCTGCTTCCTTTAATTTACAAATGCTAGTAGGAGGCCATTTAATCATTTCGGGTCAGGTTATTCTTACAAGCCTTATCGTGACACCCATTTTTACACGGTTCCATGGGGCCCACGAAGAAATTAGTGGAGGGCATGGATCATCCTGAACAAAAAATAGCCGATTCATCTCCATGTGGGCGGTGGGCCACATGGAGTCGGTGTAAAATTTGTTGTCAAATAATCTTGGTAAGAATATCTTGAACAATTATAATGCCCTTTATCCCCTAATTAACCATTAATATTATTTTGGAAAATAAAAATAAAAAATATGATTTTAAAATTTTCTCGATTATATTGTGCCTTGTTACAAAAATAGCGAGACATAACCTTGTAAATGTCAAAATTCAACCTAGCAAAAGGTATTAAAAATGTAAAAAGTGCTCATGTGTTCCCATTCCATTTTTTGATAAACCTACTTAAAAATGGACTTAATGTTAATAACGGACACGTATAAAAAAAAAATTATTTTGACCTTTTCTTGAATATGTTGTGACCTGTTATAACAGCCGGACATAATTAACTTGTAAATGTCTAGTTTAAACCTTGCAAAAAGCTATTAAAAATGTACAAAATGCTCATGCATTCCCATTTCATTTTCCGATAGAAGTATTAAAAACGGACTTAATATTAATAACGGCCATTATAATATTCTTTTATGCCTTATTTTAATTATCGATGTTATTTTGAAAAAAAAAGTTTCAAAAATTAAGAATATTTTGACCTTTTCTTGATTATGAAACCTTGAAAAAGGTATTAAAAATGTAAAAAAAAAGAAAAAGAAGTGATTATTTTTCCACATTCCATTTTTTGTTAAAATATATTTCACAATTCAATTGGTCTCAAAAGTAATTTTTACAGGGTTGACCGGACAATCAAGAGTCTCCTGTTATGGGTTTAGAAATTATGATAATCAATTGAACGATCCAGATTTCATGAGCATGTAAACCAATGGATAGACCTAGACCTAATAAACCTAATCCTTAATTTCACGGCACTTCGGTTATGGTGCATGGTGACACATCATGAACTGGCACAGATATCAAAAAAACGTTGGCAGAGTGTGCAAGAAAAATAAGATAACAAGACCAATGGACGGCTCAGATTGATCTGGTCACGAAAAGGACACAAGAGGGGTGTAATTGCAAGTTTCTCAAAAGGTGAAGGGGTAAGACTTAAATTCAAAATTAAGAAAGACGTCCATGTCTTAAGCCTTAACTCCTATTGAGGACTAAGTTTAAGATATAAAAGGACAACAAACAAACATCTAGCATGTCTTAAACCTTAAAGCTAGTTTAAGATGATAAATAGGTTTGGGACAACAACCTATGTGATCAACATCATATAAGAAGGTTCTCACGATAATCAGCGTACTCCTCCGAAGGTCTCGAGGAAACACGACTAACTTTAGCGAGATTTCTCTAAATTTAGCGGAAAGTTTGTCGGTGAAACCTCACCACAATTTCATCAGCTTAGATCTACTGGCAATGGCTGCTCGAAACACCATTTTTTTCGTCGGAATTGCGATATTGTTCGCTGCCACTTTGACAGAACGTAAGAACACATCAATTGTTGTTGTTGTTGTTTTGATGACGATTTACTATTGATGTTGTTGTTTTTGGTTTCAGAGCGTAACTTGAATTTTAGTTATAGTGGGGCGAATGGACCGGACAAATGGGGAAGCTTGAATCCAGCTTACGCTGCGTGCTCGAATGGGAAGTTGCAATCCCCCATAGATATTGTGAAGAAGGATGCTGTCTTTAATAAAAATTTGGGACCCTTAACCAGAAATGACAATCCCACAAATGCTACATTAATCAACCACGGCTACAATATCGGGGTTTGTTCTTCGTCTTCCACCAAACAAATTTATGAAATTTATAAAAAAAAAAAAAAAAAAAAAAAACCTCCGAGCCTATTAGAGCACCCCACTTAGTCCCCGAAGCACGATAATCACCCCTTCCAAAGGAGCCGGGTACCGGGAGAATTAATGTGAACTGAGCTACTTATTACCCTACTCTTTAAAGGGGTGACCCTAAGGAGAGTTGAACTCAGAACCTCATATTTTTGGAGTTGAGTCCTGTCCACTCGCACTAAACCCGATATCAACTGTATTAATACAATGACTTTCTTCTTGAGAAAGTCCAAATATTAGGCATCATAATTTATCTAATAAAAGAAACCTGATCGTTAATTATGAAGGGCATTTCGGTCTGTTTTGCAGTTGCTATTTGGGCCAGGTGTCGGAAATGCAATTATGTATGAGAAGAACTATACCCTAAAGCAAATGCACTGGCATTCACCATCTGAGCACACAATTGATGGAGTCCGGTAAGCCTCACCATCTGATTCAATGTTCTGAAAACCAACCCCCCTGGTCATCGAACCGGACAGGTTTTTGAAAGAAAATAAATGAAAAACGAAATAATAGAAGTGCGATATTATTCAATGGGAGCTTTTCTTCTTATATTTATAGGATTTTGAAATCTAATTAAGCATTTTTTATAATTGTAGTTTTCCATTGGAGCTTCATCTGGTCCACAAGGCTACTGATGGCAGCCTTGCGGTGGTGGCAATCCTTTACCGACTTGGTGACCCTGATCCAGTTATCTCTCAGGTATATGCCAAATCACCCATTTATGGATAATATTGATTCTCTCAAGTGGTGTTTGGCTACAAAGCTAAACTTGTGCAAAGGGATTGGTATAATTCTGGTCCTATGCAACATAGACCTAGTGACTAAACTTGGCCCCAAAAGACTAATGACTTTTCGGTCATGCAGATGAAGGATTATATAGATGAGCTGTCTAAGGAGACGTATGCGGGCCATGAAGCAGCTCAGATTCCTGTCGAACTCGTGAAAACTAAACTTTTGAAGCGCAATACTAAAAAGTATTTCAGATATGTGGGTTCTCTTACCACTCCTCCGTGCACTGAGCAGATTGACTGGAGTATCCTCGCGAAGGTATATTTCTACCCTTCAGTTATATACATACATACATACATACATACATACATACATATGACTTCCTTTTCTATCAATGTAGGTGAGAGAGATATCCGAGGATCAGATAGCTACTCTACAAGCTCCATTGGACATGACATGCAAAAAGAACTCGAGGCCCTTACAGCTATTGAACGGGCGATATGTGGAGCGATACAACAAGAAACGCGACCACTAAACTTGTTTTACATGTTTAGTCATAAAACCTGCCATGATGCCACAACCAATATCATGTCAACATCAATGTTTGTAGTACTAGTTGTAGCTAGTACATAGTTATATCTGAAAATAACCAGCTCATTGATGTATCTATGTATTTGGTACTAGTGGGCCGCAAGTGTTGTACGTGAGTGATTGTGGGGTTATGAAAATAATTGGCATAATGTGATTAAGTTGTTATTAAAGAACTATTTCGGGATTATGAAAATAATGACATAATAAGTAATTAAGCCGTTATCAAGGAGTTATATTAAAAATAAGAATGATGACATGAAAAAATAATTAAATATTTATCAAGGGGCGGTATGAAAATTATAAATATAATTAATGACACGAGAATGGGTGATCAGTAATGAACCTGTTTAGGTTTTTGGTGGAGGAGCATTTAAAAAACTTGACTATGGTATTTTTTTACACGCAAAAGTGGCCAGATAAACGCCGTTTGGAAACCCAGGTTTTGGCTTTAAAATAAGAATAGAAGTAATAGATGTAATGTAATTAAGTGTTTTAGAGTTACTCCGGTTGAGCTTCATCAAGTTAACATGGCCAATGAAGGCAGCATCTCAAGGGTGGTGATCCTTTACGAATTCGGCATCCTCGAGATCCACTCCTCTCACGCAATTTCTAAGCTGCCAATTAGTTTGTTAGAAAAAAAAACATTCTCATATTTAAACAAGGACCAGGATCAGGGGACACAAATTTTGACACAAAATTTCACACCAAAAAATTGATGTCCACTAACGGTGTCTTGCACACGTCCTCCACGATATGATGTCCACTAACGGTGTTATAAAAAAAAAGGTCTTTAGATTGGATGGCTACAGTTAACTGACGACGTTAATTGGTTTTTTGGGTTATTTTCTAATCTGGTCCATTTTTTGGACTATGAATGGGAAGTGGCAAATGGTGGGTCCCGGTTCGTGCACGCCTTCGAGTCTACAAAAGAATGAGAGCATGTGGATCACTTATATTTGCAGTGGAAAGGCATCAAAGAGACTTCTGATGTTACACACCACGTGGACTGTAGCGTAGGTCTTAATGGGTCGGTTCACAGAACAAGTAGATTTAGAACCGGGTCCAATAAATATCCGATTCTTCCAACCCATCGGGTATTGGGTACCTTATGTTGTATCAATAAATATACTAAGACACGGAACTTATTATATATTAATTCAGTTCCGAGTATTGGTTTTGGGTTCTTTTAAGATCCGGTTCTGAATAAACTAGAATTAGAGCAAACTAAGATAATCAAGATCGATACCCATCGGGTGGGTATCGGTTAATCAGGTACGTACCCATTGACAGCTCTAGGTTATTCTGTGGGTCCCAGCCACCTGAAACACGAATCATGGGTCTCTTTGGGGGTTGTGTTTGTTTTCTTACAAAAAAAGCTGAGGTTCTTCTCCGATCGGTGGTGGGGTGCGCCGCCCACTGTTGTCTTGTGTCCTAATTAACCATTAAAATTATTTTGGAAAATAAAATATAAAATATTATTTTAAAAATTTTCTCGATTATATTGTGCCTTGTTATAAAAATAGCCGGACATAACCTTGTAAATGTCAAAATTCAACCTAGCAAAAGGTATTAAAAATGTGAAAAGTGGTCATACGTTCCCATTCCATTTTTTGATAAACCTATTTAAAAATGGTTTTAATGTTAAAACGGCCACTATAATATCTTTTATCCGTTTTTTTACATCAAAAAATAATATTATTTTGACTTTTTTCTGATTGTGTTGTGACCGGTTATAACAGTCGGACATATACCTTGTAAATGTCCAATTAAACCTAGGAAAAAGTATTAAAAATGTAAAAAGTGGTCATACGTCCTCATTCCATTTTTTCATAAACTTATTAAAAAATGAAGTTAATGCTAATAACGGACACTATTATATCCTCTAGCACTTATTTTACCATGTTAATGTTGTTTTGAACGGGGGCGAGTTGGACGTAGAGAGAGGGAGTAAGGCTGGTTGATTGGGGGTGTGTTTTTTTGCTTTTGTTTTGTTTACTTTGTTTATTGTCTTTGTCCTTTATCCGCTAATAAACCATTAATATTATTTTAAAAAATAAAAATAAAAATATTATTTTGACATTTTCTCGATTATGTTGTGACTTGTTATAACCTTGTAAATGTCCAAATTCAACCTAGAAAAAGGTATTAAAAATGTAAAAAGTGGTCACACGTCTCAATTTCATTTTTTGATAAAGCTATTAAAAAATGGGATTAATGTTAAAACGGCCACTATAATATCTTTTATCCGTTATTTTACATAAAAAATAATATTATTTTGACCTTTTCCTGATTGTGTTGTGACCTATTTTAAACAGTCAAACATAAACTTGTAAATGTCCAATTAAACCTAGCAAAAGTATTAAAAATATAAAAAGTGCTCATACGTCCTCATTCCATTTTTTGATAAACGTATTAAAAAACAGACTTAATGTTAATAACAAACGCTACTAAATCATCTAGCAGTTATTTAACCATGTGAGGGTGCCAGCTTGCTCAGTTGGTAAAGTTTGTCGGGGTGCTGATACTATAGACTTGGTTTCAAAACCTGCCTTCACAGAGTTTCTGATCTTTTAAAGAAAAAAAAAAAAAAAAAAAAAAAACAAACAAACAAACAAACGGCATTGTAATTTTGAATGGGACTAGTTGGTTCATAGGTAGAGAGAAGGGAGTAAGGCTGGATGATTGGGCGGTATGTTTTTCGTTTTTGTTGTTTGATGTCTTTGTCCTTTATCCGCTATTTAACCATTAATATTATTTTGAAAAATAAAAATAAAAAATATTATTTTGACATTTTCTCAATTATGTTGTGACTTGTTATAACGTCGAGACATAACCTTGTAAATCTCCAATTTCAACCTGGCAAAAGGTATTAAAAATGTAAAAATTGGCCATATGTCCCCATTCTTTTTTTGATAAACGTATTAAAAAACGGACTTAACGTTAATAACGGACGCTATTAAATCCTTTATCATTTATTTTAATTGCTTGGTAGGCTTTCTTAACCTCTAAGAGCCTCTTTTAATAAATAATTTACACTAATAAAAAAATAATTTTGACCTTTTCGTGAATATGTTGTGAGCCGTTATAACAGCCGGACATAATTAACTTGTAAATGTCTAGTTTATACCTCGCAAAAAGGTATTAAAAATGTAAAAAAGTGCTCATACATCCCCATTCCATTTTCTGATAAAAGTATTATAAACGGACTTAATATTATAACGGCCATTATAATATCCTTTTATCCCTTATTTTACCATTATCAATGTTATTGTGACAAAAAAAAAATTCAAAAATTAATAATATTTTGACCTTTTCTAGATTAATAAAGTATATTTCACCATTTCATTGTGACAAAAATAATTTTTGCCGGGTTAACCCCATAATCAAGAGTCTCTTGATAATGGGTTTAGAAATTATGATCATCATCAATTGGACGATCCAGATTTCATGAGCATGTAAACCAATGGATAGACCTAGACCTAGACCTAATAAAGCTAATTCTTAATTTCAGGACGCTTCAGTTACGGTGTATGAACTGGCACATACATCAAAAAAACGTTGGCAGAGAGTGTCCATGAAAAATAAGACAAGAAGACCAATGGACGGCCCAGATTGTCTGAGTCTGTGCAGCAGTAGCGTTGATCTGGTCAAGAAAAGGACATAAGAGGGGTGTAATTGAAAGTTTCTCGAAAGGTGAAGGGGTAAGACTTAAATTCAAAATTAAGAAAGAAAGACGTCCATGTCTTACGCGTTAACTCCTATTGAGGACTAAGTTTAAGATATAAAAGGACAACAAACTAACATCCATCATGTCTTAAACCTTAACGCTGGTTTAAGATGATAAATAGGTTTGGGACAACAACCTAAGTGATCAACATCATATAAGAAGGTTCTCACGATAATCAGCGTACTCCGAAGGTCTCAAGGAAACACGACTAACTTTACCGAGATTTCTCTAAATTTAGCGGAAAGTTTGTCGGTGAAACCTCACCACAATTTCATCAGCAGTAGTATAGTAAGTACCTATAAATAAAGGCATCCATTTTTTTCTCTCTTGCAGATAGATAGAGAGAGAAGCTTAGATCTACTGCAATGGCTGCTCCAAACACCATTTTTTTCGTCGGAATTGCGATATTGTTCGCTGCTACTTTGACAGAACGTAAGAAAGCATCAATTGTTGTTGTTGTTTTGATGATCGATTTACTATTGATGTTGTTGTTGTTGTTTTGATGATCGATTTACTATTGATGTTGTTGTTGTTGTTGTTTTGATGATCGATTTACCATTGATGTTGTTGTTGGTTTCAGAGCGTAGCTTGAATTTTAGTTATAGTGGGGCGAACGGACCGGACAAATGGGGAAGCTTGAATCCAGCTTTCGCTGCGTGCTCGAATGGGAAGTTGCAATCCCCCATAGATATTGTGAAGAAGGATGCTGTCTTTAATAAAGATTTGGGACCTTTAACCAGAAATTACAATCCCACAAATGCTACATTAATCAACAACGGCTTCAATATCGGGGTTTGTTCTTCATTGTCCACCAAATAAATTTTTGAATATTTTTTTTTTATAACCTCCGAGCCTATTAGAGCACCCCACTTAGTCCCCCGGGCACGATAGTCACCCCTTCCAAAGGTGCCGGAGTGTACTGGGAGAGTTAATCTGAACTGAGCTACTTTTTACCCTACTCTTTCCGAGGGGGTGACCCTAAGGAGAGTTGAACTCAGAACCTCATAGAGTCTGTTCACTCACACTGATCTGGATTGTTGATTATCGAGGGCATTTCGGTCTGTTTTGCAGTTGCTATATGGGCCAGGTGTCGGAAATGCGATTATGTATGACAAGAACTATACCCTAAAGCAAATGCACTGGCATTCACCCTCTGAGCACACAATTGACGGAGTCCGGTAAGCCTCATCCTTCATCTGATTCGATGTTCTGAAAACCAACCCGGTCATCGAACCGGACGGGTTTTTGAAAGAATATAACTGAAAAATGAATTAATAGAAGTGCGATATTATTCAATTGGAGCTTTTCTTCTTATATTTATAGAATTTTGAAATCTAATTAACCATTTTTTTTTTTTTTTTTTTATAATTGTAGTTATCCATTGGAGCTTCATCTGGTCCACATGGCTACTGATGGAAGCCTTGCGGTGGTGGCAATCCTTTACCGACTTGGTGACCCTGATCCAGTTATCTCTCAGGTATATGCCAAATCACCAATTATGGATAATATTGATTCTCTCATGTGGTGTTTGGTTACAAAGCTAAACTTGTGCAACGGGATTAGTATAATTCCGGTCCAATACAACATAGACCTTGTGATCCAAACTTGGCCCCAAAAGACTAATGACTTTTCGGTCATGCAGATGAAGGATTATATAGATGAGCTGGCTAAGGAAACGTATGCAGGCCATGAAGCAGCTCAAATTCCTGTCGAACTCGTGAAAACTAAACTTTTGAAGCGCAATACTAAAAAGTATTTCAGATATGTGGGTTCTCTTACGGTTCCTCCATGCACTGAGAAGATTGACTGGAGTATCCTCACGAAGGTATTTCTACCCTTCAGTTATACATACATACATACATACATACATACATACATACGACTTCCTTTTGTATCGATGTAGGTGAGAGAGATATCCGAGGATCAGATAGCTACTCTACAAGCTCCATTGGACATGACATGCAAAAAGAACTCGAGGCCCTTACAGCCATTGAACGGGCGATATGTGGAGCAATACAACAAGAAGCGCGACCACTAAACTTGTTTTACATGTTTAGTCATAAAACCTGCCATGATGCCACAACCATCATCATGTCAGATCAATGTTTGTAGTAGTAGTAGTACATAGTGTTGTATCTGAAAATAACCACCTCATGGAAGTATCTATGTATTTAGTACCAGTGGCCGGGCGCACGTGTTGACGTGAGTTATTGTGGGGGCTTTTTATTTTTGGGAAGAAGTGGTAAAAATAGAAAGTTTCAACCCAGAGGGTAGTTTGGAAGATTAGTTAAGAGGAAAAAAATTATGAATTGTGACAACTCGGGTAGAATTAGAAAATCAAAATTATGTATTTGCCTATAGAATTAGATATGTAGTTCTGATCAAGAGGTTGTTTTGTTTGAAAATATAAAAGAAATGACATTGTGTGATTAAGTTGTTATTAAAGAACTGTTTCGAGATTATAGAAATAATGTCATAGTAAGTAATTAAGTGGTTATCAAGGAATTATATTAAAAATAAGAATAATGGCATGAAAAAGAAATTAAGTATTTATCAAGGGGCTGTATGGAAATTGTAAATATAATTAAAGACACAAGAATGGGTGAGTAATGAACCATTTTAGGTTTTTGGTGTAGAAGAGCATTTAAAAAACTAATAAGTTCCTATGGTATTTTTTTTTACAGGTAACTAATAATTAAGTTCCTATGTGACTAGATGAACGTCGTGTGGCAACCCAAGTTTTGGCTTTAAAATAATAATACAAGTAATAGATAGATTGGTGAATTTTTGTAATGTAATTAAGTGTTTTAGAGTTATAAGTATCCGGTCGAGCTTCATCAAGTTAACACGACCAACGAAAGCAGCATCTCAAGGGTGGTGATCCGGTACGAATACCGCAACTAGGATCCACTCCTCTTTCAAGCAATTTCTAAGCTGCCAAGTTTGTTAGATAAAAAAAAATAACATTCTCATATTTAAACAAGGGCCAAGATCAAGGGACACAAAATTTCACACCAAAAAATTGGGCGGGGGCTAATATATAAATTAAAAGTTTTGGAATGGGATGATTTTTTGTGAGGATTGTCTCTATGGTGAGGAGATCACCCTCACAAAAATTCAAATCATTCTGATATTCCTAGCCTGGTTTAGTTCAATAATTATGGACCGTCTATTTTTTACCGTTAACTTGAAACACACATTTCATGGGGTTAGAAATTTCAGAATGGGCTGATTTTTTATTTTTTGTAGGGGTGATTTATATGGTGAGGAGATCATCCTCAGAAAAAATTAAATCAGCCATTGATTTATTTTCCACGTGGGTACGCCAAAATTGGTGTGATATTATGTGTCAAAATTAGCGTCCGCTGATCCTGACCCTTTTAAACAAACAACCTTAATTGATTTCTTTAATAGACTAACGCGCCCGGTACAAAATTTTGCTCCATATCGGCCATATTAAGCCATATCGTCATATACTGAAACTGCATATTACCCAATCACTTGTATAATCCATGAACAGGGTTGTAGAGACTCGGAAACCAGATTCAGCTCACTGAAAGACGGTGTTTTTTGATAATTCCTGGGAACTCGACATTTGAATTTGCAGATTGGTGTTGAGGGAGATTGATACAGAGATACTTGAACGACCTGGACGCATACTTTGGACGACCTGTGTAGAATACTGGTTTTGATAGCTCTTTTAGCCCAATTGGCCTCTGCCATGTGGCAAAAGAGGCCTGATTTATATATGTATTTTATTGAAAACATTAAAAATTCAAGTAGAAATTATTTTATAGATGTTACTAGGTGTGTAAATTTGGTCCGAGGTTCCAAGCCCAGCCCAGAGCCAATTTTTCGTGCCGTGGGCCTCCCTTTAAGCCCTATCCCAAGCCCTGTCCTGGCCCGAAATCAGGCCCCAAGCCCTCCCTCTTTATAACTCTTTGACGGCTTGACCTTGCCTCCTTGGGCTAAGAGTGCCACGTGGCTCATAATGTGGTCCGTCAGCAAAGTTTACTCCCCCTACTCTCCAAGCCAGAAGCGAGACCCAAAGTTGGGCAATAGGTTGGGCTTCAGTCTGGACCTCGGGCCTCCTCTTTAACCTTCAGCCCAATCTGAAGGTAAAACGGCCGGCCTGTCCATACCAAATCTCAAAGAAAGCCTGGGGCTAGGCCAGACCGGCCCAATTTACATCCCTTGTACTTCCTCGGTGTACCTGATTAGTGATTTCTAAGCGTTGGATTGAAGTTATTTTCATGTGTTGATTTTAACCGTAGGAGTTTGAGCATTATTGAGCGTTACTTGGGTGCAAAGATCCAAAGGTCGTAAATCACTAATCAGGCTGATTTATGGTTTGCGGGTCCACCGAGGGACTGGCCAAACATTCATACGGTCAGTGCCCTCTAATAAAGTGCAACATGGCTCATTTTGCTTCTGCTCCCAAATGCGCCACGTGAAACACTTTTATGGGCCCTCTGACCCTCACCTCTTGGTGGACCTACACACCAAAAATTAGCCTGATCGGTGATTTCTAGCCATTTGATTTAAGTAACCAAAAAAAAAAAAAAATGCTCGAATCATAGCTAGAAAAGATCCGATGAAAAATGTTTGTATCCATGTTAGAAATCACCAATCAGGCAGATTTCTTTTGTAGGTCCACCAAATGACCAAAGGTTCCTAGATCAGTGGGACCGAATGAGTGCCCCGTGGCATTTTTGGGAGGAAGGAAGGAGTTCGCTCCTACCCGGTGGGAGCGAAAAAAATTCCACATAGGATATGGGTATAGAAATGGTGGTTTATTTAGCAAACAAAAGAGGCATATTTTCAAGGAAAAAAAAACAAGAAAGGAAAGGGCCCAACCGGGTTCGAACCGGTGACCTCTTGATCTGCAGTCAAATGCTCTACCACTGAGCTATGGACCCATTTGTTGCAATTCAAAGCTCATTATATTTATTTATTATTTAAATATATATATATATACACCCCCGAAAACCTTATCTACAAAAAGGTGATCAGAAAATTAGGACCATTCTATTGTTGTGGCTTTTGGGCCATTCAATTATGTAACACTAAAACAGTCGACATGGAAAGATAATTAAGATCATCTGATGTTGTGACTTTTGGTCTATAGCCCCATCAGATGAATCTTTTTCTAGGCCCACGATGAAAAAAAGGCTCAAATCCAATGGCAAGGAATCGCCTATCAGGTTGTTATTTAGAGTGGTTCACCAAGGGTTTCATGGATCAATTGGCTTGAAGATTGTTGGTTACATGGAAATATTTTGCTACACAAGCAGATGAGACAAGTAACTGTGATCAACACCTCAAGTTTCGCCTTGTATGGAATTTTAATGGATTTCATGGTGAAACACTA
This sequence comes from Euptelea pleiosperma, assembly GCA_035048495.1. Lineage (NCBI taxonomy): Eukaryota > Viridiplantae > Streptophyta > Magnoliopsida > Ranunculales > Eupteleaceae > Euptelea > Euptelea pleiosperma. The sequence continues at coordinate 33,507,322 of CM068544.1, read as the reverse complement.
AAACAGAGCCAGATGGGGCACGAAATGTTGCGACACGACCTGAGTTTCGGTGCGATTTTAACTGTTCTAGCTGGTTTATATCCTTGTATTGAGATTAGTGACACAAATCAGTGTTCGGGTGTAGTGAGTTGTACACCATGTGCTTTTCCCCAAGTTTTTTGTTGTGGAAAACCATATCCGACTCGCGCAGGGTCATGCATTAACTATTATACTAAGCTGCAACTCGGGCGGGTTGGGGGTCAACCCAAGCCCAACCCGACCTTCAAGGCTCAAGCCTCAGAGCCTGAGTCCGAACCCAATCCAAGGTCGGGCCCTGGAATCTCAACCTGAGCCCAACTTGATCAAGTTTAGTTGGATATTGCTGGAAAGAGCAAACATCGACCAAGAAGATGGAAGGTCTCACTCACCCTGTGATTGGCATTCATAAATTTCTACTTCCCAAATTTAATTCGGGAAGAGATTATTGGAAGGAAACCCTAAAACTTGGTAGAGGAATAAGAGATTTGAAGAGGGTGACGCTATATTAGATTATAAAAGGTAATGTATTTTGATTGGGTTACCCAGAACCTCAGCCCAAGCCCAACCTGAATTCGATCGGTTTATGAAAATCAGGCTCGAACTCAAGTCCGAGTATTGAAGAGGCCAACCCAACCCAACCCAACCCAAGACCGAAGTCAGATTGAACCCGTTAGGCTCCGCTTGAGCCTGCCCAAGTTGCAACCCTATATTATACCATGTCTGGTTCAGATCCGGGTCAGTATCCAAATACAGATCTAGGAAGGAATCCAATAGGACCCGAATTGGATACACGGGGCACGCCAACTAAGTTCAAGTCATTTCGGAGCCATGCTGGGTTGGCAAATATGTCTAAGTTTTCTAAATAGTCAGGTTGTCAGATCAACATGGATCTTGTTTGGGTCCGGTTGAATGAAAATGGATACAAGAATATCCAGATCCAGATCCAGATCCGTGGGGTCAAAATGGAAATGGGAAAAGAAATCCAAGAGTACCATATTCAGTCCAGATGGTGCCAAGATGGATCTGGGAAAATATTCAATTGGAATCCAGTCAGGCTCAACCAATGGGCTCAAATATTCAATTCAGATCTAGTTCTGTCAGAATATAGTTTCATAGTATTCCGTAACCATATTTGTGTCAGGTTTACATAAGTAAAAAAAAAAGAAACTAGATTGGGAGGGAATCAGATCTGGGTTTGGATTGGAAAGATATCTCTCTCAGATCCGGGTTGACATCAAACCAGGAACTCACACTCACATCAGACTCAGGTTCAATCACACACCATAAGACATGTTTTCATCCTTCAAAATCTCAAGATCGTCTCGAGATCGGAGGGCGCCGATCCCGTTCCGTATCACCCATATATCGGACAGATCGACAAGCCGTCCGGTATTGTTCAGATCGGTGGCTTCCGATTCCGATCCGGATCGCCCAATCAATAACAGGATCGGCCGAGACTTCGAATCATGCACACTTTTCGTCTCGTGAAACAGAAACACGGTGATTTTTTAATGAGATTGTGAAGTGCAGACGTGTTAATTTAGCGTGTCAAATTCACATCTTTTGTCCATCAATGCGTGTTTATTACTTTTAAGTGTTTAATTAATATAAGGGTAAACAACTTTTGAGGAAAGGGAAAAAAAAAAGTTGAACCCAACACTGAAAAGTCTAACCGAATGTTAACTACTCCACAATTTTGTCAATTGAGCCTTGAATTGGATGGACACGTGGCACGAAGACTTATAGGTATCCGAATTCACCATTAGAAGAGACCTAGCTCCATCCCATTAGACCTAAAATCAATCCAGTTGGATGATGTTTGGTGATAGGTTCAAGTTTGGATCTAATCCTTTCTTGGATGGGTGGGAGTATTCACAATATGTTATTAAACCCGACTCGGCCCGACTAGTCGAACCGGTGACCCAGTCACAAGTATCTCGCTTGACCTGGCTGGTTGAACCGGTGACATGGGGTGGTCCACCAAAGGGGGGCAAAACATTCATGGCCCCAAAGAGTTGGCATGTGGCAGGTTGACCCAGTCGACCAGCGTTGAACCGGTGGATGACCGGTTTGGGTATGAAAACATTGAATTTCACATCACTCACTTTTATCAGTATCTAGATCGGATGGTTAGGATTTTCCGAGGACTACGTCCGATCAAAGAAGTAGCTCAGTGATAGATTGATTGATAAGTTGAGGTCAAAGAGTGTGGTGGGCAACATGAGAGATAAGGGTTGTATGGAGCATTATATTTATTTTTCTTGAGATACATGTTTTGTCAAGATTGTGAATGTAACATGTCTCACGCGTTCCATTTCACATTTCGTTAGTCAAGGCTGGCGGGTTTCTTCCATTCCAACTCAAAAAGGAAAGGAGATAGCAACCTCTAATACTTGAATTACAATAAAAACCATATTTTAAAAAACCGCGGTTTAAACTGTAACACCCGAAGCCCATTTTCGTTAAAACCGTTTAAACATGTTTTATTGGTTTTGAATAAAATGGCCTTTTTTTTGTTTTTTTTTTGTATTAACGGCCCTTCAAATTGTTTAAACAACCGTTTAATTCTGAAAAATTTTGTACAAAAAACTGCCGTTAAATTTGAATTTCAGTGCTGTTTTTTCTGTCTTTTTCGTTAAAATTGTTAAAATCCGTTTAATTCTATTTTTCCCATTTTTTTATTTTTATTTTTTCCCCGCCTGGCCGTTTCAATCCGTTTAAATGGTTTAAATGGTAACATCCCCAGTCCGTTTAACCATTAAAACGGCCTCCTTTAAACCTTGATAAAAACTACAAGCTCTTGAAAATGAACGGTAACGTTCAACTCTTTTGACTCCTAATATATAAAAATCCCACGGTAACGAAAGGTTCAAATGTTAAAAAATGAAGATATTTCCATTTAGCAAGGTGTTAAATGATCTGTCATAACATTATTATAAACACTTAACGTTACCAGTATGTTCATTATAACGGTACCTGTGGCAATGGCAACGGCAACGATGGCAACCTCCTTTTTGTGTTTTTTCTAGGGTTTTGTTTGGGTGGGTGGTAATGTTATGAGTGAAAATGGGGGGATATTTTTATAATATTTTTGGGGGATTAAGTGGGTTTTCTGAGTGAAAACATGGGTGCCGATATCCCGATCCTTATTTTATTATGTTCTAATTTCTTTCCAAATAACTTTTCATAACAGTAAGATAATGGATAACAATTGTTATTCGATTACAACGCTAAGCCAGTTTTTTTTCAATTTTGGACGTTGTATTCTGAATAATTTTAACAGGTTAGGCCATTACCATTATAACAGCTGTTATAACATTTTTTAAAACCTTGATTAATAGAGGATGTGACCGAGGAAATGATTGGATTAGACGGTTTTGGTGGGTAGCGAATTCAATGCCTGATTTAACTACTTAAGTAACTCCCACCAATTGGCGTAGCCGGGAGAAGAGTAAAATTGCAAACATTTGATCAAAAGGGGGCAAAATCACAAAAAAGAAAAATCTAAGGGGGACAACCCAAAGGAGAAGGGGATGATACTAACACTGCCCTACTCTAAAATGCGCATAGACATTAGTATTTAATACTACACACTGTGTCATTAATATTAACGGAAAGAGTGGGCAGCACACGTGCAAGTTATAGGGACGAGGCAAAATAAGATAGTTTCAACCCAAAGTGCAGTTTTATAAGGTTAATTTGAAGAGTGGTGAGCATATTGTCCGAGGTCCATGTGGTGCACTACTACTACTGGCACATTTTGATTGGCGTGGACTACTAAAATATAAATTTAAATATAACAAAATATTAGCACAGCACCAATCAAAATGTGCCAGCGGTTGAGACCACATGAACCCCAAACCATATGACCACCACTCTGGTTCGAAGGCACGAGAGTAAATTTGCAAATTGTGGTAACTCGAGAAGCAGTTAAAAAGCCAAGATTATAAAGTAGGAAAAGTCCAAGCTGCCAAATAGACATGAAAAGACAAAAAAGTCCCTAATTATTTCATTAGACGAATGAAAAGGCAGAGGTATTTTTGAAAAAAAAAAAAGAACAAAAAAGCAGAGGTGTCTTATTTTAACTGAATTATATTTAATTTACAAATGCAGCAAAAAGTGAAAAACACCGGCCTATATTTACCTCCGCAACAGGGGTGGGCCCACGCTAACTTCCCGATTATTATTTACAAAAACTCTCACGAACTGTCGACTTCTAGAAAAGAAAACAAACTTGAAAGTTTTTTTTTTTTTTTTTTTGTAAGCAACAAACTTGGAAGTTGAAACTTGAAACTAGCAAACAAAAGGTCACAGTACAACTAGTTCTTGGCTAAACCTTTACTAAACGCTGCCACGTGGTAACAACCTTCTAAGTAGTAGCCGGCCCCACAGACTCCCAGTCGCGACCGCAATCTACACCGTTCAGTGGCCCCACCCCGCGTCGGAGCCACACCGAACTTCGTTCGGACGAGCTGGAATCAGGAATCTCCAGATCCCCGTCACCACCGGCCCACGAGTCGGATTTTCGACCTGATGCGAACCGCTTTAACCCACCCAACCCGGGCGGGTCGCTAACCGAAATCCTAGGCTTCTCGGATTGCACGCTCTTCCTCGGCGGTGATTCCGTCGATGGCTCGTCGATATCAACGGCCTCAGGTTTCCGGCAGCCTAACCGGAGAGCCTCCTTGAAACTCGTCCAGAACCCGGTTTTCTCCGATCTAGCGTTGGTCGACGTCTCCTTCGATTGGCGGCGCAATCTCTGGCGACGACTTCTTTCTTTCTTCGATCTAACCCTTCCGATACACGAGACTTTCGGAGACGACGGTTCAGTCACCGGAACGGACGATTTTCCAGACGATCGTGATCTTTTAGGGAAGAACCGGGCGTTCGGTGGTTTACAGTTCCGTCGGAACTTAGAATCGACGTAGCAGGATTTTTGAGGCTTCGGAAGACCGATGATTGATGCTTTGGATTTCAAATTCAAAGAGAACCGTTGCGAAGTTGAATTCGAACTCAAATTCGTACTAGAATTAGCATTAGAATTAGAATTAGAATTCCCCTTCGTAGATTCCTTTCGCTCGTAAAACGCGTTCCGATCGTACCAATCGAGCTCGTCATCTTTCGATAGATAAAACGACTCCGCCGGGAAATCGGGAGGATTCTCCGGAAGATCTGGTTTTTCGGGCGCGGGCTCGTCAATCAGGGTTTCGCAGGCGATTTTTCGGTCGCCCCCACCGCAAACTAAGGTTTCGAGATCGACTTGTGGCATCGGGGAGAGAGAGGGAGAGAGAGAAATGGGATTTGGGATTTGGGAGAGAATGGGTGGAGTAGAGTCTTTAAAGGTCTGCAAACCCAAAAAAAATATTAAAAATAATAATAATAATAATTGAGATCGGAAGAAATGGAGAATTTGGAGGGAGTTTTCAACTTGACTTCGGTTTAGTCGGTGGTTTTTTTCCTTCTCCACCCGGTTTTTTATTCAGACTTCGGAGGAACACCGAGGGAGCGCGCGAGAGGAAAAATCTTGTCAAAATAAAACCAAAACAGACAATACGATTTACTTTATTTTGTTTCTAGTTTAATCAGATTTGGCTCAGGCTCCGCGTCAAGTTTCTTGGCGCCGATATCTGTTTACGAAGGGTCGATATGTTGGCACAAGGAAGCAGGATATTTATTACTCCCCCTGCCATATGGGCCCACTGACCGTATGGATGTTTAGCTCACTCCTTAATAGACTTTCATACCAAAAATCAGCTTGTTTGATGACTTTTAACGGTTGGTTTTAGTACTCAAAAATATGGTTAAATCCAACGGCTATAACCACGCGTTAAAATCTAATTGTTAAAGATTGCTAATTAGGGTGAGTTTTGGTGTGTATATCCACCAAGGATTGGGCTAAACATCCATACGGTTAGTGGGCCCATATGACTGACAAAAATTGTGTTTCCTCACGCTTAAAAACGTGATGTGTACCTTGTTACACTTTTTTGCCTTTTATCAATCCGGGCCCTCGACCAATGGGTCGCATCTGGAATATATCATTGGACCAAAAATCCACCAATAATTGTAATTATCAGACCTACCGTGATAAGAAGGGTAGCAGTTTAGATGATCTGATCAAGCTAATCTTGATGGTCTGAGTTTGAAAAAACTTCACATTATTTATGCATTTTTTTATTTTTTGATATTGACCACAAGGTTTTAAATAGTTCATTATAATGGTGACTTTTAACGTTACCGTTATGACCGTTATAATGGACTAAGCCGGGGACAACACGTGCATCGTGCACCTTACACATGGCATATTTTTAGAGATCACTGAGTGTACAGATGTTTGGACCATCCCTAGGTCGGCCTACATACCAAAATTCATCTTGATTAGTAAATTCTATCCATTGGGTATGAACTTATCTTGATGGTCATGCAGTTGTGCTTCGCGGTGAAAGAACTTATCGAAATGACAACGATAGTTTCGTGTGGACAGGAGGGAAGAGCCATTCACCTTAGTTGGTTTTTGTACCTTACACATGGCACACATATAAGAATGTTGAGCTCATTTGGTGGACCCCACCTAAGAAAACCTCCAAAAACAAAAAAAAAAAATCCAATACGATCGAATGATCATAACCATCTAAAATCTGCTCGAGTTGAATTTTGGCCTTTGGATATCTACTACTAGGTCGGTTGTATTGAAAATTTGAATTAGGTCTTGTTCCTCAGCAGGTGTTACCCCTAATTGAAATTATCCCCTAAAAAGGCTAAATTAAATGGAACCGGCTCGAAATCTACACCCCAGAAGGCCTGTCCTGGGAACCTGACCTAAATTAAATTGACCACAAATGTTTCGAAATTCCGTCTAAATCAAATTAAGTTTTTCACCTTATTTCTCAAAGGAAAAAAGATTACATGTCACGCACATTTTTATTTAATTTAATTTTATTGGTAGGTTATATTTGTAAATAATATAAATGAAAGATCCGTAGAGATTCTATGTTTGCTTGCTTAAAGAGGTAACGCACTAATCTAGAGTTCAATTTTATTTAATTTAAAATTTCAGGAGGGGGCAATGCATTATAGATGTAAATACTGATTTGATTTGGTTAGGTACGCAATTGTTGTAGTAGATGGAATCTAGAGGCAATTAGGTCTGACCCTGGACTTGGACAGCTGCGACACCTTTTTTTTTTTTGGATAGGTAACTGCGACACTTATCTTTCTAACTAATCTCGCTTGCTTACAAAAAAAGAGAAAATATATATATATGTATATCTTTCTAACTAATCTCGTCCCAAATGTCTTTGTTCCCTTCCCATATGGCAATGCAGAGGGGGGCTCCACTTTGAGGTGTCAACCGGTTGGTTCGTTCCCTTTTAGGTATCAAGGTACTCAGAACCGGAACCAATAAATATTCAGTTCTCACATCAGGTTACCTGTGTGTTTTATAAAAGGGTCGGGCTCAGAGCCCCCTCTTTTTGTGCCCCCTCTTGGGAGTCACGTTTTCGGCCGGGGATTCCGTGATTGAATGCCGGCTCAGTCCTATCGACCACACGGCCGAGAGCCCAACTCCCAAGAGGGGGCACAAAAAGAGGGTCCTTGGAGCCTAACTGTGTTATGAAAAAAATGTAAAAGAAATATAAATAAAATGACTCATACTAGCTAAATTTTCAAAAAACCTTGATATCTGTAAAACTGATTCTAAATTTTATCCGTTCAGTTGCAGTTCGATCAGTACAGAGAAACAAAACCTATTATTGACGCTGGCTCGGGGTCTTTTTAGGTACGGTTTTGAAATAGCTAGTCCCAAAACCCACATTGTATGAGGTCATTTATGTGGTAGCATTGTTCAAAATCTCTGGATTGGTGGGCGGCAATCTCGGTCAGGATCACCCCGATCTGAACAATCCTAGAGAGAAAACCCCAATATCGTTCAGATCGGTGGGGGCCAATCCCATTCCGGATGGCCAGATCCAGAACGGGACCAGCTGAGACTTCAACCCCCATGGTGATAAATTCACATTTGGTGGCATGTTTAATGCAGATTAGCCCACCAACTCATCGATTGTGCAATAATTAGGGGGCACTATTTATAGGCTTATAGGATTTTGAAAGTCTTACCAATTAATGAAACGATCCTAACCATCTAATTAAGATTCTGCTTGGTCAAGATCGCACCCACTAATTATCTTAAGAGTATTAATGCATCGAGTAGGGTGTCAAAAGTGTTGGCTACCAGTATATCCAGACCGGATTCACCATACGTCTCTACAAAATGGAACTGAATCCGATAGAAAAGGTTCAGGTCTATTGGGTTTCAGACACCAGGGTCAGGATCCCATGACCCAAATTTGCACTAAAATTCTCGGCCTTGGATTTTTTTCATGAAATCCAGTGGTGGGTTTGCTTTGGTAATGTGAATGCTAGCTAGCTCAGCACTATCAACCATGCGTGGTTGGATTTCACGAATTAAATACACAGCCGAGAGTTTGAGTTCTCGGATCCCGACGCATTGAATATAGCATATTTTGTAGTAGCTAGGGTGCCCGACCCACATTTATATGTTTATACAAATTTATCAGTTCCGGTTCTGGATTGACTTAGGAACCAATAAGAACTAGAACCATGATAACATAATTGATTCCGATTCTGGGTACATCGATACCTAAACCACAACCAACCTGTTGACACGCCTACCTGTAATTGTCATAATGTGGGACTATTTGTGTTTCAATGCGACCCAACTCTTTGGGGGCTCATGCACTGTGGATGATTTCAATTTCGTCAAAGTTGTAAGATGTATGTGTGTACGTATGCTGGAGAAGCGAAACAAAAAGGGTAAAATAGAGAATGCAATAAAAGTACATAGAGATCTATGTGTACTTGGGTTGGTAGCTAAGCTAGCTACAAGTGGAGACGGTTCTGGTCACTGCTGTAAGCCTGTTTGTGACGAGACTTTATTTTTTTTTGCCAAAGAATGCTGAGTTCACTTTTGCTGACTGGCATTAGTCTGCAAAGCGCCTATCCCCTTGACAAATACCCTTGACAAATGACAACCTTGTTTCTGGAAGAAATTTTTAAAATTTCAAATTTGATGTCAGGGTTACGTGTCAAGTGGAGAGGCCTAGCTGCTCAGTGTTACTAAGCGAGATGGAGTTCACTTTTGAGTAAAACTTGCCTGACCAGTGAAGGTCAGGTCAGCGAATATGTGACTGCCCACAATATAAGCCATGTGGTACATTTTTAGAGGATGCTGACTGTATGGATTGTTTGGCCAATTCCTAGGTGGATACGAACCAAAAAATCAGCCTAATTAGTGATTTCAAAGATTCCGATCTTATACCCCAAATAATGCTCAAATTACCCTGGTTAAAATCAACCCATGAAAATTTTTATTCGCTTTTGTTTTCTTTACCGTTTTTCCCAAGGTTTAAAGAAGGCCGTTTTAATGGTTAAATGGATTGGGGGTGTTACTGTTTAAATGGCCGTTAAAACGGATTGAAACGGCTAGGGGCAAAAATGGAATTAAATGGATTTTGACAGAAAACGCTGAAATTCAAATTTTAAAATTTGAAGTTGAAAAATTAAAAAAAAAACAGAATTTAACGGATTTTAACAGAAATTAAACGGATTTAACAGCCATTTTTTTCACAAAAAAAATTAGAATTTAACGGCTGTTTAAATGATGTTAACGGCCGTTAAAACAAAAAAAACAGCCGTTAAATTCAAATACATTAAAATGGTTTTAATGGAAACGGGCTTGGGGCATTTCCGTTTAAACGGCCGTTTTTAAAACCATGGTTTTTCCCATTACAATGGATTGTAACGCACAGGGACAAAAATGGAAAAGACGGGAAAAATAACGGAATAAAATGGCGTTAAAATTTAAATTTTGAATTTCAAATTAATAATAAAATTTACAATAGAAAATAACGGACGTTTTTTAATATTTTTTTTCAAAAAATAACGATCCTTAAAACGGTGGGAGGTATAACCGTATAACGGTCGTTTTTTAAAACCATGGACATAAGATAACTAGTGGTTGGCGCGAAATCAAGCCAAACAAAGCCGAGCCGAAAAGTGGAGTGGACTGGGGTCGAGAGTGACGAAAAAGTTAAACTGCCAAACCACGCTACGAGAATTGGGATGGTCCGGTCACCGGTGGTGAGAAGCGTCGGCTCATACTAGAAGCAAACCCGCCGCCGCCAAAGAAAGTCGTCAGCACGAGCGAAGAAGTGTGCTCTTTTGTACCTTCCAGAAGAACCAGAACTCTTTTTATTTAGGGCATTTATTTATTTATTTTTCTAACTTGTCTCTATTTTACCTTCCACAACCCCCTTTTTTTTTTTTTTTTTTCTTTTTATGTCTCTATCATGAGAAAAAAATCCTCCGAGAACATCGTTGAATTTTATACAATTAGTAAATTAAAAATTTTAAACTAGACCTGGATGAACGCCAGCTGCGTGTCATTTTGTAGTTTATTCTTCTCATGTGTATCTCTACGACCACACCACCTGTTGTGGACCTCGGGTCCACTCTAACAGAGCTTGCAACCCATCTTTGACTCATCTCCGGGCGTTGGTGTAACCAACCAACAACTAGAGTTGGTGATGGAAGTACGGAACGGTAAACGAATATATAATTGGTAGGGTATCCGGCCCATGGGTTGTGAGTCCCGGGTGGACCCACCAGTTGGGACAAAATTCTACGAGATTCGTGAACCATCAGATCTCCAGACTTTTTTCTAGAATATTCATACTGGTTGGATTTTAGAAAATCCTCAGGTACTTTCACTCATGATTCGAAGTCTTTGGGTGGGGGTGATTGTAGGGAATAAATCCACACACCCCAAAATACGCGCTTTTTCCACGGGCTTGATATCCTTTGTGCTGTTGGATCCGAGGTCCCGGGACAGATCCGAGGTCAGAGTCCGAGGTATCCGAGGTCAGATTCCGATGTGTCCGAGATCAGATTCCGAGGAGTCCGAGGTATCCGAGATCAGATTCCGAGGAGTCCGAGGTGTCCGAGATCAGATTCCGAGGAGTCCGAAGTGAGGTTCCGAGACCGCCGAGTGATCCTGCAAATAACTCAATGTGGTGGAACTCCACCAAATGAGCCTCCGATGCTTAAGTCAGTCTTCTGAATAAAAGTTATAATCCAGCTTCAATCTCCAAAATCGCCCCCTCTATACTGTAGCAAATGCTACTATTTATAGTGTTCAAAACTAGATATTTATGCAGATATTTTATATGGGCCAGTAAGAACTCACCATGTGTCTTTCGATAATAATTCTTCAAGTCTAAAAGTAATTCCGAGGTTTCCGAGGTTACCGAATATCATATCCGAGACTTCCGAGGATCCCGAATAAGGTAAATAAGATCAAGTGCCAAAATCAGCCATTAGTACCCGAGGACCCGAGGTCATAATTCATGGACCCGAGGTACCCGAGGTCAATTCGTCAAGGGATCCGAGGAGTCCGACGTACCCGAGCAATCCGAGGTACCCGAGGTCAACTTGTTGGTGAGATCCGACTAACCCGAGGTATCCGAGACCCCGAGGTCAATTTGTCATGGATCCGAGGAGTCCGAGGTACCCGAGGTCAATTTGTCATGGATCCGAGGAGTCCGAGGTATCCGAGGTCAATTTGTCATGGATCCGAGGAGTCCGAGGTACCCGAGGTCAAATTGTCATGGATCCGAGGAGTCCGAGGTACCCGAGGTCCCCAGTAATAGTTTTCGCAATTCCATGTTTCCGGCTAACCACGTGTCAGTCGAATCATGTGACACGTGGCACAATCGCATATGTCCACGTGTCAACAGATTTTATCCCCCACAATCGCCCCTCTTGGAGATGACACGTGTCCCACACACGTGTGCACCGCACGTGTCATGACACGTGTCACCACCAAGAACGTGACGCGTGGTATTTTCTGCGTCTCTTCGGCTCCTCTGCGCAGCATTTAATGCTTGCCACGTGTCAATCTTCCATTGGTCCGTACACACTGTTTTGTCAGTGTAATCATTACACTGAAGGGTATAAATAGGTTGCTCTCGTCTCATTTTTCATCTTCTGGATTTTCAGTTTCTGTAGCTTCTCATTCTCGGACACGTCGGCTCTCTCGGCTCTCTCGGCTCCCTATTCTTCACATACCTCGGCACCATCGGATACCTTACTCGGCCCTCTCGGCTTCAATCCTCGGCCCTCTCGGCTCATTGTCTAACACTTCTCGGAGCTCTCGGCTCTCGTAGGTAAGCTTCTTTTAGTAAATTCCATGTCATCAGTCTCCTAAAAAATGCCAAAAGAATCATTAAAATCCGTTTTAAAACACGCTGATCCCCAAACTTGGCCTCGTCCAGACCTAGATGAGATCCGAGCAAAATACCATATACCCGAGTCAATTGAACTTGAGCATGTGCCCAACTCCCTTCTCTATTCCCATCATTCGCTGCCGAATCCGAATGTAACATGTTTAACAGTCGGACAACTGCTCTCGGGTATTCCACTTCCGCTTACTCCCTTCGCCCGAGAGCTACTAAATTTCTACAAAGTTGCTCCGGGTCAGGTGAATGCCAATTTTTGGCGTATGGTACGTTCGTTTGAACGTATTAGGGACATATGGGGCCGAGGTCCTTCCCTTGAGGATGTTCGCCGACAACATTTCCTAAAAAAGGTTCCCAAGGAGCGGGGGGAGAATTCAGATATAACTTTCTACTTCTTGGCAACCCGGACCCGAAGACTCCCAATCCTAGAGAGGATCCAGGATTGCGATAAATCGTGGCAATGCTACCCTGTGTTCTTATCAGGGGATTGGGAGAGAGGATCCGAGGATGACGCCCCAGGTCTCCTGTATAAAAGTTTTAATTTTGAAGGTACCCGGGTATTTTTTCAAAAATAAATCATTCTTTTTCTTTCAACAAGTCTCTAATCTCTTTCACAATGTTTTGCAGATGTGAATACGGATAGTTCTTTTGCCTTCCCCGAGGATACGCTTCCCCTGTGCTTCGATCTGCGCCGACTTCCTTCTATTATCTATCAACGTCTAGTCGGTCTCAATACTCTCGGATATTCTCGGCTTTGTGTTGATCCGACGTCCGAGGAGTTGAGCCAAACAATACCTGAGGAAGAATTTCTTCGAAAACTTCCTCTCGGATTCTCCACCGATCCAGCCCAACCTCGTCAATCGAAGAAAAAGGCTAAGAGGTTAAAACCTCAGGTCTCATCTTCGGATACCCCAGTTCGAGCCGACTCTGAAGCCACGGAGTCCGAGGTAGTAGACGTTGATCCAATTTCTTATTATATTCCAATCTCATCCGATTCGAGTTCGGTCACTCTCTCTTCTGGATCCAGCTCTTCATCTTCATCTTTTGACCCTTTTCTTGAAATCGCACAGTCTCTCGGCAGATCATACCGAACCGGATTCCAAGACATGGGACGACTTCAAGCGGATGTCGGAGCCGACTCTCCCATTCGTCAGAAAAGGAAGAGTTCTGGGCAGGGTTTGCCCCGAGTCACCAAGAAGCCGGCTACAAAAAGTAGGGAAGCTGGTCAATCCAGCCAAAACGCCCCGACTCGTGATGAGGCACCTTTGAACTCTGCACCTCCCATTATTATTCTTCCGGGTGCAGATGTTCCTGAGTCGGCGTCTCTGCCCCAAGAAGCTGAAAAATCCCAAAGCCAGCCTTTCGGATCCCAGCATGAGCCTGGGAAAGTTGCTCAGAAGGAGGGACGTCACGAACAGGTCCACCAGCATAAAGGTCCTGTTTCCAAACCTTCGGATGTCTTCCGGCCCCGACCAGTCCTGAAGTCGGGTAAATCTGTTGTTCTCGGCGATAGCGCCGTAAAGAATGCATCGGTGGCTTCTGCCATTGTGGAGCAGATCCGACTCCCTGCTGATATCGATCATTATAATCGGCAAAATGAGGAATCTCTTCTCGGCTCATACTACACTTCAACCTTCTCCGTAAGTTCAAAAATATTTTTACATATACATTTGTTTCGCCCATCCTCTGTATAACATGTTTGTAATTTCGTTGGTTGCAGAGTATCAACTCGGTACATTCGCTGGTGGCTAAGCTCAACAACAAGCTCAAAGCGTCCGAGAATGATCTACACGCCACCCAAGCCCGGAATCGGACCTTGCAAGGTCAAGTCTCCAAAGCTAAGGACGAGGCGGGGAAAGCTCAAGCTGCTGCCAAGACATCCGAGAATGAAGCTACCCGTCTTCGTCAGGCTTTGGCAGAATCGGAGTCGGCGCGTCGGGCTCTGGAGAAGATGATGGCCGAGAAGGAGGCCAAATTTGAAGCCAAAAAAGAGGCTCTGGATGCTGCTCTCGCGGCTAAATACCAGAATGAAGTTCAAGAATTACTTGCCCCTGTTAATAAAAGGGTCGATCGCCTTCGTGCCGAGCGAGATCGTCTACAAGACATAGTAGACAAGTATGATCTCCCCGAAGAGGATGACGCGGAGGCCGAGAAGAATCCTGAGGAGGGAGAATTACCCGACTCCGAGAAGAAATGAACTTCTCTTTTAATTTTTGACATGTAATTAAGATACTTTGGGGAGGTTTCGACCTTTTTCCCCTAGGAACTTTCTTCTTTCTTTTTAACATCAAATATAATCGTTACAATGCTTCATTTGCCATTTCTTTTTCGCATAGTAAAATTGAATCCGACTTGTTATTTAGTAATTACAATGCTCGTATCTGTAACTTCAAACGCGACTTTCACCAAGAATCAATCCGAATCCAACTTCACTTCTAGACGGAACTTCAAATCAGACTCCATTTCTGAAGTGAAACGAGAACTTCAAATCTGGATCCGACTTCATTTCAGAAGTGGACCGAGAACTTCAAATCCGGATCCGACTCCATTTCTGAAGTGGACCGGGAACTTCAAATCCGGATCCGACTCCATTTCTGAAGTGGACCGAGAACTTCAAATCCGGATCCGACTCCATTTCTGAAGTGGACCAGGAACTTCAAATCTGAATCCGACTCCATTTCTGAAGTGGATCAGTACTTCAAATCCGGATCCGACTCCATTTCTGAAGTGGACCAGGAACTTCAAATCTGAATCCGACTCCATTTCTGAA
This sequence comes from Euptelea pleiosperma, assembly GCA_035048495.1. Taxonomy (NCBI): domain Eukaryota; kingdom Viridiplantae; phylum Streptophyta; class Magnoliopsida; order Ranunculales; family Eupteleaceae; genus Euptelea; species Euptelea pleiosperma. Next base: position 33,492,220 of record CM068544.1, on the reverse strand, counting down.
GTGGATCAGTACTTCATATCCGGATCCGACTCCATTTCTGAAGTGGAACAGGAACTTCAAATCCGGATCCGACTCCATTTCTGAAGTGGATCAGGAACTTCAATCTGAATCCAACTCCATTTCTGAAGTGGATCAGTACTTCAAATCCGGATCCGACTCCATTTCTGAAGTGGATCAGGAACTTCAATCTGAATCCAACTCCATTTCTGAAGTGGATCAGTACTTCAAATCCGGATCCGACTCCATTTCTGAAGTGGATCAGGAACTTCAATCAGACAAATTTCAAGAAGTATCCCATCTTTACTGATACGCAATCTCTTTACAATCTGGTCGTAACTAATATCTTATTGATAAAATTTCTTCAAATTCATTACATTCCAGGGTTTTTCTATGTACTTTCCCTCCATAGTTTCCAGGTGATAGCTTCCGGCTTGACCAACCTTCTGAATCAAATACGGTCCTTCCCAATTAGTTGCTAGTTTTCCTGCATTTACTTCTCTTGTATTCTGGAATACTTTTCTCAGTACTAGGTCTCCTTCTTGGAAATTCCTTTCTTTGACTTTCTTTTGATACCATTTTCTTAGTTTTCGATGATAATCTTCTATTCGGACTCGAGCTTGCTCTCTTCGTTCTTCTGCCATATCAACATCGAAAACCTGAGTTTCGAATCCAGAACCTTCTTCCACTGCTTTGTGACGAGTTGTAGCTACTACCATTTCTGATGGTATAACTGCTTCCATCCCAAATGCTAGGGCAAATGGCGAATCTCCAGTTGATCTTCTAGACGTAGTCCGATAAGCCCATAGAACACCATCTAGTAATTCTGCCCATTTCCCTTTGGCTTTTTCAAGTCTCTTCTTCAAGTTTTCTAAAATCACTTTGTTGGTTGCTTCAGCCTGTCCATTGCCTTGGGGGTACATGGGGGCGGAGAACAATTGTTTTATCCCGAATTTTTCGCAGAAATAGGCGATTTTACTGCCTCGAAACTGTGCCCCATTATCTGAGATAAAAGCATAAGGGAGGCCAAACCTGGTGACGATCTTCTCCCACAAGAATTTTTCCACTTCTTCTTCTCGAACTTGTTGTAAAGCCACTGCCTCTACCCATTTTGTGAAATAATCGGTAGCAACTAACATGTATTGTTTCTTTCCCGGGGCCATAGGAAGAGGTCCCACTACGTCAAGGCCCCATAGTGCAAACGGCCATGGGCTAGCTACTGAGTGTAATTCTCCAGCAGGAGCATGGATTGTTCGTGCGTGTTTCTGGCATTTTTCGCACTTCTTTGCATATTTCTTTGCATCCTCTTGCATGTAAGGCCAATAGTATCCTTGAGTCCAAGCTTTATGGGCTAAAGATCTTCCTCCTGAATGATTTCCACATTCTCCTTCATGAATTTCGGCCATGATCTGTTGAGCTTCTGAAGGGGTAACACATTTCAACCATGGTCCCCCTGCTGATTTTCGGTATAGCTCGCCCCCAAGTAAACTATATCGCTTGGCCCTTTCTTCAATTCGTCTGGCCACTTTCTTGTCAGGATCTCGGATTCCATCTCTTATAAATCTTATGATTGGTGTCATCCAGGTGTCATCTTCTTCTGTCTGAGAACATTCTTCCACCAATGAAATGCTCGGGATGGCTAAAAACTCTATTGAGATAGATCTTCTCTCGGTTTCTCCTAGCATCGCTGCTACATAGGCCAAGGCGTCTGCATGACGATTCTCTCCCCTGTTTATGTGAAACAACTTTGCATTTTTGAATTTTCTCATAGCCAGTAAAGCTACCTCCAAGTATTTAGCCATCTGTTCATTTTTTGCCGTAAATTCTCCGTTTACCTGATTTACAACTAGCTGCGAGTCGCTGAAGACTTTTAGTTCTTGTATCTCTAGATTCTCTGCCATTCTCAATCCTGCCAGAAGTGCTTCATATTCTGCTTCATTGTTCGAGGCCAGAAAACCCAGTCTTATTGCTAGTTCTAGTCTTGTGTTATCAGGTGTAACCAAAATGGCACCTATTCCTGCTCCTGTGCTGCTGGCTGACCCATCGACGAAGAGCCTCCATCCGCTCTTTTTATCCCATATATCTAAAGGTCCTTCTGATTCTTCTTCAGTTATAATGGGTTCTGGTTCTTCTTCCCAAAATGGATCTTCTATCGGAAAATCTGCCAGAAAATCGGCGACAGTCTGTCCCTTCTCGGCTGTTCTAGGTCTGTAAGTGATATCGTACTGACCCAAAGCTACTGCCCATTTTTCCATGCGACCAGACTTTTCAAACTTCGTCAGGATGTTCTTGAGAGGGAGGTTTGTGATAACAATTATTGGGTGAGCTTGGAAATAAGGTCTTAACCTCTGAGCCGAAAACATTAGAGCCAATCCTGCTTTTTCAATCCTGCTGTAGCGAGTTTCGGCATCCAATAGTGTTTTACTGAGAAAGTAAACCGGCCTTTCTGCCCCGTCTCTGTCTCGGATTAGTACAGAACTTACTGCAAATTCCGAGACTGAGAGATATAGTAACAAAGGTTCTTCTGCTTCTGGTTTTGATAAGATGGGAGGCTGTCCGAGATATTCTTTCAAATTCTGAAAAGCTTGCTCACATTCATCTTTCCATTCGAATTTGGCGTGCTTTTTCAGTAACTGGAATAAAGGTTGACATCGATCCGATGACTTAGAGATGAATCGATTCAAGGCTGCAATCATTCCGGTTAACTTCTGAACTTGTTTCTTGCTGCATGGAGATGGCATTTCTTGCAAAGCTCGGATTTGATCGGGGTTGGCCTCTATACCTCTTCTGGTGACAAGGTGTCCAAGGAACTTGCCTGATGATACTCCAAACGTGCACTTCTCGGGATTTAGCTTCATTTTATACTTTCTCAATACTTGAAAGGTTGATTCTAAATCCCTTAAGTGATCTTCTCGAATCTTGCTTTTTACTAGCATGTCATCGATATAGACCTCCATTGTTCTTCCGAGTTTGTCCCTGAACATATTCTCTACCAGCCGTTGGTACGTAGCACCCGCATTTTTTAGGCCAAAGGGCATCCGTTTGAAGCAGAATGTGCCTCGGTCTGTATAAAATGCGGTTTTTTCTTTATCCGATTCGTGCATCAAAATCTGATTGTACCCTGAATAACCATCCATAAATGACAGAAGTTCAAATCCGGCTGTCCTGTCAATTAATTCGTCTATCCGGGGCATGATGTAACTGTCTTTAGGGCAGACTTTATTCAAATCAGTGAAGTCGATGCAGACTCGAACCTTCCCATTCTTCTTTGGGACTGCTACTATGTTGGCAATCCACTCTGGGCATTGTATTTCTTCAATAATTTCGGCTTCAAAAAGTCGATTGACCTCTTCAGAAACTGCCTGGGCCACCTTTGGGGAGATGCGCCTTAATCTCTGCTTTACTGATTCCGCCCCATGCTTTATGTTCAGTTGGTGACTTACGATGCTTGGATCAATCCCTGGCATATCCTTCATTGACCAGGCAAATACATCAGTATTTTCTTTCAAGAATTTCACTATTAAGCCTCTTTCGTCTTGACTCAAGTCAGCGCCCACATACGTGATTTTCCTTTCTCCTTCCTGCCCGAGCTCTACTGGCTCTATTTCCTCAATGGTTCTTGTTCTTTTCTCACTCTCACCCTGGAGCGAAATCGCCTGTAATTGCTATTTGTCAGACGTTCCAATTTCCTCAGAGTTTTCTCTAGGGTTTGACAGTCCCTTTGTCATGGCTGTTTGGCATTTTTGAGCTGCACTCTGATCTCCGCGTATTTCAAACAGTCCCTGAGAGGTAGGGAATCTGATTGTCTGATAGTAAGTAGATGGTACCGCTTTCATGCTATGCGTCCATCGTCTGCCCAAGATGATGTTATACGAAGATCTGACATCTACTACCAAGAATCTTGTCATTACTGTGATTGGTCCTGCTGTCACAGGTAAGACAATTTCTCCCAAAGGTTCTGAGGCAGCTCCATTAAATCCGTATATCGCTGCTCTTGAAGGTTCTAGAGCGGATGAGCTAATGCCCATATTATCGAATGCGGATTTGAACAAAATCTCCACTGAACTTCCGCAATCGATGAGAATTCTTTTAACCGACAAATTTCCAACTGCTAAGGAAATTACCAAGGCATCATTATGTGGTGCTGAAACCTTCTCCAGGTCTTTATCAGAAAACCAAACTGCCCTGCTGGGGTCGACCCCCTTTATCAATGAACCCTCAACTGGTCTAGGTTCGGTTGAGACTTCCATTACTTCTTGCATGCTCATGGTTCGCCGGACTTTATCCCGATGAGCACTGTTGGTTTCTGACGGTCCACCATATATCACGTGAATGATAGTTTTTGGTGGGCCTTCTCCATCCGATGGAGCTTTCTTTGGTTGTTCTTTGACAACCTCTTCTCTGACCCCTGTTTGGACCACGAATTGCGGTATTTTTCCTCTATCAACTAGATCTTGGATAAATCCCTGCAATGCGTAACATCGATCAGTTGCATGGTCCCTCGCCTTGTGATACGCACAATATGGTCTCTCTGGGCGATCTTCATATGTTCTTCTGGGGGGTCTGTAAAAGGATCTTTCCCTGATGCTCTCCAAAATTACAGATAGAGATGCTGTCAGGGGAGTATATTCCCTATTCTGGAATTGCTTCTTCTTCTCTTCTGGTTCCTTCCTCGCAGATTCGGTACTGCTTCTCTTTTCTCCTCGCTTCTCACTGCTTCTCCCAGCTGAAGTCTTCACTTCTTGTACTTGACTCTTCTGGGCCTCATTCCTGGCCCGAATTGATTCGTCCACTCGGATGTGTTCCTCGATAACTAGATAAGCATCTTCTAGTTGGGAGAAATTTCGTATCACCAGAGTTTCGTGAGCTCTACTTCCTGCGAGAACCCCGATCTGCAGCGCATATGCGGCAGTTTTCTCGTCCATCTGGTCTACTAAAGTAACCTCTTTCTTGAATCGAGTCAGATAATCTCGTAGAGATTCATTTTCTGTCTGTCGAACACTTAGCAAAGAAGTTACATTTAGCATCTGCTTTCTCTGGTGATAATAGTGCCGTACGAATGCATCTTCCAAATCTTCGAAGATTTGTATGGAGTCGGGACCAAGGTTGTGAAACCAAGTTAGGGCTGGGCCTTTAAGACTTGCAGGAAAAAGTCGACATCTTAATCCATCATAGATTGGTGACTCCCAGAGCACCATGAGTTGTTTATAATGTAGCATGTGTTCTACTGGATCCGATGATCCGTCGAACATTTCAAATTTTGGCTGTACAAATCTTTTTGGGATCTCCGATCTTAAGATCCCTTCAGAAAATGGCGAAGATCTCAACATCCTGAGGGCTTCCCTGGATGCTCCAGCTGCCGATTTTTGTCCCAGTTCTGGCCTTCTCTCTCTGTCTTTCCTGATCATCTCAGTTACTTTCTCCATAGTGACTAAGCGATCAGGGTTGGGTTGCGTTTCCATCTTTTCTGCCGGTTCACGACCGGGTGCATGTGATTCTCTCCTGTTAGAGCTGATCTCTAATTCTTTCTTTCCAGCTTCTTCTTCGTGATAAGTTTTGCTTGAGTCTCTCTGATAGCCTTCCGAGGCTTGTAATTTTAATGCTTCATTCTCTTTTCTGATTTCCTTCATGTCTTCTCGCATGGCAGCCATTTCTGCCATTAGCATCTGGGCTATTCTCTCTAAACCCGTCTGAGCTGGGACGTCAGCCTCACTATTCTCTGGCTGAGCCCTGACGTCCTCATCCACTTCCTTTTCCTTAGAAGCCCCAGGTAATCTTCGCGGAGGCATTCTGAATCCGTCTAAATTAATCAAGCTCTGGAGAGCGCGTAAGTCTTCTTCGAGTATCCCACAGACGGCGCCAAAAGATGTAGGGAATAAATCCACACACCCCAAAATACGCGCTTTTTCCACGGGCTTGATATCCTTTGTGCTGTTGGATCCGAGGTCCCGGGACAGATCCGAGGTCAGAGTCCGAGGTATCCGAGGTCAGATTCCGATGTGTCCGAGATCAGATTCCGAGGAGTCCGAGGTATCCGAGATCAGATTCCGAGGAGTCCGAGGTGTCCGAGATCAGATTCCGAGGAGTCCGAAGTGAGGTTCCGAGACCGCCGAGTGATCCTGCAAATAACTCAATGTGGTGGAACTCCACCAAATGAGCCTCCGATGCTTAAGTCAGTCTTCTGAATAAAAGTTATAATCCAGCTTCAATCTCCAAAATCGCCCCCTCTATACTGTAGCAAATGCTACTATTTATAGTGTTCAAAACTAGATATTTATGCAGATATTTTATATGGGCCAGTAAGAACTCACCATGTGTCTTTCGATAATAATTCTTCAAGTCTAAAAGTAATTCCGAGGTTTCCGAGGTTACCGAATATCATATCCGAGACTTCCGAGGATCCCGAATAAGGTAAATAAGATCAAGTGCCAAAATCAGCCATTAGTACCCGAGGACCCGAGGTCATAATTCATGGACCCGAGGTACCCGAGGTCAATTCGTCAAGGGATCCGAGGAGTCCGACGTACCCGAGCAATCCGAGGTACCCGAGGTCAACTTGTTGGTGAGATCCGACTAACCCGAGGTATCCGAGACCCCGAGGTCAATTTGTCATGGATCCGAGGAGTCCGAGGTACCCGAGGTCAATTTGTCATGGATCCGAGGAGTCCGAGGTATCCGAGGTCAATTTGTCATGGATCCGAGGAGTCCGAGGTACCCGAGGTCAAATTGTCATGGATCCGAGGAGTCCGAGGTACCCGAGGTCCCCAGTAATAGTTTTCGCAATTCCATGTTTCCGGCTAACCACGTGTCAGTCGAATCATGTGACACGTGGCACAATCGCATATGTCCACGTGTCAACAGATTTTATCCCCCACAGTGATCTGAATCAGGATCGACGCCCACCAATCCATTTCATCTGTGAAGTGAAATTCTAGTACCCTTAGGGTCCTGCATGGTGATTAATGATGATAGAAAAGTCTTCTAAAATAGGATTTGTAGGTTCGAAAAGTGTTGATCTTAAAAAAATTTATGAACATTTATACGCAAGAATCATTACTAGAAAACTTTAGAGAAGTCCATCATACAGGAACTGGTTAGTTTTCTAGAAGGGTCGTGATGTAATAAGGTAGACCTGACCCATTTGGCGTCAGGTAGCTAGAGCCATTTTTGTTACTCAACCCACTGACCGCATGGATGTTTTGCCCAATGATTTCTAACTGTTGGAATTAGTGCTCAAAAATGGTTACATCTTTTTCCTTATAGAAAAACTTTATTTTAGGCAATCATTCAGGCCTTAATTGTTTGGTCATTTCTTGCGGTGAGAACAACTTTGCTTCCGTCGTCAGCAAAGTTGAGCCACATGGCAAATTCTTAGAGATTTATGCATGTATATTCTTAGGGCTTTGGTCATTTCAGGTTGAGACATTGGAATGGCATGTAAATTGATGAATTAGGATCGACGGTCTGGACATTTGGCCCCACCAGTCTATCAAAGATCTCCTTCAGATATGCGTGCCACGTCCATACAGTTCTCAAATCTCAAGCAATTTGGTCAAAGATACAAAATAGATGCTTTTGTTTGCGGGGACTTATATAAGCTTTACGTGTTTGTATAATTAATTAATAGAGCAGTTGTTGCTTGATGTATACTGAGGAGAACTTCCACCCTAGCTTCAAACGGTTGGATGCTTCTCGTGATTCACACCACACGAAACCTGAAGACCATCTAACGGTCTCGACATTATGGATGACGTCTTCCCGTAGATGACAGCATCAGCTTCCTATATGGTATTAGGTTTCAAGAATACGAAGGGTACGTTATCTTGGTCAATGTGGAGAACAAAGTTTAAAATATGAAATTGGGAGAGAAAATAAAGGCATCAAATCGGGATATTCTTATTTTTAGGACTAGACTTCCAACCCAAATGACGAAAGCAACGAAGAAACTTCATGTTTAATCAAAATTTCAAGATGTTGATAGTTGACAGCAATTTTGGGGTTAGGATTAGGTATTGCAGTGATTTGGTGGTTTGGACGTAGGGCTGGCAATGGATCGGTCTCGACCCGATCCGATATGAACATATGCCAATCTGAATTTGATCCGATAAGAGATCGGATCACATAATCGTGATCCGGAACCAATCCGATAGATAGAATAGAGTTCTAAACCTGATCGTGTAAGATTCAATCCACAAAATAAAAAAGAAATTGTATAACTATATAGTTTAAATTATATATTTTATCCACTAAAATTGAAATGTTGTACAATAATGATATAAAAAATACATATAAAAGAATAAAATTATCTTTATAATTAATTATATTCTTCTACATAATAAGGGAGCTCAGTTGTCTCCCACTACCTCTTATAGGCTTCAATAAAGAAGTGTTGAGATCTTATCCCCCAACTGGATGGTGGATCTCAGCCACTCACACCCAATTTTGACAAATGCTTTGTTTGGGATTATTGTGGGCACGGGTCACTCACTAGTATATCACATATTATATCATATTTCATTAATATAATTATATATATCCGACCAAGACGGTACATGCCCGATCCTATAAAAAATCGGATCAACATACATAGACACGGTACTCATAAGAATAGAATATTGGTGGTTCTGAACCTGAAATTATCGATCGGAACAGTTTTTCGTGTTGATCCGATCCATTGCCAACCCTATTTGGACATAATTACCTCTCAAGGTTGACCATGGCATAGCATCTGACCTTTGTGATTACCAATTAATTTCAATTTGAAAAATTATACCCCAGGGATAACAAAGATGTGCGGTTGAGGCCATTGACCATTGGATTCAAGAGATCCATGGTCCAGGATAAAATAGTTGTTGCCTCGTGGACAATAAAATCTCATGAATCCAACGGTCAATTTCCGAACAACTGCACATATTTTTGTCCGATAGGGTAGCACGGCTATTTCCATTTTTGTTTTTTTATTTTTTGATAGGAAAAAAAAAGGCTATCATCATTCGTAGTAGACATGGGCCTATGGCCCACAAATTGGTTGGTCGATGACTATTCTAAATGTTCAATATGGAGTTAAAAAGTTTAAAGTCTCATTGGCACCGAAACAACCAAGACATTGTGAAAAAGAAATGGTGAAAATGAACTGTCTCCGGCGAGTCGAGACAAGTTGTCTACGAATGTCTTCAGTCCCTGCCAAGTCTGTGTGGCCCACCAATACATTAACGTGAACCATTAGATTCGTCACCCTCCTCTAGGATGTGGCCAATATAGAAACATCCATCATCTAATCGTCTAATTTGTAGATAGAACTTGGATGGCTTAAAGTAGAAGATTAACAGTTGGGATTTGGGAACAAAATACTTCACCAAGTTATTCTTCATATTCAATGCAAGGAGTCCATAAGTCCATGAGAGAAGCCCAATAATGGAAGTGGATTTGGGTCATGGGTCCAGTGAGGGCCGGCCCATCGAAAGATGTTTTAGCAGGTTTAAAAATATAGAATTTGCATTATAGATTCTATTTCATTGATTATATGTTCCTTCCAGAAAAGAATTCGGGGGAAGCATGGCTTCTTTAAACCTTTGAGATCACTCTTACTTCTTCTAAATTCTATCCAAAAGTGGAGTCAAGAGCGACGAAAAAGTTAAACTGTCAAACCACACTATAAGATTGAGATGGTGACAAGCTTCGCCCATTCTAGAAGCAAAGCCGTGGCAAAAGAAGTCATCGGTACGAGACAAGGAGTGGGCCTCTTAATTTTTTACCTTCCAGAAATATTCTTTTTATTTATTTATTTATTTTTCTTCTTGTCTGTTTTTAACCTTCTAGAACTCTTTTTGTATTTATTTATTTTTGACGTCTCTTTCCAACGTGAGAAAAATCCTCAGCGAATTTCTCCCAAAATGCACAAGAATTTTATATAATTATCAATAGAAAATTATGGACCTCAGGTCTACTCTAACAAAGCTTGCAAACCATCTTTGACTTATCTCCTGAGGAGGGGTGGTTTTTTTTTTTTTTTTTCTCTAAGAACCAACTACTACTACTACTACTGATGTTAATGGAAGTACGGAATGGTAAGCAAAATATATGGCTTGTCGGCCCATGCGTTGAGTCTAGGGACCCACCAGTGTGGGACTTGGAACAAAATTTTACCAGATTCATGAACCATTTGATCTAGACTTTTTTCTAGAACATTGGCACTGTGGGTTTTCTAATACCCTTAGTGCCTGTTTGATTGTACGGAAATTTTTTTGTGAAAATACACCTGATAAGGCTGTTTGATTGCACCCGAGAAAATATGTAATTTTCAATTATGTGAGAAAATAAGGGTGGATTTTCATGGAAACAAATTCTTACCTATGGGAAGCGGAAATGAATCCTTGTCAAGATTTTCATGGTGTATCTCATCATGATTCTTCGGTTGTCAAGATTAGGATCTCATATCAATTAGATTAGGATACTATCAGTTAGGATATTAGATTAGATAGATTTAGATTTGTTTCTATCTTTAGATTTTGCTATCTTTATAGTTTATATAAATCCTTGATTAGAGTCAATGTAATTCATTCATGCTATTATCAATTAAGAGTCAGGATCGAGGGACAACAATTTCATACAATATTTTTGACAACAATTTTGGCGTATCCACATGGAAGATTAATCAATAGCTGATTTTTGGTGAGGATGATATCCTCATCATATAGATCACCCCAACAAAAAATCAGCACATTCTGTAATTTCTAACCCCATTAAATGTGGTTTTCAAGTTAACGATATAATAGACGGTCCATAATTCTTCAACTTATAAACCGCTCTACGAATATCAGATTGATTTGAATTTTTGTGAGGATGATCTCCTCACCATAGAGACCATCCTCGCCAAAAATCATCCCATTCCAAAACTTCTAATTATATATTGGGCCGCACTATATTTTTGTTGTAAAAAATGTTGTATGAAAATGTTGTCCCCCCCATCCTGACCCATCAATGAAATACCAATTTTCTATCAGAATCCATCCCCATTTTGTTGGGATTGTGGCAAAGCGGCATCCGATCTTTGTGATTACCAGTTAATTTCCATTTTGTTCTGAGAAAAATACTTGATACCAGGGACGGAGCCAAAAAATTTCAACTTTCAAATTTCTTTTAACAAAATTTGGTATATTCCCAAAATGCCCCTCTCAAATTTTAATTCTTTAAATTATATTCCCAAAATGCCCTTGAATTTTAGTTTAATGTCCCCACCCAACCCACCCCCCCAATATTTATTTTTTTAAAAGTGCCCCCCATTAAAGGATTGTACCCCGTCCTTCAAAATCCTGTACCCCGTCCTTCAAAATCCTGGCTCCGTCCCTGCTTGATAGAGCCATCATCTTTCATAGTAGACATGGTCCACAAATTGATTGATCGATGACTATTCTAAGTGTTCAATATAGGTTAAAAGTTTAAGGTCACTCGATTGGGAAACAAACAAGACATTGTGAAAGAAGGGCTGAAAATGAGCTGTCTCGTGCGAGTCAAGTCAAGTTGAGACAAATGTCTCAATCCTTGCTAAGTCTGTGTGGCCCACCACCCTCCTCTAGGATGTGTACAATATAGTAACATCCGTATGGCCAATTCTAACCGTCCAAATTGGAGATAGAAATTGGATTATGGCTTAAAGTAGAAGATTAACAGTTGGGATTTGGGAACAAAATACTTGATCAAGTTATTCTTCATATCCAATGTAAGGAGCTCATTTATATAATTATGTTATTTGTATTCTAGCAATGGGCCAAGGAAGCCCATAACTCCATTAGAGAAGCCCAATAATTGGAGAGGATTGAGTTGGTATTTTAGGGAATGGGCCTAGCCAGAACTTAGAGGGCCCCCTCATAATTACAACATAAGCGATACCCGCAGTAAGCTCTTTATTTTTAACTTTACTTTGGACCTTAGGCCTGGCTAAGGCTCGACCCCAACCTTGTACGTTGGCCAGGATTGACTGGCATTTTAGCCGGTTGCCAGGCCAGACCTAGACCTAAAAGCTCAGTGCAATATGTAACGACCGTTATAATAGGTCCCGACCTCCCAAGTTATGTTAAGTACGTTAAAACGCCCGTTATTTTCTGGAAAATTTTGTGAAAAATGGCCGTTATTTCAGTTATTTTCCATTTTTTGGTTATTTTCCGTTTTTAAAATCTAAAATTCAAATTTCAAATGTAAAAATTTGAATTCCAGCACCATTTTTTTTTCCGTTATTTTCTTTATTTTCCCATCATTTTCCATTTTGGCCCTGAGGGTTACAATTCGTTATAACTGAAAAAAATGATAACCCCCCAAGTCGGTTATACCATTATAACGGCCCCTTTTAAACCTTGATATGTAGACCTCAAGGAATTCTATTTTGACTAGCAAAGTACTACGCTAATGGTAATAAGCTAGGTTAAGATAGTTTAGACTTAGAGTTGAGCGCAGCCTGCTACATGTCAATTGGGCCTATCGGGCTGGGCTCTGCCTGAAGTTTGACTCGCAAGCAAGTTTTGGGCCTGAAGTTTCACTAGTAGACTTTAAGAAAAGGTGACAACATAAACAATATATGTTAAAAAAAAAAAAAAAATTAGAACTTGAAGAGAATTCTAGAATGTACTGCTACCATTAAATCTTTGTCATTTGACATGATCTTTAACTATTAGAGGTGTCAATTTTACCCGTCTAACCGAAACCGAATTGGAACCGAAACCAAAAACACCTGTTCCAGTTCCATTTTTTTCGGAACCGACTAAAAAGAATTGGAACCAGAACCAAACCGAAAATAATGGTTCCGATTCTGAGTAGTTTGATATGGACCTGAAACCGATAAGATCCAGAACTGAACCAAGATCCAGAACCAGAACCAAACCCAACCCATTGACACCTAAACTTTGACCTACCCTTGGTCCTATCTTCAGCACCCAAACTGTAGATCAAGCCACGAGTCCATGGGAGCCGTAGATCCAAGGCCAATTTGAATTACAATCTTAAGCCCACATCCTTATTATTAACTTCCACACATTTATTAAAAGGAAATCCAAACACCAAGAGCTAATTTGGAAGAATCAGTCCATAAGCATAATAGTGTTTTACAGACGAGTTTCCAACTTTACCATGATGCTTACTTTCCGAATTGTGCTTTTGTACTTCTATTACAACTTCACCATAATCCGGAGTCCGAACCAAGGTTTAAAAGAGGCCGTTTTAACGAAACAGGGATAAAAACAGGAATTTAATTAACGAACAGGGGTAAAAATGAAATTTAACAGATTTTAACAGAATTTAACAGATTTAATGAATTAACAGAATTTACGCAACAAAAATCAGCATGATTAGTAATTTCTAACCTTTGATCATTATTCTCGAAATCCACGGTTAAAAATAAACCTTGAAAACACTCTAATTCAATGGATAGAGAACATACCTAAATTCATTTTCATTAGTATTCTCTGTCCGTTGAATTAGAATTTTTTCAAGGTTTATTTTTAATTGTTGATTTCGAGAATAATGATCCAAATGTTAAAAATTCCTATCCAAAGATCCCTGCTTTATCTTAGAAATATTAAGCAAATCTCATCGATAAGATTTTTCTAATAATCAACTCGATCTTTTAACTATCTTCGATTCTCTATAAAAGGTCTGTTGGTGGGTGAGTTTTTGAAAAAAAAAGCCCAATAGTGGGGAGTGGTATAAACTACGCATGGTTTCATACAGGGAAAGCAGTCGATTAAACATGAAAACAAAATCGTATAACAATAACATGCATAATCCATTGACATAAAATTACTGTATAAAAAAACAAATGATACATAATTTTGCATTTAAATAATGATAATATATTGAGAATAGAATCGGATAAACAATGTAAAAATCATATAACTCAAATCTAAAATTTGTCAACTTATAACCCAAAATAACATATAGATAATAGTTTTGATAACGCAAAATTTAAAGAGATTTCGCCTTAGGCTACGATCAGTTTACCGCCCCGGTCGAGGTTCATCATAAAATTCACCGTGTGGGATACCATTGTTAGCCTATTCGCGTGGAATGTACGATTTTCATCTGTCCTGATTCTCCGGCCTGGGAGCTGCCATTTCACATCCATCGAACTCATCTGGCGCTATTCCTGCGTTGCACCCCATGTTTCCGGCTACGGTCGTCGTTGGCCAACATTATCATGTCAGCCAAACGTTCGACATCTACAAAATTCTATGCATCTAAAGAAAGTCCGGACAGAGTTACATCATGCTCCGTATCTAAATGCCTATCAGGGGTGCAGTGTAACCCTTAGCTAATCCACCGTAAACAATGCATCATACTGAGTTCCTTAGAAGAATCGAAACTCTAAGATAGCTGCTGATATCCAATGGTTCTCATGATGTCCCATCTCACTAACAGAACATATAGGTATTGCTTCTATCGAAGAATTTTTTGACCCTTCTAAAACACCCTGATACGTATATACATACATATAGCATAGGCTTGCCAAAAACTTTTATTTCTGACTTAAAAACCTCTTTGTCATTTTGCTAGAAAACCATATCTCTTCATTTTATTAATTCATTTGATCATCCAATACTCTAACATGTATGTATGTTAGTAGGGGCCCCAATCTCATAATCATATGTCGAAATCCTATATGTGAGTGGCCCCATAATGACACCCATGGGTCTACTTGGACACCCAATAAAGTTCAATCCACAATTCTACAAGTTCGGGGTAGCTTAAGCATTACACACCTTCAAATGTACTAGTGATTACGCACACCATTCAATCATAAATATTTTTAACATCCATCATTTTCCATTTCCTTGAAAAATCCCAGTAAACACAACTGACTGAAACCCACTCATTTTTTAATAAACTTATTCTTTAAATAGTTCAAAGAAAAACCAATGGTTCAAAAACTAACATCGGTTAGATCAAATCAACTAATAATTAGCTATCAAGACAAGATTCGATAACACGTTCAAATAAATTAAGCTTGATAAATTATTGATATAAATAAAACTTGGTGATTAGTCAAACAAAATGAAGTCGAAAAAGTTAGAAGTTTACTGAAAATGAAAAGTCATCTTAGTACAAAATCGGTAAAACAATTGTAACGGATTGACTAAGTGAGATGGTGGAAATAAGTCAAATTTATCCTAACTGATAAACATTACATTTTAAGTTAAAATAAATATTCCTGCTAAAAATAATTGATAAAAGCCATTTTTAAGAAAGAAATGAAATTAATATATCTTTTTAGTGGTCGTATTGATCTCACAAGGTCAACATGACCGGTTCTGGTCAATGTTCATAAATGATTTATTTTATTTGCTACAACCATTTCTAGAATTATCTTAGATTTATTGAAAATCCCAATTTAATCCCTTAGTTTTCAGTTTTCTTGTTATTAAATACTTTTATTTATATTTATTTTATTTCTCTAAGTAGATTTTAAGTTTTAATTAAATACTTTTCTTATTTGAAAAAAATGTGTTTCCTTTATTTTCACTCTAACTGACCGAATTGACAGTGAAACGCTCTATTTTTCTTTATCGTTTGAAATTACCCTATCGTTATTTTGTATATTATTATTTCATTCATTTTCTCTATTTCTCATTTCAATAGTTATGTTTAATATTTCTCATTTGCATCTCTTAGTATTTAAGCAAAAATATTTATTCATACACAGATGTAATTATTACTGTATGTTATTATTTTCATTATTATTATTAGGATTTTTTTTTTTGGGAGTGGTCGTCCCATGGCCTATTTTCATTTTAAAATGAGTATGGACCATAGTTTAAGGATCCATACCCGCTCTTGAATGTTACGATCATTATAATTACGAAAAATTACATAAACAAAAATAAACTTTAATGTATTTACAAAAACAAAAAAAACTTTTTGAAATTTACAAAAAAAAGTAACTAAACGTTACGTTCTTTGAAAGAACGTTTTCTCAAAGCCAAATCTGACACTGACAAACGCCCTTTAAATGAACGTCTATCAAGAGAAAACACTCATGCAAAGAATGTTTTCACCTGACAGATGCCCTTTAAAAGAGCGTCTATCAGGAGAAAATACTCTTTCAAAGAACGTTTTCACCTGACAGACGTCTTGTCAGTTCACTCTCTCTCTCTCCCTCTAAACCCTCCTTTCCCGCCATTTCTCCTCTTCTCCGGTCGCTCCTCTCCCTCTCTCGGCCGGTGTCCATGCGCGTGGCCTCCCTCCAATCTAGTTTCCGATGGTCTCCTCGAAGCAGGTATGTTGTATTTTTTCCCTTGTTTTTTTTTTTCAAGGGGTGTGGGATAAATATCCATGTTGCGTGTGGGCCTAGATGGCAGCGGTGACTAACAAAAATCGTGCTTCCGCATTGGAAAAAGTTTTAGTCATACCTTGTTACATCTTTTTCCTCTTTTTTTTGGGTCGGACTCTAGGGACCCCCATTTTTTACACCCATTTTGGCGTACTCACACAAAAGATGAATAAATGGCTGATTTTTGGTGAGGATGATCTCCTCACCATATAAATCGCCCCTATAAAAAATCAGTCCATTCTGAAATTTCTAGCCCTGTCAAATGTGGTTTTCAAGTTACGCGGTAAAAATCAACAGTTCATAATTCTTCAACTTCTACACCAGTCTATGAATATCATAATGATTCACAATTCCTCATCCTCACCAAATGTTCTTTCAAAGGGAAAAACATCTTTTCAAAAAACACATATCAGGTAAAAATGCAATTTAAAAGAGCGTCTGTCAGGTGACAGAGACTTTTTTTTAAAAGTATATGCCACTGACAAACGTTCTTTCTGTCAGGTGAAAACATTCTTTGAAAGAGCGTTTTCTCCTAAAAGACGCTCTTTCAAATAACGTTTGTCAGTGTAAGATTTGACTTTGAGAAAACATTCTTTGAAAGAACATTTAGTTACTTTTTTTGTAAATTTCAAAAAGTTTTTTTTGTTTTTGTAAATACATTAAAGTTTATTTTAATTTACATAATTTTCCTTTATTATTATTATTATTATTATTATTATTATTATTATTATTATTATAAATATATTTAATTTATTACATCCTCTACATATTTATATACAAGGGGGATGCCATGTGGTGCACATGCTCCCTACACGTGGTATCATCTTGCACCTATGGCACCACCGTACACGTGGTACACACTTAAAAAATCACTGATCATATAGACATTCAGGCCCATCTAGGTTGTTCTACATATCCAATTTCATTTTATTAGTCGTTTTAAACCGTTGGACTAGTGTCTTTTTCGTGAGTTGTTTATGACCGTGGATTTTGAGCATTATTTGGGGAAGGTGGCGCACTAATAGAAACTACTGACTGTACGTCCATATGTTCTATTTTGGATCATGATGTTGGTATTATCAGCGAAAAATATTAATAAACAATAATACCACAGATCTAGGATTTGAATCGGACAAAACAATATAATAATCTATAAACAATAAATATATACCCGATTCGTTTAATCCAATCTGCAATGGTTGATCATCTGTGGATAGGTAGCTCTACCCCCACTCTCCTACACTTTTGGTGATGGGAGCCTTTAGATCTAAATGTGTGTGTAGAGAGTGGGAGACTGCCACCTATTTATAAAAAGAGTAGAAACTAGTTCTCCTCCCATCAAGGAGAATCAGTCTCCTAGATGGATACCACTACTTGAGAAATGATTGGGTGCATCACCAACCCATCATAAGCTATTGGACCCACATAAACCACACATGTGGTCCCAATGCATATCATCCTTATAATTGAAGAACATCAATCCAATTGGTTAGACACAAAACCATTCATGTGAAAAGGTCATAATTAATAATAATAATAATAAAATAATAATTTTTCAACAATCTCCTACTTGGTCTTCACATGCAATGACAAGTTTTAGAAAAATGACTTATTGAATTGTTACATTTTTTAATAGACGAGTGCACTCTTTTGAAAATAGTTGTTCAACATAATTCAGATAAACTTCAACTGTCACCCTTGATCAGAGATATCGCTAGTAGTGGATCATGGATGTAACTGAGTGCTTATCAATCGACCCTAAGACAGTTCCATGATCTCAAAACTAACACCACCAACGAACTCAGGAGTTTCTTTATGTGATTTGCTTTTGTGGTATTAGGGTAATGTACATCTCTCAATGTAGTCTGTATGTACATTCTCATAGTGTCATTCATACTCATCGTATGTTATTCTGATATTTTATCGGCGATCCGCCATGTGATGTCCCATCACTTTCTATCCAGAATGAAGGCTTCAGCAATGTAATGCCAAGTCATGTCTAGCCCAAGCTTTTAACTTAACGAGTACATTTACTCACAGGCAACTTCAATAATATTATGAATTCATAATTGACCATAAACAATGGTCAAATAACTTCAATAACTTCAAGCAGCAATAAAATGCGTAATAACAGCATAAATAAAATAAGAAATAAGCTAAAGCAAATAGCAATGCTCAAACGATATGATCAAATGATTCAACGAGACCCATACTAGTCAGTCCCTTCATTCTTCATGTAATCGATCATGGCCTTATCCTCACAATAAGCGATAATGGATCTGTAATAAGGGATGTCATAAAATAATGATAAAATGACTCCCACTCATCTTGAGATATATTAACTGTCAACTGACTCAATGCATGTTCTAAATCATAAATCGATATCTTCAATTGCAAACAAAATGCTATGCTATATGGACTACATCTAGGTGCAATACGGGTGCTATAATTCTAACGAATAAGGTAAGGGGTGAAGTAAGAGCTAATGGATAAAACAGATCGGTGGATTACTGCTATTATCTTCAAAATTGACCTTATATTTTCACTTCCACTGATCTAACCATGTTTTAGGAATTGAGATGAGTGAGTCATTAACTATCATTGCTCAGTCATTAACTTCTTAATACCGCCTACTCTAGTGCTGAAATCGCAATAAAATCTATAGGGCTTTGAATACAATCCTCAACTAATGATCTAATCTCAAGTGTCATAGTCAAGTAAAATTCTGATGAACTAGAATGCTAACATCCCGAAAGATGATAATCAATAGATAAACAAAATAATAATGCTGAAGCAAATGAATCCTTTAATCCAAAATAACCTGATAAAGGTTATCTACTAAAATAAAACCATGTCCAATCTAAAATAAATGAATGTTCTGTCTAAACGATAGAATAAAGAAAATAGACTTCTAATGTCTTCTGCATTTCCAACGGAAAAACTATCATCTAGTCTGATTCCTCTCTTGCTGATGAACCCCTCCATGATTCTTCTGTGACCAATTCTTAAATGAGAAGCAGTCTTTCTTCATGTGTCATTTCTTCTTGCAAGACCAGCATTCTATATCATCTGGTTTTGTGGTATTGGTCATCACTACCGCTGCTTTCTCCTTGTGGACATCCTGAGGCTTGAAGCCGTTATGCCTTTGTACTGGTTTGAAAATCTTGGTGTTGTCACTCTTCTTGAAGCCTCCCATCTTGAAGCTTTTCTTGTTACTAGGATGAGCAGCAAAGTGTGCTGACTCAACCTTATTTCCTCGTAGTCTGTCTTCCTCAGTCATGCACAGAGTGATCAACTGATGTAGATCCCACTTTGTATCTTATGCGTTATAGTTCACTTTGAACGTGTCATATGAACTGGGTAGAGATAATACCACCATGTGAACCAACATGTCATCCTCAAAGGTAATACCGTGCTCGCGAAGTTCGATCACCAACATCGACATCTTCAAAATGTGCTCTCGCACGCTGCTCTGACTGTCATGCCTCATGCCCATCAGTTGACCCAAACAATCATATTGCAATGATTTCTTGGATCCTACGAACTGCTTCTTTATCAGAAGAAGCAATTCCTTGGCTGTATCAGTAGTCTGAATACCACCTCAAAGTGTCTCGCTAATGGAAGCACGTATAATCATCTTAGCCAATCGATCCACCTTCTCTCATTTGACGAATTTGACCTTAGCCAATTCAGTACTATCTGTAGCTGGAGTAGGAGGTTTGTCCTCAAATAGGACAAAATCGAAGTCCATGCAACCTAGCATGATGTTAGTTAGAGCTAGTCAAAGGCTCTATCCCTACTAAACTCTTCTGAATCATTGACCCGTCCATAGCTGCAATAAGACGTGGTCAAATGTTACTAAGATGTTTTGGGATTAAATATTCAATTCGTACCAGGGGTATTGGTCGAATTGATTCATAGTGTTTTACTCATGAGAAACTTCCCACTCTGCAGGTACAGACAAGTTGCATCATCAAGACTTACCTTTGGGCAGAATTCTTGATATGCTATTAGTCTCTAATACCGTGTTGGAGAACGCGCATAGACCTAACCATTCATGTTCAGTTTGATCAAGACACTATCCACACCTTTGGGCAAGAGGGTTATATGTTCTCCCTTTCACATTCATGGCTATTCTACTCACTCCGTTAACATGAACATCCTTACATCACTTTTGGCAGAAACTAGAGATTTCATGCAAATGAGTGCAAAGAAGTGATCTTAATGGGATTTTAAATCCCAAGATTCAAGAATCCGTGACTTCAAGAGAACCGTCACCTTTGGGCAGATTAAAATTCAATTTCTATTATGTTTTCTAAACGATCATTTATACGGTCTACTTATACCCCTATAGGAAAGACCTATACCTTAATACATTAAATACTGTCTTCTATGTCATTATTCTTGGTGTGTGTACATACACGCATATTATTCTTAAAATTTATAGACAATTATCAATTAGTCTACATTTGATTTATTGTCATTTATAGAATTTAATGTGTGCATTTACCTACACCTATGTTTGCCAAAGCATAGTATAAGTAACATTATTATTCTAAGAAGACAGCATTAATATAATCTCCATATAAGGCATTAAGCTTAAACTGCAAATAAACATTATATGTTGTGATCGAAAGGTTCTAACAATTAAACCATTGTGTAGATCTTGAAAAAATACCCAAAATAAACTATTTAATTGTCCAATTTGGACTTAAAATGAATATTTTATTGATAAGTCAAGAAATGATCATAATATGAGTCAACTAGGACCAAGTCAACACCGGTCAACGGTCGGTCAACATCGGTCAGCATCGGTCAACGGTCGATCCAAATGGGTAATAATAAGGGTTGATGGGTCAGGCTTACAGGTCGGGTCAATGGGTCTGTTGCGTGTCGGGTTGGTGGATCGGCCCATAGGTCGATTTTTGGGTCGTCCCATGTAAGTGGCCTCCTAATTGGGCTTATTAGAGTGGGCTAGCAAATGTGATCCCAAAGCCACTAAAAGTAACACAAATTACCCCTTTTGTTAATGTTCACGGGCCTGTCATTTGGGCTTGGTCCATAGCACATAAGCCAAACATTAGATTGTCTATTGGGTGGCCCATAGGACCCTTTTGGCCCATGGCCCAACATGACTAGTTCTTCCACACGACTGGTTCTCCTAAATCTTCTCCATATTTTGTGGTTTGTTGCTAACAAACCCCTTTAAACGTTTTCAGATCTGAAATCAAACCGATTTCTTTAATGCTTTTTAAAATCAAAACTATATCTCAATCCAGAAGCGTTAGATCTCATGTGACTTTAATATACCCTAAAATCAATGTTTTAATGATCCAGTCAATAGGCTAGATATCTGTCCATTTGTGGACCTTCGATCAAGCTTTTATCAAACTTTAAAATAGCACATACGAGGACCCTTGATCGGCGACAATGGTACTTCATCTATGATCTAACACAAAATAAATCTTATTGCGCAAATAGATTTAATAGTTAATGGGAAATGAGATCCAATTTTAATCTTCTTTAATCGTTTTGCAACAAAGATTTCAAGATCCGAAAGTTTTAACTTTAGATCTCCAAAAAATAAAAAATGTATTGCATTAAACGAATTGTATTGCATGGTAAGATGAGTCTGTCCATAGATCAATCCACACATGGACTTATAACCACGGTCAATACAAACCCATTAGCATAAAAAACATTAATCAATCTAGTCATCCCCATAATCAAACCAAATTCAAAATCATGATTATCAAATCTAAAGAGATTAACGAATCTATGATTTGTACGATGAAATCTATCGAGGCTCTGATATCAATTGTTGGTATTATCAGCGGAAAATATTAATAAACAATAATACCACGGATCTAGGATTTGAATCGGACAAAATAATATAATAATCTGTAAACAATAAACACATACCCAGATTCGCTTAATCCAATCTGCAACTGTTGATGCTCTGTGGATAAGTAGCTCTACCCCCACTCTCCTATACTTTTGGTGATGGGAGCCTTTAAATTTGAATGCGTATGTAGAGAGTGGGGAACTGCCACTATTTATAGAAGAGGAGTGGAGACTGGTTCTCCTCCAATCAAGGAAAATCAGTCTCCTAAATGATACCACTACTTGAGAAATGATTTGGTGCATCATCAACCCATCATAAGTTATTGGGCTCACATAGACCACACATGTGGGTCCCAATGCATATCATCTTTATAATTGAACAACATCAATCCAATTGGTTAGACACAAAATCATTCATGTGAAAAGGTCATAATTAATAATAATAATAATAAAATAATAATTTTTCAACACATGAAACCCTCCAAAATCGTTTCCAAACTTCATCCTTTTCTACCCTAGGTTGGATCTCACCCCCATTAGCATCTCACCCGGCCCTTTGATTTCAATCTGAAACGTCAAAATTTCTAGGTTGTTTTCTTCATGAAACAGTCCGAAAAATCATCATTTCGATCTCCTCAATATTCTCACATGCAATCCATAATCCTCAGCTTCAAACCACCTACCTCTCTTTCTCCTTCAAGGCGCATACCTCACCGTCTCCTTCGTGACGCAAAATCAACTGTCAAAATCTCTCCCCTTCGATCTCTTTTTCATTTTTGAAAATTTCATAAACGAAAAAAAATTTAAATGTATTTATAAAGTTGAAAAAGGTTGACAAATGCCCTTTTAGTAAAACTTCTATAAGCAGTAAGAGCCATGTGGCACACTCTACTGAACGTTGACCTTATGGATGTTTGGCCAGTCCCTCACTGGACCTACAAACCAAAAATCAGCTTGATTAGTAATTTACAACCTTTGGATCTTTGCACTAAAATAATGCTCAAAATCCTATTGTTAAAATAAACCCATGAAAATAACTTAAATCCAACACTTATAAACCACTGATCATGTTTATTTTTGGTCTGTAGGCCCACCTAGTGATTGTCCAAACATCCATACGGTTAGCGTCCACTAAGAGTGTGCCACATGGCTCGTATTGCTCACTGAAGTTTTACTCATGATGGGCAAATGCCCTTGTAAAGGGCGTCTGTCAGCCTTTTCAACTTTAATTTTTGTTAGAGGGGACGCCAAATGGGCGTTTAGTTATTATTTTTTTTTTTTCTTTAAAGGAATTTTCCGTTTCCTTTTCTTCCTGGTTTTCTGATTAGCCTCCGCAGCAAGCCAACGAGCTTTCCACTTTTGTTCGATTCTAGAATGACTTCATTTGGAGTGATGTCACACCTATGGTGAGAAAACTTTTCCAGGTGTCATCAATTGAAGATTTTCTTGTCCCCCAAGCTACCCTTGGGCATGATGGAATGTGGCGCGCGCCGCATGACATGCATATGGCGTCGACACTCACGGGTCGAGATACGAAGTTGGTGTATGGGCCAAAAATTACGAAATTAGGCCTGCACGGAATTTTGAAGAGGCGAAGCTCGTGGTTGCCTTCACTCGATCAAATTTCTCAATGGATTCTGTCATAAATGGTCGTTTTGTTTCCATCCTGGTTCTAACCGTATAACGATGATGTACCGTTTGGACCGTACCTGCGTTGGGTCTGATAACCTACACTTCGCAGGGAGAAGTGGTCGACGACACCAATTTTCTACGTAATAATTATAATTATAAATTGTTGCAATTTTTTATCATTTAACTAAATCTTTATTTTAATTAAAAGCTTTTTCTGGCCTTGCTAAATTGTCATTTTTTTACTTGACTAGGGATCAAATCCCAAGGATCTAGTTCTATGGAATTAATCGGACGATCAAAATTCACTGGAACCCGACCCTTATTTTTGTACTAAAACCAACAGCTAAGAATCATCAAACAAGTTGATTTTTGGTACGAATGTCTATTAAGGGGTGGGCTAAACATCCATGCGGTCAGTAGGCCCAGCAGCGGTGACTACCAAAAATGCCGCTTTGTAATTGAAAAGATCCCAGGTTTATCTTATCACGACCCGGGGGGGTTGTCTTTTTCACTTTTTCCTTGTTTTAAACGGCATATGGTTAATGGTTGGCCACTGCTTCACTGCTTCAAAAAATTTCTCGCAAACTTTGGAGAAGAGACGAAGGAAAGGTGGGGCTTTGCTGCTGATGAAGCGCCAGCGAAGCCCTTCGGGGATGGTGACGAAGCTCTTGGGGGATGGTGATGGAGCGCATGCGGTGGACGGCGAAGCTCCTCCACAGTGAGCTTCCTATGCCCCTTTTTCTTTATTTCTTCTTTCTTCTAGATTTTCTCTTCTGGTTTTTCCCCTATGCTTCCTCTTTGACAGGGCCAGCGAAAACTCCAAGGCCTTTTTGTTATATTTAATATATTAATTTATATGTTATTAACTAAAAAAATGTAAACCCCTTTATAATTGAAAATATTTGTATAAAAACTATTATTGATAATCAAAAAGGTTTAAAAATCGGCCGTTATAACGGATTCGGACCTACCCCGTTACGTTACGCACCGTTACAACGCCCAAAAATTAACGGCCGTTATTTTTACGTTATAACGAAAATAACGACCGTTAATTTCCATTTTTTTCCGTTTTTTGCCCCTGAGCGTTTTTTTTCGTTAGGCGACCGCCTTAATGGCCTTTAAGGTAGAGCCGGCCCTGCTCTTTTGAAGACTGGGGATGGGGTAATGGTGGTGATTCCTAACTTGAAATGGCATCCCTCTGTTTGTCCCTTTGTTTCTTCTGATTTTTGTTTAGATCGGCGATCTGCCTCGGATAGACGAATTGTACTTGGTCGGATCGCCCGAGTTGACCTGCATATCGGACGATCTTATGAGATCGGTCCATACTTTGGATCGATGTCTCAATGAGTACCGATCCTGATCCGGATCAATGTCTCGATGCAAATATTGCGCGTAGCAAATTGAATCAGAAAAAGTCCTCGTGTGTTTTGAATGCAAACTTCATTACCATGCACGAAGAAGGCTAGCTTTGTGACCATGATTCACAAACAGTATGGCAAATCAAGAAAAGAAGCAGTTTTGTCAGGATTAAAAGACTTGTAGAAAGGAAAACGAGAACAATAAAATATTCTCGAAACTCGTAACAAACTGTAAAATTAAGACTAGTAACAAATTTTTGTTGTTTTATGCTCAGAATGGAGGGAGGTAGAATGATCAGAGGAAGAGGTGGTCATTCTCACATAACTTCAAGAGAGTCCTTCAGAAAAGCTTCGCTTCTATCGGAAGCAAGTGCCATACGAGCCCAATTCTCAGCAAGAATCAGTTCCACTCACGGAGAGACTTCAAATTTTGGATTCGAAAGAATGCAACAAAAATTAGAAAAAAGATCACGAGAGATTTTGAAAAATCTCGATGATGATCTTATTCCCCCAGGAAAAGACTCAGAAGAAACTGTCAGACTTGACATAAAACTTGGTGGATTATACTATCCAAAGTATACCAAGAACCAGCAATTTCCTGAAATTGCTAAATTCAGACAATACTTCAGTAGTCAAGAATTGGTTATTGGAGATGCTATTTGGCACAATGTCAGATACGGACTCCAAGTGTCCTTCAAGCAGAATATTGTTTCAATAATGAGATATGTCAGAGAACAAAGATTGACTATCGAAAAATTAGAGAAACAGCTCTCAGATTCAGCAAGACAACCTCATTCTGCTACTGAGATTTCAGAACCTTACTTTAAAATCCTTTTAGGAAAAAAGAGTAATAATCAGATTATTTATAGCAGAATTTCTTTCCAAGTCAAGCTTAAAATTCCATTTCTTGTTAAAGAAAAAATTCCTCATTCAGATGCCTCCACGGCAGAAGCGAAGGCAGTAGCATTTGCTACCCACCTGACTCGTGCAGAACATCCGAAGGGAACCGCCCTAATCCCAGGAATAATGAGATATCTTCCACTCCTTTGGATTCAAGAACCAGTCCCCTCATCAGAAGAAGAAATTTTTAAATTTTACTTTGAGATGGGATTTATTGGCCTAATTTCAGTTACAAAAACAATATCAGAAGTCCAGTTCCTTGGTTCAGAAATTTGCGAACAAATTCAGATTATGGAAGATTATCTTCCATTTCAAATGTATATTTGGTCTCTCTGCCCAGATATTTGTCATGGAGAAGAAGTTTCAGGGTTCCATCTTCTCAGGATATCAGACGATGAAGATATTTTCCCCGAACCGGAAACCCTATCATCAGGAGAACTTCAGCCCATTGACATTGATCCTGAAGACTTAGCTCGAAAGCGAGCGGAAACGATCGCTCTGATTGCAGAAAGATTGCTTGACAGCTCTGAACGATGGTATACACTATTCCAGTCAGACAAATGCATTATTCAAATGTCAGAACCATATGGTGGAATTCTTGCAAAACGCGAAAAGAAAAATGCTTTTACTGTTGCCGAGATTCCCGCTACTCAACTCGATGCCACATTACTTGGCATGACCGACAAACAGACAGCACCTCGTATAAAGATAATCACTGCTGTACCCGAGGAAGCAGTGCCAGCGGATGCTTTAGAAAAAGATAAAGCACCAACCGAAGCTTTTGAAAAAGAAAGGGAGCAAAAGCTTTAGACATAAAGACCGAAGCTAGTTGTTCAGAAGCTCTACCTTAGTACAAGGATAGAAACTCCCTCTTTCTTTCTCAATTGTAATTTTCTCTCAGTCATGAACTAAATCTCTCTTTTAGCCCGAAGGAGATATATATCCCTGTGTACGTATTTGTATTGCTTCCTGAAGAAATTAATTGTGTTTTCTTTAATAGGCAGAAAATTAAATCAATCGGACTTAAACAAGACTGAAGAAAACATTAGAGAATTGCTAGAACAAGTTCTAGAAGAAAACAAGACTGAGGTAGGATGTTTAGAGATTCTTCCAAATCTGTTCTGTTGTATCGACATTCTATTCTAAGTTTTTCAATACCTGTTTGTAGGATGTTTGGAGATTTCTTAATTTTTCTAATATCTGAGGTGTTATCTGGTTGATTACTCGATCTGTGGCAATCCCCATATCCGCATTTCAATCTTTTTTTATTCATCTTCGATTAACCTCTTGAGAGCAGTTTCAAGATTTTCTGTTTGAAGAAGAACTTGAGATTCCAGTCGATCAAGTTTGTACTGGATAGCTTTTCTTCATCTCTTGTTTGCCTGTAGTGGTGGTGTATGAGTAATGATCACGTGGTCTAAGGGTCATTGATATTATGGTGGTGTTGCTTTGTTATTGGCTAAATAATGCTCAAAATCTTGATTTAACTATTAGAATTTTAAGACTCTAATTTACTCCCAAACAACGCCCACAAGATAGACTTGATTTAACTTTTAGAATTTTTTCTGCAAAATTAAAACTAAAAAAAGATTTACTTCATATGGGAGTATTAGGAAAAGTAATTGCGAATGTACATGTTATTGAATTTGTTAAAAGAAAATGGAGATTAATTACCACACTATCACATTTTACTATTTTTCATGAAAATGATAAAATAAACAATCCCAATTGAAATAACCACCGGTACGTTCTTTTTAATCCAATATACTTAGAAGGGGAGTTGATTAAGAATTTAAAATTAATTAAACTTAAACAGTTTTACTAGTCTTTAGTAGGGGAGAAAATCGTATGCATTAGTTGTTTGATAAATGATAATCACAACTAATTCAAATCGAATATACCTTCGTGGTATATTTTCTTTTCGTCGTTTGTTCTAATCAATATGAATTGCGGAATACAAACAAACAATCACACAAGACAAGAGATTTTTAAGTGGAAACCTTAGCCAAGGAAAAGCCACGAGACCA
Organism: Euptelea pleiosperma; assembly: GCA_035048495.1. Classification (NCBI taxonomy): domain Eukaryota; kingdom Viridiplantae; phylum Streptophyta; class Magnoliopsida; order Ranunculales; family Eupteleaceae; genus Euptelea; species Euptelea pleiosperma. The sequence continues at coordinate 33,464,147 of CM068544.1, read as the reverse complement.
CGTCTAGACGGAAAGTATCATTAACTAGAAAGTTAAATGAAACAAAGGTTATCTACGCAGCACCGTTGCAAATACAGCTTCCAACCTTAGCCAAGGCCTACTGTCGATGCGTCCACGTCCTCTAAATCAATGCTACAAATCCACGCGCCTCCTAACCAATAAGTCTTGTCCGCTTGTTCAGTTTAGTACACCCCAAACACGTCGATCAACTACTCCGATCTTAATTGTCAACACTCACGTCTTTGTCGAAGGTGAAGGATTTAGTACATCATGAACCCTGGGTTGCTCAATGGTGTTGAGTCACACTGGTACACTCAGGCTACTAGGTCGAATATCTATGTAGGAGATCTAAGTTGAGTAAATGATCAAGCACTTGGCTTTGATCAAGAAGATGAACAAACTCACAAGATGTGAATGAGATAACTAAATTTGTTTTGAAATATGATTGCCATATAAATATAAAGATATGTTCAAGTATTAAATCAATGAAATATCTATATAAATATGTATACAAAGGACCTGATCTTGTTTTATTTCGAGTAAGTGTGAGAGCATTTGGACATGATGAAATATCTAAATTTGTTAATGCACGGTGGATTTATGCACCTGAAGCTTTCAGGAGGATTTTTAAATTTTCAATAAATGGGGTGTGTCTATCCGTTGTACCATTAATACAAATACATTTACCTAATAGACAACAAGTTAAATATTATACTAATGAATATTTGGTAGATATAGTAGGCAACGGACACAAATTACTATGCTAACATAATTCTTCTGCGACAAATTGTGGTGATAGCTAGTGAAGCACGAATAAAATTTATATTGTTGAGTTTTCAAAAAGTATAGGTGGATAGATAACCAGAAGAAATGGAAACAAAGAAAGACTAATCATAGAGCAATATGAAGAATATACACAGTGTCTCCTATAGAAGGTGATCGTTATTATTTGCAGATATTGTTAAATCGTGTTAGAGCCTTAGAGCTAGTATATCTTTTGATAATATACTTACTGTTAATCACACAAGAAGTTTGCATCAACCATCTATTCTACCCACAAAAGGAAGCATGGCCCATCAATCTGGACCATCCAACACACGCCGTGTCTTTGTATCTTTGATGAGACATAACTCATTGGCACGACGATCCTAACCATACAATTAGTCACTTAGATATGATCACTAGAGAGAGTAAAACATTTGTGCATTGTCTTCAAGAGCACTGTACAAATTCTTCCTTAACTTAGGTATGGCTAACCAATCTGAACCGTCGTCCAATCTTACATGCAAAAATATTTAACATATGATTAACAATGTAACAACGAATATAGAGTTGGCCCACCAATTGAACGGTCTTGATATCACGGAAGCGTCAGTTGGTCATTTGGGAAATGTTAAAGAGATCGGGAGAGAATAAATAGGTGCACAAGGATATGATTCCATCTCACGAGCCATGGTCCGTACGACAAATTTTAATCCATTTTCTGACCGTTGGGCCCTTATGACCGTTGCGGATACGTGTCTCCATGCTATGTAGTCTGTAGCCATAATAACCGTTAAAGATTTGGAAAAAGAAAGGGCTGACCAATGAAATTCTGACACATAATCACTTTCCATGCATGAACTTTGAAAAGTTGTTATGTGTCGGCATTCCATTGGTTTCCGTTAAAGTCATTTTAACAAAGTCACCCTACTATTGAATATCTTTTTCTTAAAAAATAAAAACCTGTCCATCAGGCATCAAAACGCACGTCTTCAAAATCAAGTTTCGAATGAGAAAGAGAAACCAGAGAAACTGAAGAAGAAAGCCTGACAGATAATGGGCTGCGCTGCATCCAAACTGTTCAAGGACAACTTTAATCATGAAGTTCTCTTCAGCAATGGTGATTACACGAATCATGTCGTCTCTCTCACTTCAAGCACTTATGGACTTCTGAAAGTCGACGCAGATCCAATCAAAGAACCCATTGGAGAAACAAAGACACCTCTTTTTCGTGTTGTTCGTCCCAAATCTGAAAAGAAAGTTTTAGATGAACCAGAGGTCATCAACACTTGGGAATTGTTGGGAGATCTTGAAGACCAAGTATGCATTTCAACGCAGGCAAAGAAAAGCCCCAAGTCACAAGTTTTTCTGCAAAAAGTTGCAGAGATGGGTACTAGAAATCCCTCAAAGTTCTTCGACCAAATCAACTCAACTAAGAAACAGAAGAAATTGGCAGGGAAGGAGAACAAGCACAGGCAGAGCAATAGATTGCTGCCTAGCCCGAAGCAGGTTTTGAAACCATTCAATTCTTTAGAGAATATGCAGAAGGTTGTACCCACTTTAAAATTTCCTCTTAAAATCAGTTTGGGGTTATCACCATCAAGGCAGAATTTGAGTCCTCTATTCGATCCAGAACTTCTCGCATCCTTTGAAAAAGAACTTGATGAAGAGAGAGAACAGATTAAGAAGATGGTTTCTTCCAAACCCAGAAGCCATGACTCTATGCTCGCATTGTTCGAGAAAAAGTGCCCACCTGGTGGGGATAATGCAGTGGTTATCTACACAACAACATTGAGGGGTATCAGGAAAACTTTCGAAAATTGCAACACTGTCCGATCAATGATAGAATCTCATAACGTCCACATGATTGAGCGAGACATTTCCATGGATTCAGGATTTAGGGAGGACTTGAGAGTATTAATGGGGAAGAAGGAGGTGACTGTTCCTGTGGTGTTTGTGAAAGGAAGGTTGATTGGAGGAGCTGATGAAGTGATGAAGATGGAAGAGGAAGGGAAATTGGGAATTTTGCTTGAAGGAATCCCGAATGCGGTGGCCGGATGCGAGGGGTGTGCAGGGGTGAGGTTTGTTATGTGTATGGATTGTAGTGGGAGTTGTAAGGTCTTGGATGAGGAGCAGAAGAAGATGGTGAAATGTGGTGAGTGCAATGAGAATGGTTTGATCCAATGCCCTATCTGTTGTTAATTAACAACTATGGGTTTAATTATTTGCTGTGATTTGGATTTGATGTGGGGTTATTGTTCTTGGTTTTGGCTCTCTCTCTTCTATGGAGGGCTTGTGTGATTATTTGTTCTCCCATTTATTCCATTTTTCTCTTTGATGAAGAGCTGAAACATTGCTCGATTTGAAGTTTGAAATTTGAACTGGTTCTAAAGTGGGTTTAGTCCCTACTTTCTTGTATTTTAATTTCAACAATCTAATACATGTATTTTTCTAATATTTATGTTCTTCATTTGCTTTCATTTACTCTGACATCGAAATCCTCTGTTTCTTCGACGAACGAATGATGCATCAAGACGTATACCATTCTGCCAATGATCCAACCCTTTTCCTAGCTAGGAGAAGGGGACCATGGGAGTATGAGGTAAAAAGCTCGCTAGAAAAATCAATTCCCTATGGGTCTATTTGGCAACCAGATACGGATTTGGAATTGAAAATAGAATTCTAGGATTTGTGATTTCTAAGAATTTAAATTCAAAGAATTGAAATTTCTTGTGTTTGGTTGCACTGTGGAAATTACTTGGAATTATCAATGAATTCTAATTTTAGTTGTTTGGACATCTAACAGAATTGAAATTTCTATCCATCTACATAAGAGAAATATCATCTCATGAACTTTGTGTTATAACAACTGCTATTATTTTGTCATCCGTCAATTAAATGTTATCGATGCTAATTTAAAGAAAAAAATTTTAAAATAATAATTAAAATTATTTTGATAATTTTTTTACTATGATTAACCTATATATGTCAAAATATCAATGGCTAAAGCCTACGTGGTTGGCACATGAGACAACAAATACAGATGTCCATTATCAACACTGCTGATGGACCTCATTCTGAGCGCGCCATGTGGCACATTATTAGAGACAATAGACCGTAGTGATGTTTATCACATCCCTAGGTGGACCTACATACTAAAAATCAGGTTGTTTAGTTATTTCTAACCTTTAGAATTGAGTACCCCAAATAATGCTAGATATCTCATAGTTAAAAATCAACTCATAAAAAACACGAATCCAATGGTTATAAATCACTAATACTGTATGGATATTTATCCCAACCCTAGGTGTACCTACATACTAAAAATAAGGTTGGTTGGTTATTTATAAGTTTTGGATCCTCATACCCCAACTAATGCTAGAAATCCAACAGTTAAAAATTAACCCATAAAAGACACCAATCCAAAGACACCAATCCAACTGTTAGATACATCCTTACGTGGACTTACAAACTAAAATCAGGCTGATTAGCTATCTCTCAACATGGATCTTTATACCCCCAACTAATGTTATATATCCCACGGTTAAAAATCAACCCATAAAAGACATCAATCAAACGGTTACAAATGTGTAATCTGTTGATGATGGACCACAATATGATCTACATGGCACATTAGTAGACCACGGACCATATGGATGTTTGTCCCATCCATAGGAGGACCTACATGCTAAAAATCAGGCTGATTAAAATTTTCTAACCTTTGGATCTAAGTACCCCAAATAATGCTAGATATCACACGGTTAATAATCAACCAAAACAAATACACCAATCCAACGGTTTCTAATAACTAATCTTGCTGATTTTTTATTTATAGGTCCACCTAGGGATGAGTGTGAGAGTTGGAGCCTGATAAAAAATCTTTTGAATTTCTCCGACCGGAAATAGAATTCTAGGAATTAGAAATTTCTTCTCCCCCCCTAAAACTTCTAATTCCGAGAAAAATCACGGAATTGGAAACATAATTCCTGGAATTCGGTCCTCCCAAACGCAAAGATTTGTGATTCCAAGAATCACAATTGCAATCCGGCTCAATTCCAGGTTACCAAACAGACCCTATAGTTAATAGTTGAAAAAAAAATTGAATATCAGATGGTTAAGATTGTCCGCTAATGTATGATTTTCTAGATGACCCATCCAAAACTGCCCAGAAATTAAGATGCCGCTCAATTATATTTAGAATGACTCAGGTTGTAAACTACTTACTGAAAACCATCCTCTAATTTAGCTGGTACTTTTAGGGTGCTTGGATGCAACAGAAGCTACCTATTTGTCCAATGCAACTTGTTTGGCTCGGTTGGTGAACAGGGATGAGGAAAGAAGAGCACTTGAAATTTGGCCATTGAGAGACCTTGTTTACACAGGTGTCCATGAATCCAAGATGGGGAAAGGTGTACTCCCATTTCTTTGCATCCAAACATCCCCATTTGTTGAAGAAAACAAAGTTAAAAGGACCCAGACATCACCATGCAGAACCAGTAGCACCTCCACAGTAGGAGCATTTTGAAAAGCATGATAAAGATCAAAACTAGAGGAAGCTTGCTTGGCAAGCAGATCCACTCATTTATTTCATTCCCTGTAGCAGTGATGTAATTAAACTACGCATTTTTGTTGGACGATTGACAAAATATCAGAAAGCAGAGTGGTACAAGTTCTATCGGTACATGAAACCACCGTATAATCTGTTTCCATTATAAGAATGCAAATTACATAGTTGGCAAACAAGCCCGGACTTCAGTTTTGTTAGTTGAAACAGCCAATATTGATTGAGAAACTGCCCAAGCATAAGCCAGAAGAGTCGCTAAGAAGACCACCAACGGCTGCAGGCCCTGGACTCCAGGATAACAATCCTCAAAATCTTGAGGGGGTGGAGGAAGGGGAATGTTTAGCTTGAGAAAAGCATGTATGAAGTCATGCGCCAGGTGTTTTGTGAACCAAATGATCTGATCATGAGATATTGTGGTATTGTGAAAAACGACGATATCGAGCAAACCAGATTGATCAAAGGATAAACATTTATAGGAATATTTTTGAGCAAGGTGCGCATTGTGTAAGTTTCTGGTGCTTCTTGGCAGAGGAGGCATACACACACATGCTCACTGATCGGACCGTTCACCTACAATTCCACAACTTCTCACTTTCAGCCACACAACTTTCCCTCTTTATCAGACAGTTAGATCATCCTACAAGCATGAATGTTGGCCTATAACCCCAGCAAGGATTGTCCTAACATTCAAACAATTTCCACATGCATGACTGATGTCCCAAAATATGGCTGGACCGTCTTGGGGGAAATTCATGACCTCCTCTTCAAACAATGGCCCCAAAAACCAGCAGGTCCAAATACAATTCAAGACAAACATAAAGTTCTCTTAAACTTCTAACCAGTTTCTATATAAGACCACAAAACACGAGATATAATTACCAGAAAAAAAAATAAAAAATGTTGAGCACATATGAATACAAATTAAATCAGGAAAATGCAAGAGGCGTTATTAAGGGAATATGGTATTGGCACTAAAAAACATGAAAATGGGTTCCCATACAAACGAACGAACTTAGACAATAAAAACAAATGCAGTGAACCACCCAAAAAAGGATCTCTTAATCAGACGCTTGATAAAGAAGGTCTCCTATGAAGGACTTATCAAGTTCTAGGTCCAATCCCCTGTATGTACTCTGCGTGCAGAGCTGGCCATAACATTCAGTATAGGTCATCCTAAACCATCCATCTTATCTAATCAAACTAGGACCTCAAATAAAGATTCCAAAATGGTACTCTTTAGGACATGGTTACACTGGAAATGAAGCAACCATCCATTACTTTCAAGTACACAATGTAAGCTTACACATGGGTAAATGCTTGAAAACCATGATCACGAGGTTTTATGCTCTCTATCAAAGTATGCAGTTGGCACTAGATTGATCCATAAGATGACAATGTCGTAAAGTAGAAAAATGGAGTAATGAACCATGATCAAAAAGATGACAATGATCTCACAATAAGGTAGAAACAAGGATCCCTGAAACCTTCATAAAGGCCTATGAGTGCATATGAAAAATTGCTATGGTTGCTATGAAAAGATATAACTTTTTCATGTACGCACAGATCCATAATGTAGGGAAAAAACAATTCAAGGAGACCCACCAAAGACTCAATTTAAGAATATCAATTCAGGACCTCATTTGACGTACTTATTCTGATCTTCCATGTGAATAGGAGTCATCACACACATCAAAAATTAATCCCACTAAATATTTCAATTAAAGAGATTAAGTTTGTTCATCTAAATCTTGGTTTAGCTGTACATAAGTCATATTGTGTTGGTTACTGTAGCTGCGATAAGTATCAAACCTAGCACCGAATCTTTCATTTTACAAGAAAAGTTGAAATAAAAAACAAACTGTTTCCTCATCACATTACCTTAAGTTCTGGCTCAAGAAGCCACAACTCTATGCAATTTCTATGGTAGATTCAGTCGTGAGAAATCAAAATCCATTAGTTGAACACTTGCCTGGTCAACACCAAAGGATTAAAACTATTTAATCTTACATCAATACAAAATAAATAAATAAAAAATCTTGCAATTATAGACTTACCCATATGTGATCCTCTAAATTCCCAGCCACTGACAAAATGGTTGCTATATTAAGCTCAAAAGCAGACTAATTTACAGATCTCATCGAACACTAGAAACGTAGAAATCAAAACAAGTTTGCACAAACAATATCGGTCCCAAAATCAGATTTCTAGATTCCTTTCCGATCTAGTTTCTACTCTGTGACTAACATATATATAAGCTCCTCAAAAAACTAAATTGACACAAAAAAAGATTAGAGAGAACATAAACAAATTCAGCCTTGATTATATCAGGAGAAAACATGTCTTCAAAATTACAAAACACTCAATCTCTTACACCCTTCCTTACAAAGCAACCAAAATTTTTTGCATTCCATATAAGTTGCCTAACGTATCGTATCCACTCACTAAGACACGGAGCACCAATGAAACTCACCGTTCAATCAAGTAACGATGAAATCTTACAATTTCATGAACAAATTAGAAACCCCAATTAAGCTCAAGGGTTAAAAGTTTCTAAAACCACAATTGATTCCTCCCCATTTTGTCGAAACGTCTTTTATTTCAAATTTATTTGATTCCCTGTTCTCGTGAAACCCCAAAACAATCGGTCTCAATAAAACCCTAATAAAAGAGAAATCGAATTGAAACTTAACTATGTGTGGGGTTTATTTATCGATGGATCTGGTCGTCGAGCTCGAAGATGCAGACTCCTCAGCTTCAACGAGCTTTCGGAGTCTCTCTTGAAGAGCTCGAACCCTGTTCTCAGTCTTGCGAAGCTTTCTCCATCTGTAGGTGGTCCAGACAGCGAGGCCTCCGTATACGACGATATACGAAGCCCATACGTATGGATACGTCTCGGCATGTTCTCTGATCTTTCGATACTGTGCTTCCACCTTCTCTCTCAAGTCGGTTGGTGGCTTCGGCGTCTGTTCTCGCTCTTCAGTGGCCATCTTTTTCTTTCTTCGTTTTACAGTTGAAGAGGGGATTTGTAGGGTGCGTTGAGCGAGTCTGGAGTCTGGGCCAGGTAGAGCAGACCATTAGGGTCCAGCAGGCAGCAGTGGTGTCAACGGGTCGGTTCCGGTTCCGTTCTTAAGGTACCCAAAACCGATATTGCAGGTTCTTATCGGTTCCGGTTCTCAATATAAGGGATCCGGATTTTGGTTCCGGTCGATATCGGTTCCGGGTCCAAATCTAATTACCCAAAATCGGAACCACTATTTTCGATTAGGTTCCGGTTCTTTTTTAATCATTTTCCAAGAATGTGGAACTAGAACCGATGTGTATGGTTCTGGTTCCGATTCAGTTTCCGGTTATATGGGTAAAATTGACACCACTAAGTGTCCTACTCCTACCCCTGAAGAACCAGTTCAATGTTTGCAACCACTATAAAACAAACTCTGGGCTTGCTACGTGGGCAAAATTAAATAAGAGGGGCCCAAAAACAATAGGCCCACACGATTTCCAAACACAAGCCAATGGGGGTGTCAAGGGGTCGGTTTCAAACTTGGTTTTAAAAACGATAAACGGTAACGCTCCAAGCCCGTTACCGTAAAAATCGTTAAAACCCATTTGACGCTTTGAATTTAACGGCCGTTAAAACAACTGTTAAAATCATTTTAACAGCCGTTAAATTCTGAAAAATTTTGTGGAAAAAATGGTCATTAAATCCGTTATTTTTCCGAAAAATTTCATTTTTGAAATTTTGAATTTCAGCATCATTTTTTCCATTAAATTATATTTTTCCATTTTTACCCCTGGCCGTGACAATCCGTTTTAACGCCCATTTTAACGGTAACACCCCCAATCTGTTATACCATTAAAACGGCCTCCTTTAAACCTTGGTTTCAAAAGCTTGATGTCTTTAACACTATTATGTATGTGGGTTCCAGATCCTATCAGTTTCAGTTCCAATTCGGTCTAGGGATTAGTGTACCAAGAACCGGAACCTATTACATACATCAAGTCCAGGTCTTTCTGGTTGGATTCTGAAATAGCAAATCTTGGAACTGGTTCCTATCAAGTATCGGTTAATCTGGTACAAAATGACATTCCTACATACCAGAAGGACTGAGTTTTCGTCTTCCCTTCCTCCGATGTATCTAGAGTCTAGACTGCTTTCAAGGTTGTCTCACTCTCTCTGTCATCGATGATAACCCCGATCAAGATGTCCTGATCGATCCCTCCAGGGTGATGCGTAGTCAGGTTGTTTACTGATCTGAATGTAAATCTAGTACGAAATGGTTACCGCTCATTAGTTTTTATTTTTTTGCATCTCTTTTTGTTTCTCCCATAGGAAGTCGAATTCTGTTGCAAACTTAGAGTAGAACTATGATGACAGAGCGCAATATGAGCCACGTGGCACACAATTAGAGGACTGGCCGTATGGGTGTTTTTCCCAATCTGTAGGTGGAGGACCTACAATCCAAAAATCAGCCTGATTGATTTCAAACCTTTGGATCTTTGTACGTCAAATAATGGTCAATAATGCTCAAATTTCCACAGTTAAATATCAACCCATGAAAATAACTCAAATCCAACTCCTAGAAATCACTAATTAATCAGGCTGATTTTTGGTTTGTAGATCCACCTAGAGATTAGGCAATCATCCCTATGGTCAGTCCTCTAAGAGTGTGCCAGGTGGATCCGTGAATGCTTGCATGATGTTGCACTAGGTGATCACGAACTTGTTGAAGACATTTTCATAAATTAAGCAAATTGAAGCACAATTCGTCAAGTGCTTTCAATGGGTCAAGGTGCCCTCATAATTCGTGGGTGCGACTAAAATTTCCCTTAACACGAAAAAAAATTTGACATAGAAAAAGTCAAAGTTGCCCTGACTTAATACAAATAAGTAGGAATAGAGGAATTTACTGAAATAGGAGCATTTTGGTAATAAATGAAAAAGTGTGACGAACACTCCTGTCAAAGGGTAAAGTTAGCTATAAATTAGATGAAGAAAAGAGTGCAGTGGGGCAGATTAGGGGTGTCAACAGGTCGGCTCTGGTTCGGTTCCTAAGGTGGGCAAATCCGGAACTAACAGTTCTGGTTCTTATCGGCTCCGTTCTCAAAATAATGGATCCAGAACCGGAAACGATTATTTGGTTTCTGTCGGTTCCGTTTCCAGTTCTGAGTATATTGGTTCCAATCTTTGATAATATGAGAATTTTAACACTATATTTATGTATCGGTTCCAATTCTTATTGGTTCGGTTCTGGTTCCTATCGGTCTCGGTTCCATATTAAACTACTTAAAACTAAAACCATTGTTTTCGGTTCGGTTCCAGTTCCGGTTCTTGTCTAATCGGTTCTCAAAAATGTGGAACCGGAACCAGTGTTTTTTAGTTCCGGTTTAAACTGGTAAAATTGACGCCTCTCAATCATAAAAATAATAAAGGGCATTTTGGTAAAAAGAGAGCTCCCTGAGCGGGAAAAAATGGTACCTGAGTAACGACCCTTTTAAAACGCTAGGAGCAGAATGTTTAAGAAAAGGGTTTTGAGTCAAGAGTTTAGGGTTTGGGAGACAGATAGAAATGGCCAAAGCTGCAGCAGCAGAAGTGGAAGAGTTGCCCAGGGCTATTGTGCGCAGGGTGGTGAAGGATAAGCTCTCACAGTCATCCAACGAAGGAGAAATCATTGTTCACAAAGAAGCACTCCTCGCATTCTCCGAGAGTGCCAGAATTTTCATCCATTACCTCTCTGCTACGTAAGAAAATCTCTCCCTCACTCTCTTAGATTCTTAAATTTCTAGAGAAACACAAGTCATTTTTCTCGACATTGATTTGCAATCAAAAGTTGAATAACTTCAATTCGTTCCATCAGAATTAGATTAGGGTTTTGGATCATTTGGTGGAGAAGAATTTCTAGGGCTTCTGTATTGTAGATTAGTCTGAAGCAACACAACAAAAATAATGAATTCCGCTTTAAATGGATTTTTATTTTGTCTATTTTTGATGACTGGTTATGAATTTAATCTGTAAGCTATGATAGATTTAGGAGCAGAACTCATTGACACTCTGAACTTATAATTGTGCATTCGGAGTCGGAACACTGAATTGGGAAGTTTTTGAGTTCTCTGGATCTGCTAGAGCAGTCTTGAGCTAGGGTTTTGTGATGAGATCTAATTAGGAAATCAGTAAACTAAGCTAATTTAGAGAAAATACGAAACTCTATTACCTCTGTCAACTGGTTACAGAGGTTATATGGGACTCGATGCTTAACAGCTCTCCTATAACAACTCGACAAATAAAAGGAATTTTAAATAACCTGGACTCTCTAACGCCTATCAAAAGAGATAGAATCCTAATCAAAGTAAAACAGAAATCAAAGCAGATGCTGGAGAAGAATTCGCATGGTGAGATGGCGTGGCATTGAAGAAGCTGCACGTGGTGTTGCAACAATCCCACCCCCTTAAGATTGACTTTTCCTCAAGGCTTAAACAAAGGAAAGTGAGTAATGAATTCGGTGTAAGGTTCCCACGTAGCGTCGTCTTCAATCAACCCTCCCACTGCACCAAAACCTTGGTGATAGTTTGAACATGCCACGATTCAGGATTTTGGGCGGTGTCCAGTTGGTGCAACTTAAATAAAAAAATGGTGGTAAAGTAGGGGAGGACGGTTCAATGTCACCAATATTCTTCTTCAAGAGGGAGACGTGAAAATGGGATGTAACTGGGAATCTGATGGTAGAGCGAGCTTGTAAGCCACAGCTCCAATGCCTGCCAGTATTTGAAAGGGCTCGTAAAATCGCAGAACGAGCTTGTGGGGCCCTCGAGTACCCAAAGATCGTTGACGATAGGGTTGTAATTTCAGGAATACCCAATCACCAACATCAAAATTGCGCTCACTCCGATGTTCATCTGCTTGTAGTTTCATCTGATTCTGAGCAAAGTGTAAATTAGTGTTGAGAAGTTTCAATAATTGATCACGGTCGCGAAGCGCTACGTCCAAGGTATGAACACTTGTGGACCCCGGAAGGTAAGACGTTTTTTGGCGGTTGATGTCCGTAAACGGCTCGGAAGGGGGACTTTTTGAGAGAAGTGTGGTATGACGTATTGTTCCAAAATTCAGCCCAAGGGAGTCAACGTGTCCAGTGATGAGGATGATGACCCGCAAAACATCGGAGATATTGTTCCAGTGATCGGTTGACGACCTCAATTTGCCCATCTGATTGTGGATGATAGGCCGTGTTGTGGCATAGTTGAGTGCCTTGAAGAGTAAAATAGGATTCCCAAAAGTGACTGATGAACACTGGGTCACGATCACTAACAATTGAACGAGACATGCCATGCAACCGGGTGATATCACAGACAAATAATTCTGTCATCGTAGAAGTCGTATAAGGGTGAACGAGGGCAAAGAAATGGGCATACTTGCTGAAACGATTGATGGCCACCATAATAGAAGACTTTCGATCAGACGGAGGAAGTCCATCTATAAAATCCATGGACACATTGGTCCATATTTCAGAAGGATGGGAAGTGCCTACAACAACCCAGGTGGAGCTACCGATTTAGACTGCGTGCTGACAGACATCGCATTTGGCGACAAACTTTCGAATCGCACGTTTCATACCGCGCCAGTAAAAATTTATGCAAACTCGGTATGTGGGTTAAAAACTTGAATGGCCTCCAATTGGTGAGGCATGGGACTCTTGGAGGATTTTTAAGCACCATGGGGAAGTCAATGGCAACACAATTTTGCCCCTTATATTTTAAGACCCCATTATTTTAGAGATAATATGGTTGAGATCGGAAGCCATGAAACACTCTTTTGGAGATATCGGCTAGGTTGGAGAAAATAGGGGTAGATAAGATATGGATGGTAGCATCTTCCATTTGACGGAAAGAGCATTTGTAGCAATGTTCTCCTTCCCTTTGCGATAGATAATTTCATAGTTGAACCCCAAAAGCTTCATCAACCATTTTTGTTGATCTAGGGTTGTCAACTGTTCCAAAAAAATACTCGAGAGTACGGTGTTTGTAAGAATTTTAAAATGTTGACCTAACAGATACAAACACCACTTTGAGACGGCGAAGGTAATGGCCAACATTTCTGTCATATACAGACATTTCAAGATGGCACCCAGAGAGTGCCTTGTTGAGATATGCCAGTGGTTTCCCATTCTGAGTTAGCACAGTCCCAATCCCTACTCTCGAGGCGTCCACTCAAGGGTAAAGTCCTGTGAAAAATTAGGAAGAGCGGGCACTAGGGTGGATGTCATAGCAGCCTTGAGCTGCTCGAAAGTTGTTTCAGCCTTCTAAGACCATTGGAAAGTCTCTTTGAGAAGCATATGCATTAATGGTGCTGCCATCTTCCCATAATCCTTTACAAACTTTTGGTAGTACCCGGTAAGGCCAAGGAACCCACGCAATGCAGAGGTGGGTTTGGGCCATTGGGTCATTTTGGAAGGGTCAACACGCACACCCTTTGCTAAAACAATGCGACCTAAATATTCCACCAAGTTACAAGCAAACGAGCATTTGGATAACTTAACGTAAAGTTGGTGCTTGCGGAGAGTTTGCAAAATCAGAGAGAGGTGCGTGCGATGTTCAGTGAAACTCGAACTATAAATAAGGATATTGTTGAAGAATACCAGAACAAAGCGGCGAAGGAATGGACGAAAAACCTCATTTATAAGACTGGAAAGTTGTTAGAGCGTTGGACAACCCAAAGGGCATTACAAGGAACTCATAGTGTCCATGAGTGCGAAAAGCCGTCTTAGCCACATCATCTGTAGCAACGCGAATTTGATGATAGCCAAAGCGTAAGTCCAATTTGGAGAATATAGTGGCGCCATTAAGTTCATCTAAAAACTCGTCAATGACGAGTATGGGGTAACGATCCTTCATTGTGATTCCATTGAGGGACGGTAATCAACACATGTGCACCATGTTCCGTTTTTTCTTTTTGACGAGCAAAATCAGGGATGAGAATGGGCTTGTGCTAGGTTGGATAACACCAGTCACGCATATCTTGGATTAGTCGCTCGATCTCATTTTTCTGAAAATGTGGATATCGATAAGGCCAAACATTGGTGGGTGAACTACCTGGCAGCAAACGAATGCTATGATCATGAAATCTAGGAGGCAACCCACGAGGCTCAGCAAAAATATCCGCAAATTAATCCAATAAGGGACCAATAGTTGGGTCATATACAGACTCAACTTGTGTTGGAATGCATGGGATAAATAAAAAATCCTTGCTTTTGCTGTGAGCAGCTGATGAAATTCTTATGCGTCATTAACGGTGGCAAATTGCGAAGCAACACCCAATGGAGTAACAATGGAATCACATTGCTTAAATTGCATGGACAATTTGTTGAAGTCCAACTGATGGTGCTGAGTGATCTGAGCCATTCGGTCCCCAATACGACATTGTAGCCGCAGGTAGTAAGATAAAAAATTGCTAAAGAATGTGTAGCCTTGTAGCGACAAGGCCACATCGGTGCACTGGCCAGGGCTTTGCACAACATTGCCATTGGCAATCATGACCTGAATAGTTAGAGAATCGTTCACCATGAATCTGCATTGTTTGGCAAGCGATGGGTGGAGAAAATTATGAGTCGATCCGAAATTGACTAACACAGTAACTTGACGTTTTTTCATCGCGTCAGAAAAATGCATCGTGTCCATTTGTTGAGTACCCATCATTGCATGCAAGGGGATTTCAAGGGTCAGAGGCTCAATGTCATCGGCATGTGGTTCGGTGAACATACCTGTGTCGCCTTCAGATAGGAGTAGTTGTGGCCGTTTACACCAATGTCCTGGCTGGAATTGCTCATCACAATTAAAGCAAGGGCCTTTTTCTGTGTTCTTGCTGCTCAATAAGGCTTAAGCGATGGACACCTAGCGGAATGGCCAACTGTGGAGACGCATGCAAGGTGCGCCGAGCAGGTGGTGGTGGCAGTGGAGAGGATACCAGAAGAGGCAATGGGGGAAGAGAACGTAAAGGTGGAGCTCGTATGGGTGTTTGTTGGTTAACCGAGGCAAGGATGGCACTCACTGCTTCTTCTTGGTATTAGGCCACTGCATAAGCATGTGTGAGAGTAGAAGGATTCATGAGCTTTACACCGGAACGGATGTCATCTGCTAGCCCAGAAATGAAGCAACGAATAAGAAAAGGTTCTGGCAGGATTTGAGCTCAATTGGCCAAACGCTCGAATTTAGCTTGATAGGCACAAACGGTGGTCGACCGGCTGAGCTTAGCTAGTGAACCGTTAGGATCATCATCTTTTGGGCTTCCAAAATGTCAACAAAGGGCACAAGAGAACTCTTGCAAAGATGGCCTCCCAATGGTCTTACTGACGTAGGATAGGAGACCGTTCCACGATTTTTGGGGGAATAAAGAGAAAGTTACTATTCACGAGACACTATTTACACGGTACTATTCATGGATTAGGGTTTAAATATGGGTGGGGTATGATTTGGGTTTTCTAGGTCAAAGTTGATCCAAAAAGAAAATAAAGATAGAGAAAGATAAGAGAATAAGAGAGAAGAGAAAGAGAAAGACAGAAAGATACCATCGGCTTCGTACCGAATGAGCTTGGATTCGCACCAAGGTAGAGTGATTTCGCACCACGAAAGAGATTTCTATTTCTTTATTCATAATTTCATTCTTAAAATCAAAAGGTACATTACCTTTTATAAGACTCCCTACTTGAACTTTCCTAATTCTAATTTAATTGAAATTAGAAACTCCAAATACTAGTTAACTATTGCAATCAATAATAAAATCTTAACTGGAAATAAAATCTCTCAAAATCTTAATTCTATCACAACTCAAAGAACCAATTTCTAAACAACTAAAATTCTATCTGAAAATAATAAAATGGGATTTACTATAAATAGTAAAAGCGGGGTCCACTTGCTTGACCGGGCACAGATTCGATGTAGCGGCAGACCATCGTAGTTGAATGCTCCCGCATCACTTATTCAACCATTGGTACCAATGTATGGCGTCGACCAATAGATGAACTGAGGCTATGTCCACTAGGTGATCCTCTACTTTGAAACTGTTGTGCCCGAAAAACCCAACCCTTTGGATCGTTCCCATCGAAGGTGGGAAAATCAAGCCTAATCGGTCGACCCTGAAATCCTTGAAATGTATTGTTAGAAAAAATTTGGATACAACAAAGGATTTGGAGGACGTGGAGGTTTGCGTTCTACAGTCGGTGGAGTGAGAGGTGGAGGCAGCCGGGTGGTAAGAGTGTCTTGGATCTTCATAATAGCCTCTGTTAACTCACGTACTCGGGCATGGAGGGCCGTCACACTATTATGAGTGGTGGTGAGTTCGTTGCGAATCTGATCAACCTCGTTGTTTACTGGAAGCTCAACACCTTCTAGGGAAGCCATGGCAGTAGGACATGGAGCTTTGATACCAATATGATGAGATCTAATTAGAAAATCAGTAAACTAAGCTAATTGAGAAAAATACGAAACTTGATTACCTCTGTCAATTGGTTACAGAGGTTATATAGGACTCGATGCTTAAAAACTCTCCTATAACAACTCGACATCTGAAAGGAATTTTAAACAACCTGGACTCTCTAACGCCTATCAAAAGAGATAGAATCCTAATCAAAGTAAAACAGAAATCAGAGCAGATGCTGGAGAAGAATTCATGCGGTGAGATGACGTGGCTGTGAAGATCAACATTTTGACAAAACCGGATTGAACAATAAGTGTTTTAAATAAGCTTGTGAGTGTTCGGTGGTTTGTTCAAGTCCTCCAGAATGAATATATGAGGAGAATCTGTTGCATTGGATTTTTCATAGTTGGAACTTGGAATCTTTGGTGTGCTCAAAGCACGATTGAGAAGAGTAGGTGAGAAGTTCAAGATGTCAGAGTGCCTTGATTTTGTGGCACCCATGCAGCATACAGGGTGGTTGGAACTGCTGGACCTTTCAATCAATGGGCCATCTATTGAACTGGCCACAACCTGAACTTTTTTTTTGATCAGTGGCCACAACCTGAAAATTAGCTCACTCAGATATATGATAAATAAGATTATTCCTGCATAGTTGATGAATGGTCCACGAAAAGTCTATCTTTTGGTTTAAAATTTCTATGTTTATATGTATTATAGGAAGGGAAATTTATACCCCACGTTTATAAAAGCTTATGGCCATACATGGGAGCACATGTAGTGGGTTGAACACACCATTCAATGAATCTCACCCGGGAGATCTCCGAGGACAAACCGACAAAAATCAGAGGAATGTAATCACCTTCTTTTGGACGGTATAAAGAAAAAGATCTGGTGAAGAGTCCAGGAAGAGTTCTGGATCAGATGGTTGAGATTCTAACATGGGGTCGATTTGCCATGTCAAAGATCTCCTCAGTTGCACCCATTAAATGCTACCCCACTTTCCCCAACATGCGCATCAGATGTGCGGTCATGCCATTCGCAGATGGTAAATTCTATAATACTAGGGGCCGTGGAGTTCCCATATAATAAACATATCCTTTGTTTATCTTTCCCTTTATAACTTCTCTCACCCTTCAAATTGTCAATTATCTGAGAATTTTTGAAATCCTCCGTTCTTTGCATTCCATACTGACTTTGATGGAATGATTATCATTTGCAGGGCAAATGACATATGTAAGGAATCAAAGAGACAAACTATAAATGCTGATGATGTTTTGAAAGCACTTGAAGAAATTGAATTTCCCGAGTTCATCGGGCCTCTTAAAGCCTCTTTGGATGGTTAGCAAATTTCCTTACAATCCTGGTTTACCTATGATATATCCATGCGATTAGTTATTCATGATTTTCTTTGTAGCTTATGCATTTTGTATTTAACATGAACAAGGAAATGTTATTTCATGATCAGTCACTGTTTATATATAATGCTGATCCCAACAAATTTGCTGCCCTCATTATTAAAGAACTAGTAACACCTTATATACGTCTCCCTGTATCTCTTCTTACTTATCCCTTCAAACAAATGACTGAAGGACAGGAACAAGATGAGGAGGAAAAAACTTAAACAATAAAGGGAGGAAGGATTTTGCGGGATAATCTAAAGTCTGTAAGGTCTTTTTGGGAGAAATTATTAACATCCTTAGCTCAAATCAGAATCATCATGTCCATGATCGTGGTAATGTTCATCAACAATGATGCTAAGGAAACATCTGTAGCAGCAAATTAATTCCTTCTCTCATCATTCCCCACCAAGATGGTTGTTCAAGACACCATCACTAAAGGTTGGGCACGGGTTCCACCTCAATTCTTCCGTCTCTATTGCCATACTAATCATCGCCATTGTTAGTTAATTAGGGTTTCGAGGAGAATGAGAGAGAAGAATTGGGGAGAAAGAGGGAATCGTATGGAGCAACATAACCTACTCTCCATACATCCCCTAATATATAATATAAAACAATAAGAAGAAAATTGCCGAAATACTCCGAGACCCCTGGAGGTCTTGGGTTCGATCCCCGGAGGGTGTGTGCCCTGTGTGTCCCACATGTGCGGCGTGTGTGCGTTGAACTCGTGCAGTCCGTGCGTGTGCCAGAGATCCTTTGATATACATTGTTAAGCCACCCTCTAACAGCTTAAGCTTTTAGAGTAAAGTGGTTGTCAATACCCTCTTTTGGCACCCACCTCCCACTTCTATTGCTTCGTTCATCCATCCGAAGGCCCATTCAAACTTGTCAAACCTTTTCCTCATTGTGTTTACATTATAGAAAAGTAATATGGATGTATCAAAGCTCAATATTTTGCATCATGTTCAATAGTATGTGGCTGGGGTGCAAATCCAATTGTTTTGGTTAATCACTGCCAATGGCTGGAACTTTTGGTTGCTCTTTAGGTGCGGAAGAGAGCAAAAGAATTCTCAAGCATGTGTGATCCAAGCTGCAAGTTGCATCGATGGCGAATACAAGGAGTTTGGTATCTAAACCTTGTGCCATTCCAATTTATCCAGGTCATTACTCCTGTTAATATGTGCACCTTCAAATCATTTCTCACTACTTCAATCCTTGTTTACTTTGTCTTTACCTTTTCATTTTAAAGCCTTCAACCTGCAATAGAACGCTCATCACAGGTGTTGTCAATTGCCTTTTTGCACATTACCAAAACATCTCAATCAACTGCCTTATTTTATAACCTATCGAGCTACTCTTTGGTCCCCTTGGATACAATCACTTTTTATTCTTACCTTCCTAGTATCACCACTCATCCATCTCAGCATCCTCATCTTGGTACATTCTATGTATGTGTTTTCCTATTGCCCAACATTCTGCTTCATGAAGCATAGCTAATTTTATAAATATTTCCTTTTAGGCTGCGTTTGGCATTGTGGGAAATAAGTCAAAAACTGTTTTTTTGGCATATTTTCGGATTTTTGCAGTTTGAAATGGGTCAAAACAACCATTTTCGCGGTTAAGGAGAAGCAGTTTTTCAACTGCTTATAGTTTATTGCTTTTGCGGACCACAGTTTCTAAACTTAAGTGAAACTTTATAAATGCTGAAATTTCCCTTCTAGCCTTTTATAACTTTCCTATAGGACAAAATAATCCTTCTAAGCCTAAAATAACTTTTCTAAATGACAAATGCATCCTAAATAATTTCTAAATAACAAAATTACCCTCGTTAGTCTTTAATACCTTTTCTAAAGGACAAAATCGTCCTAAAAGACCCAAACCCATTGCATTTACCCACCGCTTACAACAATAAACTATAACCTGGGTTACCGCAATCCCAAACGCAACCTTCGTCCGATCAGCACGTAGTGGTCTCATAGCACTCGGGAAGCACATCTGCGCTTAAACCACCTAGCTTTAATACTATGGGCACTGGCTTCAATTTCTCTCTTAATGGATAATAGAAATGATAGATAGTTTCCTTAAATTTAGAATTTGCATACATGCGAGATGTGTGGATTTCAATGAGCTAAAAGAGTAATAAGGTAGGGATTAAGAAAGCTTAAGTAATTACACCCATGTTTTTTTACTAATAAAATTTTTAACCTCACTTGCATATCATGAACTGTGTCTAGGGTTTTGTACAAATAAAAGTTGGAAAAAAAAAAGATCTAGCTGATGATTCTATGTTGTGGTGATTGATTTTCCATTGTGGGTTCAGAAAGGCAGATGGGTTTTTGGCACCCATTGTTCACCTTGTTGAAGCAAATATCATATTCACCATTCAATGGATTCCTTTGTCTATGATTCTGTTTCTCAGATTTATGGTAGTTAAATGTTTTGGTTGTCATTATTTAATTGCGAAATCATTAATGGATTATTACTTGTGGACATGAATGTTTTCCCAACTCAAGACTTTTTGTCATAAATTGAAATATCTCATTCTAGTCCTTGTGGCTATTCATAACAAACTTTTATGAGGAAAGCAAAGTAGCTTCTTTTCATAAGTTCGTTTTCTAATTCACAGTGTGAATCAAGTCTAGTCTGAGATGATATGCACAGGCATAACCCTAGATTTTGAAATTAGAACTACCTTCTTTATGCACTCATGCAGATTTGTCTCAAGAGGCTTACTTCCTATACTCCTTGATAATCAGTGAAACCACATGACTTGTAATGCCTCAAAAGGCATTCAGCCTCCTCCATTCATGGGCATATGGGCTGTGCCAATCTTCATTGACTGGTCCATCTTAATACTGCAATCTTTAACGACAGAGACAAGAGAACCATCTATGTCGCAGCATTTCAATGTATTGTGAATATATCAACATGGCAGGGCAAATCCCTTAGTAGCCAAGTGGGAGTGCCAACATTACTGAAACCTTTAAAAGGAGGGAATTCTGGTCCTAACTTTCACCTGGCTTAGGTGGAAGTGATCTTACCTACCAGAAAAAAGAAAAAAGGGGACTTGGGTACCATGTAAAAGAAATCTTGTTTTACTTGTATAGTTATGTTTTCTGGTATTTTCCTCCTTTTTGAGGTAATTCCAGCCATTATCATCTGCAGCTCCTGCATAATTAACATAAATCGTATAATTTGAACTCTTTCATGTCATTTTAGCTATTATGCCAGATCTGAGTGTGAAGCAAGCTCATTTACCAGCATTAGCAGGGAACAGGAGCTGCAACAAGAAACATAAAAATGGGCTGTTTAATGACACGAAGCATTTTATAGAATATCACAACTGTAGCCCATTAATGTATTTCTGTCACATGCATCCATCATGTTCGACACTCACATTGCATTCATCCTTCCATGGAAACAATTCATCTACTCTACATGACTTACCAACAATTTTCTATTGGGGAAATATGAAGTCCCTGTCTTCATATCCTACATTTAAAGCTTTGGGTTAACCTTTTGTATTACATTCATGTTGCCATTCATGCTTTGCATTTTATATGTCGATCTTCCTACTTTCTTTGTGCTTGTATGTCTCTCCTTTCCTCTATATAAATTCTAATATTGAAGATGGCACTGACTACTGTAGTTTCACACTTAGTTCCTACTGCTTTTTTAGTTGTCACTATGTAAAAACAGTCAAGTCAAAATAGAGACAAGGTGGGTTTAATATGTTTTCCTGAGTATTTTATATTCTCCCTTTTTCTTTGCAGACTTGAGGCAAAAAAATGCTGGAAAGAAGGCAGTAGCAGCAAAGGCTAAGGAAGCAGATAAGAAAAGGAAGATGGAGGAAGAACCATCAGAACAGAATGGAGATGGCGGGGGTGGAGAAGATGAGAAAGAAGAAGCCAATGAAGATGAAGATGACACTCCTGATAACGGGGATGGAGAAGATGAGAAAGAAGAAGCCAATGAAGATGAAGATCACACTCCTGATAACGGGGATGGAGAAGATGAGAAAGAAGAAGCCAATGAAGATGAAGATCACACTCCTGATAACGACTGAGTTCTTTTTATGCTTTTGTGTGAGATTTATCTGACTAATCACTATTCTTGTACAGTTCTGAGGTAAGGGTGCAAGTGTAAACTGTATCAGCATTTGTCAGTTGCTGGACGTCAATCTTTCAGAAGGGTACTTCCATATTTTCAGTCATTGGCATGGCTGTTTCTTGAAGTTGGAGATTTGCATACAGCATATCGGTCATCTTTGTATGTTTTCTATACCCAACTTGGATGTGTTCTATCACACAAAAAAAAAAAAAAAAAGTTCCAATAATTTCAGAAGTTTCATGGATGAGCCACTGCCCAATGTTTGTGCCATGGTTTAAGAAGCGGCCGTTATAATGGTAATGCCTCAACCCCGTTATGTTATACCCCTTTTCCTACCATTATTGAGTGAGACTTGACTGATGTAACCCATTATAACGACCCATTGTTAAAATGGTTATTACGATAACGTTATGGGACCGTTACAACAGATCATTCAAAACCTTGGTTTGTGCTATGCATGTAAGAAATGGAGTTAAACACGTGTGATTATAGCCCTTGTATTTTAGAGAAATGCTAAAACCAGGGTTTCACACTAAATTCGGAACGTTAGGTGGGTACTTTAAAATGGGAAAAATCTATGATACAGAATTTGTATCAAAATTTTTGATACAGAAGTCAAATTGCCACACGACACTCTTTCGGGCAAACTGACCCATGAATGTTGGGATGACACCTTGGTGGACCTACACACCAAAGATCGGCATGATTGGTGATTTTTAGCCATTGGATTTGAGCACTTTTTCGTCTTGGGCTTGTAACGAACCCATAGGCCGGTTTATGAAGTCCACAATGAAAAAGTGCTCAAATCCAACGGTTAGAAATGACCAATCGCACTTATTTTTTATTTGATCCACCAAGGTGTGGACCAAATATTCATAGGGCAGTGGGCATGAAAGAGTGTACGCGGCAATTTGAAGGAATTTTATATCATAATTTTGATACAGTATCATAGAACGGCTCCTCTAAATGTGAGCTGTCATCGTGCACACCAAAGTCATACCCAGTGCGATTCTGAGGCTGGTAACCAAACAAATTAAAGTACAAATGCAGGTTTGGGTGCCAATGAATAGTTGAAAATTTGAATCCCTATTCAAATAATCAGATATTATCTAAAAATTTCAGATATCAGATTTGAATGATTTTTGACATTCAATTCAGGTGCAACGCATATCTTTTTTTAATAGTGATACATATGGAACCTAGCTTGTTAGTCTGATCTTTAATTGGACCACCTGACCAAAAAGGTTATTTTCCATGTTTGTTTTTTTCAAAAACTGGTATTTCTCCATTATTCTATCTTCTCTTTTTGGCTCTTTAGTCGTCTCCCATCTTCCCTTCTACAACTCTCTCTCTCTCTCTCTCTCTCTCTCACACACACACAATCGAACACCCTAACCCTAAAAAGATCTTGCTAACTCGGTATTCTTGATCAACGTGGATCGCTTCATAATCCCCAAAGTCACGACAGTCTACTTTGTCAAGCCAAATGCCAGTTTTATTGGATTTCAATCATAATTATCGAGGTTCAAGATGTGCTTGTGGGTATGTATATTGACTCAATGACACCGAGGGAGTTTGGCCGGTAGCCAGAAGCCAGGACAGTCTATCAAGTGACTGAACCTTTTTAGATGGACAATGTTAAATGGAATTTGAATGCAACATGTAAATCGATTGAGCCGTGGGCTCAAAAGATTGACACAATCTGATTGTAGCAACTTTTTGAATGGCCCCGCCAAATGGAAGCCGTAAAAATTTTATTGGATTTCAGTATGCAGCCTGATTAGGTACTTCAATTCATTATAGGACATAAAATATAGGAAAAATAAATAATAATTCTCTGGAGTAGGAAGATCTAACAAATCACAATCGATCAATTTTATGGATTTTTTCATTTTTATGGATTTGGGTTATTGTTGTTGTATGTGCACGACTGATGTAAAGGAATAGCTTCAGAAGACATGCATTCTTCATCATCCATCACTGTGAGAGAGAGAGGAAACATGCGCCCTTAGTGTTTCCATTGTTTTGAATCAGTCGAGTTCTCATAATCACCATTCAGAATTTCAGACTGAACAGGGGGGGGGGGGGTACGACAAGCTGCTGCTATTATGGGTAAATCATTGAAACAAGCCTAATGGTTGCAAAGAAGAAAAGCAGAGAACAAACACTTTATCCTTTTGGTTGAACCAAAAGGAAGCAATCAATATGGGTTATACCGGCGCCCACGGCCACTGTCACTGCCCTGCCTTCCCCTGCTTGAGCCACCACCACTCCTGTTGCCACCTCTCTGCTGTGAAGGGGGGGTTTGCGGCTGTGCTCCAGGTTGTTGCCTGCAATGAGGGGGGACGAAAAATAAGTAGATTTCCCTTTCCTGGACACTTAAGTAGGAACCAAGTTCCAGCAGCTGATAACCATTAAGGGGAAAAAATAACTTCCAAGCCAACTCAATAAGGTAGGCTGACATGTCCACACCAGATCCAACAAATCTAAGGTGTCAAATCGAAAGTGTATCTCCCATGTGGGACAGTACAATGATTTAAGGAACCCATTGTTCAAATCAGCAACCTATTTATTAACTACTTGTACAACAAAATAGGCATAATCTTTTCAGAAAATATGATCTGGTTGTTTTAGGGATTAAGAAAAAGTTGTCTGAAACCATGGAACAAGCCAAGTCACTGGAACAGACCATGAACAGTAAATGGCAAAGAATGTAAAACACACTATTAATAGACAGGTGTAAATCAAAAGATTTATATTGTGCTTACAGGACATATCCGATCCGTCCATCAGGCAAAAGCATTGGCATCATCGCCATGCCAGCAGGAGTGGGACCCCTGCCGTAGATCAGGGGCTGCAAGACAAACACATCTCTATATCAGAACTGTTAGAAATACATAAGAGGAAGTGAATCAGTGCACAAACAAGCTAAGAGAACAGTTGCGGTATTATTCCGCAGTTTTTGGTCCAAGACTCTCACCAAAGTGGAATTAGGTGTAGATAATTATTGCACTGATACAAATAGGGATCTAAATGCTCTGCATTCCTATCTCTAACACACCCAACAACTCACTAACCTGCACAGCTCAATTAATGGCTCACCACTTGAATGAGACAGAACCCAAAAATCATAAAATTAACGGCATCTTTGGATAGAATCATTTTCATGCCCTTGTTCTTTTCATATCTGAACCATGATGCATTGTCAAATCTGTTTTTTCCCCAAAATGAACAAAAAAGCTTTTCCCAAATACGCCTTAAGAAATAGGGATTCCCCACCTGTTAAAAACAATGTCTAATCGGAACGAATTTCCCTTTTTTCTTTCCTTTTTTGGGTAGGCAAGCAGGCAGTGGTCAGCAGTTGGTGGGTGAAGGTTGGTATCAAACCCAGATCAAGGGATCGACACTCACAAACCTTACCAACTTAGCAAGTGGTCAGTACTCTTTTTGTCTTTTTCTTAAGCCATAGCCCATCCAAAAGTGGCTCAGCAGGAGAATGGCCTAGATTGATGTGTAAGTGATCCATATGCACAGTAACGTGTGAAGGATAGCAAACTGCGGACCATGTAAACCAAAGTCTAGCACTGTATGTTAACAAAATACTTTTCCCAAAAAAAAAAATCACCTGTGCAAAGCCTGCAGCGCCGTATCCTGCACTTAGACCACCATAGGCGCCGCCAGCCAACCCATATCCCATACGAGGTGGATAGCTTGGAAGCAAAGCTGACTTCTGTGAATTTGATCCCGCATCAGAATTCCGATCCACCTGTGGCTTTGCAAGGGAACACTCGAGAACTTGACCTGTCAATGAGAATAAACCAAACCAGCTTCATCTGTCTGGTCACTTAATCATCAAGAAAGAAAGAGAATATGTGCAATATCCTTGAAGTGGGGATCACCATCAATTTCATATTTCTCGGTGTTCTTGAGTGCCTTCATGGCACTGGACCTCTCAGCAAAGTGTACAAACCCAAATCTGCTCTTTTCCTGTCCGGACTTTGCAGGCGGCAACACTACTTTTGTGATCTCTCCATGGTGTTCAAATAGCTCTCTCAACTTATCCTGATTTACGTTTTTCGGCAAATTCTTTACATAGACTGCTTTCACCTGTGTAAGAAAGTCCAGTCATGATTCAACCAACAACTCACAGAATTTCAATATAAAAATATGCTCCATTAGTTGGGGAACCCACTCAAGTCTCCAAAGCAAGAGTGATGTTCAATAGAGGGTATAACTTAAAAGTCAACATGTGAGTTACTGTATACTGTCTATAAGGGGCATAGTCTTACATTTGGTACATATCCAAAACAACCTAGTTGATCCTTATGCCAAAATTGGCACATCTGGATGATCATAATCATCACATTTTTTACATTCTTTTGGACAGTAAAAATGTGGCCAATTGTCAAAAGAGATTCTATTGATCAGATGGTAATTCATCATTTGATATGTTGATATTCAACTTATGACATCAACTAAAAGATATGTCACAGACTGTAGCTAAACTTTAACCATTGATCACTCCATTGAGGAAATATGCACGCCGGGAGGAAAAGCTAGAAGAAAAAAACCTGTGAAGCAGGAGAAGAGTCTGCATTCTTAGGGTCAGCCCAGCTCACAGTTGGAGCATTATTGTCTAGCTTGAATTTAGGGGTTGACATCTTCTGCCTTGAATATTCAGCACATGCATGGTTATAATACTCAATGAAAGCAAAGCCCCGGTTACGGCTGGAGTTCTGCGGATCCTGCAATAACAAAGAAAATAAACATATGAAAGGTTAATAGACCAGCAATCCCAAAATTACATGAACCAGAACCACTGATGATTAATAAATGTATAAGTTCAACATAGATGAATAACGTGGCGCAGAGGCAAGTAGAAAAATTAAAACACACTAACCTTCAGCAATTCCACAGCATTAATTCCGGGGCCAACCTCTGTCACAATCTTCTTCAAATCCTCCTCTGCCCAGCTTCTTGGAACATTTCCGATGAACAATCGATGCTTTGCTTGAGATGTCGAACACTTTATCTTTCTTCCCTGAGAAAGAAAGTGTCAAAAAATAATCCACAGAGAACAAAACTAAGAGACATCAAGCACTTTGGAAACTTCAATCATATGATAGAAAGTTTCCAGAGTAAACTGACTGCCATTCGTCTCCGTAGTTAAAAACCAACAAAAATAAAATAAATAAACATAAGAAAAAAAAGTGGTTCTGTATAAACTAAAAAGCGATAAAATATCACTCTAAAATCACTAATCCTTTAAAACTTTTTTCATAATATTCACAAAAAGACCTAATCCTTGTTTAGAATTATAATTAGAATAGAAATAAACATTTACAGAGCTAACCAATGATTCATATGATGTTCAATCAATGTAATTCTGAGCTCCTTCAAGGCACAACGAGTGGTTCTCTCGAAGAAAGCAAGAGATACTCGTATTTTCTTTTCTTTGAGAAATCGTCGTGAATGGCACAATTGAGACAGGAGTGATTGGCAATGATGAAAAACGCAACATAGAAACAACGGATAAGGTGGTGGCATTACCTTGAATTCGGTATTATTCAGATCTTCAATGGCTTTAGCAGCCAATTCTTTAGTTCTAAAGGTCACAAACGCATAGCCTTTGTTCTCCCCCGAATCTTTGCCTTTCATTACTCTGACCTGTTATTGGAAAAATATGAACATAATCAATCTTGATGCATAAGACATGAGAACATAGTTCAATCAGGAACAGTCATCTCTCTTACCTCAGTCACCTCTCCCACAGACTCACAAAAGCTTCTCAAATCTTCTTCAGAAGCATCATGAGGAATGCCACCGACATATACCTCAGAACCATGAGGGGGCAGGGCAAGAAGCTCAGCATGTTTTTTGCTCTCATCCTCGTCCTCTGCCTTGGCAGCTTTCATCTCTTCATCGCCACTAGGGCTTGCCTGTGCATCAGCTCCATTAGCATCCGTAACCTCTTCCTCCTCCTCTTCCTCTTCTTCCACCTCCTCTTCTTCTTCTACCTCTTCCTCTTCTTCCACCTCTTCCACTTCTTCCTCTACTTCTTCATACTCAACCTCTTCCTCCATTGTCTCCTCAGGATCATTGTCTCCATCAAAGTCCACCTGTTCTTCAGGTTCGACTGGCTTTTCGGGTTCAGTCGGCTTTTCAGGTTCAACAGGCTTTCGAGGCGCTGCGGCATTCCTCTTCGCTCTCGGCATCTTATGTATCTAATAAGATAAGCTTGCAAGGCAACTGTGAAGAAAGCACAGGAGCCAGAAGCATTTGTAGGAGGAAGTATACAAATATGGAAAGGTGGAAACAAAACGAAAGGCCAAAAGGAGTTGCAGAGTAAGAATCTCGATCGAACCCGTGCCATGAGATATGGCTCCAAGGAGTTTCAATGTGAAAGATTTTCACTAAAGGAATGATAAAAGTAGTAGCCGTACTAATAGAGACAGGTAAGAGAGATTTCTGAATGATAATCAAGAGGATGATGATGCTCAACAGGTGCAAAATATGAAGAAATGAATTTCTCAAAATTTAGATATCAGGCTGCTGCTCAAAAAAATACTGGCCAGCTTAAGTGCTTAACTATCTAAATTCCGGCACAATGCATTCAAAACAAGGAAAAAAGAAAAAGAAGCAGCACATAAGAAACAAGATTTCGAGTTGCAGATAGTTTAATCAAGAAAGAAAGGGATAATTCTGATGCTTCAAAATAATCCAAGGCGACACAGCAAAGTAACAAAAAAAGTGTCCAACGAGAAAATTCAGAACCATTCAGATATAACAGGAACAAGAGAGAGCTGCAAGAAAAAGGAGAATGAATTCGATCCTCAAGCAACAACGCTATCCAATCTCACCAAAACAATTCCAGTTCCAAACAGATGTACCGATTGTGACCTTCTTGCAGTAAATGACACATAAGACTTGAATGAGATGATGTAGACACAGATTATAAAACAGCTATTGCACAAAAAATAAAAAAGAACAAGAGAAGAAAGAAAACCCAGTGCAGCAGATGCTGTGATGAATGAATAATTACAGACATTTTCCATGACCAGTACAGAATTTTTAGAACTGCTCAACAGCCCATTTTATGGACTAATGGTCACATAATGCAAAGATATATAGAAATGTAAGAATATTTGGTCAAGTAATTGACATTTGCAACTACTAACAAATATAAGAGGCTTGATCCAGTATAGTTCACCATTTTTGTTTGAGGAATTACAAAAGCACCAAAATAAGGAGAAGCTACATGGTTCTATATTTGGTAATCGCTTGGATATGACAAATAATATAAAGGAGTGTGACTGAACTGGATACTCATCGTATTTTCCTCTCTCTCTCGATCTAAATTTGGTCAGTGTAGTTCCTCACTTATAAATCTTATGGACGACAGAATTGGTTGTTGAAAATAAATGTAATTATGTATGACCTTTTTTTATAAGGATTTTTATGTACGACCTCATTCCATCAAATTATAAGAGGCAAATTAAGTAACAGATTTTCCCACAGGTGGTGTGTCCGACAAGGGTATGGCATCCATTTTGAAGTGTACGGGAAACGTAGGTTGCAACTCGTAAATTATCCTTGAATGATAATTTTGACAACCAGCAAACTTTCAACTATTCACAAACCTCGCAATAATATAAAGTATCCCCAAGCTCTTTTTGCTCACTAGCTTGGACACTGCTGCTCTAGTGCTTCTAAGGTACAAACTACCATGAAAATTACTTTCTTTCATATTTTAACATAAATGAAAAAATAAAGGGTTTATTTTTATTTGACTCGTCTGTCCTAAGGGATTCCGCATACTGACTGAAAGTTGCACTCTTCAGTCACATTTTCACCTCTCTGCTTCAAATAAAACAATCGCGGTTGGCTCAACCCTTACTCCCACGAGCTGCATCGATCTCTTGCAACGATTATTATCCAAAAATTAATTCTCTTTTCTTCTCTTTCGGCAGAAGAGTGAGTTACAGCTAAGAAGATCAAAGCTTGAAATTATGTGAAATCAAATCGTGGTCTCAAGTAAGTGAGATATTGTTCAAAAGCCAAATCCCTCCCTAAACATGTGTGTTGAGCAGATATTAAAGTAAAACCTCTTCAGAAACTCTACTTAGCACACAGATTCAATCACAAACTCCAAATTGTAGCGAAACTGTTGTCGGATTCGCCCTAAGGTTCGACAAAACAATCACGATCTCTAGAAATAGTAACTACAATCAATCACGTATTTCAAAATTCAAGACAGAAACTAAGAATGGTGAACAGAGAAGACGGGAAAGAAACAACAAGAGAAAACCCTAGAACAGGGACCAAAGAACAAAACGCAACAATAACAAACTGATAAGAGAGAAAGAGAAAGAGAAAGAGAAAGTGAAAGGAAAGGAGAAATTACCAGTGAAGCTCTCTCTCTCTCTCTCACTACTCGGGCTTTGTTTCACGAACGAAATTTATTTCGAAGAGTAAAGGCCCCTTTCTTTCTTATAGAAGATAGAAACCCTAGTAGAACTCCTTTCCTTCGTTGTGAGGACTCGGGAATCTGTTGCTTTGCGAAAATATAATATTACGCAACTACCCCTTACTTTTTCTTAGCACGGCTATTCTTTGAAGTTTGAATGTTGCTGTGTAAGGGCATTTTAGTAACTTGGATAAAGTGAATGAAGGGAGACCATACACATCTCGTGTATATTGGAGGAAAAACTAGCGTGCAATCTTTCACACTCGTAAGTTTGCAAACGTCGCCAGAATAGGACAGAGTTGCGGGCCCACTTCCCTAGGAATGTTAGGCCCATCATTGGTGTGACCTACACAACTAATCTGCCACCTGAATGGTTATTAGGAGCCATTGGATTTAAATAATTTTTATCATGGGCTTCTTGAACAGGCCTATGGATGAATTGTAGTCCATGATGAAAAATGGCTAAAGTTCAAGGGGTAAAATCACCAACAAGGCTGATTTTTTATGTTGTAGGTCCACTTGGTGATGGGCTAAACATTCATAGGGTCAGTGGGCCCGAAAGCGTATGCAACTTGTCGTATTCTGGCAACGTTTGCAGACTAGTTTTCTTGTGTACGTGTGGTGGTGCTGCTCTCTGTAGTACTTGCAAGATTTTGTGTACGCGGTGGAACAACGATGGACACAAAACTCAACCTCTTTGTTCTTTATTGTCGTAAACATGCCTAGGCTCCTTCTAATAATTTGAACTTTGAAGAGATTAGATCTTAGCCAAAATGGGAAACGAGTTGTCAAAAAGAGAAACGGGTGCTTGAAAATGAAAATGGACAACTGCCCATAAAAATTTTGGGTCGGGCTCAGGAGGGACAAATCTAGTCTGCAACCATTTGCAGACTTAAAAGTATGAAAACATTGTATCCACCATTGAATGCTCATTGGAAAAACGTGTTATTAATTAATTAATTTTTTTTTTTAAAACATTGAAACAACACATTTTTCAAGGGACACCCAACAGTATTGACAATGTTTGCATACTATTAAGTCTTCAAACAGTTGCCGACTAGATTTGTCCGATCAGGAGACCCCCATTTTTCCGACCCCTCTTGGTGTTCTTGTGCTCAGCCGTGGATTTCAAGAATCCAAAGGTGGTTGTCAGTGCCAAGCTGGCATCACTTTTTTCACTTTTGGGGGCGTTGACAACCACCGTTGGATTGGTGAAATCCGCGGCCGAGCTCACGAACACTGAGAGAGGTCAGAAAAAGGGGGTCCTCTGAGCCCGAGCCTAATACAGGAAACAAATAAGGAATAATGTAAAATTAATGAATAATATTATTTTGACGCCATTTTTTAAACTATGATATGACCCGTTATATTTGTTATAATAGATGTATTTAAGCCGTGGTAAAGGTAAACAAGTTGATTTACCATATTAATAAATTAATATATAATATTAATTAAAAATTTTAACTCTTTGTATAATAGAAAATCTTTATTTTTCCTTGTAACATAGTCGATGGTAGGTATAAATTTTTTTATTTTTCTTGGCAGAACTTTTTTTATCGAGTAACCCAACTACATTTTCCCTCAACATTATTGCTACGCTTAGCTTCAATTCTTAAATTTGCTTGGCAAAACCTTTTTTATTAACATTGTCTTTCTGATTGAATGTCCACTATGCTTGGCAATCCTACTTATTAGCCATGTAAATAAATCTGGTGTTGGGAGGGTTATTTTTTTAGTTTTTTATTTTTTTATAAGTTGAAACCATGGTTTAAAAAACGGCAGCTATAATGAAAATAATGGTGGAGACATTGGTAATGCCCAATGCCATTCGTTATTAGAAAAATACCATTTCTTATATAAAAATAAAAAGATTGGGATGTCCGTTACGATGACCGTTATTTTTAAACAATTTTTTGTACTATTATTGAGGAAATAAAAAAAAAATACTAAATATTAGTATTATAACCATTTTTTTTTACTCAGATGTGACCTGTTGTAATGGTACCGGCAACACTAATCTCACGTGACAGCTAAAGGCAAGGGCGAAGAACCAAGACAAAAATCTATAATATACAGAACTCTTTATACAAAATTTCGATACAAAAGTCCCTTAAAGTTCCATATGGAGCACTCTATTAGGCTTACTGATCCCAAGAGTGGTTGATCTACACCTTGGTGGACCTACACAGCAAAAATCAGCATGATTGGTGATTACTAGCCATTGGATTTGAGCATTTTTCATGATCTTATTGGAATCAACTCATAGCCTGTTAATGAAACAGATTTTACTAAAAAACTGCTCAAATCCAACTGGAGATTACCAATCACACTGATTTTTGGTATATAGGTCCACCAAAGTGTGGATCAACCACTCATGGGGTCAGTAGCCCGGTAGAGTGTGCTATGTGGCATTTTGAGGGACATCTGTATCAAAATTTTGATTATCATAAAAGGCTTCAAACTGAGGAGACTCTTTGAGCACACGACTATGTTGCTACTCTTGGATTGGGGGCCTTCTCTCACCAAGGGACCTTAGGTGACCGCCTTAATGGCCATAAGGTAGAGACGGCCCTGCCTAACTTTGGACATTATTATTTGGATTGTCAACTTTACAATTTATATTTGTATGTTTTCGCGAAGGCATTACCTAAGAGAGGCAAACGGATTGAATGGCTTAGATCATCAAATAGGTGAAGCACCGTTCAGTTGGCAGTATATCCTCATCATTCTCTCAATTCTTTCTTCTTCAATTCGTTTGTTGAGGTGGGTTGTGATCCATATTTCAATTAGCAGTACAGCCTCATCATCTTCTTAACTCTTCAATTCTTCGTTGAGGTGGGTTGATGCAGGTGAGACTTCCTCACTGAGAGTTTATAAACTTTAAAATGTGCTCTCTCTCTCGAACTATGAGAAGGTTTGCTGCTCATAGATCGCAAGCGCATCACCACTTGATCTATTGACCAACAGTAAATAGAAACAAGGCCATGATACGAGCTCCCAATGGGGTTGGTCTCATCACTTTGTATCAAAACCAATTTCAGATTCTCTCTGAGCTAAGCAATTTATTTTCATCAGCATCTCCCTTGAACTAGTACGAGTACTTGCCTAGTGAGAAGTATGGTTCTATCACTCGTTTGCACATCTTTTCACCGCTCTCCAATTTCCCAAGTGCAGCGAACTTATGAGTCAACCTAGACCTTCAATTAATAAGATTCACATGCCAAAAGATCATATCCACTGATGTAAAGTCCTTATCTATACATTCAGATAATAACTTCCAGCACATCAAAGGGTCTGTTTGACATCAGAGAAAAAAAAAGTTCTAATGGAAGACAAATGCGTGCTCAAATGATGATGCACTATGCATGTTTAGATCACTTTTGATTTTCTCATCCAAATAATGCAGTCAGTGAGTGACCCAAATTGGTGGACTGGTGGAAAACATTGGCTTGCACAAAAGCACAGCCAAACACACAAAAATGTAACCAGCTGTTGCCAATGTTTATTTGCCACATTTGCACGCAATCCAAACAACCCTAACTAGAGTAACAAGAGAGTAAATATCAGAGATCCAACAAATCATCCAACTGTTTTGATTTTTGGGTACTATCTGAATCATCCCTTGTTATTTGAGGGAAACAGGTCAGTCAAAGTATAGACCTCACAATCAGAGATCGACTACCCAAAATCATATCTGTTGAACATGGGTCCCATCAGTTGATCAAATTGCTACATTTCTTGGCATGCTGATTTTCCTGGGTGAAGTCAATCAATTGAATAGTCTGGGCTTACCCAAGTTCCATCCATCAATTTATGTAATAGTTTACCAAAAAAAAATAAAAAAAGTCTTCCAAGATTTTTTGCTTAATAGCTCACTTAGAAGATTTCATTCGTGGAGCCATAGAATTGTAGGGCCCTGATTCCCAGTGTTCCATGTGTCCTGATTTTTTTACGAGAAACATTGAGCAGGTAATGGAATTGCCAAACTGCATAAGTTTCATGTAATTTCACCAATAAGCTATTACAGACCTGAACAGAAGCCCCAACAAATTCTAGCCTTCAGAAGAAAAGGCTTGTCATTTAATACTAGTCTGATCCCTTACTTATCTCACATTGTCAGATGGGAAGTAGTGAAGGTTGTGTAGCTTGCCTCAGAGTCCCATCTTAACTAACCTCCAAGCACCTCTTAGAGGAACAAACTTTTATATTCCCCGTTTGCAAGTTGGCATAGCCGATTGTATGGGAGTGTGTCTGTGAAAGAAAGAAGTCACTCATGAGCAGGACCAACAAATGCTATAAAAGACTAAACACGCAACTGACTTATAAATATATAACTATGATACCTTTTACCATCTATAAATCTATAAAGCCTGTTAAAGTTGAATTCATCAGAATGCTAGCCAAATGTTGTCTTTAATCGACTCTAGAGATATAGGATTCATGTTGCTGACCCCAAATAGTTGGGATAAGGCGTAGTAGTGTGATGATGACGTTGATTTACCATCTATAACAAAAATATTTGGCTGTGGGTCCAACCAATCAAATAGTTCCAGCTAGGATATCTCTTAGTTCAAAAGCTTGACCTGGTTAGACGGTCACGACTTACAGACTTTTATCTAGTCAGATTGCCATTTTTCCTGACCATCCAAAAGAATCTGCCAGGTCGGATGGTCGCAATCATCTCGTTGGCTTTTGAATTAAGAGCTCCCCTAGACAGGACATTTCAGTGTTAAAGTCCCAACCCCTGCTGTGCACCAGCTCTCGTGACTTTTTGCTTACCTGCAGTATCACCTATAGTAGATAGACTATTGTCTTTTCCCATTATTAAATAAATAATGGCACAAGGGTATTGGGGAAAATAGTATTTGAAAGCAATGGTAAAAGAGGTTTAATCAGGAAAAAGTGTAAAACAGCCCTTTAAAATCCCAGTCATGGTTTCAACTACTCTAGTGGCTGCAAAACAAGGTTGTATTTGGCCAAAAATGTAAGAGAGGAATTGAAAATGATACCAAATGTGTCACCAAAGTTGGTGAATATTTCAGCACGAATGGACTGGTTGCTGTCAGCAATACCAATCACCTCCACAAAATTTGTTAGAGGGTAGGATGGCAAAGAGCCCTTTATAACTAGTTGACGTTCATCTGTAGATTTCCCCACAATGGATCCACTTTCAGATCGCACAACCTGAACCACTGCCCGGACCTTTCTTCCTACATACATCGGCAACAGCTCTGCGTTGACAAATACAGCGGGGCTTGACGTATCCATATCCTGCAAAGCACATTAACGGTGATGGGAAAAGGTTTCAAATCCCTTAAGACCTTAAATCATAATAAACCAATATCAGATGAACAGGTTTTGATGCTGCAATGAGTAATGGTACACCACATCTCTCACACCAATGGGCTGAGAGCATGCAACTCAATGCTTATTTTATATGACAGTGAGACTATTAGAGATGAAAACCAGTATTACTGTGCCGAAGTACGAAATGTCTCCCTTTGTTGGAAATTCTTGATTTATGGGGTGATCAAATGTACAATTGTGTTGTGCACCTCAATAAGCTAAAAAAGCAGTACCTCCGACCTGAGAGACCAGCCCTTCCATTTACACTTTGACATAACAATACTTCATATATGTATAGACTAGAAGGGCAAGGCCGGTGATAAGGATAGCTATTAAGTTGACAGTACCACTTCAAGGCGATTCAGATCTTCACTTTTCTGACATTTTAGCAAGATTGAGTTCTCTCCTGGTTTCTCTTTACTTCTTAGAACTCTTTACTTCTTAGAAATTTGATCTTCAAACTTTGTTATTTACCAATACCAACAAAACATTACGATATCAATCAATCACTAAAATGTTACTCCATATACCGGTAATGTGTGGAGAAGCCAACTGAAGGAATCAATGTATTTCTCATCTATTTGGAAGATCCTCTAATCATGTTAGATGTGTTCTTTAATCAAGGTTGGAAAACTCATCACTCCAACTCATGGTGTGCACCTCGTTGTCACACAATCTTACCCTGACCCTTTGAAAACTAAACAATTCAGCCACTCCCTGACTCTACTCGCTGAGTTTAATCGTGTTCTTAACACAATATATATTAGGTTTGGATTAGTGTAGACTTGCTAGCCTTGTAGGCAAGATTGGATATTCAGTTAAGGATTCTAATTGTAACAACCCGCTCACAAGAGATGATGTGCTAGAAATTCCTCATGAGTCGGGGATTTGCTAACCCCCTTATGTAGACTTCTTTTTTCCTAAATTTCATTTCCTTTTCTTTATAAAATTATGGGAAAATGCCACAAGTTGATAGAGGTCATAAAACTTTAGCAGCCTTAAAACCATACGCCTATCCATGAATTGGTCCATCTATATTCGAACCAAGCTTTTGAGTATGTTGCGGTTTGAAATATTATAGCAAAAAGGCCATAAAAAACCTCTAAGTAGCACTTATATTTGATAAGGAATTTTATGTATAAAATCTATAATTCCTCGGGGGGTGGGTTGGCCTGGGAGAAGTTCCCTAGAAGAAGAAAAAAAAATATTAGTGTAACAAGGTTTTAAATTTCGATACCGAAACCGAAACTCAATGAATTTGAAATTTTGAATGAAGATTTCCTTATCTTAGGGCGTGTTTGATTGCACATAAAATTTTCCCGAGAAAATACATCTGGAAATGCCTTAAATGGCTGATTGATTGCAACTGAGAACACATATTTCAATCATGTGAGAAAATAAAGGTGTATTTTCAGGTAGAAATGAATTCTCACCTATCTAGATGGGAAATGAATACTGAGCTTTGTAGGGAAAATCATCCAGATTTAAATGGCTTGGTAGGGAAAATTATACAGATTTAAAATGGTAATCTAACAAGGGACAGCTGTGTTTTCCCAAGGAAAATTGAATTTTCCCACTTGGCAATCAAACATGCCCTTAGATTATAGAGAGAACGAGATAAGATTATTTTTATAAACTAGGGATATTAATCTCACCAATTATAATTTTTTCAGGATTTCACTGAAATTTCACAATTTCAGTTTTGACAAAAGACTAACCTTTCGGATTGGAATTTAAATCCTTGGCGTGTAACTTCTTCTACACACTTTTAATGTGCCATAACATACATACCCTCTTTCTAGTTCTTGTTTGCAAGGTTTTATATGACATGTTATAATGGTCTCATAGCGTTATCATTACGACCGTTATAACCACCATTGTGACCGTTATAACAGGGTCACATCAGTTGCGTTTGAGTAAAAAATGGTCAGAAAAACATTATTTTATTATTAGGCTCTGTATGGTGATCAACAAAAAGTTTTACATAAAGGATTTGTATGTCAGAAAGTGTAGATACAGAAAATTTTTCATGACATTTATATGCAAAAATCACTTCTAGAAAACTTATTCAAGGCAACAATACAGAGCCTTGTTGTAATTTTTTTTCTCAAAAACAAACCTCCATTTCTTTCAAAATAACAGAGAATGGATATCCCATTTTTTCGGTTTTGGGCTTTATAACGGGAAAATCATAATGGGGTTGGGACGTTACTGTTATAACAGCTGTTATTTTCGTTATAATGGCCGTTTTTTAATCCATGCTTCTTTGTTTTTATATTTATCGAAACAAATAAATAATCTAAACTGGTATGATCTCAGGGCATCAATCATAAAAACTGAAATAAAACCATTTCACGCCCACTTCTAGGAGGGAATATCGAATCAGGAAAACCAACCGAAACACCGCACATTATTTCTTTAGGATAAGAGGATTATCATCAAATAACAGGTGCAATGCATTCATTAGCAAAACAGCGGATCCGATTTAGATTTTAGACAGAAATGTACGAAGGAACGAGAAAAAAGTCTACAACATAAACCCGAAAAAATAAATTTGATCGAAGCTGGTAAGGATTGAATACATACCTTAGATGATCCGCTTGATAAGGGAAAGTCTGAATTAGAGTTTTGTTTCGAGAGAATCTGTAACATAAAAAAGAAAAAAATAAAATAAAAGAAAGGAAGAAAATGGAGGAGAAAAAATTAGGGTTTTGAAGAGAAGAGAAGAGAAGAGAAGAGAAGAGAAATCGAGTTGAAGATACCCTAACCTGAAAGCCTTTTGGTTGGTGATTCTTAGGGTCGGGATTTTTGTCAAGGGCCAGGACTCTTATGTGTTTGAAATGGCGGGAAAAAAAAGAGGGGGGTGAAGAGATTTGGACCGGTTTGTTAGTATTTTGGCGGTAAATCTTTTCCTGGCAATGCTATCTCTGTCTTTCTTTCTCTTTTAAGGAAAATATTATAAGATTGCCCCTACTCTATGGTCCGTCTAGTGCTGTGACATAAGGGTATTTTAGGAATGCGGTGTTTTAAAGTCCGGAAGTTCAACTTCAATCTGTGCTCCCCATTTTGTATTTGCTAAAATGCGCGGAGTAGTCAAAACACCACATCGCCATTTCTGTTTCTTTAATTCCAGATTTTCAATTAATAGAGCCTCCAAAAATCCAAAACCTCAATTTTTCTTCTTTTCTCTGGTTTCCGAAACACAGAGAAGCTCCCAACAATGGCGGTTAGGGCAACGGTTTCTCGATTTCCAGCCGATGCCGACGCTCAAGAGGCGGGAGGATTGCCATGGGGGGTTACAGTGACGCCGTTCGCGACGTCGGACGAGAACGGAAACACTCCCGTCTATGGCTCAGACGGTCAGCTCCTCCCTCGCTGCGAGAATTGCTGGGCTTACTTCAACACGTTCTGCGAATTGGAGCAGTGGGCATGGAATTGTTCTCTCTGCGGAACCCTAAATGGTCTCACTTCTCAGGCGATCGCTCGCTATTCTCACCCGCAATCGTGCGCCGAGATGATGTCTTCGTTTATAGATCTCGAGATTCCTGGTAATTTGATTTCGTTCTATGGTTTTAATGGCGCTGTTTAGGGTTTTCTGTGATCTGATCTCTATCTCATACGCAACTGTAGTGGATGGATCTGAGGAAGAAGCGATGCATGCTCGTCCGGTCTATGTAGCAGCGGTAGATTTGTCGTGTAAGTTCTGATTGGTATCTCTGTAATGCTTATGTTTTTTTTTTTTTTAATTTATTGATAATATTTCGATGAATTAGGTGGATTGCTTTTTATGAGTAGAAATAATTCAATTATGTCTCTTTGCTTCTGCGGGTTTTCTGTTTTTTGATGAATTTTTTTGGTTATAAATTGGAATACTCTCTTAGTCGTGTAGGTCAATGGGACTTCATTCGGTTATGGTAGTTATTTGGTTAGTTCTTGTTTTTAAATCCCCTCTCTTTTTAATGAATTGTTTGTCTCACTCGTATCTCTATAAATGTGGATGGATGATCTCAAAAGAGACACCACAAGGATCTAAGATTTCAGTGATTGGGCATAACAAAACAGATATCTAAAGTATAATGAGTGATGAATGGAAGACTTGTAAAAAATAAAAATAAAATGAATGGAAGCATCCATGGAGGTGGACTCTTTTTCGATGCTCATCTAGTCTAATCACATCGATTTAATTTCCATGAACAATTATAGGGTCAGTTATATATATTTACACGAGATTTTAATCCCATACAACTATAATCAAGCTCAAAGTGCAACAACTAACTTTCTTGGACTTTTTCGCAGCCTCTGAAGAGTTCTTGGAACTTACCAAAAGTGCTCTCTTAGCAGCTTTGGAAGGTTAGTGATTTCTGGGATCATCAAGATGATT
The DNA here is from genome assembly GCA_035048495.1 of Euptelea pleiosperma. Classification (NCBI taxonomy): domain Eukaryota; kingdom Viridiplantae; phylum Streptophyta; class Magnoliopsida; order Ranunculales; family Eupteleaceae; genus Euptelea; species Euptelea pleiosperma. The sequence continues at coordinate 33,423,719 of CM068544.1, read as the reverse complement.
TTATGGCTTTCACTCCATGAGTTGCACACTCAGAAGGTTGAACTTTTTTCTTTATTTTTCTATGAATGTTGGCAGGTCTTGCACCAGGATCGTTGTTTGGCCTTGCTACATTCAGCCATAAAATGGGGTTATATGATGTTCAAGGGCCTATACCAGTTGTCAAGAACATTTTTATCCCCCCGGACGAGGATGGCACACTACCAATTGAGCTAGAAGATGTCATGCCATTGTTATCATTTTTGGCTCCTGTATGTAATTTCTAGATATCAATCACTGCATTTTGTTTCCAGAGGACTAAAATTCTTTGCATGATTTTCATTTTACACCAGTCCTAGAGAATGGCTATTCAGGACAGCAATGCCTCATTCATTTACCCAGTCATATATGGTCAAGGGGAAATTTTTGGGAATAAATATCAAGTTCAATGATTCTGAAACAGGTGGAAACTTGCAAGGACCGCATTACAGTAGCCCTTGAAACATTAAAGCCCACTACTTCCTGGGAAAGAACCACAGCTGCAGGGCAAGGACTGGATGGTGTTTTGCTGGGTGGGCGAGGTTTTGGAGTAGCAATGGAAGCCCTTTTTAATTACCTTGGATCAGAATATGGAAATACATTTGCATTAGGTATGGTAATGTCCAAAACGCTTCTCAACATATGTTTGCTCAGGATTTACATATTTAAAAGCCAATTTAAAAGAGTACTATCCTCATTTATTCTTTTCATTTTTAAAATCTGTTGAAGGACATGATATATATCATATATGAACTGACTGCAGTTATCTTTGTCTAAAATGAATGCAGCTAGGGTCTTTGCCTTTTTGTCTGGTCCACCTGATTATGGAGCTGGGCAATTAGATACAAGACGGTATGGTGAGCAATATGCTAGCAAAAGAGAGGATGCGGACCGTGCTTTGCTTCCTGAGCAGACACCTTTCTACAAAGATCTGGTAATGTTGATTTGAGGAAAGCTTAAATTGTTGTTTGGAGGAACATATTTGGAAATGTAAACGCTGACGAACATTTCACAGGCTGCTGTCGCTGTCCAAGCAGGTGTTTGTGTCGATATTTTTGCTGTTACCAATGAATATACAGACTTGGCATCTCTAAAGTTTCTTAGCATCGAGAGTGGAGGGTCATTGTTTTTGTATTCAAATACAGATGATTCAACACTTCCTCAGGACATGTAAGTTTCAAGAATGCTTTATTCCATCATTCTTGATGTTTTTTTTTCATTGGAAACAGCTATTTCTACCAAATTTATGAATGGGTTAAATCTAGTATAACAGATCATGACTGGGTTTACTGATATTATTTACATTCATGGTTTTGAGTAGTTTACATTTTAATTTTAACTTTCAAGTTGCAACTGATGTCAGGTTGCTTTAATGTGTTAGTGCTTTGTCTGATTTGAATGATATGACTTAAAGGTGATCCTGTTGCAGGTATCGGATGCTGAGTCGTCCATATGCATTCGGTTGTGTACTACGATTGAGGACATCTTCTGAATTCAAACCTGGTCGTTCTGTATGTGATCACTTACAGTGTGTTTGAACTTCATTATGTTTATTTAATATGGAAATTCTTATAAAAATATTATTTTGTCCTCACTTTTTTTTGTGGCAGTATGGTCATTTCTTCCCAGATCCTCAGTATGAAAATGTTCAACACATTATCTGTTGTGATTCTTATGCCACATATGCTTATGACTTTGAGTTCGCGAATACTGTTGGATTTTCAAGGTATAAAAATTCTCTGAACATGATTCCATCATGGTTACAAGCATGTCAGTTGTTGATTCCATGGTTTTAAAAACGGCCTTTTAAACGGTAACGCCCCAAGCCCTTTTCCATTAAAACCGTTTAAACACGTTTTATTGGTTTTGAAAAAAACGGCCGTTAAAATCGTTTAAACAGCCGTTTAATTCTGAAAATTTTTGTGAAAAAAACGGCCGTTAAATCCGTTAAAATCCGTTTTTTTTTTTTAATTTTCAAATTTCAAAATTTGAATTTCAGCACCATTTTTTCCGTTTTTTTCCGTTAAAATCGTTAAAACCGTAAAACCCGTTAAAATCCGTTTTTTCCCATTTTTGCCCCTGGCCGTTTCAATCCGTTTTAACGGCCGTTTAAACGGTTTAAACTGTAACACCCCCAGTCCGTTTAACCGTAAAAACGGCCTCCTTTAAACCTTGGTTGATTCCTTCATATTCTCAAGGCCTTTTCACCAAACCAGTTGCAGGACCACGATTCTTTCTTGGATTTGGTTCTTGTTGGTGAACCATTGGTACTCCTATGCCTAGTCACAAAAATCTGCGATTTTTTAAATCAATCGAATTCATGAATCAATCGCCGATTAATCGGCAAAATCTCTGAATTATTCGAAAAACTCGGCGATTTTGCTGATTAATCGGCTGAGACCCATTTTTATTTTTCTCTTTTTCTTCTCCTGATTTCAATTCTCGAATGCATAAGGGAGTTTTTTCCACTGCGCATGTTCTTATTTACCCAAACCTCAGATTCTTATTTACCCTAACCTCTTTCATTCTAGGTTAGCACCTTTATATATATTAAAAATTTTAGTTCTCCTTCCCTTTCTCTGACTGCCTTCGACCAGCTCATCACCAAAGCTGAGATGACAAGCTATTGTTTCCAATTCTCTTGAGAGTTTCTTGGATTTGGCTTTATCTAACCCTCCCTCAGAGCACGCAGCAACAAGCTTGACTCTATTTCTATCATCTCAAGTGTCCTAATAACTGGGTTGACTTGTGCTGCAAATGAAAGGTTCCCATCTGCCTCAGCACCTCCCTGTTTATCGTCACTTGTCAGTGCATGAAAGTGGTCGCAAAGCTGCTCCTGCCCTGCCTCCCCCAGGATCTCTATGGTGGATTCCCTTCTCTCAACGTTCGCACCCAACCCAAGTCATACCCAAAGTCTTCCCAATATCCAATATATTAAGGATGAGCCACTGAAAGTTTCAGTAGGAACTGTGTTTCCCCACACCCTGATTAACCCCAAGTGTCAAATTGTTCAAGCCTACAATACCGTTACTCCCCTCCATAGAAACAGAAGCTGCTGGCCCAGCTGGAGCTGAAACTCCCAGGGTTACTAACAACACAGACGATGGACTGATAGCCCGAAGCCCACTATTGGTACCCCGATGAAGCTGAAAAGTAGAGCTGGGTATTCCATAATCCTCACACAACGTATACGAACCTTCTTCAGTCACAGATGATGGAATTTGGGTACCAATCTGATCATTCAACACATTCTCTGACAAGGCTGCTAGCTGAGACGAATTAACATTTGAACCATGATCATCAACCCGCATAACTGGAGTAAGCAATCTCTGAGTGCTCGACTTCTCACCTATCTCAAAAATGTGAGAGGATGAAGGAGTGTGCAGGGAGGGAGAAAAGTCCTTAGAAAAAAAGATAATGGTTCCTTTGTTGGGCTCCACCTGTTCACATTAGCCACAGGACCATGGACTGAAGAAGGTCTGGCAACTTGAGAAGGAGAAGAGTCATTAACCAAGATGCCCTTAGGGCCTTACCTTCTTTCAACATACCTGAGAACTCCCTTAAAGAAGGAAACGAGAGAGGCTCGGCAACCTTAGGATGATGAAAGCATAATGAAAAATCTAGATCTGGTGAATATGACCACAGATTCTGGTGAGTAGTAAATCTGTTCTAAAACTGTGGCAGCACCGGAATAGTTTTAACTTCTCCCAACGGCACCTCAACGTCAAAGGAATCTTCTTTCACTATGTTTTAGACAAAGCATACTCTAGATTCCTTATGGAACTCTTCCTCAATCTCCTGATAAGACATCTTCCTTAATCTCCTGATAGAACATTCCAAACTTGTAACCTGGAAGCTCCTTTTGAGATTTGACTTTGAACTCCTGCTTTGGCTAATTAAAAGCTAAGGCTAGGTTAATCTGCAAAGAAGTGACTCAATACAACATTCCAGATGACATCATTTAACTCTCCCCATATTTAATCTTTCAACCATATGTTTTAACAATTCTTATTCCCCATTGGGTGAATTTCTTTACTGTAAGTTTTAGCTGCATTGATATATTAGACCACAGATCTGCTTCTTGGGTTTATTCAAATTGCCTATTTTTCTGGTGAGGCAAATTCAAATGCTGATTATGATCTCTAGATTAGTAAATATGATAAAATCTGACTGTACTTTTGCAGACACACAGAACCTCCTGTGATACAGATCGCATTTCAATATACTGTTGTTGTGCCACCTAAGGAAACTTCAAGTTCGGAATTGATTTCTGCAAGTAGGTATGATTAACCCAACAGAATAGCAATTGTAGACATGATTTGCCTTCGTCCTGGCATTGATTTTCTGGTCAAATATTTTTTTCACAACTTTTACTGGTTTAGGTTGATATTATGGTATATGTTGGTATGTTGTACTTCTATGTAGACTTAAGCATTCTCTCAAACGACGATTAAGGATACGGACTTTGCAATATGGAATTGCTGGAAATATCAATGAACTGTATGACCGTGTTGATACTGAAGTTGTTCTCTCAATCCTTGTTCACAAGGTAATTTCAATGCAATTACTTGATTTATTTATGGTATGAAAACCTTTGTTCTTCTTGGAATACTGTAGGAATGAATGAGAATAGAAGTCAAACTTGGTATGAAAACCATTTTTCTTCTTGGAATACTGTAGGAATGAAGATCTTTGAATCATCAAAAGTCATTTACCGACTGTTTTTCTAATGCTTTATTTTCTCTCTTCTTATGCTTACTTCCCACCTTAACGATAAAGAGATGGAGACCTTGGAAGAAACAACCTGTCTGGTTTTGTAATTAGTTATGTAATTTCATAAAATTGAACATGATCTGAGTGGGTACTAAATGTGCCAGCAATTTTTTGGAAAGAGGGATTTCTCTCATAAATACACTTGGACCATGTAGGAGTACACGAAGATAATAGTTATGAAATGTGAAACAAAATCACTGTATTTCCACCTTTAACTGGCCCTCAAAGATTCTGTCACAAATATTTGCAATTATTTGAAATGTGAAAATTTCACATAAATCTTTGTTAGTGCTCAAGATAAAAATGCGAATACAGTTCACCACATAAAGTATTTCAGAAGATCATGCAGCATCCAGATCCAGTCAATGGAAATGCAGGAGTTGTAAATGAAAAACTCAAAAATGCTAATACAGAATAGTGAACGTGAGGTGTCAAGCAGAACAGAACGGAACCCCTACATTTCCAAAGGTGTGATTATAAAGTGAAGCTTTTTGGCTGCATCTGCCTTATTTCTAAAGAGCATTCCCTGAAGAAGTTTAGCTATGAGCTATCCTATAGCACTGATCTGATTTTGTTAATAGTTTTAGTTCTGAATAATGACCTAGACGCACCTGTTATAGGTTGACCAACCTTGTTGATTTAAGGATATATTTTTAGGTTGTTTACTTGTTCTCTGCTTCTTTTTTTTTTGATAATTCTACTTGTTTTCTGCTTATCATTGAGTAGATTCACTCAGTGAGTTTATATAGGGGTTGAAAAAGGATCAGGGTGAATTTTGCTTCGTCATTATATACTAGTTGCTTGCCGTCACTTTCATCCACATTTCAGGAGAGGCTAATGACTGCAAACTCTTAACAAGAAAGGGGATGCGGTTGGAATTTCCACTCTGTCTTGCAATTTAAGTATTAATTTTTCCTTATTTTTCAATAAAATTTGTTATTTAGTCAAAACACTAAAAAGTTAAACCCATGAATCTCCTATTTTCCTCCAAATCTGGCTTTTTAAGTTTGATGCCTGATACTTTCTTTTGATTACATTTATGGCTAACATGACTATTATGTGAAACTTAGATTATACTAGCACGTATTTAGTTACCATTTTCACTACAAGACTCAATAACTTCTGTAAGTTTATCTGGCCGCCATTGGCCATTGCAGTAATATAGGTTAGGGCAACTGACTCCTTTCTGCAAATCTTTGTTGAACCATCATGAACAACAGAAAAAATTAAAATAGCTTATTCTCATACAATAAGTTTATTTTCTTGTTGTTTGTTGATTATTTGCCAATTTTCACTGTTCAGGTTATATTAGCATCTTTGGAGCAAGGAGTCCGGGAAGGCAGGATGTTGCTCCATGATTGGCTTGTAATCCTCACAGCTCAGTACAATGACGCTTATAAACTTGTTCAGTACGAGAATGGAAGTTCAAAAAATCTTAATGTTGATGTGGCCTTCTCACAGTGTCCACAATTGCAGCCTTTACCTCGCCTTGTATTTGCTTTACTCAGAAATCCTCTTCTTCGCTTTCATGAAGAAGGTGTCCACCCTGACTACCGTATATACCTCCAATGCCTTTTCAGGTATTTGATACTCTCACCAGTCACTGCAATACAATAAGCATTTATTTACCTGGGAACCATGTTATATAATATGTTATAAGCAATCCTATGATATCTACTTGAACCATGAAATAGGATTGTGGACTTAGCATTGTTGAAACAAAAACATTTAAACCATGGAGAAGAAATTGGGAAGCAATGTGAAACTGTATGCATTTGTACCCTATCCCTGGTTTATGGGTTACCTTTACAGTAGACCTCAAGGACTGTCTACCAACTGCATAGACTGGAACCACCTTTCAATGGTTCCACCTGAGAGATCTCTTACATTGAATGAGCCTAACCATCTGATCGACTTTTTCTCCAAATACTGAGCAAAGAATGTGGTTAACTACTTATTGAAAAAAAAAATGTGGTTAACTAGATGGTTGGGATTATCCAATCCAGTAAATTTTTGGTGTAGAAATGTTGGAAATCTCCACCATCCCCACAATGCAAATTCAGAATTGGACTATTACAGACTGCTGGTTTATACTGCCACCATAATGTCATATTGGGGATAGATATTCATGGGGTTTTTTTCATACTCGTGATTGCATTTGTGTGTTCTCTATAAGCTTGTACTTATCCCCAAAATCGTTTGTTTCTTTCCTCATGGAAATCATTTCCATCTCTCGTTTCTATTTGAAGGCATTTCAAAAGTCTTTGATGCAGAAATACTTTCACAATTTAATTGATTGAAACTTTTGATGCAGTGCACTGGAACCAAGTTCCCTTCACCGTGCTGTATATCCTGTACTGACATCATATGCTACACCAGACAAGCAAGCATATCCGCGCCATTCACTGAGTCGTGCTGCACTAATAACCAGTGGAAGTCCAATATTTTTCCTTGATGCATTCACAACTCTGATTGTATTTTATTCTTCAACAGCAGACCCTACACTTCCCTTTCCTCCTCCCCATGATTGTAAGTGGTCTTCCTAATCATCCTTTAATTCTTTCAATAACCAATTTGGGGTTTGGAACTTGAAAGAAAGATTTTATTGCTTCATTGCTAAGACAATGTCTTCTGCTTCAGGCTTATTGCGGACAACAATTAACAAATTGAAGCAGGAGAGGAGTATCACACCAAAGCTCATATTTATCCGGGGAGGGCAGGATGATGCGACTGCATTTGAGAATTATCTCATCGAAGAACAGGATGTTGATGGAAGCGGCCTCACCAGTGTCATGGGTTTTGTTTCCTTCCTCGAAGAGATCACCCGTGATGTGCTGGAATACATGAAATGATGAGTGTGACCAGATCTCAATGAAGATTAACTTAAAATAGGTGTCTCCAATTCCCCAAATTGGTGATTCATCAAGGAATACCCAAACAGGCGGCAAATGGGCAGGGAATTTGAAATAAGCTACTTGCATTTGTAGCTTCAAAATGTTCCTAGCCCATCAAAAATGAAAGATTCTCTCTCCAACAAAACAAGAAAAAGAAAAATGAAAGATTCTGTACAAACAGCCAGATAAGGGACGGTGAGGGTGCTTATATGTGCGGTTCACCTCACCAGTTGTAAACTTCATTTGGTAGTACCGTGAGAGCATTTCGTCCACCCTGCCATTCCGATCTTTCCAGAGACAAGGCTGCAGGAAATGGACAGATTTTTAAGTTTTTGGTCTCAAGTAAGTACAGGTGCATGAAATTTGTGCGAATTATAGAGTTAGCATTGGCAGGATGCATTGGCCTTTCATATTTTGAACTAAAACCAGTGGGTTTGAAACTTTGAATGGGAAACTGCAGGCGGAATCTTCTTTCATGGATTGACAAGTCTGTTCTTGACTCACTCTCTTTACTTTTCAAGTTTGGAACATGAGTTTTACATAGTATCTCACGAGTCACCAAGTTAATTGATTCTTAGTGGGTCGGATCCATGGATCACACTATCCACTCAACTTTGAGGCTACTTTCCTGTTTGGCAGTCTAGGCTTTGTTCTCTACTCGTGCGGAATTTCCTACGATTGGTGGTAAATTTGTATAGATTCGAGCCTGCCTTCTATCAGCGAAGCTGGTGAGGGATTGCTCCTCAGCTACGGCTGTGTGCCATGTGGCACAGGTAGAGACCACTGGCCGTATGGATGTTTGGCTCACCCTTAGGGGACCCACAGACCAAAAACCAGCCCGATTGGTGATTTCTGCAGCAAAGAACGAGAATTTTTGAAGCGGCGGAAATTTAGAAGCAGCGATCATGTGGCCAATGATATTGCGCCAGATACACCAGTGTTAACCTGGCTGGTGCAGTATCATCCTCCACCGCTGGGTGAATCAACACCAAAAATAAGCCAGACTGATGATTTCCAGCGTTGAATTTCAGGTGTATTTTTTCATCATGGGCTTTATGAACAGGTCTATTGATGAATTCCAAGCCCATGACGAAAAAACTCGAATCTAACTAAATCAGGCTAATTTTTTGTGTGGTTTCAACTTTCAAGTCTTTCAACAAGGTCCAAGGGTTTACGGGTTTTTTTTGCAGATGATTGTTTTATATTCTGTCGGGCTAATCTTATTGAAGCGCGAATTATCAAGGACTTACTCTCAGAATTTTGTACTAACTCGGGTCAACAGATTAATAGTGATAAGTCTGGATTAATGTTCAGCCCACATCTTCATCGGAGACACATTAAAGCCCTATCCTTTATCATTGGTATCAAAAATCTTTCAATCAGAGAACATTATTTGGGTGCGCCGTTATTTCTTGGAAGATTTAAAATTATAGCTTTCAATTATGCATTTGCACGTCTTCAAAAGGCCGTAGCAGGTTGGAAGGGTTGAACTCTTTCCCTTGCGGGGAAAACCACTCTTATTAAAAGTGTAGCCTCAGCTATCCCGATATAGCTCATGTCTTCCTTCTTATTCCCCAAGTCCTTGTGTATGAAAATGGATTCGTTACTCAATCAATTCTAGTTGACAGGAGGCTCAAATTAGAAATCTCGTCATCTTGCCAGTTGGTCTTCTATTTGTGTGCCTCAAGTGCTAGGGGGGCTGGGATTTCGTACATTTCATAATATCAATATGGCTCTCCTAGTCAAGAATGTTTGGAATATCCTAGCCCAGCCTTCCACTTTACTGGCCAAACTTTCAAAGGGAAACACTTCACTAACTCAACTATCCTAGAGGCAACTCCTAAATCCGATGACCAGTGGATTTGGAAGGGTTTTTTGAAGGCTCGGGATCTTTTTAAGCCGTTCTTCCTCAAGCTTATAGGCGATGGTCAAAGCACAGATATATGGCGGGACCCTTGGCTCAGTTCAAGTGATGATTTTACCTGTCACCCAACTTGGCCTCTAGATACAACCATAGTTTTAGTAGAGGAGCTGATTACATCAAGTAGGACTTGGAATGAGGCTTTGCTACATGCCATTTTCAATCCAGAAGAACAAGCTACCATCCTCAACATCACCCTCAGCTCACACTCCTTTATCGATAGATGGTTTTGGGCCCTCGATCCAAAAGGTAGATTTTCTTCTCGATCAGCATATCACCATCTCCCCAATTATTCACCCATTAATTCTACCCCCTCCCTCTCCCCCACACAATGGAAATCCATCTGGAAGTTACGTGTTCCCTTCCGTTGTCTATCTTTATTTGGAAACTTTTCCGCGGCATTTTACCTACCAAAGCTGTGCTACATCATCGTATCTCAAAAATTAATCCCTCGTGTTCCCGGTGTGGTGCTCCCTCGGAAACATCCTTTCATGCTCTCCTCCAATGTCCTAATTTGGCTAAGATTTGGTTTGCCTCCCCACTGACGTTACGAACGATTAATATGGATGGAGCCATGGCTCAGGATTGGATTTTGAACCTCCTTTCTTTGAACATTATCAAAGGGGAAGATGAGTCCTTCTATGTGGCTTTATGCTGTATCGTATTACGGAGAGTTTGAATTTTCCGAAATGAAGAAACATTCTCTCATACTAAGGGTCACCCATTAGCTTTGCTCAAAAACATACACTCTTGTATATTGTCAGCTAGTGGTCGTGCCTCTGCTCCTAGTAGAACATTGGCCTTATGGAGTCCCCCCCTCACGGGTGGTATAAAGTTAATACTGATGGCTCGTGGGATGACTCCTCAAAATCTGCGAGACTTGGGTTCATTATTCGTGACTCCGGGCATGCTTTTATTTTAGCAGGAGGAAAAAAAGAGCAAGCGAACTCATCTGAAGAAGCGGAAGCTAAAGCTTTGAAGTAGGGATTGGAAGAGGCTATCAAGGCTGGTTACCATCATTTGGTATTAGAATCGGATGATCAAGGATTGGTGGAACAACTTGCTCACAATAGTTCGTTGTTGGGTTTGAATTCTTCAGCGATAGGGGTGGATATTCTTGGCCTGGCTGGTAGCATTCCAGATGTTCGTTTTGTGTTTTGTTTTAAAGAATGTAATAAAGTAGCTGACGTCGTTGCAGCTAAGGCTTTACAGTGGACTTCTGTCTTTTTGTGGTCTTCCCCCCTCCTTGGCTTAATACTTTTTGTGCTCAGTAGGGATGTGTTGCCCTTTAATTTATATTATTGACTGGTTCACACGAAAAAAAAAAAAAAAAAAAACAAGGTCCAAGGGGTTGTCGAAAGACTCGAAACATTCAAGGGTCAGCAAGCGGGCCCAAAGAGTGTACCACGTGGCATTTTGGGTAGGGGTCCCGTCAAACTGCGTATGACCCACCCAGTCCTCTACAATCCGGACTCACATAATAGCGGTTACTTTGAATCTTTCATTCCTCTCTCTTTACTGGTAACTTGCGCCAAGTTCGCTGGAAAAAATTAAAATGGCAGTATCTCTCCATCTACCAATTTCCGTCTCCTCATCTGAAGAAATTCAAACATCTGCAACTCACAAACTTTCAAAATCACTCTCACCACCACAAGAATCTCCTTCCAATCTCCTTCAAGCTGCAAAAGACCTCAAATCTCTCAAACAAATTCATGCCCATATCATCAAATCACAAACCCCACAAACCCTCCAAATCACAAACAAGATAATCAGCCTCTACTCCCTCTTCAACCAAATGGATTATGCAGAGTTAAGCTTCCAAAGAATACTCATCAAGCATACCTTCACTTGGAACATGATGATCAGAGGTTTCTCCACACATGGCCCTCCCTATAAAGCCCTGCAATTTTACTCACAAATGCTCCACTTTCATACCCCACCAGACAAATTCACCTTCCCTTTTGTTCTCAAAGCTTGCTCGTCACTATCCGCCTTCTCAGAAGCCCGTGAGGCACACGGGAGGATCATCCGATCCAGTCTTTCATCTGATGTATACGTCTCTACTGCGCTAGTTGATTTGTACATGAAATTGGGTGATTTCTGTGCGGCCCGCCAGCTGTTTGATGGAATTCCTTCGAAGAACGTTGTTTCATGGAATGCCATGATAGCGGGTTATGTATTGAACGGGTTAGATTTGGAAGCAATTGAAGCTTTTGACCACATGATGGAATCGGGTATGGAGCCGAATTCATCTACAGTGGTAACTGTTCTCCCTGCAGTTGCTCAGCTCTGTGACTTAGAAAAAGGGAAGTTCATACATGAATGGATTGTAGCTAGGGGTATGGAGACTGATGAATCGGTAACCAATACTCTGATCAATATGTATGGTAAATGCGGTGACTTGGATTTTGCGAGGCGTCTCTTTGACGAAATGCCTGTAAGAACTGATGTTTCTTGGACTGCCATAATATCTGTGTATGGCCAACATGGGAAAGTTAATGAGGTGCTCGAGCTCTTCCACTCTATGCGAGTTTCCGATGTTAAGCCTAGTGCAGTTACCATAGCTAGTGTCTTACCAGTCTGCGCTGATCTTGTAGATCTCAAACTAGGGATGAAGATTCATGGGTATAATGTTAAAAGTGGATTTGAACCTGATCTAATTGTGAGTACTGCTCTTGTAGACATGTATGCGAAATGCGGGTCCTTAGAGGAGGCGCAACAGGTGTTCAATGTGATGCCAGAGAGGAACGTAATTTCTTGGAATGCAATGATAAGTGCTTGTGGATTGCATGGGCGTGGGGAGGATGCACTGAAACTTTTCTCTAACATGCAATTGCAAGGGACCAAACCCAACAGCAGCACATTTGTCTCGATCATCTCAGCATGTAGTCATGCAGGTATGGTGATGGAGGGATTAAAATGTTTCGAGTCCATGCAGAGAGACTACAACGTTGTCCCAGAGACAAAGCATTATGCATGTGTTGTGGATCTACTAGCTCGTGCCGGGCATCTAAAAGAAGCATATGAATTCATAGAGAGAATGCCAATAGAGCCTGATGATGTTGTTTGGGGTGCATTACTCAGCGCATGTAGGCTCCATAAGAATGTCAAGATTGGCGAGATAGCTGCCAAAAGGATCTTTGGGCTGAAGCCAGAGGAACCCGGGTACTACATACTTCTGGCGAACATATATGCGGCTGACGGAAGATGGGCTGATGCCCAGAAGCTGAGGGAGGTGATGAGGGAGAGAAAGATAAAGAAGGAAGCTGGTTTTAGTTCAATTGAAGAAGATGGCGATGTCCACTCCTTTATTGTGGGTGACTTCAGACACCCTGAGTGGGAGGAAATTCACAATAAAATGGAGGAGGTTGGGGAGAGATTGAAAGAAGAAGGATATGTGCCTGATACAAGCTTTGTGTTGCATGAGGTAGAAGAGGTGGTGAAAGATGAGAGGCTTGCCATACACAGTGAGAGAATAGCTCTGGCTTTTGGCCTGATAAAGATGGGAAATGGAATTCCTATTAGGATAACAAAGAACTTGAGAATATGTGGGGATTGCCATTCTGTTTTTAAGCTGGTTTCCAAAATTTACAGCAGAGAGATCATTGTGAGGGATTCAAATCGCTTCCATCGGTTTGAAGGTGGGTCATGTTCATGCAAAGATTATTGGTGAGCTTAGAGCTTCTCCAACCAGTCTCTATATCTTCAAATTTGTAGGAGCTTTCGCAAAATCCAATTCCAACCGACCTCTATATCCAACATAAAATTTAGAGGCCCTCTATATCTCTATTATTGACATCAAATATAGAGGGGACGTCAAATATAAAAAGGCTCCCTCTATATTGTGGTTTTGTCATTTCCTTTCCCTTAACTTTTTTTAAATATCATTTTTGTCCTTCAAAATTTTCAAAACAAACCCGAACTTATTTTAATTTTTTTTTAGTGAAATTTTTAAATCAACACACAAATTTGAAGATGCTTTTTTGAATGGTCGATTGGAGATGCTCTTAGTTGAAGTTCCACAGCATGAATACAGACCTATGTATTGAAGCAGCATAAACACAACAGCACCAGAAGGCATAAACCCACTTCAAATTCCAAACCAGATGTATCACAGTAACGAGCAGAAACTCCTAGTCATCACCTCATATGCAGAGAAGCATCACCACCAACACCTACCCCCAAAAACCAGTCCTCCCATTTGTCACCAACCAATCTTGATCAACAGGGCTGGCACTTTGAATATCATCAATGCGTCTACATGTACTAGAACATGGTCGAACATGGTCAGGCCCAACCAGCCAAATATCTAATTGGAATCAGGGTAACTAGTACAATAATTTTCACCACCAACTCGTTTATCATTCTGTTATTTATCTTATCAGAAAGATTATTTGTTCTTCATGGGATCCAAAACCGTTTCAAGATCTAGTCACCACTCAATTTTTAGATTTTATTTTTTCACCACCATATGGAAATATGCAAGGACCTTGATGAAGAAGACCATCCCAGGGTATAAGATATATGAAGACCGCTCATGTTACTAAACAAAATCTCTAGCGTCAATAAAATAAAGTACATTATCCAAAACGAAAGAAGCTAAATAATTCAAGTCACCAATCAAAAGTACCAGGCGCCCAACAGAAAACGAAAACAGAAGTTATCTATCAATCCATTTCTAGGAATGAAAACCCACAAGCTCCGAGGTTTTTTTTTCTAGGTGTTGGTAGCTCTAGTGTATATCTGCTGGCTAGCGTGAGCAGATATCATCCTGATGGAACCTCTTGCCATCAAATCCTTGATTGCCCTTCGTGCCAGTGATCCATTAATCTGAAGATGGGAAAGGAAACGAACAGACCTTCATCAATAAACCTTGCCATAATTTGTGATGACTTGTAAAGAAGTACAATGACTCATTCTACATAAAAGGGTCCACCAGGGTGGCTTTTTCTTTAATTTTTCTCCCTTAAGCACAGTTATCAACAGGAATGCAGAAAGAAAATTCATAATCAATTGTGCGTGCATGCCTGTAGAGATCTTAAAATGGACTGCTCCAGTTTTCTGGTTGTAAACAGGATCAATGCTGTAACCAGAAATAGAAGAAAGCAAGCTACTCGGTTTCATTTCCTTCCCTTGCACCTCAAATATTTAATGGACTACTCATAAGGAACCAGTCCTTGCTTATGAGACAAAATGAAAGAGATGAGGAAAGGAACCCCCAATGCTGATCCAAGTTACTAAAACTTTCAATGTCAATGAAGAACACATCTTAAAAGAGAAAACATACATGCATATCTTTTTGGGGAAGTATCATACATGCAGAAAATGTTACTATTAATACATCAAAAGGTCGGGACGCACAACTCTACAGGGAAATACTACTTTGCTCAAGAGAGAAAGGCATTGGAGCAATTATACCATTTTGGATGAGAATTGGAGAGAGGGGGAGAGACTAATGAAGATTTACAGAATTAGCTGGATTGTAATTCAGAGAAATGGGTATCCTTGTTACAAATGACATGACTTTGAAGTGACGGCGTGACGCTCTATTTATGAAGACCAAATCAAGAGGGCTACACATCCTGATAAAAAATTTACTTCAAAGGGATAACTTCCTCGGAAATAAAGGTACTTAAAGTCAATTTTCCATACAAAATTTTATAAGTTTTACCACAAAAAATAGCCCAATCCTACTTACGAGAAAATAACCCAATCCTCAGCATGGTCCCCAGTTTTAATCCTATATGGTGAGAGACTCTAGAGTGGCCAATATGTAAATTCAAGTCCAATGACAAAAAAACCAACTCATTGTTTATCATGAGGGTCAAAAACATGCTAGGAGAGATCACTCTCCAGATTGAGATGCAACAAAGTGTCACCATTGCAAGTGACACTATTGCCTATCAGGAATTCTCATCCAACCCATCAGGGCCATCACTACATTGATGTCTCCTGCAATGTTGGTGAGCATTCAAAAAATAGAGAACTCAAAAATCTGAGCATCAATTGTAGATAGCATGAAAAATCCATAATATATGAGAACCTGGTTTGTATTTCTTAGATCAAAGGAAAATTATTGAAAGAAATGGAAAGCTCTTGACAGTTTTGACACTCGACAGTGATCCAAACCAAAACACACAAACAAAAAAGCACTGCAATAGCAAATGTAGTTAACCCAACAAGTGATTTGTACACCACTTATGGGGAGAAAGTCATGATGTAAACCCACTTCAGGAACCTCCTTCAAAAAGCAGAACTCTGTAAAGGTCCCTTCTCACAATAACCAGCCAGCACTCTGAAAATATTCACACCCCACTACCACATCATAGAATTTGGGGATTAGATCGTCAGAGCTATTTTTTTATAAGTCATCAGAGCTACATTAGAGTAGAAAATGAGCAATATTCAAGGATATTTCTCGACTGCTCTTCTGTCATCCTTGAGACTCATTATTGCTATAAAAATCAGGTCCAAAGTTTGCCACGCTCAAAGAATTAGATATTCCATCTTTTCGAAAAGGATAGAGTTGTTTTGGAATTTGGACACACCTATGCGGAGACCACATGGGCATGAGTTAAAGGCAGATTTTTTTTGGCGAGGACGATCACACCATGAAGATCATCCCCGCCAGAAAAAACCCATTCTGAAATTGCTAACCCTATTAAATGTGGACTTGGGAGTAAACATAAAATAGACAATTCAATTTTTTTCAACTTCAAATCCACTTTTCATAGGGTTAGAAATATGGGAATGAGCT
Organism: Euptelea pleiosperma; assembly: GCA_035048495.1. Lineage (NCBI taxonomy): Eukaryota > Viridiplantae > Streptophyta > Magnoliopsida > Ranunculales > Eupteleaceae > Euptelea > Euptelea pleiosperma. Next base: position 33,407,359 of record CM068544.1, on the reverse strand, counting down.
GATTGTTGGTGAGGACGATATTGTCATCATAGAGACCATCCTCACAAAAAATTAACCCTCGAATCATCTCCATGTGGGCCCAAAATAGGTGTTAAATAGCGTAACAACATACGGGGTGCTTCAAAATATCCCAGCCCTTCTGAAATATCATGCTTGACAAAGGCTAGGTGATTTCAAGTTCAATGCATTGCAAGGGAGTCGAAATCAATCAAAAACGTACCAAGACAGAACTTTTATCTCGAACAGTTAAGTGATCTCTGGATTACCACTATGATCATAGGCCATAATAGGGAATCACTAGTACTCTAAGAAAGCCAATCCTCATTCAATAGCAGTTCTCCCTATATGGATATAAACCGAGAAACCGATTCAAATCCGAAAAAAAACCCAATCCACAGTTCTTCAATTAGGGGAACCATAACAAAATCTATGTGTGCTCTTTGAGATTTCGCTTGGAGTAACCAATGCCTATGTACTAACAAAGAAGGTATTCTCTGAGCAAAATCAACAATAACATATGAAATACGAAGATGAAGGAGATAAGTTCAGATCGTTCATACCCTCAATCTGTCGGACAAGATCGAAGGCGTAATGAGCTTGTACTTGGGAACTTCCGAAAGAAGCTTGTCGTAACTGGCTTGATCGAACAAGACCATGTTGTTCACCTTCTCCTTTTGCTTTCCTTTGCTCCATTTCTGCAAACCAAACTCTAAACCCTCAGAGAGATTCAAATAACCACAGATATTTATTTAAAGAAAAAAACCTAATTTGTACACTCGAAAAAAAAACAGTCCAAATGCTTAATTCTTGCAATTGAAATCTTAATAAACTCAACAGAGATCCGTGTTTTTTTTCTCGAAAACCCGCCATGATGAACATGAGAGAACCTCAATCTCCAATCAAAGATATGTTGCGAAACTTAATCCTATTCCTTACCTTCTTCTTCTGCTTCCCTCCACCAGATTTGGCGGGCTTGGAAGATGGAGGAGGAGCCTTGTCCTTCTTCGGAGCCTATGGCAAAAAAAAAATGCCCATTAAAGTAGGGATCTAATACAGAGACGATAATGAAGAAAAAAAATGCAGAAACCGCAGTAGATGACACACAATAGAGAAGGTGAGTAGAGTTTTAAAAGATGCAGATTCATCTGATTACCATTTTGCTGAGACGATTTCAAGGGCTTAGAATCGGCTCTTCACGAAGATGGAACTGCGGCCGCGTTTGAATAAGGATTGTTGTTGGGATGGGAAGAAAGAACAAATAGGGTTTCGGAAAGCTAGGGTTTTGTACTGAGCGACTAACGTACGCCGTGTATGACAATGTAGGGATGTAAATCGGCCGGCCCGGGACCGAAACCTCAGGCTTTTTTGGGCCTCGGTCCGGGCTTTAAACAGGTCTTCGGGCCGGGCCTATTTTCGAGCCCAACCTATCTATTACTAATCTATATCTATCTATGTAACAAAACAGGGAGAAACATTCGCTGGCCCCGGGGGACTTCAAACTTTGAAGTCTCCCCACCCAAAATGTCTGACAAGTACCCCAATCCCTTAACTCAACCCTGGTTAAGCCCTTGGTTAGTGGTCAAAAAGGGGTACTTGTCAGGCATTTTGGGAGGGGAACATCAAAGTTTGAAGTCCCCCGGGGCCAGCGAAAATTTTCTCCAAAACAGGGAAGTTGTCTCCCCCTCTTATCCGGCTTCATAAAGGATGGCCAAGATCTTATCCCCCAACTGGATGATGCATCTCAGCCACTCAAACCTGATTTTGGCAAATGCTTTGTCGGGGAGTGCCGCGGCACGGGCCACCCACTATCTATATAACAAAATAAGAAAGTTATCTTGGTTGAGATCAAATCCATCCATCTAATGTGGACGGTTAGATTTCAGCCACTCAATCCTCCTCATTTATTCGTCTTAGGCTATGATTGTTTTTGAAAATTTGAAACTTCACTATACATGCAACGATTTGGTGTACGTCCACCAAATATGTGCCAACAGCATGGCAGATGGTGGCATTGGGATGATACTATACCACGGATTCGGACCTCCCCATTACGTTATGTACTGTTTTAATGCTTAACGGCCATTATTTTTCCCTTATAAAAAACTTTTACCGTTATTTTTTGAAAAAAAATTTGTTAAATAACATCCGTTATTTTTCAGTTATTTTCCGTTACAAATTTTATTGAAAAATTGAAAGTCAAATTTCGAATTATATCGTCGTTATTTCCGTTAATTTTCATTTTTGCCCCTGTGCGTTACAATCCGTTATAATGGAAAAAACAGTAACGCCCCAGTCCGTTACACAGTTTGAGTGCCAGAGCCACACAATTTTTGCAAACGCTACTTTCGCGGAGTGCCATGGGCACGTGCCATTTACTAGTATTCTATAAAACCGGGTTTGGCGATGACGCGGGCTTTAGACACTCACCTAAAGAGCAAAACTTTGATGAGGGAGGTCCACCATCAATGTTGATGAGGGACGACACTGTGAGCCATGTTGCCATCCCTAGGTAGACCTACATACCACAAATCATCTTAATTAGTGATTTCTAACCTTTAGATCTGAGTACCCCAAATAATGCTCGAAATCCACGGTTAAAAACAAACCATGGAAAAAACTCGTTCCTAAGTAGACCTACATACCAAAAATCATCCTAATTAGTGATTTCTAACCTTTGGATATGAGTACCCTAAATAATGCTCGAAATCCACAGTTAAAAATAAACCATGGAAAATACTCTAATCCAACTTACTAATTGGGTTTAATTTTGGAATGTAAGTCTAGATAGCAATGAACCGAACATCCGTATGGTCAGTGGTCTCTAAGAGTGTTCCACATGGCTCATATATAGTCCGTCATCAACGTTAATGAAGCCCCTATAATCAATCGCGTGCAACGCACTTGCCACCCGCTAGTTGTTTTAAAGCTAAATGTTGAGTTGGCACATGTTCACACAATAGTTGCCTAGTGAAATAGAAACCTAGGCACTTGTTAATTCATTAAATGAGGTGTGTAGGGGAGGCCCCAACAGTGGGCAAGGGGGTACGTGGCGGTTGAGGCTAACGGCTCATAAAGAGGATGAGGGGGGAAAGGAGGAATGGTGACAACGATCAGGCCTGGGTTTCGGGCTTTTCATCGGGCTCAGGCTCGGGGAGGCTCGGGTGTGGATCCGAGAATCCAACAGTGGTTTTGCTTTGGCAAAAGTATATGCTAGCTCAGCACTATCACCCATCTTTGGATTCCCGGAATCCATGCCACAAAGGAGGAGTGAAATTTTGGGAGTAAAAAAGGGGAGTGCGCGGATCCCGACCCTTTCTAAAATAGTTCTTTAATAATAACTTAATTGATTTATATGTCATTTCTTTCATATTTCTAAAACAATACTTATACCTATTCTAAGTTGATAACTTCATAATTTTGATTTGGGAAATTTCCCAAATAATTAACATTTTCACTATTGAAAAGTGAATAACTTTTAAAATATTTTCATATTTTTAATTTGGGCTTTCGAACATTATTACTCTTACTCTCAAAACTTGCCTTTTCCATGCAAAAAAGTACATCAAATCAATTAGATCAACTGACAACAAACCATACTCTCTTATCTTCTTCTCACAAAGCTTATCCTGCAAGTTTTCGTCGTCAGTTTTCCTCTTGTAAGCTTTCTTCTATCTTTCTTCCTCTGCAACCACATCTTTTCTCCAATATTTTTTCTTTGTTTCTCGTATCTTTTTTTTTTTTCATCTTCGCCGAAGCTTCTCAATTCTCACATGCAGAGATCAAAATATGGAAAGAAGTCATTTCTTAAGGTAAGTACTCAGTCCATTTTTCTTCCTTTACAAATCTACTTTTTTTCTCTTTTATCTTTGTCTTATCCATCTTTACTGAAGATTTTTATTTTTTATATTTAATGTTTTGTAACTTTTATAATAATCTTATAGGTTCCACTCTTAAGTTCATCTTAAATTGTGTGTTAATGTCACATGTAGATGAATTAAGTTTATTCAGTTATAAGCACATATTTAGAATTGACAACAATTTTAAAATTGTTTGTCATCTATTTTGTACACTTTTGTCATCTATTTTTCAATGTCTTTTTTTTTTTTTTTGTAAGAGCCTGTCATTTGGTTAATGAGTTTCATCCACCCATATGAATTAGAAGGCTTTACTGATTATTCTTTAGAGCTGAAAATAATTTCAAAATTATTTGTCGTTTCAGTTGAATATGTCTATCATCTATTTTCTACACTTGTTTCATCTATTTTGTCACTCTTGTCATCTATTTTGTCACTCTTGTCATCTATGTTATATATTTGTCATCTGATTTTTATCATTTTTTTAATAAAAGTTTGTTATCTAACTTATATAGATTTGTCTAACAGATGACGAAAAATGAGAAAATAAATGACATAAAAGAAAAAAAAATAGACAACAGAAAAAGAGAAAATAGATGATATAAAATGAGAACATAGATGACAGAAAAGGAGAAAATTGATGACAATTACAATTTTTTTTGTTTGGTTACTTACATGTAGGGTGATGGTTATTGGAACTTTGTGATTACTTCTACAATGATTGGACTATTCTTCTCATCATTAGTTAGTTTGTCATCCAAATGAGAAAATTTTATTTTTCCAAAAATCTCTTTGATTGAATTGATCTTGTACATTTTGAAGGGGAGCTTCTATCCAAGTAGTCTAGGAAATTGACTACGTATTTCTTTTCACCCCTATTCCTCTACCTCCTTTTTGAACTTATTCACCGAGTTCACCAATGACTCATAAACGACCCGTCTCCATGGAAAGTTGCTGAACTTGTCCAAGTCTATATTGCTGATGTGGTGTTTTGGTAATTCGAGTGGTTATAGTGCGTTTTTTCATGGCCATAGTTGATCATGTATCAAGGAGAAAACAAATGATGAAGAATGAACAAATAATAGAATAAGAGATAATAGATGACAGAAAATGAGAAAACATATGACAGAATAGGAGAAAACAGATAACAAAATAAAATAAATAAATGATAAAAAATGAGAAAACATATGACAACTATAAATTTTTTTTATTTGGTTATTTACTTGCATGGTGGTATTTGTCGGAACTTCCGTGATTGCCTTTACAATGACGAAACTATTCTCTTTATCGTTAGTCAGTTTGTCATCCAAGGGAGAATTTTATTTTCCTAAAAATCTCTTTGATCGAATTGATCTTGTACATTTTGAAGAGAAGCTTCCATCCAAGTAGTTTAGGAAACTGACTACTTATTCGCCTAGCTCATAGTGAAGGGATGTGTAAGAAAACCCATACCATCAAAATTGTAACACAACCATAAATGATATAATGTTTCTTCTTACCCTTTTCTTCTACCTCCTTTTTGAACTCATTCGTCGATTTTACCAACAACTCGTAAATGACTCGTTCCCATGGAAAGTTGTTGAACTTATCCAAGTCTATATCACCGGTATGGTGTTTCAGTAATTTGGGTGGTTATAGTGAGTTTCCTCGTGGCTATTATTAATTTCGTATCAAGGAAAAAACAAATGATAGAGAGGAGAAAACAAATGACAGAATAGGAGAAAACAAGTGATAGAATAGGGGGAAACATATGAGATAATAGAAAAAATAGATGACAAAAAAAAGAATATAGATGTTGCTATTGAGACGACGTACGATTATTTTTTTCGTAGAGTGATCTACAGCCGTTGATCATAATTAAACGGTTGCTTGAGTGTAAAGGCATGAAAGATGTCATTGGGAATAAGCGTAAAAAATGTCGATTGTTTTTGGAACAATCCCTAAGCGTTAAATGATAATCGGATGGTTGATTTAAAATAGTATTTTAGAGCCGCCATTGAGAATAGGAGTGGAAAATGTGTGGGCGTATGGTCACGTCAGCTCTATTTTAGTCACGTTTTTCATGGCATGCCCAAAAGTTAAGGGCAAACTTGATAATCGATCATTTTTTAGTATTTCAACAAAAGCTTTTGGCTTTTTGGTAATAAAAAATGAAAACGTTAATTAATTAGGCAATTTCCCTTTTGATTTTCTATTTGTGCCTTATAGTGCCACAAATTATAGATTCACCCCTCCAAATTAATCGTTTTGGCCAATGACCCTGTGAATGTTTGGGCCACCAAGTGGTCTCTAGCTGTGGATTGCCATTAGATTCGACCATGTTTTTTGGTATACTATACAATAATTAGAAATGACCAATCAAGCTGATTTTTGGCATATGGGTTCAATAAGGGTGGGGGCAAACCCTTCTTAACAATCATCCGATTAATTCGCGAATTACATTTTTTTCAAGAAAAGTTTTATTTGTCCGAATATTTGAATAATTTAGATTTTTTTAAGCTCAAACGAATTGAACGCATTTTTACGATTTTATAAAAAATTCGGTTCCAAAAACGATGGACCTAGCCCATTGTTTATTCCCAGAAAAACAACATTTCAAGTGTTATTTTTCTCTGTCCCCCAATTACTCTACCACTTGGGTAGACCTTAAGCGATCGCCCCTCCTAAGTACAATGGATGCCTTTAACCTAGGCCATGGCCCTTTTTTTCATCACCAATTGACCCCATGAATGTAAGTATATTTTCCCCCTTATCTTCTAGTCCTATTTATAATTTTATACAACTCAAACTCCCTTAACTATCACTTATTTGTCCGATATGGGATTAAAGTAGAAAAAATAAAAATTGCTTAAACCACATCCCTATGTTTTATTTAGCTAAAGATAAAAAGTAATTAGAACAAGATGTGTTTACTACTAGACTGAACCTCAAGTAGTATACTAGTGTTTGCCCCGTGCTATGCACGGGTATTTGGGTTTATAAAATAAATTTATTGTAAAAATTTAGGTTTTAAAATAACATGCTGTAATAATGTATAATTCCAATTGTTGATTACAGAGAGATTTTTGGGAGGAAGGTAAAAAAAAAAAAAAAACTCATTTTTATTAGAAATATTTTACTTTATTTATGATATTTGTTATTTTATGATATTTGTTATTATCGAATAAAATGTTGAGGCATTAACAATCCATTTTAATGAGTAATTGAATTAGGATATATATAATCACGTATGTACATCAATCATGCATGTCCATTTGATTATCCAACTAATGGATGACCTATAATCCTAAAACCTCATGTGGTTATGCTTTAGCAATATTTGAATTTTGGGATATATTCTGATTTTTATTGTATATATAAACAAAAGAAATTGGATTGACCAATCCAACTAATCTCCGCCCCACAACCAGGTGTAAGAAATGGATGTAACTCGAGGACACTTTCTTAAAAGCAGAGAGATACAAAAACTAAAATTAATAAAACTGCTCAGTTTTCTTAATCTTCACTGATGAAAGGGACATGCATTTCTGTAAATGGATCCACTCTAGATGAAAGCCTCCTCTTTTCAAGACATGTAATCAAGCGAACGGATAGCCTGGCATATCGTTGCTCAAGTTTTAACTAGATCATGTTTAATTTTCTCCAAACTACTCTTCTTCTACTATAAAAAATAAAAAAAGTCAAATTAATACAAAACCAACATCAACCATCAAATAGAAGATCGATTTCAGAGAGAACTTTTGGAAACTCAATCTACGATTGCTTCAAATCACCTATTTGAATTTCCTGTTACGATGCCTCCATCACTTTAGCTTTTCTCTGCCTGGACTCCATGACTCGACTTCTTATAGTAGTAAAGGATATGAAAAGACAAAAATGAGACGAAGGATCCCAAAAAGTTTCATTTTGTTTTCTACGAAGGAAAGCAAAAAGTTTTTTTTTTCCTTTATTTGAAAAACTTTTAAAAAAATAACCCCCTTTGGTTAACCCTGGTACAGGTGGCACGTGATATTTGCGCATCACATGCATCGTTTGATTCAAAGCTTCCTTACTTGGCTGACAAGTTGAGAATCCCTCATCTCTGCTTGCAAAATCGCCCATTTGGATGGGTTGATGCAAGATCCCACTCACCTACTTGGGTTGTGGACCGTGCGATTGACAATCCACCTCTTGGATTAATATGAGACTTTTGATCAAATGGCCTACTTTTGAACAAGGGAAAGATCTAGACAAATATGACTACCCTATTAATTTGGGACTTTTGATTCAAATGCAATATTAGTAGCGTGGCCCGCTCATTGACTGTCCAGATTCATGAGTATGTACACCTGGGTTTACCCGGCGCAACATCATTGCGCCTACACTTTGGTGTACCTGGCGCAATATGGTTGGGCGCATGATCGCCGCTTTGAAATTTCCGCCGCTTCAAAAATTTTCTCACAAGGCTTTGTGGACTCCAATTTTTCTTTTTGAGCAGAGTAAACCGACAGAAAACACCATGGCGGCGAGAATCGTTGCAAGATGCGTATCTCGAAGGTTCTCGAGTAGTGGCAAAATGCTCAGCGAGGAAGAAAAAGCTGCAGAAAACGTTTAGATCAAGGTGCTTTTCTCAAGTTTCCTCTCGTTCTTCGTTTTTGATTCGTTTGAGGTTAAACTTCGTGATTTTTTTTGTTCAATGTGATGCAATTTTGATACATATCTCTTGTTTTACGGGATTTTGGAATCAAGGCTTTGGATTTTCCCAATATTATGGTATTTTCGCGATTCTTTTAGGCATATTAGAATAGAACCCATTTTGTGTAGTTCAAGATTGGCCGAGCCTGCCGAAGCTATCGGAACTTAGATGTTTTGCGCCGTGGTTGTTGAAAGGAAAAGGAATATTTTACAACCAGTGAATAATGTGGAAATTTGATGTTTCAGTAATTGCTGGGGTGAATTAATTGTTTGATGCAACTCATAGTATAAAATGAAATATGAAGAACAGTAAGTATCACTATTAAGCAATTGTAAAAGGTAGAACTCACAACCTATGTTAAATGTTAATTAGTATCTTGCAAGTAAGAAAAGAGAAAACAAAACAAAATTTACAAAACAAAATTTGGAAGTGTCACACAGGAATCTTTATTGTGTCAGACTCCGACATGTGTCCGACATGACTACTTCACCAGTTTAGAAGAATTCATGCAACATATGGCGTGCGCCTTTGGTTTTTTTTTTTTGTAATTAAGATGTTAATCTATTAAAGGAGAAGCAACAGGAATAGGATCAAGCTTATCCTTCTCCAAGGCTGATGAAAGCCAAGGAGGGAAATCCTTTTCCCACAAACGGAATTGTAGTGAGTTTATAGCCCGAGAGGCCACAACATGAGCAACCCCATTACATGATTGGGGGACAAAAGCGAAAGGTAAGGAAGAGAAGGATTTAGAAAGAGAGAATATCAGCTGCTACTGCCGATGAAGTTCTACCAGCAAAATGAGATCCAGCATTGAGGACTTCAACTAGACCCAAAGCATCAGACTCCACGATGATGTGAGACGGACCAAAAAGAAGTGCAGTCTGGAGGCCCCATCTTATGGCTCGAGCCTCGGCTTCTTCAATAGATTCTGCTCGAGAGTGAGACCCACCTGACACGATACAAATATTATGAGCATTTCTCAGAACAAACCCAAGACCTGCCTGGCGTGCGCCTTTGTTAAGTAGCCCAATAAGTAACAATGAACATTCTTTTTAGTAAGGTCTATTGATTTTTAAATTATTATTGTGTGTCTAGTTGGGTTTTATAAAGTCTGTTGTGTATATGTAATGCAATCTTTCCTCTTTCCTCTACTCTGTCTTAACATCACATGTGAAAAGGTCTAAGGAGACAATTTGAAGAGAGTCGCTTGGTTGCCTTATTGGAGGAAACTTATGGGATGGGATTTGATTTTGTGTTGCAAGTTGTAATTTCAACCTTTACAACTAGATGGGTTGGCTTTATGCATTTATGGTCGCTTACTTGCTGTGTTTTTATGCTATTGCTATGCATATTTTGAGTCATTTTAATATATTGTTGTTTATTTGACTATTGTTTGGTGCCCAATTATAGAAAGTGAAATATTAAATATGTTACATCAGACAGATTTACATTACATTTATATGCATTTTGACATTTTCAAGATGTATAGAATCCATACTACTTTGTGGCCCAATTTTGATTGAAAGGGTAAATATGACCAAACACCTCAATAATCCGACTTAAAGGACAACACGTAAGTTGGTTGCTCAAAGGGTAAATATGACTAAATACCTCAATAATCCGACTTAAAGGACAACACTTGCTCGATCGATCGATCGAGAGAGATTCATTCTCAACAGTCTAGATTTTTCTACCCTTTGTACAGTGAGGGAGGACCTATACTCATAGAGGTCCGGTGGTAGGTAGGGGTGTAAATTGGCCCATGTGCCCGCAGCCCGACCCAACCCGCCTCCTCTACGAGGCCGGGCATGGGGCTTGGCATTTTGGAGCCTGTTTCTTCTTGTTTTGCTTGCCGGCTCTATGCTATTCCCCTCCCTTTTGTGCCCAAGACACTCCAACCTGGCCCGTGGCCCACGGCCCGCACAATTAATAGGCCAAGGGCCAAGCTCGAGCTTGGGATTTGGCTTGTGGCATGGCTTGTTTAAATCTCGGCCTGGCTTACACCCTTAGTCGTAGGTGGTATGTGATGTCTCCCATGTGCCGAGTACACCTGCAATATGGTGCCATTAGTAAGCGTGGAAACATTAAGCCACATCTCTCTTTTCATAAGTCCAAATCCGGGTAGGTAGGCTATGTACCATCCCGAGCAGGCAAGACCTGTACCCACCTGTAGATCATGTCGACTTGCCAAGTAGCCTTGTCAGCTCTTCCCTCCGCCAAACCAAACTCTGTGTATGGTCACAAACTCACAGTAAAGTTGGTAAAGAGTTGAGTATTTTTCCGATGGAGCAACTCGGCCCAAGATGCTTTACTTGGATTTGAGTTAGAAATGATAAACTATTATTTTATGAATCCTGAGGTAACATGGGTATGGTACACACAACTAAATTTTTCCTTTTAATATTTATAATTTCTTTATATATTTTTTAATATCTATTATTAGTTTTTAAAATATTATACCCCGCTTGAAAAAGACACATGGCTAAGTATGCGTCTTGCGCCTTAGGCACTAGGAGGACCTAGCGAAGCCCTTCCACCTCTAGTGTGCCTTTGCCTCTACTACAAATATTTTAGTTGTTAAGATATGACAACTTAAAATTACCATAACCAATATACGCACTGTGGGCAGATGCCTTTGACATGAGGAATTAAAAAGGTCTGAGGCGTATGCCTTTTTAAAAGCTTCAGTGAATGAGGTGTATGACACACATGTATTTTCACTTTTTTGATAAGCCTCAGTGCATTTTGGGGATGCGCCTCGAGGCGAGCCTCTAGGTATAGCACCAACGGCCTTTTAGAACATTGCTTTTAAGAATACGGAGTACAGAGTGGTACATACTGGTTTGGAACTATTTGTCCAATGATTTCCAATCTATATCCCCTTTTGGCCTCTTTTTAATGTTGCTCTTCTGACAAAGCTTTTCTTGAAAAGTTTAATGGCTATCTAAAAACTGTCCCTAAGATTCATAGTTTTTATTGTCTTCAATCCCATTTTAGGGGAGTAAAAGATTTGTTCCATGACATTCTTGATGTCTCTATCTACGTAGACAAATGTTTGTTATTATGTGCATCTACCCACTTATGTGTCGATCACCACCGTTCCCTGTAGTTTATATTCACTTTATCCAATCATGAAACTGTTGTTTGAATTTATTCTTGGATGTGTCATCTTTGTTAAGCATAAGTCCTGCAGTAAACACGTATATTTGAATGGTATGATCTTATGGTTTCATTCTTTGAACAGAATTCACTAAACCTGTTCCTATGTAAGAGTAATTCAACTTCTGAAGTGTGTTTTAACCTGAATTTATCGACTGCATAGAGTATCTACACTTGTCAATTGGGTCTATTGTAACTTGGCTATTAAGAGATTTTCTTGGTAGTTTTGTCACTGCCTTTGTACTCAAATAGTGTTATTATTGTGCTTCAGAAAATTGAGCAGGAAAAGTTGGAGAAGCTTGCACGCAAGGTATGAATACACTTGATCTTTTGTTCATCTGTCACTATATTTTGACGAGGGCCATGCTATTCGAGAAAAGTAAAATAGTTTTGAGACTATGATTTCTTGATTTGATTACAAATTCAGATGGTTGCCTTCTGGGAGAGAAAGCAAAGTTCTTTCTGAGTTTGGGAAATAGAATACTTAAACAAGGGTGGGGAAAAGTGTTATTTAAGTGCAAATTGAAAATGTAAATTAGAAAAAGCTAATATAATTCATTGATATGACCATTTGAAAGGAACTAACCTCCTTACAATGCATCTTTGAGGGGGCATAACTTCTTTTAGAACTCACATGTCCTCTTTTTTCACCCTAACTCTACTCTCATATTCATAATATTCTAATATCCTAAACCGGAGAGAAACCTAATCGACTCTATTCAATTTATCTAATTAGATAATAACGTAAAAAATATGGCACTTATCAAGAAGTACGGGAGAAATAAAAGTTAAAAAGAGTGGAGGAGTACCCGATCAGTTTTTACTAATAAATAACGATATAAAAATAATCCAAATAAATCCCACCCATCTTCATGGTTGGTAGGTCATAAAAAATGAAGGTAGAAACTACTCAATTTCGAGAGTTGGGTAGAGAAAATATGGCTAATAGTCAAGGAAAAAATCGATAGATTAGATGGACGGGCTCCATCAAGACAGGTTGGTTTTTGGTCTTGTACAACTCCTTGATGGGATTATCAAATGAGGGGTTACCCCTAATGCTTTTGATGCATTTTCATGCTATTGGATAGTTTTTATTGCTTTTTAGACTTTTATATTTTTTAGAGTTTTGGGTGTCTAAGCAAAATAGCCAAAGTTATGTTATTTGGGCCATTCGATATTATTAGTTTGTTTGGATGGCCAGGATTAGATTATGTTAAGTGAGTTAGTATTTAAACAATTGGATATTATTAGTTTGTTTGGATGGCCAGGATTAGATTATGTTAAGTGAGTTAGTATTTAAACAATCTGTATGTAATTTTTCATTATGGCACAAGAAATAGAAACTCTTTTAAGAAGCAGCAGCATCGGCCGCCGTTGACTAACCTTAACATCATTAGTCTTACGAAGGTCAAAGATGAGCCTGTCTAGATAGTAGGGCAATGATGGTCATGCCTTTTGGGCTATTGATTGCCCCTAGTACTTTTATGAGAATCATGACACAGGTGTTGAGAAGTCGTTTATCAGCAAGTTCCTGGTTGTTTATTTCAATGACATCCTGATCTATAGTCATTCTCAGGAACAACACCTCATCCATTTGAGGCAAGTTTGTGACACTCGGGAGAGAGAAGTTGTGCGCTAACCTTAAGAAGTGTTCATTCATTTCTAAACAAGTTATCTTCTTGGGGTTTGTTGTCTTTCAGAAGGTATGTCTACAGATCTTGAAAAAGTGAGGTCCATCGTGGAGTGGCATGAGCCGCAGACTATTCACGAGGTCCGCAACTTCCATGGGTTGGCGATGTTTTACCGTTGTTTCATCTGTGAGTTTAGTGCCATCATGGCTCCCATTATTAATTGCATACGAAAAGGGGAGCTCAAATGGACTAATGTTGCATCGAAGGCATTTAAGGAGATAAAGTCCAGAATGACTGAAGTTCTTGTCATGCGCCTTCCTGTCTTTTCCAAAGTCTTTGAGGTGGCGTATGACGCATCTCGCGTAGGTATAGAGGGAGTATTAAGCCAAGAGAATCACCCTATTGCATATTTCAACGAGAAATTAAATGATCCAAGACAGAAATACCCCACCTATAACAAAGAGTGCCATGCGGTAGTTCAGTCATTGAGATATTGGAGACATGCTATCTACTGCCGCAAGAATTCGTCTTATTCTCCGACCATGAGGCCCTGCGATACCTTAGTCCACAACTTAAAAACTACTCCTCGATCATGAATGGAAATAACTCATGGTATCTTGGCCATACCTCCCTTAATGTTTACTTTCATTAAATCGACCCACCAACCCTCTCCAAAGTGATGTTCATCGACATCTTCTCTTTCGGCTTGAAATGAGGAATAGCTTCTTTCAGCTTCAACTGAGGAATGTCATCAGGTGTGTTCTGGCCTTTTACCCTGTTCTTAAAAGAACTCTGTAGCACCTCCACAAAATTACTCCGACCGCTCCTCTTCCATTCTGTGGGGAAATCTCTGACATCTTCAGGTTAAACACCTCTACTATTGTGTAATCAACGCCAAAATAGATCTTCATTTTTCCACACCAGCAAATCGAGTATTACCTTGATCAACCGGGAGCTTCTTCTTTCTGCAAATACATCACACTATAATCCATGCCGTCTCTCTATTATCTTTATCTCGTCCCCCTCATGTAGCTACCAAGTCGAAGGTCTTGGAAGGTCTTGGATTCTATGGCCAAGATCTTTCGCCTTGTTAGAATGTTCACCATGATGAAGATTGATGATGATGTTCACCGTTCACCCTTCTACTGCTTATCCCGTCAGCTACAATAGGTAATCAGTGAAGTGCCGCCATTCTTCCTAGCACATTTGTCATTGAGTATACAGTGCTAACACAGTTCATTTACGCTTGCTGAAGCTGTTATATGCAAAACAGTGGAACTCATGCGTTATAATTACATGTTTTCAGGGCCCTAAACCAGAGGAACAATCAACGACAAGCACCGGAGGGTCAGTAACTGATACTAAACCAAGTGGTTCGGCCTCCTCAACATCAGGTGTATCAACTGACAAGTACCGAAACTATGCAGTTCTGGCCGGTGTCGTAGCTGGATTTAGTGCTCTGGGATGGTATCTCAAGTCGACTGCCAAGAAACCAGAAGAAGTTCAGGACTGAGGTTGGATTAAGGAGCTACAGGTGAAAGCCGGTGGGGCTTATAAGGACGGTTTTTTGCAACTAATGAGGAAAATGAGCCACAATTCATTCTGAAAGACTATCTTCTAAATATATATTAGAGACTGGATTTGATACTGTTTTACTGTGTCAAATAGCATCACACCTGTGTTAAATAGATTTTTCCACTGAAAAGGGTCGACTGTAATACACCGGCGTTGGGGTGAGTAGAGGTAAGGCGTTTCCGATAAGATTCAATCAGCGTTTTCAAAACCTGGATTGGACCAATAGGTTGAACTGTTGTCCTGGTGAGCATCTAGAAAATGTTCTTTTTTACCTTGGAGATCGAACCGGACAACCATTTGGAACCAAACAGCCCGTGTCCGTACAACAGAGTTCCCATTTTATGTTGGAAAATACAGGGAAGCTCATTTTTTAGGACTAATTTTAATTCGATCTAATAACTTGAATTTTCTAGAGAACTGTCCTGTTAAAAATTTAGAAGACTTGGTTTATTGAACTGATTTAAATGGGATTGAGATTGCTAAATGGGATTGAGATTGCGAAAAATAGCCTGATTTCTATTCTAAAAATGGATTGTTGCCAGGGTCGTAACATTGAACGGTACGTATATGGAACATTTTTTTAAATCAAAATTTCAAAGCTTTCTAGCTTTTACTACATTCATCTCCAAATCACTAAGAAAAAACAACATAAAAAGGAAAAAAAAAAAAAGTGCTGAAGTTAATAATATTTTGGTCACCAAAACCGGATTTAAGTCTCTCTCAACTTCTTGCTTATGGCGAAGATGGCTCCGATCACAGCCACGACCACTACGGAAATTATAATTCCCGGTTTCAGTATCTGAGCTTCATCCTTCTTTTTCTTCCCTTTCTTCTTCTCCTTCTCGTCCGCCTTCGCTTGTTCCTTTCATGGAAAATATAATTTAATTCGTCAAAAATATTTTGTTTGTTAGTTACACCAGAAAAAAGAGGATGGATTAGCGAGATGTACCTTGAGCTCCTTAGAAGTAACCGCTTGGGACGATACAGGATCTACCGTAAAGTTCTTGGTCGTGCCGGGATTTAGTTCTCTGTCTACATCGACTGCCGGAAATGTCAGATCTGACGCTTCTGGATTTTGATCTATTCCTTTTGGGCTTGCCATTGTTTCCACCGGAAAATCTTACTATAAATAACTTCCTCTGTTCTTTTGTTATTGCAGAGAGATGGGAGGGGGAGAGACAGAGAGGGACTCAAATTTCAAGGCCTAAACAAGAAGAAAATTATCCATTCTTGTTATGGGTGCAGCACGTAGATGCCAAGTGGCAGTAGTATCGGAGACGTGTCCACATCAGGTGCTTTGGAAGGGATGCTCAACGATTTTCTTTCTTTTCTCAACCGTCCGCAAAAGTCTCTCATCGATTTGTTTACTCATTTAAGAACTCATGCGAGGTATGGAATGACGAAAAGACCCTTCAAAGGATTCTCCCTGAAGTGAGTCCATGTTCATCTTGCGTCCCGATACCCTTTAACCAGCAAGGACCGAAAAACTGAAGTGCAACCTTGCATGCATAATTGCTCATACAAAAATATAAAAAAGGGTCGGGCTCCGTTGACAGCTCTAAAATGACAGATACAGGGACACAATATAAGCCACGTGTCACACTGTTACAGAACTTTGACCGTATGGATGTTTGTCCTATCCCATGGTGGACCTACAAACCAAAAATCAGCCTGATTAGCTTTGGATTGGACTTATTTTCATGGGCTGATCTCAACTATGGGAATTTGAGCAGTATTTGAGGTACAAAGATGCAACAATTATAAAGCACTAATCAGGCTGATTTTTGGTTTGTAGGTCTATCCGTTTGTAGGTCTACCATGGGATAGGACAAACATCCGTACAGTTAGAGTCCTGTAGCAGTGTGCCACGTGGCTTATATTGTGTCCCTTGTCATTTTAGATCTGTCAACGGAACTCGACCCATAAAAAATAGGGCAATTTTGTACTACTTCCTATGAAATCATCGATATTTGCACTACCCTCCGGTGGTTTCACTATGTTGCGTTTCCCCATTTGACTACAACTTTTCTTGGTTGACCTTAAAGGGCTTGTCTAATTTTTGCTCTCATGACCAAATTGTCATTTTTTTTTAAATTATGAAAAGACTTATTGCTTGCTATTTCAAAATTACCTTACCCGCATTAATGTTGGCGTACTTCTATTTTAACCGTCCATAAAGTGACCTACAAAATTTCGCCACGTGTAGAATGGTAGAACTTATCTTTCTGGTGGTTTTCTAACCATTGGATTTGAGTTGTTTTCATGAAACCCATGTACGTGGCACACTCTTGGATATCACTTACCGTATGGATGTTCGGCCCATCCCCAAGTGGACCCACATAACAAAAGTAAGTATGATTAGTGATTTTTAAGCGTCGGGTTCATTTTTAACCGTGCACCTCTAGCATTATTTGAGGTACATTGATCCAAAGGTTAGAAATCACTAATCAGGCTGATTTTGGGTATGTAGGCCCACCTAGGGGTGGGGCAAACATTCATAAGGTCAGTGGTCTCTAGATGTCCGCCACGTGGTTTCATATCAAAGGTGGGAACATCGATCAACATGGCGACATGATCTACTCATTGATTTCTTCTTCGGCGTACCCATTGGTTTAAAAGATATGGGGAAGATCATAATAGCCAAGAAATACATGATCTACTCTCAAACGATCAGCTGTGACAGATGTCCTTCATCAACATTGATGAGGGGCCACCGTATGAGCCATGTGGAGAGTAAAACTTGCCATGACCACTGACGGTCAGGGAGGCCCTTAATATGAGCCACGTGGTACACTCTTAGAGGATGTTGACCATATGGATGTTTGGCCAATTCCTAAGTGGACCTACAAACCAAAATCAACATGATTAGTGATTTCTAACCTTTGGATCTTTTTGCCCAAATAATGGTACATAATGCTCAAATTAATACGGTTAAAATCAACCCATGAAAATGACTTCATCTAACACTTAAAAATCACCAGATCATGTTGCTTTTGGGTTTATAGGTCCACCTAGGGATTGGCCAAACATCTATATTGTCAGTGTCACTAAGAAATTGCCACGTGGTAGGCAATGAAAATTTACCTTTTTCTCCCAGCTAAATCTGAAGCATCCTCAATTATAGGGGCAAATCTAGCTTGCAAGGTATGCAAACATTGTATCCACCACTAAATACTCCTTGAAAATGTGTTTAATTTATAGAATATTTAATTTTGAAAACGTTGAAATAACACATTTTTCAAGGGACATCCAACAGTTTTAACAATGTTTGCATATTTTAAGTTCGCACACTATTGCAGACTAGATTTGTCTTAATTATAGTTGGTCAACCACATGGCAAGAGGGAGTGTTTTAAATTGAAGAGATGGGGTAGGACATAATAATGATGGGACTGTAAGTACAGTCGGCATTTTCGTAATTGTGAAAGAGAAATGGCATTTTGGTCTTGAAAGTAAAAGTTAGACAGATTGTTTAAGGTCAACCAAGAAAAGTTGCAGTCAAAGGAGGAAACGCATCAAAGTGAAAACACGGGGGGTAGTGCAAATATCGATGATTTCACAGGGGGGTAGTACAAAATTGCCCAAAAAAATATGATTGGTGATGATTGATGGGGAGTGTGCAATTTTTGTGAGCCATAAAAAAAGCATTAGTTGATGATCTTAACTGTCCAATAAATATGCCTTAGTTTTGCTTTCTTTGTCTTTGAGCATTTTATATTTTGGCGCGTGGATCATAGTAGGAGATTGATCTGATGGTTTAAGGTAGTGTATGGGAATACGCTTCGGCTTTCGTGCTTCTTCGGCTTTTTGTGCTTCTCATCGCTTCTTTAGCATAAATTTGTGTTTGGTTTCCATCTTGCGTCTCAAAGAAGCTGAAAGCACTCTTTTGAGAAACACCTTCGGTAAAAAAGTGTTTCCACGCTTTCGTGGGAAGCCTATCACTGCCAATGTTTATGACCCTTTTGCCCCTCCTTTCATGAAACCTTCTTTATTTTAATCTGCGAGGGTTCTTCCTTGAACAAACGTCAACTTTGTAACCTTGTAGCTTGATTAAAACAAACCCCATATTTCTCCTTACAAATATGAAACAACCTCAGAACAAAGAACCCAAAAAAGTATCGGAATAATCGAATGGCTATTGTTCCAAATTTGGTGGTTTTAGTTGCATGGGTAGCATGAGCAGAAGAACCCATCTCAGAAACAAAGAGAAAGTAGTGAGTGAGTTCTCGAAGCTCCAATCTTTAAAGAAGAAAGATCGTTACCTGTCCACAGAATTTTAGGACCATGATCCATCAATCAGACAGTCCAAAAATTCGACATGATCACATTAATCTCATATCAAAATATGATAATAGATTGGATGGATGCAACTTGTCTAGAGGTGCCTGTGGATTCCATTTTCGGCTAATAAGGGTAAAGTCAACCCAACACCTTAAATACCCAACTTATACGGCCGACTACATGTTCGTGTAATATGAACTGAAAAGTCGGAGTCTCAAGTTGGGTTAGAGAGAGAGAGAGAGAGAGAGCTTCAACGATTGTTTGATGTTCTGGACCCCCCCTTTCAGTAAATAAGGGTCCTTATTCATAGGAAAAAGAGTTAGGCGAGTCTTTGTCTCAAACAAACCAAAATGATTGGGGCTCGATCACCTGTGAGGGTAGTTATGTACCCTTTGATCTATGTAGGAAGCTTCAATAAATCTATTTTCTCATCATTCTATTTAGGTAAGTCTCAGGTACCAACCTACGAGTAAAACTTCTATCACAAGAAATTGTAAATCACACAATCACAAGCCAATGAGCTCTTGGCACGTACACAAGTGTTTTTTGCAACATACCCGTGTGCTTTTGCTTTTAGGTGTACATGCCGAGAACTCATTGGCTGTGATTGTGTGATTTGCAATCCAATTGTGACAGAAGTTTTACTCCCAACCTACACAAGTATGGGATATCCCATCTGAATTAGGTACGAGATGTCCCATCAATTAGGGGTTAGGTAGAGACCACTCATTAGAATAATGTTAACTAATTGGGTGAGTTGACTCCTTCAACTGAGTTGGGTCACCTCAACTAGTCGGTTCTCCTCTCGGCCAAACCAACCTTTGAGTTGAGTTGAACAGGGCGATCAGTGAAGAGGTTTGAGATTTGTGCAAAACTGATTTGGTCTTAGAGATACAATGCGGATCAAATAGCTGCTAGCACAAGAATGCCCTTGTTGCACGGATCTCGAGGGGACACATGGATGACTGGTGTAGGTCATTTTTGGTACGCACATTCGCCTCCTATTCTTGTTGTGCCGAGAGGTAACTCATCGGATGGGGCTACGTCTTGATGGAGTGGGAATACGAACTGGCGCATTAAATTCTCTTCGTGTCCTCCCGAGGCCCAATTGTAGAAAGGTAGGATAGTATGAGGGCGTCATTTCGCGACCCAAAGGCGGTGATGATTGCCCTTCTACGCCCGGGGTGGCTTGATCCTGATGCTCCATTTATGGACACATGCTCTGATTTGGTGTGCCTTCTGCCTCTTTAAATATTGTGAGATATAGCTTAACATGAACTCATTTTTGCTTCTTCTACTCCCAAATTCTCGCAATTTTTTTTTTGCATTTTCCCGCTTTGTTCGTGTGGTGCGCACTTAGGCGCTTCAAATAGGTATATCTTCATCTCTTCTTTCACTTTTGGTCTTGCTCTTTCTGTTTGTCCTACAATAGCTAGTTAGAATAGGACAATAGTATTTTCATTTTTTGTTTCATGGTCTCTCTTGGAATCCTACCGTGATACCTCTGAAGTTTTGCCAATATGAGGACTTGAACGTCCTCAGGGACACTTGATATCTCGATAAAGGTCCAGGTCCGATTTGGGAATTCTCTAGGTGAGTCAAGTGATGTGCCTGCTGAAACTAGTGTTACCATAGGCTAATTGAAATCGAGGCTTGGGTTTCCTCTGAAGCCCTTGGTGCGAGAGCTGTTAGCATTCTATCAGCTTCCCTCCTGGCCAAGTTAATGAGAATTTTTACCATCTAACCATTGCCATTCTAGATAAAAATGTTCGAGAGAGGAAAAATTATGGCTTTGCCGAGGTCCACGAGCGGTACAATATGAAAAAGAGTCCCAGAAAGCTTGGGAAAATTATTCCTTTTTATTTCTTTGGAACATGAGAAAAGGTGGACGGCCTGGTGTCCGGAGTCCAAGACTATGACAAGGAATAGGGAGGACCCTCTCATGATCTCGAAGTCCTGAGAATTTAGGGACTCAGAGCCCATCCCCAATGATGCAAGGGTTCCTCGGGCTTTCATCTTAGACGGTAAAGTTCGGGACCCCTCACTATTTCTGTTTATGTTAGTTGGCCAGATTACAATCCGTCTTATTAACCTTTTGGTTGTATATCTGTAAGTCTGACTAAGTCTCTTAAGCGAAGCAAAGGCCGACTGAGATTATCCAAGAAGTTGCTGATTTGGCCGAGGAGTTGTAAGACGTTTCTGGTCAGCTTGAACTTATTCCGAATTTCTCTGGAGAAGAGAGAGGATAGAGTGGGGGAGAAGAGGAGCTTCTCGGAGAGAAGGAATATTTGAGGGACTTGCCTTCCTTTGACGAGCCCCCTCTTTTGCCAGTTCTATTGCCCATTCTGACGTCCCAATGGATGATGTGTCGAGACATGCTTTGAACATCCCTCTCTTTGAGAGGGGGCGGAGTTTGAGACCCTTAAGTCTCCCTCCTCTAAGGCGTGCTTATAGTCGTTGAATTCAACCATTTTGTTTTTTTTGAGTACTAAAACCAATTGCTAAAAATCATCAAACAAGCCTCTACACTGAAGTGTAGGGTTAACCTGGGGCAACATCATTGTCCCTACACTAAAGTGTACCTGGCACAATTTGTTTGGCGTATGATGGCCAGTCACAGCCCACAATACGTGCCACATGGCATACTCTTAGTGGACGATGACCATATGGATGTTTGGCCAATCTAGGAGGACCTGCAAACCAAATTAAACCTGATCAGTGATTTCTAAGCGTTGGATTGAAGTTATTTTCATGGGTTGATTTTATCTGTATGAGTTTGAAGGGTCGGGCTCCAGTTACCGCCCTAAAATGACAGGCTCTGTTTACAGGGCACAATATGAGCCACGTGGAACACTCTTAGAGGACTCTGACCGTATGGATGTTTGTCCAATCCCTAGATAGATCTACAAACCAAAAATCAACCTGATTTGTGATTTCTAGACGTTGGATCTTTGTACCCCAAATTCTGCTCAAATTTTCCACAGTTGAGATTAACCAATGAATATAAGTCCAATCCACCGCCTATAAATCATCAATCAGGCTAATTTTTGGTTTGTAGGTCCACTTAGGGATTGGACAAACATCGATACGGACAGAGTCCTCTAAGAGTGTGCCACGTGTCTCATATTGTGCCTGTAACCGGAGCCTGTCAATTTAGGGCGGTAACTCGAGCTCAGCCTTGAGCATTATTGATTTTAACCGTGTGATTGAAATAAATCTTTCATTGTTTAAAAAATTTGCTAGAGATTAAAAAAGTTGATTGACTTTAACTGTCGGTAGCCTAACATCTAAAATCCATCGTTAAAGATTTATTTAAAAAAATTTCTCGAGAATAATTAAAAAAGTTGATTGACATTAACGAGTAAAACTTCTAGCACAGCGTTCCGACAGATGCTTCTGTCACAATGAAAATCACAGGCACGTGGCACACTATTAGTGCTCTGACCGTATGGATGTTTGATCAATCCCTCAGTGGACCTCTAAACCAAAAATCAGCTTGATTAGTGATTTCTAAGCGATTCGATTGAAGTTATTTTCATGGGTTTATTTTAACGGTAAGAGTTCTAGTATTATTGAGCGTTATTTGGGTGCTAATATCCAAAGGTTTTAAATCACTAATTTTTTGGTTCATATGTCCACTGAGGGACTGGACAAATATCCATACGGTCAGAGTCCACTAGTAGTGTTCCACGTGTCCTGTGATTTTCATTGTGACAGAAGCATCTATGAGAACGCTGTGATAAAAGTTTTGCTCGACTTTAACTGTCGGTAGGCTGACATCTAACATCCATCGTCAAACTATCAAAGAGATATTCCTACAACAACTTGCGCCCCCGGCTCCGCCACTGGTGCTAGCTTACGCTTTTGTCGTATAAGTTGACAAGCAGACCAATGTATAAAAAAAGTGATGCTCCACTGTCATTGCCGTGTAAACCTTGAAACTATTGCTGGTGCGTTTGAAAGTCAACTCCCTGTACTCTGAGTTTTCTCTTTCTCCTCAGAGTTGGTTTTGATTCGGAGATTGAAAGACGCTAAGAGCATTATACTTTGTCAGTTGCTACGAGGAAAGAAAGCAGCGATGGTTGAAGCCGTTGTGACCTTTTTCTTGGAAAAAGTATATGAGCAACTCCGACAACAGCATCAGCTCCTGTCGGGAGTGACTGGCGATGTTGAGTGGATCCTCGGTGAGCTTCAAGCCATGAGGGCCTTCTTAATTGATGCCGACAGAAGAAGGGAGAGAGATGAAGGGGTGGGTGTTTGGGTTCAACAAGTGAGAAGTTTAGTTTTTGATGCAGAAGATGCCATCGATGAGTTTATGATCCGAACCGAGATGCATCGCCGTCTAAATAGTCCTGGATTATTTGCTCGCTTCACCAAGCGTTTGAAAGTTGATAATCCATTCGTTACTCAGATCTCAAGGATTAGAGCGAATGTAAAAGAGATTCGTGATGATGCAGGATATTTAACCAATACTCCCCAAAAGCCGCGACTGTTGGTAGCGTGAGATTAAATTCCTTTATCTCATAGGATCTATCTAGGTTCTCGGTTGACACGACCCCTCGTGGGCCCATATCACACAGGCCACCCCACCCCGAGTGTGCTCCATATTACACAGGCTGCCCCACTCGAGCCCGGTGTGAAAATGTCCCTGCATTAATCATCCCCGGTGAAGAGACTCGAACACGAGACCTCCCGCTCTAATACCACTTTGATGCAGGATATTTAACCAATACTCCCCAAAAGCCACGACTATTGGTAGCGTGAGATTAAATTCCTTTATCTCATAGGATCTATCTAGGTTCTCGGTTGACACGACCCCTCGTGGGCCCATATCACACAAGCCACCTCCTCGTGGGCCCATATCACACAGGCCACCCCACCCCGAGTGTGCTCCATATTACACAGGCTGCCCCACTCGAGCCCGGTGTGAAAATGCCCCTGCATTACGTGACAGAAGTGATATATACCACTTTCAAACTATAATAGAAGAAGGAACAAGCTCCTTTACTCTAGTAGACAATAGAGGGGGAGATCCGGGCGTTTCTTCTCCTTTCATCGAAGAGGCAGATATCATCGGGCGTAAACAAGAAGAGAAGCAACTCGAGGCATGGTTGCTAGAAGTAGAAGCGACGCAACAACGTGCCCTGATTTCTTTGGTTGGAATGGGAGGGTTAGGGAAGACTACTCTGGCAAAGCAAGCTTACAAGTGCATGGAGACCCATTTTGAGTGCTATGCATGGATCTTTGTGTCCAATTCATTTCAGATAAAGCCTCTCTTAAGAAAGATGTTGAAGGGATTCTGTCAAAGCAGAAATGAGGCGGCTCCGCATGGTGTTGAGACTACAGATGAAGAAGAGTTACGAGGGATGATCGAAACCTACTTGCGTGGAAAAAGGTATGGACTCGTCCTTGATGATATTTGGCATGTTAATGTTTGGGAAGGGCTGAAACACGTGTTGCCTTTTAAAGGTAATGGTAGGATCATTATCACCACTCGTGATGAAAAGATAGCTTCTCCCCGGAATGAAATATCTCACATCCACAGACTAAGTGGTCTAGATCCTACATTGGCTTGCGAACTCTTTTGTAAGAAGGCATTTCATCAGGGAATTTGCCCACAACATTTGCAAGAATCAGTTGAGGGCATGGTAAAAAGGTGCGGTGGTTTACCGTTGGCTTTAGTAACCCTGGGTGGGCTAATGTCCAAAAAGGGTTCGAATCCAATTGACTGGAAGAATGTCCTTGAAAATCTTGACTGGGAACTTAGCCACAATCAACATCTCGAAACACTGAATCAAGTCTTGGTGACGAGTTACAATTATTTGCCAGCTCGCCTCAAATGTTGTTTCTTGACCTGTGCCATGTTTCCCAATCAAGAACTTGTTAGGAACATCCTCATTAGATTGTGGATTGCTGAAGGCTTTATAGAAGAGCACCCACGGAAGACACCAGAGGAAATCGGGGAGGACTACTTTATGCAGCTCATCGATAGGAGCATGCTCGAACCTGTCTTACGTAACTATGATCCTGGGTTGTATAGATGCAGAATTCATGACCTCATGCGCGACCTTGCCATTCACATGATTGAGAAGGAGGCTTTTGGAATAATTTCTTTGGACGAAAACACTCAAGTTGATAAACAGGACTGTCGTCGTATGGCAATTCATAAAAATGTGATCCCAATGAGCACGAGTGAGGGGAATCTCCGTTCCTTTCTCATCTTTGGCAACCAAAATATCTCATCTTCAACTATGCATCAAATGATACAAGGTCTTAAATTTCTAAGAGTGTTGGTTTTAGAGGGTGTCAATATTGAGAGATTGCATGAAGATATAGGTGACCTGATTCATTTACGTTATTGGGATTTACACTATTCGGAGATAAAAGAGCTCCCTGATTCACTGGAAAAATTACATAATTTACAGACATTGGACCTTAGATTTACAAAGGTGACTCATTTACCTAATGGAATCGTATTTCTTCAACAGCTAAAGCATCTTTTGAGGTATAGTGATGATGGAAAGTATGTGGTGATGCCCAGTGGGATAAAAAATCTAAAACAGCTCCAAACCCTAACGGGAGTGATACTCGACGAGAGTTCCTTAAGAGAGTTGGGTTCCTTAACCCAACTTAGGTATTTAACACTTGGGGGAGTGAGAGGTGGAGAATATTCTAGAGAAGTATGTCACTCTATCAAGCAGATGACACTCCTTCGTCGCTTAGATGTGAGGATGCCCTCTATTGATGAGGATGGGAACGAAAAGTTAGAAATGGAAACTTTGTTGCCGCCTCCACCTTATCTGGACTCTCTAATTTTACGGGGGGCTCTAAAGGAATTACCGACATGGGTTGCCTCTCTCAATTGTCTAAAGTTTTTAACTTTGGAAAATTCCAAGTTAACTGAGGACCCACTTACCATCCTTGGCCAATTACCCAATTTGCTTACCCTCTCTCTACGTGAAAGTTACGTGGGAAAGCAAATGGGTTGTAGCAGTACTGGAGCGTACCCTAAGCTCCGATATTTAGAAGTCCAGCATATGTCGGAATTGGATGAGTGGTATCCAATAGAAGAAGGAACCATGCAAAACCTACACTATCTCAGGATTGAGAACTGAAGAAAGCTAAACAGGCTACCCCAAGGCTTTCAACACCTTGACACTTTACAAAGCTTGGTAGCCGTTGATATGCCTAGTGAATTTGTGAAGAAGCTACTCTGTGGGGGAGATGACCACTGGATGCTCCATGACGTTCCAAGAATTAGAATCCTTCGCCGTGTTGACGGCAAATTTATAAACCAAACCCTCTTCTGATGGATGCATCTATGGTATGTTCCTCTTTTCTTCATCTGTTTTTTTTTTTTAAATCAAGTTTACTTTTTTATCTGGATAATTTTTTTTAAGCAGCGGGATTTCTTAAGAGGCGATCATGTGCCCAATGATCGCGTGCCACGTATACCTGGCATTAGTCTTTGGTTTTAATTTAAAAGTAACCGTGGGTATATGTGGCGTGCAATTATGATCGCCGCTTCAAAAATTCTCTCGCATCTGGTTACTTGTTTGATTTAGTTAATTAAAAATAGGGAAATTTTTTTCTTCTCTCAAGGCAATGGCACGTGGCACACCATTTCAGTTAGAAAATTTAGCTCGTAGAGTATTTTTCCCTGTGGAAATGTGGAGTGTTGGGAATAGAAACCAAAAATCAGCCTTTTTGGTGATCTCTAGCTTATTCAATTTGGATATCCAAAATAAATTTCAAATCCAATGGCTATAAATCATGCCAAATCTAATGGATAGAGGTCACCAATCAGGGTGATTGTTGATGTGTAGGTCCATCAAGTGGTGACCAATAATTTATGGTTCAGTAGACCCGAAAGATTACCAGGTAGCATGTTTTTATGTGCTTCACAGGAAAAAGTGCTCTACAGAGTAAATTTGTTCCTATTTCGGCCTACTGACCCCACTGATTGATTAGCCCTCCCATTATTTACCTACACACAAAAAATTAGCCTGATGGATGATCCCTACCCATTCAATCTGAGTACTCAAAAAAAATATTAGCCTCATATATTCCTTTTCTGGGTTGAAAGATCATATCTATTGATATTTCACTATTTCAATCATATTCTTGGATTATTACGCGCAGGGGTGTTTGTGTTTCATGTACGAGGCTTCCTGCTTCAAGTCAGGGCCAAGCATGGGGAGGATTGGTTCTTCAAAAGTGTTGAGTTTTTTATTGTTGAACAAAGCTCTCTTTGGAGCCTAGCTACTTTCGGCTTTGAAAAGTTTAAGATGGTTTGGGGGGCGCAAATTTGGAAGACTCATCCTGGGTTCCAGAAAATTAGTTCCCATGCATGTTCCAGAATTCAAATTGGACAATCGAATAATGTAATTTTAAGTGTCAACAACCAAGTATTACGTTATGGATTTATGTTTTTAACTTAGCAGTAGTGGTGATCATCTCCATGTCTAAAAACCAGCTTGAACTTGGTTGGACCTTTATAACCTTTGATCCGTATAAATGTTTTTACTGTGGCAGGTTCAAACACACTTCCATGTTTGTGTTTCATACATTACGGGGCATGCCCCAAGCTAACCAGCAAAGCAAATGATCAACCCGTCAATGTCGTAGGCTGGCAAAGCCAAATATTTCAAGTTCTTACCTTATAGCCATTTTTGTTCTATACGATCTTTTTAGGGTTTCTCAGTTCAATCGCTCGTGAAGAAATCAATATTCAACGATGGAGGGATTGATTCGCCCGTTACTTTTGGGTATTAGTCAGCGACTCAGGCAACATTCTCTTATGGTCAAGGGGCTTACCCTAGCGAAAATAAATACAAAGGGGGTCAGTTATTATTCTGGTGATACATGTCATGACGATCCACCATTTGATTCACATTCACTCCAACAGCTGATCTCCACAAAAATGTTTTGCCCTTCAGCTGATTGCCATTTATATTAATCATCACATCATAATTCCTTGCCCAAATTAAAACCCGAATTGATCTATGAGTTCATAAGCGTTTGCCTATTTACAAATGCTATATATTAAAAACAACCACCATCAGTAGAAACCAATCTATACAAAGAAACACATGGCTAGAACCCTTTTCATGGTTTCAACAGATTTATTCAATGAACAACAAGAATATCTAGTGGGAACAAGCCTTCCCCGTCGTGGGACTCGTGAGCTGAAGCCGTGATCGTCACGGTTGACATAGGACGATAGGGTCGGGTCCACCCTATTTCATATAAAATTAGGGTCTAAAAAGAAGATAGAACTCAAAGATCGGCAACAACTGTGGGAAACTTTTGTTGACAAAAGTGTGAAGTCGATCCATATAGTCAATTCCAAGGATGCAATAATGCTCTCATGTCTCTTTCTGCCTTCTGAAAATCTATGCGTTGGAGAGTGGAAACTTCCCCTTACAGAAATAAAAGGCTGAAGTTTTTTAAGAATTATGGAAACTTTATGTGGTTGGGACTTGGGGGGCCTTGGGGCAGAGTGTCACGGCCTGTCTTCCATTATAAACTTGTTTATTTTAGTTTTCATACTAGTTAATTTGTATAGACTTAGATGCGGATCAAATTGGTGTAAATTTGATCGGGGGTGGTAAGGGGTTAGGTCCGGCACAGCTTGAGGGTTGAACCGTCGAACTGCACCCCATCCGAGTCTAAACAATCTGAATGGATAAGTAATCACGTTCTAAACGGGACAACCAGTTCAGTCTGAACAGGTTATCAGGTAGACGTAGACCCAACCCATGGCTACCTGTAGGGCGACTACGGGTTAAATACAAATTGTTGGTCGGTGAACTGTCTACAGATATTTAGCCTTGGGGCGCAATTGCCAGGAGGGTTGTAAATGGGTCAGGTCCTTATAGCCCAAGTCCTGATTCAACTCAAATTCAGTCCCGAAAATTTTCACGAGATGCCGGGCCATTTACACTGCTAATTGCCTGTGGTGCTTTGGGGAGCTTAAAAAATGCCATATGGCATACTTTTAGCCAAGAGTGTCAATAGTTGAGGCCATTGACCATTGCAGTTGAGGGCCTTGAGGCCATTAACCATTAGATTTAAGAAATTCACGGTCCACGAGGCAGCAACTATTTTATTCTTTGCAGTTGTTGTCTGTGGACCGTAAATCTCATGAATCCAATGGTCAATGGCCTCAATCGCACGTTATCATGTAACAAAAAGAAACCTTGAAATTATTGTAGCCCATTTGCAAGTTGCAACTGCATCTCTGAGTTTTCTCTTCTCCTCAGAGTTTGTTTTGGGTCGGATATTGAAAGACTGAGAGTATTCTATTTTGTCAATTGCAAAGAGAAAGGTGAGCAGCGATGGTTGAAGCCATTGTGACATTTTTCTTGGAAAAATTATACCAGCAACTCAGACAAGAGGGACAGCTCCTCTCGGGAGTGACTGACGATGTTGAGTGGATCCACGGTGAGCTTCAAGCCATGAGGGCCTTCTTAAATGATGCTGACAGAAGAAGAGATAGAGATGAAGGGGTGGGTGTTTGGGTTCAACAAGTGAGAAGCTTAGTTTTTGATGCAGAAGATGCTATCGACGAGTTTATGATCCGCACCGAGATGCATCGTCGTCTAAGGAGATCTGGATTCTTCGGTTCTCTCGCCTTCCTTGCTTGCTTCACCAAGCCTCTGATATTTCAACACCGATTCGCTACTCAGATCTCGAGGATTAGAGTGAATGTAAAAGAGATTCGTGAGAGAAGTGATAGATACCACTTTCAAGCTATAACAGAAGAAGGGACGAGCTCCCTTACTGTAGTAGATAATAGAGGGGGAGATCCGGGTGTTTCTTCTCCTTTCACCGAAGAGCCAGATATCATCGGGCGTGAACAAGATGAGAAGCAACTCGAGGCATGGTTGCTAGAAGAAGAAGCGACACAACAACGTGTCGTGATTTCTTTGGTTGGAATGGGAGGGTTAGGGAAAACTACTCTCGCCAAGAAAGCTTACAAGTGCATGGAGAGACATTTTGAGTGCTATGCATGGGTCTTTGTGTCCAAGTCATTTCAGATAAATGATCTCTTAAGAAAGATGTTGAAGGGATTCTGTGAGAGCAGAAATGAAACGGCTCCAGACGGTGTTGACATTTCAAATGAAGAAGAGCTACGACAGATGATCCAAACCTATTTGCGTAGAAAAAGGTATGGACTCGTCCTTGATGATATTTGGCATGTTAATGTTTGGGAAGGCCTGAAACATGTGTTGCCTTTTAAAGGTAATGGTAGGATCATTATCACCACTCGTGATGAAAGTATAACTTCACCCTTAAATGAAATATCTCACGTCCACAGACTCACTGGTCTAGATCTCCAATTGGCTTCGGAACTCTTTTGTAAGAAGGCATTTCATCAGGGAATTTGCCCACAACACTTGCAAGAATCAGTCGAGGGCATGGTAAAAAGGTGTCGTGGTTTACCATTGGCTTTAGTAACCCTGGGTGGGCTAATGTCCAAAAAGGGCACGAATCCAATTGAGTGGAAGAATGTCCTCGAAAATCTTGATTGGGAACTAAGCCACAATCAACATCTTGAAGGGCTGAATCGAGTCTTGGTAACAAGTTACAATAATTTGCCTGCTCGTCTGAAATGTTGTTTCTTGACTTGTGCCATGTTTCCCAATTATGAACTTTCTAAGTATGTCCTCGTTGGATTGTGGATCGCTGAAGGCTTTATAGAAGAGCACCCACGGAAGACAGCAGAGGAAATCGGGGACGACTACTTTATGCAGCTTCTCGATAGGAGTATGCTTGAACCTGTCTTGCGCAATTATGATGCTAGGTTGTACAAATGCAGAATACATGATCTCATGCGCGACCTTGCCATTCACATGATTGAGAAGGAGGCTTTTGGAATAATTTCTTTTGACCAAAACATTCAAGTTGATAAACGGGACCGTCGTCGTATGGCTATTCATAAAAATGTGAGTAATATCCCAATAAGCATAAGTTTGGGGAATCTCCGCTCCTTTCTCATCTTTGGCAAACATAATATCCCATCATCCACTATGCATCAAATGATACAGGGTCTTAAGTTTCTGAGAGTGTTGGTTTTAGAGGGCGTGGACATTGAGAGTTTGCATGAAGATATAGGTGACCTGATTCATTTACGTTATTTGGGGTTCCCATATTCGAAGATAAAAGAGCTCCCTGCTTCACTGGAAAAATTGCATAATTTACAGACATTGGACCTTAGATATACAAAGGTGACTCATTTACCTAATGGAATCGTATTGCTTCAACAGCTAAGGCATCTTTTGAGGTATAGTGATGAAAGCTATGTGGTGATGAGCAGTGGGATAAAAAATCTAAATCAGCTTCAAAGCCTAACAGGAGTGATACTCGACGAGAGTTCCTTAAGAGAGTTGGGTTCTTTAACCCAACTTAGGTTGTTAACACTTGGGGGAGTGAGGTGTGGAGAATATTGTAGAGAATTATTTCACTCTATCAAGCACATGACACACCTTCGTATCTTACGTGTGATGATGCAGGATGTGAATGAAAAACTAGAAATGGAAACGTTGTTGCCTCCTCCACCTTATCTTGAGGTACTACATTTGAAGGGGACTCTAAAGGAATTACCGACATGGGTTGCGTCTCTCAATTGTCTAAAGATCTTAAAGTTGTACGCTTCAAAGTTAACTGAGGATCCACTTAGCATCCTTGGCCAATTACCCAATATGGTTACCATCCATCTACGTGGAAGTTACGTGGGAAAGCAAATGGGTTGCAGCAGAGGAGCGTTTCCTAAACTCCAATTTTTAGAAGTCAAGGGTATGGAGGAATTGGAGGAGTGGTATCCAATAGAGGAAGGAAGCATGCAAAACCTACAACATCTCAAGATTGAGAATTGCAAGAAGCTAAACAAGCTACCCCAAGGCTTTCAACACCTTACCACTGTCCAAAGCTTGGAAGCGGTTGATATGCCTAGTGAATTTGTGAAGAGGCTACTCCGTGGGGGAGATGACCACTGGATGCTCCAACACGTTCCAAGAATTGATATCCTTCGCCGTGTTGATGGGAAATTAGTAAACCAAAATCTCTTCTGATGGATGTATCCATGGTATGTTCCTCTTTTCTTCCTCTGTTTTCCTTCTTTTTTTCTTCTTTTTCTTTGTTAAGTTTTAATCGAGTTAATTTACTTTCGTTGCTAGTTTGATGTAGTTGATTTAAAATTTGGGTATTTTTGGACCGGAAACTAGCATTTTTATTCCAAGATTGATATTAGTAGGGTTATTTGCAGTTATGGAATTTGGGCTTTTTATAATTTTTATTTCAAGATCGTGGTTCCAGCCAAGGTTTATTTCTGCTCTGGATGCCAATTAATGGGACTATAGAAGTGGTGATCGCCATGTCTAAAAACCAGCTTGAACTTGATTGGACCTTGGTAACAATTGATCCGTGTCAATGGTTTTTTAGTGTGGAAGGTCCAAACACACTTCCATGTGATCGTTTCATACATTATGGGGCATGCCCCAAGCGAACCAGCAAAAGGAATGATCAATCCAGTCAATGTTGTTGACTGGCAAAGCCAAATTTTATGAAATTTGGCATCCAAAAGCTGGTGATTGGTTGGTGAAGGATGGTAAGGGATTGGGTCCAGCACAACTTGGGGTTGAACCGTTGCACTTCGCCCATCCGAGTCTAACCAAACTGAACATGTTCTAACCCGTCAAACCAGTTCTGTCTGGTCAGGTTACTAGGTTTACCTAACCCATGGCTACCGGTAGGGTGACAATGGAGGGGTGTAAATAGGCCCGAGTCTGAGCCTCCCTGGTTACCGATTCAAATTGAGGCCCAAAACTTTTTATGAGCCGACCCATTTACACACCTAATTACCTATGGGACTTTGGGCTGCATAAAAATTCCACTTGGCATACTCTTCAGGCCCACATGTCCATGAATGATTGGACCACACCTTGATGGACCTACATATCAAAAATAGTCTTGTGGTTGATATAAGCATGCTTTAAAAAATTGGCCGTTATAGCAAAAATAACAGCCATTATAACGGATTCGGACCTCACCCGTTACGTTATATATCGTTTTAACTCCCAAAAACTAATTATGACTGTTATTTTTGTTATAACGGCCGTTATTTTGAAAATAACAACCGTTATAATGAAAATAATGACCGTTAGTTTTTGAAAAAAAATATTAGAAAAAACATCCATTATTTCTGTTATTTTCTATTATAAATTTTATTGAAAATTTGTATTTGTGCCGGTTTTTTTTCCTGTTATTTCCTCTATTTTCTCATTTTTTTTGCTTTTGCCCGTGTGCGTTGCAATCCGTTATAACGGAAAAAATGGTGACGCCCCTAGTCCGTTATAGTGTTATGCTGTTATAACGGCCCCTTTTAAACCTTGGATATAAGATATATAAAAATAAAATCAATTGTTTAGATTCTTGGCAAGAGTAAACTAAGTGGGAACGTCAATGGGTCAGTTCTAGTTCTGTATCAAGGTACCCGCCCGGAACCTATTATGCTCAGGTATGATACTTCCGCTTCCTAAACATGGGGTCCAAGATCGGAACTAATAAATACGGAAAATTTTCGAAACGAACCCAAGTTTAAGGGTATTTTCCAAAAAGAACCGTATTTTTAGAAATTTGTCAAAACAAACCTAGGTCGCCGAACCATTTGGCGTATGCTCAAAAAATATTTTAATGACAGATTTGCCCTTGTCCTGTTGCCTGAAAAATGTCAAATCATTGTCAGACGCCATACTGTTTGGCGACGGTTATTAACAGTCGCCAAACCGTTCGGCATCGGCTATTAAATGTCGCCAAACCGTTTGGCGACTTTTAATAGCATATGCCGAACGGTTTGGTGACTGTTAATAACCATCGCCGAACGGTTTGGTGACTGTCAATAACCATCGCCAAACAGTATGGCGTCTGACGGCAATTTGACTTTTTTTTTTCATAATTTTGGTGTACACACAGAAGATAAATCAATGGCTGATTTTTGGTGATCTGAAATTTCTAACATCATCAAACGTGAGTTTCACGTTAACACAGTAAAAAATAAACGCCTAACAGTATGGCGTATCACTTTGTGAACCGCCAAACGGTTTGGCGGTTCACAAAGTGATATGCCATACCGTTTGGCGACGTATAACAACATACGCCTAACCATTTGGCGTATCGTTTGAAGAGGGCAATTCAGCCATTTTAAACTTTCGTGAGAATACGCCAAACGGTCGGGCGTCCTAGGTTTGTTTCGAAAATTTTCCGTAATAAATATTTGATTCTTCCATCGAGTATCAAGTACCTACGTGCTTTATAAAAAATGTGAAAAATATATAAATAAGATAATTTCATAGTGATGAGATCATTCTCACAAAAAATCAGCTCTTAACTCATCTGCATGTGGTCCCCACAACCGCGTGTCATTTTATCTTGTAGAGTACTAATAGGTGGCCCGTGCCCACGGCACTCCCTGACAAAGTGTTTGTCAAAATTGGGTGTGAGTGGCTGAGATCCACCGTCCAGTTGGAGGATAAGATCTCGGCTCTTCTTTATGAAGTCTATAAGATGGGGAGACAACATCCCGGTTTTGTTATATAGACTAGTGGGTGGCCCGTGCCCACGGCACTCCCTGACAAAGCATTTGTCAAAATCGGGTGTGAGTGGTGGAGATCTATCGTCCATTGGGGGATAAGATCTGGGCCATCCTTTATGAAACCGGATAAGAGGGGGAGACAATTAACTTCCTTGTTTTGTTATATAGACCATGGTTTTAAAAACGGCCGTTTAAACGGTAACACCCCAAGCCCGTTTCCGTTTAAACCCGTTTTATCGGTTTTGAAAAAAAAGGCCGTTTATTGGTTTTAGCGGCCTGTTAAAATCGTTTAAACAGCCGTTTAATTTTGAAAAATTTTGTGAAAAAAACGGCCGTTAAAACCGTTTAATTTCTGTTTAAATCCGTTAAATTCTATTTTTTTTTAATTTTCAAATTTCAAAATTTGAATTTCGGCGCCACTTTTTCCGTTTTTTTTTCGTTAAAACCGTTAAAATCCGTTTAATTCTTTTTTTTTTTCCATTTTTGCCCCTGACCATTTCAATCCGTTTTAACGGCCGTTTAAATGGCTTAAACGGAAACTCCCCCAGTCCGTTTAACCGTTAAAACGGCCTCCTTTAAACCTTGATATAGACTAGTGGGTGCCCCGTGCCATCGGCCCTCCTCGACCAAAGAATTTGCCAAAATCAGGTGAGTGGCGGAGATCCACCATCCATTTGGGGGAGGATTAGATCTCGGCCCTTCTTTGTTGATGCTTATAAGAGGAGGTATACGTAGGGAGACAACCAATGTGTTTTGTTATATAGAATAGTAAATAGCCCATGCCCACGGCACTCTCGGACAAAAGCATTTGCAAAAGGTGCCTTCGGCACTCAAACGGTATAACGTACTGGGGCATTACTGTTTTTTTTATTATAACGGCTGTTATAACGGATTGTAACGCACGGATGGAGAAATGGGTAAATAACAGAAATAACGGTGTTGAAATTTAAATTTTGAATAAATTGAGGTCAAATGAGGTGGATTGAGTGGCTGAAATCTAATCGTCCACATTAAATCGATGGATTTGATCTCAACTACTCTTTATCTAACCATCCACATTAGATGGATAGATAAGATAAGAGAATACAACTGAGTTGTCTTGATATATGTGTGGGTGGCCCGTGCCCGCGGCACTTTCCGACAAAGTGTTTGTAAAAATCGGGTGAGAGTTAATCTCAGCCATCGATATGAAGCGTAGTGGATCTCAGCCACTCATTATTGAAGCCATATAAGATAAGAGGGGTATAAGAAAACCATTAAATTTCTATTAAATTCTATTATTGTTTTTAATTTTCAAATTTTGAATTTCAGCACCACTTTTTTCCGATAAAATCATTAAAATCCATTAAAATCTATTTTTTCTATTTTTGCCCCTGGCCGTTTCAATCCGTTTTAAAGGTCATTTTAACCAAGGTTTAAAAAACGACCGTTATAACAAAAATAACGGCCGTTATAACAGATTAGGACCTACCCCGTTACGTTATGGACCGTTAAAACGCCCAGAAAATAACGGCCGTTATAACGAAAAAAACGACCGTTATTTTCTAGAAAATTTTGTGAAAAAAAATCGACGTTATTTTCCCGTTATATTCTGTTTTTTTCCATTTTTGAAATTTTGAAATTCAAAATTTGAATTTCAGCACCATTTTTTTTCGTTATTTTCCCATTTTTTTCCATTTTTGCTCTTGAGCGTTTTTTTTTTCGTTATAACGGAAAAAAGCGGTAACGCCTCCAGTCCGTTATACAGTTATAATGGTCCCCTTTAAACCTTGGTTTTAACGGTAACACCCCTCTAGAGGTATAAAAAGTGGGGCTCCTCAGCATGACCCTTGGTTATATGTAAATCCAACCCATTTCATTCCTTATATGTAGGTAAATAGTAGGTGACCCGTGCCCACGGCACTCATCGACAAAGCGTTTGTCAAAATTGGGTGAGTGGCTGAGATCCACCGTCCATTTGGTGTGATGAGATCTCGGCCATCCTTTATGAAGCCGGATAAGAGGGGGAGACAACCGTCCTGTTTTATTATATAGATTTTTCGCTATGGAAATGTGGAGTACTGGACATAGAAATGAAAAATCAGCCTTATTGGTGATCTCTAGCTATTCAATCTGGATATCCAAAATAAATATCAAATCCAATGGTTATAAATCATGCCAAATCAAATGGATAGAGGTGTGTATGTCCATCTAAGTGGTGATCAATAATTTATGGCGCAATGGACCCCAAAGAGTACCAGGTAGCTTGTTTTTATGTGCTTCACAGGAAAAAGTGCTCTACAAAGTAAATTTGTTCCTATTTCGGCTCAGCCCATTGACACCAATGGCTGATTGGCCTTATCTATGGTTCCTCAATTCATATTTTTATTTGAAATCAATCAACCATGGAGAAATTGATGCACCCATTACATTTGGGTGTCGGTCAACGGTCAAGGGAGACCTTAAAACGGGGTATTAGGCCTGTTTGGTATGTGAGAAAAAAAGTTTTGATGGCGAATATTCTTTTGGCTAAATATTTGTTCATATCAATATTTAACAGCGTTTGGTACGTGTATATGCTAGCTTACTTTAGCTTACTTCATTTTCTTTCAATTTGAGTGGGTCCCACATATCAATGTAAGTCAAAAATGGGTTAGGCGAGTGTGGGAATCACATTTTATGTCAAAGGATTAAAAAAAACTTATTTTTATCTTTTTATATATTAAAAAACTCATTTTTATTGAAAATAGTGATTTTGCCGCGAGAAAATAAAATTTTCCCACCGAGGCTTAATTGGTGTGAAAATATTTTCACAGGTGGGGAGGTGAACAAATGTTTTCCCGCCGCGGTGGGCAAATTTGTGGGCTCAGCTAAATATTCACTGGGGGCGAGTGGCCTGGGTGAATATTAGCGTGCGCAAAATTTTATTTTCCCGCCACGGTGCGTTACCAAACAGGCCCTAAAAGTTATATTGGTGATGCATGGCATGTCAACCCAACCTTTGATTGTCAATCAACTTGATTAGTGATTTACAACCTTTTGATCTTTGCACCCAAATAACACTCAATAATGCTCAAATTCCTACTATCTATATAACAAAACTGGGAAGTTGTCATATCTCTTATCTTATCCTGCTTCATAAGATAAAGAGTGGTTGATATCAAATCCATCCATCTAATGTGGACGGTTAGATTTCAGCCACTCAATCCCCCTCATTTATTCAGTCACTCCCACTCATTTGACACTGCCACGTGGCCCATATTGTGTCTTGTATAGAATCCTATCATATTTAGGGCTGTCAACGGAGCCCGACCCTTATTGAAAATGTGAAATTCAAATTTTTGAAATCTGAATTTTAGCGCCATCATTTCCCATTATTTTCTGTTATTTCGTTATTTTCCCATTTTTAACCCTCTGCGTTACAATCCATTATAATGGAAAAATGATAAAGCCCCCAATCTGTTCTACCATTTGAGTGCCAAAGCACACCCAATTTTTGCAACCGCTTTTGTCGGAGAGTGCCATAGGCACAGGGCATTTACTATCTATATAACAAAATAGGGAAGTTGTCTCCCCACTTATACCCCCTCTTATATGTTTCAACAAAGAGGGACTAAGATCTCATCCCCAAAATAGACGGCGGATATCAACCACTCACACTCGATTTTGGCAAACGCTTTGTCGGGGAGTGCCGTGGGCACAGGCCACCCACTATCTGTAGAACAAAACAGGACGGTTGTCTCCCCCTCTTATCCGGCTTCATAAAGGATGGCCGAGATCTTATCACACCAAATGGACGGTGGATCTCCGCCGCTCACACCCAATTTTGACAAACGCTTTGTCGATGAGTGCCGTGGGCACGGGTCACCTACTATTTACCTACATATAAGGAATGAAATGGGTTGGATTTACATATAGCCCAAGGGTCAGGCTCAAGAGCCTCACTTTTTATGCCTCGAGAGGGGTGTTACCGTTAAAACGGATTGAAACGGCCAGGGGCAAAAATGGAAAAAAAATGAATTTTAATGACTTTAACAGAAAATAGTGGTTCTGAAATTCAAATTTTGAAATTTGAAATTTGAAATTTAAAATAAAAAATAGAATTTAACGAAAATTTAATGGTTTTCTTATACCCCTCTTATCTTATATGGCTTCAATAATGAGTGGTTGAGATCCACTATGCTTCATATCGATGGCTGAGATTAACTCCCACCCGATTTTGACAAACACTTTGTCGGAAAGTGCCGCAGGCACGGGCCGCCCACGCATATATCAAGACAACTCAGTTGTATTCTCTTATCTTATCCATCCATCTAATGTGGACGGTTAGATAAAGAGTGGTTGAGATCAAATCCATCGATCTAAAGTGGACGGTTAGATTTCTACCACTCAATTCGCCTCATTTGACCTCAATTTATTCAAAATTTAAATTTCAACATCATTATTTTTGTTATTTCTGTTATTTTCCCATTTCTCCCTCCGTGCGTTACAATCCGTTATAACAGCCATTATAATGGAAAAAACGGCAATGGAAAAAACGGTAACACCCCAGTTTGTTATACCGTTTGAGTGCCAAAGGCACCCAATTTTTGCAAACGCTTTTGTCGGAGAGTGCCGTGGGCACAGGGCCATTTACTATTCTATATAACAAATCACATTGGTTGTCTCCTACTTATACCTCCTCTTATAAGCATCAACAAAGAAGAGCCGAGATATAATCCTCGTCCAAATGGACGGTGGATCTCCGCCACTGAACTGATTTTGGCAAATTCTTTGTCGAGGAGTGCCGATGGCACAGGGCACCCACTAGTCTATATAACAAAACAGGGAAGTTGTCTCCCCACTAATACCCCCTCTTATCTGTTTCAACAAAGAAGAGCCGAGATCTTATCCCCCAAATGGACGGTGGATCTCAGCCACTCACACTTGATTTTGGCAAATGCTTTGATGGGGAGTACCGAGGGCAGAGGCCATCCACTATCAATATAACAAGTGACTGTGGTTTTCTTATACCCCCTCTTATCTTATATGGCTTCGAGGGCAGAGGCCATCCACTATCAATATAACAAGTGACTGTGGTTTTCTTATACCCCCTCTTATCTTATATGGCTTCAATAATGTGACTATGGTTTTCTTATACCCCCTCTTATCTTATATGGCTTCAATAATGAATGGCTAAGATCCACTATGCTTCATATCGATGGCTGAGATTAACTCCCACCCGATTTTGACAAATACTTTGTCGGAAAGTGCTGCGGGCACGGGCCACCCACGCATATAACAAGACAACTCAGTTATATTCTCTTATCTTATCCATCCATCTAATGGGGACGGTTAGATAAAGAGTGGTTGAGATCAAA
Organism: Euptelea pleiosperma; assembly: GCA_035048495.1. Taxonomy (NCBI): domain Eukaryota; kingdom Viridiplantae; phylum Streptophyta; class Magnoliopsida; order Ranunculales; family Eupteleaceae; genus Euptelea; species Euptelea pleiosperma. The sequence continues at coordinate 33,367,251 of CM068544.1, read as the reverse complement.
TCCATCGATTTAATGTGGACGGTTAGATTTCAGCCACTCAATCCGCCTCATTTGACCTTTTCAACACTGTTATTTTTTTATTTTCATGTTATTTTTCCTTTTCTCCCTCTGTGCGTTACACTCCGTTATAACAGCCGTTATAATGGAAAAAACGGTAACGCCCCATTCCGTTATACTGTTTGAGTGATGAAGGCACCCAATTTTTGCATACGCTTTTGTCGGAGAGTGCCGTGGGCATGGGCCATTTACTATTCTATATAACAAAACACATTGGTTGTCTCCCTACTTATACCTCATCTTATAAGCATCAACAAAGAAGGGCCAAGATCTAATCCTCCCCCAAATGGACGGTGGATCTCCTCCACTCACCTGATTTTTGGCAAATTCTTTGTCGAGGAGTGCCGATGGCACTAGGGGTGTCAATGGGTCGGTTCCGGTTCGGTTCCTAAGGTGACCAGAACCGGAACAAATGGTTCCAGTTCTTATCGGTTCGGGTACTTATCGGTTCCGGTTCTCAAAGTGATGGTACCAGAACCGGAACCGATTATGTAGTTTTTGTCGGTTCCGGTTCCGATTTCGGGTATAACGGGTCCAATCTTGGTAATATGAGAATTTTTACACTATATTTATATATTGGTTCCGGTTCTTATCGGTTCGGTTCCGGTTCTTATCAGTTTCGGTTCCATATTAGAGTACCGGAACCGTACCCATTAGTTTCTGGTTCGGTTCCGGTTCCGTTTCTTTTTAATCGGTTCCCAAAAATATGGTACCAGAACCATTGTTTTCGGTTCCAGTTCCTGTTCGGTTCCGGTTAAATCGGGTAAAATTGACACCCCTAGATGGCACGGGGCACCCACTAGTTAATAATAAAACAGGGCTGTTGTCTCCCCCTCTTATAGACTTCATATGTCACTCTATGAAGCAGATGACACACCTTCGTCGCTTAGATGTGAGGATGGGGAGGAAAAACTAGAAATGGAAACCTTGTTGCCTCCACCATATCTGGAGTTTCTATATTTAGTGGGGCCTCTAAAGGAATCACCGAAATGGGTTACTTCTCTCAATTGTCTAAACAACTTAAGGTTGTACAACTCTAAATTAACTGAGGACCCATTTAGCTTCCTTGGCCAATTACCCAATTTGGTTACCCTCTTTCTAAATGATAGTTACGTGGGAAAACAAATGGGTTGCAGCACGGACGCGTTTCCTAAACTCCGATTTTTAAAAGTCAAGGGTATGGAGGAACTGTAGGAGTGGTTTCCAATAGAGGAAGGAAACATGCAAAACCTACAAATTCTGAAGATTGTGAATTGCAAAAAGCTAAAGAGGCTACCCCAAGGCTTTCAACATCTTACCACTATCCAAAGATTGGTAGCGATTGATATGCCTAGTGAATTTGGGAAGAGGCTAGTCCGTGGGGGAGATGACCACTGGATTCTCCAACACGTTCCAACAATTTCAATCCTTCGCCGTGTTGATGGGAAATTAATAAACCAAACCATCTTCTGATGGATTATGTATCCATGGTACGTATGTTCCTCTTTTCTTCCTCTGTTTTCTTTCTAATTTATTCAAGTTTTAATTTCTTATCTGGTTGCTAGTTTGATTTTATGCGCTCCACAGCTCCACAGAGTAAATTTGTTCCTATTTAGGCCCACTGACACCATGACTGATTCGCCCATCCCTTATTGACCTACACATAAAAAATTAGCTTGATGGATGATCTCTAGCTATCCATTTATTTCAAGATGGTGGTTTATTTCTGCTCTCTTGATGCCAATTGATGGTTCTAAGTACCTACCATTTATGTTTCAGTTTTCGCTTCTCATCCCTTCCTTTTCTGGGTTGAAAGATCTGTATTTATAATTCTCTATTTCAATCATATTCTTGGATTGCAGGGTGTTTGTGATTCATGTAAGAGGCTTCCTGCTGCTACAAGTCATGGCCAAGTATGCGGAGGGTTGGTTCTTCAAAAGTTAGTTGGAGTTTCAGCTTGGAAAAGTTTAAGATGGTTTTGGGCCAATTTGGAAGACTCATCCTGGTTCCAAATTAGTTCCCATGTTCCAGAATTCAAATTGGACAAGCCAATATTGTAATTTTTATGTGTCAAGAACACATTATGGATTTATGTTTTCGACTTAGAAGTGGTTTTCTTTGTGGTGATCTCCATACCGAAAAAACAGCTTGAAACCATTGATCCGAATCAATGTTTTAACTGTGGCAGGTCTAAACACTCTTCCATGTGTGCGTTTCATACATTACAGGGCATGCCCCAAGCGAACCAGCAAAATGAATGATCAACCCTGTCAATGTTGTTGGCTGGCAAAGCCAACTTTTATGAAATTTCAAGCTCTTGAATTTCTTCTTTTCTATAGTTCTAATGTCCCATCATTTTACGGTTTTCTCAGTTCAGTCGCTCGTAGTTCAGTTTTTTATATGAAATCAATCAACAATGGAGGGATTGATACGACCATTTTACATTGGGGTATTGGTCAGGCAACCTTCACCGGTAGCCAGCGGCGGAGCCAGGATTTTCTTCCAGGGGGCACAATCAATTGAGTAGAACCACCTACAATATGAGCCACGTGGCATATTCTTAGAGATTTATGACCATATAGATGTTTGGCCCAACCCTGGATTAGTGAGTTCTAAGCATTGGATTGGAGTTGTTTTTGTGGGTTGGTTTTTTTTTTTTTTTAAACTTTAACCATAGAATTTGATCATTATGGACCATTATTTGAATTACAAAGATCCAAAGGTCTGAAATCACTAATCATGCTAATTTTTGGTCTGTAGATCCCACTTAGGGACTGCCAAAACATCCATTCGGTCAGCATCCTCTAAGAGAGGGCACTAAACTAAAACTGAGGGCAGCACTAAATGTAAAATAAAAATAGTAATTTCATAAATTTTTTTTTTTTTAAGTTTTCAAAGTTGAGGGCCCCTGGCCCCTGGTCCCTTGGCTCTGCCCCTGGCGGTGGGGTGACAATGGGTTAATACAAAATGTTGTTAGGTGAACTGTCTTACAAAATTTAGCCTGAGTGGCGCAACTAGACCATGTGGGTTTGGGCCAAAACCCTAATCCCACAGCACACGATTTGACATATCCCAAAGGTTCACTTGTCCGCATATGGGACTTCAAGGTCTCAACATTTTTAATGATCATTTTTTCAATCTTCTGTAGTGGAAGGAGTTTCTTTGAATGCTATTAGCTAGCTAGTATGATCGATCACATTAGTGTGCTTGTAGAGGATGGACTCTTAATTCTGTCACACAGATGCGGACGAGTTAAGGGATTATTTTGGTGAGGGTGCTCTCCTCATCATGGAGATCACCCTCACCAAAAATCAGTAATTTTTAAAACTTCTAACCCTACCAAATACGGACCTAAATTTAATGGTGAAAATGGATGGTCCAAAATTTTTCAATTTACAATCTACTTTTCACAAGCCTACAAATGTCGGAATGGGCTGATTTTTTGTGTGGTTGATATCCACTTTGAGAAGAATATTATCACAAAAAATTATCCCTTAACTCATTCGCATGTGGGCCCCACGTCCATTAGTAAGAATATTAGTAAGAATTCCATTAGTTATTCTATCCCAGCCCATATATATAACCCTAAAGAAATACGATATATTTTTCTATTATATCTGTTAAAATTGACTCTAAATTAGTATCTTACCCTCAACCACCAAAGCCAAGTCTGAACCACCCTTGGGGTCGGGCCCAGGCTTGACTTTCAGACCGGCGCCTGGCCATGCCGATTCTTTTTTGAAAAGTCCAGATATAGTGAGTAGGCTTGCCTTTTTGGTGTGTAGGTATCTCAGTCGCGGGCCAATCATTCAGGGATAAGTAAGCTTGAAAGCGAGCCAAGTGCCGTGTTTTTATGCGATCTACAAGGGTCTGGAGGTGAAAATATTTGCTGTTCCCTGGGGATTTCAAAATTTGAAGTCTGCATGCCCTCCCAAAAATGCCATGTCACTTTAGAGCCCACTTACCTTATGGATGTTTGGTCCAAAAATCACCGTGAGCTATGATTTCTAACAGTTATATTTTTTAGGATCCAAAAAAACTGCTCAAATCCAACAGCTAAAAATCACTTGAATCGAAGAAAACTTGGCGGATTCACTAATCTATTAATAAATAGATATCAAAATTTTTAAAACAGTCCACTAATAGTCAATTTTTCTAAAAGAGTCCATCTAGAGCTACACACATTTCTTACATCCGGTTCTTACACCCAGTAGTGGGGCCCGCATGGAGATCAAGTTGGACAATCCACCCATACATTGTTGGTAGCCAAAATTTCTAAAACAAACCTTACAAGCGCGGGGAAGGAGGCAATAAGAAGAGGCATTTTGATTGCCAAGTGAGAAAATTGCATTTTCCTTGCGGAAACACTACTTTCCCTTGTTAGATAGCCATTTTAAATATGTATAATTTTTCTTACCAAGCCATTTAAATATGGATAATTTTTCCTACTAAGCCTGGAATTATTTCCCATCCATATAGGTGAGAATTCATTTCCACCTGAAAATAGAAAATGCATCTTTATTTTCTCACATGATTGAAATATATCAGTTGCAATCAATCAGCCATTTAAGGCATTTCCGGGATATATTTTCTCAGGAAAATTTTCTGCACAATCAAACACGCCCTAAGAAAAAGAAGATTGAGCTCAAAGAGGGAACAACTGTGGGAAACTTTTGTTGACAAAAACGTGAAGCCGATCCTTTATAGTCAATTCCAAGGATGCAATAATGCTTTCATGTCTCTTTCTGCCTTTTAATTATCTTTGCGGTGCAGTGTTGAAACATGCCCTTAAAGAAATAAAATGCTAGGGATTTTTTAGAATCGGAAGCTTCCAATTGGTGTAAATTTAATCCGAACCTTCCAACCTTTATGTGGTTTGGACAGGAACGTCATGGCTAAGTTGAGTTCCCTCTGTCTTCCATTATAAGCTTGTTTATTTAAGTTTTAATATTAGTTGCAGGTCCAACTGGTGTAAATTTAATCGGAACCTTCCAACCTATAACAGGTCTAATCGGGTTAATACAAATTGTTGGTAGGTGAACCGTCTTTAAGAAATTTAGCCCTGGGGTGCAATTTGCCTGGAGGGGTGTAAATGGGCCAGGCCTGGGCCTTGCTTTTGGTAATTTTTTAATAGGCCTGAATACGATGTCTAATCTAATTCAATTCAAATTCAGCCCTGAAAATCTTCATGAGCCCGTCCATTTACACCCCTAATTGCCTGTTGGGCATTGGAGGTGGATAAAAATGCCATGTGGTATACTCTTCAGGCCCACAGATCCATGAATGATTGGACCTACACTCCAAAAATCAGTTTCGTCGTTGATCTAAGATATATAAAAATAGAATCAATTGTTGATATTCTCGGGTGTGAATGTGATCAATAAGAAATTCGCAGTTGATCAACCGACTAAAAAAAAAAAAAAATAGAATCAATTGCGTATATGATTTTTAGGTAGGCGTGCTCAGCCGGCCCTATAATATATAATTATATACAATATATTTTTCTATTACATTTGTCGTATAACTTGACACGAGGATTAGGCCGATTATTAATCCGAAATATATGATATTACTGATCATTATCTGGGTACAAAGATCCAAAGGTTTGAAATCACTAATCATACTGATTATTGGTTTGTAGATTCGTCAAGAAATTGGCCAAAGTGTGCCAGCAAAGTTCTACTCATTTGTAGGTAGGTGCTCAGCCTTATAATTTATAATTAAAGGGTACCCTAATTAAATACCCCTATATTTTTCTATTATATTCGTCCGATAATTTGAAAAGAAAAAAAAAAAAATCTCTTGGTCCAGGGTCCAAAGACATCGTCCATGGTGCATGATGGTGTCATTTTTTCATTCCTTAAGTATACTACATTTCTTAGGGTCTGTTTGGTACACGTGCAAACTATTACCTGTGCAATGGTTTGTGCATGCAATGGTTTGTGCACTCATACTATTTTCTTGTGTTTGGTTCGTGCTAACTTTGCATATGCAAATTTCAAAATTTACGCACTGTTCATATTTAATACCATTTGGTTCGCGCGAATGCTCACTTATGAAAGCACAAAATATGTGGGCCCCATATATTAAGTACGAAAAAAAATAACGAATTTTCCATACTTAATACATGGGCCCACATAGTTGAACATGAATTTCAAAATTTCAAAAACGAAAAATGAAAAAAATAAAAAAATAATGGGCAATAAAAGAAATAATGGACATTTTTTTTTCACAAATTTTTTCAGAAAATAATGGTAATTATTTTTTGGTATATTTTTTTAGCGTTTTAACGGTATATAACATAATGAGGGAGGTCCGAATCTGCTATGGTAAAAATAACGGCTGTTGTAATGGATTCGAACCTCCCCCGTTACGTTATGTATTGTTAAAATGGTCAAAAAATAAAATATCATTATTTCATGTTGTAATGAAAATAACAACCATTATTTTTTGAAAATAAAAATTGTGCAAAAAGGCCATTATTTTTCGTTATTTTTTTTTTTCATTTTTAAAATTTTAATTTCAAGGCCACTTTTTCCATTAATTCTGTTGTAGGTTGTGTAAACGATTGCTCAGAGGTGAAATGGGTTTTTAATTACTAAAGAGGGTAAGCATTCATTTGCACGTGCAAATTGCCGAATGCACGCGTACCAAACAAGTGTGGAAAACAATTGCACGCGTAAACCTATTTGCACACCCAATTTGCACGCAAATCAACGCACCCATAATAATTAATTAACTAGAACTTAAAGAATGCTGATCATATGGTGCAGGGTCCATGCCCAACTGCTATCACATTTTGATTCGTCTTTAATTTATTATATTTGAATTTATATTTTAATAGCCCGAGGTGTGCAACACCAATCAAAATGTGCCAGCAGTTGAGCACCACATGGACCGCGGACCATATTATCACCACGAACTGATTTGCTTAGTAAAGTTTTGGTCATTGAAAAACGCCACCACTGTACATGAGAACATCCATGTACCCCGGACCACGTGATCATTTCTTAAAAAAATAGTGCTGGTCCACTGTTGTTCCCGTGAAACAAAAGAAAAAAAAGTGATGGCCATTGTTATTATATGGAAAACATTTAGATGCTGAGGACTTCGGATGCAGTCGATGCGAAAAAGAAACCTTGAAATTATCGTAGCACATTAGCAAGTTGCATTGCAACTCCTTCATCTCTGAGTTTTATCTTCTCCTCGGAGTTTGTTTTGAGTCGGAGATTGAAAGACTCTGATCTGAGAGAGTATTCAATTTTGCCAGTTGCGAAGAGGAAGGAGAGCAGCGATGGTTGAAGCTGTTGTGACCTTTTTCTTGGAAAAATTATATGAGCAACTAAGACAAGAGGGGCATCTCCTATCTGGAGTGACTGACGATGTTGAGTGGATCCACGGTGAGCTTCAAGCCATGAGGGCCTTCTTAAATGATGCTGACAGAAGAAAAGAAAGAGATGATGATGGGGTGGGTGTTTGGGTTCAACAAGTGAGAAGCTTAGTTTTTGATGCAGAAGATGTCATCGATGAGTTTATGATCCGAACCCAGATGCATCGCCGTCTAAGGAGACCTGGATTCTTCGGTTGTCTAGCATTCCATGCTTGCTTCTGCAGGCCTTTGAAATTTCAGCACCGATTCGCTACTCAGATCTCGAGGATTAGAGTGAATGTAAAAGAGATTCGAGACAGAAGTGATAGGTACCACTTTCAAGCTATAACAGAAGATGGGACGAGCTCCCTTACTATGGTAGACAATAGAGGGGGAGATCCGGGTGTTTCTTCTCCTTTCATCGAAGAGCCAGATATCATCGGGCGTGAACAAGATGAGATGCAACTCGAGGCGTGGTTGCTAGAAGAAGAAGCGTCGCAACAACGTGCCCTGATTTCTTTGCTTGGAATGGGAGGGTTAGGCAAAACTACTCTGGCAAAGCAAGCTTACAAGTGCATGGAGAGACATTTTGAGTGCTATGCATGGGTCTTTGTTTCCAATTCATTTCAGGTAAAGGATCTCTTAAGAAAAATGTTGAAGGGATTCTGTGAGAGCAGAAATGAGTCGGCCCCAGATGGTGTTGAGACTGCAGATGTCGAAGAGCTACGTCGGATGATCCAGACCTATTTGCGTGGAAAAAGGTATGGACTTGTCCTCGATGATATTTGGAATGTTAATGTTTGGGAAGGGCTGAAATATGTGTTGCCATTTAAAGGTAATGGTAGGATCATTATCACCACTCGTGATGAAAATATTGCTTCTCCCTCGGGTGAAATATCTCACGTCCACAGACTTAATGGTCTAGATCTTCAATTGGGTTGGAAACTCTTTTGTAAGAAGGCATTTCATCATAATAACTCTGAGGGAATTTGCCCACAACACTTGCAAGAATTAGTAAAGGGCATGGTAAAAAGGTGTGGTGGTTTACCGTTAGCTTTAGTAACCCTGGGTGGGCTAATGTCCAAAAAGGGCACGAATCCAATTGAGTGGAAAAATGTCCTTGAAAATCTTGATTGGGAACTAAGCCACAATCAACATCTTGAAAGACTGAATCGAGTCTTGGTGACGAGTTACAATTATCTGCCTGCTCGGCTCAAATGTTGTTTCTTGATGTGTGCCATGCTTCCCAATTATGAACTTTATTGGAAGGACCTCATTCGATTGTGGATTGCTGAAGGCTTTATAGAAGCACACCCACGGAAGACACTGGAGGAAATCGGGGACGAGTACTTTATGCAGCTCATCGATATGAACATGCTTGAACCTGTCTTACACCATTATCATGCTAGATTGTACAGATGCAGAATTCATGACCTCATGCGCGACCTTGCCATTCATATGATTGAGAAGGAGGCTTTTGGAATAATTTCTTTTGACGAAAACAATCAAGGTGAAAAACGGGATCATCGTCGTGTGGCAATTCATAAAAATGTGACTAATATTCCAATGAGCATTAGTGGGGGGAATCTCCGTTCCCTTCTCATCTTTCACAACCATAATATCCCATCTTCTACAATGCAACAGATGATACAAGGTCTGAAGTTTCTGAGAGTGTTGGTTTTAGAGGGTGTGAATATTGAGAGTTTGCATGAAGATATAGGTGACCTGATTCATTTACGTTATTTGGGGTTGCATCATTCGAAGATAAAAGAGCTCCCTGCTTCATTGGGAAAATTACATAATTTACAGACATTGGACCTTAGACGTACGAAGGTGACTCATTTGCCTAATGGAATCGTATTGCTTCAACAGCTAAGGCATCTTTTGTTGGGGCGTTCTACACATATTGGAAGGTATGTGGTGATGCCCAGTGGGATAAAAAATCTAAATCAGCTCCAAAGCCTAATGGGAGTGATACTCGACGAGAGTTCCTTAAGAGAGTTCGGTTCCTTAACCCAACTTAGGGAAATAATACTCAAGGGAGTGAGAGGTGGAGAGTATTGTAGAGAACTATGTCACTCTATCAAGCAGATGACACACCTTCGTCGCTTAGATGTGAGGATGCCCTCTATTGATGAGGATGGGGAGGAAAAACTAGAAATGGAAACCTTGTTGCCTCCTCCACCATATCTGGAGTTTCTATATTTAGTGGGGCCTCTAAAGGAATCACCGAAATGGGTTACTTCTCTCAATTGTCTAAACAACTTAAGGTTGTACAATTCTAAGTTAACTGAGGACCCATTTAGCTTCCTTGGCCAATTACCCAATCTGGTTACCCTCTTTCTAAATGATAGTTACGTGGGAAAACAAATGGGTTGCAGCACGGACGCGTTTCCTAAACTCCGATTTTTAAAAGTCAAAGGTATGGAGGAACTGGAGGAGTGGTGTCCAATAGAGGAAGGAAGCATGCAAAACCTACAAATTCTGAAGATTGTGAATTGCAAAAAGCTAAAGAGGCTGCCCCAAGGCTTTCAACATCTTACCACTATCCAAAGATTGGTAGCGATTGATATGCCTAGTGAATTTCAGAAGAGGCTAGCCGGTGGGGGAGATGACCACTGGATGCTCCAACACGTTCCAACAATTTCAATCCTTCGCCATGTTGATGGGAAATTAATAAACCAAACCATCTTCTGATGGATTATGTATCCATGGTACGTATGTTCCTCTTTTTTTCTTCCTCTGTTTTCTTTTTAGTTTAATCAAGTCTTAATTTCTTATCCGGTGCTAGTTTGATTTTATGCGCTCCACAGCTCCACAGAGTAAATTTGTTCCTATTCAGGCCCACTGACCCCCATGACTGATTCACCCATCCCTTATTGACCTACACATAAAAAATTAGATTGATGGATGATCTCTAGCTAGCCATTTATTTCAAGATCGTGGCTTATTTCTGCTCTCTTGATGCCAATTGATGGTTCTAAGTACCTACCATTTATTTTTCAGTTTTCGCTTCTGATCCCTTCCTTTTCTGGGTTGAAAGATCTGTATTTATAATTCTCTATTTCAATCATATTCTTGGATTGCAGGATGTTTGTGATTCATGTAAGAGGCTTCCTGCTGCTACAAGTCATGGCCAAGTATGCGGAGGGTTGGTTCTTCAAAAGTTAGTTGGAGTTTCAGCTTGGAAAAGTTTAAGATGGTTTTGGGCCAATTTGGAAGACTCATCCTGGTTCCAAATTAGTTCCCATGTTCCAGAATTCAAATTGGACAAGCCAATATTGTAATTTTTATGTGTCAAGAACACATTATGGATTTATGTTTTCGACTTAGAAGTGGTTTTCTTTGTGGTGATCTCCATACCGAAAAAACAGCTTGAAACCATTGATCCGAATCAATGTTTTAACTGTGGCAGGTCTAAACACTCTTCCATGTGTGCGTTTCATACATTACAGGGCATGCCCCAAGCGAACCAGCAAAATGAATGATCAACCCTGTCAATGTTGTTGGCTGGCAAAGCCAACTTTTATGAAATTTCAAGCTCTTGAATTTCTTCTTTTCTATAGTTCTAATGTCCCATCATTTTACGGTTTTCTCAGTTCAGTCGCTCGTAGTTCAGTTTTTTATATGAAATCAATCAACAATGGAGGGATTGATACGACCATTTTACATTGGGGTATTGGTCAGGCAACCTTCACCAGTAGCCAGCGGCGGAGCCAGGATTTTCTTCCAGGGGGCACAATCAATTGAGTAGAACCACCTACAATATGAGCCACGTGGCATATTCTTAGAGATTTATGACCATATAGATGTTTGGATCAACCCTGGATTAGTGAGTTCTAAGCATTGGATTGGAGTTGTTTTTTAGGGTTCATTTTTTTTTTTTTTTAAACTTTTAACCATAGAATTTGATCATTATGGACCATTATTTGAAGTACAAAGATCCAAAGGTTTGAAATCACTAATCATGCTGATTTTTGGTCTGTAGATCCCACCTAGGGACTGCCAAAACATCCATTCGGTCAGCATCCTCTAAGAGAGGGCACTAAACTAAAACTGAGGGCAGCACTAAATGTAAAATAAAAATAGTAAATTCATAAAAAAATTTTTTTAAAGTTTTCAAAGTTGAGGGCCCCTGGCCCGTTGGCTCCGCCCCTGGCGGTGGGGTGACAATGGGTTAATACAAAATGTTGGTAGGTGAACTGTCTTACAAAATTTAGCCTGAGTGGCGCAACTAGACCATGTGGGTTTGGGCCAAAACCCTAACCCCACTGCACACGATTTGACCAACATTTTTTACCAACACCTTGGTATACACTCATAGTGGATGAATCAATGGCTGATTTTTGGCGAGGATGATCTCTTCACCGTATAGATCACCCTAACAAAAAATCATCCCATACTGAAATTTCTAACCCCGTTAAATGTGGTGTTCGAGTTTCACGGTAAAAATAGACGGTCCATAATTCTTCAACTTCTAAACCAGTCTATGAATATCAGAATGATTTGAATTTTTGTGAGGATGATCTCCTCACCATATAGATCATCTTCACCAAAAATCAGCATTTGATTCATCTTCTATGATGGTACAGCGAGCTGTTGGTCAAAAATGTTGGTCACCAAACCGACCCTTTTAAATATGTATAATTTTTCTTACCAAGCCATTTAAATCTGGATAATTTTTCTTGGAATTCATTTCCCATCCAGAAAGGTGAGAATTCATTTCCACCTGAAAATACGGCTTTATTTTCTCACATGATTGAATATGTTTTCTCACGGCTTTATTTTCTCACATGATTGAATATGTTTTCTCAGTTACAATCAATCAATCATTTAAGGCATTTCCCAGTTGAGAAAATTTTCTGTGCAATCAAACACGCCCTAAGAAAAAGAAGATAAGAGTTCAAAAAGGGAACAACAGTGGGAAACTTCTGTTGATAAAAGTGTGAAGCCGATCCTTTATAGTCAATTCCGAGGATGCAATAATGCTTTCATGTCTCTTTCTGTGTTGAAAGTTAAAACATGCCCTTAAAGAAATAAAATGCTAAGGATTTTTTAGAGTCGGAACCTTCCAATTGGTGTAAATTTAATCGGAAACTTCCAACCTTTATGTGGTTTGGACAGGAACGTCATGGCTAAGTTGAGTTCCCTCTGTCTTCCATTACAAGCTTGTTTATTTAAGTTTTAATATTAGTTGCAGGTCCAATTGGTGTAAATTTAATCGGAACCTTCCAACCTATAACAGGTCTAATCGGGTTAATACAAATTGTTGGTAGGTGAACCGTCTTTAAGAAATTTAGCCCTGGGGTGCAATTGCCTGTAGGGGTGTAAATGGGCCAGGCCTGGGCCTTGCTTTTGGTAAATTTTTAATAGGCCTGAATCCGAGGCCTAATCTGATTCAATTCAAATTCAGTCCTGAAAATCTTCATGAGCCACATCCCTAATTGCCTGTTGGGCTTTGTAGGTAGATAAAAATGCCATGTGTCATACTCTTCAGGCCCACAGATCCATGAATGATTGGACCTACACACCAAAAATCAGTTTTGTCGTTGATCTAAGATATATAAAAATAGAATCAATTGTTGATATTCTTGGGTGTGAATGTGATCAATAAGAAATTCGCAGTTAATCAACCGACTCGACTAAAAAAAAATAGAATCAATTGCGTATATGAATTTTAGGTAGGCATGCTCAGCCGGCCCTATAATATATAATTATATACAATATATTTTTCTATTACATTTGTCGTATAACTTGACACGAAGATTAGGCCGATTATTAATCCGAAATATATGATATTATTGATCATTATCTGGGTACAAAGATCCAAAGGTTTGAAATCACTAATCAGACCAATTATTGGTTTGTAGATTCATCAAGAAATTGGCCAAAGTGTGCCAGCAAAGTTCTACTCATTTGTAGATAGGTGCTCAGCCCTATAATATATAATTAAAGGGTACCCTAATTAAATACCCCTATATTTTTCTATTATATTCATCCGATAATTTGAAAAAAAAAAAAAAAATTCACATGGTCCAGGGTCCAAAGACATCGTCCATGGTGCATGATGGTGTTATTTTTTTCATTCCTTAAGTATACTACATTTCTTAATAATTAATTAACTAGAACTTAAAGAGTGCTGATCATATGGTGCGGGGTCCATGCCCAACTGCTATCACATTTTGATTTGTTCTTTATTCTATTATATTTGAATTTATATTTTAATAGCCCGAGGTGTGCAACACCAATCAAAATGTGCCAGCAGTTGGGCACCACATGGACCCCGGACCATATTATCACCACAAACTGATTTGCTTAGTAAAGTTTTGGTCAATGAAAAACACCATCAATGTACCATGAGAACATCCATGTACCCCGGACCATGTGATCATTCCTTAAAAAAAATAGTGCTGGTCCATTGTTGTTACCGTGAAACAAAAGAAAAAAAAGTGATGGCCATTGTTATTATATGGAAAACATTTAGATGCAGAGAACTTCGGATGCAGTCGATGCAAAAAGATACCTTGAAATTATTGTAGCACATTAGCAAGTTGCAACTCCTCCATCTCTGAGTTTTATCTTCTCCTCAGAGTTTGTTTTGAGTCGGAGATTGAAGGACTCTGATCTGAGAGGAGGAAGGAGAGCAGCGATGGTTGAAGCTGTTGTGACCTTTTTCTTGGAAAAAGTATATGAGCAACTCAGACAAGAGGGGCATCTCCTCTCGGGAGTGACTGACGATGTTGAGTGGATCCACGGTGAGCTTCAAGCCATGAGGGCCTTCTTAAATGATGCTGACAGAAGAAGAGAAAGAGATGATGATGGGGTGGGTGTTTGGGTTCAACAAGTGAGAAGCTTAGTTTTTGATGCAGAAGATGTCATCGATGAGTTTATGATCCGAACCGAGATGCATCGCCGTCTAAAGAGACCTGGATTCTTCGGTTGTCTAGCATTCCATGCTTGCTTCTGCAGGCCTTTGAAATTTCAGCACAGATTCGCTACTCAGATCTCGAGGATTAGAGCGAATGTAAAAGAGATTCGTGAGAGAAGTGATAGATACCACTTTCAAGCTATAACAGAAGAAGGGACGGGCTCCTTTACTCTAGTAGACAATAGAGGGGGAGATCCGGGCGTTTCTTCTCCTTTCATCGAAGAGCCAGATATCATCGGGCGTAAACAAGAAGAGAAGCAAGTCGAGGCATGGTTGCTAGAAGTAGAAGCGACGCAACAACGTGCCCTGATTTCTTTGGTTGGAATGGGAGGGTTAGGGAAGACTACTCTGGCAAAGCAAGCTTACAAGTGCATGGAGACACATTTTGAGTGCTATGCATGGGTCTTTGTGTCCAATTCATTTCAGATAAAGTCTCTTTTAAGAAAGATGTTGAAGGGATTCTGTCATAGCAGAAATGAGGCGGCTCCGCATGGTGTTGAGACTACAGATGAAGAAGAGCTACGAGGGATGATCCAGACCTACTTGCGTGGAAAAAGGTATGGACTCGTCCTTATATTTGGCATGTTGATGTTTGGGAAGGGCTGAAACACGTGTTGCCTTTTAAAGGTAATGGTAGGATCATTATCACCACTCGTGATGAAAAAATAGCTTCTCCCCTGAATGAAATATCTCACATCCACAGACTAAGTGGTCTAGATCCTACATTGGCTTGCGAACTCTTTTGTAAGAAGGCATTTCATCAGGGAATTTGCCCACAACACTTGCAAGAATCAGTTGAGGGCATGGTAAAAAGGTGCGGTGGTTTACCGTTGGCTTTAGTAACCCTGGGTGGGCTAATGTCCAAAAAGGGTTCGAATCCAATTGAGTGGGAGAATGTCCTTGAAAATCTTGATTGGGAACTAAGCCACAATCAACATCTCGAAAGACTGAATCGAGTCTTGGTGACGAGTTACAATTATTTGCCAGCTCGCCTCAAATGTTGTTTCTTGACCTGTGCCATGTTTCCCAATCAAGAACTTGTTAGGAACATCCTCATTCGATTGTGGATTGCTGAAGGCTTTATAGAAGAGCACCCACGGAAGACACCAGAGGAAATCGGGGAGGACTACTTTATGCAGCTCATCGATAGGAGCATGCTCGAACCTGTCTTACGTAACTATGATTCTGGGTTGTATAGATGCAGAGTTCATGACCTCATGCGCGACATTGCCATTCACATGATTGAGAAGGAGGCTTTTGGAATAATTTCTTTGGACGAAAACACTCAAGTTGATAAACAGGACTGTCATCGTATGGCAATTCATAAAAATGTGACTAACATCCCAATGAGCATGAGTGAGGGGAATCCCCGCTCCTTTCTCATCTTTGGCAACCATAATATCTCATCATCCACTATGCATCAAATGATACAGCGTCTTAAATTTCTGAGAGTGTTGGTTTTAGAGGGCGTGAATATTGAGAGTTTGCATGAAGATATTGGTGACTTGATTCATTTACGTTATTTGGACTTATACCATTGGGAGATAAAAGAGCTCCCTGCTTCACTGGAAAAATTACATAATTTACAGACATTGGACCTTAGGCGTACGAAGGTGACTCATTTACCTAATGGAATCGTATTGCTTCAACAGCTAAGACATCTTTTCTTGCCGAATTCTGAAATTGGAAGGCATGTGGTGATGCCCAGTGGGATGAAAAATCTAAAACAGCTCCAAAGCCTAACAGGAGTGAAACTTGACGAGAGTTCCTTAAGAGAGTTTGGTTCCCTAACCCAACTTACATTGTTATCACTTGATGGAGTTAGAGTTGGAGAATATTGTAGAGAATTGTGCCACTCTATCAAGCAGATGACACACCTTCGTCGATTACGTGTGAAGAGTATGCCCTCTATTGATGAGGATGGCAACGAAAAACTGGAAATGGAAACATTGTTGCCGCCTCCACCTTATCTGGAGTTTCTACATTTAGGGGGAGCTCTAAAGGGTTTACCGAAATTGGTTGCCTCTCTCAATTGTCTAAAGAAATTATTGTTGCAACATTCTAAGTTAACAGAGGACCCACTAAGCATCCTTGGCCAATTACCAATTTGCATTCTCTCATTCTAAGTAGTGCAAGTTACGTGGGAAAGCAAATGGGTTGCAGCACAGGAGCGTATCCTAAACTCCGATTTTTAGAAGTCAAGGGTATGGAGGAATTGGAGGAGTGGTATCCAATAGAGGAAGGAAGCATGCAAAACCTACAACATCTCAAGATTGAGAAGTGCAAGAAGCTAAAGAGGCTACCCCAAGGCTTTCAACACCTTACCACTATCCAAAGCTTGGTAGCGGTTGATATGCCTAGTGAATTTCTGAAGACGCTGGTCCGTGGGGGAGAAGACCATTGGATGCTCCAACACGTTCCAAAAATTAGTGTTGATGGGAAATTAATAAACCAAACCGGCCTCTAAGTTCTGATGAATATATCCATGGTATGTTCTTCTTTACTTCCTCTGTTCTCTCTTTTCTTTTTCAATTTTAGTCAACTTTACTTTCTTCTCTGCTTGCTTGCTTGTTTGATTTAGTTGATTGAAAATTTGGGAATATATATTTTCTCTCGCCACTTGGGAATATATAATTTTTATTTCAAGATCATGGATTCCGACAGAGGTTTATTTATGGTCTGGATGACAATTGATGGTTCTAAGCTCATTTATTTTTCAGTTTTCTTTCCCTCATATTTTCTTTTTCCCGGGATGAAAGATCTCTACTGATAGATTGCAGGGTGTTTGTGTTTCATGTACGAGGCTTCCTGCTTCAAGTCGTGGCCAAGTATGCGGAGGATTGGTTCTTCAAAAGTCGTGAGTTTCTTAGCTTGGAAAAGTTAAGATGGACTCATCCTGGGTTCCAGATTAATTAGTTCCCATGCACAAGAATTCAAATTGGATAATGCAATAATGGACTCATCCTGGGTTCCAGATTAGTTCCCTTGTGAGTTTTTTAGCTTGGAAGTATTCATGTTAAATGTTAACCCACACCATTTGATTGTGGCCTAGGTGATCTCAATGTCCAGAAACAAGCTCCAAGTCCATATCAATGTTTTTACTGTGGAAGGTCCTAACACACTTTGCGGGGCGTGCCCCCCGAGAGAACCAGCAAAACGAACGATCAACCAGTCAATGTTGTTGGCTGGCAAAGTCAAAAAATTTGAATTTCAAGCTCTTGACCTTGACCTTGACCTCTAGCCATTTTTTATTAGGGTTTCTCAATTCAATCGATTTTAAGTTCCGATTTTTATATGAAATCAATCAACAATGGAGGGATTTAAAGCCCATTACATTTGGATGAAATTTAGATGAGATGACTTTGGATGCAGTCGATGCAGACGGCTCTCGTGGCTCTACATAACTCATTTTTTGGGGCCCACTAACCGCATGGATGTTTAGCCCACCCCTTGGTGGATATATATACGAAAAATCAGTCTCATTGATTTTCTTAAGCCATAGATTGTAGCACTTATTTAGGATTGATTGTAGGCGTTGATTCAAGCATGTTTTTTTGCATATTTTTGGGCACTGGGTAAATTTAATTCACTCCAACAGCTGATATCCATCAAAAAAATTTGCCATCAAGTGGGCCTAATGAATGTGTCACATTGAACCAGTCACATTTCGATCCAGTCGGCCCTACGTAGCACATTTTTCTGGTCCCACTGACCGTATGGATGTTTAGCCCACCCAATTGGCTAGAATCACTCTTTAAAAAGTGCTAAAATCCAATGCCTAGAGATAACCAATCAGGGTTTTTATTTATTTATTTTTGTGCATCTCCAACAATCCAGTCAGTGGACCCAGATACATGCGCTAGACAACAATGTTATGTACGAGTTCAACAAAAAAAAAAGTGTATATCAACGGCTAGAATCAAACATTGGGTGGTAAGCCCCATTTGAATGCATCGCAAGCCCGTCCTCAGCAAATCTTGAAACCATTATATGATCTTACCGTTCATCGTTCATACTACAAAAAGATTGCATTTTCAAGCCGCAGCACAAAGCAGCAGTAGCATCAGCTCATGGAACACACGCCTGAGAGAACTGTTCAAAGATGGCCTCCTCAAAGAGGGTCTCCAGCTTTACCGACAAATGCTGCGCTTCGGCAAGTCTCCCAACGCATTCATCTTCCCGTTCCCTTTAAAGTCTTGCGCCGCTTTCTCTCACTACCAGTCTCCGGTGCACAGCTTCATGGCTCAGTGGACTTGAAAGAGTGTGCCAGGTGGCATATTTTTATGCACTCACTCCATAGGGAAAAGTGGAAAAATCTATGATACCGACTTTGGTATCAAATTTTTTGATGCCGAAGTCCCTCACTTTGCCACATAGTAGACTCTTTCGGGCCCACTGACTCCATGAATATTTGGCCCACATCTTGGTGGACCCACACACCAAAAATCAGTATGATTAGTGATTCCTAGCCATTGGATTTGAGTACTTTTTCATCATAGGCTTGAAACCAACTCATAGGCCTGTTCATAAAGCCAATGATGAGAAGTGCTCAAATCCTAAGGCTAGAAATCACCAATCATGCTGATTTTTGGTGTGTGGGTCCACCAAGATGTGGGCCAAATATTCGTGGAGTCAGTGGGCCCAAAAGAGTACTACTACGTGGCAAATTGAGGGACTTCGGCATCAAAATTTTGATACCGAAGTTGGTATCAAAGAACAGCCCGGGAAAAGTGATCCATAGAGTAAATATGTTCCTATTTCGGCCCATGACCCCATGAGTACTAATTGGCCCACCGGTCCCCTATTGAACCAACACACACAAAATTAGCCTGGTGGATTATCTCTAGCCATTTGATCTGAGTACTAAAAGAAATTCTAGTCAAAACCAATGTATAGAGTTCACCAATCAGCTGATTTTGTTGTATAGATACATCAAGTAGTAGGTCAATGGGCTAAAACAGTGTGCCTAGTGGCAACTTTTTATGTGCCCGGCCCATTGGGAAAAAAATTATCTATTTCAATCATATTCTCGTTTCTTCCTTTTCTGGGATAATGAAAGATCTCTATTGATATTTCTCTATCTCAATCATATTCTTGCATTGCAGGGGTATTTGTGTTTCATGTACGAGGCTTCCTGCTTCAAGTGATGGCTAAGTATGCGGATAGGATTGGTTCTTCAAATGTTTTGAGTTTTTTGATTGTTGAATAAAGCTCTCTTTGGAACCTATATAGTTTCGGCTTGGAAAAGTGGGCCAATTTGGTATTTAGCCAAGATAATATTCGCCTGGCTAAATATTCACCATCGGAACTCTTTTTCTCACGTAACAGGCCCTAAGGGTGTATTTGATTGCCAAGTGAGA
This sequence comes from Euptelea pleiosperma, assembly GCA_035048495.1. Classification (NCBI taxonomy): domain Eukaryota; kingdom Viridiplantae; phylum Streptophyta; class Magnoliopsida; order Ranunculales; family Eupteleaceae; genus Euptelea; species Euptelea pleiosperma. The sequence continues at coordinate 33,347,558 of CM068544.1, read as the reverse complement.
AAATTGCATTTTCCTTGGGAAAACACAACTTTCCCTTGTTAGATAGCCATTTTAAATATGTATAATTTTCCCTACCAAACCATTTAAATATGGATAATTTTTCCTACTAAACCTTGAATTCATTTCCCATCCATATAGGTGAGAATTCATTTCCAACTGAAAATACATCTTTATTTTCTCACATGATTGAAATATGTTTTCTCAGTTGCCATCAATCAGCCATTTAAGGAATTTCCAGGGTATATTTTCTCGGGAAAATTTTCTGCACAATCAAACACGCCCTAAGAAAAAGAAGATAGAGCTCAAAGAGGGAACAATTGTGGGAAACTTTTGTCCAAGGATGCAATAATGCTTTCATGTCTCTTTCTGCCTTTTAATTATCTTTGCGATGCAGTGTGGAAACATGCCCTTAAAGAAATAAGGGGTTTTTTAAAATCGGAACCTTCCAACCTTTATGTGGTTTGGACAGGAGCGTCATGGGTAAGTTGAGTTCCCTCTGTCTTCCATTACAAGCTTGTTTATTTAAGTTTTAATATTAGTTGCAGGTCCACTTAGTGTAAATTTAATCGGAACCTTCCAACCTATAACAGGTCTAATCGCGGTTTAATACAAATTGTTGGTAGGTGAACCGTCTTTAAGAAATTTAGCCCTGGGCTGCAATTGTCTGGAGGGGTGTAAATGGGCCAGGCCTGGGCCTTGCTTTTGGTAATTTTTGAATAGGCCTGAGTCCGAGGCCTAATCTGATTCAATTCAAATTCAGTCCTGAAAATCTTCATGAGCCAGTCCTTTTACACCCCTGATTGACTGTTGGGCTTTGGAGGTGCATAAAAAAGGCCATGTAGCATACTCTCCAGGCCCACAGATCCATGAATGATTGGACCACACCTTGATGGACCTACACACCAAAAATCAGTTTTGTCGTTGATCTAAGATTTATAAAAATAGAATCAATTGTTGATATTCTTGGGTGTGATCAACAAGAAATTCACAATTAATCAACGGCAGATAGTTTTGTCCTGTTACGAGGGCAGCACGACTCGAATAAAATAAAAATAGAATCAATTGCGTATATGATTTTTAGGTAGGCGTGCTCAGCCCTATAATATATAATTATATACAATATATTTTACTATTATATTTGTCATATAACTTGACACGAAGAACAGCCCGATTATTGATCCGAAATATATGATATTATTGATCATTATTTGGGTACAAAGATCCAAAGGTTTGAAATCACTAATCAGACTGATTTTTGGTTTGCAGTTCATCTAGAAATTGGCCAAAGTGTGCCAGCAAAATTCTAATCATTTGTAGGTAGGTGCTCAGCCCTATAATATATAATTAAATACCCCTATATTTTTTTATTATATTCGTCGTATAACTTGACAAGCAGAACAGACCCAAAATAAAGAAATAAATAAATGAAGATCACATGGTCAGGGTCCAAAGGCAACGTCCATAGTGCATGATGGTGTCATTTTTTGGTGGGCATTTTTGTACTGCCCCTATCAAATAGTCAATATTGGCACTACCCCTTGCAGTTTCAATTTGTTGCATCTCGTCCTTTGACCAAAGCTTTTTTTGTTGACCGGACTGTCTGACTTTTGATTTCTTTACCAAAATACCTTTACCTTTTATAAATTACGAAAAGGCCAACTGTACCTTCCTTCCAACGTACAAACTCACCGTTAATGCGCGTTCGCTCATTACTTACCCTTAAATCCTATTTTCATTCCGAAGTTTGCCAGGTGGCACTGAGAGGAATATGAAAATTAATAACTGATGATGGACTGCAGTACGAGACATGTGGCACAATCTTAAGAACTACTGAAAAAGTTTGATTAGGCCGTGATTACCAAGTGGGAAAATTGCATTTTCCTTAGGAAATTAGATAGCCAGTATAAATAAGTATAATTTTCCCTAACTAGCCATTTAAATCTGGATAATTTTTCCTACTAAGCCCGGATTTCATTTCCCATCCAGATAGGTGAGAATTCATTTCCACCTAAAAATACACCTTTATTTTCTCACATGATTGAAATATGTGTTCTCAGTTGCAATCAATCAGCCATTTAAGGCACATCCCAGATGTATTTTCTCGGGAAAATTTTCCGTGCAATCAAACACGGCCTTAGTGATTTTTAAGCATTGGATTGGGGTCATTTTCATGGATTGATTTATAACTGTTGGATTTGAGCATTATTTGAGGTACAAAGATCCAATGATTAGAAATCACTAATCAGGCAGATTTTCAGTATGTTGGTTATGTCGGTGGTATCTAGAAGTCTTCCACGTCGCTCATGTGGTCCATCATGACAGACGTCTCTCAACAAAGTTCTACTCCAAGGTGGGCGCAAAGTTCTACTCCAAGGTGGGCGGTGATTGCAGCCTTTTCCTCTCCCACCACCACCAAAGTTAATTCCTTGACCTCAATCAAGATCACGGAAACTCCTTATGGGTGATCAGCATCAGCAGATCCGACTACTCCCTTTACCTGTGATGAGGTTCGCCAAGCAAAACATGATTTCAAAAGTACGAAGGAAGAAATCCGGACCTGATCCGGACCCGATCGGATCAATAAAATTTAGTTTCGGAACCGATCCGATATGATTAAATCGGTTCCAGGTCCGATCTGATCCGATCCGACCTCGACTTGCATCCTAAGAAAGCACAATGTTTGATCTTTCCATCACTACTACTGTTCTCACCAAACCCTAACCCTAACCAATTACTGTTGTTATTGTTATTCTCGCCACTACCTGCAACGACAATGCCGTTTCCGCCTCTGCTCTCCATCTCCTCTTCTTCTTTGAACGGACTCTTTCCATATTTCTAGTAATAGTTCCTATACTGAACCCTAACTTCCTTCATTAATGCCCAGTAATGAACCTTGTAAACCTTCCCGAGTTGCTTGACTCGACGGGATCAACATCCAATCACTTCTTCTCGAGTCAAGAACTCAGAGATTTTCTTGTTGGGGTGGAGGAAGGAGAGGGTCTTTCTTGGATGGGAGCTTGGTGGTGGAGGGATGGTGCTTGTTAGCAGAACCCATCGTCATAGAAAAAGGAAAGTGAGGGAAGTGGTGAAGTGGGTGAAGGTTAAGGGGGGAATTTTATTTTTATTCATAGACGAGAGAGAAACTTGTACGAGTTTGTCTTTCTTAGCAGTTTCATTAAATTAAATTAATTAAGGATATCTATATAATAAATATAATATATAGTATATAGTATAGATATCGGATTTATATCGGATTGGGACAAGGTTGATCCGGTGCCGATCCGATAACGAAAAATAAAGTTCCGGATCCAATTTTTTCTGATCGGATCGGATCTCGGGTTTGATCCGATCCATTGCCAGCTCTACTGTTAGCAAATTCAACAGAACATACTAGATGGACTTCTCGATTTGATGCTTATTTGAAGATGGAAGGTGCCCGTGTGCATCGGTTTGCAATCTTGAACTCATTGATGGTGATCTTCATTTTAGTCGGTATTGTCTTTCTCATATTCTTAAGGATGATGAGGAGGGTAACAAGGTATGAGGAATTGAACAAAGAAGCTCAAGCACAGATGTGTGAAGGTTGGAGATGGGGTTCAAAGAGTAAAACTTCACCATGCACAATACTAGCCACGTGGCACATTATTAGAGGGCATTGACAGTATGGATGCTTGGCCAGTCCCTTGGTGGACCTACAAACCAAAAATCAATCTGATTAGTGATTTGCAACCTTTGGATCTTTGCACCCTAATAACGTTCAATAATGCTCAAATTCCTATGGATAAAACCAACCCATGAAAATAACTTCAATCCAATGCTTAGAAATCACTGATCAGGTTTATAGGTCCACCTAGTGATTAGCCAAACGTCCATATAGTTAGTGTCCACTAATAGTGTGCCACGTGGCTCGCTGTTGTAACCATTGTGTTTGTAGCTTTCAGTTTCATGTCACCAACATCTCGAGGAATGCTCGACTGGATGATAATACTGTAAATCAGAACAGTCCACATTTGGTTGTTTACAATTGTGATTAAATATCATCTGCCATGTGGGGGGGAGAGGTTTAATTAAAACGACGGACGGTTGAGATCTTTTCTCAATAAAATCTTAATTGTCCGTCAACTCAACATCGTCAGTCCAAGTGGCGAAGAGAGGGAGATGATTTGAAATTAAGGGTACAATGTCAAAATGACAGGTTGTCAGTTCCTAGGAACCAACGATTGGTATTTTCGTAATATACAAAAGGTAGGGGCATTTCAGTCATGAAATCAAAATTTATGAGCCTGTTAACGGTCAACAAAGAAAAGCTTTGGTCAAAGGGGGAAATGCAACAAACTGAACCTGCAAGGGTAGTGCCAATATTGACTATTTCATAAGGGACTCTTAATTTTTTGATGATATGGTCCGGGTCCATGCCCAACTGCTAGCACATTTTGATTGGTGTTGCACGAATATTTTATTCCATTTAGTATATTTAAGTTTAATTCTAATAGCCCGAGGTGGGCAACACCAATCAAATGTGCCAACAGTTGGGCACCACATGGACCCTTGACCATATGATCACCACAAACTGATTTACTTAATTAGTAAAGTTTTGGCCAATGAAAAACAACCCCATTGTGTACATGAGAACATCCATGGACCCCAGACCATGTCATCATTCCTTTAAAAAAAGTGTTGGCCCACTGTCGTTACTGTGAAACGGAAAAAATTTAGATGCAAAGGGTTTTGGAAGCAAAGGATGAGTGGTTAATCTGGACCACTCATCCTCACTTTTCAGAAACCCAGATTAACTGGGGTTTGTATTTTAAATCTTTTTAAAAATATTTTTAATTAGTTTGTTTCCTCTTTCTTGCTAAAAACAAAACCGTCCTTTTTTAGAAACCCAGATTAACTTTCTCCTAAAATCCTACTTGGAACCCCTCCCCACGCGCCTCTTCTAACTCTTCCTTCCTAAACCCCTCCTTCACGGTTTGCTCCTTCCAAAGAACAGTTCGTCATTCGTCGGAACCAGTGATCTGAAGCACGTATCTCGAGGTCTAAACTCTAAAGCACTTGCATAGGACTGGACCACCAAAAGGTGAGAGACTCTATCTATCTCTCTCTGATGTAGAACAAGTAGCGGATTTGTTCATAGAGCTTTTGGATCGTCAAAAGCTCAAACGGTATTAAAGGACATAACGGGTATTAACAAACTTGTTGATGTAAAATGGACGTAACATGTATTAACGGAATTGTCAATAGTGTCAGAATCACACAAGGCCAGAGCTCTTGAAAGGAAACGACGAGATAAGCAGTAGTCACCACTTTGTTGTGATGTACACTACTTTTTGACCAAATTCCATTGTTCAGGGGGTAAAAATGGCAATTTTGCTATTTTAGGAAGTTTTCGTTTTAGCAATAACTTTGATTATATAAGTCAAAATCATTCACCGTCGATTCTGATATGTTTCTAGGCTCTAGTATTATCAGTTTTCATGCTTAGCTAGATTTTGTCATTTTTAGTAATTTTTCTCTTTTACTTATTTTCGTTTTCCATTAAATAGGTTATAAGCCGAAAGGCAACAGCAGTTTTTTGATCAATAAGATTTCGTGATTTAGCTCCTTTGTGAGTTCTTCTCTGTTTGGTGGATTCCAAACCGCGAGATATTGACGTTGGTCATATCTCCATATTGTTTCACGTTGCGTCACTCTCCCTGGCAAAAAATAAGTACTAATTAATATTAGTAATAATTTAAATTAAGTACAACATGATTAACAAATAATCGGATAAAGACAAGAAAAAAATTAGTGGCGAAGCATGAAACCGGTGACGCACAGAGGAGTTTCTCTTAATATGTACTACCATGGGACGAATAAAACTACTGTCACAACATGTTGTGACCAAAGCCGGTCACAACCCGCATTATGAGCCCTGTGACTCACTATTAGAGGGTGTTGACCGTATGGATGTTTGGCCAGTCCCTTGGTGGACTTGCAAACCAAAAATCAGCCTGATTAGTGATTTACAACCTTCGAATCTTTGCACCCAAATAATGCTCAATAATGCTCAAATTCCTATGGTTAAAATCAACCCATGAAAATAATGTCAATCCAACGCTTGGAAAACATCAACTCAGGCTGATTTTTGGTTTGCAGGTCCACCAAGGGACTGGCCAAACATCCATACTGTCAGCGCCCTCTAATAGTGTGCCACATGGCTCGTATTGTGGGTTTTGACTGGCTTCGGTCAAAACCCATTGTGACACAACTTTTACTCATATGAACCACTCAATTGTACTACCATCACAGGTTCTTGCTTAAAACACAACTGGCCCATCCTGCCTCTAATCTCCAGACTGGCAGCTTCAAATGCCCAATTAGGTACTCGGATCATGTCAAACCAGAATCTGAAAAAATGATTAGAGACACTCCTCTACTTGGATTTCTTGAAGGAATTCAATCTGTCCCAAACTGGTAGTTCACGGAGGCGGTGGCTCATCGATGGTTCGCGGAGGCGGTGGCTCACCGGTGGTTCACAGAGGATCTCTCCTTTTGGTTGTCCCTACCCATACACACACACACATACACACAATTTGAAAAAGTTGACATATCCCCCTATGACTCGGTCCACAGTCATTTGACCAGTATTGACCCAAGTTGACTACCAATTTTTTATTAAATGGCAAACATACCCTTGTCTTCAACCTTGGAACAAGGGTTTTGGCAAAAACTCAAACCCCAAATCAAACGACTGTGGTGGATGCCCAGCCAAGAGACTCCAATGGGTTGGCCGCCCATTATCGGCGACCAACCCACCGGCAATAATTTAAAACCTAAGTTTTAAAAAAATAAAAAAGAAAACAACATAAAATTTTAGTTTTAAAATTTTCATCAACATAAATTAAAAACAAGACAAAGCAATTTATATTTTAAGTTTTTGAGATGTGGATTTTGGAAAGATGGGTTCTCTGGGGGGGGTTTCTTCTCAATATTTGCTTAATTCATCAAAAAATCAAAAGAAAAAAAAAATCTTAAGTTTACCAACATGGGTTTTAATTTTTATTTTTAATCTCCTCTTTTCATGTTTGATTTGGGAAACCCTTGTTCTAAAGTTGAAGACAAGGGCACTTCGTCCTTTAATACAAAATTTGGTAGCAACTCGGGTCAACACTGGTCAAATAACAGTGGACCGAGTCATATGGGGGGGGGGGGGGGGGGGGGGGGGGGGGAGGTGGGTGTGTGTGTGTGTCAAATTTTAAATTTTAAAGATAACATGGGGGGATGTCAAAAATTCCTAAATATTTAAAATACAAGGGCATTTTTGTACTACCCCCCTGTGAAATCATTGACATTTGCACTACCCCTCAGTGGTTTCACTTTGTTGCGTTTTCCCCTTTGACTGCAACTTTACTTGGTTGACCTTAAATAGTTTGTCTAACTTTTACTTTCAAGACCAAAATACCATTTCTCTTTCACAATTACGAAAATGCCGACCATACTTACAGTCCCATCATTATTATGTCCTATCCCATCTCTTCAATTTAAAACACTCCATCTTGCCACGTGGTTAACCAACTATAATTGGGACAAATCTAGTCTGCAATTGTGTGTGGACTTAAAGTATGCAAACATTGTTAAAACCAAGGTTTAAAGGAGGCCGTTTTAATGGTTAAATGGACTGGGGCGTTACCGTTTAAACCGTCGTTAAAACAGATTGAAACGGCCAGGGGCAAAAATAGAAAAAAATATGAAAAAATGGAATTTAACGGAATTAAACGAATTTTAATGGTTTTAACGATTTTAACGGAAAAAATGGCGCTGAAATTCAAATTTTGAAATTTGAAAATTAAAAAAAAAAATGGAATTTAACGGATTTTAACGGATTAAACGGCCATTTTTTTCACAAAATTTTCAGAATTAAACGGCCGTTTAAATGATTTTAACAGACGTTAAAACAAAAAAAATGGTCATTTTTTTCAAAATCAATAAAACGTGTTTAAACGGTTTTAACGGAAACGGGCTTGGGGCGTTACCGTTTAAACGGCCGTTTTTAAAACCATGGATAAAACTGTTGGATGTGTGTGTCAAATTTTAAATTTTAAAGATAACATGGGGGGATGTCAAAAATTCCTAAATATTTAAAATACAAGGGCATTTTTGTACTACCCCCCTGTGAAATTATTGACATTTGCACTACCCCCCAGTGGTTTCACTTTGTTGCGTTTTCCCCTTTGACTGCAACTTTACTTGGTTGACCTTAAATAGTTTGTCTAACTTTTACTTTCAAGACCAAAATACCATTTCTCTTTCACAATTACGAAAATGCCGACCATACTTACAGTCCCATCATTATTATGTCCTATCCCATCTCTTCAATTTAAAACACTCCATCTTGCCACGTGGTTAACCAACTATAATTGGGACAAATCTAGTCTGCAATTGTGTGTGGACTTAAAGTATGCAAACATTGTTAAAACCAAGGTTTAAAGGAGGCCGTTTTAATGGTTAAATGGACTGGGGCGTTACCGTTTAAACCGTCGTTAAAACAGATTGAAACGGCCAGGGGCAAAAATAGAAAAAAATATGAAAAAATGGAATTTAACAGAATTAAACGAATTTTAATGGTTTTAACGATTTTAACGGAAAAAATGGCGCTGAAATTCAAATTTTGAAATTTGAAAATTAAAAAAAAAATGGAATTTAACGGATTTTTACGGATTAAACGGCCATTTTTTTCACAAAATTTTCAGAATTAAACGGCCGTTTAAATGATTTTAACGGACGTTAAAACAAAAAAATGGTCATTTTTTTCAAAATCAATAAAACGTGTTTAAACGGTTTTAACGGAAACGGGCTTGGGGCGTTACCGTTTAAACGTCCGTTTTTAAAACCATGGATAAAACTGTTGGATGTCCCTTGAAAAATGTGTTATTTCAATGTTTTCAAAATTAAATATTTATAAATTAAAAACACATTTGCAAGGAGTATTTAATGGTGGATACAATGTTTGCATACTTTATAGGCTAGATTTGTCCCTATAATTGATGGATGCTTCAGATTTAGCTGGGAGAAAAAAGGTAAATTTTCATTGCCCGCCACGTGACAATTTCTTAGTGGACACTGACGATATAGATGTTTGGCCAATCCTAGGTGGACCTATAAACCCAAAATCAACATAATCAGTGATTTTTAAGCGTTAGATGAAGTCATTTTCATGGGTTGATTTTAACCGTATTAATTTGAGCATTATGTACTATTATTTGGGCAAAAAGATCCAAAGGTTAGAAATCACTAATCAGGCTGATTTTTGGTTTGTAGGTCCACTTAGGAATTGGCCAAACATTCATATGGTCAGCATCCTCTAAGAGTGTACCACGTGGCTCATATTAAGGGCCTCCCTGACCGTCAGTGGTCATTGCAAGTTTTATTCTCCACGTGGCTCATACGGTGGCCCCTCATCAACGTTGGTGAAAGACATCTGTCATCGTTGATCGTTTGAGAGTAGATCATGTATTTCTTGGCCATTATGATCTTCCCCATCTCCTTTAAACCAATGGGTACACCAAAGAAGAAATCAATGAGTAGATCATGTCGCCATGGTGATCGATGTTCCCACCTTCGATATGAAACCACGTGGCGTACATCTAGAGACCACTGACCTTATGGATGTTTGGCCCACCCCTAGGTGGGCCTACATACACAAAATCAGCCTAATTAGTATTGATCTCTAACCTTTGGATCATTGTACCTCAAATAATGCTAGAGGTGCACGATTAAAAACCAACCCATGAATATGATTGGAATCCAACGCTTAAAAATCATTAATCATACTTATTTTTGCTATGTGAGTCCACTTGGGGATGGGGCGAACATCCATACGGTAAGTGGTATCCAAGAGTGTGCCACGTACATGGGTTTTCATGAAAACAACTTAAATCTAATGGTTAGAAAATCACCAAAAAGATAAGTTCTACTATTCTACACGTGGCAAAATTTTGTTGGTTACTTGATAGACGGTTCAAATTTTTTTTCTGTAAGAAAATATGAACCGTCTGTCTATAATAAATAATCCAAGTGGTGAGACCATGTGTCAATGATAAGGGGTTAAAATAGAAGTACGTGCACATTAATGCGGGTGGGTAATTTTAAAAAAGTAAACAACAAGTCTTTTTGTAATTTTAAAAAGAAATGGCAGTTTGGTCCTGAAAGCAAATATAGACAGACAGTCTAAGGTCAACCAAGAAAAGTTGTAGTTAAAGGGAAACAGAACAAGGTGTAACGGGGGAGAGCAGATATCGATGATTTCATTGGGGTAGTACAAAAATGCCCTAAATACAAACCCCGTTAATCGAGTAAAACTTCCATCACAATGGGATTGCAAATCACACAAAACACAGCCAATGAGTTCTTGGCGCGCGTACACCTAAAAAGCAAAAGCACATGGGTACGTTGCACAAGCACCTATGTACGTGCCGAGAACTCATTGGTTGTGTTTTATGTGATTTACAATTTCGTGTGATGGAAGTTTTACTCCCGTTAATCCATCTGCATCTAAACTTTTTCCCCGTGAAATAAAAGAAACCTTGAACTTAAACTAAAAGTTACATATCAAAATTTTCTCTGTAAGTTATTCCTGGCGCGTTTCAACTCCTGTACATTGAGTCGGAGATCGATTGAGAGACGCTGAGAGTATTCTATTTTGTCAATTGGGTTGAGAAAGGAGAGCAGCGATGGTTGAAGCCGTTGTGACTTTTTTCTTGGAAAAAGTATATGAGCAACTCAGACAAGAGGGACAGCTCCTCTCGGGAGTGACTGACGATGTTGAGTGGATCCACGGTGAGCTTCAAGCCATGAGAGTCTTCTTAAATGATGCTGACAGAAGAAGAGAGAGAAATGATGAAGAGGTGGGTGTTTGGGTTCAACAAGTGAGAAACTTAGTTTTTGATGCAGAAGATGCCATCGACGAGTTTATGATCCGAACCGAGATGCATCGCCGTCTAAGGAGACCTAGATTCTTCTGTTCTCTCGCCTTCCATGCTTGCTTCGCCAAGCCTTTGATATTTCAGCACCGATTCGCTACTCAGATGTTGAGGATTAGAGCGAATGTAAAAGAGATTCGTGAGAGAAGTGATAGGTACCACTTTCAAGCTTTAACTGAAGAAGGGAGGAGCTCCTTTACTCTAGTAGACAAAAGAGGGGGAGATCCGGGCGTTTCTTCTCCTTTAATCGAAGAGCCAGATATCATCGGGCGTGAACAAGATGAAAAGCGAGTCGAGGAATGGTTGCTAGAAGAAGAAGCGACGCAACAACGTGCCGTGATTTCTTTAGTTGGAATGGGAGGGTTAGGGAAAACAACTCTGGCAAAGAAAGCTTACAAGTGCATGGAGAGATTTTTTGACTGCTATGCATGGGTCTTTGTGTCCAAGTCATTTCAGATAAACTCTCTCTTACGAAAGATGTTGAAGGGATTCTGTAAGAACAGAAATGAGACGCCTCCAGAAGGTGTTGAGACTGCAGATGAAGAAGAGCTACGAGGGATGATCCAAACCTACTTGCAAAGAAAAAGGTATGGACTTGTCCTGGATGATATTTGGCACGTTAAGGTTTGGGAAGGGCTGAAACATGTGTTGCCTTTTAAGAGTAATGGTAGGATCATTATTACCACTCGTGATGAAAATATAGCTTCTCCCTTGAATGAAATATCTCACGTCCACAGACTCAAGTGTCTAGATCACAAATTGGCTTGGGAACTCTTTTGCAAGAAGGCATTTCATCATAATAACTATAAGGGAATTTGCCCGCAACACTTGCAAGAATTAGTTATGGGCATGGTAAAAAGATGCGGTGGTTTACCGTTGGCTTTAGTAACCCTGGGTGGGCTGATGTCCAAAAAGGGCACGAATCCAATAGAGTGGAAGACTGTCCTTGAAAATCTTGAGTGGGAACTAAGCCACAATCAACATCTTGAAAGACTGAATCGAGTCTTGGTGACGAGTTACAATTATTTGCCTGCTCGCCTCAAATGTTGTTTCTTGACTTGTGCTATGTTTCCCATTAATTATGAGCTTTTTAGGAATGACCTCATTCGACTGTGGATTGCTGAAGGCTTTATAGAAGAGCACCCACGGAAGACACCAGAGGAAATCGGGGACGGCTACTTTACACAGCTCATCGATAGGAGCATGATTGAGCCTGTCTCACGTTATTATTATGCTAGGTTGGGGGAATGCAGAATTCATGATCTCATGCGCGACCTTGCCGTTCACATGATTGAGAAGGAGGCTTTTGGAATAATTTCTTTTGACGAAAACACTCAGTTTGAAAAACGGGATCGTCGTCGTATGGCAATTCATAAAAATGTGAGTAATATCCCAATGAGCATAAGTGAGGGGAATCTCCGCTCCTTTCTCATCTTTGGCAACCATAATATCCCATCTTCCACTATGCATCAAATGATACAGGGTCTTAAGTTTCTGAGAGTGTTGGTTTTAGAGGGCGTCAACATTGAAAGTTTGCATGAAGATATAGGCGACCTGATTCATTTACGTTATTTGGGCTTCCCATATTCGAACATAAAAGAGCTCCCTGCTTCACTGGAAAAATTGCATAATTTACAGACATTGGACCTCAGATATACAAAGGTGACTCATTTGCCTAATGGAATCGTATTGCTTCAACAGCTAAGGCATCTTTTAATGGGTGAAGGAATGTATGTGGTGATGCCCAGTGGGATAAAAAATCTAAATCAGCTCCAAAGTCTAGGAGGAGTGATACTCAACGAGAGTTCCTTAACAGAGTTGGGTTCCTTAACCCAACTTAGGTTCTTATCACTTGAGGAAGTGAGAGGTGGAGAATATTGTCGAGAACTATGCCACTCTATCAAGCAGATGACACAGCTTCGTATCTTACGTGTGATGATGCCCTCTATTTACGAGGATGAGAACGGAAAACTACAAATGGAAACGTTGTTGCCTCCTCCACCTTATCTGGAGTTTCTATATTTACAGGGGACTCTAAAGGAATTACCGAAATGGGTTGCATCTCTCAATTGTCTAAACAACTTAAGGTTGTACAATGCCAAGTTAACTAAGGACCCACTTAGCATCCTTGGCCAATTACCCAATCTGATTACCCTCTTTCTACGTCAAAGTTACATGGGAAAGCAAATGGGTTGCGGCACGGGAGCGTTTCCGAAACTCCGATTTTTAAAAGTCAACACTATGGAGGAACTGGAGGAGTGGTATCCAATAGAGGAAGGAAGCATGCAAAACCTACAACATCTCAAGATTGAGAATTGCAAAAAGCTAAACAGGCTACCCCTTGGCTTTCAACACCTTACCACTATCCAAAGTTTGGTTGCGGTTGATATGCCTAGTGAATTTGTGAAGAGGCTACTCCGTGGGGGAGATGACTACTGGATGCTCCAACATGTTCCAACAATTACAATCCTTCGTCGTGTTGATGGGAAATTAGTAAACGAAAATCTCTTCTGATGGATGTATCCATGGTATGTTCCTTTTTTCTTCCTCTGTTTTCTCTCTGTTCTTTTTTAATTTTAATTAAGTTTCCTTTCTTATCTGATTGCTAGTTTCAGATAAAAGATCATCTCTATTGATAGAGTGGCATATCTATTGAAATATCATCCCTTTCCATCTCTTCCTTTTCTGGGATGAAAGATCATCTCTATTGATTTTTCTCTATTTCAATCATATTCTTGGATTGCAGGGTGCTTCAATTCATGGCTACGTATGTGAAGTATTGGTTCCTCAAAAGTTTGAGTTTTTGATTGTTGAATAAAGCTCTCTTTGGAACCTACCGTTTAAGTTTGAGTTTAGGACCAATTTGGAAGACTCGTAATGGGTTCCAGATTAGTTCCCCTGTTCCAGGATTCGAATTGGACAATCGAAGAATAATGTAATTTGTAAGTGTACGTCAAGAACCATTTATTACGTTATGGGTTTATGTTTTCAACGTAAACCTCCAAGTGATTTTCTTGGAGGTATTGATGCAATGTTAACCCACCATTTGATTGTGGCCTAGGTGACCTCCATGTCTAAAAACCAGCTTGAACTTGATTGGAGACCTTTGTAACCATTGATCCGTATCAATGTTTTTTACTGTGGCAATCGCTTGAAGTTCAGATTTTTATATGAAATCAATCGACCATGGAGGGATTTATTGGTCAGCCAACATTCACTGATTTTCGCGGGGGTCACCCTAACGTAAACAAATACAGAGGGGGGTCTTGCTAAATCAACTGATTTTTTCAGGAAGGATAGTGGCAAAATGCCATAATAGTTATACTAGTGATACATGTCATGATGATCCACCATTTGACTCGCTGCAACGGCTAATCTATACTACTTCTAAATGTGGGTATCCTGAAAAAATATTTTTTTCTATTTTATCCTTATTATCTACCCTAAAAGACACATCTACGCTTTTTCTAAAATGCCCTAAATTAATTTGCTTCACATCTCATTCGGACCTTTCTTCTCCCTCAACGGCTGAAACCCCTTCTTCTTCCTCAATGCCTCAAACCAAGCTTTGCTTAAGACCCTTCTTCTTCCTCAATGCCCCATAATCGAAACAGTTCTACATATTCTCCAAGCGGCTCTCCATTTTCTAAGCTTAAACATGGAAAATACAACGTGCCATCTCTCATTCACTCTCTCTCTCTTTCTTTTGTGCTCTTGCTTCTCCGCGGCTTTGTTCAAGAATTCCTTCGCGAGTTCCAATTTCTGGGATCGATTGCTGCACAAAAAAAAAAAGGAATCGATTGGCAGATTTACAGGTTAGTATCATTTTTTCCCTGAATAATAATTTCTTTTGCATTCTTACTACTTCTATCATGAGAAAAACGGCCTTGCAAATTGATTTGAAACTAAAGAAATTAATGATTTATTGTTTCATGATGTTTGAAACTTTGGGATAGTTTATACTTTATATTATGATTCAACAAATGGATTGAAAAAAAAAATTGTATAATACAAATTTTGAATGTAAGCCTATTTGATGATGATGGGTTTGTAGTCTAGGTTAATTGCTACGGATCTTAGTTTGCGGGACAAGAAGTTATATAGGTTGATGATGCAATCAGGGTTACACTTCATTGAAAGCCAAATACTTAGAAATGTTGAAGTACTTGGCGCTTATGGGAATTGGAAACATGCAGTATACAATCATAATGATTACCAATATCAGAATAGCTGGTAACTTCTTGGTATTGAATTAGTTGGAAGGAGGCAATGTTTGAAGATTTCACTGTTGCTTCAAGGACATTTGGTTTAATCTTCATATATAAGCTTAAGAATTTGACTTCTTTCTGTATGTATTTATTTATTATGAATTTTTTATAAGAGAATCAATCGAATAAGACTCCAAATTTTTTGAAGTTTAACACAAAGTCATAAGGTTTCTTTGCCTGAAGAGTTAGGACACCAAATTTCTTGATGTTAACACAAAGTCGTAAGGTTTCTTGGCCTCAAGTCATTTTGCAACCTCTAGGTTTAAATTGGTACTCTTTAGTTCTAATTGATATGGTTTGGCTCAATAGCATGTGATCGATTATGAAGAACCAATTCAAAAACTCGGTGCTTGCACTTGGACTCTGCAGATTGGACTGTTTCAGGTGAGACAAAAATACCAATTTTCTTTAGGCCAGTGATCAATTTAGTATGGGAGGATGGGGCGAAATTATCACTCACTACTGTGGTGTATAAAGGGTACATATGCGATAAGGTTGTAAGTTGTGACCCACTATTCAGTGAATCCAACCTAGAGGCCGTCGGGACCAAAATTTATGTTTGTAGGGTGTTACTGACCATCCAACGTGTAGACATTTTTCTTGATCACCTGTTGTGTATTTTTTAATTATCCAAAAGAATTTGATAGATTAAATGATTAGGAGATCTGATTGGTTAAATTTAGGATATTGCCACCATATATATAGAGGATTCAAAAAAAAATTTCAAAAGAACCAAATAAATAAATAAAAATAAAACAAACAAATATAAAAGAACTGAAAAAAAAAAAAAAAAAAAAACTTTTACAATGTGCTATAGCACCACGTGTTAGCTGTCTTCCAAATCTTCATGGACATGTCAAAGCATGGATTGGGTAGAGCCCATTAACATCAATCTCGATCCTCGTGTGGATCCTATTCACAATTGTTATTGCTAACCATGAAGTGCCTTTGTCTATAAACTATTTCCTGTATGGCCACTTGTACCCATTATCATCCAGTTACTGGTGACAAGGGTGGAAAACTGGGCAATGCTAGTGGAATATCATGACTGCAGTTCATGCTTCATATGAACTGTTTAGCCCTTGATCAAAGAAAGAGATGCTATGTACATGGTTGTTGAACTTAAAACTATATTGTGAATTTTTTTAAGGGGTAAAATGAGTTAAAAAATTCTGTTGTGCGTCTTAAGGTATCTGGGAAGCTTAGTAAATATTTTAACAAATATTTTTATTGATCGATAAACAATGAAGCATCCTTTCTGGAACCAAGGACATAAGCCAGATGAGATGCAAAAGAGAATAGGAAAGGCTTCCCTTGTATTTATTTTGAAAGGGAAAGTGGCCAAAAACATTTTATATGTTGTTTCTTCTGGAAAAAAAAAAAAAGGACTCACAATTCCAAACAAGCGTCAACACTTATGAATAATCAAACTGAAACTTACCTTATTTTTTGCATGCATAATGTCTTCTGTCTATATCGCGGAGATCCGCATGCGCACAAACAGTCCACCAAAAACAGTCAAGTCGTGCACCATTTCCCCTCCATTAGGAGTTCTCAAAACCCTCCCCGTCAGCTTCACTTTTTGTGTGTGCATATAAGCCCTACAAGAACCAGCCCCTATCCCATCTATAGAGGTCAGTGCACTTTTTCTTAAAGAGAGTTTCGTGAGATACAACAGTCCCCAAATAGATCAATTGATCTCCTCAAAAGAAACCTCCAGCCAATAAGCCTTGCCAATTTGAACACCCTGGGTGTACAAGTGCAGCCCACTATTCCCATCAAGAAACCCTCTCTTGGATAAAAATAAAAATAAAAAATCAATTCCACTTAGCCTATGTTTAGCCCTTGCTGCGTGTAACGTGTGCCCCTTGTATTTATTGGGCATGCATGTTTTCTCAGATATGGTTACTTTATGTGTTACATCAGGCTTGATCATCCGGTGGTTTTACTTGTTATTTGAGATATTTAATTTTTTTGCTTGATTTTGTTATTTTGTTTGTTGCATTATCGGTGGTTAGTTGTTCATCCCCATGTAGTATGGGTGATGGAAGACACGTAATAGGCACGTTTAGCTCATTCCTAGCTTCAGCTGGAACGCTCGAATGCAGAATTAGAGCGAAAACAGAGTGAAGTAGCAAATGTTTCTCGATGCGAAGTAAAATCAGTCTTAAGTTAATAGACACTAACCATGATCTGTCTTTTCACCATCTGCGCACTGCACACTTTTTCGGGCCAGTCAATGGCTTTATGGACCCATGAATTTTCGACCCAGTACTCCTTGGACTTACAAAGCAAAATCACCCTGACTGATTATTTCAAGCCATTGGATTTGAGGATTTTTCATCATGGTCTCTTGAGAACAGGCCCGTGGGTGTTCTCAGGTTCATGATGAAAATATGCTCAAATTCAATTGCTAGAAATCATCAATCAAGCTGATTTTATGTTTGTACCATTGGGACAAACATTCACGGATCAGTGAGCCCATTACCCTGTAAAATATTTGCAGTCGGAAGGCATTCTATAACTTAATAAATTTGTAAAACCTTGAAAACCCTTTACGAGTATTTTTGTCTTTTTTATTTTTATAGGTTGTTTGGGACACTTCTTAGACTTCATTTCAACTATAAATGACATTATTTAATTATTATGATATATGAGGAAATTGCCGACAACTTTTGAAACAAATCCTTCTTCAAAGTTTCTCACGGTTATTTGTTGTGGAGCCCACATTGCGGTGGAAAACTCAATGACCATTAATGTTCGATACGAAGTAAAATTAGTCTTTAGTTGATAGACGCTAACCACGGTCTGCTTTTTCCCCATCTGCCCACTGCATACTTTTTCAATTAAAACCTAACTTTAGGTGAGCTGTCTGTATGGTTAATCGATTGATTTTTGATAATGATGATCATCATAATTAGGACAACTTAACATGGGGTTGGATTATCCAACACGATCTCTATGTGGGCCTACTTCTTGGATTAGGAATCGCGTGCCTTTGCATGCTCCTTTATCATTGATTTTCACAGGTTTACTGTTACCTCCATGATCTATTGCTGCCATAGATCCCAACAACGGTAGCCAGTGCAGACCAAGCTTCCTCTGGTTGCTCATGAACCCAACACATCAAAAAGTACACGTTCCTGTCAGCAAGCTTTCATCTATAAATGAATAAGGGCCATACATGTTTCCCTCTAGCAAATTCCTTTTGTAGCTTCTTTCTTTGACATTTGGAGCATCAGAAATCTGGTTGCCGTAGAACTCGGCATTCGGAAATAGGCTTATCGAAGGGTGCATTCTATACTGGACATTGAGAAGGTGCTTCTTATGTCCCAATGATACCAACCTCCCAAACATACTTCTATTCCAAATTCTGCGTTCTCAGAAATCTAAAAAAATGCTAAAATTTTCATAAAAAACTCCATATAATCAGCAAGATAAAGGCTTACAAACATAGAACAAATTCAAACCTTGCTTTTAGTCATTGTAGGCAATTGGCGCTCATCGCCTATGAGAATAGCATGCCAAACACCAGGGAGTGTTAAGGGTATTGCTGATTCGAATTCTTTAAGTTGGGCAGCTTCATCAATAACCCCCAGCTCCACTGGTTTCGTCCCTTCTGTGTGTAAAATTGCAAAGCTCGAAGCAGTGCAGAAAATAAGGCAAGCATTTTGCAAACAAAAACTTCTGATCACACTGTTATCAGAAAATTTGTTACCATCAAATGCTTCATTAAGGAATTTGAGAATATGAAGGCACTTATTTTTGTTGCTCATATCTTCAGAATTAATGAAGATTTCCTTCAGCTCTTTACTGATAACAGTATGACTACGTAACAAAGTTCCAAGAGATTCCAGCAAATGAAGGACTACGTTCATGTTTTCTACCACCTCAACTGAAATGAAAGATGTAGGTAGATGGGTAGACAAACTTCTTATACAAAATGTCATCCCCCCCTCAATGCAATTGAATTGTTTCCTTATGAACTCCTAAATTGTTAAAACATTGTCACATGTTTCATCCTCCTTCCCATTTTAATTTTCGCTTTCTTGCTCATTGTTTCGATCAAGATTCTGCTCCTTTTCTTTTCAGTCTTTATGTTTTTCAAGGATCAGTGTCTTCAAGCAACAATATCATTGAATCTAGCAAATGCTTCAATTTGGTAAAGCACTTTCCAAGTCTATTAACACGATAATCAAGAAATACATCAAGGAGGTCATCATGATCATCAACGTTCATTCGATCTCCATTCCCAAATAACACTATATCTCCTAATCCATAATGGTGGTCATGTTTCTTTTTCTCTCTTTCTTTATTTTTTTCTTTTAAAATGGAAGCCCACTTATAAAATTCATTAATGTACATATCCTCAGTCCAAATCTAAATCTCCACGTGCAACTACTAGTCTCCACAAAAATGTTTTGTCCTTCAGCGGGCCTCAAGGAATGTGGCACATTGAACCGGTCACATTTCAATCCAGTCGACCAATTGCCCTACGAAGCACATTTTTCTGGGCCCACTGACCATATATATGTTTAGCCCACCCCTGGGTAGAGATATATATACTCCAATTTCTAGCCGTGGGATTTAGTACCCAAAAAAACATGCTTGAATCCAATGGCTAGAATCACTCCTTAAAAAGTACTAAAATTTAATGGCTGGAGCTAACCAATCAGGGTGATTTTTGGTGCGTATATCCAACAAAGGGTGGATAAAAAACCAGTTAGTGAGAAGCTGCATATGGCCACTATCGACTTGATCGAAATGAGACTGGTTTAAAAATAATTCGCTAGCAACACACGTTGTACATGTTCCTACATGATTGGAGAGCTATCAACATGTTAGGATTTTTTAGCCAAAAATGTAGTTTGTGGAACGCAGTGGAGCTGTGTAGCACATAAAATTGCACCACCTAGCACACTCCTTGGACCCATTTTCACGAGCCAGTCCATTTACACCCCTAATTGTCCGCGGGGCTTCAGTGAGCATAAAAATGCCATGTGACATACTCTTCGGGCCCACAAATCATGAATTTTGTGGTTGATCTAAGATATATAAAATAGAATCAATTGTTGAGATTCTTGTAGTGTGCCACACTAATGCTTCGGATCCGATCAGAAATTCGCAATTAAAGGTGTGTTTACTGTTTAGAACTCGTGCACTCGTGGTGTGCAAATCCATTTGTGTGTGCAATTGTTTGCCAAGCATGTTTCAAACGTGTGGATTAGGCCATTTACATATGCACGCCTGAAAACTATTACACACCCTCTTTAGGAAATACAATTACAAACCCATCTTACCAGTGGCGGAGCCAGGATTTTGTTCCAAGGGGGGCAAGCGACCATCAAAGCGAAGTTAACGACATGTAGTCGACGCCTCTACTACAGTCAATATGAGCCACGTGGCACATTCTTAAGAGGATACTAACCGTATGGATGTTTGGCCAATCACTTGGTGGACTTACAAGCCAAAAATAAACTTGATCACTGATTTCTAAGTGTTGGATTGAAGTTATTTTCATGTGTTAATTTTAACCATAGGAATTTGAGCATTATTTGGGTAAGAAATCCAAAGGTTTTAAATCACGAATCAGGCTGATTTCTGGTTTTTAGGTCCGCCTAGTGATTGGCCAAGCATCCATACGGTCAGTGTCCTCATAAGAATGTGTCAAGTGGCTCATATTGGCTAGAATCAGCAGCATTGCTCACTCTCAACAGGTGTCATCGAAGGTTTACTCGTCAAAGCGGGGCAGATGGGCCCACTGACCGCGTGGATGTTTAGCCCTTCCTTTCGTAGACACTCGTACCCGAAATCGGCTTGTTTGATGAGTTTTAGCCGTTGGATTTAATACCCAATCTTTTTAAATCCAACAGCTAGAATCACGCTTTAAAAAAGTACTAAAATCTAATGGCTAGAGATTGAATATCAAAGTGATTTTGGGTGTGCATATCCACCAAGAGGTGGGCTAAACATCCATGCGGTCAATGGGCAGAGCAGGTCTGAGTTGAGGGGGGGCAACACGGTCTATAGTTACCCTTCAACAATTTTTTCCTATTTGGGAAAAAAAGTTTTAACCAATTTTTAAAAGTTGAGGGCCCCCCCTTGGCTCCGCCACTGCATCTTACCCCGTGTGCAACCATATGCGCACCTGGACGTGTAAATTGAAAAAAATTGGTGTATTAATACACACAGACGCTAAGATGTGAGCTCTATACATTAAATAACAAGAGGGTCCCACATGCATCAAGGTGAGTTCCACAACTCTTTTGTGGGTCCCACACACATAGAGATGGGTATCTCAACCCATGCATGTTTGAGTATTGCTTTCAACCACAAGTTTTGTGACACCCATTTCTATATGGTGGGGAGACCTACATATGAGTGGTGGGGATCATCTTGATGCGTGTAGAACCTGTTTTGGTACGTGTCGGGCCCACCTTGTCCTTTGCTATGTTGGGGCTACAAATTTTGTAAAACAATACACATACACGCACAATTGAATGTACAAACCATTGCACATAATGATTTGTGTGAACCAAACAAATCCTAAGTATTCTGGTTCAAGTTTCAAGGTACTCATAACCCAAACCTATTATGCCCGGGTATAACAGTTGTAGTTTCTATTGGTTCCAGTTCCTAAACAAGTGGATCTATAAGCGGTATGAGAAAATTTTAGAAGCGGTGGACTTTTGAAGCATTGAAGCAGTGGCCAATCACATCACGCCACAATCCCAAAAATGATTTTTAACAACCCATAAATGCTTTTGAAGAGCGGATTGTGGCATGATGTGATTGCCACTGCTTCGCTGCTTCAAAAGTCCACCGCTTCTAAAATTTTCTCTGAACGTATGATTCTCCATCGAGATTGGGTACATCTGTGCATTATTAAAAACATGAAAAAAAAAATGTTCTTATAAAAAATTTTTGAAGCGGAGGCAGTTTTGAAGCATGATCGCGGCCAATGATCACACGTCACTTGTACCTGGGTTTAGGATTTGGGTATATGTGGCAGGCGTTCATTGGCACATGATCGCCACTTCAAAAGTCCCACTGCTTCTACATGGCCTGTTACGTGGGGCAGCACAACTCAAAAAAGAAAAAAAATAAATAAAAAAAGAATCAATTGTGTATATGATATTTAGGTAGTTGTGCTCAGCCTGACACGGAGAACAGACCGAATATTAATCCTAAATATATGATTTTTTTTTTATTATTTAGCCCGTACCACCCTTGGGGCCTCGTGCCAGGCCCGGGCTTGACTTTCGGGGTAGCAATTTCCTAGGGTCGCTATGTAATATGCTGTAGCTTAATCCAAAAGCGTAAGCTAGCACCATTTTTGTTCAAAAATGGTATGGCTAGAGATTACCAATCATGGTGATTTTTGGTGTGTATATCCACCAAAGGTGGGCTAAAGCCACTAAACATCCATGCGGTCAACGGTGAAAGCGCTGAGTAACAAAAAAGGTACTCGCTTAGGCCAGGTTTGGAATCTTGGAATACGCTACAGCTTGTTACATCGCCAGCCCTTTCCTATTATAATTTGACAAGCTGACCAATATATAAAAAAGTGATACACCACTGTCTTTTTTTTTTTTTTTTTTTTGTAATCAAACCTGTATATTAAGCCAAAGAAGAGGTCGGATGGTCTTCCCCCAAGGAGGTGAGAAGCCACTGGGGAAGAGGATCCACCAAATACAAGGCAGCAAAAATGAAGAGCCTTGGCGGCTATAGTATGAGCCACTCTATTACAAGAGCGGGGAACAAAAGTAAAAGAGAGAGATTGGAAATGGGAAGAACAGGACAAAATATCATAGGCCACTGCTGATGATGATCGACCTATATCTGCAGAGTTTTGCTGGAGAGCTTGTATGATATCGAGGGCGTCTGACTCCACGATCACGTTGTCCAGCCTGTAACTCATGGCGAGCTGGAGCCCCCATCTAATGGCTCGAGTCTCAGCTTCTTCGGCTGAGTCTGCTCGTGCTTGAATACCTCCTGCCACAAGACATTCATTAAATTCATTGCGAATGACAAAACTCAACCCCGCTTTTTTTTTCTATGAGTGAAGCCACGAGGCATCCATATAAAGTTTGAGAAAGCCGCTTGGGGGAGGGGACCACACTAAAGGTAGGGTAGGATGGTTATGTGGAGTAGGATTTTTCTCTGCAGGCTTTGGTAGCATGAAAGATGTCGTATGATTTAACAACTGACTGGGATTTTGTGGTCGGTCGGTGTGTATAATCGTGTTCCTCCAAGACCATAACTGCCACGTCAGAATGCACGTAAGTTCCCTGGTATATGTCACGACCTCTTCCTCCGTCTTGGATGACTGAATGGTTGTGGTGATCCATTTCCCAATATCTTCGGGAGTTTGGTGTCCCACCGAATAGATAATTGAGAGGCAAACCAGATACCCCACTGTCATTACCGTGAAATTAATTAATGCTGGCGCGTTTCGAGTCAACTCCTGTACTCTCTGAGTTTCCTCGTTCCCCTGAGAGTTTGTTTTGAGTCGGAGATTGAAAGACGCTGAGAGTATTAAACTTTGTCAATTGCTACGAGGAAGGAAAGCAGCGATGGTTGAAGCCGTTGTGACCTTTTTCTTGGACAAAGTATATGAGCAACTCAGACAAGAGCGTCAGCTCCTCTCGGGAATAACTGACGATGTTCAGTGGATCCACGGTGAGCTTCAAGCCATGAGGGCCTTCTTATATGATGCTGACAGAAGAAGAGAAAGAGATGAAGGGGTGGGTGTTTGGGTTCAACAAGTCAGAAGCTTAGTTTTTGATGCAGAAGATGTCAACGGTGAGTTTATGATCCAAACCGAGATGCATCGCCGTCTAAGGAGACCTGGGTTCCATGTTTGCATTCCATGCATCGATGAGTTTTTCGGTTTTCTTGCATTCCATTCTTGCTTCGCCAAGTCATTGAAATTTCAGCACCGATTCTCTACTCAGATCTCGAGGATTAGAGTGAATGCAAAAGAGATTCGTGAGAGAAGTGACAGGTACCACTTTCAAGCTATAACAGAAAAAGGGACGGGCTCCCTTTCTATAGTACACAATAGAGGGGGTGATCGGGCGTTTCTTCTCCTTGCATCGAAGAGCCGGATATCATCGGACGTGAACAAGATGCGAACCAAGTCGTGGCATGGTTGCTAGAAGAAGACGCGACAAAACAACGTGCTGTGATTTCTTTGGTTGGAATGGAGGGTTAGGGGAGACTACTCTGGCAAAGAAAGCCTACAAGTGCATGGAGACACATTTTGAGTGCTATGCATGGGTCTTTGTATCCAATTCATTTCAAATAAAGTATCTCATAAGAAATATGTTGAAGGGATTCTGTGAGAGTAGATATGAGACGGCTCCAGCTGGTGTTGAGACCACAGATGAAGAAGAGTTACCACGGATGATCCAGATCTACTTGCATGGAAAAAGGTATGGACTCGTACTTGATGATATTTGGCATGTTAATGTTTGGGAAGGGCTGAAACATGCATTGCCTTTTAAAGGTACTGGTAGGATCATTATTGAAAGTAGGGTTTTTCCTTGTCGTCAGATCGGAAACCCTATGCTCAACAAAATTTGAAATTAATCCGATATTTCTTTTTCTGCAAAATTCAAGAATTCTTGCACAGTGGAAAGTCGGATGTCGATCCACACTCGGGATTAGATGGGTTAATGCAACTCTAAACGTAAAATGATGGAATCTGCTCCTGAATGCGGAGAGGTGAGAGTGATGATCACGATAGATTTAAAACATTATTTTTTTTAGTTTAAGAGGTCAACTATTTGCGAATAAGAGACAAAAATTCAAAATGAACTAAACTGCATTTATCTATTCAGAAAATAATATCCATTACAATGCTCAACATAAAGAAATAAAACTGAAATTAAAAGCTACAAACTGGAGAGAGAAACTAATTTAGAGAGAGAAAATAGAGTTTTGGAGAGAGTAAAAAAAACTAGAGATAGAGAGAGAAAAAGGAGAAAGACTCACGATTCTTTATTGACTTACTGGGAGTGGGTGGGTTGGCCGGAGAGAATGAACCCAATGAGTGGTCCGGCCAACAAGTGATGACCATGGTGGTGGAGAATAGTGTTGGCCGGTTGTTATGGTGATGGAGAATCGGTGATGCAGGTGTAGTAATGGACCAATCCAGCAAGAGAAACCCGACTCATGCAGTGGAGGTGAGCACGGTCGGTGATGGAACAAGGTGAGGGCAATGCTTGCTAAGGACTATCTTGCAGCAAGGCGTGACGGAGATGGAGGAAGGAGATCTCTTACCAAAGTTGCTGGAGGCTGGCGTGTTTATGATGGGGTGAAGCACTGTGTGCAGTCCGTGTGGGAGATGAGGCGCTACTGGTGAGGGCTACAGGCCTGCAAGATGGTGGTGGCGCATGAAGGAGCACAGTGTGCATAACAAGTGGAGGATGAGGGCGGAGGTGTGCATAGCAGAAGGATGGACTGGAGTTGCCAGTTGCAACTCCAGCAATCGTTAGAGAGAGAGGAGGGCAGCAGGCAGTGGTGCAATCAGGGGAGGAACGCCGGTATGGACGTGGAGATGGTAGGAACAGCAACCTTCAAAACGTTTCAGACCTACAACTCAAAGTTGCAGGTCGTGGAGATCATGTTGGTGCTTGAAAGTGGTTGCTGTTTGCTGCCCTGGAAGAGGAGAAGTCCGAACTAGTGTTGGCGGTGGTGAAGATCCCAAGAGGGGAGGTTTGCAGGCGGTGAAGGTTGCTAAACAACATGCTAATGTTGCAAGCATCTACGTCAGCAAGCAAGGGAAGATTATAAGTAAATGAAAAACGTGGGAGAGATTGGCTAGAGGTTTGAGAGTGGAGAAGTAAAGGGGCGGCTGCTAGCAATGGAGAGGGTTGCTGGGGAGTTTTGGAGAGGGAAGAGATGGGGGAGACGGCTTTGGTTGAGTGACAATAGAGATAGCAGAATGAGAGAGGGAGATATGACCGTGTTCTTCTTAAAAAAAATAAAGAGAATGGACCATTCTACCCCTAAGAGATTAGGGTTGGGAGTTATATGTGAGAGAGGGCCCATTCTAGCCAAAAATATATCCAATTACCCCCAAAAGAGAGCCATTTAATTTTAGGCCCTCAAGACCTTCACAGCTGGGACATCCAGCACTCTTTCCTTGTTCTCCTTTTTAGCTTGCTCTCTTTTATTCTCTCACCCCTACCTTGCCACATGTTCCATGCATCCTTCAAGAATTTTCCTCCAAAACCCATCCAGCAACTATTCAAAGAGAGCTTAAAATATTTATTTCTCTAACAAGAGCTCTTCAATGTCAACCATTATATTGATTTTGAAACCATTGTCTTGGATGAACACGTTCTTGTAAAAAGCAACCGTCACCGTTGATTTTCGTTAATTTTCCACACACTTGTGTTGTGGTCCTATAGTGCTCCTTCACACAAATGTTGGCCCACTTCGCTGTCACAATTTGCTGACTAGTAAAAATATCCAACACTCCTTTGTTGGTAGCAAGTTTAGCAATTTCTGGAACCACACTGTCCATGTATTTTGCTATGATATTCCCTGGTACACCATCTTGGTTCGTTTTAGAATGAATAAAACGTGTCCTCCCTTTTCGAAGTCCTTCCTATTTATCATTAGATTCCACATCAGTCCGTGACCCAGTAGCCTAGTCTACACCTTCAGACTTATCAGATCGTGATTTGCTTCTAAGTCCACTATTCTTCCAGTCTCGGCCGGTCTCCAACTTCGCCAATTCCACTGTCTTGGCTTGCTTCTTTATCCTAACATGGTTCAACGACTTTTGTGGTCGATCGCAGATTTCTATTTCTCGAGAATCATCCGATCGGGTTTCCTGCGAAGACGAAAAGCACATAATGAGACTTAATCAGAACGACTTTATATCTAGACTTCTGAAAATGTGTTTAATGCATGCAATAGCCCATTTTGTCCAAAAAAAGCGTATTCTACGCAATGGAGGAAACTCTTACGTAGAAAAGTTGATAAAAATCACAGTTTTACGTAAGATAGTATGATAACGCTAAAAGGATAATTGCTTAAAATATGCAATTTTAAGCGAATATCACAACCCCCAACCAGCATATTGTCAGTCATTGGCAATTAGTGCGAAAAAATGAGCGTAAAAAGGGATGGGCACATGCTTTACACTTTTCTCATTAGCTTATGAAAAAAGTCCATTTTGTCAAATTCGTTTGAAGGATGCATGAAAAATAATTACAAGCTAGCAAATAGTCAGAAGATTTTAGCAAGACCACATATTGACACTCGAGACCCAGAATAGTCAGACTTGGCGTGTGTGTGTGATCAACATCATCATCATCTAATAGAAAAGATTTCCAAATTTTCCTCTAAGATTTTATGCCTAGACTTCAAATCTCATTTGTGTGTCACTCGAAAATGAATCACTCCGAAATGATTTTTCCATTTTTCTCTTAAGTGATATGTGAGGAGATAAGTTGATAAGAACGGACAAATATCTCACATATATTACTTTGAAGGAAGGACTTTAAAAATTTAGAAGATCTCATTATCAGAATGTCATATCGCTTGGTAACGTCAGATCAAGCTCTATAGGTTCTCTTTTCTCCATTCTCTACATTCCATGATAGTGTTATCCTAGAATCAAATAGGGCTTTACTGAGTAGTATTGAAGCTTGGGATAGGTTAAGAAAAATAAGGATACACAATAATTCAAAATTCCGAGAGGATATCTCAACTTTTTCTCTGCAACTTGTCCTGAGAGTGTAACACCATTTTTCTTTTTTCTTTTTCTCTTTCCTATTTTTTTATTTTTTTTGATATTTTTGAGATAGCTCAATACATTTTTCGGATTTCTTTTCAGCTTGTATTTTCTTTTTAGCTTGAGCTCCACTTGTTTTCCTTCTTTTCTTCTGATTTTTCTTTCATGGTGTACCCATACCAATCACTCTTTTGCTGTCACAATTTGCTGACTAGTAAAAATATCCAACACTCCTTTGTTGGTAGCAAGTTTAGCAATTTCTAGAACCACACTGTCCATATATGTATTTTGCTATGATATTCCCTAGTACTCCATCTTGGTTCATTTTAGAATGAATAAAACTTGTCCTCCCTTTTCGAAGTCCTTATTGTTTATCATTAGATTCCACATCAGTCCGTGACCCAGTAACTTAGTCTGCACCTTCAGACTTATCAGATCGTAGTTTGCTTCTAAGTCCACTATTCTTCCAGTCTCGGCCGGTCTCCAACTTTGCCAATTCCACTGTCTTGGCTTACTTCTTTATCCTAACATGGTTCAACGACTTTTGTGGTTGATCGCAGATTTCTATTTCTCAAGAATCATCCGATCGGGTTTCCTACGAAGACGAAAAGCCCATAATGAGACTTAATAAGAATGACTTTATATCTAAACTTCTGAAAATGTGTTTAATGCATACAAATAACTCATTTTGTCCTAAAAAGCGTGTTCTACGCAATGGAGGAAACTCTTACGTAGAAAAATTGATAAAAATGATAATTTTACATAGGAGAGTGGGATAACACTAAAAGGATAATTGCTTAAAATAAGTACTTTTGAGCGAATATCAATTATCACCACTCATGATGAAAATATAACTTCTCCCTTGAATGAAATATCTCACGTCTGCAAACTCAGTGGTCTAGATCTTCAATTGGCTTTGGAACTTTTTTGTAAAAAGGCATTTCATGGAGGAATTTGCCCACAACACTTGCAAGAATCAGTTGAGGGCATGGTAAAAAGGTGTGGTGGTTTATCATTGGCTTTCGTGACCCTGGGTGGGCTAATGTCCAAAAAGGGCACGAATCCAAAAGAGTAGAATGTCCTTGAAAATCTTGATTGGGAACTAAGCAACAATCAACATCTTGAAAAACTGAACCGAGTCTTGGTGACGAGTAACATTTATTTGTCTGCTCGCCTCAAATGTTGTTTCTAGACATGTGCCATGTTTCCCAATCAAGAACTTCTTTGGAATGTCCTCATTTGATTGTGGACAGTGTGGTTAGGCTCTGCTTGGTACGCCGTTTGCATCCGTTTACAGTGCGCCCTACAAATTCCCTTGCTTGGTTACCATCGCAAAGTGGGACCCACTGTAAATGAATGCGACTGCTATGCATCGCGTAAGGTAAAAGTACCCTGCATTGAAACGCCGAAAAGAACCCACTGAATCACAATGCAAGAGCTTGGCAAAGTTTTTCTCGGGTAGGGACAATCGATTAGCAAAGCTTCGATTTTCGGCGGACACGTGGCTGCTGGGGGATGAACATCAAAAGATGAACCCACTCTATTACGTGTTGGTGAAGCACGTCTGATCTGTCATAGGAAAATTACTCTCTCCACCTTAAACCGTCGGAGAAGAGAGAAAAGACACCCTGCAATATAAATTCAAGAATATGATTGAAATAAAGAAATATCAATAGAGATGATCTTTCAACCCAGAAAAGGAAGAGATATGAAAGGGAAAACTGAAAAATAAATGTTAGGTGCTTAGTACCATCAATTGGTGATCACTGGCCATTGAGCATTTTTTTTTTTTGAGTACTCAGATCAAATGGCTAGAGATCATCCATCAAGCTAATTTTTGTGTGTTGGTCAATAAGGGGTGGGCCAATCAGTAATGGGGTCAGTGGGCCGTAGGAACATAAAAACATGATAAGAAAGTAAACTTGATTAACATTAAAAAAGGAAAGACAAAAAGAGAACAGAAAAGAGGAACATACCATATATGAATACATCCATCAAAGAGATTTTGGTTTATTAATTTCCCATCAACATGGCGAAGGATATCAATTCTTTGAACGTGTTGGAGCATCCAGTGGTCATCTCCCCCACGGAGTAGCCTCTTCACAAATTCACTAGGCATATCAATCACTAACAACCTTTGGATAGTGGTAAGGTATTGAAAGCCTTGGGGTAGCCATTTTAGCTTCATGCAATTCTCAATCTTGAGATGTTGTAGGTTGTGCATGGTTCCTTCCTCTATTGGATCCCACTCCTCCAGTTCCTCCCTACTCTTGACTTCTAAAAATCGGAGTTTAGGAAACGCTCCCGTTCCGCAACCCATTTGCTTTCCGACGTAACTTTCACGTAGATGGAGGATAATCAGATTGGGTAATCGGCCAAGGATGCTAAGTGGGTTCTCAGTCAACTTGGACTTTCCCAAAGTTAAAGACTTGAGAGAGTTGAGAGAGGCAACCCATTTCGGGAATTCCTCTAGAGCCCCCTGTAAATGTAGAAACTCCAGATAAGGTGGAGGCAACAAGGTTTCCATTTGTAGTTTTTCGTTCCCATCCTCAACAATGGAGGTCATACTCACATGTAAGCGACGAAGGTGTGTCATCTGTTTGATAGAGTGACATAGTTCTCTACAATATTCTCCACCTCTCACTCCCTAGAGTAATAACAACCTAAGTTGGGTTAACCAACCCAACTCACTTAAGGAACTCTCGTCAAGTATCACTCTTAGTCTTAGGCTTTGGAGCAGATTTAGTTTTTTTATCCCATTGGGCATCACCACATACCTTTCATCATCAGTATACATCAAAAGATGCCTTAGCTTTTGAAGCAATACGATTCCATTAGGCAAATGAGTCACCTTCGTATGTTTTAAGATCCAATGTCTGTAATTATGTAATTTTTCCAGTGAAGAAGGGAGCTCTTCTATCTTCGAATGTGGCAACCCCAAATAACGTAAATGAATCAGGTCACCTATATCTTCATGCAAACTCTCAATATCCACGCCCTCTAAAACCAGAACTCTTAGAAACTTAAGACCCAGCTGTATCAATTGATGCATAGTGGAAGATGGGATATTATGTTTGCCAAAGATGAGAAAGGAGCGGAGATTTCCCCCACTTATGCTCATTGGGATATTACTCACGTTTTTATGAATTGCCATACGACGACACGACAGTCCTGTTTTTCAACTTGACTGTTTTCGTCCAAACCAATTATTCCAAAATCCTCCTCGTGCTCAATCATGTGAATGGCAACCTCGCACATGAGGTCATGCATTCTGCATTGCTCCAACTTAGAATGACCAGGAGGTAAGACAGGTTCAACAAGCATGCTCCTATCGATGAGCTCCATAAAGTTCTTCTCCAATTTCCTCTAGCGTCGTGGTGGTGCGTTTGAAGAGCACATTTTGGTGGGGTCAGAAAACTCAGACTGGCCTGATTTTTTTTGAAGCATGATCTCAACGGTGAGGAGATCATCCTCACCCAAAATCAGCCCTAGGGGCTCTCCAATGTGGGCCCACAGTGCTTGTTTGAATCAAACCACGGGTGACCTTATAACAACCCAACTAGCAACCAGATAAGAAATTAAACATGATTAAAATTAAAAAAGAAAAGAAAGAAAACAGAGGAAGAAAAGAGGAACATACCATGGATACATCCATCAGAAGAGATTTTGGTTTACTAATTTCCCATCAACACGGCGAAGGAAACTAATTCTTGGAACGTGTTGGAGCATCCAGTGGTTATTTCCCCCACGGAATAACCTATTCACAAATTCACTAGGCATATCAACCACTATCAAGCTTTGGATAGTGGTAAGGTGTTGAAAGCCATGGGGTAGCCTGTTTAGCTTCTTGCAATTCTCAACGATGAGATGTTTTAGGTTTTGCATGCTTCCTTCCTCTACTGCATTCCACTCCTCCAATTCCTCCATAATCGTCACTTGTAAAAATCGGAGTATAGGAAACGCTCCCGTGCCACAACCCATTTGCTTTCCCACTTAACTTTCAAGTAGACCGAGGGTAACCAGATTGGGTAATTGGCCAAGGATGCTAAGTGGGTCTTCCGTTAACTTGGAATTGTACAAAGTTAAAAACTGGAGACAATTGAGAGAGGCAACCCATTTCCGTAACTCCTTCAGAGCCCCCTGTAAATGTAGAATCTGTAGATAAGGTGGAGGAGGCAACAACGTTTCCATTTCTAGTTTTTCGTTCCCACCCTCATCAATACAGGGCATCGTCAAATATAAGGCGCTGCTTGGTACACTGTAAATGAATGCATTTTACAAATGAATGGAAATGCATTCAGTTACAATGCATTAGTTTACGATTGCTTGGCAGCAATTGAGAAAAACTCCGTAAACTAATACATCCTGGTTAGCACTCAATGATCTAAAGTGGTTTTCTACTCCCCTACGCAAGCACTTCGCCGTCCTTGCCCTAACCTCATTCACTCCACCAAAGCCACCACCTATGAGTAAAACTTTGCTGACCGCCCCATGATGACCTCCCTTGATTACTACCCACAATATGAGCCACATGGCACATTTTTAGTGGGCGTTGACAGTGTGGATGTTTGGTCAATCCCTAGATGGGCCTACAAACAAAAAATCAGCCTGATTAGTGATTTAAAACCTTTGGATCCTTGTACCCAAATAATGGTGAATAATGTTCAAATTACCACGGTTAAAATCAACCCATGAAAATGGCTCCAATCCAACGCTTATAAATCACTAATTGGGCTAATTTGTTTGGTTTGGAGGACAATATAGGGATTGGCTTGTAGATAATCGGTCCTATAAGAAATTGCCACGTGGCTTATACTATGGGTGGTCAGGTCGTGGTCAAGTAAGATTTACTAACCTATGGATGTTTAACTTTGGCCATACCTAAGGACCAAAAGTCAGCCTGCTTAGTGATTTCTAACAGTTGGATTGTAGTTTTTTTCCTAGATCAATTAGTGATTTCTAACAGTTGGATTCTAACAGTCGGAGTACCGCTCTACCGACACCATCTGGCGTCAGGTCTACGGTGTCCTTTGTTACAGCACAACTTTTTCTTTTCTTTTGGAAAATGATCTAACACGGTATACCTAAAACTTTTTCAAATGCGGAAGCATGATTTTTGTTACTCACTAATGTCATCTGGGCCTATTGACCACATGGATGTTTGTCCTCCCCCCTGCTTGATATACACACCAAAAATCACGCTGATTGGTAATTTCTAACCATTAGATTTTAGTACTTTTTAACACGTGCTTATAGCCGTTGAATTCAACCATTTGTTTGAGTATTAAAACCAAAAGCTAGAATCATCAATCAAGTTGATTTTTTGTATAAATGTCTAGTAAGCGGTGGGCTAAACATCTATGCGGTCGGTGGGCCCAGATGGCAGTGCACTTCCACATTTGAAAAAAATCTCAGGTATACCCTTTCTTTTCCATTCTAGATCTGAAAGTTTAAGTTTTTTTCTCTCTTCTCCAGCGGTTTAAGGCGGAGAGAGTAATTTTCCGGAGACAGATCAAACGTGCTTCACCAACACGTAATAGAGTGGGTTCATCTTTTGATGTTCATCCCCCAGCAGCCACGTGTCCGCCGAAAATCGAAGCTTTGCTAATCGATTTTCCCTACCCAAGAGAAGCTTTGCCAAGCTCTTGCATTGTGATTCAGCGGGTTCCTTTCGGCGTTTCAATGCAAGACTTTTACCTTACGGGATGCACAACTGTCGCATTTATTTACAGTGGGTCCCACTTTGCCATGGTAACTGTGGGGGAAAAATATCTGATCTAACCCACACAATCTTTGAGGTCAGACGATTCGGATTATGGTGATGATCGGACGACTCTGATGCTCCAGGATGAAACTGCTTTCTCCTCTGCGAAGGATAGGATGATCTCCAGATGAGATTTGGTTGTACCTGTTGACAAGACTCCGACGCTCAAGTCAGCTTGGGAAATGTAACAGGTTTTAGGAAATAGTAAAAGATTTCAGAGTTTAAGCTATCTGGATCTGGAGAGCAAGATCACTTCTCAGTTCTGAGGGTCTCATATTTATAACCTTAGAACTGGCGTGACTCACCTTCCACGTGTCTAGTCATTTATCAGTCAATGATGACTCAGATGGATTCTGTTATAAAATAGAATCTTATGGTTATATCTTGACTTCCTTGATTCGGTTATACCTGAAATAACTGAAATGACACTGAGGTGGCATCCTTCATGTCAGGTATTCAGATAAGGTGATGTCGAATTCGTGATAGTTCAACTAGCTGCCATGTGGCCAATATTCATTAGTTAAGAAATCGATTGTATTCAGAATACTTACCTCGTACGTAAGAGATCCTGCCACGTAAGTCATTTGACATCATCTGGCTTTGCCGGGATGATATTGAAATAGATCCCGTCAAGTAAGTCTGATGACCTTGTCGGGATAAATGCATCCAGCCAATAATGTGACCTTGCCGGGATGATGTCCCGGGAAGAGATGCTGGATTTCCCGGGATGAGATACTTGAGTTGCCAAGATGAGTTCCCGGGATGACATGTTTGAGTTGCCAAGATGAGTTCCCGGGATGACATGTTTGGAGTTCCCGGGATGATATACTTGAGTTGCCAGGATGAGTTCCCGGGATGAGATACTTGAAGTTCCCGGGATGATATACTTGAGTTGCCAGGATGAGTTCCCGGGATGAGATACTTGAAGTTCCCGGGATGATATGTTTGGAGTTCCCGGGAAGAGATGCTGGATTTCCCGGGATGAGATACTTGAGTTGCCAGGATGAGTTCCCGGGATGAGATACTTGAAGTTCCCGGGATGATATGTTTGGATTTCCCGGGAAGAGATGTTGGAGTTCCCGGGATGAGATACTTGAAGTTCCCGGGATGATATGTTTGGAGTTCCCGGGAAGAGATGTTGGAGTTGCCAGGATGAGTTCCCGGGATGAGATACTTGAAGTTCCCGGGATGATATGTTTGGAGTTCCCGGGAAGAGATGTTGGAGTTGCCAGGATGAGTTCCCGGGATGATATACTTGGAGTTCCCGGGATGATATGTTTGGAGTTCCCGGGATGAGATGTTGGAGTTGCCAAGATGAGTTCCCGGGATGAGTGTACGTTAGAAATAAGGCTCCCTTTGAAATATCTTCGATGGATGCACACCTCGAGATATGTGCACATCAATCCTTGAGATTCGTGTGAAAATTATGGTACCTACATTAGCCCCCTCTCGAAGGTGGAGCTCGACCGTAGGAGATGGTTTGCCTTCGAGAAATGTAAGAATAATGTGAGCTCTAGGGAGCATGACTGTGAGCTCTCGTGAGTATGACCGTAAGCTCTTGGGAGCATGGTTGTGAGCTCTAGGGAGCATGTATGTGAGCTCTACGGAGCATGACTAAGAGCTCTAGGGCTCTTTGATGATGATGAGGATGATGATGATGATGAATAATGATTATGATGATGATGATGATGATGATGATGATTATGATGATGATGATGATGATGATGATGATGACAATGAATGATGATTATGATGAGTCTCATGTCAGGGTTTCTGTAGTCAAGGGTTGAATGCCAAGAACTTTAAGATTCCCTGGCCTACTGCAGTAGGACTTTCGTAACAATGTCAAAGTGTCCGTTAGCTAGGGCTTTTCAGCCGCAAGCTTTTAGGTATCCCCGGCCTCCCGTAGAAGGTCTTGCGCCCTCAAGGGGACTTGTGTCAAGGTTCTCGTAATCAAGGTTGAATGTCGAGAGCTTTAAGATTTTCTGGCCTCCTGGACGTCTACTCGATGTTCCGTATGATTGAATTCTTGGCGTCTTGTAGCGAGATTGGACCATGATTGGGTTGTTCTGGTTGCATTATTGGATGATTGTAGATGAAACCATGATCGTATATGAAGCCTTGATCATATATGAAGCCCCCAGGTGTTGTAGGCCATCAAGTGTGTTGCCAACTGGTGCAGAATGTAGCCTTCTAGGTTGTATCCAGTAAGTGTAGTCATCGTTGGATGAACTATTGGGATGACTGGGATGAGTTGCTTGAGCTGTGTGATTGAGTTTCTGGCACATGCTCCATTTGTGGTTCACCTGGGAACAAGTTTCGGGTGAAAATTTTTTCTCAATTTTTTCACTTCTGCTGATGTGGCACTGAAGCACATGGGTTGCATATAGATCTTTGCTGACATGGCAAAGATATTTTGGTGGTTGAAAAGACTCATTTGCCCTTCCCTGTAGATCAAATCTGCAAAAGAATGCCATAGAATGTTGCTGAAATTTCTTGTAACAATACCCAATTTATCGGATTGTTGTGGGCTCTCCCACCATTGGATCACCATGAAACTCTAGTGGGATATTGCTAGGTGAATGAAGAACACATCTATGCTGCCACCACCACCAGAAGTGACCAGAGTTGGCTGAAATTTGGATGGGGTATTGAGCACTTCACAGACCTCCAATAAACACCAAATTTAAGGTCTAGGATCCCCAAAGCATGGGGAATACGTTTGTAAGCTGATGGTCGCCGGAGGGTGGCTTGTAGGTGGCCGAAATCCAACAAAACATCCTTCGAAAAATGACGTCTCTCTCTCTCTCTCGCTCTTTTGCCCTCCGTCATAGCATCTCTGAGATTGCTGGGAGGATTCTTCTCTCTCATACTTCTGAGGCCAGTGCGTTTGGTATCCACCATTGCTCGAATCGAATCTCTCTTAGAACGGAAAACTTCTTCTCGTTTCCCACAGACGGCGCCAAAAGATGTGGGGGAAAAATATCTGATCTAACCCACACAATCTTTGAGGTCAGACGATTCGGATTATGGTGATGATCGGACGACTCTGATGCTCCAGGATGAAACTGCTTTCTCCTCTGCGAAGGATAGGATGATCTCCAGATGAGATTTGGTTGTACCTGTTGACAAGACTCCGACGCTCAAGTCAGCTTGGGAAATGTAACAGGTTTTAGGAAATAGTAAAAGATTTCAGAGTTTAAGCTATCTGGATCTGGAGAGCAAGATCACTTCTCAGTTCTGAGGGTCTCATATTTATAACCTTAGAACTGGCGTGACTCACCTTCCACGTGTCTAGTCATTTATCAGTCAATGATGACTCAGATGGATTCTGTTATAAAATAGAATCTTATGGTTATATCTTGACTTCCTTGATTCGGTTATACCTGAAATAACTGAAATGACACTGAGGTGGCATCCTTCATGTCAGGTATTCAGATAAGGTGATGTCGAATTCGTGATAGTTCAACTAGCTGCCATGTGGCCAATATTCATTAGTTAAGAAATCGATTGTATTCAGAATACTTACCTCGTACGTAAGAGATCCTGCCACGTAAGTCATTTGACATCATCTGGCTTTGCCGGGATGATATTGAAATAGATCCCGTCAAGTAAGTCTGATGACCTTGTCGGGATAAATGCATCCAGCCAATAATGTGACCTTGCCGGGATGATGTCCCGGGAAGAGATGCTGGATTTCCCGGGATGAGATACTTGAGTTGCCAAGATGAGTTCCCGGGATGACATGTTTGAGTTGCCAAGATGAGTTCCCGGGATGACATGTTTGGAGTTCCCGGGATGATATACTTGAGTTGCCAGGATGAGTTCCCGGGATGAGATACTTGAAGTTCCCGGGATGATATACTTGAGTTGCCAGGATGAGTTCCCGGGATGAGATACTTGAAGTTCCCGGGATGATATGTTTGGAGTTCCCGGGAAGAGATGCTGGATTTCCCGGGATGAGATACTTGAGTTGCCAGGATGAGTTCCCGGGATGAGATACTTGAAGTTCCCGGGATGATATGTTTGGATTTCCCGGGAAGAGATGTTGGAGTTCCCGGGATGAGATACTTGAAGTTCCCGGGATGATATGTTTGGAGTTCCCGGGAAGAGATGTTGGAGTTGCCAGGATGAGTTCCCGGGATGAGATACTTGAAGTTCCCGGGATGATATGTTTGGAGTTCCCGGGAAGAGATGTTGGAGTTGCCAGGATGAGTTCCCGGGATGATATACTTGGAGTTCCCGGGATGATATGTTTGGAGTTCCCGGGATGAGATGTTGGAGTTGCCAAGATGAGTTCCCGGGATGAGTGTACGTTAGAAATAAGGCTCCCTTTGAAATATCTTCGATGGATGCACACCTCGAGATATGTGCACATCAATCCTTGAGATTCGTGTGAAAATTATGGTACCTACAGTAACTGTGGGTACCGCTTTTTCTGGCAAATGATATGGTGACACGTGTATATGCAACACACGTGCGGTATACGATAAACGACGCGTGGTGTCATTCAGCATGCATGAATAAATGAGCCGAAGACATCATCAGAGGCCTTAACCATTCTATCGCTGTCATACATCTTCTATTAATAGAAGCACCACGTGTCAGATTGGAATGATCAGAAAAAAGCATCTCGGGGCAGGATTAGTAATGGAACGCATTGAAGCTTCAGCCATTAATATGTCGGAGAAGTATTCAAATCTTGCCTGACACATTAATGATCGATCTACTTAACGGGAAGGTCATAATGGCCCCCTTGACGGGAGTGACAATTATCTCATCCCGATATGGTCCAGCAGCCTACTTGGTATAAATGGTGACCATATCCTGCCAAGTTCATACAAACATTCTTGACGGGATTAACATTCAACACATCCCGACATCCTTGACGGGATTGATATTCCACTTATCCCGACATGCTTAACAATGTATATAAAGGGATCAACATTCAAATTCATCCCAACAAGTTTAGTTATCATCCTTAACGGGAATGATATTCAATACATCTCGACAATATCAAGTGGCACACTTGACGGGAGCGACGTTCATCTCATCCCAGCAAGAACAAACAGCCTATTCGACGGGAGTAACATTCTTCTCATCCCGAAAAGATCAGCTTCATACTTGACGGGATTGGATTTTTATCAATCCCGAGAAGCATACAGGATTCTGCAAACGAGATGAGTATTCTAAACTATAAATACGGTTAATTTTTTATCCAATAAGCATTGGCCACATATCAATTAGTTGGACTATTACAGCTTCGACATCCCCTTATTCGAATATCTGACATAAAGAGTGTCACCTCAGTGCCACCTCAGTCACTTCAAATGTAACTGAATAGGGGAAGTTAGGATCTAACGAGAAGATTCAGTTTCATAATAGAATCTTCCTAGATCATAACTAATCGATGACAACTGGACACGTGAAAGGTGAGTCACGCCAATTCTGAGGGTATAAATATAGGACCTTCAGGACTGAGAAGAGGATCTTGCTCTCCAGATCCAGATAGTCTAAATTCTGAAACAAATTATTATTTTTCTGAACCCTTTTACAAATTCTAAACTGACTTGAGCGTCTGAGTATTGTCAACAGGTACAACTACATCTCATCTGGAAATCATCCTATCCTTCGCGGAGGAAAAAGTAGTTTCATCCTGAAGCACCGGAGTCGTCCAATCATCATCAAGATTCGAATCGTCTGACCTTGAAGATTGTGTGGGTTGGATTAAATATTTTTTCCCCACAGTAACCAAGCAACGGAATTTGTAGGGCGCACTATAAACAGATACAAAGCGTACCAAGTAGAGCCAAAGTATGGGGAGGATTGGTTCTTCAAAAGTTTTGAGTTTTTGATTGTTGAATAAAGC
This sequence comes from Euptelea pleiosperma, assembly GCA_035048495.1. Lineage (NCBI taxonomy): Eukaryota > Viridiplantae > Streptophyta > Magnoliopsida > Ranunculales > Eupteleaceae > Euptelea > Euptelea pleiosperma. Next base: position 33,307,942 of record CM068544.1, on the reverse strand, counting down.
TCTCTTTGGAACCTATTTTCGCTTTGGAAGACTCATCCTCAATTTTTCCCATGTTCCAGAATTCATATTGGACAATCGAATAATATATGTAATTTTAAGTTTCAAGAACCAATTATTACATTATGGATTTATGTTTTCAACTTAGAAGTGATTTTCTAGCTAGGAGGTATTGAAGTTGATTGGACATTTGTAACCATTGATCCGTATCAATGGTTTTTTTTTACTGTGGCAAGTCCAGCACTCCAACAAAATATTTAAAAACCCAATGTGTGTGTGGGAATGTGAGACGTCAAACTAATTTTTTTATTTCCTTTTCTTTTGCTATTTTGATCATGTGAGATCTCAAAACATAAATCTATCACCCATCAATGGGAAAAGGAAAATTAGCCTCTCTTCAAGAATCCCCAAATAAGTTTCTCCAAACAAATACGAGAGGACGACTAGTGGCACTCGCAATACTTCTTTAGAGTTGTAGGTGGTATTAGGTTGCATTGCTCTAGTTCCATGGGCCCTCATGCATGTTGTTCTAGGTTGCATTGGTTTAGTTTATGTGCCAATGCAGCAATACTTCTTTGGAGTTGCAGGTGATAAACTAATCCAACGCATCCGATTCATGTGTTTCGAGAGGGTGATGCAATAGGAAATCAACTGGTTTTATGACCCTACAAAATTAAAGATTTGTTAACGAAACTTTAAACCCACAACTATTCCAAGGTTGAAGACGAGCATTTTTGTCCTTACACCAAAAATGTAGTAGTCAACTCGAGTCAACACTAGTCAAATGAGTGTACTGGGTCATTTGATAACATGGTGGGTATGTCAAAAATTCCCTACAGAAGTTGGTGGCCGATGATAGGCAGCCAACGTACTGGAGTCTCATAGTTGGTCATCCACAACAGTCATTCTATTTGGGGTTAGGGTTTTGACCCAAACCCACTTAGTCTAAGGTTGAAGAAAGGGGCAATTTTGTCCTTTCAAAAAAAAATTGTAGTCAATTTGAGTCAACTTGACTAAGGTGGACCAGGTCATAGGGGGTATGTCAGCTTTTTCAAATTGGGGGGAGGTGGGGGGTATGTCAAATTTCAAACATAACATAGGGGGTATGTCAAAAAAATTCCCCAATATTTTTAGTGTGTTGTATGAGTCCAACAAAAATAGGTGTAGATGGAACGGCTAGAATCAAACATTAGGATGTTGTTGTCTTTCAGCCTAGGAGCTCTATAGTCGGGACCTTACGAGTGGGCCCCATGTGAATGCAACGCAAGCCCGTCCTCAGCAAATCCTGAAACCATTACATGATCTTACAGTTCACCGTTCATACAACAAAAAGACTGCATTTTCAAGCCGCAGCACAAAGCAGCAGTAGCATCAGCTCATGGAACACCCGCCTGAGAGAACTGGCCAAAGATGGGCTCTTCAAGGAGGGTCTCCAGCTTTACCGACAAATGCTGCGCTTCGGCGACTCCCCCAACGCCTTCACCTTCCCGTTCGCTTTGAAGTCATGCGCCGCTCTCTCACTACCAGTCTCCGGTACACAGCTTCACTGCCATGTTATCAAGACCGGCTGCGAGCCCGAGCCCTTCGTCCAGACCTCTTTAATATCTATGTATTGCAAATGCTCCCTAATTGAGAATGCTCGCCAACTGTTCGAACAAAGTCCCGAATCAAGAAGACTCACTGTTTGTTATAATGCTCTACTCGCTGGGTACACCCTAAATTCTCAACCATCCAATGCCATGTCACTCTTCCACCGCATGTGTCGTGCTGGAATTCGCTTCAATGCCATCACGATGCTCGGGGTGATCCCAGCGTGTACTCTCCCACTGCATTTGGGCTTTGGCATGTCTCTCCACGCCTGCGATGTTAAGTGCGGCTTAGACACTGACCCGTCAGTCAGTAATTGCCTACTCACTATGTACGTCAGATGTGGATCAGTTGATCTTGCTCGGAGGCTTTTTGATTCAATGCCCAAAAAGGGATTGATCTCGTGGAACGCAATGATCTCGGGGTACGCGCAAAATGGGCTTGCCACCCATGTATTGGATCTTTATCGTAAGATGGAATTTTTCGAGGTGGATCCTGACTCTGTAACGCTTGTGAGTGTGCTCTCCTCTTGTGCCCACCTTGGGGCTCATAGCATCGGCCGTGACATTGAATGTCGAATAGCCTGCGGTGGGTTTGGTTTCAATCCTTTTCTAACAAATGCCCTGATTAACATGTACGCTCGGTGTGGCAATTTGGCCCGGGCTCGTGCGCTCTTTGACGAGATGCCTCAGAAAAACATTGTCTCATGGACAGCTATCATAGTTGGGTATGGAATGCACGGCCATGGAGAGACTGCAGTGCTGCTGTTTGACAAGATGAGATGGAGTGGAATTCGACCAGACGGAGCAGCATTTGTTAGTGTGCTTTCTGCATGCAGCCATGCAGGGTTGACCGACAAGGGCTTGGAGTACTTCTCTGAAATGGAGAGGAATTACGGAATGCGCCCGGGTCTAGAACATTATGCATGCGTGGTGGATCTTCTTGGTCGGGCTGGTCGGCTCGAGGAAGCCTGGAAAAGCATTGCCTCAATGCCTGTGGAGCCTGATGGTGCAGTCTGGGGGGCCCTGTTGGGTGCATGTAAGATCTATGGCAATGTCAAGCTAGCAGAGTTGGCTTTTGAGCGGGTTGTTGAGCTCGAGCCCACCAATGTTGGTTACTATGTGTTGTTATCGAACATTTACTCTGATGCAGAGAACTTGGAGGGGGTAGCAAGGGTCCGAGTGATGATGAGAGAGCGAAAGCTAAGGAAGGAGCCTGGGTGTAGCTACGTTGAGCACAAAGAGAAGGTCCATCTTTTCTTGGTTGGCGATAGAAGACATCCTCAGGCCGGCGAGATATACAGGATGCTGGATGGATTGGAAGATTTAGTGAAGGAAATTGGTGGGTCTAAGAAGAATGACAGTGGGAAGAGGAGTGAGGAGATGATCATAGGGACAGGGGTGCACAGTGAGAAGCTGGCAATTGCATTTGGGCTCCTAAGTACCAGGGTAGGGACGGACATTGTGGTGATCAAGAACTTGAGGGTTTGTGGGGATTGTCACTTGTTTATAAAGTTGGTTAGCAAAATCGTGAATCGTGACATCATTGTTAGAGATGCGAGTCGTTTCCACCATTTTAAAGATGGGCTCTGTTCTTGCAATGACTACTGGTGAGGGTCACTAAGTTCAGTTAAAGGCAGTTGTTGGAAGTTTTGCTAAATTTAGTTACTGAAATTAATCCACCAAGCTAATTGTCAAAAAAAAAAAAACGATCCACCATGGTGGAAATGGGGATCATTGTGAACTAGGACTGATGCTGCATGGAGAGAGTACATGTTTATCAATTGGCGAGATTGTGGGCTGTGAGATCATCACAAGAGATGCAAGTCATTTCCACCGTCCTAAGGATGAAAATATGAAGCCAGTTCATAAAATTAAGGACCCGTTTTGCATAAGAGTGGAAGCAAAAAGTAACTTCAAAATTAAGTTGCTATGCAGAAGCAAAAGTATTTTTAAGTGAAACTCAGTTCTATTCCTTTGAGATTGGTCAACACATTTTTAAGCTTAAGGCGCGCTTGATTGCCAAGTGAGAAAATTGCATGTTCCTTGGGAACACACAACTGTCCCTTGTTAGATAAGCCATTTTAAATCTGGTTAATTTTCCCTACTAAGCCAGGAATTCATTTCCCATCCCGATAGATGAAAATTCATTTCCACCTGAAAATATGCCTTTTATTTTCACATTATTGAAATGTGTTCTCAGTTGCAATAGCCATTAAGGCATTTTTCAGATGTATTTTCTCTGGAAAATTTTCTGTGCAATCAAACATGCCCTTATGAGACACGAGTCCTGTAGATTTGAACCCCATCGCATCCCTTCATGACAGGCATTCCGTGGGGTAGGCGGAGTGCTCTAAAACCGTGAGCTACCTTGAGTTTATAGTCTTCTTCTGCTACTTATTCCTAAACAACCCTACAATATCAAATATAAATTAAGTAATTTAAGGATATTTTACTCATTTCATCCTTTTTCATTTTAACACCATTTGGGCGAGCAGCGTGACACGCCTCTGCAGTCTACAGTCGCCACTGGAAAATTAGTTGAAGTAGCAAGACCATTTGTACGTCTCCGCAAAGGGGGCGAAATGATAATAGAGTTAGATGTCGATTAGATGATTTTCAACAATGGGTTAATCTTAGCCATCCAATCAATTGACTATTTTTAGGATTTCTTTGTGAAGATATGTTTGATAACTTAGAAGCAGGTGACTGATCAAATGGTTAGGATCATCATAGAAGGGTAATTTTGGGTTATCAGCCAGCCTAAAGTTGATTATTGATTAGGGCACAAGTTATGGGCAATGACAGAAGAGATTGATTTATGGAGAGCTAAAAACTCCATATCAAGCTTGTGCAAATTACTGGTTAAGTGGTGTAACTCTTCGATGGGTTTGATGGTATAAGGGAAAAGATTTCATGATGGAGAGGAAGTCATACGTAGGTAAATTGATCAGACGGTCCTTGAATTCATGCGTGAAGGCGGATGAATAGCATGAAATTGAACCAGAATACTAGAAAAAAGAAGGGTGCGCATACTGGTGGAGATTAAAGCTGCAGTTGAATCTACAAAAAAAAAAAAAAAAAAAAAGAGAATTAAACCGTCTTACCCATGCAATTTATCAAGAACAGCTCCAATCTTCGTTGACCCCTAAATGAAACTTAGGCCATATTTGATTGCAGGGAAAATTTTCCCTTGAAAATACATCTGGGATATGCCTTGAATGGCTGATTGATTGTAACTGAGAACACATAATTTCAAGGGAATTTTTGACATACCCCCCCATGTTATCTTTAAAATTTGACATACCCCCCCCCCCCCCCCCCCCCCCCCCCCACAAATTTGAAAAAGCTGACATACCCCCTATGACTCGGTCCACTGTCATTTGACCAGTGTTGACCCGAGTTGACTACCAAATTTTTTATTTAAGGACGAAAGTGCCCTTGTCTTCAACTTTAGAACAAGGGTTTGGGTTTAGGCCAAAACCCAAACCCCAAATCAAACATGAAAAGAGGAGATTGAAAATAAAAATTAAAACCCATGTTGGTAAACTTGAGATCTTTTTTTTGATGAATTAAACAAATATTGAGAAGAAAAAACCCCCCAAGAAATAGATAAAACTCATGATGGAATATTTTAAAATTGAGAGAACCCATCTTTCTAAAATCAACATCTCAAAGGATTAAAATATAAATTGATTTGTCTCATTTTCCATTTATGTTAATTAAAATTTTATGCTGTGTTTTTTTTTTTTTTTTTTTTTTATATACCTTGGGTTTTAAATTATTGCCGGAGTGCTGGCCGGCTGACCATGAGACTCCGGTTGGTTGGTCGCCGGTGATGGGTGGCCAACCCATTGGAATCTCTTGGCTGGCCGTCCATCACAGCCGTTTGATTTGGGGATTGGGTTTTTGCCCAAACCATTGTTTCAAGGTTGAAGACAAGGGCATTTTTGTCTTTTAATAAAAAAATTGGTAGTCAACTCGGATCAACACTGGTCAAATGATAGTGGACCGAGTCATAAGGGGGTATGTCAGCTTTTTCAAATTGTGGGGGGTATGTCAAATTTTAGAGATAACATGAGAAAATAAAGGTGTATTTTCAGGTGGAAATGAATTCTCACCTATCTGGATGGGAAATGAATTCCGGGCTTAGTAGGAAAAATTATCCAGATTTAAATGGCTTGTTAGGAAAAATTATACAGGTTTATATTGGCTATCTAACAATGGACAGTTGTGCTTTCCTAAGGAAAATACAATTTTCCCACTTGGTAATCAAACACGGCCTTAAGCTTCATAAATTTAATGCGGTAAAAACAAGATTTTTGCTTCGACAGAAAATTTTACAATTTTGCACTTCTCACAAAAATGGAAAGATTTCTATCAAAGCTCTGAAATTTCTGGAATGAACCCTTGAACCCCAAAGCTTGAAGAGCTTTAAAAAGATTATTATTATGGCAGATGTGTACCCTCCTCCCTCCAACCTTATGAAAGGTCAAGGGTCCAAGTATCCCCCTTGTTAGGGTCGGTGTGTTCAGTGGGTATAGGGGTCGGGATAGGGGGACAGAGGTTGAAACCGACTTTGACACCTAAACAACGGAACCGTTGATCTTTTAAAATCGGACGGCCTTCGTTCTTTTTCTTTTCAACATGGCAGCCTAGCCGATTATAGCCATTTGAAGCCAACTGACTCGTCGTTCGAATCAACGAGGGACATAAATTAAATGAAGTGTCACGTCGCAATCTTCCATGGGCAAAGCTTTGAATTGTACTTTCTTGCATTGAACCTAACCTCTCCTCTAGCAACCACTGAACCTAGCCTCTCCTCTAGTCCTCTGCAACAGAGGATTTAGAGGGTGATTGCCACATTAGGACCAAGTGGGAACCAACATTCAGAGTCATTACAGAGAGGAGATGAGAAGGATAAAAACTGACTATAAATTTCTACAGGGACATGGTGCTCCTGGAAAATTACAGCAACATCAATTGCACAGGTTCTCATGATATTCAAGCTTATTTCCTGTACTCAGTTGAAAAAGAAACCAAGGGTACCTGTCTGGTGAATCCAAATGATGGTTTACAAACCGTTTACCGGTGTACTGGTACATGTAATGAACATGCAGCCAGATGACACCAACCATTCCATGGTTACCACCCAGGAGATCTCATAAACCAAAAATGACCTGATTAGATGTCCCAAGCATAACATGGCAAATACTTCATGAAAATATGATTAGTTGTGTCACAAGGGGGTTCGGGAACATCATTAGAAGGGTCACAACTCACAACCAAGAAAATCTCCCATACAGAAAATTCATCAAATCTCATGACTTTGTAGAGCAGATGGGAATGTGATTTTTGGCCCAAGAATCTCTTTGTGACGACTCATCGAGTCATGGTTCTCAACACTTCCGCAGCTGCACCATGGATGACTCTTTGATTATTCCTTTAGAAGACCAACATTGTCGTTAGGCATGCTACGAGTTTAAAAACCTTTAATTAACAGCAATCCAATTAATTTTAGAAAATTTCAAAAGTAATCAAGAAAATGAATCTTGCAGGACTTGCTAAGATCTTGAAGAGGTATGACTAGCGAACCGGGTGTTTGTTACGCCTATCATTCATTCAAAAGGTGTTGCGGCCGGCAACCTTTCTTTATAACCGATCTTGTTTCAAATCTTGTTAAGGAATGTGAGAGCACCATAAATGCTGTTTTCCCAACTGTGGAGGAGGAACAGAGAAGAGAAGAAACAGCAGAAAGTGAAACTACATCTGTAATCGGACAGGAGACATACAGAAGTTCTCCGGCTTCTAGTTGCAGAGTAGTCGAGAGGAAAACTCTGTCAAACGTTGTGACAAATGCTTCTGTCAAAACTCACAATACGAGCCACATGGCACACTCTTAATGGACGCTGACCGTATTGAAGTTATTTTCATGGGTTGATTGATTTTAACGGTAGGAATTTGAGCATTATTGAATGTTATTTGGGTGCAAAGATCCAAAGGTTGTAAATCCCTAAGGTTGATTTTTGGTTTTCAAGTCCACCGAGGGACTGGCCAAACATTCATAAGGTAAGCGTCCCCTAAGAGTGTGACACGTGGCCAAAATGTACTCGGGAGTAGAGGAGAGGTTCAGTAGTTGCCATGGAAGAGGATGAGACGTGATATGCACGAGAGTGATGTGCACGAGACGTGTTTGCCCATGGAAGACTACCACGTGTACACTTTATTTAATTTGTCCCTCGTCGATGGTTCAATCGGCTTCAAATGCTGATGCCGTCCGATTATTTTGAGAGATCGACGGTTCCATCGTTCAGGTGTCAAAGTCTGTTTCAAAATCTGTACCCCGATCCCGACAGATAGCCCACCTTGCCTTGCTAGCTGGTCCTGCAGTCCAAGGTGGGATGTCTATCTCAAAAGAAAAAATACTAAGGAGAGTAACCACATGAAATCTCTATTTTTTCACCTCATTGGTGAATGAAGAAGACTAATGCAACCAGTTAACAAGATTACAATCATTTATCGGTAAACACACACACACGCACACAAAAGATTAAGATCCACAGGCATCAGTGAAGATAAGGGTAATTGCTTGTTAAGAGAAAGTAATCTACAAGTACCACCAGATTCTGTACAAACACCAACTCTCTGTCAAGAGTCATATAAAACCATCTACATTATTCCTCATCAATACCTCCAAGGCAAGAGCTAAGGTTGTCTATTAGAACTTACAAGAAGGTGATAACCATGTCAGTCTTTATGGGTGTCTTCTTTGGGTTTCTGCCAATGAAAGAACAAGGGAAGTGATGAAAAATACAAAGAATTAAAAAACAAAAGGCATATGCAATAACAAAATAAAAATGTGTTAATCCAACCAAAAATAAATAAATATGTGTGTTTAGAAGAGAGTTCTCTTAGAATGTACAAATTTCTTCACTTTAAACAACATTTTAATTCAGGTTTCCAGTTTCCACCCCAGTAAAAGTTAGTATTTGGCAAAATACACGATCGAATGTGCCAACTGGGTTCTAATCTGATCAATGACAAATGGATAAATCAAGCTGTGACTCATTAGAGCTTCCACTCCATTATAATGGGATGTGCAGCACTAAGGCACCATTGTCAAAGAAATGAAAGATAAATTACATAATCCAAATGAAACAGACAGAGGCAATACATGCGCAAGTCATCCTACTGCCCATACTGCATCAGAGCTTGCGGTGGGACCTGAGGTTATTCTTCATAGGCCAAACAAGAAGGTTTGATGCGGATCTGAAATGGAGGGTGGGTGACCCAGGTTTGTATTTTTGTGGATATTCCTCAGGCTGATTTGATAGTAGCCTGCTGGCATTGCAAATACATACCCCAAAGTCCAAGCACAAATTCATCTCAAATCTAGAAATCTCTTAGTCCTCTTCTTTATATTGTGATAAATGAAAGATGAGATCCAATTTAAATGATCGCTTTATTAGACTTTTAAATCCTATACAACTCTGGAAGGATCTAACTTGAAATCCAAAACGACTCAGATGATACAACTCTATGTCATCTAATATTTTAATCCCCATGATCAAATAGAATTTCACAAATGCAGAAGAACTGAAGTGCGGATCTTCAAGCGAGTATGCTGTGTGGTAGTGTTTGAGCTTACTCCGTAGTGCTTAAAACGCACATATTTCGACTCATAGCACGGATTGGACCCCCACTAACCCACCAAAAATTTAAAATATACAGTAAAATTATGAACATGGCCAACTTGATTGAGGAGTGAGAGGGCTCTCAATTGCCTAAATTCGAGTGAATTGATCAGGTTGTCGTCGATTACAGTTGATTGAATTACCCGGATCACATCAGAAGAAAATAAGCTTCTGCCTCAGTGGATCGAAGTTGAACATCTACAGCTTGATCTTATTATGATGTTGAAATAGAGAAATTGTGATGGGGTTCGCAGTTCTTATAACATACTATCGGTTGCTTGATGTTTAGCTTATGAAACCAGACCCAGGGCCGCCGTCTCTACCATAAGGCCAATAACGCGGTTGCCTTAGGACCCAGGTGAGAGAAGGCCCCTGCCCACTAACCACATGGATGTTTAGCCCACCCCTTGTTGCATATACAGACCAAAAATTAACTTGATTGGTTATCTCTAGCCATAGATTTAGGACTTTTTAGGATTGATTCTAGTCATTGGATTCAAGCATGTTTTTGAGTGGTAAATCCAATGGTTAGAAATCATCAATCAAGCTGATTTTTAGTGTGTTTATCCACCAATAGGTGGGCTGAACATCCACGCAGACATTAGGCCCAAAAAATGATCTATGTAGGGCCGAGAGTCCTCTGCATGGGCAGCAACGGGACTACAGGAGTCCTCTGCATCTAAACTTTTTTTCCTTAGCTTTTGATTATCATGAATAGTTGTTAAATAACTTAAATAAGATTTTCTACTATATAGAGTTAAAAAAATTAATTAAAACCATATATATTAAATATAAAAAAGGCCTCATATGGAGTTTTCGCCTTAGGCCTCAACTTGCATCGAGACGGTCCTGAGCATACCATCCAAATCTATGGAGGCCATGTAGAGGCGATCTCCATGATCGATATTAGCTTGACCAGATGATCTGAACCCTCTGATAAACGGACTTTCCCGTAAACATTAAACGTAAATAACATTATTCTTGATTTTTTTTATATTTAAAACAGAACGAAGAGAGAAACTAACATTAACAACAGTAATAAGATCGGAATCTAAACCAAATAGCTCGAAATAAAGATAAAAGTATAAAACCCTAACAGATCCGTACCTTCTCAGATTTCTCCTTCTCTGCAGCTTCCTTTTCCTTCGCCGCCTTAAGCTTCAGTTTCTCCAGCCTCTCCCTCTCCCATTTCTTCAAAACAATCGCAAACAATGAAAACCAAACTTCAAGCGATCAACAAAGAAAATACACGAAATCAGTTGCAGAGGAGATCGAAATTGATGAACAGAGAAGCTAAGATTCAGAGAAATGTGGAGAAACCTGGATGTAGACATTCTCTTTTGCCCTTTCTTCCTCGCTCAAAACCCTACCTTTGTCGTCGCTGAAGTAACGAGGAGTCCTTCGAGTTCCTTCCATTAATCGAGTCAGAGAAATGCGTCTCACAACAGCTCTCATCGCCATTACTTTGCTGGTTTATACTGCCTTTCTTTTACTTCTTCTCAAGTCGCGCGATGACGCCTATGAAAACCCTAGAGTTTTATGGTGAGGGGAGTGGGTAAAAACAGGTTTACGAGCAAAAGCGGTTTTACAAAACCAGGTGAACTTTCGGGTGGGCTTCGCGTAAGGGCTCTGAGTAAACGTGGCAATGAACAAGGACGGAGTCGACGCATTGCTAAATGCGCACCAGGAATCCATTTCTGGTCACTGAAGTTGCTAGTGGCCCATCTCAGCTTGACAAGTACTCCCGTTTTAAAATTTTAAATTTTAAAATCTTTAAAAAAAAAAAATCAACGTATGTTAATAAGCTGCATAAGATACATGGAATCACAATAAATAGTATTTTATCACATTCTACCCTCATCATGATTGGGATAAGATCAAGATTGATTAGTACATTAAATTAAGATTAATCATTTTTTATGTTTGGATTATTATCATTATCTATACTAGGAGCCTCATCGATGTTGATGACGGACCACACTATGAGCCACGTGGCATACTCTTAGAGACCACTGACCATATGGATGTTTGGCCCACCCCTAGATGGACATACATACCAAAATTCAACCTGATTACTAATTTAAAGCCATTAGATTAGAGTCTTTTCCATGATTTATTTTTAACCGTGGATTTAGAGCATTATTTGAGTTATTCATATCCAAAGGTTACTAATCAGGCTGATATTTGGTATGTAGGTCCACCTAGGGATGGGTCAAACATCCATACAGTTAGTGGTCTCTAAGAGTGTGCCAGACTTTAAAGTAGTATTAGATAAAATCTATTAAGGTCAATGTAATCGATCATCTAGATTATTTAATAAATCTTATTTTCGTAGAGGGATACTTGTCAAGTGTACAGGTCATAGTAATTGAGATAAATCGATAGTGAGATGAGTCGGTAAGTGACCAAAAATTTCCAAGTTTCCAAAATTGGACTTACGAATAAATCTTTGATGACAATGTCTTCGATGATTGACGCTCACATACGGCCGTAGGAACCACGTGGCACATTCTTAAAGACCACTGACCATATGGATAATTGGCCCATCCTTAGGTGGACCTACAGACCAAAAATCATCTATATTGGTGATTTTTAACTGTTGGATTTTAAAAAAAAAAAATTATGGGTTGATTTTAACCGTGGGATTTGAGCGTCATTTGGGGACATTAGGGATCCATAGTGTTACCTCATTGCTCAAGTTTGTTGTCCCCAATTTGAAGACTCCCTCCCAAAATGCCACCCGGCACACTCTTCACCCGAAGTTTTTTTAGAAAAAAAAAAAAGTATTTATAAATGTGAGAAATGTATTTTAGGGTGACGTAACAGATTTTGGCTCTACTTAGTATGCCGTAAATGAATTCAATTACCGTGTATTAGCTTACGATGCATTAGTTTATGGTTGCTTGGTAACACGATTGGTGTAATTTAGAGGCGTTCCGTGTTCAGCATGTGGATATACTATTAACGCAAAATTTCATGTATCCATTCAATTGGTGTAATTTACTCATGGTTGGGAAGAATCAAGTTCTCATCCCCCCAGCTTGAAGGAGGTCTCACCTGAGAGGGTGGAGATGGAGCTCTACCGCAACCGCCAACAAACAACAATATTGAAGGAGAAACCTTGGAGGATGAAAGTAGACGAAAGAAAAAGGAGGCGTGATGAGAAGCAACACAAAAAATATGAAAAGCATGAGAAGCGACAATCTTGTAGTGATTCCGACGACAAGAAGATAAACAGAAGTGACAAGCAAAAGAGGAGGTAGGATTCCAATTGATCCATGTCCCTTCAATTCACATGAAGTTTGTGTATTATTCTTGCTCATTGGTTTTGTTTTTATTGCATTTTCTAATGTTTTATAAATTCTCGATGTCGCCGTGGAATGACACATTTAAATTTTCTTATGGTTTTAGTGGCGGAGCCAGGATCTTGTTCGAGGGGGGGGCAAAATCGAAAAATTGTTCAAGAGGGGGTAATATCATAAAAAAGGAAGTAAATTTTTTTTGAGAAATATTAGTCCACCCCATGAATTGTGAGGACACCCCGACCTGTTGAAAGCACCCCATGAATTGTGCTTCAATTTGCTTAATTACGAAAATGTCCTCCACAAGTTAGACAAGATCATCGCGTGCAACTTCATGCAAGCGTTCAGGGACCCACGTGACACTCTTAGAGGACTCAGATCATATGGATCTACGTACCAAAAGTCAGTCTGATTAGTGTTTTCTAGGCATTGGATTTGAGTTATTTTCACGGATTGATTTTAACCGAGGAAATTTGAGCATTATTGACCATTATTTGAGGTACAAAGATCCAAAGGTTTGAAATCACTAATTAGGTCGATTTTTGGTTTGTAGGTCCACCTAAGGATTGGAAAAACACCCATTTGGTGTCCTCTAAGAGTGCCATGTGACTTATATTGCGCATTGTCATCAAAGTTCTATTCTAAAAAATCACATCTATTATTTGTCAACATAATTGTCGGATGGATAACAAAAATAAATAAATAAATAAATAATTCAGATGAGTGTTTAGTTTGGGTGCCCTCACAATTGAATGGGTGTGAGTAGAATTTCTCTTTTTTTTTCTCTTAAAGACAGTTCAAAGTTGAGGGGGACAACTACCCCTGGCTCTGCTTTTGAGTCTAGAGGTACACTCGTTTCTTACATCTAGTTCTTACACCCGGTTAGAGATAATGTTGGACAATCCAACCGCACAATGAGTTTTTTATACTTCAGTTAGTCTCATTGCAAACAATAAGAACATTTTGACATTCCTAATCTCATAAAAAATTGACTTAAATTTTAAAAATCCAGGCCATCCAATTAAACCATTTTGGGTTAATTTTTTATATGGTTATCAACGTCTAAATGGACTGATTTTTTGTGAGAACTGGATGTAAGAAATTGGTGGAGCTCTAGACGGGCTAAAAAAAATACCCCTATTTTCAGCCATTGTTTGCGAGACGGTTAGGAAGATGGAGCATGAAAACTTTGGGTATGTGAAGTAGGAATTTTTTTTAAATGTATAATAGATTAGTGCGTGGGACCGTATAGGTTGAAGTCTCTAAAAGAGCAAGTGGTAGGCCAAAAAGGATATAGACTAAAGTAGTAAGAAAAGATTCCATGGCACTTGCATTAGTGGATGCCACCACTCTAGTTAGGATTGAATGGAGGAACAAGATTTGCGTAGTGGACCTAAAATAGTTAGGATAGAGTGGAAAGACTTAGAGATGAGAATGGGAATATATGATGGGTCCTTGTATTTTCAAAGTATTTGCATGAAAATCAAATGGACCGTACGATCATGACCGTCGATTAAGGGCTAAAATTCAAATGATTATCAAGTGGTTTATTGTATCTGATCGGGTTGGCCAATGGCACATCCAAAAGGTAGTCGTAGATGAGTTGGGGTGTCACTGGGTAGACATTCATACCAAAAATCAGCTTGTTTGGTGATTTTAGCCATTGATTTTAGTACTCAAAAAATGGTTGAATCCAATGGCTATAATCACGCCTTAAGAAGTACTAAAATCTAATGGTTGGAGATTACCAATTATGGTGACTTTTTAATGTGTATATCCCATCAAGGGGTGGGCTAAACCAAGGTTTAAAGGAGGCCATTTTAACGGTTAAACGGACTGGGGGCGTTACCGTTTAAACGGATTGAAACGGTCAGGGGCAAAAATGGAAAAAAAGGGAAAAAACGGAAAAGGTGGCGCTGAAATTCAAATTTTGAAATTTGAAAATTAAAAAAAAAAAAACGGAATTTAACGAATTTTAACGGCCGTTTTTTTAACAAATTTTTTTGAAATTAAAAGGCTGTTTAAACGATTTTAACGGCCATTAAAACAAAAAAATGGCTGTTTTTTTCAAAACCGATAAAACGGGTTTAAACGGAAACGGGCTTGGGGCGTTACCATTTAAATGACCGTTTTTAAAACCATGGGCTAAACATCCATGCCGTCAATGGGCCCAGATGGCAGCAGTGACTAACAAAAATAGTGCACCATCAAAGGGCCTCACCCCCATGAGAAGGTGGGGACTCCCAAGAGAAAATCTAGCCTGAGGTTCAATTTTTTTTGCGGAGCTGTAGGAAGCATAAAAATGCACACATGTCACTCTTACTGCCTACTAACAGATGAATGATTGGCTTTCCCCTTGATGGAACTACACACCAAAAATCAGCGCATTGTGATAGCCATTGGATTCGACCATACTTCATGGAGTGATTATTACTGATGGATTTGAGTACTTTTGTATGCACTCAGATTGAATGGTTAGAGATCCCCAATCAGGCTGATTTTTGGTGTGTAGGTCCATCAAGGGTAGGCCAATCATCCATTGGTCAGTGGGCCTGGAAATAGTATCACCTGGTGTGTTGCTATGTTTCCAACAGCGCCATGGGGAGCATTCATATTAGATTAAATTTTTTGTTAGGTGGATATTTCAGAGTGGGGCAGTCGTTAAAATCACACTCCACCTGCAATTTTTTCCCTCTAGTACCGTTTGGTAGAATCAACAATTTGATTGTTTGGAGATGGTTTATACATACTAGGGAGACACAATGCACCGCACCTTACACATGACAAACTCTTAGAGACCACTGACCGTATAGATGTTTGGCCCATTCTTAAATGGACCTACATACCAAAATTCAGTCTTATTAATAATTTCTATCCGTTGGATTAGAGTCTTTTTCATGATTTTATTTTTAACCATGGATTGTAGTAGTATTTTAGATATTCAGATTCAAAGGTTAGAGAACACTAATCAAACCGATTTTGATTAATTAGGTCAATCTAGGGATGGGCCATCATCACATATTTTTTAAGGACATATTTGAGACACCATGTCCGAGTTCAATAAATTCTTTTGTAGTTGAGTTGAACTGTTAAATGACTAGAACATCTAAATAAAGTAGAAATTTTCAAAAAATAAAAGAAACAATATTTAAAAATCTAAAGATTTTGAAGGATATATTAGAAATAAGGATTTTTTTTTAATGAGATATGAGTATTGATTGAGTTGCAGGCGATGTATGCCTTTTAACACTAAAAGACCAAAACATCCCTATCAAGTGAATAATTTAAAAAAAAACAAATGAAACAAAACATGAACATTATCGAAAGAAGAAGTTTTTTATTTTATTTTTGACAAGGTTAACTTGTGCTATGACACCAAAAAATATAAGAGTTCTTGCTAAGTGAATTAATTGAAGAAAAGAAAAGAAGCAAAAATAAGAATATAAAAATAGAGTTAGTAACACCGTGGTTTTAAAAACGACCGTTTAAACGGTAATGCCCCAAGCCCGTTACTGTAAAAATCGTTAAAACTCGGTTTGACGTTTTGAATTTAACGGCCGTTAAATCTATTAAATTCCAAATTTTTTCGTTTTTGAAAATTTCAATTTCTACTTTTGAATTTCAGCACCATTTTTCTCATTTTTTTTTCATTTTTGCCCCTGGACGTTTTAACGATTTTAACGGTAACACCCCCAGTCTGTTGTACCGTTAAAACCGCTGCCTTTAAACCTTGGTTTCTTTTTTTTTTTTTTTTTTAACCAGTATTCCCTTTTTCCTCATTGGCTTATAAGTAATCTTTCAGATATATTTTATTTATATTTTATTTCCTGAAGTCGCAATTATGGCATTGTGTGCAGAATAAAAACATGTCCGTGCATAATGGAGAGTCAAAAGTAACCTAACTCAAGTGAGCTCATCTGACCTGAGTTATGATGTCTTTTGTTGTGCACGTGGCATGTTTTTATTCGACCCACAATGCCACAGACTTCATTCAAAATTTGTCTCCAAAATTTGGTGAGTTTCGTATTGGAATTATGCCGAGTTGGCGCCATTAGATTTGCTTTCGTGCGGTCCCGCGTGGCGAATCTAGAAAAGTAGCGAATCCGAGAAAGAGTTAAAGGTGGGGTCATAAGCAGTGTTGGAGTAGATGTCAGGTCCACTAGAAGTGACCTCATGTCGTCCGATCCTAAATCAAGAACGGTTCATCAATATTTGAAACTTTAGCTTTTTTTATCCGACGGTGTATACTTATGCCGTACTTGAATTACGAAAATGTCATAATAGGCTGTGGTCCCAGCTGTTGTCTACCTTATCTCCATCCATTGGGTTGTAATTCTTCGAGATGCGTGTCGAATTTCAACCTTTGTTCCAGATACCTTGAATCTTAAGGATGTACGAGCACAATGAATTAAGGTCCACACTCCTTATCTGGAGTCTGATACAGCTCATATTTTATGTTCTTCCGGATGCCGAATACACGAGTGAAAAAGAAAAGAAAAGGGACAAAGCGGTTCGGACCGTTCGGTGGTCTAACCAAACCCGCTTTATTTCGAGAATTTAGAATCTCCGAACAGTCCTTTTTCCCAGCGTGTTAATGACTAAGATAATTACTATCTTACCCCTTCTCTAACTACCGATTACGTATATCAAGGTTTAAAGGGAGCCGTTATTTCCGTTAAAACGAAAAAAACGCTCAGGGGCAAAAACGGAAAATGACGAAAAAAATGGCGCTGAAATTCAAATTGTGAATTTTGAAATTTGAATATTCAAAATTTCAAAAATAAAAAATATATTTTTCACAATTTTTTTTCCAGAAAATAACTAAAAATAATGGCAATTATAACGAAAATAATGGCACTTATTTTTTGGGCTTTTTAACGGCACATAACATAACGGGGGAGGTCCGAATCTGATATAACGGCCGCTATTTTTGTTATAACAGCCGTTTTTTAAACCATGGTTCAAAGTATTGAGCTATATTGAAACATTTCGCCCATATCGTTTTGGTATTGCCCAACTTCACTACACGAACAATACTTCATTTTATGTGTAAATTTGCACAAACATTTTGGTATTATAAAGTTTTGTCTAAAATCGAACGATATTTTCGATACGTTGATACTCACAAATGATACCGTGTTATCATCGGAAGGTCAAAACTTTGATGATCATGGAGATTCTCATCAAACAAATCCCAAAGACTAGAGCATAAATTTAAAAGAACAGCCAGTGATTTGACTACACGGAACAGTATTGTCTTAGTAAGGATGCTAAAAATTTCCATTATGGGCCCACAATCAAGCAAAAAACCAATTTCGCCACGAAAAATCAAATTGGATGTTCAGTTCTAAAATTTTGAGGACCATCGTACACAAATCAAGGTTAATTGGTTATTCTAACTACCTCTAAAAATCTAGAGCGAAGCAGGGTCAATTCGGAGTTTCCTTGTACTTTAAAGGGTAATTTGGGAACACAACTAATTATTTAATTTCAGAAGAGACGTATAGTTGGGTTACTTGGGTAGGAGGAAAGAAAGCAGTAGCCTTATTCTACTTCTTCACTCTTTCCGTCCTCAATCAATTGGGGACGAGAGAGCTCTGGAAAAGAAAAAAAAAAAAAACTTTTTTTGATTTTTTTTGTTTTTTCTCCCCCTCACGTACCGATTCTAAAAACCCTAATTTAAAACCCTGACCACACCAATCCTCGATTCAATCGCGATTGTTTTTTACGCAAATCGATCTTCACATCCTCGTTCGAAAGCTTTGATCTTCCATTTCCTTTGTTTCGCCATTTCTCGCGCTTGAAAATGGTGTCTGCAAATCGGGAAATGGTGGTTTACTGCTTCGACACGCTTGTTGCTCATTACAACAGCGAACAGACGCCTCCGCCGGCTTTCGACGAGGGGCAACAGTAAGCTTTGCGTTCTCTTGATTCGATTTCTTTTTTCCCGATTCCAGGAATGTATCGTGGTCATCTGCTTTCTTCATTTGATGCATCTATTTTTTTTTTTTTCTGTAAATTCATCTGTTTTGGCGTTTGATGCTTCAATTTCATGTTTGTTGGCTTAAGTTTGTTGAAATAATCCGTGCTTTTGAGTGTTCTACGCGATCATAAATTTTATCTTATTATTTTGGTTTATATGCATCTGGGGTTGACTAACCTTTTTAATTTTTGGGTTCTTTTCCAATTTTCTTTAAATGGGAGCTATGCGTTCTTACCTGTTGCAAATAGTTTTAATGTCAGTAATTTTGTTCTTTGCACTGTTATTATTTTTGTTCATGAGTTTTTATTTTTTTCTAGCTACAATACAGGTTGTCCTTTTTACTATGTCATTGATTTTATTGTAATTAACAGCATATGCCTGCCAAAAAATGGATTTAAAAGCATACTTTTTCCCTAAGAAAAAGTACTTCTACGGAAGTCCACTTATGCTACAATTATTCATGCTTAATGATTTTAGTTCTGTGATACATCACATTGAGCTATCATTGTCATTGATTTCATTGGCGTATATTTTGTGGATTTTGTAAATAGCTTTGAGGTTTTAGCTTGCAGCATTAATTCAAGTTAGTGTTCTTTTTCCCCTGTGCGAGCTGATGTGGTTGCCTTCCCATTAGCTCCTTTTTCTTTTGTTTGAGCTTCTTTGTATCTTTTATTGGGGCCTAGATTGAGACAAGCTAAAGGATGATTTTTGGTGGGGATTATCCTCACAAAAAATCAGCCCATTCTGAAACCTATAACCCTTTCAAATGCGCTCTTAAAGTTAATGGTGAAGTGGATGGTCCAAAAGTTTTGAACTTGCAATCCATTTTTCATAGGGCTAGAAATGTTGAAATGAACTGATTTTGGCAAGGATGACCTTCATGGTGAGGAGATTATTTTCACCGAAAAATCAGACCTTGACTCTTCTCTCTGTGAACCCCACATAGGCTTGTCAAAATAACCTTACCTTTATCTGACCCAAACAGTTCTCTGATTTCAGCCCATTGTTCGTAACCTGGAAGAAAGCGGTGAATGGTGGGGAGCCTCGTTTGCGTGGATGCATTGGAACTCTAGAAGCTCGTGCCTTGATCAATGGGTTCAAGGACTATGCTTTAACAAGGTATTTTATAATTGAAGTCATTGCCTTTGTGCATGTTCAGCTGCAGTCACCAAAGTCTCTCTCTCTCTCTGTCTCCTTCAGTCTCTTTTTGTTTTAAACGGTAAAATATAATTTGAATACCTTCTCATTCTGTTAGTGGACATGATGCATATTGTAGAAGGGTGATCCTGGTGGTAAAAAATGATTGTGTTATTTGTTACATTTATGCCATCATTATGTTAGAAATGAGATGCTAGACTTCAAGACCGATATTTAGCTCAATGAACTTATAATTTGCTTAGTAGGTCTCATACGAAAACATGTGATTGCAGATTAAGCATCTGTTGACTTTAAGTCTCACTAACTGCATAAGACATGGAAGTTTATCTGTGATGCCATCCTCAAATTCATCAGATAGTCTCACATGCCGATGCTCTCATAATAATAGTTTAGGCTTGGTCAAATTTAGTATGTTTCGCGGAATGTTCACTAGCATGTTATGGACACTGGTGGATATTACTTGCAAGCTCAGTTCTAATGGAGTGCTGGGGGTTACTACCCTTGGTGTTTTTCCTACTTGTTGTTTTTGCTAACTTTCCTCTGGTGCATGCTATATTATTGGTTAATCAGTGGCTCCTCTAGTAAGTAGTAGCATGCTGCTTCTTGGTGTACTGAAATTTAGACATTTGTCTCTGGATGATAGCAACTTTCATGGTCTTGGTTTTTCTGATGCTAACCGTGCGGCACTTACCCTACAAGTAAGCCAACACGCCACACACAAGCCACAAAAAAAGAGCATAATTCTACACAATTGAAGCACAAGGAAGTGGTACTTAAAGCAAATAATAGCTTTATCGATGAGCTGCCAGTGAGTACACTCACAATAGCTTGGGTCCCTTGAACCACTTCACGACTCTCCACGTTACCTAAAAGAGTACATGGTGTTGATTAGCACCACCCCTTTCACGACCTTGCACATGGCCTAGACCTCTACCCCGGGTTCGGTGCTCTCATCATTTCTCCTAGGCGGGTTCTGATTGAGAGAAGTCTCCAAGGCATCTAGACGGGCACTGAACTCTTCGCGATGCTCACCTATGGTGGCCTCAATGTTATCTAGACGGGTCTCCAGACGGCCTATTTGGGCCCCGAAGTCGCTCATAATGATGGTTAGCTGGGATAACTCTGTATTTGGTGCAGGGGGATTCATGGCTGAGGGATTTACTTTGAACTGGTATTCACGACCGCTACGGGTGGCCATACACTAACCACAATGCAATGATGAAGTCCTCCACTATATGCGACACAATGAAATTCCCTAAGCCTAACCTACGTCTCTGATACCAAAATTGATGCAGGACCCATGAATGCAGTTAATGCGCAGTACTGAGATATCAAGGCACTACCTACCACAAGCAACATCAAATAGAAATTAACTACCAATAACGTGTAGTCAAAGAAGACCGCATGAATAATTATGTAAGGGGGTCAAACGCAAGATTCCGAACGACATACCCTTACAGAATTATCCGCGAGGACCTAATGGGTATTTTAGACGTCTGCAAACGTAAGATCAATTGATACGAATCAAGGCATAAAATCTCGACCCAATCAAGGATTTAAAAGAAACTCCACGGCTCAAGTCAGTGTGCGACGATGCGGCATGTACGCAAAATCAAAATTTCAATTCCGGGCAGGTACACATTTAATACCCAAGCAAAATTATAACCAGCAGCCAATTAATTTCAAATGGGGCAAGCAACTAGTGGGTAATGACTGAAGGGTTTTAATGAAATGGCAGCAAGGTGCTTGTGGGCTGGTGATAGTGGGGATAGGTGTATGGGGGAGGATACGGGTTAGTAGTAGGTGATATGGTGGAAAGGAGGTGACGGCAGCAAGTATAGGTGTTTGGGGATATTAAACCTCAAGGGTTAGGGGCTGGCAGTGATAGATTGAAGTAGGTGGGAGGTACCAACAACAACTAATGGGTTGTGGGAGAGTGGAAATCTCGCTATAGTGTTGCCGATCAGCAAGATGGGTATTTGGGTGGATATTGAAGGTGATTGGCTGAAGTTTAGGGATGAAAGGGTGAGGGCAGCAAGGAATATAACCGTTGTGTGTGATTGTTGGGTACCTACATGCCTCTAGAAGGTGATGGTGAATAGGAGAGGTAATGGAGGCCCGCCGGTATGAACCAGTGAGCAAGTTGATGACGTCAAAGTCCAAGAGAAGACCAATATGGGGGATCGGTTGGATGGGCAGGTGATGGGGGGCAGCAAGAGAGATTAATATACAACAAGGATAGGATGAGAAAAATATTTGGAAGTCACACGCCTCGATCATTGGCCTCGTACCAAACCCATGAAGGTGGAAAACTCCAAAACGTAGGTACCCATGGCTCCCACTTTTGCAATTTTTTTTCTCTTAATAATTATGCATTAACTCAAAACAGATGTTCTCACAAATATTTAAACCAAGAGGCTAAACCCTACTTCTAATCTTTGCCCTTGGATCAAAGCAAGGGTAGAGATTAGTTAAACAAAAATAAAATAAAAAGTATCCTTTGGCCCAAATTTATAAATATCATAAATTAAGCAAATGTTCCCTAACAAAATTGGACCCGGACCCAAGTAGTTGGGCCTAGGCTCGAGATGCTCTTGTATGCAAGGCCAAGTAGCCTCAACCAGTCTTAATTGTAGCAAAACCTCCCACGCGCACATCTTCCTGGTGTCGGGTCTTCTCTGATGTGTCCCATGCGTGCGTGGGTCTTCAAAAGCACCCGTGACCAACCCACAATGCAACGTGGGCCTTGTTCTTCCGCCCCCGCCTGTAATAGACCATGTAAGACGGCATGATGGCTGCATCAAAGTGTCAACTGAAGCTGCAATGGATAGATGTTGGGGAAAGAGATCATGGTCGTTGGGTTCAGAGACAATCACCTTTTAATAGACGTAACTTTTAAGTTAGACATCCGGCTAAGAAGCCGTTTAATACGTTGGAAAGCTTTATCCAAGATCTACATTAACTATTTCATGAGTTTTGTGAAAATTCTGATTAGCTTTTAAGGTTTATTTTCTTATAAATAATTGTTAATAGATCATTGTAAAGGACTTTTGATTATGGAATGAAATTTACCTTCAGGTTTTTTTTGGTTGCTTTTTGAACATTTAGGATTGCTTGGATTAGCACCCTAAAGGAGTTTTTTAGGGTTTTGTTTCGAGAAAATCTTAGCAATGTGTTGATTCTAACTTCGCTTGCGTTACTTGGTATCAAAGTAATTTTTGTTCCTTGGAACTTCGGGTTTGTCAACACAAGGTATGCCGTCAAGAAGGGAAAACAATCACGATCTCACGAATTGGGTGGAACAATTAGAAGAACAGGCGGAGAAAATCAGCAGATCATTGGAACAAGTTATAAGAGTGTTGTCTCAACCTTTGCAACTTTTGGAATGGCACCCGGAGGATCAATGTGACACTGGAAATCCATCGAGTAATAGTGAATATGACTTATCTAGCATGGACATTTCACTCGAACCCGTCCAGTCCATTGTGATGATGAACGTCGATCTCAGAATCGTGATCAAGGTGATTATCTGAAGGAGAAGGAATCCATCATTATAATAAATTGGGAATCACCACCAATCTTTGATGAATATCCAAACGTAGAGGGTTCCATTGTTATTGCAAGCCAAGTTCTTGATTCATTGTTTTTAATAACTACAAAGCGATCAATGAATTGCTTGATATGGAGATTGAAAAAGATAAATCTAATTTTTTAACAATAGAATCAAAAGAAATAGCGTATGAGACTATATTTACTCAACTAATATATTCAAGAGAGATGGATGATTTGGAAAAGTGCATACCAATATCTTCGTCGACTTAAGTTGATCTATTTTTATTGAACTTTCTAGAAAATTCTCCAATGATAAAATATATGATCAACTTCGAGATTGAAAGGAGTTGTCAAAGAAGAAGTCGAAGAAAAATACCGAGGAAGCATTGTGGACCCATTTAAGGATGGCACTAAATCAAACTGGAGGAAAAGTTCTTCTCCAACCGGGGGAGAACGATGCAATCTAGAGAAATAGGCCTTCCAAATTAAGTAGCAGTAATTCTTTGCAAGGAGTTGTCAAAGAATAAGTTGAAGAAAAAATGCAGAGGAAGCATTGTGGACCCATTTAAAGATGACACTAAATCGAACTACAGGACGAGTTCTTCTCTAATCAGGGGAGAATGATGCTTTCTAGAGAAATAGGCCTTCCAAATCAAGTAGCAGGAATTCAAAGATTAACTGTCAACTGAAGCTGTAACGGATAGATGCTGGGAAAAGACTTAGCTGACACAATTTGGGTTGTACGGTGGGTTAGTTGCCCACTTCCTATCTTGGTTTCCCGCACGGGGCAAGCTACAGATTGAAGTTTACATTAGACTTGGTCATTGAAAGATTTGAAAGAAGATTGGATTTGTAGAAGGGTACTTGTTTAAGGGTTGATAAAATCACTCTCATTAGAAATATCCTCTTTAGCCTTCCTAAATAAAATCTCTCCTTGTTCTCTTTGCATGTATTGTTTTAAGATTGGAAAATGGTTAGAGATCTTCTTTGGAATGGTTTGGGGGGCGGTTATAAAATCGACCATGTTGATTGGAAAGTGGTTTGCGTCGCTAAAGAAGGGGTGGTCTCAGCATTCGTTGTTTCAAGGATATGATCTCAACTTTATCGGGAAAATGGTTGTGGAGGTTTGAGGAGGAACCTGATGGAGGAGGATCATTGAGAGCAAGTTCAATAGCTGTAACAATGGATGGGATTGTAATTTGGTCTCCTCTTCCTATGAGGTGGGGGTGTGGAAGGGCAATTCCAAGATTTATGAATCATTCGAGGCAGGCATTTGCTTCAAGGTTGACGAGGTAATAAAGTGAGGTTCTGGGAAGATATATGGAGAGAGGACTCTGGTTTTTGCTCTTCTTTCCCATCGTTCTTTGCTATGTTAGATCTCAAAGGGGCTCTCATCATGGATTGTATCACTAGGGAGGCAGATTGACGTTTCTAGAACCTAGGTCTCACAAGGAACATTAACGAGTGGGAAGTAGATAACCTTACTACTTTTCTTGGTTGCTATGGAGTGAGCATATTTCTTGGTCTAAGGATGACTTGAGATTCTAGAGGTGGAAGTTGGAAGGTGTTTTCTCGGTCTGATCATTCTATTCTGCAATCTCTATTTGCACGGCTCCCACTTTTCTGGTTCGTCTCACGTGGGGGACACTCCCACTAAGGTAGCTTTTTTTAATTTGGACGACAATGCTTGATAAGTTACCGATAATAGACCACCTGATTAGTAGGGAATTTTTTATCCCTAATATGTGCTTTATGTGCAAACAGAGTTGTGAGCCTGTCGTTCATCTTCTCATCCATTGTCGGTTCTCTTGAGCCTTTTGGCAGTTGTTGGACTGTACCAGAGTCTGTGCTTCACCTCAAACAAGGGTGGCCTTCAGATCCCTTTTGCTCGTGTGGCAGATACCTATGGAGGTAGCTTCTGTTTTCGATTTGCTGGGCTATGTGGATAGAACAAAACAGGCATATATTTGAATAACAAGAAGTCCTTTGAAGTTATCTTATCTATTAAAGCCCATCTCTTTCATTGGTCGGTGGGGTGTAGTGAGTTTAGAGGTTCGTTTCAAAGATTTTGTTTTCAAATGGGAAACGATTGTGATGGAGTAGGCCTTGGTCTTTTTGTCGGTGGTCTTTTTGTTCTTTTCATGAGGACACTTTCTTTTTGTATGTAAATTTCCTCTTCTTGTATAGTGGGGTTTTCTCCTTTCCTTTTTCCTATGTACAATACTTGTCAAAAAAAAGGGGCATATCTATACATGTGCATGTGGCATGTGCAGGGTGTGCGCCCACTGTCTAAGGATCTCGTCTGTGAGATGTCCTAGGCCAAGAATTGAACTGATTGGACAATGTCAAGCATCTACACATTGGATTTTTCTTGATCATTTATCATGTATTTTGGCTGTTCAAGAAACTGCTATAGTTTTGATGGTTGGGTTCACATCGGATCAACATTTGGCCTAGGAGATCTCATAGTTGAGACTCATCAAATGGTGGGTCAACCCAATGCATATGCAACAAGTGTACAGTTATGCTGTGGGTAGCCGATGATTACCTTAGATATCCTTCATCTGAAAATTGGCACTGCTGAGGATAATGACTTGACTGTTCTAGAAGTCTTCTTCCACTAGATTTAACTAATTCTTTCCAGCAAGATACGGCTCAAAAACCCTTATCGTGCAGGAGCGCTCACATTTTTTGGCTTCCTTCACCCACCGTGTTTTCACCAAAGGCAACTGATTCATCCCACTGCTTCCCTTTATGGAAGGAAGGACCATCAGTCACCAACCCCTTGCCGGAAGGGCATGTTTCCGCAATGGTGGATGATGTCCTCAAAAGCTACCATTTGCGGTTTCAAAAGGAGCATCTTCAAGATTTTTATGAAGAAGATCACCTGCAACGCGGTGAATCGGCCCCGTCCGGATGAGAGAGAAACAGTGTAATCAACAGCTAGGGAACTGACCACCCTTTAGTGGTGATGGACATGGGAAGATGCTGAAAGGCAGATTCTGTTTAGGTAGTGGATCCTTCCCCATCCCAAGGGCTTTGTCTTGCACTAGGATATATGATACTTTTTACATGAGCATCATCCTTTTTTTGTTTGCCTTTGGAGGCAAGCAGGTTTGTGGTAGGTGAAGACAGATTTTGAGCCCAGGATTGTGGTTCAAGACTCACAAACTTTACCAAATTAGCAAGCCGACACCTTCTTGGTGTTTGCCTCCAGGTAAGCCTGTTTTTAATGAGATGGGTTTGAACCAAAGATTTGTCATTAAACAATAGAGGCCCTTACCAACTTAGATAAGTAGGTATCATCCCTGCTAAGTCATTTCCTCTTGTTTGTTGGCATTGCTTTTATTGAACATCTTGTCATGAATTGGATTATACCTGCTCTGCCTGGCCTTTGTAGTTGTTTATCCAGTATTTGCTTGTCTCTGAAACAACTTTTGGGTTGTCTTATATATCATCTCATGCAGCGCTCTGAGGGACCGCCGGTTCCCCCCCATACAGCCTAAAGAATTGCCATATTTGGAATGTACAGTTTCCATTCTGACGGATTATGAAACTGCTCTCCACTATCTTGATTGGGAGGTTTGCCTCTTCTTTACTTGATCACTTCTTACTTCTTACTTTTGAGGAACACTCTAGTCAGGAGGTCTGCAAATCTGACTTAACTATGCTCTACAAGTTACCTACTGCATAATGGGCTCCACCAACCAGATCACCTAGGCCAAAAGTTGAGTCAATTGGATGGTCCTATCAATGCATTGCATTCTTTTGGATGGTCAGAAGAAAATATGGCCAATGTCCCCAAAAGATACCCGTCTGATATTTTGGAACTTAGGATCAAACAATTGGGTCAGCATCCTGCTTAGGAGATTGTGGGACAAACATGATGGTGGGATCTGATCCCTCTGCACATGCACCATCTGTATGGCACGGATAGGTCCGGGCGGAGTTCAGACATGTGGATGTCCTCACCTCTGTGTATATCTGATGATTCTGGAAGAATGGGATTGAGATTGTTAAAAAGTTTTGCTGGAAACAAAGTTGCATGGTTTTGATTTAACTTTGGGGACTTTGTTTAAGTAGTGTTAGTTAATCTCATGCTAATCAGTTCCTATAATATACCTTTTAGCTGTTTGATTTTCCCATGCCTGAAAAAAGATGTTTGGGTGTTGCAGGTCGGAAAGCATGGTATAATTATTGAGTTTACTGATCCTGATTATAATACGAGGCGAAGTGCAACATACTTGCCTGAGATTGCGGCACATGAAGGTTTATTATTTTATTACTTGTTCTTCTTATCTAAACCTTCTTTGCTTTCCATCAACCATAATTGAGTAGTAGTGTGGACTAATTAGCAGGACTACGGAACAGAAGGGAAAGGAAATTTTAACTGCCTTCTCCCTAAAATTAGCAGCATTAGAAAAAGCTCTTTGAAAATGTTAAGTTTTTATTAGTATGAAGCAGAATATATTACCTTAATTAATTTTTACTGTGTTTTGCATTGCCTTACATAATCTGAAAATTCATGGAAAAAATCAATGGAAAGGGATCGTAAATATTATTAGAGACCGTTGATTTCATATTCTCCTTGCATAGATTTTGGAAGTACCAACAAAGAAAGTTTTGGTAATGGGAAGAAATGTTTTTTCTCAAGTTGAACAGAGTGAAACCTGAAATTTGGGGGTCTTTATTCTGGTTGAAGTAAGTTCATATAAAGTGTTCTTTACCTTTTTGTGTGTGGGATTTTCGGTTTCAGGTTGGACAAAAATTGAGACAATTGACTCACTGATGCGCAAAGCTGGTTACAACGGCACAATCACTGAGTCGCTCCGGAAGCGAATCCGCCTGACTCGTTACCAGAGCACAATCTACACCATGCACTACAGCGACTATGCCTCCTACATTAAGAGAACTAGAGGCGAGGCCCCTGCTGTTGTTGATGCCAAGCCTAACAATCATTGATTGTTCCAAACGGCTTTCATTAAAGACACAAAGCTGGTTTGGTTTGAAAGACTTAATTTAAGAGCAGTCGGTCTGGGAAAGGATTTGGTTGTGTGTTCCAGCCCTCTTGCTTAATTATCGTTGGATTCTGTCTCTACATTATTCTTCAAATTCATTTGATTTGAAGAGAAAAAAAAATAGAAGAAGTGTTTAAAGTACAGTTAACAGTGATAAGTAATATATTCAGACCCTTGCAGCTTCACCGACGAAGCTGTATTTGTGTGTAAATCTGATAATCACGCAAATTGATCATCTCAGTTGCACTTCTTTCCTGATCTTCTGGGGTGCGAACTAAGACTGGGGCCACCTATGTGGTATGATGTAGGGTGATGAACTCCAGGTCCATCAAAATATCAGCGTGCCGGTGAACCTGAAGCCCTTTGATTGATCCATGTTAATGTTAGGGGTGATTGATTCAACAACACGGTGAAGCACGGAATCCCATCATACAGACTTCAGGGCAAGAGAACCTGCCTCTTTAATTTGGGTAGTTCTACTGGCACCCACCGCTTTAGGCTGGGCACTCTCTCTCTCTCTCTCTCGTTTCTTCTTGTTTTGGACAAAAAAGCCCTCCCTCCCGTTTGTGCACTTTAGCCTTCTTCAACGGCCAACACCACCATCACCTGTACCGTCTATCCTCACCTCCACCTTCCCCCTCTCTCTCTCTCTCTTTACCCCACTACCGCCAACCGAAACACAGGACCTGGTTCTGCAAACCCCCGCAACCACCTCCTTTGTCCTCCTCTCTCTTTCTTCTCCACCGCACAAACATTACCTCCACCCCTGCCGCCTCTCTGTTTCTACGTTTTGTTGGGGTGGTGATGGTGTTTGCTAATGGAGAAGACAAAGTGGGTGCCCCAAAAGGAGGGGGTTTCTTGTCGAAAAAAAAAAGAAAGAGGAGAGAGAGTACTCTAATAATGGAAGAGTAACTTGAGTTTTCCTTGCTGTCGTGGGATTATCCCTTCAAATAACTTCACCAAACACCAAAATTACCCTCTCTAAGTTGAGATCCACTCCTATTGTAGTGTCTTTTGGCGTTGCTGAACGAAGGAGCATTTCCTATTAAATTCCAAAAATATCCATTTTTGTTGAACATCTGAATTGTCCCATTTTTGTGTCCTCGTCTTGAGTTGAGGTAGTCTGATCTGATGTCTTCCTCCGATATGATGTGTCACATCTCAAATTGGATAGAAGTATATACGGATCCAAAATGGTGTGCCACGTGTTATATTGGTTTATATATATATACGAGGGTCCCAACATTCATGGTGATAGGTGGCCCAAAAAGATGTACCATGTGTCATTTTGGAGGTAAAGCATTTTTCAAAGCCACTTGCCACGTTTTCACTGACACGTATCGACGATGGTACAATTATATTGTCCGGGATAACTTTCGCAAATCTGCCTACGGTCAACAGAACAGCCTAAAAATTAGGGTGTAAGCAACTATGGCGAAGAAAATGACAAGGCTGCCAATCGCTTGGCAAATATTTTGACATGCGAATATTAAGCGTACAGTTAAGTGGCAATATATTCTCTCGGAAGTTATTTGCTGACATATCAAACGCGGCCTAAGAGTAAAAAAAAGGAGTAAAACTTCTGTCACAATGGGATCAAACACAGCCAATGAGTTCTCGGCATGTACACCTAAAAAGCAAAAGCACATGGGTACGTTGCAAAAGCACTTGTGTACGTGCCGAGAACTCATTGGCTTGTGATTGTGTGATTTACAATTTCGTGTGATAGAAGTTTTACCCGAAAAAAAGTGGTCTAGAGCTGTGAAGGCATGAAAACGTGCCACGTGGTACACTCTTTCGGGCCCACAGTTGAAGAGCTCAAGAAGCCCTAATGGTTATAGGAAAACCACATTCAACTGATGCAAGAAAGACATCACACACACTATTGTATTACGTGAAACTGATGAGAGAGAAAATGGTTTACGTGAGCCCGTTCTTTGTTGCAGGTAGGTAGGTTTCTCGGACAGCCTTTTCTAAACCGTCAAAGGGTATTATTCGTAATTAAAGACTGAATTTTGGATATTTATATGATGTTAAATTAAAAATACAATTAATACGAGTTGAAAACTTCTAATTCCACTTGCACGTTCTTAAAAACTGATCCGACTCTCTGAATCTCTCCGCCACTTCACTCTTCCCCCCCACGAGGAAGGCTTGCAAACGAAGCAAAAATAAATAAATTTTAGGGTTTCAGGTTCCAGCTTCTCTCTCGATCTTCTTTCGTTCACCTTCAGTTCAAATTGTTGAATTAGGGTTTCTTTGATTAACGAGTTATTTGTTTTTGGTTTTTTTTGTAAATTTCATTTTTCTTTTGAAGGAATCATTGTTTGCATACCAAGATCTAGGTTTTGATTCGAATTGGATCGATTACTTCTCTTTTTTCTTTCCAACTACTATGTACTGTAAATTCTATTTGTTCAATCTCGGAAATTTATGTATTGTGTCTCTTTGATCTCATTCATCGTGTTTTTTGAAATTTTACTAATTAGGGTTTTGCTTCTTGGGCGTGAGATTGCAGCACTTTACTGTTTCTATTTGGTGGTTATTTGAGAATTAATAATAGTGAAATTTCTATACGAGTGCGGGCAATGCGTGCCTTGTCTAAATTAACACATTGCATCTCCGTCTGGCATGTACCAATCTGTCTCATTTCTGCATCTTGTTCTCTAATTTATTTGGGGGCGATTGCCGTGTAGTTATTTGTTGCGTGATTTCTTCTTTTACAAGCTATTTTGTAACTGTGGCTTACTTCAAGGGGAGCCAAGACCTCCTGAGATACAATTTGTAGAATAGTTTTCTTGATATCTTCTCATTAACATCCAACCTTCTTAAATACAATAACTCGGAATGAAATACAAACCCATAACTGACTCCACCCACGTTCACACAACTAAACAACTGCTACAACTTCTCTAACTGACATGGATTATCCCATGTTTCTCATAACTACATAACTAAATAACTGCCACAACTTCTCTACTGACATGGACTCACTAAATACTAACACGTTGCACAACCAACTAGGACACGTTCATGTAACAAGTCTAGGAACGTATCACTCCCCCTCCCTTCTGAGAACTTGGTCCTCCAGGTGAGCATCTGGAAACCGGGAAAGGACTAAGGAGATCCTGATATCGCTCCCAAGTGGCATTAGCTTCATCGATACCTTGCCATTTGATCAAAACCTCGGTGACAGCCCCATCTCACGACGAACCATTCGACGATCCAAGATCTTTTCCGGTGGTGGTTGAAAGACATCTGCATCATTGACTGGAGGCAAAGCTATTTGTGTTGTAACACGAGCTCTAACCTTTGGTTTGAGACAAGAGACATGGAAAACCGGATGAACTCGTGATCCTTCTGGAAGATCGAGCTTGTACGCAACTGAGCCGATGCGTTGAATAACCTTATATGGACCAAAGTATCTTGGTGATAATTTCAGAACCCTTCGCATTGCAACAGAGTGTTGCCGGTATGGTTGCAGTCACAAATAGACCAAGTCGCCAATATTAAATTCACGATCAATGCGGTGTCGGTCCGCTTGTCGCTTCATCCTTTCTTGAGCACCCGATAAATTTTCTTTAAGAATGGCGAGGATTTGATCCCGCCCTTTCAACTAGTCCTCAACAGCTTGAACACGGGTTGTGCCGAGTACATACGAGAGGAATCTTGGTGGCATTGTACCATACACTGCCTCATAGGGGGTCATTCCAATGGAAGCATGTGTAGTCGTGTTGTACCACCATTCGGCCAATGGTAGCCACTTGGCCCACTCTTTAGGACGTCCCCCTACAAAACATCGCAAATAGTTTTCTAGACAACGGTTAACCACTTCGGACTGGCCGTCAGATTGAGGGTGATAAGAAGTGGTTAAATTTAACTGCGTGCCTTGCAATTTAAATAACTCCTTCCAGAATAGGCTTGTAAATGTTGGATCTCGATCGCTGATAATGGTTGATGGCATGCCATGTAATTTAAAGATGTGATCAAGAAAAAGCCGAGCAACTGAAGTGGCAGTATATGGGTGACATAGGGAGGTGAAATGCGCATACTTTGACAGCCGATCTACTACCACCAATATCACATCATGTCCATTGGATTTAGGCAACCCATCTATGAAATCCATGGTGATGTCTGTCCAAATTGTAGTTGGAATTGGTATAAGCTGTAACAAGCCGGCCGGTGACACATTCGCAGCCTTATTCCACTGACATGTATCACATTCTCGGATATAATTCCTTACAAATGATCTCATGCCATTCCAAAAAAAATTTGACTTGACCCGTCTCCATATTTTATGAAAACCCGAAAGACCTACAATAGGGGAATCATGTAATTGTTGGAGTATTTTAGATCGCGAAGGGGAGTTGGAGCTTAGATAAAGGCGGCCCTTGTAAAATAGTAACCCACTATGACATGTGTATCTAGTAAGATCCAGTTCACGCTTGGCATATGCGCGCATTTTGTCTTGTAATTCATGGTCGGTCGAATATTCTGATCGGATCACATCCAAACATGAAGGAACTAATCTCAATCCTTCATTATGTTCCTTTTTAGATAAAGCATCAGCCACCTTGTTTTCCCGACCGCTTTTGTACTCCACAATATAGTCATACCCCATCAACTTAGTCAGCCATCGTTGTTGTGCCGGAGTGGAAATCTTTTGCTCTAACAGATATTTTAAACTTTGATGGTCAGTCAAAATTTTGAATCTACAATTCAAAAGATAGGGTCTCAATTTCAACACTGCTAAGACCAATGCTAGAAGTTCCTTTTCATAGGTGGATAATGATAAATTCTTCCCTTTAAGTGCTTGGCTGAAGTAGGCGATCGGACGACCTTCTTGTATGATCACAGCACCAACTCCATTTCCTGATGCATCACACTCTAAAGAGAATGATTTGGAAAAATTAGGTAAGGCCAAAATCGGTGGTTTGATCATCAACATCTTGAGATTTTCAAAGGCGGCTTTTGGTTCAGTGGTCCATTGGAAGGAGTTCTTTTTCAGCATGCTAGTAAGTGGTGTTGCCACCTTGCCATAATCTTTGATGAATTTCCTATAGTAACCGGTCAATCCCAAAAATCCCCTAAGAGATTTGATATCTTTGGGAAGTGGCCAATTTATCATACAAGAAATCTTGGGCGATTCAGCTGCAACCCCATGTTTGGAAATTAGATGACCGAGATACTCGATCTCCTCAACACCGAACCGACATTTCGACTTTTTGGCAAATAATTTATGAAGCCTCAATGTCTCTAAAATAATGCGTAAATGTGTAATATGATCATGCCAAGATCTATTGTAGACTAAGATATCATCAAAGAATACCACGATAAATTTACGCAAGTGAGGTTTAAATACCTCGTTCATCAATCCTTGAAATGTAGAAGGTGCATTGGATAAGCCGAATGGCATCACAAGGAATTCATAGTGGCCCTCGTGTGTATGAAACGTGGTCTTTGGAATATGCTCATGACATACTCTGATTTGATGATATCCTAAGCATAGATCAAGCTTTGAAAATATTGTAGCCCCGTGCAACTCGTCCAACAACTCATCAATAACAGGAATAGAAAATTTGTCTTTAATCGTCACTTGATTAAGAGCACGATAATCAACACACATCCTCCACCCCCCGTCGTTCTTGCGAACCAATAAGACCGGAGAAGAAAATGGACTTTGACTTGGCCTCACGATCCCTGCTTGTAGCATTTCAAGTACGATCTGCTCTATTTCACTTTTTTGATAATAAGGATAGCGATAAGGTCGTACATTAACTGGAGGTGTACCATCAAGGAGTGGAATCTTGTGGTCATGAGCCCGATGTGGTGGTGGTCCCTTGGGTTCTTCAAATACATCAACAAACTCGTCTAATATTTCACTAACTTTGGACTTGAATCTGTCACTGATGGACAGCCAACAATGTTATATAGCTGTAACAGCACTCCACGCTCATTTTTTTTTCAACGTCTTGTTAGGATTGTTCCCTCCCACAACAGAAATCTCCTTTGATGATTCTCCTTTAATACAATAAGTATTTTCACCTAATGAAAACTTCATCTACAAATTTGAGAAATCCCATAAAATAGGATCTAGCGTCCTTAACCAATGTGCCCCAAGAACCGCATCACACCCTCCTAGAGGAAGAGTATAAAAATCTTTGATGACATTCATTCCTTGCATAGAAATTGTGACATTCAAACACCTTCCTTCACTAGTTAATTTTTCTCCATTAGCCACCATAACATCAAGTTTACCACCTTCTTATACCAATATGCGAGCCTTTTTTGCCACTACAGTATCCAAGAAATTATGGGTGCTGCCAGAATCAATCAAAATCACTAAGGATTGATGATTCAAGATGCCAAATACACGCATTGTTTGTGGAGCAGATGCGCCTGAGATAGCATGGAGCGATATTTCTGGTGGAGGAATCGCCTCAGGTATCGACACGCCCTCAGAAGTTTCAACTTCTAGGTCCAGTGTGTCTTCTTCTTGTCCCGGCCAAGAGCCCTTCATCAAAAATAACTTTTGCGTCTTGCACTTACGCCCCGGGGAGAATTTCTCATCGCAGTTATAGCACAAACCACGATCACGCCTCTCCTTCATTTGTGATGGAGTAAGTCGTGTAATAGTTGGGCTAGATGGTTTGGAGGCTGTCGTGTTAGAACCACCTTGATTTTTGGAATTGAAAATTCATTGTCGAGCACCGATCTTCTCCTCCTGTAAATGAGAAAGTCCAATAGCAGCCGATAAAGAATGGGGCCTAAACATTTGCACGTTTAGCCGAATTTCCTCCTTAAGCCCACCCACAAAACAACTTGTCATAAATGCTTCATTAAGCCCTTCAGTTCGATTGGCTAAAGACTCATAGTGAGTCTGATAATCTTGAAGTGTTGAAGTTTGGCGTAACTTAGCCAAGGTTGCTGTAGGATCCTCAAATTCGGTGGGTCCGAATCTGATTTCCAAGGCTTGCGTGAATTCTCGCCATCCTGTCAAGGCTGTAGATCTTTCCATCCACCGATACCATTGAAGTACATTACCTTCTAAATGGAAGGAAGCAACCACAAGCCGCTGGTCAAAGGGAGTTTGGTGGTAAGCGAAGAATTGTTCCGCTCGATAAATCCATCATGTTGGGTCAGTACCATCAAATCGAGGAAAATCCAAACGAATAGCCCGAGTTTGTATAGTAGTATTCCCTCTAGTATGCTGGGAACCCTCCGGTAAGTGGACAGAATATTCGGCTTAGTGTTCTCCCTTATCACGATTAACTTCACGAGAGATCTGGTCATACTTCACGTCCATGGCTATAATCTTATGACTGAGATCATTAAGGAATTGGTTTTGGCGTGTAGCTGTCTCTTGCAAGTTGGATAGCAATTGCCCTTGCTGGATGGAAGCTTCATTCAAGTGAGAAACTACCTCATCCAACCTGGATAATCTCGTGCCTTCAGCCATTCCAGAACCGTCTGGCTCTGATACCAAAGTTGTTGCGTGATTTCTTCTTTTACGAGCTATTTTGTAACTGTGACTTACTTCAAGGGAAGCCAAGACCTCCTGAGATACAATTTGTAGAATAGTTTTCTTGTTATCTTCTCATTAACATCCAACCTTCTTAAATACAATAACTCGGAATGAAATACAAACCCATAACTAACTCCACCCACGTTTCACACAACTAAACAACTGCTACAACTTCTCTAACTGACATGGAGTATCCCATGTTTCTCATAACTACATAACTAAATAACTGCCATAACTTCTCTACTGACATGGACTCACTAAATACTAACACGTTGTACAACCAACAAGGACACGTTCATGTAAAGAGTCTAGGAACATATTATTTCCACTGCATCAGAATCTAGTTTTTATGCTTATAGCAACCAGATTTATGGGCATTTATGTTTGAATGCTATATATAGCTTTGATCGATAAATGCCTTTAGATATATCGCATACCTGTTCAAATGTGGTGTTGCAAGCAGAGGCTATAATGGTTACTGAGTTCTCGTGAAATCTTGCATTGTCTTAAATTTGAATTTGAACTCATTAAATCTAGAATTTTATTGTTTCTGTAGATTTGTGGTGTACTAAGGAACAGGTTGACCATTATCACATTTGAAGTGATCTGAATCATGAGTCAGAAAGGCTTAATATATAGTTTTGTTGCAAAGGGCACTGTTGTGCTTGCAGAACACACATCCTTTTCTGGCAACTTCAGTACCATCGCAGTTCAATGCTTACAGAAGCTGCCATCAAATAGCAACAAGTACACTTATGCATGCGATGGTTGTACATTCAACTTCCTCATCGACAATGGATTTGGTATGGGTACTTGGTGCTTCCCACTCATTGGTGATTTTTATTTTGTTTTCTTGCCACTTTCATGTTTAATTAGATATGTTATTTGGCCCTGCAGTTTTTCTTGTTGTTGCTGATGAATCGGTTGGGAGGAGTGTTCCTTTCGTGTTTCTTGAGCGTGTGAAGGGTGATTTTATGCAGCGATATGGGGCAAGTATTGGTAGCGATGGCTCACACCCCCTTTTGGAAGAAGATGATGATGATGATTTATTTGAGGACAGATTTAGTATTGCATACAATCTTGATAGGGAATTTGGGTGTGTATAACATTCTACATAGGGAATGATTTTTTTGCCAATGTGTTCAGAGATTGTGATGTACTCTTTGTTGAAACAGACCAAGGCTTAAGGAGCACATGCAATATTGCATGGACCATCCGGAAGAGATCAGTAAGCTATCCAAACTAAAAGCGCAAATAACAGAGGTCAAAGGGATAATGATGGACAATATCGAGAAGGTATGCATTTCTTTCCTTGGGTTTTGGTCTCCTCATTTGAGTGAGGAAGATACATATTGTTGGTACACATGCTTTGATCAAGAAGAGGTAATTTGTAAATCTGGCCTGTAATGTATGCAATAGGAAATCTGTCTTTATTAGGGAAATTGTAAATTACTTCCACCATTTATAGTTTAGCTCGTAATTTCAGCTTGGAAGGTAATGTTTTGCTCGGTTATTGCTCGTACATGTTTGTGTTGATTCCATGTGTGAAACACTTTGTGGTTAGGCGTTTAAAACTAGTATTCATGTTTCCAAGTATTTACAAGAAAACCCAATCCTTGTGATGGTAAGAGCGTTTATTTAGCAGGTTAATAATGCTATTGGCTATATGTATTCAAGATAGATGTCCAATTGCTTAGATATTTTCTAATTCAATCAGTAACTCATCATCATCTATGCCTTGTCCCAACTATTTGGGGTTGGAAACATTTTTCGTTTCACTATTTAATTGTATGTAGAGCTATATCTTTTGTCAAGGCATGTGTCTTCATATCGTTTCTTACCAACTCAATCCACGTCATTTTTCACCCCTCCTCTCACTAGAGCTTTAACCTGCACCAAAACACTCATTCTCACTGTTGTCATCATTGGTCTTTGTTATACATGTTCAAACCATCTCAATAGACTTTTATATTATTCCATATTGGGGTTATTTTTAGATTTCTCCGGATGTGTGCATTTTTTATTTTGTCTTTCCTAGTTTTTCCACTCATCCGTCTCAATTGCTAAATTCATTTAATGAACATGTTTTTTAGTTGCGCGACATTCAGCTCTATAAGCATAACTGGTCTTATTGTTGTCTTATAAAAATTTCCCTTCAGTTTGATTAGTATGCGTTGCTCACATAACATTCCAGAAGCACATCTCCAATTTAGTGAACAACATTAATTCTGTGGATATCTTCTCTAATCTCTCTTTTTGGAAAATTGAACCTAGATAGCAAAAAATAGTTGCGTTGGAGTATATTGCTTGTGTCCTCACCAGTGTTGCACTACATATATTCTACTTTAATCCTGCTCATCTTTAAATCCTTAGTTTTAAGTTATTCTTTCATAGCTGTAATTTTGCTATCTAGGTTCAAAGGACCTCTTTCTTGAATATGAACAATCGATATCTATACTAGTGCAAAAAGGTACATATTAAGGCCAATCTGATGTAAACCACTAAACTAGTAACTCACTTGAATATGAGCGGTTACAAGACGCTTTTTGAAGGGTATTAGCATGATTTGAGACACTTTGACACGGGTTTGAAGGAAAAAGAATGTACGAAATTATACCTATGGTTTACATGTGAACCACTTGCTGGGGGTAACATCAGTTATTTCATGTGTCTTACCAAGGAGATCTTCTAGGTTGAAAATCTGTCTGGTCAGTGAGTTATATATAAACTTTTGTCCGTACCATTTGCAATCTTTTGTCTGACCAAAAAATTGGGATAGATCATAGATGGGATGGTTAGGATCATCCAATTGGATTGATTTTTGGCCTAGGAGGTCTCATGGGGATGGAACCCATCATATGGTCAGTTACCATCCATATGAAAGTGTTCCACATGTATTTCAATCCTAACTCAAGTAGGGCTAAAGCTAAAGCATGAAAACTTTTGAAACTTGAGGCAAAGGTTATATAACCAATTCACTTATCTCAGGTTCATCATGTTTCATAAACCCTGACACATTCATCATGTTTCATAAACCCTGACACAGGTTCACTTTCACCATCTCAAGAAACATAACTAATACCTGATGAAGATGTTTACTTTGTATTCCACCAAGAAAAACCCCAAGCTTGTATCTTTTGATTTCTTGCCAAGTTGTAACACTACCAATCGGCAATTGTTAACTAATCTAATAAAATCCAGAATTTTTTTTTATAGGTTCTGGATCGTGGGGAGAGAATCGAACTTCTGGTGGATAAAACAGAGAATCTTCAGTTCCAGGTTTTGTATAGCTCTTACAATACTTGTGAGTTTCAATAAGGATATTGGAAAAGCTTCTAATTAAGGAATGGTCTCTGTGTGTGTTTCTGGGTTATCTGTCTCAGGCGGATAGCTTCCAGAGGCAGGGCAGGCAACTGCGGCGGAAGATGTGGCTGCAGAACCTCAAATTGAAGCTGATGGTTGGAGGGGCACTGCTTGCCCTCATCATCATCCTGTGGCTGATGGTCTGCAGAGGATTCAAATGTTGATGTGGGAAGCAAGAGAGTAGTAGCACTTTTTTCTGTAAAAAGTAACCCTTTCTGTACATGGAGAATTGTGCTGATAAATATATAGAAGGATCCTGCTGCCACTAGTTGAATTGCTGAAATTATGCTGCTTCTACATCTTTTGCACAAAGTGAGAAAAAATGGAAGTGCTGGTAAATATCTGACGTTATTAACGATAATTCGGGCTCTTGTGTAAAGATATGTAACCCAGTGGCCCACCGGCAGCTATACGTTGTTGCACTTTGAATTTAATTGGTTATATATTAAATGTTGATGTGGGTTTGATTTGGTTTTCTCTCTTTTTCTCCTTTCAAAGAATGTGAAAAGGTTGGATGAATGCAAATGTAAAAGGGGTCGAGGTTGAGGAGAATAGGGAACTAAGGTACATGATCCTAATGGCCACAACTCTTGTATTTTATGTGGTCAATCAACTCATCAATCTGGACCATGCAGTCAGTGGGGCGTCTCTCTGACGGGGTGTAACTTTGAAATCAGATGGACCAGAGGATCTTAATCTTTAAGTTATACACGGCTTATACCTGGATGGCCGGAAAAACTGAGGTAAATGTGCAGTTAGTCTGGTTGTATTTATATATATAGTACGGGTTAGGACGTTGGACTCGGTACCTCAATTATAAGACCTATTTCTTTTGGTTATAACATGCCAAGCTTA
Organism: Euptelea pleiosperma; assembly: GCA_035048495.1. Lineage (NCBI taxonomy): Eukaryota > Viridiplantae > Streptophyta > Magnoliopsida > Ranunculales > Eupteleaceae > Euptelea > Euptelea pleiosperma. Next base: position 33,267,909 of record CM068544.1, on the reverse strand, counting down.
CCGCAAAAATGTTTCCTGAAGCTACATTCCAAAAATCAGTCACTAGTGTGGGGTGTCCCTTTTTGGGCGCACCACTTCAGATGCCACATGTAAAGAAAACCTGCCACTCCTGGGGAGAGTTTAGAAAATCAGTCCTCGATCCGGGAACTTGGTTGTTCGGTGTAATTACGTTTCCCCCAGTCATTTTTGATGGGGTGGCGTTATTCGCACACACCTTTTTTTGAGCGACACCCACCTCTTGGTGTGGAAGGGTGTGTGCAAATAAGTTAAAAAAAAAAATCAGCGAGAGAGAAGAAGAGGAGGAAGACTGCCTCCAAGTACATCTCTCTCTCTCTCATTAAATAAAAAGTAAAAAATTCGTCCAGTATCGGTAACATAAGGTGGACATGGCTTTGGCTATGTCAGCTACCTACCGATATGGCAAAAGCCATGTTCACCCTGTGTTATCGATATTGGGTGGAATTTTTTTTTTTAAAGAGAAAGAAAGGAAGAAGAAGAAGAGGAGGACCACCACCTGGTGGTGGTCCTCCTCTTCTTCTTCTCTTTCGGTGGTGCCAATTTTTTATTTTTTGATAACTTATTTGCACACACCAAGAGGCGGGTGTCACTCAAAAAAAGGTGTGCAAATAACGCCACGCTTTCGAACTTTAGTTCTAAAAATCGGCTTGCCTAGTCAACGACAATGCTTTCTTCAATAAATGACACGTGTAGAAGTCGCACTTGGACCCTTTTCTAGTCCAATTTGAGAGTCTGTGCAACACTTAACGGCCCGGGTGTCCGAGTCTAGCGTACTTCGGTGAAGCTCATTTCACAGCCCATATTTTCTCGAGTAAACACAGCGCTCTCACAGATGCATCTGTCACAATGCAAAACACAGGCCATGTGGCACACTCTTAGTAGACGCTGACCGTATGGATGTTTGGCCAGTCCCTCAGGTGGACCTATAAACCAAAATTCAGCCTGATTAGTGATTTACAACCTTTGGATCTTTGCACCCAAATAACGCTCAATAATGCTCGAATTCTTAGTGTTAAAATCAACCCATGAAAATAACTTCAATTGAATCGCTTATAAATCACTAATCAGGCTAATTTTTGGTTTAAAGGTCTACGAGGGACTGGCCAAACATCCATACGGTCAGCGTCCAATAAAAACGTGCCACGTGGCTTTTGTTTTGCATTGTTACAGATGCATCTGTTCAGATAGAAGTTTTACTCTAGTATCCCCGTATTCCTTCCAGTATGTACGAGTCTCTAAGAGGAGAGCGACTGAGATTCTATTTTTTTCTTGGGTCGTGATGTAACAAGGTATACCTGAGATCTTTTCATTTGGGGAAGCGGCATTTTTGGTAGTCACCACTGCCATCTGGGCCCACTGACCGCATGGATGTTTAGCCCACCCTTTAATAGACATTCATACAAAAAATCAGCTTGTTTAATGATTTTCAACCGTTGGTTTTAGTACTCAAAAGATGGTTGTATTCAACGGCTATAAGAACACCTTAAATGGTGCTAAAAAGTGTTAAAATCTAATGGTTATAGATTACCAATCAAGGTGATTTTTGGCATGTATATCCACCAATGGGTGAGATAAACATCCAAGCGGTCAGTGGGCCCAGATGGCAGCGTTGACTACCAAAAATGCCGCTTCCGCAAATGAACAGTTTCAGGCATACCTTGTTACATCTTTTTCCTTTTTTCTTTTTTCTTTCTTTGTGGGAATAGAGTACTGTGTCGTGTATGTGAGAGAGGGAGAGAGGGTTAGGACATTGGGGGAGAAGAGAATGGAGGGAAAAAGAGTAGTGATGGTCTCAGCTCTGCAATTCGCTTGCTCCAACGACGTCTCCTCTAATGTCGACAAAGCTCAAAGCTCTTTCTCTCTCCTTCTTCTTCTCGACCAATTGCCCCTCTTCTATGCAAGTGGGTTAGAGCTGCTCATGGGAAGAGCTCAAACAGCATCCTGATTCAGGTATATATTTAAAATGGTAAAAATTAGGCTGTGTATTATTTTAGTTTATGGTTTCTCAGTAGATTTTTGTTCTGGTAGATGGGATTGTTAGGAACCAATCAGGTCATTTTTTGGCCCCAGGTGCTCTACTTAAGCTAATAATAGACAGAATTCCCTTGTTGATCAATGCTGTTTGCTAAAGTTTTCTTATAAGTTGGTCAATTTTACTTGCCCCTTCTCGTCTTCTGTGCTCTCTATACTTGTTGATCAATGCTTGTAGACACAAGTTCGTCGAATCTCCTCGCATTTTTTGTCTGGATGACACCTTGAAAAGTCTTTCAGGACATGTACCATTTATGTGCTCATCGATCCGTGAACCATCCAGTTGTTAGGCCACTTTTCAGATGGAATATAGCTCTTAAGTTGCTGTTATAAGACAAATCCTAACTTTATTCTTAAGAGCTAAAACATCAGATCCTAAATACTAGGTCAATGATTAGGTGTATCTGATTGATGCAACTTTTGGGCTTATGTCCGAATGAGTTATGGCATATTATCAAATTATAAGATGAATAAAATTATGTGGTGAATCCGCTTTTTTCTCATGAATATGAAGTCGCTTATCAAATAAAAAGAAGAAAGCAGCAAATCACAATGTTCAAGGTTCGAGTTCGGGAATTCATTGCAACCAGTCAACTAGAAAGGAAATTTCACATACAACACTGTCACATCGTCCTAAACTCAATATTGCATGAAATTGACCACACCTTTTATGTAGAATTCCCATGGTGCTGCGTCCTGTAGACAGTTCATATGAAAAATACCCCCTAAAGCACCAAATCCAGTGCTGTTAAAAAAAAGTGAGAATGAAACTGGCATGATTTCAAGAAGTGTCCAACAGCTGAGTTGGTCAGGCTGTGGGGGTTTGTACCCACAGTCCTGGGATCGAGTCTTTGGGAGGTAATTTTCAAAGACCTGGGTTCGGTCCCGTTCTTACCTTTAGGGGTTAGGGGTTAGGGGGGAATAATAAATGTTTTACCTATCACAAAAAAAAAAAACACTGGCATGATTTTAATCAAAAGAAAGAGGTAAGGATAGAGATCTCCAAGTTTAAACAATATGAGCCCTGACTTAATTTATTATATAACTGCCCTGGGTAGGCTAAGAAGAATGTTTTCAATATTAGTTAACTATGCATCTTGATATTGCTTCCACTTCATTCTTACCTCTTGTTGAGTGTCTTCAGGAACTATTTGAAGGATATTATTTTTGTCAAGCACAGAGGGTGGATTGTTTCTAACGAGCGACGCGTTATAAAAGGCATGCTACCATTCTAAGGTTAAAAGGATCAAACTGCAGAAGTAGGCCTTGACCCTTCTTCCATAGAGGAAATATAAGGTACCAGTTGAGTAGCTATAAAGACCATTTACCGACCTCATAATGTTACATGTCACATACATGCAAGGAGCTCAAAGCCATTTGAAAAAGGTCCCACCTAGGATATCACCTGGGGTGAGAGTTGTCCCGATTGGATTTTCTTAGCCATCCAATTTGTCAACCTTTTTTGGACTGTCTGCCATTTTTCCCTGGTGTTAAAAAAATGCAGTAAAGTCATAAAAGAATCAGTTGATTAGGATCATATGTGGTCTAGCTTCTGCACGAGTGCATGTCTGCCTTTGCGTGGCTGGCTTACTGTCCTTGTGTTCTACTCAGCTGGTTCTTCAGATTATCATTGCTAGATTTATTTTTTTGGATAAATAAAAAAGTTAAATTTATTAATGAAGAAGGGAGAAAACCGCAATATACAGCACTATACAATGTGCAAACCTAATAAGAAACTAATCAGCCCACAAAGGGGAGTATACGAAATCAGCCGCCAAAGTTAGCACCTTGGATAATGGACACTCAAGGACAAAAACAAAAAGAAATTTCACAACATTAGCTCACAACTATTAACCCCATACATGTTTTAATCCAGCGGAATCTTATTACACAAGTGTGTGGGCACATTGTGTAGGATGCAGAAACTTGCAAAAGAGTTAGGGCTGGTGATACCAGTAAGCTTCATTGAAGAAGCAAAAAATTCCCATTACAATTCAATAGCCATAATTGATGCTGATGGGACAGATAGGAAGACTCATATCCCTGATGGACCAGGCAAGTATGTCACTGGGCGATTATCCTCTTTCTTGGATCTTCTATTTCTATGTGTGTTTGATTACACCAAAATAGCTCTCTCTTCAGGCTACCAAGAAAAGTTCTACTTCAATCCAGGTGGCACAGGCATCAAGGTGGGCGTTCCTGTTATCTCAACCAGAATGTGATCCTTCTATTGTAAGACTTGATTTAGTTGGTGATTTGTATTATGCCATCAAACTTGTACAAATCCTGATGTTGTGGAAAACAGGTCTTTGAAACTAAGTTCGCCAAAACTGGAGTTGGTAAGTAAGAAGTTGATTTCAGGAGGAATAACACTGATGGAGTTCACAATCTGATACAGAGGAAATCCAAGTACCAATTGGTAGACTCTAAGGATGGTCTACCTATTGCATACCTATGTATGTGGTGCATATCCTGGGAGGGTGGTTGTGCTGTCCCACTCCCACCTCCCTCCATACATATCTACCAGTATGCGGTTTTAGGACCATCCTTGGGATCTGCCCACTAGTACCTTAGATTTTCTCTTCAAAATGTATTATGTTTGGTCCTTCTGCTGCAAAGGAGATGATGGAGAAACCTAAAGCTTTTACTGCACCTCTAGGGGTAGCTATTTGCTGGGATCAGTGGTTTCCAGAGGCCGCACGAGCTATGGTTCTTCAAGTCGCAGAGATATTGTTTTACCCCACTGCTATTGGTTGTGAACAACAAGATGAAGGACTTGATTCCTGTGATCATTGAAAGCCAGTGATGCAAGGGCAATTGTGGTAAGTTGTTTCCATCAGTAACTGCAGGCTATGCTTTCAAATTAGTCTAATGTTTCTTAGGTTGATTTATGCTGCAACCTCTTGAAATTGACCGCAGACCAAGAGTGAGAAGAATTTGATAATCTTAACCATTTAATTAGTCACATTATTCTTGATGGTCATTAAGGAGTTGTGCTGGTTTTTATTGACCATCTGAATGAATGCAATTGCTTGTATGGTTAAGATCATTTGGTCTTCCAATTTCTAGTCTATGACCAATCCAAGAGTTTGCCCATCAATGGATGGTCCTGAATCCTGATCCTCCTATTCAATGCAGGTGGTGGAAGTGTGAAATATCTATAATATGGTGGTGCATAATGAAATTCTGACTTTTGAAGGGAACTGATATATATGTGACCATTCGGGCACCTCTTGTAGCATCAACCACGTCGGAAGGGAGATAATTAAGACAGAACATGGAAACAGTGAGATCACATTTTATGGCAGCTCATTTATAGCTGGTAATTCTTTCTGTGGGCGTACATAGAACTAAATATATGTACAATCATATGTGATGCTTTCGCATTTAATATTGACAGTATGCTGAACGGGGCTCACTGGAGAAATTGTGGCAACTGCCAATGATAAGGAAAAAGACATTTTAGTAGTTGAATTCGATCTGGATAAGATCAAGTCCAAGAGAGAGAGTTGGGGAGTCTTCCGGGATCGACGTCCAGACCTATACAAAGTGCTTCCGACATTAGATGGCAGCAATCCTTCACTGTGATTTCAATGCACCAGACCCATTAGTTCCATGTTGTAGAGGTAATCAACAGAGATCTTTTAGGTGCTTATTTTTATAGAACATTTTTATCAAAAGAGAAAAAAAGAGGAATAATTCAGATATTCTATGATAAGGTTCACTCCATGTCTTCTTTTTGTGTAATTTTGGAACTTATCTTTTTCTTTTCCTTTTTCTGAATAAACTTTGTTCTAGTAGAATGTCAGATGGTTTTTTTTGTTGTCCACCAAACTTCATTAAATGGTCTTCCAGTTTGGATTTCTTTGTAGGGGTCATCATAATAGTACTAAGGAACAGGACAACCCAAAGTTGTCTTAATAAACTGAAAATACAATCTATGAGTTGTAAAATCATATTGTGACCGCACTTGGAAGTGGACCCACCTTTCACTGGGTTCCATCTAGGAGATGACCTACACCATTATTGCCCCAATCAGAAGATTATCTATCCAACATTTTGGACAATCAGAAGTTATACCAAGCAGTCTAGATAAAAATCAGCAAGTCAGATGGTTATGCTCGATGAAATTTTTTCTGTAGGAGATCTTCTGGGAGGCATCCATCAGATTGTGGGTCCCTCTTCTACCATCATGTGCGCACTATACATGACTAAGCTGCTTATAGGTTAGAGTCTCGTAAGATGGAAGCATTTGATCGCCTTCAAGGAAACTGCAATCACAAGGATGCAAAGGAAGACTATGAAGTCTTTTCATTTCAAACTTGCTCTTCTATATAGCCTGCCAATCAACACCAGGTGAGATGGCAAAGCTGTTGAGTGCAACTGTAGAAATTATATGTTCTATTGTCTTGAGAGGTAGTTATGTTTTTTCTTTGTTTCTTACTTTGTTTGTCTTTTTTTCTATTTGTAAGGGCATTATTGTCCATTCTGGTTCTAATGTTTCTAATATAACTTGAGTGGGCTCTCATACGATGAGAACTAACTCACTTTTCCCCTTATTTCTCCTTCTCATTCTCCTTCATCTTCTCCTTCTCTTTTCTTCACCTCTTCTTGCTCCCACTCACCTCCATCTCCATCTTCCAACTTGGTATCAGAGCAAGACATCACCGGCGACCTATGTTACCCAAACACGGCAAGGATACGGGGCTGATATGGTGTGGATACGGTATTTACACTTAAAATGTGAGTATCCAATGCGGATACAACACGGATACGGCACCCATTTTGAAGTATCCGGGTATCATAGCCAACGACCTTCTCGTGCAGTTTTGAGAGTCACACCAGCACCTCCATCCACCTTGGCCGTACAGCTAGGGTTGGGATCCGTACGGCCAATTGCAACCTGATGGGATTCTAAATCTTGGAGCTTTTAAGGCTTGGTTTTAGGGCACGTTTGGCTCGGGTATGATGGCAATCAAATGAGTTATCGTGGCTCTAGGTCTGATCTCATGAAAAATTTCCTGGAAAGGTATGTTTCACAATCAACTGGGTGTTGTGGTTCGTAGCCTTGTAGCCGGTCTCCCTTTTGGTTGATGTTTGGACCCTTTCTTTGAAGGGGATTTGTTTTTCTGGTTGTATGTTATATGGGTAAGCCTCAGAGGTGCTGCGAAGTTTGTTTTCTCCCTTGTATTACTGCGAAGTCTGAGCATGGCATCATTCACCAAACCTCTTATGTTGGCACTCCACAACAAAATGGGGTGGCTAAGAGGAAGTATCACCATCTTCTTGAAATCGCGAGAGCCCTTATGTTTGATATGAACATTCCAAAAACCTTTTGGTCCGATGATGTCCTTACTACCTCCTTATTAATCTCATCCCCTCTCGCATTCTTGGTTTTAAATCTCCTATTGAGGTTCTCTCTCCTCAAACTCCTCTATTCCCTCTTCCTCCGCGGGTTTTTTGGTGTATCTGCTATGTTCATCTTTCCAAATCAACCTGATCCAAGCTTGATCCTAAAGCTCTCAGATGTGTGTTTCTTGGGTATTCCCCAACTCAAAAGGGCTACAAATTCTTTCACCCCCTACTAGAAAGAGGTTTGTCTCTATGGATGTCACATTCCATGAATCCACTCCCTATTTCATTGATCGGAAGACCTCTCTTCAGGGGGAGTATTCCAGAGAGGAAGAGATGTCTTCCCATGTTCTTCCTCTTCCTGTTTCTTCATCCATGTTTGATGGTACTAGTAGCGGGAGTTCGTTGGAGAAGAACTCCAATGCTGAGGTAGAGCCTAGTAGCGAAAAAGTCTTGTAAGTGTACTCATGGAAACGTTGAGAGTAGACTGCTTCCCTTACGCTTTGTCAACAGACCTCTTCTAATCCATGTAATCCTCTTATCACCCCTCCTCTAGTTAATAACTCAGATCTCCCTATTGTTGTCCGAAAGGGAGTTCGTTCTTGTACCCAGCACCCTACTCTAACTTTGTTTCGTATGATTCCTTATCTTCTAGTTGTCGTGCCTTTGCTTCCACTCTGTCTTTGATTTATTTGCCTCGTAGTGTTTCTGATGCTCGCTCACACCCTAAATGGAGAGAAGCCATGTGTAAGGAGATGTGTGCTCTTGACAAAAATAACACATGGGAACTTGTTGACTTGCCAAAAGGAAAGCAGTTAGTGGGATGCAAGTGGGTGTTCACTGTGAAATGTCTCCCAGATGGGTCTACTGAAAGATATAAGGCCCGCCTTGTTGCAAAGGGGTATACTCAAACATATGGAGTTGATTATCAGGACACGTTCGCTCCAGTTGCAAAAAAGAACTTGGTCCAAGTCTTATTGTTCCTTGTTGCCAATCTAAATTGGCCTCTACTACAATTTGATGTGAAAAATGCCTTCCTACATGGTGACTTAAAAGAAGAAGTCTACATGAGATTACCTCCTGAGTTCAAATTTTCAACCTCAGAAGGTAAAGTGTGTAAGTTGAAGAAGGCTCTATCTGGGTTAAAGCAGTCTCTGAGGGGATGGTTTGAAAGGTTTAGCACTGCCATGGTGAAGTATGGGTATAAGCAGAGTCAAGCCGACCATACCTTATTTACTAAGCATAATGAAGGGAATGTTACGACTCATTGTTTATGTTGATGACATAGTTATGACACGGGATGACTTGAAAGAGATGTCTCAGCTGAAAGGGAAGTTAGCAAAAGAATTTGAGATCGAGGATCTGGGGCAGTTGAAACACTTCCTAGGAATTGAAGTTGCCAGATCAAGGAAGGGCATCTTCATCTCATAATGGAAATATGTCCTTGACTTACTAAAGGAGACTGGCATGTTGGGTTGCAAATCCGTTGACACCCCAATTGAGTAAAATCACCACTTAAGTGATAGTAATGGAGGACCCCTTATTGATGTCGGAAGATATCAGAGATTAGTTGGCTGTCTCATATATCTCTTGTTTACTCGACCTGACATAGCATATGTTGTCAATGTATTCAGCCAGTTCATTCATTCCCCGAGGACTTCTCATCTTGAGACAACAGCATTTTGGGTTTCAGCATCATCAATTACAGCTTTCTGACCAGGAAAAAGAACTTTGGGTTCTCAAAAGTCTAGGACGATTTGTCTTGCCATGTGTCGGATGGAAATCAAATGTCCTTGCCAAAAGATCCTCCTGCATTACAAAGTTGTGTTTACTAAATATTTTTTTTCTTTCAGGGTTCTGTTCATATGTCAGCCTTTGCAAAAGTTCCCTTCAAGAATCTATTCTTGAACGTGACAATCTTGCAAATTGTTTGGTTCCCTATTATTTAGGTTCTGAGGTCAATTGATTCTGATGTGTTTTTCTTTTTCTTTGTTTACTGGGTACTTTTTTTTATCTTGGAAGTGATGGTGTTAGGTGGACCTAGGCCTATTTCAGTACAGATTAGACACACCCCTGATTGGTTCATTTCTGCAGGACATGTCAACTGCTTGCACCTTACCTGTATTCAAGATATGTCTAGGAATATTTTGAAGGACTAGGGAGTTCTATTATATGTCCTTTTGAAGATGCCCAGTATGCCCGCAAGAATTGTTGCTTTTACATAGAATACTTTATTAGGCCAGAATCCTTGACCTCAATATAGCAACCATTCCTTCCTAATCTCTAGGAAAAGGTCCTTAAGGAGTTCTGAAGTTGAACTTCCTTGTCAGTTGTCTTGGTAGTTTTTACCCACCCAGGATAAGTAGTTTTATTACAGATGATTGTGACGGGGTTGAAAATAAGCTACGTGGGTCCATTCGGCAGAATTTTGGGCAGCTCAACAAGGCCTGAAACTGCTTAATAAATTCTTGTTCAGCACTCTTTCTTGAAAATGACCTGCAAAATGTTATTAGATGCACGAGCTAGTAATGTTCTCAACAAGCTTACAGTAAATCTCCCTTCAAGTCAAAATATTTCTTAGTTCCTGGAAAGTCAAAAAAAGTTGGTTGTTACTGATGATAAAGTTTGATTTGCTTATGGCCTTTACTGTTTAATTATTCAACGGAAAAATGGATGGGGCAAGGACAACTTACAAAGTACACTAAGACTCTCATGAATTGCTAGTTGTTTTGGAGAATTAACAACTAAATTAGCTTATTTAGAGAATTAACCACAAAATTAGGCTATTTGTTACTGTAATTTCCCTGAAAATGCAGCTAGCTGCAAAAACTACAGTACCATTTGCAGACCAGGTGACTATAGCCAAGGACAATAATTTCCATTGAGAATACATATGGAATATGGGGTAAAAATACTTATCCATTGGGTATCTAAAGAGGCACTGGGCTATGGTCTACTATTTTGCTACTACCTACAGACTAGAGTGGCATACCCCAAGCGCTAGAGGTATAGGTCGTGCTTTCTTGTTCCTTTTTTATTTTTTTGATTGGGACTGTTTTCCCTGGTTGTATCTTCCTCCAGATATTCTGAAGCACCTCAACAGACATCAAATATGTAATGGGAGGCATCATAATTTGAAGTGTCGGACGCGTTGTCACTTAGTTGATGTAGCAGCAGTTGTGATGGATGAGGGACTGAACTTGTCATGCTTCTTACCAAGGTGTAGAGTGGGTTACAACTTGCTAAACCCAGATGCTTAAACCACTGAGTGTTACAGAGAAGCAATGGAAATGCCCCCAAACCTCCAGAGGATGATTAAATTATTTCAATCCTAGTACTGAAGGTACCCTTGAAGCAAACGGGCTTTGGTGGAGAGGTTCAAGTTTCAGAGTGAAGTTTCTTGAGAAGTTGTTAGAAGGCAAAACTGTGGAATAAGGAGACTCAACAAAATTGTTCAACAGGTAAATACTGCTTCCTGGTATATCAGGTACACAGACCAATAAATTTTCAAATTATGTACTTAGCAGGTTTTTTTTCAGATGTCGTATATGCCAAATTAGGAAAAGTTGGTATATGATTGCTTATACTTATTATGTCATTAGTATAAATTAGGGGTCTTTTCTTTGAGGACTTTGTTTTTAGCATGGACCTTCTTTACTCTAGGGATGATGTCTTTGGTTCCCCTTATCTTTGTCTGGGGTTTTGTTTCTTTCTGGGCCTCCCTCGGTCTTGTAGGTCATCTCGACCTCTTTTAGCCATGGTGCTTGTATGCTTCGTTCTTGTTTCAAATAAAGTTTACACTTGTCAAAAAATAATACTTATTACGTCGTAATGTAATATAAAAAGCACAGTATGATTTACCACGTGCTCAAAGTGATTAGATTATTAATTTATTTGAATCCAATCACCCAATTGGATAAAAATTCGTTCGTAAGTAAAAGAATTTGACACAAGTAGAACAGTGTGAAAGCAAGCCATTGATAATTTAATAATAATGGCTTGTCTCAAACAGATGATAAGCAGTATAGCCTCAAACATGATTATGTGAAGTTTGCGTTTAAGCTCAGATGACTTTAATCCAATAGTGTTCTAAGAATATCTAACATTCTGAAAAGACAAAAAACAGAAGCCTGTATGTCTGTTCACATTCAAATCTACCCTAGAAACACCAAACACAAACCCATCCCTTCTTTCCATCTGGTTATTGGTATCTTCTTTAAGAAATAGGGAAACAACAGAACTTGAAAATCTTTGTAAATGGCATGCAAAACCAATCAAACCATGAAATTTCCTACCCATTATGAATTGCCTTCAACTTCGTCTTTGTTGATCCCAGACTTCTTCTATTTTTTCCCTTCTTCATCCTCTCGTTCATCAGCATCATCTTTTTCCTCATTTACTTCTTCTTGTTCTTCCCCTTTTTCTTCTTCTTCTTCTTCATCTTCTGAGATCGCTTCATCTGGCTGACCGAAGTGCAGCTTTAGACGTCCATCTTGCCTACATGCATGCAGGAACTCCTGGTTGGGAATCCTGATCTCCTTTAAAACAAACCTCCCATCATGCCGATAAGATCTAAAGCAAACCCAAGGCTTTCCACTCCTACCTATGGAAGAAATTGGTGGAGGAAAGCTTCTGATACTTGTCCTTGATCTCTTAAACTCCCCACCCAGATTGTCCAATGATGAAAGCTTCATAATACTCACCTTCTCCTTCTCATTGGTTTTCCAACCATCCCCATTCTCATTCTTCGAGTCCTCGACATCATCGGAGCTTTCGAATCCAAGTCCCTCAGTGCAGTGCTGCAGACTTTCCAAGTTCTTGGATGAAAAGCCATCTCCGTTCTTGGGACAACCCATGTATATATTTTTTTGGGTACCCAACAAAGACTCCAATGATGAATTCTTCTTGTTTTCATTGCTATGAGCATTGCTATTGTCTTCAAACTTTTCAATCTCAGGTTGTGGATTTACATCTATCAACAACGACGATGAAGATGAAGATGAAGATGGAAAAGGAAGAGAAATAGGAGAAGACGAGGATGATTCGGGGTTCTCTTTGAAATGAAGTTCTCCAAAGATCTCAGTGAAAGATGAGTCCTCGATGGGTTTCATGGTTTTGATATGGTTCCATGGGGACAAGGACTCGATTAGCGTTGGGTTATCAGGTAATGGGCTCTCAAAAATTTGTTGAAGGCTACCACAAGCAGTCATGGTCGCTAAGGAGTGTGTGTGAAAGGACACAATTTAAAAAGAAAAAAAAAAGAGAGATTTACAGAGAAAGGAAAGAAAGAAAAGAGAGTTGGGTTTTTGTTGGGAAGTGAGAGGTTAGAAGGGGGAGAGGGGTATATATGGAGGAGGTGAGACAGGGAGAGATGGGAGTTAAGAGGAGGTACACGGGGTTGACATGGGGCGGCCAGTGGTGGTGAAATTAAGGGGAGGTGGATACTGAAGTTTGAATGTAAAAGGGGATATTACTAATTATGTTCAAATTTCAGGGGGTGCTACTAAAATATCCGAAGTTAAAATGAGGATTGGTAGTGAATGGTGATGGAGGCCTTCTTGACGTGTGTATTTCACACCACAGCTTCTGCATCGTATTCCTTTTTTTTTTTTTAGCTATATTTGGCTGTAACGCTCGTTTAAATGCGATTGTGTGACGTGTGAGAAGATTATCTAATACTACCACCACCACTCCCTCAAACATCGCTCTCTCACTCTCTCTGGCTGTACACTTGACAACCTTCCCAAAGATTTCTTTCATTGGAAGATTTGTGACTAAAGAGGCAACCCACGCATAAGGAGCCATAAAAACAGTGACGGAACGAGGCTTTTGTTCAACGAGGGGGGGACAATCAATTTAGTACAACCTTGAATTTCACGGGCGAAGACGCGAAGGAAATCGCATGACGCAGGCTAGAAGAAAAAGACAAACTGAGGGGGTATTAAGCTAAAATAAAAGGGTTCCGTAATTTGAGGAACATAGGTTTTTTTTTCTCGGGCACAAAAGTGCTTTGTACCCTTTTTAAGTGTACTTTTTTTTAAACACTTAAAAAGGTTTTTTTACTACACGATTTCGAGAACCCTATATATATGATTTATTTGAAAAGGACACTGACCACCTTTATATTGCAATCCAACGGTGTTGATTAGTGGGGAGGACCCTTTTGAGCAATTCGGCATACGGCAAAAAAAAAAATATAGTTATAATTCGATTTTTCATTCAAAAATACATTTAAATATCTGACAAAGAATCTACATAACAAAACAGGGAAGTTGTCTCCCCTTCTTATAGGCTTCATATATCCAAGACATAAAATAAAATTTAGATGGTTGGATAAATTTAACAGGGAAATTGTCTCCCCACTTATAGCCCTCTTCTCAGCTTCACAAAGGATGGCCGAGATCTTATACCCCAAATGGACTATGGATCTCAACCACTCACACCCGATTTTGGGAAATGCTTTGTAGGGGAGTGCCAAGGGCACAGGCCACCCACTATACATCTATATAATAAAACATAAAAGTCACTTATCCCCCCTCTTATCGGCTTCACAAAGGATGGCCGAGATCTTATCACCCCAAATGGATGGTGGATCTAAGCCACTAACACCTGATTTTGGCAAACGCTTCGTCAGAGAGCGCTGTGGGCACGGGCCACCTACTAGTGAAATAAAATGAAAAGTATTTAAAAAAAAAATTGCATTCTTTTCACATTTAAAAAATATTTTTTCAATAATTCGTATATAATACATATTTTAATATGAGTATAATACAGTTCCTCATAGAAAACACAGTCTCGAATCATGATCGTCGTGCAAGTAATATATATTACACATGAGATCTATGTGCTCTTAAGTCTACACATCTTTCATCTACAACTACAATATGATGATTAATGAGTAAATAAAACTTTCATATACAAAGTAAGAGTAAATTGTGAGTAGAAATTATGGATTATTATTATATTTTTTCTATATGCCTTTCGCGAGTCATTAAGACCATATTTGGGAATGTTTCTACAGAAGCACTGCGGAAAAGCACTTCTGCAAAAGCCCTACAAATATATGTTGAGAAGCACTTTTTATATAATAGCGTTTGGCAAACAATACTGGAGAAGAATTGTTGTGTAGAAGTAGTTGATATTGTTGTTTAGAAAAATCAGTTGTGAGCTTGTGGATTCTCTCAAGCTGTCAAGAATACCCTTAAAAGTTAATAAGAGTTTTAAAAATTATTTTGTAATATGAAATAAAGAGCGAGGACAAAGAGGTCAAAACACGAGACATGTACATGTTTTGATAGTGATATCCTCCCCGCACGAAGCATTTTTTTTAGAAATACCCTCAATTGTGTTTTTCAAAAAAGTGCTTCTAGCTTCTTTTCGAGGCTGAAAGCCAAAGCACTTTTACAAACCAAATAGAGATTTATGCTAAGGAAGCGCTTCTCAGTGCCAAAAGCTAAAAGTGCTTCCCAAAAAGCATGCTCAAACACTACTTAAATAATTAAACTCATTTACCCGTCTCTTAAATCTTTCAATCTAAATTCCAATGCCTAACCTAAACATTCGGTTGTTGGTAATGTTGTTTTCTTCCCATTCATTAAAAAACAGCAAAAGGCAAAACCTACTTCCTAAACTAAAACCTATTGCAGAGGTCGACTGGTTTGAAACTTGCCACATTTAGAGGGCAGGTGATGTGCTACAACATGTAGTACCCCTTTCCCTTTGGTCCTCTCACCTCATCTGCCACTGCCACATATGAGAATCTTGTCTGTGCAAGGAACAAAGTCAATCATGCCACCCCAGATACGGTTCCCTTAAATTTTATAGTTCTATAGGGTCAGGTGACTTTGACACGTCATTTGACATGATTATGTGGGGTCCACATGGAGATGAGTCAAGTGCTATTTTGGTGACAATAATCTCCTAACCATAGAGATCTTTGTCGAAAAACAAAAACAAAAAAAAAAAAAAAAAAAAAAGCTCGTTCAGAGAATCGGCTAATTTTTTTTTATTTTTTTGTGAGGATAATGTCCATTATGAGGTAATTATCCTCACCAAAAATCAGTTCTTAACTCATCTCCACGTGAGCCCTATAAAGGTGTGTCAAATTACGTGTCAAAATAACCTAATATACATTAATATTTGCTTGAGTATTCATCTACTACTTCCCTAAAAGATTAATAAATTTCTTAGCAGAAGAAAAGAAAAACCTTAAATTGTTGAGGTAAAGATTCTTAAAGTCAAGGTACCTTCTTGATTGAAAGGTTTAAGGTTAGTTTTTCGCAAGGAAAATCCCTGAAAAATAACAAGTGACAGTGGTTGTCTCCCCACTTATACCCCATCTTATAGGCTTCAATAAAGAAGGGCCCAGATCTTATCCCCAACTGGACGGTGGATCTCAGCCACTCACACCCGGTTTTTGGCAAATGCTTCGTCGGAGAGTGCCGCCACTAGCAGGCATACAAGACATGATAATACATAGCATTTTTTTAAGACCACACACACCCAAGTGCATTAGAACCCACCATTCAATAAATCTCACCTATGAGATCCCCCAGCTCAAAAAAATCAATCCATTCTTTTGAATTGTCTAAAAAAAAATCTAGAATTTGGGTGGTTGTGATCACCCAGTTATGTCAGTTTTTGACATAGGATACCTCTTGGGTCGGATTGAACGGTGGTTCAAACACCTCCACGTGTATCATGTGCCCTGATATTGATGTGCTTTATAGATGACCATTCACCATGATATTCAAGATTCCTGAGTGTATTGATGTACGGCTCTGATCGTTGAAGTCCACCTTTGGTCACAGAGTAGACGTCACATTATAATTATAATGCTCACGTAGTACTCTTATTATTAAAGATCAGATAGTGGATGTCGCATCTGCGCGTTAGTCGATGACTGAATGGTCTGGTCAAGAGGATGTTCTAGACTTTTGATTTATCAGGGAGGTGTTACGAATTAAAATTAAAACACTGGGTGTTGCAAAAATGCCCTCTTCTGTATAACCTGGACGCATTTTTACGCTCTAAACTTGGATTAGATCGCATGTTTAGGTGTGACCACGTGGCTGTCTTCGCCTTCCACTAACGTTACTGTCATGGCTAGCGACGTGGGAATATTCCTATTGAGCTTCGAATCCATTTGGACCAAATGATTGGCTGTAATTTATGATGATGATGATGATAGTCTTATCTCCAATAGAATAGATTAGAGAGGATGATGATGGAGACCGGCCCGGAAAGAAGCTTGTAGTTTTCTAGCTGCAGGAGTGAATAATTGAGTTTTTTTTCTCTCTCTGATGGGTCCCCAAATTTTTATGGACATTACTGGATGGAGATATAAGACTTGGATCATCGGTAGGTATTGTTTTATCAATGATTTTCACATTTCGTGGACAATGATTTAACTATGATTCTCACATTTTTGTGGACAATGATTTATCGCGAATCATTTTCTTTTTGTGGGCTCTAATTAGCAAAATTGAGTTCATAAAGTTCAATCATAAATGCAGAATTGAATGTATTGCTATCTGAATATAGTTATGGACAAAAAATTTAATCGTTTCTCAGGTATTATTGAGGTTTTATCCATTATAGTTTATGTTAATTTTAATTGATTGAAGACAGTATTGTTAGATCCAATTATTAATGTAACAACCTACAAATTAATGGAGATGACGATTATTAAGATAGAGACAGACTCACAGAAGATCTACTATGAAGCTTGCTTGCCATATACTGCATAAATGGAAGATTGAGAAATGATGAAACTTGAAAGTTAAAGCAAACAAACCATTTCAGTGGACTTCACATGTGGATAAAGGTAGTTCTTGGAAACCAGGAACTGTTAGTGAGGAATGAAATAGAAAATGTCATACATATGAGAACAGGTTAAGAAACTCCAGCCAGAAACAGATAAACATACATAAATCATACACACAACTCAACTTCCTAATCAAAAACAGACTTGCAATGCCAACTTTTGATCAGATCAGTCAGGCAACCACTTCACACCCAACCTCCTTCATCGCCAAGCTTCGAACCGCTCCGCCCTTGAATTTATACGGCTAACAATGCTGATTCCCCTCGACTTCTCAACAGGTCCTGCTACCCGACTCACAGGCTGCCCATTGACCTTTCTGAGTCCCTTTCGGAGATTTGAATTACTCGATTGGACAGTCTTGTTTTTCCGTGTGTTTGCTTGAACCCCAACCTTTAGACCATTAATGCCTGTTTCTGGTCCGTTTGTTAAGATGACAGCTTGAGTTGGAACTTCAAAAGAGCAATCAGCCAGGAGACCAAGTCCTTCTGGGATGGTCTTCTCAACAGAAGTTTGAAAACTGTGGGCTCCATTATCAGTTGTGGAATCGTTTTCAGGAGGGTGAGGAGGGCTTTCTAAAACAGGTTCATCAGCAATGAAGACGTGCTCTGTCTCTTCCTTCTCTTGTGTCACCTCCTCCAGACAGTGCTGTGAAGGGCTTTGGTGACCATTCTCATCAGAAGGCTCCAGGTGGGAAGCGGGAACCGAATCTATTAGAGAGTCTTCTCTTTCTCTGAGTGTCTTCGTGATCAGTGTCTTGAGGAAGTTCATCACTTGGACGGCATACATCAATGCAGTCAAAGGATCTGCCATCTGCAATAAAACACATTACAATTTTGTTTTTCTTAATTTGTCTAATTCATTTATGGAAACCTGTTGCATAGAACGGTCTGCCCAATGCCACACACGTGGGTCGCATGCATGCAAAGAGGTGAAACCCCTCGTGTGTACATCAGGTGAACCAGTATGCAATTGTTAGAACGTCCTTGAGGTCTGCCTGATGAGTACCCTAGATTTTCTCCCTGCTAAATGCTGTAGTGAAGGGAACCCATGACATCAGCTTTAAAGGGAAAGGTGCATTTTGAAGCATCACTAAAGTAATGCATATGTTCATGTATGTCTGTATGTTTATGCATGAACGGATATGCATATTTTTGTCAGTCACCTGAGTCATGTTTGGGGCGAAAACCATGGCAATATTGCGGGCATTCATCTTATTTTGATGTTCTTCTTGGACAACATCGGCCATCAGGTTGATGGCCCAATCCAGCAAAGCAGCTTCTGTTGGAGGCAGGAGCCTCACGAGCTGAGCACATTCATCTTCTGACTGGCATTGCATCACATGCTCGGGCGAGAGAGGGTCCAACACCCCACTTGGGAGTTCTCTAAACCAAGCCTGCAGAAAAGAAAATGCATCAAAACTAATAACATATTATGCAGAATGAGGTGAAAAGGTAGCAGGAAAGCCTGGAGCCAGACAACACTAGAAAAACCAGAGCGGATTAAAATAGAAACCACCCTCAAGATAAACAGACAAATATTCCTTGTGCTAAGGAATGAATTTTTCTTTTCATCTCATGGTATGGGAGCCAATTGAAGGCAGAGACACCACTACCTCGAAGTATCTTCAATCTGGAACAACTAAAAGGTAATCCAGACAAAAATGGAGAAATCCAAAGGACACATCAATTAGAGCAAAAAAAAAATGGTTTACCAACCATACAGGAGGAGATTAGAAACACTTGCTGGACATCCTGATTTCAGAATAAGTTGGTGGTAAAAAAATGCATATTGAGAAAAATAATTCATGGACAAATTGCAAAGAAATACCTTTATAAGACCAGCCAAACAGTGCACGTCAATGCCATCTGGCACAACTCCCCTGTTTAGTTGGTCTCTAACATACTCCTCTTGGCTGTTTTCTGCATTGATTCTGAATATCCCTTCTGCCTGCACGTTTAAGTTCAACAGTTGATGAATCTAAAAGTTATCGGATTATAAAGAAATAAAATGATCCCTATATAGATGAGAAAGTGATGGAAGGGTCAAGCTTTTCAGCTTTAACTGGATGATGTTGTGTTGCAAGACTCGCAACCATGCGGTACATTAGTTTGTTTCCAGCTTAACTATAATAAGAAGGTGGCAAAAGGAAAAAGAAATTTAAGGAGACATACCTGCAGGCCCCCTTGAGAGTACAACCGGCTCTGCAGCAGCAGCAGTATTGTTGGCACACTGTTACCTCTACAGTCATACGAACACTGCATAGATTCTGTGGAAACTCCAAAAACGTTTGCACTACAGAAGAAGGATATATGAGTCAAAGGATCCAAATGGAGAAGCAGCATTCATACTGGTGCAATAGCTGTCTAACTTGAACTTGCTCATGTTTGCCAGACACATAATGACGCAGCAATTATAGGGTTTTTTGATGTATCAACACGTCTCAACACATACGTGTGTCCACACATCTCGACACACATTGACATGTACGACAATATCACCCTTTATTAATGAACCTTTTATAAACAAAAATATTTCTAAAAGAGGATTGGTATGTTCCATCCTCCTTTTTGTATAAATCTTTTCTTTTAATTTAAATATTCTAGAATATATAACTGATTATTAAATTACAATACATGTGTAGGGTCATGTCTGGATACCTTGTATCTGTGTCAAACACCAACACATGTGTTCGTGTTTTGTTTTTTACATAGGTTATCAGGGTGTAGGACACGGATATGTCTGACATGGTAACATAAGAACCAAATTTAAAACCTCCGAAGATGCTAAGTCGTATCATCTAAGCTGTCTCAATTTTGGAAGGTACTGATACAAATTGCTTATGTAATTGTAAGCAACTCAGCCAACTTAAAAGCTTCTTTGTGTAGATGACACGTGATAATGACTAGAAAAAGTTTAACCAGACTCCTCTGAATTGGTACAGAATGATATTTATTCCCATGTGGACTGAGTTATATACTGAAACCAAGATTCTGATCCTTGATTACAACCCTGAAGAACCCAACGCACCAAAAGATCCATAAAAATATATAGAGAAGTAAATATGTAGTGAGAAATCTCCCCTAAGGGCAATAACATTAGACTCTTAATCTTTCTTCTTCTCCTCCAAAATTAACTGAACATCTTTCATTGTCATTAACCTGAAGTTACTGAAAAGACAGAAAAATGCAAGCTAGAAAAATTGAAATTAGGGAATAGAATAACCTTTAAAATCTTTTCGTAAAACAAATCGACTTCAATTCTTCAATAGTCCTGCACTTGGTAAAAAATCCAATTTCTAAGGAAGACCCTTCACATTGACACCCAACTATAACATTTGAAGAATTAGTGATTACCTTTTACAATAAAACAAGACAGAGCATTTGGCCCTTCCAAATAGCCCGAGCCTCTGCTTTACTAAAAACATTATCGATGAAATACAATAACCACCTAAGCACATTACCACCACTAGCCTTCCCGGGGTTACCAATATAGCTACCACCAAGACTAAGTTTGAAGAACTGGCTCTAGGGGGGAATTTCATCCAATCTCCACCTCCATTTTCTAAGAGAGACACAATGAAAAACCTCCAAATCCATCATCTTGAGACCTCTGTAAGGAATAAACACTTTCTGATGCAACCATGTGATTTCTGCCTCCCACATCTAGAGCAAAGATAGATCTGTCTCAAAGACAAAAGATAGACCTCACAGGTTTGCCTCAGTCAAGGCGAGAGGTAGCATCCATTCCAAGCATCTAATCAGAACTCTACCAACACAAAAGAAGAAGAAAAATACCAAACCAGAATTCTACATACTAATAATGAGGAACATATACCCTCTACCCAAAAATGATCATTTCCATCCTCAAATCCAAACCGACTCCAACTGATAGAAGAAACTCCAGAACATAATTCTGAAGGAACAATATCTCAAGGCATCAACAGATCCAGAAACAAGAAGTATGGAAGGGATCCGTAGCTGCTACAACTGGATTCAACTTCTCCAACTAAGTCGCTGGCAAGAAGAATTTGATGATTTCATCCATATGGAAGCACGAGAGAGAGGGAGGACGGCACCAATGGCCAAAGCAACAAGTATGACACTCTACCTCCAAATCTACTGGAAATAGAATCAAAGCTCCCAATAGTATTGAATTCGCAAGAGAGTACTCTGCCACAAGATGGTAAATTTTGGAGCTCCTTGTTCGCAAACTTAGAAGAAAATGTGAAGTTGAGTTTGATGAAACTGAATCTAAAGAATGCTATAAATACTTGATATTCTTAAATCAATGGTACATTGCTTCCTGGCAAATGTCCTTATTATGATACAATTAAGAACAATTTAGAGAAGAGTTGGAAACCGAAAAGGATCGATGGGATTTCCTCGATAAAAAGATTTCTTTTTTTGCTAAAGGTTGAGATGGAACAAAATTATGAAAAAGCTTTTGAATTAGGACCAGTGCTATTTGATAGGGCTAGACTTGATAATAAGAAAGTTCAAACACAACCTAGAAATTCATGAAGAAAAGTTTAGTTCCACACCCAAATAGGCTAAACTCCTAAGCCTCTGCCTTTTGAATGTTAGGCAGCTCTATGTAGCACTGCAAACCCAGTAGACCTCTTCGTTCAGATTTCCTGTGACAGAGATTTCGATAGCCCCTTTTATTACATTTTCCGTTTTCCTGATAACCCAATTAAAACAACTAATTTGAATTTCTTTTGCAAGGTTATGTATAAATCTGACTCTGCAACACAAAGGAGGGGAATAGAGGACCACGCCAACAATCCAAAAGTTCTTCCTCCATAGGTGATCTGGCACCCAAGGCCCTAATGAAAGAAGCTCAACACCTATAAGTAAAGGATGAGCCAATGTTGCCTACCAGCATTTCAGTTTGTGAACTCGTCAAGGGCAAAGTTATTGACAATAAAGGTTTCATTGGCCAGAAGGCCCAGGACTCTGCAAGAAATCCTAAGCAACTGCACCTCTAATCCAAAATGCTTCATACCCTATTCTGTGTATTCCTCCTAATGATGCTGACATCAGGTTGATTTAAGATAACTATTTCTGATGAATTTCCACCTCAAACAGAAAACCCACCATTCGAATTCCACAGAATCAATATTCCAAGCCTTAAATAAACACAAAATGAAAGAAATAGATTAAAACTCAAACACCCACTTACCAAGAACGGAATACCCAGGTCCATCACATTAAATTCTCACATTTTACTTAAAAAAAAGAAGAAGAAAAAACCCATCATTTGTAATTCTAGAACACAATTCCAAACAAAAACCCACTTCAGAAATATAAACAAAAAAAAAAAAAGAATGTTCAACAAATTCAACTGACCTGGCACTAGGAGCCCTCCTGGGTACTTCAGGTTCGAATTCGACCGGCAACCCAAGGAAGCCGTTAAACCGGTCAAATGTGACATGGGCAACATGGCGCACATTAGTCGGCCAGCTGATCTCCATGGAGCAAAGCTTCTCCCTCTCAGTCCTACAAGCAACCAAATACTTCCTAAAAGCAGTGACCAAAAGAGCCAACAAAGACAACTGATCTCCCTCTTTGTCTCTTTCTTTCCTCTCCTCCCCGTCTTCCACGTCGGTACCCGAATCGTCTTCTACTACAGGAGAAGACGAGTTGGGGTGGTGGTTAATAAGGGACTGGTGGGGCTGGCTCTGCTCGGGCTGGCGTGTACCATCATTGGGTGTGGGTGCGCAGGATAAGGAGGAGCTTGGAGATGAAGGGAACTGAGATGGGGAGCAGAGGACTTCCGTCATGGCTGGCAATGAAAAGGGTATTGGAAAAAAAAATCAGAATTTTTTTGTAAAAATAATCAATTAAAATGAAGGGTTTTTTTGGGAAAATCACAGAGGTGAAGAGATTGGAAAAATGGGGTTTGAAATTGCAGTAGAGTTGGATTGAAGGAAGGGTTTTGGGTGGTGGGACGTGAGAATCATTAACATTTTTTTGCTTTTTTTCCCTCTCTTTCTTTGTTCTCTGGCTTTGCTTTGGGGGATTTGAAGAAGCAAAGATAGGTAGAGAGAGAGAGGGAGAGACAGAGAGAGTAAACTGTATATTAAATTACCTGTACATGTATAATTGTATATAATATGTAGAGAGAAAGAGAGAGGAGGAGGTGGTGGCCTGGTTGGTGGGTTGTGATAGAGATGGGAGGGTATGAGAACTGTGTGTGAAACTTCGCTGACCGCCCATGATGACCGCACACAATATGAGCCACGTGTCACAATTTTTAGAGGACTCTGTCCGTATGGATGTTTGTTCAATCCCTAGATAGGCTTACAAACCAAAACACAGCGTTATTAGTGATTTATAAGCAATGGATTGGAGTCATTTTCATCGGCTGATTTTAACCGTGGGAATTTGAGTATTATTGACCATTCTTTGGGTACAAGGATCAGAAGGTTTGAAATTACTAATCAGGCTTGTTTTTTATTTGTAGGCCTATCAAAGGATTGGCCAAACATCCATACGGTCGGTGTTCTCCAAAATTGTGACACGTGGCTCTTATTATGGGCGGTCATCGAGGGCTGTCAGAGAAGTTTTGCTCGAGAAGTATGTAGTTACTAACTTACTGCTTCGTATCCGCTTGGGTGAGACTATGTAGTTACTTACTGCTTTGTATCCGCGTGGGTAAGACGGCTTACCTGTTATACGGATTTTTTCGCATTTTTGTTCAAAACTTATTTGTTTTGGGGATTGAGAAGTTAAGTTAGTTTAGGTAGATCATCATCGTCCAACTGCCCCCTTTTTATCCTCTAACTTTGAGGAGTAAATATCAGCCGTTATTAAAGTTTAATACAGAAACCCTCAAAGCCCCACATGACACTCTCCTTGGGGCTTATTTACCACCAAAAATCAGCCTGATTGGTGATTTGTGTCCATCGGATTCAACATTCAAGCACTTTTTCATCATGGGCTTCATGATCATGCATATGGAAGGGTTCCAAGCCCATGATGAAAAGTATTCGAATCACATGGCTTGAAATCACCAACCAGGATATTTTTAGTGTGTAGTTTCATCAAGAAGTGGAATAGTATGTCAGAATGTGACGTGGCATTTTCAAGGATTTATTTATTTATTAAACTTGATATATAATACTGTATGTATTATAGCTTTTTCAAGAAGGATTAGTAGGTTACTTGTCTGCTTCGTCTTAAGACACTTCCAACGGGTACACGACACCTGGCGGACAAATTCCGCGTGCTACTCAATTATATATTGACAAGGTCGGATGATGGTGACCGTCCAATGTATTTGACATTTTACATGATTGTACAATGAGATAGGTCAGACAGCTACGATCATGTTATTGGGTTGATTTCAGCATAGATCTCTCAAGGCGGACCCATCAAATGATGGGTCATGTCCCCTTGACCGTCCATCCACCCCTTACCTACCACATATATATCAAAAACCTCTCAAAAATGCATCTAATTGCCAAGGTATTTCTTATAGGGTATTTTAATAATACACCCCTGAAATTTGAAAGTAATTTTTAATACCCCCTTGACCTAGTTCAACTTCAACCATCATTTGACTAACATTAAAATGTGACATGCATCATGCACCTATGTGATTCAAGTCGGTCTTAACTCAAGTCAACCACTGTTAAACTAGGTCAAGGAGGGTAACCCTAATATTTGAAAGTATAAGGGGGTAATACAAATTACTTTTTAATTTCAGGGGGTGTTGTTAAAATACTTTTTTTTTTTTTTTTTATAAGTTGGGTATTTAGTAATTAGATGAAGATGTGATGTGGGCCCAAGAGAGTAGTTAGGGCAACAAATAAAGAATAAGATAGGTTTCGTGATAACAGAAATACCTTCCATACATACTCTAATCAAAACAATTGAGGAAACTTGAGAACTGAGATTCTGAAAAAAAACATCATTTTTTTGTTACGGTAGGTGAGCTATGGAGTCACTGCCCCCTCACCTCAATATATTCTCTGCCCCCATCATCATTCCTTCAAACAGAGAGAGAGAGATGATCATATGGAGTCACTGCCTATTGCCACGTGTCATAACATTCACGGTTTGATGGGCAAATGTAGTGTGATGGTCACTCGTACAATTTTTTATTATTCTTTACACTTTTTACTCTCTCACGCTCCGAATTTTAAGAGAGAAGGGAAAGTTGCTACTTGCTAGCTTTTTCTCTTTTGCAGAGAAGATCCTTCAGACCTGCAAAAGCAACTTAGCTACCGTTTGTTGGCGTATCGCTGTTTCAAATTCAAACCTAAGATGGCGGGCTCCAGTGCTGACATTATATTATGCTCTCTGAGAACTGAGAATTCCCTCAGTTCTCGAGTAAACCTTCGCTGACTGCAGCCAATATGAGCCATGTGGCACATTCTTAAGAGGACACTAACTATATTGTTGTTTGGCCGATCCTTAGTTGGACCTACAAACCAAAAATCAACCTGATCAGTGATTTCTAAGCGTTGGATTGAAGTCATTTTCATGGGTTGATTTTAACCATAAAAATTTGAGCATTATTGACCATTATTTGGGTCCATCTATAGAGTCTGCTTCCTCTTAAGAATGTGCCATATGGCTCATATTGGCTGAGGTCAGCGGTATAGCCCTCGCTGACGATAGCAGTCAGTCAGCGAACGTTTACTCCTCAGTTCTCTACCCAAAAGAGCAAAGAATAAAATGGCGGGCAAAAGAGTTGTTATTAGCATTAATTTACCAATATAAGCTTCAAATTACTTAAGAGGTAAAACTCGTTATTAAAATGCCAAAAATACCCCGTCACTGGCTCGTTATTTCAGTATTTGCTGATTTTTTGTAGGGGTGCTCCATATGCTGGGGAGATTATCCACACCAAAAATCAGGAATTGATTTATCCTCCATGCCAAAATTGTTAAATTTTTTATCAAAATTTTTGTCGTCTGATCCTGACCATAGTTAGCAAATCTCCATTTAAAACCCATCTTTTTGAAAGAATAAAAAAAAAACTAATCTTTTGAATAAATGTTTCAAATTACGAAAATGCCTTTGCTTTAGATACCATTATTGTCAAAATATAACGGCTAGCAGTTATTTTCAAAATAACAGTCGTAATAATGCTTTTTGCTTTAAATACCCACCAACATAACTAACAGCTTGGAATGTTAAATGTTGGCACAGCCATCATTTTGAAATTATGACTGTTTTTTGAAACCATGATATAGGCTACACATTTACGATCCATAGTGCAAGTTAATTGACCAAGCTTATAAACAAGCATTAACCATGCTAATAGCAAAATCATCTGATCAAAATCATCAGGAATGTTTTGTTCATCTCTGTGATAAATGCAGGTAAAAGGGAATGGAAAGCCATCCAACTCCCATCTGATCCATGATTACAGAATAACTGTCCTATACTACCAGAAATATAATCCAAAACATACTTGCAGATTATACACTGAATTGCAGAATTGGCAATCACGCCAAACACAATTACTGCATTTTGCTAACAGGCTCAAGGGCTTCAATCATAACCACACTATTTCCCCTGATAACCTACATGAACAATATCCGAGAGATTGTTAATGCACCAATCATCAAACAGTAGTTAATATAGCTGAAATGAAAAAAAAAATATGAAGAGTAGTGACCCACCACCATGCCTATATCATTTTTCTCATTGCCATTCATTTCCACTGTGTTGTCAATCACCAGATTCATGAACTGGTCAAACCCACGAAGCGTCCCAACCACAACACGGTTTGCATTCAGCTTGACTGCAACAAAGATTTCCAGCTTAAGTCCGGTAATTACGGAGCTAAAGCAATGAAAAGATAACTACCAAGTAACAACTGGTGCAAACCAGTATACTAAACAAAATTTGCATAAAGACCAATAAACAAGCCTAACTAAAAGGCTAGCCATTACTTTTTGTGTAATCTCATAAATGTGAGTGATCTAATGAATCCTAAATTTGACACAAAAAACAACAGCAATTTATTTTTCTAATGAGTAAACCACAACACAGTTTACTGATTTCAAATCAACATCTGACATTTTTCTAATCAAACTCAAGAAATCTTCAATACTTTTCTAAATCTATCATACCCTTGCACAATATTTCTTCCAAACTCACTTTATCAAGCTATTACACTTCAACAGTTCTCGAACAAAAGATACCAAAAATAACTTTCTGATGGCAAAGATCCCAAGGTGTTACGATCCTATAAGTTAAGACTAAAACTTCCTGCACCTCTATGACCTAGGTGGTTTTGGTGTATTGGTTTGGGTCTTAACATTTGGTATCAGAGCCAACCCCACGTCATGGGTTCAAGTCATGGGAGGGGCGACCTGAGGAAATGGCTACCTGGGGGCTCACTCAAAAAAGAGAAAATAGGGGTACTAGAGTGAAAGCCGCCTCAGAGTGGGCCACCGCGGACGTTGGCCCTGAAGCGTGGTGGAATGTTATGATCCTAAAAGTTAAGACTAAAACTTCCCGCACCTCTATCACCTAGATGCTTTTGGTGTATTGGTTTGGGTCTTAACACGAGGCCTGTAAAGTCTACAAGCAAAAAACCCAATAAATATGCCCATAACATGGCCCAAACCCATAATCAAGCCTAGGCCCATGATCAGGCCAAGGCTCATAGCATTCTTACAAGCTCATATGCACAAGGCCAATAAATCATTTATTCTTTCCTTTACCAGCAAGGAAGTTGCTCATATCTTTCCTTCACTTTTCAATCTTTATATCATCTTGTCAGTTTCATCCAATTCTTTAAACGTGGAGGTGTGGGACTAGGCACTTCAATGGCCAAAAGCATTAGGCGTGAGCCCCAAGGTATGGGACGCAAGCCTCATAATCACACATTTTCAAATGAACACTTAAAATAAGTAAATAGATAAATGATATGATAAATTCAATAGAAGGAAAACGTAAGAAAAATTATTAAAAATTTAATTTAATTCATATGGCAAATAGGATTTTTCGTTGATGTTATATAACTGAAAATTACTTATTATTATTTTATTAAGGGTATGGGGGAAACTAAAAGAACAAACATTAAATTTTATAAGGTGGGACAACCTAAAATTGCCACCATCAACATATGCAAGTGAGGTGTATACCTTTGACACGAGGCGCTAAAACGTGTAAAGAGGTTTGAAGCGTGAGCCTTTTATACAGCCTCATTAGATGGGGTGTATGCCTCACAAGTTTTTACACATTTTTTTATAAGCTTCAAGGCGTTTTGGGGATGCCTCACTTTGAGGCGAGCCACACGTAAGCCCAACCCCTTAGAGGTTATTGATTTACCTCATACCTTTCCTTTCTTTTTTCTCTCTTTACTATTAGTTTGTTAGTTTCAGCCCTTATTTTCTTACCTTAGAAACCCCAATTCAAACCCCCTTTTTGAACCCTAGAATAACGCACCCTAACCCTTGTCTTAATATAGAGAGATGAAAAGATGATGGAGACCTAAATAGAATTTATAGTCATTAATAATAGAAGAAGAGTTGCAAGTGAGCTGGGCCAGCCTGATGGGCTTCAAGGCCCGACTTATTTTGGGACAGGCTTGAGCTAAGAAACTAAGCCCGTTGGCTGAGCCTAGGCCTGATTTTATAGGCCTAAGTGATTATTGGGCCGGACCTAGCCTAGCTTGGGTTGCCCGATGGGTCCTTATACTATGCTAGAGATTTGAGCCAAGCACAGGACCAACTTACAATATACCCATTACCCTATTAAAACAGTTAAAATTTGTATCATAAAAATGGCCTTGCTTAGATGATTTTATAAGGTTTATCATCCTCATTAATCAGGGTTCAAGTCTCTACAATGTAAAGTTGGAGGGTGGGCTTAAGCTTGTTAAGGGCCCAACCCAAGCTATCTGGCAGGTTGGACCCTTGTATTCACTCTTAGAGTAGGCCGGATCCAAAGATCCTAAGGTCCAAGTACGGCTTATAAAAGTTTCGGTCTCGAGCCTATTTCAGGCCTCTGTTCAGCCAGGCCCAACTCAGCCCGTTTGCAACCTAAACACAAGTTTAGACCTTGACGAATATGTATATCAATAATAAAAGTTCATCGGCCAAAAATTTCACTAGTTTTACCTTTAAAAAATGAAATATATTAATCACATCCTTTTCAGATTAAGTAAGCATGAACCTGCAAAGGCACTTCTCATGGTAATTAGCAAACGAAGATTTTTCATTGTTAACATGAATGCTCTCTCAACTAAAAAAATCTATTACTTCACAAAAAAAATACTTGAATGAGCACGACGATGTCATACCAAATATACAACATAACTACATCCAATAACTCCACACATAATTGTCCAATAAGGAAGCAAAATCACAAGTTACAATTTTCCAAGCACCTAATAGCGCAGCATCAATCTCTGTTTGCAAACAACTAATGTAGTCCAACCAATTATCCATAGCTTTAACATTACACACCAAACTAGCGTGACCAACCCGTATACTCCTAGTGCATTAAATGGTGGTTAAGGACACTGTGATCACCTACAAGACCAGCTCCTCATACAGTAATGAAAAAGGGGAATCAATCGCTTGGCCTAGAATTACGAGAGTTTACAAAACATGACAGTATGAGATACACTACACACTACATTATTGCCCGAATGAGTGCATTTGATGAACTCAGCTATTAGGTAGAATGATGCGTCTTTTGTACCATGTACATTAAGTCCAACTAAACCCAGTTAGTTGTCTTTGATATTCTACATGCCCGAGCTTGCTTTGAAGTACAAGCTTCATGATCTGTTTAGGAAATCAAAAAAATCATGCTGATCCAATATAAGATTTTGTTTCAATCACATGGACAATTAGGGGGAATATGACAATATACGTCATACACACCTAATTTTCTGCATCTCATCCTCTGCATGTCAGATGCTAAGGGTATTCTAGACCATGTGGGTAGGGAACCTAGGCTATATGAACATTACACTATCACATGCTCTCTGGTGATGTACATGTCCAAGTACATTATCGAATTGCAAATATTTAACATATTTTTACATAAAATACAAAATGACATAAACGTATTAAAGAGAACATCCCATCATGAGTGAACATATGAAAACAATATCTAAATTAGAAACTGGAGAAAGCAAAACAGCTAGAAGTTTTGAAAATTTTCCCTTTCTATCACTTTCTTCTTTCTTTCTTGATTATTCTCTTCTCACAAAAATGTATTAAAATCACCTCATTGTAGGTAAAAGATGCCTTTGTATCTCCTAAATCCTACCAAGATGTTACAATGAATAAGGAACCATCCATTTCAATATGCCTTGTGCAAAAACCAATCTTTGACAATATGTGTGGCATTTTGATCATCTTGGTGTCAAGTGTCAACCACAGGGCAGTAAATAGAGAGCAACAATTTCCATATAGCCTCCTTCAAACAAATTAGTGATTTAGGCTACTCCTCTCTTCAATACATTGCCAATTTCTCTCTGTTTCTTCACATGGACAAAAGAGAGGAAAAGACAGATGGAGCGTATTGATCGAATGCTAGTTAGTGAAATATTGTTTTCCCAAACCTGCTATCGGAAAAGAAACCTAGGTCCAATTCCATTCAGATTAGAACAAGACTGGTTCAAAGATCCCGTCAAGGGATCAAAATCCTAACTTTCGCAGAAGCTAATGACACCCCAGATTCATTATTAGCCAGGAAAGAGATTCATTGTGTGATAATTTTACCCGTACTCAAGATGGTTTACCAATTCCACATTCCAATGGCCATGAAAACGTACAATTTACACAAACCTCTCTCCAATCATGTTTCAGAATGATTGCAACATTTAAAACCTTAGTTCTGCCTATAAAACACAGCAGATAACAAATACAAAGAAAAAGCAAAGAAGAGGTTCGAAGTGTATGACAGTGTAAATCTGAGATCAAAACTTACTCTGAAGCTGCTTGTCCATGTACCTGATGCAGGGAAAAAAAGAAGAAAACATCAAAACCCTAGAAACACAAAGGAGAGAGAGAGAGAGAGAGAGAGAGAGGAGGAGGAGGAGGAGAGAGAGAGAGACTTACTTCTTCAGATCCGGAGGCTGACCTGACCTGCTCATGGTGAAGGAGAAGAAGAAGACGAGAAGGAATGGGCAGGGGCGAAGTTGCGACTTGCGACTGTAAGTTTCAAACCCTAAACCCAAGCTACGAAAAAATATTCGGATTATAAACTAAAAACACGTTTTTCAACGGTGGATACGAGAGAAAAAAGTTTGAAAATTTATAAGTACGGAAAATTTCTAAAACGAAAACAAACTTTAATCTATTTACAAAAACAAAAATAAATTTTCGATACTCCAAAAAAAAAAGTAACTAAGGGCGATTGTTCCCGTTTCTCTCTGCCCATAGAAAGTAAAACTTTTGTCCCGATATGAGCCACATGGCACACTTTTATCAGACGATGACCCTATGGATGTTTGGCAAATCACTAAGTGGAACTACACACCAAAAAAGAAACATGATTAGTGGTTTATAAGCGTTGGATTGAAGTTATTTTCATGGGTTGATTTTAATCGTAAGAATTTCAGCATTATTTGAGTGCAAAGATCCAAAGGTTGTAAATTACTAATCAGGCTGATTTTAGGACTGCAGGTCCATCAAGGGACTGATCAAACATCCATATGGTCAGTGTCCACTAAGAGTGTGCCACGTGGCTCGTATTAGGACAAAAGTTTTACTGTACAGGCGCCCTTAAACGCCCCTAGTTTAGTTACTTTTTTTGGAATTGTCAGAATTTTAGTTTTATTTTTGTAAATAGATTAAGTTTTTTTTCTTTTTAGAAATTTTTTGTTAAAAGTATACAAACATTATCAGTACTGTTGGATGTCCCTTGAAAAATGTGTTTTTATAATTTTTTTTTTAAACATTGAAATAACACATTTTTCAAGGGACATCCAACGGTATTCACACTATTTCCATACTTTTAAGTCTGTAAACGGTTGCAGACTAGACTTGTCCACCTACTGTTTCTAACAGAACTTTCTAGTATCTATAGACGAGAAATAACGGGAGTAAAGAATTTTTCTGCCAACTAGATAAATTAGTAAAACTTAATATGAGACAGGTGGTACATTTTTAGAGGACACTAACCGCACGGGTGTTGGCCAATCCCTAGGTGGACCAACAAACCAAGAACCAGCCTGATTAGTGATTTCTAAGTGTTGGATTGGAGTCATTTTTCATGGGTTGATATTTAACCATGGGAATTTGGGCATTACTTGGGTACAAGATCAAAAGGTTTGAAATCACTAATCGGACTGATTTTTAGTTTGTAGGTCCACAACATCGTCAGCGTCCTATAAAATTGTGACAGCTCATAATAAAATGAAAAGTAAAATGGTACATTAAACCCTAGTCTATACTAACAATATTTATAACACAACGAAGGGTTGAGATATGTTTATCCCTACTCAATGGTTGTGATCTTCCACCACCTTAGCATTTTTTGCCTCTTCTAAAATTTCTTTGATCCATTTGATATTCCTCTGCTTCAAGAAGTCCCTCCTTTTCATATTCATCGCTCATCAGGTGCATTATTTTGGAGCATCATATTGACATGATTCTCGAGTAAAACCCGGATGGTTTAACGTACAACCATTTGGGTTTCTATAATTTTTGGAAAGGCTTAAAAAGAGTTAAAAAAAAAGCCCAATTGCATCTTTTTCTGATTGTTTTTTGTCTCATTTCCTACATCCATGCCATCACCGAAGCATTGGCAACCATCGATGACCACTTTGCCGCGAATATCCAAATGCATGGATTTGTAACAAATATTTCGATGCCAATTCTCTCCATGTAGATTCGATTGGATACTCGATTATTGACGGACCTTATATCGTGCTCTTCTCAACAAGCTAAATATCCTAGCCATGTTCCATCTTGTACAACTAAATTTGAAACATAAATGACCTCATTTTTGGGATTTCAATGAAAATGTCCTGCTAATGGTTCATGTAAGCAGTTGACATGAGGCCATTTCCTTGAAGATGTTAAAGGACAAATTGATTTGAATCTTGAAACAATTAATGGTCATCTTTTAAGAAGGAATCCACAACCACTGCCATCTTCTTCTTTACTACCACCACCACCGTCACCTTCTTCTTCTTCTACCACCGCCGCCACAACCACTGCACCACCACCACACCTTTTTCTCTTAAAAAAAATTATTGCTTGTATTGGCAAGTCAGGGTCAAAGGCATGTCTAATGTTACCTATCGATATGGCCAAAACCATGTCCACTCTGGCTTATCGATACACGTGATATATATATATATATATATATTTTTTTACGAAGAGAGAGAGAGAGAATAAGAAGAAGAGGAGGAGGGAGGCCTGCCGCCTGGAGAAGAAGAAGAGGAAGAAGCATGCCGCCCATGGCCAGGTATCTGAGAAAGGGGGGGAAGGAGACGTACCTAGTGGCAATTATCATCCTCTTCTTCTTCTTCTTCTTCTTCTCTCGGTTGGTTTTATTTGTGTGTGTGTAGCTTCTTGGCACACACCATTTCACACCAAGAGGTGTGTGCCACTACAAAAAGGTGTGTGCAATTAACACCATCCTAAAAAAAAGTCAAAAAACAAATGCACCTATTAGTTCATTAAATGCCTCTCTTTGCCAAAAATAAAAAAAAGTTTATTTAATGCCCTCTTAATGTAATCACCCTTCTCATTCGATTCATTACAATATTTCAATACGGTCCCCTAACAAATACTTAATTATTTTTTCTTGCCATCATTCTTATTTTCAACACAACCCTTGTTAACCACTTAATTACTTACCATACAATTATTTTTATATTTTTAAATTATTCTTAATAACAACTTAATTACTTTCTATACCATTTCTTACATATTTCCACAACAACCCTTTTAATTATAACTACATATCTACGTGGACAACTTTACAATTTTGATTTTCTAATTGTACCTTGAGTTACTACAATTTATAGATTTTTCCCTCCAAACTAATATTTCCCCCAATCACTCATGTGTAACGCACATACAACCCACTAGTGTGTATTGGGAAACTTCCTTCCCAATGAATGGCTTTTTGATATCAAACTAGCATCTAGTGAATGTGTGGAAGCTGTTTCATCCATAACGGCTTCTTCCGCCACGTTGCATGTCAACAATTCGAGTAGGGCCACCTTCAATATCTCCCATTGCATAGCTTGCAAGATGGCGTCCTTCATTTTTAGACAGCTTCCTTGCATAAAATTGCTATATCACTTATAATGTTAACATTGAATTTGATCATTTTTTTTTTTGTGAGGTAAGCCTATTTTTTAAGAGATCAATAACTCGATGAAGGCGGGTTTCGAACCCAGGTCCATGGTATCATCACCCACAAACTTTACCAGCTGAGCAAGTTGACACCTGAGTAAGAGCCAATTAACCTAATAGTTATTATTTATACCCCTTTCCATTGTTCTAGTAATGAAGTGGCAAGACCTTCTAATGATAAATTTAAATTTCAATGTCAAGCCGAGAATGTATGGATTATGGACGCCATCTCAATTTTCACACAAACTTACACACATAGACACACTAGCGTTTGCATACCTAAGAGCTTGCAAACATTTGCAAACTAGTTTTTGTCCTTGATGCATGGCTTGGGTTTGCAAATGTGTCACACTATAAGAAATCATCTTCAGCTCAGTTTCATTGAAGAGAGAAATGTTTTAAACAATCCATTTGAGTTATTTTCCCCTTTATGAAATCCTTCTTATTTTTCCTAAATTTTTTTATGCCACAAGTATCCGGGACTCTTAGAGCACTTGACTAATCCCATGGGACACGGGTGTACCCCTTCCACACGTGCTAGGTAAAATTGGAAAAAATACCAATAGTTGGCCCTATGGGGAGGATTCAAATTCGGAACCTCTGCTTCCTGAGGTGTGATCTTGGTCATCTCCGCCCAACTCTCGGGTTATTTTTAATTTCCATGAGATAAATCTCTTTTAGATGTATTTGTCATTTTCGTCAAATCTCTTTAAAATCTACTAGTTTATCATATACACCATCACCTAACTCGTTTATTTTTCTTTAATTACATATTATGTTTCTAAAAAAAGATAAAAGTTTAGAATTAAATTGCTCATTGGAGTGGTGGTTGGCTCGGGATCGTCAAGTGACTACCATAACGTCAAGTGACTACCATAACCATTCAATTGGGGTTTTTGACCCAAACCCACGTGTTCTTGTGATCTCAGGTTGAAGAAAGAGATATTTTCGTCTTTTCAAAAAAATTGTCACTCAATGACAATGTCGATGGACTAGGACATGGAACGCAAGTTTTTTTTTCTTTTCAAATTGTGGGGTATGTCAAATTTCAAGGAGTGGGATCCACACTTAAAGAGGAAGAGAGAGAGAGAGAGAGAGAGAGAGAAAAAAGACCAAGGGATGGGATGGATGCCTACACTGGAGGGGGGCATTTTTGTCCAGTGTGGGTGCCTAGCCGAAAGACGTGGGCGCCCGTGGAGCAGAGCGACTCTTCTACAATTTCTCAGTGAAATGACTATAATACCCTTGGCAGATGTAATTTGGGTGTCAAGCCGAAAGACGTGGTCGCCCGTAGAGACCGTTCTTTACATCCGAGGGTTGCAATTTCTCAGTGAAATGACTATAATACCCTTGGCGGAGAAGAGACGAGAGTACTTATGTGCATAGCAGTCGCACGAGGAGAGTGCCTATTTTGCTTCCCTGGGGTTCTGGCGGGAACTTGGGGTTAGAAAAAATGGGTTCAGATTCTTCAGAAGCTTCTCCTCTGCCCAATTGGGCCTCACAGCCATGCATCATGGGCATCGACGAAGCTGGAAGAGGCCCTGTTTTAGGTTCCCTCACCCTTCTTTTTTATCGCCGTCTTTCATCTCTCTCTCTCCAAATGTTTTGTAGGCTTATATAATTTCGTAGTTTAATCGTCTATTTGGTTTTGATTTGTTTCAGGTCCCATGGTCTACGCATGCTTATATTGTGCTCTCTCCTACCAGAAGACTCTTGCTTCCTTGAGCTTTGCAGGTGATTTTTTTTAAAATTTTTATTTTCAACTTTGATTCGATATGGGTTTTGTGCAATCTGTCCTATAGGTTCCGTATTTACTGGAAATAATACGTTTATCATGACTGACGGGTTAGTTTCCGTGATTTTGATCCAGTTCTGAAAGGGGTGGATTTCGAAAGGGACATATTAGGATTGATGGGTTTGTGCATTTAGTTTAGAAAATAAACACTAAACGTAGCCAATTAGAGACTTTAACTTTTCTATTTAATGGTTGATCGGCTCGGAGAAATGAGTTACAAATAGTTGAATTTTGTATGATTCATATCGGTCCGGTTTATTGAAGACATTGAATTTGGAAAAATGTGGAGTGAATTTTTAGATATTTTTATTTAGTTATTTTTATTGGTTAGGCTCTTGATTTCTAATTTCATCGTTTTTATTTCCCTTACTTTTGATATAATTTTATATTCACATGCTCAAAAGAATATAAAAGGAGAAATGGATTGTAAGATGGTTTTCTTATCCATGCAAATGAGGAGAAAAAAAAGTCGATTTTGTAGAAAGTGTGTATAAAAAAGCTTAAAATCAGTACATTAGCTTTCTTTTCTGGTGTATAAGCTTGCATCTAATTGGGTTTTCACCTCCTGATGGATTTAGTTAATTTAGTCAAACTCTGATGGATCTCATCTAGATGGAATCTGGGGTGTCTGGGACAGTGTACGGTTTTACCCTCTCGCGTGAGTCTCTTGCATGTTGAGGTGCAAGTGGATGCCTTTATGTACAGGTTAATAGGTGTATCATGGTGAGATATTGTGGGAGTCTCCTCAGTTTCGTTGTATGGGCAAAAGAATATCAACTTGTTTCTCAATATCATTAACTTCTTACATGGACCGGGGGATGTTTTAAAGCATGGTAACCGGGAACACTTGATAACCCAATATAGGGATGGCTACGTGACGTGAATCTTGGCAAACTACCTCCCTTACAAACGCAGTAAGCTGGTTACTGTAGTAGTGATATACAGAACTAGGTACCCGGCATTGATGGAAGTAGAGAATCCTGTAAGCAAGTACCCAGTTTGTGATACGCAACAGGATAGGGGAACCAAATAACTGGGCATTAAGGTTTTGAACTCTTAGGGAAGTGAGTTCATTTGCTGTCAGTTGGGCTAAAAGAGGAGTGAAGCTTCTCCATCTTTGTAAATATGACCGAATCGTAAGGGTCCGGGCTAGTAGTCTCTGTACGGTTGTAACCATTGGTATGCAATCATTTCCGACTTACAAGGAAAAGAAACGGCAGTAGATCTTGCCTCAAATATTAAATCCAATTATAGATGAATTGGGGAAACTTTTAAAGTGAGTTTCTGTTACATTTAAGGAGGCTCGAATGCCAATCAAATATCTTTGAGTGCTATGTTTCTTTTCATTAAGAATTCTCAACCTTAGTTGCCCTATTCTTCTAGAGCAAATGATGTCTCCCACTCAGGGTCTTCAAAGGGTTTGCTTATACCATCTTAACACGCGTAAATTTATTTTTCTTTTATAAATTGTTATTTATCCCAAAAGGTAAATATGAACCTGATTTCGTTTTTTTTCTTTTTTCGGAAGCAAGGTGATTCCAACTTCTGCATGACAAAGAACTCATGTTTTATTGTGTGAAGTTTCAATCTCCATTAGGAGGGCAAGCGTGTGTATTTGAAATATTAGAGGTTCAAGCTGATCAAATTGGGAATTACTTTGAATTTGGATCTATAAAGGGGAGACTCCTTGATTTGTTAGTAGTTTGCCAAAGTATTAAGATTGGAAGATCACCGTGGAAATTGCAGGAAACCTTACTTCATTGCTTCAATGAAGATCTAGTAGTAGCTTTTATGGATGTTAAGATTCATTGAGGGAGAATGCTGGTATATTGCGTGGAGAAGAGATAGTTCTGATGGTTGAAGTTTTTCCTTGTTTAGGGAATTGCAATTTCATTATGTAGCCATAAATCTATGTACATTTCAAGCGACTAGAAGCTGTATACTAGTTTAGTGAAACTCTTACTATATCACTAACACCTGATGAATAAGCTTGTTGTCTGTTCTGAGAAATTGACTTTGTTAATGTTTTCAATAGCTTCTATGTCTTCTGTGAAAAAAAACTTCTCTCTTATCAAGGGTCATCCTTTTTGTAATGATTTTTATATAATTTCCCAAATGAGATGTCTGAGTTACACATGATGAAAATTTTGCTTTCTATTTTATCTTTTACAGATTCAAAGACTCTAAAAGAGGAAAAGAGGGAGGAATTATTCGGAAATTTAAAGGTCAATGAGTCGATTGGATGGGCTGTTGATGTTATAGATCCAAGAGAGCTTTCGGCTAAAATGCTTAAGACGTTAGTACGAGATAACCTACACCTGCATTTAGCATTTTAACATCTTGTACTTTTAACCCGAGGTTTCCTTTTTTTGCTTGTGTTCAGAACTAAAATAAACCTAAACGAAATATCACATGATTCTGCCATTGGTCTCGTTGCCAGGGTGCTTGACATTGGAGTTCTTCTAACCGAGGTAAAAAGTCTTAGACGGAAGGTCCCTAAAATATCCTTGCTGAAAAGTCTGTACTAAGTTGACAACTAGCATCTGACACAATCCCTTTGGATGGTGTTAGATTTTAGGATAAGCTAACAAGTAGGGATTTTTTGGATTTCTCTATCAGATTTAATCTACTTTTTTTTTCTTCTTCCTGCTCAAACCCCCTCCTATTCAATTGTAAGAACCATCGTTCTGTGTTCCTGCAAATACTTCAGGTCTACGTGGATACTGTTGGAGACGCAGAGAAGTACAGAATGAAATTGTCAGAAAGATTTCCGAGTGTCAAATTCACGGTTGCGAAGAAAGCTGATAGTCTTTATCCAGTTGTTAGTGGAGCAAGCATAGTCGCAAAGGTAATGGAGCCCTCTTTATTTTGAAGCCCCTTCATTGAAGTTTTCATCGGCAACTCTCATTTGTGTGTCTTCTTTCACCATTTAGGTGACTAGAGACCGAGCCTTGCGCAACTGGGTGCTTGATGAAACGGCAGAGAACATGCATAGAAACTTTGGATCTGGATATCCTGGAGGTAACAAGTGCTTGGGATTCTTTTATTCTCTGCCTACATGTATATCTTCAAATCTTTGTCTGAGGAGTTTGTTGTTTTAAACTTTTATGCTGTGTTCAGACCCTGAAACTAAGGCCTGGTTGGAAGATCACAAACACCCGGTATTTGGATTCCCAACGTTGGTCCGCTTCAGTTGGGGTACGTGCAACCCCTTTTTCAAGGACATGGTTGAAGTCTTATGGTGAGTCTCAACTCTGGCCTGTCTCAGACAGTTTTAATCATCACCTTCGTGTGTGTGTGTATACAGTGATGTTATACCACATGTGTCTTGCCTATTCGTCAATCTGGTGCGAGAAACTGTGGACAATCTCTTGATTAGCAGAGCACCATGTTGATAGGCTACCCCCTGGGATATTTCCCAGTAGACCTGGCACGTGTGGAAGGGGTAACATACGTGCCCCATGGGACTTAGTCGGGTGCTCTAAGATGCCCGCATACCCATGGCATAAAAAAAGGCTATCTTAACCTTCCATTCAAGATCCCAAATATAAAAAAACTTGCACCGCTAATGCAAGTTGTTATTGACTTTCTGAAGAGGCCAACATATTGGACAGTTTCTAAACTTGGAGCTGTGTCATTTATATGATTTTTGAACTACTGCCATCCCAGAATTGGTCCACCATTTGAACAATCTAGATTTATTCATAGGTGAGCACTGGTTACATTATAGCATGGGAGACAGAAAACTTAAAAACTTGCCCATACATACATGTATATACATATTCTATGCCAAGCCATCACTTTCTCTTTATGTTGTCTTAGGGAATCTGATAAACTTGATGAAGATGGTTCCCGCGATGGGAGTGGCAAACGCCGCCAACTGAAATTAAGTAGTGTTGGTTTCACTGGATACAAGAGGAAGAGCGAGGAAATTGAATCTAGTGGTAAAGGTCGCTGCAAGTTCTTCCAGACACGCAAACTTGAGCTACTCACTCATTTCTAGGACAGAGACTGATATTTTTGCTTCACTGCTTCTGTGCATCTGTGCATCTGCTCACCTGTCTTTGTTATTTGGATCTAGCTTTCAAATCAATATATGATCAGATTCTGTCAGCAGAAAGTTTTATTAATGCGGGAAGATGGAAATAGCAAATAAACTGAAACGACAAGTAGGATAAATTACCACTACCATTATACGTAAGTGAATATCACCCTCATCATCTATGCCTTGTCCCAAAATGTTAGGCGCGTTGGCAACATGAATTCTATTTTGCTGTTCGAGTCTATTCAGAGCTATGTCTTCTATTTGTCAAACCATGTCTTTAAATCTTTTCTTACTACCTCTATCCATGTCATTTTCGACCTTCCTCTCTCCCATTTAAGGCCGTCAACTTGCACCAGAGCGATCATTCTCACTGGCGCCATCGTTGGTTTTTGTTGCACATGCCCAAAGCATCTCAAGCGCTTTATTTTATTTTATCGCGTATTAAGGCTATTCTTAGGTTTTCTTGGATATATTCATTTCTAATTTTGTCTTTTCTAGTTTTTCCACACATCAATCTCAACATCCTCATCTCCATCACACATTCTACGAATATATTGTTTCTTTACTCCCAACATTCAGCTCCATAAAACATAGTTGGTCTTATGGCTGTCTGGTAGAAATTTTCTTTTAGCTTGATGGGTACACATCAATCACACAATATCCAGTAGCGTGTTTTCACTTTAGCCATCCAATACTAATTCTATGGGGTCACATCCTCTCTGATCTCTCCATCCTTGTGAGTAATCGATCTTAAATAACGAAATTGGTTGCTCCGAGATACTTCTTGTCCATCCATTATAACATCATATGTAAATGAATGGAAGCTGGAAAATAAAACATAAAGAGCATCTAGAGGGTATCAATGGGAGAAAAATGAAAGTGCCAATTGAACCCTTAAAAGTAGGATTCATTTAATTTCTTTTCATTTTTGAAGGTAACCTTTTCATTACGAAAAGACAAAATTAAAAAGATGATTTCTCCTCCAGACATTTTAGCAAGAAGGGAGGATTACCAGACCAAAAACAAGACTTCCTTTGATTGTAAACCCACTTAGCTATTTGCTAATGGCCTAATAGCACCCAATATTTATTGCTTAGGGTGGGTAAGATTTTGCAGTCCTTCATTATAGTTGACAAATCTCTTTTTTTGGACCACTAATCATATACATTTTTTCTGATTGTCGAGATAATGCGATTGATCAAATAGTTACAGATCATCCATTCGCGTAGGACACGTGTAGCTATGTCATTTGTAGATCATAATTAGTGTCTATAAGATAATTTTGCTAGGGCACCCTGACCAGTGAGCAGTGTTGCTGTCATTCTTCATAGCTGTAAGAACTGTTAACAAAGTGAATGCAGCTTCGCCTACCAAAATAAAATAAAATAATTAAATGTATAGCTTAGTGGGAAGCATGATTATTTGATTGATTACTTGAAAGAGATCGTTTTCAGTTTCCCTTTTACCTCTCAAAACCAAGTTTTTTATTGTTATAAGTCAAAGGTTTGAGTTTTCTATGATACCCACTAATTAAGGTTTTCATTGGGGACGAATTTATCTGTTTTCTATAATTAAGG
The DNA here is from genome assembly GCA_035048495.1 of Euptelea pleiosperma. Lineage (NCBI taxonomy): Eukaryota > Viridiplantae > Streptophyta > Magnoliopsida > Ranunculales > Eupteleaceae > Euptelea > Euptelea pleiosperma. Next base: position 33,225,966 of record CM068544.1, on the reverse strand, counting down.
ATTTCTTGTGATGTTTCAAAACTATACAAATTTCTCTTCTTTCCACAATTTTAGTCTTAAAAAGAGTTTGGTTTGCCCCCATTTCAGCCAACAAAAAATGCACATGCCCTTTGATCAGGACCATCCGATTACGTCACCTTAGTGCTCTAGCCAAATGGAGCCAATTGATGAGATAAACAGGAACATCAGATGGGCATGAGAGCCTATGGTAGGTAGAGATGCTATAGTACATATAATGTGTTAGTATGATGACTAGCCAACTTATGATTCATGCACCAAGGTTTTAAGTCGTTGGTTACAACGGTTGCTTAACGTTACTTTTATGACCGTTGTACCGGTAAAAAAATGACTGTTATAAAACTAAGGGCCCATTTGGATTGTCATTTTTCAAAAAATCATTTTATTTAAAAAAAATGACTTTTCTGAAAATATATTTGAAAATGTGTTTCTTCTTAAAAACACGTTTAGATCATTATTAATGCAAAGTGTCTCTATCTTCTCTTAGTGGCCCATCACTAAAATTGATGAGAGTGAGATGGAGGAGATGTGGGAGAAGGGTTTCTTTTTTTATTATGTTCATTGAGCAAAATGTAAGTCTGTTTTACTTGAAAAATGGCTTTCAGCTTTTTTTTTTTTTTTTATAAACAGACTTTTTTGGTTTAAAAAATGATCATCCAAAAGATCTATATTTTTTGAAAAAAGACTTTTTGGTGAAAAAAAAAGAAATGGAGATCCAAACAGGCTCTAAACCTTGATAACGGTAAAAAAAAAAAAGTTTTTTTTAAAGAATGACTGTTATAATGTTAAACCTGTTTTTTTTTTGGTTTTGGGTGTTATTTTTAAAATAAAATAACGGTGTTGGGACGTTACGGTTATAACGACCATTTTTTAAACCATGTTACCCACGTCTCACTTAATGGTTGTTGGAACAAACGATCAGTAGAATAAAATATTCCTAAAGAAATAGTATTTTGGATACTTCTAGATTCTTCCAAACGTTCCGTAAATTGCGTACATTCTTGTACCATGGTCAAAATCTTCAGCTACGAACTGAGATGCGTTCACAAATCAAGCTTCTTTAAAATTTCTTCCACATTATTGATGTACGACTCACCGAGTCAACTCGTGCTAGCCATATATTTTAGGCCGGCCGATGACTAGTGGAAGACTCGTAATTATGGCCAGCCATGTCCTCATGTCCTGTGGTGAGTAGCGGCATCTGTAATGTCAACGATTCTCTTTTTTTCCTTTAGTTTAAGTCAAGCTCTTGCCAACCTTTCTTTTCTTTCCACCTCACACGTTCTATGTCTTGCAAGCTGCAATGACTTTTGACTTTTAATCACTTAATACATTTCCACTTTGGTCCTTGAAGATAACATTTTCTACTAAGTCTCCACTTTCTTCATGTTGCCCACCCAGGTCAAACTCCCACCAACCCTCTCCTTTCTTTGAACTTCTTCCCTCTTTTTCCTCATGGATGCATCAATATTTTTTTTTAATTTTTTTAATTATAAATTACCTTATAAATCCACCAAATATTTGTTAATATATATTTAATGATTTGCATTATTAATTTTTTTTAAGCTCGATCGGATCGAACCCGTAAACTCTTGTTTGAAGTGCAGATCATCAACCAATTGAGACTCGGCTATTAGATCAACTTATTAAGCTAATGGCTCAAGCCGTTATCTCTTTTTTAGTTACTTCAAAAAAAAATTATGTTGAAGATGACAGATGAAATAACTTGGAAATAGTATAGATAATGAGAAGTGGGTATGTGTTAGGTTAGGTGTCTTGTATTCTATAGGGATTATAATGTTAATTAAGTCACAGTTTTCTCTGCTAGATTTAATAGCGTCCGTACAAGTCTGTATAATTCGTGTGTGGGTACAAGTACTTGTACTAGGGGCCAGGTTCTTTGGGTATTTTTTTGTATTGTAGATTTAAAATTTTTTTTTCTAAAAGGTCGAGTTTCTCCTGTACGTTGAGATAGTGAGAGGAAACTATTGTAACCCTAATTCTTTAGAGATAGTGAAAAGGTTATTCTCACCCGTGAAAATAGCCACACTGCCGAACCATATAAATTTGGTATTTACGTAATTGATATTTTGATTTTCTCATAACCGAATAAAAAATGATCACAAAATTATTATTTTATTTTTTTTCGAAAATAGAAAACTTAATAATGATAAAAAATTGTCTTTTTCCTTCAAAATAATGTTTTGGGCATTATAACGGGCAAAGATGTAACGGGGTCGGGGCATTACCGTTATAAAACGGCCGGTTTTTAAACCATGGTTAGAACATAGAACCATGGCATTTATTTTCAAATATAGAAAGAGAATGAGAAGCAACCAAGTACTTTTGTTTAGGGCTTGTAAGTTTAGAATCTGTAATTGCTCTTAACTATTGAAAAGTCAAAGTAAAACAAGTCGCTTTAATAAGACAAAGGAAACCATGATAACCATAGATTCCATTTGTTAAGTCAAAAGAGCACCCATCCTGAGACATTCCCCTCAACCCACAATACAAATCCCCACCACCTCAATCGATCATCTCTCCCATAGCAATCACCATGAGCCGACCTCCTCTCTAATTCTTTCCTCCAATCTCCGCATATCTCTCGGTGATCCCCTCTTCTCCCTTCTGATAGGAAAGAAATGCTGGGAAAGAAGATGGAATCAGTTAAGAAACTGGCTAAGAAGGTGAAGGTGATCAGAGGAGGTCGTCAACCATCGCAGTACGAATGCTTGCTTAACGATTATGAAGAGTCGAATTCATCCACGACCCCGACCGGGTTTTTTGCTCTTTATGTTGGAGAGGAGCGGCAGAGGTTTGTTGTGCCAACCAGCTTCCTTTCTCATCCTCTATTCAAAATGTTGTTGGAGAAGGCCTACAACGAGTTTGGTTTTGAGCAAAGAAATGGGTTGGTGGTTCCATGTACTGTATCTACTTTCCAAGAGGTGGTAAGTGCTGTGGAATGTTCTCATGGGCAGTTTGATCTTGGGAGGTTGGTTGAGGAGTTTATTTAGTTAGTAAATGAGAGAGAAGCAGTTTTGATCTTACTTAAGAAATCATGGATTATAATTTCTGTTTATGATTTTATGATTCCATGAAATGGGTTGCACTAAAAAGATGTAAAATGTATACTTAAACTCTTATGTAAATATATATAATCGAAAGGAACTTCTACTGATCGATGATCGTATTCAAAAGAATTTTTCTCGATGGGTAGATTATTGTCAATTACAAACTTGGAAATAGTGAAAATTACCATTTCAAGGATTATAGATGGGCACTTTTTTGTTATTTTTTTTTCTTTATTTTCCAATTCTTGGTGCTGTCAAGAGATTTGACTAAGTTCCGCAGCGGATCACGAAATCTTGCGATCTTCTCTATCTATTGAATGGGGAGTCCGGTTTGAAATCGTCCGCCCTGCAAGGAAATTGTAGCATTTGTGGTTGTATGTGCGTATATAGGTTCATCTTTTTGGTGGGTATTTGGGATCAAACCAATGATTTTTTTATTTTCTCATGGCAAGTTTCCTGTTTATGAAGGAGCTGGTTTTAGAGTATGTAGTACTTTCTGAGTGAGATTTTATGATCCTGAGTCCTGAACTTCAGCTAAGCTTCACTGCAGGCAGCTACCTTCACCTACCAAGTAGCTTTTCAATCTGTAAGATCTTAGATCCACAGAAAGAAATTAAATCTGCAATCCCAAGTTAGGCATGTGATTTCATGTGTATTGAACCAAAGTTAATTACCCGATCCGATGTTCCATAATCGATCTACATGGTTCCTGATTCACTAAATCCATCCGCAATTTACGGCCGGGTTTCGGGGAATTAGCATGTGTATTGAAATTGAACTGTACTGAGAATATTTGCCATATGCACATGGAGAGAATTGAGACAAATTAGACTTTTACAGTGAGCAATGGTCTTCAAGCCTTCAAACACCAAGCTTCCACTTTCCACGAGAGCATGGGTCAGATTAACAGGAGGATCTTAACCCTCTGATCTTTAGCTAAAACTTGGACAACTATAGAGACTTAACACGTACGAGCATGGGTTCCATTTCAATTTGATTTTTGGGCTGTGACCCACCATTTGAACGGTCTGGATCGGTATTTTGGTGGGCCATGCGGTGTGGATGACGAATTTGAGTTTCAGCATGCAGTTTTTGTATGATTCAGTAGAACAATGGAGTAACATCCGCCGATGTTTGTGGATCCTTCTTTTGAAATATACTAGCAGTACTGCCTGCTACCACGTGAAATGCACTTGGAGAGAGAGAGAGAGAGAGAGTAATGGGCGCCTCGATTCTCATGGTGCATCGTAGGGGGGGTCTCTTTGTTTTATGGCTAAAGTACGCATGACCTGCAGGTTCTTGCACACATAAAACGTGCTCACTACACATTCAAAGGACCATTGCTGGCAACGAATTATTCAAAAATAAGAACGACCAATTGCAAGGGTCAGAAAAATTCGCGAATTAATAAGTATGACCGAATTAGTAGAAATGCCTTCTAATATTCTATTCAAGAAAAACGACAACTACTTTTATTTATAGTTTCATCAGATTGTAGAAACGTCGCTTTTATATTCTTGTAGATTTAATGAACCAATTTATGGTCCATGAGTAATTTCGCCAAAAAACTTAAACCGGCTTTTTTGCGCAATGGTACGATTTAATCTATTATTGGTTTTTCCTGAAATGTTTTGGCCTACCGGAGACAATTATAGTCTGTGACACCTTAAAATTTAGCTATTTTACATAAGTTTCTGAGATTAAATTTATTAAACATTTTCTAAAAGAAGTTGGGTATAACGAACGAGCTGCATTTGTGACGTTAAACATTTTTGTTCCAAAAATACTCCTATTTTGTTTCATTTGATTTATTTAAATTATTCATTTGGTAAGGGTGTTTTGGTCTTGTAGTGTCCCAGGCATATATCACAGCTCATTTAATGCTCATCTCCTGTATTAAAAAAAAAAAAAAAAAAAATCCTTATTCTTAATATGACCATGAAATTCTTTAAATTTATAAATATTACTTTTTTTTAATCTTTTTTATAGTTTTTTTTTTTTTTTTTTTTGTACTTTATATGGATGCTTTGGTCATTCAACATTTTAACATTACAACTCAACTGTGAGAACCTTTATTGAGCCCTGACCTATACCTAGAAAAATTTCACGATGATGTGTATCTTCAAAGTTGATGACGGATCCACAATGTGAGCCACACGGCCCACTTAGAGGCTATTAACCGTATGAATGTTTGGCTCATCTCTAGATGGGGGTAAGTAACAAAAATCAACCTAATTAGTGATTTCTAACTCAATCTGAGTACCCCAAATTATGCTAAAAATCTACAGTTAAAAATATACCATGAAAAAGACTATAATCCAACGGATCGAAATACTAACCCGGATGAATTTCGGTATGTAGATCCAACTAGGAATGGACCAAACATCTATACGGTCAGTGGTCTAAGAGTATACCACGTGTAAGGTGCGCATGCATCGCACATGGCGTCCCCCTAGTTTCTTAGTACTTGCAAGGTTTGGGAGGTATCTCAAGATTTGTACTGAGATTGGAATAGGTTCAAGTTTATTTGCATCTGAGGGATAAGGTAGCCTTGATCCCATGCGGAAGGCTTTGAATATCTTTACGAGTACTTAGCCTCCCTAATAAAAGAATAACTTTACCCTTATTTCCATCATATATCTAGGGGTGTTAATGGACTCGGTTTGGGCAGCGCCTAACTTGGCCTAAGACCAGCCCGAGCCCAATCCATTCCAAGCCCAAGTATTGCCATTCTAAAAGATGCTTCTATCACAATGCAAAATATAAGACACGTGGCACCTTCTTAGTGGATTCTGACTGTATGGATGTTTGGCTAGTCCCTCTGTGGACCTATAAACGAAAAATCAGCCTGTTTAGTTATTTATAACCTTTGGATCTTTGCACCCAAATAACGCTCAATAATGCTAGAATTTTCCTACCATTAAAATCAACCAATGAAAATAACTTCAATCGAATCGCTTAGAAATCACTAATCAGGCTGATTTTTGGTTTAGAGGTCTACTGACGGACTGTACAAGCATCCATACGGTCATATCCACTAAGAGTATGCCATGTGGCATGTATTTTGCATTGTGACAGAAGATCTGTCAGAACGCTGTGACAGAAGTTTTACACTTTTACTCACAGTTCTGCACGACTTGGGTTGTAATTGACGAAAATACCCTTAATAGAGTGCACTAAAAAAACGTAGTGCATGGTAGGGATGGGGGCCCACCGTTCAGTGTTCCACATAAGAGACATTCTAGGACCTAAATCAACTTGATTGTATGATTTTATTGCCGTTTTGGAATTTGGACGGTAGAAAAGCCCTACTAGCGAATCTAGAGGAATGGTTCAATCATCTGTCTCCTTTTGATTTTTGAAGTAAAAGATATGCTAAAGTGAGACATTGTGGGGGTGTATTTTGAATCTTTTATTGAATGGTAGAAGTATGGAGGAGGCGTATGTTGTCTTTTAACCTTTACAAGGGTTTTCAACGACCGTTATAACCTGACTGTTACAACAGCCGTTAGCACGGGCGTATAGTCACATCTAAAGTAAAAAAGTCAAGAATATTATTTTTTTCAAAAAAACCTCAATAATGGTAAAAAAATCTTTGTTTAAAAAATAACAGCCATTATAACGCAAAGTGCATTTCTTCTGATTTGAACGTTATTTTCAAAATAATGTAACGGGGTTGGGGCGTTACCGTTATAACTATCTTTTTCGTTATAGACAATGCTTTACTGTACCCCTCAACCTCAAGGAGGAGTTGAGGACATAATTTCAAAATCGGGATTGCATTTTCGGTACACTGTTCTTTTCATCTCCGCATATGGACCGTCGATCTATAATCGTCTAACGTGGGCGGTCGAATTTCTTTTTCCAGCCACGCGGCTTTGCGAAATTCAAATATCAATCTCATCCCGCTCCCGCTCTGACGCTCTCCGTTCAGAGAGAGGAGAGAGAGAGAGAGAGGAAAAACTAAATAGCTCTGGACTAGATCTTGTTCTCAAGTTGAGTTTTCTGCCATTTTCTTACCCTCTCTTGAAAGATGTCCGGTCGTCAGGAGAAGGAGAAAGGCGTGAATGTCCAGGTTCTTCTTCGTTGCAGGTAATCTAATCTCACTCACACTCACTCACTCTAGGGTTAGGGTTTCTTACATTTCTTTCTATCTTTTTATTGTTGAAATTGTTTCTAGTATTTTTGAATCAATGTTTAGATGCATTTCTCTGTTCTTTCTCCATCTTCTGTTAAATTTTCTTAAAATTTTCCCTAAATTTTCCCCAATTTTTTCAGACCATTTAGCGACGACGAGTTGCGGAACAATGCGCCGCAAGTTGTGACTTGCAATGACTACCAGAGAGAAGTTGCCGTGTCGCAAAACATCGCTGGGAAGCAGATCGATAGGATTTTTACCTTCGATAAGGTATTTATTCACTTTTGAAGGTTTAATTCCAGCATCTTAATTTATGGCTTGTGTATGTAATTGCCTGGATTCATCTATCCATCTGATATATCGGATTCTTGTTCAAGCAAACCCTGGCTCCACTATGAAAAAAAGGAGATTTTTTTTTGATACCAAGGATATCCGGGCCTCTTAGAGCACCTGACTAAATCCCACGGGGCACGCATGTTACCCCTTCCACATGTACCTGGTGTACTGGGATAAATCCCAGGGGGTGGCCACCAAGAGGGGGAATTGAACTCAGAACCTTAGCTTCCTGAGCCGTGGTCTTGGAGAGTGAGTATAAAAAATGTTTTTAACATTGGTATTGGAGATTAGGTGTGATGGGTTTGTACTTCTACATGGTCATTTTTTTTTAATTATGGGTGTTTAAAGAGGGAATATGTGTAAAGCAAAAAAAAAGTAGTTGTGTAAATTTCAGTGTGAGAAGTTTGCTTGCTTAGCTAAAATTCCTTTAAGTGTACTACACATATAAGGAAAAAAAACCTTTTAAATGTATCGCAAGGTTGAAGGAGACTTTCAAATAAATGGGTGTTACAATTTTGAAACATATGGTCGTTTATTAAGGCAAACAATGAATTGTTCCTTGCGTTGCAACTGTCCTGCTCCATATATACCATTCTAATTTTTTTTTCCGTGATGAGTTTTTGTTTTTACTAAAAATAGGATTAAATTGAGTTGTTCTCTTGATTATCATGCCATGATGGATACCATGGTGATTTGTAAAAACAAGGTGTTTGTGTCATTGTCATTCTAGGATGTCATACCTGATGCTCATTATCCTTTACGTGAGTGCTGCAGTATGTGATGCTTGTAGTTGATGGCAATTCCCAGAGAAAAAACATCAGGATTCTGATACATGATATCAGAATTCTAACATTTTTTGGTACTTTAAAATTCAGACATATTTTCGGGGAGCTGCCATTGACTATAAATAGTGCATAGTGCATACTGCAAAAACAAATTCTGACATATTCCATTACCCATCGAAAATAATAATAATCCGATGTATAGTATTTTGACCTCAACTGAATCATTGTCAATGAATGTTTCTATATTGAAATCCAACTTCTACTTAATTTTCTGTTTTGATCTATAAGTATGGACTGTGCAGGTTTTTGGTCCCTCGGCTCAGCAAACGGATTTATATGAACAAGCTGTAGTCCCCATTGTCAATGAGGTGTTAGAAGGATTCAATTGCACCATCTTTGCATATGGTCAAACTGGTACAGGGAAAACTTACACAATGGAAGGCGAATGTAGAAAATCAAAGGTAAATTGTTTCTCGGTTTGGTATCTTCTTGTTTGAGTTGAGAAATAATGTCCACGCCTTCAGTAGTTTCATCAGCATTGAAATTTGCTTTGTTCCTATTATAGAGTCCTAACTTGGTATTGGGTTTTGATGGTGTGCGGATATGCAATTCAGAGTGGACCTAAGGGACAGTTGCCTCCAGAAGCAGGTGTCATACCCAGGGCAGTTCAACAGATCTTTGACACATTGGAGGGTCAAAATGCTGAATACAGTGTCAAAGTTACGTTTTTGGAGTTATATAATGAGGAAATTACGGACTTGCTTGCTCCTGAAGAAATATCAAGAGCTGTTTTGGAGGAGAAACAGAAAAAACAACTGCCTCTTATGGAGGATGGGAAAGGTGGAGTCCTAGTAAGAGGACTAGAAGAGGAAATTGTAGCAAGTGCCAGTGAGATTTTTACTCTACTTGAGAGGGGGTCTGCAAAGCGTCGTACTGCAGAGACACTATTAAACAAGCAGTCCAGGTAATTCTTATTCAATTTTTTCTGTTTAACGTCAAGACCAAGTTCTCGTGTTATTGTTGATCATTTTTCTGTATTTTCAGTCGGTCACATTCTCTATTTTCCATTACAATTCACATCAAAGAAGCCACCCCAGAAGGTGAAGAACTTATCAAATGTGGGAAACTAAATTTGGTTGATTTAGCTGGGTCAGAGAATATTTCTCGTTCTGGTGCGAGGGAGGTATAACACATCTTATTTTGTTCTTTCTCTCTCTCTCTCTCTCTCTCTCTCTTACACACACACACACACACTTATTCTTTCATCATCATCATCTATGCCATATCCCAAATGTTTGGGGTCGGCAACATGAATCCTTCTCACTTATTCTTTGTGAATTAAATTATATTCTCTGGTAGCTACTGTAAGAACCCTTGATCTATTATGGAGCCATTAAATACTATGGAGAGCCTTCTTTCTTATTTTCTTTGCCTTCTAAATCTGTTAGGGTCGCGCTAGGGAAGCTGGAGAGATTAATAAAAGCTTACTTACTTTAGGGCGTGTTATAAATGCTCTTGTGGAACATCTTGGTCACATCCCCTACAGGTTTTCATCTTTTGACTACTTCGCTGAAATCTTGAGCAATAAAGTATCTTGTTTGTTTTATTCTAATGATGCCGTTAAATTGATTTTCAGGGATAGCAAGCTTACTCGATTACTCCGTGATTCGTTGGGTGGAAGGACCAAGACATGCATAATTGCCACCGTATCACCAGCTGTTCATTGTCTTGAGGAGACCCTGAGCACGTTGGATTATGCACACAGGGCAAAGAATATAAGAAATAAGCCTGAGGTTTGTTGTTCCCTTCTTATATTCTGACCTATATTCACTCAATAGACAAAACAAGGTCTCACTTTATATATGGTCCTTTTCTTTTATATATTTCAATGTTGGTATAAGGCTTGTGATAATGATGACAATGATGATGATCTAAGCTTATATACATTCTTTATCATGTTTGGTTGATTTCTATAATCCTTAAGTTTATTTTGTGACATGCTCCCTCCCTCCGCTCAAACACTCACATGCACACCAAAAAAATGATTGCTTTGAGTCATTGATCCTATTGAGTTAGTCTGTATGGTCCAAATTCTTTGTTTCCCGATTTTGTCCGGACCCCTGTTTCTCAGGAATTCATACAGAATGCATGCTGGCAACTGATTCAGGCAGGTCAAAGTTATGCTTTGAGGTTTATAAGTTATAATTTCATTATTAGTTGCTGCGATTAATGCAGTAGAAAAAGTTCATTTGGTACCTGTTATGTGTATTCCTGAATTGTCATAGAATGCTGTTCATAGAAACATTTAGCAAGAATTATTTTAGCATGCAATAGGGGATTATGAGCAGTTGAGGATTAATAACTAATTTTGTACTGTATTCTTTTTAATCTCCATCTTAAGTAGACCTATAGTATGAAAAAAGATGAGCAACTAGTGATCACATTTTCTTTTAGATTTATAGATAAACAATTTCAGAGGCAAAGCTGCTATTATCCTCCTATTTTCACTAGAAAATGGCATAAAAGGAGTTAGGATTTGGTTTGACCACTAGTGATCTTGTCGCTTTCTGATGCCATGTCTTAGAACTATGATACCACAAGTTGAATTAGATATTTTTGCAATCAGATCTTGTATTATTCCAATCTGATTATCTCATATTTGTTTTCTATTTCTTTATCTTTTCTTTGTTGTCAATATTTGTAGATAAACCAGAAGATGATGAAATCTACTCTTATCAAGGACCTCTATGGAGAAATTGATAGGCTGAAAGCAGGTTGGATTTTTAGCCTCCCAAAATTTGTGAAGAGCAATCTTAAGTCGAATTAATTGTCTGACATGAATTTTGGTATGCATGATTTACTGAACTTTAAACAACTGCTTTTTTCTCCAGAGGTTTATGCCGCACGTGAGAAAAATGGTGTTTACATTCCAAAGGAACGATACTATCAAGAAGAGAGTGAACGAAAGGTGTGTCCTCTTCCTATTTTAAAGTTTCATCACCTGCACATTGTGCTGTTTCAGCTTTTATTGGAAATTATGCTGTGGAAATATCCATTTGTTGATTGTTGATTTCTTGCTTTTCTGTGTACTGCACTATTTTTCCTAGTGGCCATCTCAAGACATACTGATAGTTTGATACCTCTTCAACTATTTTATTTTTACCCTTACAATATTTTTTGCGAATCAAGATTCATAAATTCATTACTCATTGTGAATGTAGTGGTGTCATTTCGTTTTATTTCCCTTATCTAATTTGTAAGAAGGGAAAGATTGCAATTTCTCATTTATAGAATGTAGCTAGTTGTCTTCCAATATACCGGATCAATTGTTTTCAAGTTGTATGTCTTAGTTCTATTCCTTTCATTGATATTCTGAAGTCTTAGGTTTATCTTTGTTCCTTTTGCATTCTTTCTTTACTGAAGTGTTCTTTTTCTTTGGATTAAGGCAATGGCAGATCAGATTGAACATATGGGAGCTGTGCTGGAAACTAATCAGAAGGTCAGCTTAAGTTTTGGATACTTTCGTATATATTGTACATGTGGTCCTGTTTTACATTTTTATTAGTTATGTTATAAATGTCCTATGCTTTATCATCAGCAACTCGAGGATTTGCAAGATAAATATGATGCGCAGATCGAACAATGCGCTGACTTGGGCAGCAAACTTGATGCCACACAGGTGAGTTGGTTGATATGCTATCTTCAATATATACATACACGTACAAATATATTTAAGTGAGCAAAATATGCAGAAAAATTTGGAACAAACGAGCATCTTACTGTCTAAAGCTGAGGAAGAACTGAAGAAATCCCAGTATGCTCTTACGGAGAGGGATTTTATTATATCTGAACAAAGGAAAGCCGGTATGCATAAATTCTTTCTTGCTGGTACATTAGAGGTGAGTCATGTCATTCTTATTCTTTTGAATTGTGAAACAGAAAATGCTTTGGCACATCAGGCATGTGTTCTGCGATCTGACTTGGAGAAGTCTCTTCAAGACAATGCTCTGTTATTTTCGAAAATAGGTAGCCTCCTGTGCTTTATAAACCTGTGAACTTGATCCACTGCCTCCTCAAATTTTTAAAGTTCTTTTATTTTTTCTCTGATGCTTGTAATTGGCTTTAATGCTCTGCAGATATAGAAGACAGACTGAGTGCAGAAAATAGGACAGTGGTGGACAATTTCCAGGCAGAGCTTGCAGAACAGATTGGTGCTCTTTGCAGTACTGTTGCTTCATCGATGTCTCAACAAAGCGGACACCTGCAGTGTGTTGAGAAACTTTGCCATGCTTTTCTGGATTTCCATGAGATGGTATTGTAGTTTTCCTAACCAGAAATTGTCTCTTGGTAGTTTCTATAATGGAGTGGCAGTCAATTATATAACAAGTATCATCTTATTCCTTGCTTCATGAAATCCTGCCTATAGTCGCTGTTGGATTTGAAAAAGAAAGTGGTAGCTTCAAGGGCTTTGTATAGTTCTCATATGGAAGCGGTGCAAAATGTGGTGCGCTTGCATAAGGCAAGCTCTAATGGTGAACTAGAGGAGATTTCGTCATTGGCTTCTGCTAACGCCTCTTCAATTGAACAAGTAACAATCTTGCTTTGCAACCCTTCTATTGCCCTTCATTCTCTTGCTTTGCCTGAACTACCTTTAATTTTTTTCTTTTAATTATTCTGAGCTTCAGTTTCTAGATACAGAGGCCGGAGAAGCAAATTCAATATTTGGTGATCTTCAAGATACTTTATCAAGTCACCAAGGAGAGATGGCCCTTTTCGCTAGGGAGTTGCGTGAGGTTTGTTCCTTGGTTTCTTTCCACTTCAATCATATCCCTCATATTTTTTATGCTTATGACATTTTTTGAGATTTTCAAAACATTATAAGAACTTTTACTTGTAGGCTCTGTATGTTAACCACAGAATAGTTTTTCAGATTAATATTGTAGGTCTAAAAGTCTTGATTCAGAAATTTATTGGACGTTTATGGGCAGGAAGGGTTTCTAGAAAACTTCTCTAAGGGCAACCATACAAGGCCATAAAATCAAATGCACCAAGAGAATTATTTCTTAAATATCCTGGAAAAATATCATCACAAAATTTTGGTGTTTACAATTCTCACTCAAAGTATTAAGACTTCTGATTCTTAATATATGATTTCTTATTTTTATTCTTATTAGTTTTATTTTCCATTTTTGTAATTTCCTATTTTCCTAAGCAACTAAGAAAAACAAAAAGTTTTCAGATCTACCGAGACTTTTCCTTGCCAAAAACTTCCTCATAACGAGTACGATGATGTCTATGCATATATGTTCTTCCTTATTATGATGTTTTCTTCCAATTTCTGTTTGCTGTATTTGAGTTTTGCAGAGATTCCATGTTAATATTGAACAAACAAAAGAAATGTCCGAGTTCATTTTTGGACTTCTTGATAAGCTTGGGGAAGAATCACGCAGACTTGAAAGCCAAACAAGCAGATCTCATGAGATTCACGAAAAGATCATTTCCGAATTTCAGCAGGCTTATGAGGTATTGTTTGAAATCTTAGATGAAGGGAAATGATTCTCTCTTTTGATCTATCTGATTTTTGAAGTTCAACAAGTGCAGGAGCAATCGAAGTCTGAAGCGGAGAAGCTTTTGGCAGATATGACCAATTTAGTCTCCAACCACATATGTCGTCAAAAACAGTTGGTCCGTTTGGGAGTCTTTTGCGCTTTAATGCTTTTTTTTTTGTTCCTTTTTCCTTTTATTTGGGGTAAAACTTGGTGATGGTTGGGATGTAGGTGGATGCGAGGCTTGTTGGTTTGAGAAATACCAGTATTGAAAATAAGGCATTTTTGGATGAGCACACATCGACAATGGAGGGTATCACAACTGATGCCAAAAGGAAATGGCAGGTATTTTCTGTGCAAGCAGAGAAGGATGCCAAAGATGGTGCTGATTTCTCTGCTGCCAAGCATTGTCGTATGGAGTTACTTCTTCGACAAAGGTCAGTTATCTCTCCTGGGGTGTTTTAAATCATGGACCTATATCTCTTAGTTTAAATTGGGTTCATGAGTTAACTTTTTCTTCATTGCTTTATTAATTTTAACTACTACTATCTTCTTCTAATCGCATCTGCATTTCTGTTTTTTTCCAGTATAAGTTCTGTCGAAACTGCTTCTAACCACTGGAAGGGGACACATGAATCTGTGAAGGAGATGAATAATAAACATGTTTCGTCCATGGAGCTGCTTGTAAGGTCTGTTACAGATATTTTTACTTGCAGTTTTAGCTGTCTTTGCATTCATCAGTTAATAAAAGAATTGGAAGAGATCTTTTATGTAGGCCATGTTTAATTGGGCCATAATTTACGATAATAGTTGTTGTACCTTGAACTTTTTATATGAATGCCATCTAATTTGTAGTTGAAAGACTTCCCTCCATGTTACTCGCAAACTTCAAAATGAATGTCGTACACGTGTCTGACACTTCATTTTTTAAGTACAATTGTACAAATGCTGTGTACATGACGTATCCTGGCCATGTCTCAGCCGTAGCCGGCTAACATAGCTTCCCCTACTTGGCCAATAGGCAGTGGTAACTAGAATTCAGATTGTCATCATCTCCACCACCACCACTACCAACATCATTTTCCCAATCATTATCATCAATATGACATGTGATTACAATCACTGTTATCATCATCACCCTGAAATGTTTTTGGTGCAGGAATGCCTCTGAGAGTAATGAACAACATGATGTGGAAATTGTTTCTGCACGGGCTGCTGCAGAGAAAGATGTAGCGAAGAACAGTGAAGATATAGTTCAGCACTTCGAGAGTGAGTTACCCTACTAGCACTCTTATGCATTTTCTCTGCTGTAAATATTTGTGCAAAGAGAAAATAAGGCTGCAATTATTTTTTCTAAAACCTTTGCACTTGGTCAATAAGACTCTTATTTGTTTCAATAAGACAATTTTTATTTTTATGAAACCATTGTTTCAGAATGTGTGATTCAACTCTGATAGATTAAGGACCACCGTTCACTTTTTTATTGCAAGTGTAGAATCTTCATTGTGATAGGCTAGAACAGATTAGAGACCTGAATTTTCCAATGTTTGTGGATTAGTGGTTTTAGTAATTGGTTCATATATCAATTGCACATCCTTCAGTTGCTCTGGGACGAGAAAAACTTGAAAGCGACTTCCTTTGGAATGGCAAAGATGATGAAATATGTACCATTTATGGAGGGGAGTAAGGTTTGCAGTCTAAGGAGGTGGGGATTTAGGTTTTAGATTGCTAAGATTAATAGAGCTTTTTGGGGAAGTGGCATTGGAGATGTGGGGTGGAACCCAGAAGCCTTTGGAAGAGAGTTATTGTAAGTAAATTATCATTTGGTGTTTGCGTTTCAAAAGGCGTAACCAATTTATACGATGGGTTCTACAAGGGTATCAGATGGCAGATGGGACTGGGTGAAAGAGTAATGGTAAGATTTGTGTGGTTGAGATTCTAGGCTGGAGCTGCTTTCTCCACTCGTTATGAAACGGGATGTAGAAAGAGGTTCTGGTTGCAAGTTGCTACAATAGGAATGGTGAAAGCTATCTAACAATGACACGGACATTTGTATCTGTCTGACATGGCACCTTTAAGAAGTTCGATACGCGGACACATTTGTACACGTGTTATATTACAATATAGAGATATATTTAAACCAGAATTTTTTAAAATAAGATAAGGAAAGAAATGAAGAGTAATTGAAAACAGTTCTATAAACCATAGAGCGATCCAATGACATAATAAATATAAATAGTTTATAAAAGTAAAAACTATCGAACAACCATTGCTATGTTCAACAATTTTAAAAAGTCTATATGGAGGATGGAACACACCAACTCTCTTCTAGAAATCATTTTTATATAAAAAGTTATTAAAATAAAGGTGACATGGCGGTACGTGTCCTGATATGTATTGGAATGTGTCCACACTCGACACGCATGTCATGTTACGTAGGGTGAAAGAGTTTTGTGGAGTTCGCTTTTGGAGGCTCTAAAATGATTCGGAAGATGGATCAATTGCGTGGGACACTTGATTGGTCAGTAGCAGTCTTGGTATTGGAAAACTTGGTGGATAGATTTGGAAAGTGGTGTCGTAATGGAAATTTATCAGTTAACTCTTTTACATCCACTCCTATGGAATTCAATGCTACTGTGTTTTTGGGCTTCTTTTGGTGGAATCCAATCCCTTCCAAAGTGGCCTTTTTTCTCTGATTTGTGTAGCTAAAAAATGTTCCTACTGTTTACAATTTGATTAGTTGTTGCAAAGTGAAGCCGAACATATGTTTTCTTTGCAAAGAAATTGGGGGACAGCGATACTTGATACTTCACCATGAACGTTGTACCCGTAATTTATCGTGTTGATATTGATATTGGCATTGGATACTGCATGGATACTTCTATGCCACCAATTTCTCATTTTCTAATGTGCTATTACATTTCCTTTTTCTTTTTTTTAAAATCCTAATAGGAAGATATAAATAATGTAATATAACTAATTTTATTGTAAAAACTTTGACAATATTTAAATTTCATTATATTTGGCATGATGTGAATATTAAATAAAGATACTTTATTTGAAAAACAAAAAATTAAAGTATGATAAGAACATTTTGATCGGATACCTATGTGCATCCGTGTTTTGGATTTTGGGAAATGAAGAGTCGTATCTCCGTTTCCCATACTAGTGTCTGTATTCATATCCGTATTTGGGCACCTTAGGTGTATTGGTTTTGAGGATGGGAACTCTTTTTTCTGAGCTATTGGTTTGTCTTGATTCATTTCTAGGTTCATGCTTGAACTCATTCAAGGTCGGTTTGACGTGTTGGGGCAAAACATGCAGACTTGTTTTTACAATTTGTTGGTCACGTTAGGAAGTAGGAATGGCCACATTATTGAAGTACAGGTTGGAGATAGAGTTATAGAGAAAATCTAGTCGAAGCTGGTTTTTTGGTCATCAATCTGAAAATAATTTAAGGGAGTAGCCTATGCTAGCTTTGCATCTAATTGGGAGGTCTTTATTTGTGGAAAGAGGCTCGGGTGGGTGGGAGTTTTCCCTCAGCTTTTTCTTATTTATGTTTGTATTGTTCTTGGGGGTTAACCCTGCTTTGTTTTTAATTATTAAACACTTGTGAAAAAAAAGTGTTCATATAAGCAGTAGAAAGTCCGCAGTCATATCTATCCATCTATAATTATGTATTTATATATTTATATTATCAATCTATGTATCTATATGTATGAATTTGTGTGTGTGTGTGTGTATATATATATATGCTTTATTAGTGTAGTGTAAGATGCGGATTTGACAATGGAAGCATCTGATATTGTTTTGAGTTCGTGTTTGGTTAGTTACCTGTATAATTGTTCACAGGCATCTCAGAGCATGAGCGAGAATCAATCTCAGGAATATTGGGCGCTGTTGAGGCTCAGGCAAACACCATAAAGACGCTTGGGGAGGACCATTCAGGGCAGGCAGCAGAGATCAAACAGCAGACACGGAACATTTTCCAGCAAAGATATATGGTAAGCTGACTGAATACCAAAATCTTGCACCTCATTATCTTACTGAGAGACAAATTAATTTCCACCCATTTCTGAAAATTTATGGAATAGACTGAAATCCCATTAAAATTCATGTGATGATGCTTGCTGGTTGTAAGACCAACGACCATGATGTGTGATGGCACCATTAGTTTAGTATTTTTCTTCCTGAAAATGGAAAGCTTTTAAAATTGTCGGATCATTTTGTAAGTGAAGTATGTTTTACTTGATTATGAGTATTGTTTCTTGTACACAGTATGTTTTAAATTCAAATTGGCTATTGGCTGAATTTTTGAATTTTGGTTATGTTAACACGGTTTCGTACTAAATAAATGCACAGGACTATGAGCCGAGTGGCACAACACCAACAAGGTGTGATGCGGATGTCCCCAGTAAGGGGACAATTGAGTCGCTTCGGGCAATGCCCATGGAGGCCCTCGTTGAGGAATTTCGGGAAAACCATCCCTATGAAACGACAGCCTCAAAGGAACTGAAGCCATCTCTCATACCACGATCTCCCCTCATTCAACTCAACTGATGACAACGGGATATCTCTGGTCTCATCCTTTTGCATGCTGCTGCTGACGAGATTGTATGTGTATTTTTTTTTCTTTTTTTGTGTACGTTTATTATTGTAGCTGGAAGTGGTGATTATACAGCTATGGGGCTTTGTCAGGTGGCGGTGGTTTATTAATGCAGAATATAGCTGTTAGTTGAATAAATCCCAGCTCGGGATTCAACAATCGGTTGATGCCTGTTGTAAATTGAAGAAAATCTTCACACCTTTTAGTCTTATATTGTTATTTTGTTCTCAAAGTGCCATGTTGAGCAATTGGCCATGCTAATCTTTGATTCAGAATGAAATGAGAAAACTTTCTTGTGTCAGTTACTTCGGAACCCACTTGATGTATCCCTTCTAACTTTTCTTGAGAACGTTACTTTCTTTCTTGAGAACGTTACTTTCTCAAGGACACGGCGTCTATCATTCTGAGTATAAAGGGTTTGATGTTTTTGTTGTCCTAGGCGTTTGTGGAATGTCGGGGCTTATTCTTTCGTATGGACCTTAGCTTTAGGTACTGATGTTATAGGGCTTCCCTTTGAGCAGCTGTTTTGGATGTTTTGTTTTTTCGTTGCTTCAATTCCCTTGGCTTGATGTATTATCTTGATCTCCGGACTTTGTATGCTTTCTTGCTTTTCAATAAAGTTTCCACTTATAAAAAGGTATTGCGACAGAATTTTCGTTTCAAGTCCATGCTTATTCTTTGAAGATGTTCTCATGTTGGAAAATAATATTGCGCCTGGCTTAAGTGGCCCTTGTAATGTTAGCTTTATACCAAACAGCCCCTTAACAACTACGGCATCATTTGATGGTCTAATTTTTGATGTGGAGTAATCTTGCATGTGGGCTCCCATGTTGCCACACATCCCACTTTTTAGGATGTTCTCGTGTCAATTCACGTGGGCCCCATGTCGAATTATACGCTACGTAGAAAATTCTCTCTCTTCCGCGTAAGAAAACATATCTTTCAACAGATGATTGGAAATTACATGCATGAATGAAAATGGTATTCAGCGAAATGGACGGTTGGAGATACAGCGACTGTCTTATAAGGCATACCGGCCACACGCACCAATACAATCCCTTTTTCAAACACTAATGGTAGAAATGGTGGTTGGAAAATGGAAATCAAGACTTGAGGGTTTTTGGAGATGTAAAGGACTAAAATGCCCTTGTCATTCATCTAACGTTTCTAACCCTGAACACGCTCTTCTTAATAGTCTCAAGCAGGGATGAGTTCGAGTTCCGACCTGTTTTGCTGCTCGATCACGTCGAGGAAGACCGGATCAACGATGAGGTGACTATCCACGTGTACTTTGAACTTATGTGCCCACCACAGCACCTTAGCCGTACCCCCAATGTCCACGGTTGCATCAAGCACCATTTCTCGCCGTGCCACGTCGGAGAGGAACCGAGGCGCATGGTGGGCCAGCTGGAGCCCGTCAAGGCGAGCTGGAAGCTTGAGCAGCTGGCACGACTTGGCCGGTTGCGAGCCTGCGTGCACCTGAGCGGATCCGAGGAGAGAGCCGTCGTAGAAGATGGACATTGAGGAGGAAGAGTACTCGATGGGGACGACGTTTGGGTTGGTGACGTGTACGGTGAGGATGAGTTCAGCGTCGAGGACGGGGAGGTTGAGCTTTAAGGATGTGAAATTAATGGAGATGAGATGGAAGGTGGGGTCCCTCGGCTTCCCTAAGATGATCGCAGCCGTCGCCGTTGCTGATGCCGCTCCTATTAGTGCCGAGCTCCAGCTCCAATTTACCTTTTTGGCCATAAATTTTAAGGATAATTACCTCTGTCTTCTCTCTGTGTTAAGAGTTAGAGAAGAGGGAGCGTTCGAACAGGACAGACGGTCTACTTGGGTGTTAGAATTTGATTGACTGGTGGGAGATAGTTGTGGATCATGAATGTTTTGAGGCTCGTGTTGAATTACTGAAATCGCCTGGTGTCTGTTTTGTCTGTACCGAGTAGAGTTGGGGGCAATTTCGGTAATTCATTCATACCCTTAAGTTGAACATCTGTCTTTAGGGGAAGATGTACAGGCAGCTCTAAGGAATAAATCTTTGATGACGAACGTCCATCGTCCAAGTTCCTGACGAAGCACAGTATAATCCACGTGGTAGACTCTTAGAGACCACTGACCGTATGGATGTCTTGCCCAACTGAAAATCATCCTGATTACCAAACGTTGGATCAGTCTTTATTATGGGTTAATTTTCACCGTTGGATTCGAGCATTATTTGGGATACTGAAATCCAAAGGTTAGAAATCACTAATCAGGCCTATTTTTGGCATGTAGGTCACCTTGGGATGGGCAAAACATACGTACGGTCAGTGTACCGTGGCTCATACTGTGGTTCATCAGGAACTTTGATGACGGACTTCGGTCATTCAAAGATTTATTCAGCTCTGAGCGAGTGTCTTGTGAGTGCAAAACTTTAGCTTGGTGTTGTGCATCCCAAGCCGTACACGCGGCTCGTGAGTAATAGTCAATCTTGATTGTTGGACTTCCTTTTGATTGTGTCGTATCCAAGACTATCTTAACCATCGAATTGGGTGATAAAAATGGAGTAAAACTTTGACGACAGGGTCCTGTCATCAAGGCAGATGACAGGATTAATATGAGCCACGCGGCACACTCTTAGAGAACTCTGACCATATGGATGTTTTTCCAATCCCTAGGTGGACCTATACACCAAAAATCAGCTCTATTAGTGATTTCAAACCTTTCGATCTTTGTAGCTCAAATAATGGTCAATAATGCTTAAATTCACACGGTTAAAATAAACTCATGAAAATTATTCAAATCCAACACCTATAAATCAATTATTGGGCTGATTTTTGGTTTTTAAGTCAACATAGGGATTGGTCAAACATCCATACAGTTAGAGTCCTCTAAGAATGTTCCAAGTGGCTCAAATTGAGCCCTGTCTCGATCTTGATGACAGGGCCCTGTTATCAAAGTTTTACTCATAAAAATGCACTAAGGCCGTACAATTGCGTTCGATCCGGAACACCAACTAGGATCCCAGAGAATCTCAGGTAAGAAATTATTTACGGTGGCATTATTTCCGCAAGGACTGCTCACAAAAAAAAAAATAAAAGAAATTTAGAAGAAGAGGAACTCACCTCTACCCACCTCCACCTCCACCTCCACTGAGCTCTTCCTCTTCATTACCACCACACCACCACAACCGCACTTCCACTACCGCCTTCTTCTTTCGCCACCATAAAACCACCACCACCGCTACAACCATTGCACCACCACCACTGCCTTCTTCTTCCACCGCTGTCAAGGCACCTCCGTCGTCTTTCTTTCTTTCTCTCTCTCCCTCTCTATTTAAAAAATAAAATTTGTGCATGTCGTCAGATCAGGCTTGACATGGCTTTGGCTACGTCGGGAGGTTAGGGCTGACATAGCCAAAGCCATGTCGACTGTTGCCTGTTGGCATAGACAAATGCATGTCAATAACCCTGACCTGCTAACATGCACGGGAATCAGCATAAGGTAAATTTGTTTCTTTTTCTTTGACTCCATGTGAAGTTCTGGTTGATACTAATTTACAAGCTCCATGTGATGACTGTTAACAGTAAACTTAGAGAGGATATAAAAACTAGAAACTTGAATCGAATTTGAAAATAGTCGGGTCTAAGTCGACTTGGGACTGAACCAATGCTATTAAACTCGGCCCGGCCCAACAGATTGAACCTGTGACCCAGTCACAAAACCAGGTTGGGTTGATCCTAACCCACCAATCTGTGAAAAAAAACCCATTGATATTCTTGTAACCCATTCGACCTGGCTGGACACAGGTTGAAACGGTGACCGGCCCAGGGTGGTCCACCAATTGGGGCGGGCATAACATTCATGGGTCAGTGGGCCCCAAAGAGTTGCCAAGTGGTGGGTTGAACCAGTCGACACAACGGTTGAACCGGTGACCCAGTGAATCGATGAACGGTCCGGGTATGAAAACATTGGAGTGAACAACTACTCTAGTTAGGTCTTCATTCCTTCAGTCCTCAACTGAGTTTTAGATTGTTTAAAAAAGTTAGCTGTTTAAATTCATTTTTAAGAAAGTAACAAGAAGCCTCCATGAAATCACCCTTTCAAAGCTAATGTCTTTGTATTCTGACTCTCCCTAATCATCTTCTTTAACTTAAAAAAAACTCCGGAAAAGCCCAAGTAACAACCAATTCCAGACCATAAAAAATATGTATTTCTTGGCGTCTTTTCAGTATATGCTATGACAAATAGGGGTGTCAATTTGTACCAGACTAAACCCATTACTGGACCGAACCCGAACAAAACTGCTAAGACCCATAACCAACATATATAGTAGTGAAAACGATATTTTTTTTTTTCTCTAAAATTAAGTACAAAAATGACATTATATTTTATTTTTACATATTTTTTATATTTTAATTACACACGGATACCCCATACCGTATATTTATCAATTCCGGTTCTAGGTACATTGATACCGGTCCGAACTGGAACCGCCCCGTTGACAGCCCTAATGACAACCATATTCATCAAACTTAGTAATTTACAACCCAGATGACAAATTTAAAGAAATACAACTAAAACCAAAATGACATTGTAATTTCCATCTCTAATTGCCGTCCAACAGGCCTGCACATAGGGTGCACAGTGCAAAGCTCATCAGCTCTCCCGGCCCTTATCTTCTTCCTCTATATAAGTACCCGAGTCTTATATCCTAACAAATACACATATCATGGCCATAAGATCCTTCCTTGTTTTAGCAGTTGCCTTCGCCGTTGTTCGAATGGCCGCTGCCGGGGACCCGGACATCACCTCGGATTTCATAGTCTCTGGAAACGTCACCGTAGTTGATGGCAACTTCTTCACCAACACTGCCATGCGGGTCCTAATCGGGGCAGACCCACCCACAACTTTTAAGGTCTTGAAAGCTAGCATGGTTGAATTCCCAGCTCTCAATGGGCAGAGTGTATCTTATGCCGTTCTGCAATACCCAGCGGGTACCATCAACCCCCCTCATACCCATCCCCGATCAGCCGAGCTCTTGTACCTCCTGGCCGGCTCTCTTGAAGTCGGGTTCGTCGACACGAGTAACAAGCTCTACACTCAAACACTACAGGCAGGTGACATGTTTGTGTTCCCCAAGGGACTTGTTCACTACCAATACAATGCAGATGCTCAGAACTTTGCCGTTGCAGTCTCAGCCTTTGGTAGTGCAAATGCTGGAACTGTGTCGGTTCCCGGGACTGTCTTTACAACGGGCATTGATGAAGGCATCTTAGCTAAGTCTTTTAAGACTGATATTGCCACCATTGAAGCTATCAAGGCTGGACTTGCACCCAAGGCCTAAACCTAGTGGTCCTTATTTCTTTCTTTTGCTAGTTTGAGCATTTTTTCTTGGTGAATAATTACCCTTCACGTTTATAAGGGTGTCTATCTGTAATTTTTTTTCTTGAAATGTCGATCGTTTGATTAATGGATGTATTCTTTGTTTTTATTTATTTTATTAATGGTACGATTGAGCCCATTTTTGTGAATTTCTGATACGAATTATCGAAATAATCATCAATTAACACCTAGCTCAAACAAGTGATTTCGGTGTTGCAAGTAAGATTTCGTGGTTTTTGGGTCCGACCGGGGCTTGGCTTGCAAGGAGATAGAAGATACCCATGATCCTTTGTATACCGCGCAGATCTTGATCGAGTTTAATTAGAACTGAAAGAATAAAATTGAACCATCGATATACAGTAAATAAAACAATAATAATTTCCTTAAAGAAAAAGTAATAAAAATATGTCAATGACGATGGGCTTTTTATATGAAGGCCAAGCCCAAGCCAAATGGTCATCTTGTAAGTTCATTTTCAATCAATCAGGGCCCAAAACTGATCTGAAATGATCACTGGGCATCTATGGAAAAATGTTTTAAAAATCATAGCGGTACTCGTTCTTTTTATGTAGTTTAATTTGAAGACCCTGTAGAAGATCTAATTCATGGCTCTGAGAGTCTGAGCCAACTTAGCTCGTGATCGCTTCTTGAAGATAGTTGGAACCTGTCACAAAGTTCCAAGCTAGGGATTTCAGACAACACTATCTCCGAGATTCAACAAGCCATACTCAATTTAAATCTCAACATAGTTGCACTCCCATAAGAAACCATCGTACGGATTTCCCAATATAAGAAATAAATAACAAGTTTAATTAAACCGTCCAATTAAAACTAAATTTCAATCGATATAATTTTGTTTTATATAGAAACAAAATAACTAACCCACTTGTTACTCATAACTTTAAAGAGTCTCGAGGCTTCTTTTTTGCTTTCTGATGTGAGCTCCAAGTGTTAATTTATTCGATAGATCTCTTTGGTATTGATTCATTTAAGATCTTAGTGGCCTTATATAGACCACTTATGGGTATTTTATAAAAGACATGCACTCTTTTAAATGAACCTTTAAGTTAGCATAGGAGTGGAGAATTAATCGTTGGATCATCTTCTTCTCCATTACAATATATCTAGAGAGGTGCGGAGCTCGATTTCAATCTTTGGGGTCCATTGGATGATGCCGAGGTTGTTTTCTGATCTTCTTGGGGCAGGCACATCCTCGCCGTCTCCTTATGGTGCATGCTTCCATTTGCTGTTAGGAGAGGATTGTGAAAGGAGTGGAATCGTAGAGCATTTGATGATAGTGAAGAAATTAATAATTAATCGTTGGATCATCTTCTTCTCCAATACAATTTTTGCCAGCGCTCAACCACTGTTGGATTTGTGAAATCCATGGCTGAGCATGCGACTCCCGAGAGGAGTCAGAAAAGGGAGTCCTTGGAGCCTGAGCCATAAAAAAATATGATAATAATGGGTGGGCCTTTTCTATAAAGCCCAAGCCCAAGCCCAAGAACTATAGTATTATTGCAATTTTATCTTCAATCAATCACGGCCCAACCCCATCTAAAACAAACTAGGCCTCTATTGGAATGTGTGTTTATCCCGAGTGATTCGAGATTTTTTAACAATGTGAGCTCTCCTCATGACTTCCAAAACCTTTAATTATTCTTTGTACCATTTCCTTCTATAAATATTTATTTTGCTGCAAAGGGATGACAGCGAAATCGATGCTCCCACTCCCAAAAGTCGCCACATAACAAAGAAGACAAACTCGGGTTAATCGAATTTAGTACAAGATGGGATATTTCCTGTGCCCTGTCATCAAAATTTAATCCATCGTTGCATAAGATGGGATATTTCCTTTGCTGTATTAGGACAAAAGCACACAAACACAATAGAGGGTGTCTAGCTACCATAAAATTCCTACCAATAGTAGAAACAGAGGGTACGGGTTCCCCTTTCATCCTCAGCTGGCCAGCAAGAGATCGAGCCCCTAAAATAAAAACAAAAACTCAGGCTCCGAGGACTTGTCTTTTCACTCGTGTCCTCGGCCGTGGATTTCGCGAATCCAATGCCAACTCAGTGCTATCAATCACCTTTGGATTGTCGGAATCAACACCCGAGAACATGAGTGGAAAGACGAGTCAGAAAAGACAAGAGTCCTCGGAGCCCGACCCAAAAACAAAACCAAAAACCACTCCCTAGTGCACTCTAGGCTATAAATATGAGTGAGTACTCGACCAAGGTTCATATCAAGTATGTACACCATGGCCTCGAGCATGTCTAAGCATGGTTTGTTCTTGTTGCTGGCTTCCTTGGTCATTGCCCGTATGGCACAAGCAAGTGACCCGGACATAACTTCGGACTTTGTCTTCCCACCCAACACCATGGCAGTCAATGCTAGCTTCTTCACCCACACTGGCTTGAGAGGCCTCATAAGTGCTGCGCCACCAGCTACATTCAAGGTCACAAAGTCATCTTTGGTTGATTCCAGGCACTTAATGGCCAGAGTGTTTCTTATGCTTTGCTACAATACCCTGCTGGCTCCATCAACCCACTTCACACCCATCCTCGGTCGGCCGAGCTATTGTACCTCTTGGATGGTTCGCTTGTGGTCGGCGTCGACACAACTAACAAGCTCTTCACTCAAACACTTCAGAAAGGAGACATTTTCGTGTTCCCTAAGGGGCTTGTTCACTTCCAACAAAACACCAATGCTCGTTACCCCGCCGTTGCATTATTGGCGTTCGGTAGTGCTAATGCAGGGACTATCGATTCCTGGAACCATTTTTGCCACTGGAATCAGCAATGATGTTCTCGCGATGTCATTCAAAACTGATGTTGACACCATTCAAAAGCTCAAGGCTGGTTTAGTCCCCAAGGCCTAGAACACAGTCCCGCCTCTTGTGTTTGGGTTGGATTTGGAAAATTTGTTTCTACTCCATCACCCCATGCTTGTTTGTTCCATGGTTGAAATAATTGTGTTTCTAAATTAAAATTGTGCTTAATAAGATGTTCTCTATCAATTGATCAGATGGTTGCAATTAGATCAGAGACCTAATTGATTTTTTTAGTATTGACATGTGTAATTTGTCGTAGTCCAACACTAATAAAATTGTGCCATGTGTACCTTGGAAACCAGTAAACCAAACCAGTTTTACCAATCTTTTTATGCATGTTTTCCTTTAAAAAAAAAGAGACATTTTATTTTAAGGGAATCTCCATGGAGGGAGGGAAGCTTTATTGCGGAGGTAAAAGTGTTTACACCTTGATAGGGAGGACGTAAATACATTACCCCTCAAGTTGCTATAAAAGGGTGAGAATACTAAGCAAAAAAGCAACTCAATACAAGGAAAATCAGAAGTAGACTCTAATGTAAGGCGTACCTATCTTGTCCATCCGAATAAACCCAGCAAGTCCCGAAAGGGCCATTATTTATGAATTCCATGTATGCTCAAGTAAGTAACTCATTCTGTGCCATGTAATCCGCCGATACATTCGACTCTCGGTAGATATGCATGATAGAGTACTCGAATTCTTTCAACATGTCCATGACTTTCCACTACCAAGATTTAATATGCCAATGCATGAGAATAGGTTTAGTGATCCAAGATACCACAAGCTTCGAATTAGACTAAATGCTAATTTTGTAGATGTCAATCTTCTTACACAACCGAAGCCCATCTAGAATGACCCTCAATTCTACTAAGTTATCGGTACCATCTCCATAGAATGCATGGATGGCCATGAGAAAGCTACCGTTATGATCTCTGATAACCCCGCCACCGCTAGCAAGATTTTGGCTGGAGGATGTGCCATCCATATTCAAAGGTACTTCACCAAAATTCGCTGCTTCTTCCAAAATCCTATTGGTCAGGTAGCCTGTGACACTCAGTCCACATTTCAAAATCCTATTGGACAGGTAACTTATAACTAGGGGTGTCAACAGGTCGGTTCGACTTCAGTTCCTAAGGTACCCAAAAAGGAACTTGGTTCTGGTTCCTATCGGTTTCGGTTCTCAAAATGATAGATATCTGAAATCAGAATTGATTGTTTGGTTCCAGCCGGTTCCAGGTATATCAGTTCCAATCTTGATTATATGACAATTTTAGCAATTATACGGGTTCCAGTTCTGGTTCTTGTTTAATCAGGTTCCAAAAATATAGAACAGGAACAGTAATTTTCGGTTCCGGTTCTGGTTAAATGGGTACAAATTGACACCCCTACCTATAACAACCTCTTTGACAGAGAGATTGTCCCTACATTTGGGCTAGTGGGGCATCAGATGCCCCTACATTTATGACACCTGTCCTTAAAGTTTGCTATAGATATCTAGACAGGTCAATTTAAGATCTAAGCAAATAGAAGTGTGTCGGCAAACAAGAAAGGGTGGAGACTGGACTGGAGACACGTGGGTTCCTGTTCGGATAAAAAGGTATTCAAAACAAAAATAAATGGTCCCCACCCTTGGCTAATTTAATCCAAGGGTGGGTAGGAAATTAGGAATAGGATCAAGGAAAGAAGGTCATGGTTTGATATTTTTTCGTCAATTTATCAGACCACAATATATCACGATATGTTCCACTAATTGTAGATTAATTGGTCCTTAGATATCCACAGTTGGATCTAAATTCTCGAGATTAGCGTCATTACAAATTCTAAATTAAATTAATCACGGCCCTTAGATTTTGGACTAGCACGTCATCTTCAGGACCACAGCAAAATACTTATAGAAGAAAAAATAAATAATTCCTAATACAAGATAAGTATTGCAATTAATAACCGTAGATTTCATCCATTTATTCTATCCTGCACTTGTCCGTTGTATTCATCCACGTTTCAATCAAGATTATCTACAGTTACAGTGTAAAATTTTGATGACAGGGTCAATATGAGTCACGTGGCATATTCTTAGAGGACTCTGACCGTATGGATGTTTGTCCAATCCCTATATGGACCTACAAACCAAAATTCAGCTTGATTAGTGTTTTTAAACCTTTGGAAATGACGAATCGGGCTGCTTTTTGGTCTATAGGTCCATCTAAGGATTGGCCAAACATCCATACGGTCAGATTCCTCTAAGAGTATGCCACGTGGCTCATATTGTACCCTGTTATCGGCCTTGATGACAGGACTGTCATCAAAGTTTTACTACAGTCTACACTATATGTTGAGGGCATTATATTCAGTAGATTATTCCGGCCGTTGGATTTGAACTTTTTATTTGATACTCAAATTGAATGGCTAGAGATCATCAATCAAGCTGATTTTTGGTGGGTTGGTCCATCAAATAGTGGGCTAGTCATTCATAAGTCAGTGGGCCCGAAAAAGTGTGCCAGGTGGTGCATTTTTATGAGCTCTACATCTCCAAAGGGAAAAATGTCACACAGACTAATATTTTCGTATGGACACATTCTGAGTTAGAGCTCTTTTAGGGAGTAAACTTCGCTGACCGCACCTGATGTACGAGCCACATGGCACACTTTTAGAGGACACTAACCGTATGGCTGTTTGACATTTCCTTGATGGGCCTACAAACCAAAATCAGCCAGTGATTTCTAAGCGTTGGGTTGGAGTAATTTTCATGGGTTGATTTTAACAGTGGGAATTTAAGCATTATTGATCATTATTTGGGTATAAGGATCCAACGGTTTGAAATCACTAATCTGGTTGATTTTTTTGTTTGTAGCACCATCTAGAAAATTGCCAAACATCCATACGGTTAGCGTCCTCTAAAAGTGTACCACGTGTGCCACGTGGGCGGTCACAGTTTTAGTCTCTTCAAGGTGTTCGTGTCCTTGGGAAAAAGTCGTATCCGTTGCGATGTGGACTAATCTACTGACCTACGATTTCTGAATACGCCTGGTTACCGAAAAAAAAGGACTTTTTCTTCAAAAAAAAAAAAACAGTTTCTTTAGACTTTAGCTTAAAAAAGAAAAATCGCGAGAAATTAGGTTAAATCGGAAATTCAAAGTCCCCAGAAATCGCGCTTTTCGATTAATAGCTTTAATGACGAAGTTATCCAATCCTATCTCACCTTCTAATCTTCTATAAATAACAAACGTCCTTGTTAATCTCTATTACTTACGAGTTACGACCCCTCTCTGTTTCTCTCATCGTTTCCCTTTCGTCTTGTTAATGGCGATTTCAAATTATCTTTTTTGGGTTTTCGTCTTCTGCATTTATCTCATAAACAACAATGGCGTCGAAGCATCTCACAAGGTTTTTCCACAATTCCAGTCTCTTAAGATATCTGTTGTGCCCCAACAACACAGAACTGGATATCATTTTCAACCTCCCAAGCACTGGATTAACGGTAACTTCTTTTCCATCTCTTTTGTTTTTTGTTTTACATTTGCGCGCTTTTCTCTAAAATGCGCTCCGGAGGCTTTGTTTTATGGGTTGACTCATGATTAGCATCCCCCATCAATCCCTCCGTCTTGTTGGATCAGATTTCGCGAGAGGGTGTGATCAGGGTGTATTGATCACACCTATTTGCGTTTTCGGGGCATCGCTAACATGCGCCACTGGATCACTAACATGCGCTATGTAGGTGCATGGTAGTGGTACTACTTAATACTTATATTAGTAACTGGTGATTATCGAACAGAGGGTGCGTGATTGTATCATTCTGTACTGTAGATTCAGTTGTACTCTTGTAGCTTTACGTGATGCGGATGATCTCAACCATCAAAATTGTTGAGATCATCCGCATAGATCGATATGAATTGAGCGGAGGCCCGTAATCATGAGCGGAGCTGCGGAGGAGTACTGAGATTATCTAAAAATCGAGTCCTACTTTTACTCGGAGATCTCTGACGAATTTTTCTCCGTGACGGATTACGGGTGGCATACTCTTAGAGGTCACTGAATATATGGATGTTTGGCCCATCCCTAGATGGACCCACAGACCGAAAATTGAACTTCTCGTTTAGGATGAAGTGATGAACCACACTTCCGTACGGTCGGTGGTCGAGTAGACTTTTGTCTCTTAGGAAAAGTTCTTAAAAAAATCTTACCCGGCCGTCTATTTTGTCTCAGATCTTTTACATTTTGTCTCTTGGAACCACATTATTTTAGAGAAAAGTTTTAGATACAGAGGACTCTCGTGGCCCTATGTGATGCAATTTCTTGGGCCCACCAACTGCATGGATCTTTAGCCCACTCCTTTGTGTGCGTGATTGGTCATCTGTAGCCATAGATTTTAGATTTTAGTATTTTTTTAGGAGTGATTGTAGCCGTTGAAGCATGTTTTTTTTGGGTACTAATACTAATATTCTGCCCTCCATTTAATTATTGGAAGTCATCCAGCCATGAGAAATGGTTAGCTTGGGTTATTTCTATGAGAAATAGTTTACACGAATAATTGTCGTGGTGTTCGTTTGTTGGATTCCGCTTTTGCTTTTAAAATCTCCACGGTTCGGTTCACGGGTTAAGGTTTTGGTCCAATCCATATGTTCTTGTTCTAAGGTTGAAAAAAGAGATATTTCCTCCTTTTAAAGCAAATTAAAATTTCAAGTTAATTTGGTTCCAAGAGCAAATCAGTTTTGAAAACCTTTTTTGACAACCAAATTTCCACACCTCTTCTTGGGCGTGGATTCCGAGAATCCAACGGTGGTTGGTAGTGCTGAGCTGGCATTCATGAGAAGAGGTGTAGAAATTCGTTGTCAAAAAAAGTTGTGTGCAGATCCCACCCTTTTCTCAAAATGTGGGGGTATGGGTATGTCAAATTTCAAAGATAACAGGGATGGGTATGCCAAACATTCCCTAAAAAAAGACAGGCCCACATTTTTAATTCAGATGCTACACAAATTTTGACACAGTTTTCATTAACACGCCTACTTACATTGTGTCAAGTTCCGATTATTATTTCAGCAATTATTATTGTTTGTTGTGTTTTCTCAAGTTATTCATCATCTGACATCTGTTTTCTGTCTTGAATGGCGATCAAATCCCTGTAACAAACGACCAACAGACCCAAATGGTAAGGTTTCAAATTTATATATTATTACCCTTTTTTATCTAATTTTTTACTTAAATTTTTTTTTTTTATTGTTGGGGGTCTGATTCGATCTCGGGCATTTGATTCCTATAAATGAAACAGGTCCTATGTATTATAATGGCGTCTACCATCTTTTCTACCAGTACAACCCCAAAGGTGCTGTGTGGGGCAACATTGTATGGGCCCATTCTGTATCAACTGATTTGATCAACTGGGTCCCACTTGACCCTGCAATCTACCCATCCAAGCCATTTGATATTAATGGGTGCTGGTCAGGATCGGCCACGATCCTTCCGGGCAACAAGCCTGTGATCCTGTACACTGGCATCGACACCGAGAACCGACAAGTGCAGAACATTGCGATGCCAAAGAACCTATCAGATTCGCTCCTCAGAGAATGGACGAAGCCCGATCACAACCCATTAATGGTGCCCGTCAATGGCATAAATGCAAGCTCATTCCGTGACCCCACAACTGCTTGGTGGGGCCAGGACGGGAACTGGAGGGTGTTAGTTGGGAACAAGAGGGGGAGTAGGGGCATGGCTTTATTGTATAGGAGTAGAGATTTCGTTAAATGGACCAAAGTGAAACACCCATTGCACTCTGCACCTAAAACGGGTATGTGGGAGTGTCCGGATTTCTACCCAGTTTCATTGAAAGGGAAGGAAGGGATAGACACGTCGTTGACTGGGAACGACGTTAAGCATGTCTTGAAGGTGAGCCTCGATTCCCGGAGGTTTGAGTACTACACGGTGGGTCGCTATGTTCCAGAGAAAGAACGATATGTGCCCGATAACACGTCCGCTGACGACGCGATGGGTCTGAGGTATGACTATGGGAATTTCTATGCATCTAAGACATTCTTCGATGTGGAGAAGAATAGGAGGATCTTGTGGGGTTGGGCGAACGAGTCAGATACTTCTGCAGATGATGTCGCAAAAGGCTGGGCTGGCATTCAGGTGATTTTTTCCATTATAGCTTACCACTCTTTGCTTTACGCCCCTCTGTCACCTAGGTACTTTTGTTGTATTGGTCTTCATATTTGGTATGAGCCAACCCCACGTCCCAAATTCGAGTCACGGGAGGGGCTATTAGAGAATGACATTGTAATAAAGTGTGTGAGATGCTTCATATCATTATTGGTGTATCTCATCACATTCTTGATTGTCAAGATTATTATATGGTGCATCTCACATACCTTATTACAATGTCATTCGCTAATAGGGGCGACTGGAAAAAGAGGCTGAGTGAGAGCCACCATGTGAAAAGGGCTACCTAGACTCCTGAGTAGGTCGCCGAGGATGGTTAAATACACCAAAAGCACCTAGGCGATTGAGGTACTTGAAGATTAGGTCTTCACTGAGGATTATAATAACAAAGATGATCTAGAGTCTGATTATTGTATATAGTATGCTAGTGTGCATTCAGAAGTCTGGATCCACACTATTCAATTGTTCCCACTAGGTGCCAATCTTAATCTAACCAGATGATCTTGCTATTCCATTATTTTATTGACTAAGTTTATGTGTGGTCAGACCATTCCAAGGAGTTTGTGGCTTGATAGAAGTGGAAGACAGCTCCTGCAATGGCCGATCAAAGAACTCGAAACTCTTAGAGGAGATCAAGTTCATATGAGCAAGGTGCAGCTCGGTAAGGGAGGTCTAGTTGAAGTTCAAGGATTAACAGCTGCCCAGGTCTGTTTCTTAAATATCTCCTCTCAATTGTATTTTACTTTGCAACATATTTTTATTGTTGATTTGATCTTCCTTCACTTATATTTGATACTATTGTTCTTCACAGGTCGATGTCGAAGTTATGTTCCGTTTGCCAAGCTTAAACAAGGCCGAGAAGTTCGATCCGACTTGGGTCGATGCTGAACAACTTTGTGGCCAAAAGGATGCTACTGTTCAAGGTGGGATCGGACCCTTTGGGTTGTTAACCTTGGCTTCCAACAACCTAGAGGAATACACTGCTGTCTTCTTCCGAGTATTCAAAGCTCAACACAAACATGTAGTCCTTATGTGCTCTGGTGGTAGAAGGTTTGTAAACCGCTTTCCGATACCCCTTTTTTTTTATTCTAAAAAAGCTATAAACTCTAGTCATTGCGCTCGGGCCTCCCTTAATTTGCTTCACTTGCCACAAATATAAATGCAACTTCTATAACCTCCTAACTGGCTTTGTGCTTTGCATCAGGTCCTCTTTAAAGACAGAATTATATAAACCATCATATGGAGGCTTTGTAGATGTTGATTTAGTTGATGGGAAGCTATCTCTTAAGAGTTTGGTATGGTTTTCGATCTATATTTTCTTACAATGTATGTGTTTTTGGTACATTTGAATGGTTCGAACAATGGGTTGTTATCGTTTTTATGGTTAATAGTTGTTTTCATTGCAGATTGATCATTCAGTGGTGGAAAGTTTCGGTGCAGGAGGAAAAACATGCATCACGTCTAGGGTTTATCCGACTCTTGCAATAGGGAGGGAAGCTCATTTGTACTTGTTCAACAATGGGACTGGGAATGTTCGTGTGGGCAAACTGAACGCTTGGAACATGGCCAGACCTCTTATGAACTAATAGTGAAGAGATGCCAGATTAGATGATTATGACACTTGTACGTCTTAAAGCATGTGTTTCTGGTACATGGGATTACGACATTTCTGGTATAAAAAAGTTACTTTTTAATTGATTTTTTGGATTTTTGCAGTTTGAAATGGATCAAAACAACCATTTTTGTGGGATTACGACAATTTTTCAACTGCCTATTGATCTTGGCATAATTTTATAAATGCTGAAACTGCCTGTAGCGTACTGAATTCGGACCACACAAATCTAGAGGTGTTAGCCACGTGTCCTGAATCGAAGGCACGCAAAGCATACTCACTTTCAAATCTAACCCAAATTATAAATTTCAGGAGATTTTTTTTTATTAAATACGGAAGTTCAGACCTACTCAATATTATACAATAGAGATAAAATGTGAAGTTAATGATATATACTTCTAAACAAGAATCTAAATATAAATACATACTCATTTATGAGTTCGTAACTTGAAATCTGCTTCACTGCAACTAAACTTCACTTCAAAATAAGTCTGAATAAGTACATAGGTTCTTCTTTGTAAGAGAACTGGGGGGTGTGAGTTTTTTTGAAAAAGCTCACAGATAACCAAGTATCCTTAAAACAATCATCATAAATACAAAATAATATAACAACAAAATATATTTTATTTTAAAAGAAACAAAAGTGCAATAGCGAAAAATCAAACTAAACAATTTAAAACGTACTAATAAAATTAGAAGTCAAATAGTATTTAAACATTATATCAACAACATCTATATCTCACCCATCATGAACTAATAACAATACAAGGCGGGTAGTCTATTCATCTTAAAGTGAAGATGTCACGACTAGTATCGGCCCTAGTCTAGCAATTATTTCTTTCGTCCCAATACTTAACCAGTGTGGAACCCCACTGTTAGTATTCTGATTTGCAGTCGGACGGATATTTACCGCTGCGTGTGAGGAGCACACTACAAGCCCGTGAATTTAGGCTCAGGAGATGGCCTTTGGCTACGACACTGAATGCACCGGTCAAAATAACAACGATGGTTAATCGTTTGACGTCTGAAGACATTTCAAGGATCCTTAAACTATCCAAGGACCGGTGAACTGTACCCCTCACGTCTATCGCCTCATCGATGCATACAATGTAAACCTCTATTAGATAGACTTCCAAGACGTACCACTACAAATATGGTAATCTAGAAAAGAGAACTGAAACTCTCTGGATATGAATAATGAGAGTATTCTAAAAGACAAACCCATTCTACCTAAGAGAATATGATCATTATTCGTATCTTAGAGAAATCTATTGCCTCCGAAAAATAGCATCGAATCACTCCTACGGTAGTTCAACTAATCCTTTTCCAGATCACTTAGTGATATATTATATAATGTAAATAATAATTAAAGATTTTTAATCAAAATAATATTATTTCTCTTTCGGAAAAATCTTTGCATACAAATATGTGTACTGAATTCTCCTGTCACGTCTTATATGTTCTGTCGTCTTGGGACGAGCTTTCCTCATACGGATTATTACGCGTTGAAGCTCATGTGACACTTATTATCCAAAATATATCGGGCGGTCTATCACTATCATTCGATCTATCTATAATCAAGTTCTAAGTTTCAGGCGGTCTATCGCCATCACCTGTTAACTAAGTTTTAAGTCTCGGGCGGTTATCACCATCACCCGTTAAATTGGAGACTTCACGCACCACATACTCAATCAACTGGGAACTCTTGTCCCATATTCACTCACAATCCAATCAAGCCACATACAATTACTCTTTTCTTTCATTAAATAAAATAAATAGATGTGTTTCGATAATAATCTTCTAAAAGACTTTCTACTTTTTAAAATTTCCCTTCCAAAAACTCGATAGTGAGACATTCTAAGTTCTAGAAAATAATTAGATTTTCTAACTTAATTCATAACTTCATAAATCCAGTCATATAAGAATATGCATAAATTTGCAAGATTTCAAAATAAATACGAGACTATTATTAAGAGGATAAGACGCCATCCACCTTATAACGCTAATCCAAAAGGTCTTGCACTGGATACAAGTTTGGCTTACTCTTTCGCTATTTCAATCATCTCCTCAATGTTTCGAGGATCTCTCAACATAGTTCTGTTACTTCAAATCTCAGTCTATGCTCTTCTCCTTGTATAGCTCAATTTCTTAGTGATTGATGATAAAATACAAAAAGAAGAAGAAATTCAATTAAATTAGAAGATTAAACCCTAAGTTTATTGTAAATTTATTAAAATGAACAAAACTTGATATTTAAAATAGAATCTTAGGGTCAACTTAAGTGGAACTTATTTAATCCTACTCAATTTTAAAGACAAATTTAGGTCAAATACGATTTATTTCGGTCAACTAATTAACATTAAGACAACACTAATCAAGTCTAAGCAACTAGTCAACATAGGTCAAGTCTATTAAGCTAGTCCACTGGTTAACTAATCCATTTAATTCCATCTTAATCCGATCAGTCAATTAATCAACATAGTCAATCTTAATTAAACTGGTTACTAATGAGTCTGGTCCAAACTAATCAAATTAGTCAACTAAGAACTTTGCCAACTTAGTAGATTGATTAGACTAGTCGTTATAGTCAACCCAAGTTAAACTAGTTAACTAATATAATCAAACCTAACAAAACTGGTTAACTAATTAGCCTAGTCCAACCTAGTCAAACTAGTTAAATAAGAACTTTTGTTAACCTATTAGATAGATCAGACTAGCCATTATAGTTATCCAAAGTCCAACTGGTTAACTAATCAATAGGTCGGCCTAATCGAACTAGTAAAACTAATTGATCTAACATCCAAGCAAACTAGTTAAAATAGTTATATGATGTTAAGTAGTTACTTAAACTTATATACTATTACTTGTATTTTATCAAAATTATTCAAAAGAAGTTAAATATAGTTTACCCTAGTCAACGTGACTAATCAAACTCTAGTCCAATCAAACTCATTCAAGTCAAGTCTTTCAATTGGGGCCTAATCTGGTTCACCTAAGCTAATTTTGGTTAACTCGGACCAACACTAGTCAACTAAGGTCAAAATTTATCAATTGGTCAACCAAAGTCAATTTGTCTTTTTTGGTCAAACCTAATCCACTTAAGTCAAATCTATTCAATCTGGGTCCAAATTAGTTGATTGAGATTATGTTTGATTAACCCAGATCAACATTAGTCAACTGGGGTCAAAATGTGTTAATTGGTCAATATTATTAAATGACCTTAGGTGAACCTACCTACTAACGTTCAGTTTGATTATTAATTTCTATTTGTCGGATTAAAGTATTTTTCACAGTTTGTTATTACTCATGGGTTTTTAGCATTGTTTGGAAGAACGGTATTATTGGCGACCACTAACCGTATGATGTTTGGCCCATATACAAAATCTCAAATTTGTGGGTTTAGGAACCCATGATATGTTTGAT
This sequence comes from Euptelea pleiosperma, assembly GCA_035048495.1. Taxonomy (NCBI): domain Eukaryota; kingdom Viridiplantae; phylum Streptophyta; class Magnoliopsida; order Ranunculales; family Eupteleaceae; genus Euptelea; species Euptelea pleiosperma. The sequence continues at coordinate 33,188,082 of CM068544.1, read as the reverse complement.
ATACTATTGTGGGCCCACTCACTAAAAATAGTCATGATGATGACTCCTAGGTGATCCATCTCTTGATGGACCAAATGTGGTCCACCATTTAATGGACCCAATCACAGTACAAATCTGACTGTTGGATTTGTTGGATTCTAAAGTACAAGTGTTACAACTTTATTGGTGTTGGACACCTCAGTTATTTTATCATATTATCTACTTATTTTATTTATATATTTTATTGTAGTAGAAATTGGCTAGTCATATGGGCAGTCCATAATTAATATGGTTTATGGTTTGTGGGCTTCACTTAAAGGCCCATATATATATATATATATATATATATTTTTTTTAACTTCGTCTTCTTCACATGGATGTTCTGGTTCAACTTCTGAACCAGAACATGGTCATCATCTGGTTCAACTTCTGAACCAGAACATGGTCATCATCCTAACCCTCCGATCACGGCCATCAATGGCCTACGATCAACCACAATGGGCCCACCAAAACAATCCATCACTCCTTCAGATCTGAATTTCATGAGTAAACCTTCGCTCACACCTGTGTGTGAGCAAAGCCGATCACACACAACAATAAATGCCACGTGGCATACTCTTAGAGGAAGATGACCGTATGGATGTTTGGACAATCCCTCGTTAGATCTGAAAACCAAAAATCAGCCTGATTTGTTATGTCAGACGTTTGGATCTAGTATCCCAAATCATGGTCAATAATGCTCTAAATTTTACGGTTAAAAGCAACCTATGTAAATGACTCCAATCCAATGCTTAGAAATCACTAATCAAGCTAATTTTTGGCTTACAAATATCCACCGAGAGACTAGCCAAACATCCATACGGTCCTCGTCCTATAAGAGTGTGCCCCGTGGCTCATATTGTGATGTGCGATCGGCTTTGCTCACACACAAGTGTGAGCGAAGGTTTTCTCGAATTTCATTCCTTCCTAAAATTCTGGGCATTATCCTCTATTTTTCTTGCCAAAAACATTGCTGAACTGACCAGAATATAGCTTTGATTTAGCTCACAAGCACGGCCATTAATGGCTCATTTCCCTACCACAACATGCCATCAAAAACCTCATAAACCTGCCCTCTATATCCTCCATATTCATGTCTAATCTAAATGGGTTTTATGCCCTTATTACCAAGGAACAATACAGACCAAAATATAAGTTAATCTAGGCTGTTCTTGAACCAAAAATCATCTTGAAAGAAATGTTCAAATGTCCACAAAAACATGCTCTAAAATCGGCAAATTACAAAACTGTATTTTTAACCTAAAATCTAATATTTAGTGATAGAAATGCAACAAAATAAGAAGAGTTTTATGCACAGATTTGAGGATTGATTCTCATCAATCTTTTATAAAAGAAATTTAAAGAAAAGAAAAGAAAATCAACATGGATTTAATGGAAACTTACTTACCTAATCTTTACTAAAATTCAAAATTTTGTTTGCGCCAAATTGAAGTTCTGCAACTCTTCATTGACATATGCCAATTCCGGTTTGAAGCAAAAAGGTTTTCTCTGCATATTTGATCTCCACGGGAAGTGATTCTATGAAATGGAAAATGGTTGATTTTATTTTTTATTATTGTTTTCAATACAAACTTGCTCTTTCTATGAATGAGACAACAAGTGTCTCATGTAAGGAACAAAAGCTACAAGTGTTGCATACATTGATGAACAACTGTTAGATAAGGTTTTTCTACTATGTATCTACATACAACTTAATAACTTTTAACAATTGATTTAAAAAAAAACAATATGAAAATGTAACCAAACCGTGGTGAAAAATAGGTTGTCTTACATATACATATGAGGGTTACAGCTTGCTAAGTTGGTAAAGTTTGTGGGTGATGATACCATAGACCTGGGTTCAAAACCCGGGTGCCTTCACCGAGTTATCTATCAAAAAAAAAAAAATACAAAACATATACATATTGTTTGAAGGACAATTAGGTTAATATCAAGATGGAGGATAAAATGGTAAGTTTGCTACCTACATGTAGCACAAGTGTCACATGGGACAGCCATGTGTCCATTCCATGCAATTGAGCTAGTGCAAGATATGATCTAGTGCATATGTGTATATTATAGTGTACTAGTGGGTGCCCCGTGCCATCGGCACTCCTCGACAAAGAATTTGCCAAAATCAGGTGAGTGGCGGAGATCCACCGTCCATTTGGGGGAGGATTAGATCTCGATCCTTCTTTGTGGTTGCTTATAAGATGAGGTATAAGTAGGGAGACAACCAATGTGTTTTGTTATATAGAATAGTAAATGGCCCATACCCACGGAACTCTCCGACAAAAGTGTTTGCAAAAATTGGGTGCCTTCGACACTCAAACGGTACAATGGACTGGGGCGTTACTGTTTTTTCCATTACAACAATTGTTATAACGGATTGTAACGCACAGAGGGAGAAATAGTAAAATAACAGAAATAACAAAAAATTACGGTGTTGAAATTCAAATTTTGAATAAATTGAGGTCAAATGAGGCACATTGAGTGGCTGAAATCTAACCATCTGCATTAGATCGATGGATTTGATCTCAACCACTCTTTATCTAACCGTCCACATTAGATGGATGGATAAGATAAGAGAATACAACTGAGTTGTCTTGTTATATGCGTGGGTGGCCCGTGCCCGCGGTACTTTCTGACAAATTGTTTGTCAAAATCGAGTGGGAGTTAATCTCAGCCATCAATATAAAGCATAGTGGATCTCAGCCACTCATTATTGAAGCCATATAAGATAAGAGGGGTATAAGACAACCACTGTCACTTGTCATATAGATAGTGGGTGGTGGCCAGTGCCCACAGCACTCTCCAACAAAGCGTTTGTCAAAATTGGGTGTGAATGGCTGAGATCCACCATCTATTTGGGGGATAAGATCTCAGCCCTTCTTTGTCTAAATAGATAAGAGGGGGTATAAGAGGGGGAGACAACTTCCCTGATTTGTTATATAGATGGGTGATTGAGTACTGTAGGCAATATAATGTAACTATTAGTTTTGGGTAAAAATATGCCAGTCCTACAAAATGAAAACGGTTTATCGGACAGTACCGATAAAATCAAGGGCAAATATACTACAATATTTTCACGTTGGGTTACGAATTTGACACAACTCGCAAAAATACCAACCGAAAAGGTTTATGGGTTTCACATCGAAAATCCAAAGGATGTTTCGAAAATTATCGAAAATTCTCTGAAAATGCCAGACAAATTACGGAAGTTATGAAAGACATTTTTAGGACTAATACCACTCTAGGTTACTAAAATGGATGCAAAAATTCAAGGTAAATGTTATTTGAAAGGACCTAGAAACCTATCAAATGCGAATCAAATTCTTGTGAGAGAAATCGAAAATTATCGAAATCCTGAAAAACAAACAGGAAACTATTGGTACTGTTCTAAAAATTAGAAATTGTCAATGGGAAGGTTTCTAACGATGCGGGGCATCACATTTCACTACCGCGGGTCGCTACACTGCCCTTCAAGACTTTTATATAACTTCCCTAAATGGCAAAGTAATCTATTATAAGTCTAAAATAACTTTTTAAAATGACAAATCATCTTAAAATAACGTTGTAAATAAATTACAGAAAATTGTGAAAAAAATACAAAATTAAATATATTTGTAGAAAACAATACTTGTTTTCAAAAATTGCAAAAATGAATACACATAGCCTTTCGAATCGGTGTCAACTTTTTTAAAATATAATACTCAAAATGCCCTTTTAGTGGCCGATTGAATCGGCGACAGACTAAATCTAGCGCCGATTCAATCGGCGTCAAATCTAATCTGACGCTGATTCAATCGGCGACAGAATTGATTTGGCGCTGATTCAATCGGCCACAGATATTGATTGTGAAATTTAACAAAATGAGTTTGGCTCCATTTGCAATGGTGCTAAATCAGATTTGACTCCGTTTGAAACGGAGCCAAAATGGTTTTGGCGCCGTTTGCAATGGAGCCAAATTAGTTTTGACTCCATTTCAAACAGAATCAAAACGGTAAGGGTAAAAATGGCGTCAACTTATTGACGCCGATAGAAACGGCTATGTGTATTCTTTTTTGCAATTTTTGAAAACAAGTATTGTTTTCTACAAATAGATTTAATTTCGTATTTTTTTTAACAATTTTCTGAATAAACTAACTACCCTTGCTGGTCTTTAATACCTTTTCTAATTAACTAAAGCATCCTAAAAGACCCAAACCCATTCTACTTACAGCAATAAGCCCGGGCTACCGCAATCGCAAATGCACCCAAAAAGCAGAAGAATACCCCTTTTAGGGGGTAATTTTCAAAAAAATATTTATCTACTATACACTATCTACAAATAATGAAATATATCTCAAGTTGGACAAGACCTAAAAAATCACACTTGAATGCCCTAACCATGCAATTAAGCTTTCTAAACTCTAGACAATAATTTCATAAACTGTTTGTAACCAGTCAATTAAGCAATCTAATCATTCATATTTTTTTTTCTAGTCATCATCGTGGGAGAGTCCCACAGAAGAAGCCAGGCTAAGCCTGGTCCCGGTCATTGTTGGTGGAGGGGTTTTCTACTTCTGACACAACTGCTCAAAGGAGGAAACCTGCCTGCGTGGTATTGATCCCACAACCTCCTGAAAGAGGTGGATACACACCAACCATCTGAGCTGCCATGTTGGGTGTATCTAATCATTCAATTTGAATGCGCAAAAAAGGCTAGAATGATTGAATTGAAAGCTAAAAATCATGTACGTGATGGAATCCAAAGGTTAGAGATCGCGGAATCAGGCTGATTTTTGGTGTGTAGGTCCATTAAGGGGGTGAGCTAATCACTCATGGGTATGTGGGCCCAAAAGAGAACCATTGAGTCACCATGCACCTTGCCTACTTTTAAAAATTCTGAATTTTCTTTTATGGTAGGCAAGCGATCGAATGAAGCGGGTATCGAACCTTGGTCGAGCACCATATACTTTATGTTATTCATTATTATTCTCTATCCTTATCAAATGAAAGATGCGTTGCAAATGCAAATTATTAACCATCAGGTTAAAGCAGGATTCACTTTAGCTATCCAGTGTAAAAAAAAACTAAAAAGCATTATGAGCATAATCAACACCACCTTCGCGCAAATCTTTAACTTTTTTTTTTTCTTTCTTTTTGACCAAGTGAAAAGTGAATAGTCTCTGCATTCCTTTGCCATCCCTAATTGTTCACGCAAACGGGTCAAGATTTACAAAGTGGCATTATATTAAGGGCAGCATGTTCCTCTTGCTTTGTCTCCCATTAGCTAAGCGCACGCATAGTCCAGCATACCCATGATCTACCCAATTTTTCGAGAAAATAGACCAGAATTACTAATGAATTTTAGAATAATGCAGAACCATAATAATAATAAACTCGCTCCGTAGTTAACTATCCAGTTAATAAACACAATTTTAGTCCACGTAATTGAAGTAAAGGATGATCACTAATAGTCCAGAATATAGACATGAATCACCAAACGTTTGACGATTGCAGTTCTCATGGGTACCAGGGCGTCTATGCTAAAAAGCCTGAATTTTGCCGATTTTTATTTCATACGGCCTTTTAATACGTTTTTATAAAAAAAGAAATGCAAAATTCATTTGTTAAACGCGAATATTACACATTTTATTCATCTAATCTTAAAATTCTTGATTTTTTTTTAATTCTATACGGCAGTATTAAGCGGTTAAAAAATGAAAAATTCGCATATTAAACGCGAATAACACAGGAAGAGTAAAAGTTTGATGACTGGGCCTGCCATCTAAGGAGATGACAGGGCTGCACGTGGATTTTGTATGGTCGAACCACCTTGGCGTACCCAGGTCAGTGTTTTGGCAAAAAGCAATCGAGTACACACTGGTAGTGGGGCCAAAGTGGCCAGCCAGTGCAATATCCGTGCTGAGAACTGCAGCCCAATCCGTGCTGAGAACATTACGTTTACTCACTAACTAGGACTCGGACTAGTAAGTGTAGGATGCAAGCTGGCGAGGTAAGCCCACATATGTGCTGGGGGAAACTTGAAAGGATTTAAAAGGAACCCGATGAAAGGAATTGGATTCTCTATATATGTCAGTCTCTATCAAATAGTTACTGGTTTCATAGTCGTAGACCCCACCACCATGATGGACGGATCAATCACGGGTAAATTCTTTAGAGGGTCATGATGTAACTAGGTATACCTGATATCTTTGGTAGTCACTTCTGAGAAATTTTTGAAGCAGCGAAGTAGAATCACATGGTGCCACAATCTGCTGTTCAAAGAGCATTTTTGGGTTTGTACGAAAGCAACGGGAGATTGTGGCGCCATGTGATTGGCCACTGCTTCGCTGCTTCAAAAATTTTCTCGTCACCGCTAATCTAGGCCCACTGACCGCATGGATGTTTAGCCCACCCCTTAGTAGACATTCATACCAAAAATCAGCTTGTTTGATGATTTTTAGCCGTTGTTTTACTACTAAAAAAATGGTTGCATTCAAGGGCTATAAGAACTCCTTAAAAAGTGCCAAAATGTGCTTAAATCTAATGGTTATAGATTACCAATCAGGGTGATTTTTGGTGTGTATATCCACCAAGGAGTGGGATAAACATCCATGCGGTCAGTGGGCCCAGATGACAGCTGTGAGTAATAAAATCCGTGCTTCGGCATTTTAAAAAGTCTCAGGATAGAAATAAGGTGCTTATCATCTGGTAGACTGGTACTGTTCTTTTTCTCTTGAACCGGAGGAAACACTGGGCCCTCCAGCCCTGCTGAACAATAAAGTTGCCTCATATTCTTCTTCCCTGTCGTCTTTTTAATAAATTAAAGATAAAGAAAAGTAAAAGTTCCAACTTCCAACCCACCATTTCTTGATTGATAAGGGAGCCTGCAAGATTCTGAAGAAGACTTGCAATCCGAACTAAAATGCTCCATTCTTCAAGGATCCAACAACTACACACAAGAATTAAGAGCTAAACAAGTGGTAATCCCATCATACAGACCGACCTGCCTTTCGAGAAATAAATTATGTCGTCGATGACAAGGGAAAATGCAAGATCATTGGAGGGGTTTGTTCGACGGATGGTAAGTCTCCCACGGAACATCATTGGAGGGGTTTCGAGAGCCATGGGTCATCGAATGCCTATAATGGGTGCATCAGGAAGAAGAGAGCAGCATCAGAGAGAGGATTTCCAATGGCAGCAACCCCAACAGCCTATGGTAAACATTCCTGAAGAATGGGTTTTCCTAAACAGCTTCGAGCAACAATTTGGTTCCACACATCCATTCTTTTACGCTTGCCAATTTGTCGAAGCTCTGAAAATAGCAGAGGAAGAACACAAGTTCTTGTTCATGTATCTCCACTCTCCAGAACACCCATTCACAGCTTCTTTCTGCAGTACAACTTTAAGTTCAGAGCTGGTGGTGCAGTTCTTGGATGCAAACTTTGTTTCATGGGGTGGACTTGCAAACAGAGGAGAAGGGTTACAGATGGCTATGGAATTGCAAGCAGCTACCTACCCATTCTGTGTGGTAGTAGCTCCTGCACCTGGTAATAGTATTTCAGTAGTCCAACAGGTGGGTGGGTTTGTGCTATCTTCATTGCTAAACTAGAAACCATGATCCACATCTTTTGCATAATTTTCTTGATATATGACCAGTTTGTGTGATGCTGAAATTCAATGCTCATGTTTCCTTGCTTGTGTTTAGATGGAAGGGCCAGTTTCCCCAACTGAGCTGGTGGAGATTCTACAGAGAACGATGGAGGAACAAGGGTTGGCTGTCGGTAATTCTAAGAGAAAGGAGGAAGATAAGAAAAGAGCAGAGGATCGTCGGCTAAAGGAAGAACAAGATGCAGCATATCTTGCAGCACTTCATACAGATAGGGTGAGTAGGGTTCTAAATTTCGGGAAATGTCCCAAATTTCGGTTTCGGCGTTTCAGTTTCAGGGCTCTTGGCCCAAACTGAAATCCATAATTTTTTTTTCCGGAAATTCCAAAATTTTAGGACCGAAATTTCGGATATTTCGTTGAAATTTACGAACGCAAATCTCGCCATGATAGGAGCAGGTCCAGCTTTTACAACTTGCAGCTTTTACAGGAAAAAAAAACAAAAACAAAAACCCACAAGAAAAAAAAATGTTACAAAGTATGCCTAAACTTTTTCAAATGCGGAAGCATTATTTTTGTTACTCACTGCTGTCATCTGGGCCCACTTACCTCATGGATGTTTCTCCCACCCCTCGGTGGATATACAACCGAAAATCACTTTGATTGGTAATCTCTAACCATTAGATTTTAGTACTTTTTAAAGCATATTTATAACCGTTGACTTCAACCATTGTTTTGAGTGCTAAAACCAACGGCTAAAAATCATTAAACAAGCTGATTTTTAGTATGAATGTCTACTAAGGGGGTGGGCTAGACATCCATGCGGTCAGTGGGCCCAGATGGCAGCGGTGAGTAACAAAAATGCGCTTCCACATTTAGAAAGATCTCAGGTATACCTTGTTACATCACGGCCCCACAAACAATCAATGGTTTACAGCTTTTAAACTTGTGCAACGTGGCTCGTATTGTGCATTTTGACAGAAGCATCTGTCACAACGCTGTGACAGAAGTTTTACTCACCTTATAAGGGCTCACTTATCTTATGGATGTTTGGTCCATCAAGAGGTGGACCTACATGATGCGTCTCTCACAACGCTGTGACAGATGGTTAATCACCTTATAAGGGCCCACTTATGTTATGGATGTTTTGTCTATCAAGAGGTGGCCGGTACATGATCGACGATCTCCAACAGTCATATTTTAGCATCCAATAAATATATATTGTCAAATCCAATGGGTAAAAATCACTCTATTAAAATGTTAAATCCAATGGCTACAAATCATAAATTAAACTGAGTCTGATGTGTAGATCCATCAAGAGGTAGACCAAACATCCAAAAGGTCAGTGGGCCCTAAAAAACTCCACATAACAAACTCGGAGTAAAACTTTGATGGCAGAGCCCCTTCATCAAGGCCGATGACAGAGCTCACTATGAGCCACGTGGCACACACTTAGAGGACTCTGACTGTATGGATGTTTGGCCAATCCCTAGATGGATCTGCAAACCAAAAATCAGCCCGATTAATGATTTCTGGCGTTGGTTTTAACCGTGAGAATTTGAGCATTATTGACCATTATTTGAGGTACAAAGATTCAAAGGCTTGAAATCGCTAATCAAGCTGATTTTTGGTTTGTAGGCCCACCTAGGGATTGGCCAAAATTGGATGGCATGACACTAGATCTAGACCTATTAACAAAACTTGCTATTGTTTATTTATTATTTATAGGAAAAGGAAAGATTCAGGGAGCTGATTATTGAGGAACCAGCTAAGAAGCCAGCAAATGCACAGAACAAGGAAAACAATGAGGAAAAACTCAAGGGAAATCCTGCTACAAAACAACAGAGCAGTAAAGTGAAGGAGACGATCAAAGAAACACAACGTAAGGAAACTGTTGTCACCAGTGGAAAAGATCCACAGGTTACCCAGGTAGAATCCTGCAACTATAAACTCTATTTTTCATATTTTAGCTTCTTGATGCGTAAATCCATGGTTCTCATAATTCACACAACCCATGATTTTGTAGATACAAATACGATTTCCGAATGGGGAAAGAAGAGAGCAGAGTTTCAAATGCATAGACAAGATCCAGTCGATTTACAAATATATCGATTCGCTTAATTTACCTGGAATAGGAGCTTACAGATTGTTATCTAGCTTCCCCAGAAAAGTTTATGGCTTTAAAGAGATGAACATGACTCTCAAGGATGCTGGTCTCCATCCCAGAGCCAGTCTGTTCTTGGAGCTTGTGTAATATCAGTTGGTTATGTAAGAATAGAAATGAAAATCACCTGCAGAAACTTATTCAGTTAATGCAATAAATAAGCATGGCGAGTGATTTCTCCTTAATTACCAGTTGCAAACTTCCAATATATGTAAAATGTGTCACATGATGGATTTCTTCATTGCCTTTTTTTGTTTTAAAATTTTCTTCAGTCGATTATGTATTAAGAAATTCTATCTTTAGAGAAAGGAAAATAACACAATTCAAATTACAATTGTGATCAATTGATACACTTTCAATGCAAGAGTCATCACCATTGAAGCTGCATCTACAACCTGCAATGGATTTCAACAGTATCAAGTCAAACAGCTGATCGGAAGAAAGAAGAAATATTGAAGGGCACTAAACTAAAATAAAAATTGATGGGGGCACTAAAACTAAGATAAGGGTAGTGCACAGATGGAAGAGTGTTTGAACCTGCATGGTTCAAAATGTCCAGTCACGCTCAAGCTGGTTTTTGGACATGGAGAAAACCAAATGGTGGGTTAACATTACAGACATACCTCCAAGAAAACATAAATCCATAATGTAATAATTGGTTCTTGACACTTATAATTACATTATTAGATTGTCCAATTTGAACATAAATACAAAAGAAGAAATCCTCAAACTTCTGAAGAAGAAATCCTCCACATACTCGGCCATAACTTGAAGCAGAAGCCTCATGCATGGATCACAAACATCCTGCAATTCAAGATAGACATCTTTCATCCCAGGTATGGAAGATATATTAGAAGGGGAAACTGAAAAATAAATAGGTGCTCAGTACCATCAAATTATTCGCATCCGCAGCAGAAATAAACCTTGGCTAAAACCCTGATCTTCAAATAAATTTTACAAAATTCCAAATTCAGTAAGTACGAGCTTCAAACTTGAATTCTAAATTGGACGACAATTTATACACAGCACCCTACCTTAAAAATCCGAGTCTAGCCCAAATATCAATCTTTCAATAAAAAACCTAGTCTCTGATCCCAAATGAGAGGTGTTTTATTTGGCACTAGTAAATGGCCCGTGCCCACAACACTCTGTGACAAAAGAGTTTGCAAAGATTGAGTACCGAAGCAAACGGTAGAACGGATGGGGGTGTTACTGTTTTTTCCCTTATAACAGTAGTTATAACGAATTGTAACACATGAGAAAAATAGGAAATAACAGAAAATAATGAAAAATAACGGCTCTAAAATTCAAATTTAATTTGGATTTCAAAATTTCAATCTGTTGTAGGGCAAGGGAAGTGTGTGTGTGTGTGTATGGTCTCAAATGAGTGGGAGTGACCGAATAAATGAGGGGGGATTGAGTGTCTGAAATCTAACCATCCACATTAGATGGATGGATTTGATCTCAACCTCTCTTTATCTTATGAAGCCGGATAAGATAAGAGATATAACAACTTCCCAGTTTTGTTATATAGATATTATACATTTTAATACCATCTCAATTCTGTCCAAATTTTGACAAAAAGGTGCCACAATGTCACTCTTTCGGCCAATTGACCTATGAATGATTGCCCACCCCTAGATGGATGTACACATAACAAAATCAGCTTGCTTGGTGATATCTAGCCATTGGATTTGAGCATTTTCATGTTCAACTTTCTAGGCATGGGGTTCAAGCGTTGTTTTGAGTACTCAGATCTAATGGCCAGAGATCACCCATCAGGCTAATTTATATGAACCCCATCCCGGTAAAATTTTAGGGCTAAGTGGGAGCCAATTAGTTATGGGTCAGCGGGCCGAAAGAGTGTGCTACATGGCACTTTTATCAGCCCCCATAACCTGGAAAAAGTTTAGATGCAGAGGACTCTCGTAAACCTAGCTTATTCTGTTGGGCCTACAGACCACATGGATGTCGATTCCACCAATCCACGTGCCATCATCTCAATACAACGCTTAGAAATCACTTATCAGGCTGATTTTTGGTTTGCAGGTCCACCAAGGGACTGGACAAACATCTATACGGTCAGCGCCCTTCTAACAATGTGCCACGTGACTCGTATTCTGGGCCGGCTGTGAAGACTGACAGGTACATCTCTCTTGATAAGGACCAAAGACAATATCATTTTCCTAAACGTCTGTACTCCTACGATCTGTAAACGATAATAAGCGGGTGGGTGATCGGACACGACCCCTCCCACCCCCTTGTTGGTCACAACGAAAGGGAAGATGGTGAAGTAGAAGACGAGAACCATGAGGAGGAACATCACAAGGAGGTCGACCCGGAGGAGCCAAACAACAAGACAACAGCTCAGATGAGACCAGCAAGAGAGACCAACAAGAGAAATACGCCAGGAAAGATGATGGGCTTCTCCAAGAACCTCTCGCACTCGGTGCTGGCGCTCTTGTGCTCAACCATAATCCTCCTCCCAAGATCGGAATCAAGAGGAGGAAGGTCACAAATAAATAGGCACCTTCTACTGCTCGTTCAATGTATACGTGGAACCGCCATGAATGGACCTTGAAAATGAAGGAGAGAGAAAGAGGGGGAATGGTGGTGGCGTACATGTAGAGGGGGCAAAATAATCTCCTCTCACAAAATATAATGGACAGGTGGTTGCCGTTTGAGTCATAGATGGTGGGCCTAGTCAAAGGGGGTATTACGAATTACTTTCGAGAGACAGGGAGGTTTCATTAATCAACTAAATCAAACTAGCAAGGATAATAATAGTGTCCAAGGACGTTTGACTCAAAATAATGCTGTTGGGCTCACATTGGTGAGCCCCTAGGGCTGATTTTGGGTGAGGATGATCTCCTCACCATTGAGATCATCCTCCAAAAAAAATCAGACCAGTCTGAATTTTATAACCCCACCCAATTGTGCTCTTCATTATGAGCCATTCATTTTTTGGATAGCAAATTTGGTGGGGTCAGAAACTTCTGATGGTCTGATTTTTATTAGGATCGTCACAATGATGAGGAGATCATCCTCACCCAAAATGAGCCCTAGGGGCTCTCCAATGTTGGCCCTACAGCTCGTTTGAGTCAAACCACAGGTGACCTTATAACAACCCAACTAGCAAGTAAACTTGATTAAAATTAAACAAGAAAACAGAGGAAGAAAAGAGGAACATACCATGGATACATCCATCAGAATTCAGAAGAGGTTTTGGTTTATTAATTTCCCATCAACATGGCGAAGGATTGTAATTGTTGGAACGTGTTGGAGCATCCAGTGGTCATCTTCCCCCCGGAGTAGCCTCTTCACAAATTCGCTAGGCATATCAACGGCTACGAAGCTTTGTATAGTGGTAAGGTGTTGAAAGCCTTGGGGTAGCCTGTGTAGCTTTTTGCAATTCTCAATCCTGAGATATTGTAGGTTTTGCATTGTTCCTTCCTCTATTGAATACCACTCATCCAATTCCCCCATACTGTTGACCTGTAAATACCGGAGTTTAGGATACGCTCCCGTGCCGCAACCTATTTGCTTACCCACGTAAGTTTCACATAGAGTGAGGCTAACCAGATTAGGTAATTGGCCGAGGATGCTAAGTGGGTCCTCAGTTAACTTGGATTTGTACAACCTTAAAAATTTGAGACAGTTAAGAGAGGCAACACCTTTCGGTAATTCCTTCAGAGGCCCCTGTAAATTTAGATACTCCAGATAAGTTGGAAGACGCAACAACATTTCCATTTCTAATTTTTCATTCCCATCCTCATCAACAGAGGTCATCCTCACATCTAAGTCACGAAGGTGTGTCATGTGCTTGATAGAGTGACATAGTTCTCTACAATATTCTCCACCTCTCACTCCCTCAATTACTAACCACCTAAGTTGGGTTAAGGAACCCAACTCTCTTAAGGAACTCTCGTCCAATGATACTCCTATCAGGCATTGCAGCTGATTTAGATTTTTTATCCCACTCGGCATCACCGCATACCTTCTACTGCTAGGACTCCCCAACATAAGATGCCTAAGCTGTTGAAGTAATACAATTCCATTAGCCAAATTAGTCACGTTTGTATTTCTAAGGTCCAATGTCTGTAAATTATGTAATTTTTCCAGTGAAGCAGGGAGCTCTTTTATTTTCGAATATCGCAAACTCAAGTAACGTAAATGAATCAGGTCACCTATATCTTCATGCAAACTCTCAATATTCATGCCCTCTAAAACCAACACTCTCATAAACTTCAGGCCCTGTATCATTTGATGAATAATGGGAGATGGGATATTATGGTTGCCAAAGATGAGAAAGGAACGGAGATTAGCCTCACTTATACTCATTGGGATAGTACTCATATTTTTATGAATTGCCATACGACGACGACCCCGTTTTCCAACTAGAGTGTTTCCATTTCCATCAAAGGAAATCATTCCAAAAGCCTCCTTCTCAATCATGTGAATGGCAAGGTCGCGCATGAGGTCATGAATTCTGCATCTGTACAACCTAGCATCATAATGGCGTAACACAGGTTCAAGCATGCTCCTATCAATGAGCTGCATAAAGTAGTCATCCCCGATTTCCTCTAGTGTCTTCCGCGGGTGTTCTTCTATAAAGCCTTCAGCGATCCACAATCGAATGAGGTCATTCCAAATAAGTTCATAATTGGGAAGCATGGCACACATCAAGAAACAACATTTGAGGCGAGCAGGCAAATAATTGTAACTTGTCACCAAGACTCGATTCAGTCTTTCAAGATGTTCATTGTTGCTTAGTTCCCAGTCAAGATTTTCAAGTACATTCTTCCACTCAATTGGATTCGTGCCCTTTTTGGACATTAGCCCACCCAGGGTTACTAAAGCCAACGGTAAACCATCGCACCTTTTTACCATAGCCTTAACTAATTCTTGCAAGTGTTGTGGGCAAAATCCTTGATGAAATGCCTTCTTACAAAAGAGTTCCCAACCCAATTTAGGACCTAAACCATGGAGTCTGTGGACGTGAGATATTTCATTCAAGGGAGAAGCTATATTTTCACCACGAGTAGTGATTATGATCTTACCATTACCTTTAAAAGGCAACGCATGTTTCATTCCTTCCCAAACGTTAACATACCAAATATCATCGAGTACAAGTCCATATCTTTTTCCACGCAAGTAGGTCTGGATCATCCGTCGTAAATCTTCTTCGTCTGCAGTCTCAACACCATCTGGAGCCGACTCATTTCTGCTCTCAAAGAATCCCTTCAACATCTTTCTTAACAGGTCCTTTATCTGAAATGAATTGGAAACAAAGACCCATGCATAGCACTCAAAATGTCTCTCCATGCACTTGTAAGCTTGCTTTGCCAGAGTAGTCTTCCCTAACCCTCCCATTCCAACCAAAGAAATCAGGACACGTTGTTGCGTCGCTTCTTCTTCTAGCAACCATGCCTCGAGTTGCTTCTCATCTTGTTCACGCCCGATAAGATCCGGCTCTTCGACGAAAGGAGAAGAAACGCCCGGATCTCCCCCTCTATTGTCTACTACAGTAAGGGTGCCCGCCCCTTCTTCTGTTATAGCTTGAAAGTGGTATCTATCACTTCTCTCACGAATCTCTTTTACATTCACTCTAATCCTCGAGATCTGAGTAGCGAATCGGTGCTGAAATTTTAAAGGCTTGGCGAAGCAAGCATGGAATGCAAGAAAACCGAATAATCCAGGTCTCCTACGACGGCGATGCATCTCGGTTCCGATCATAAACTCATCGATGACATCTTCTGCATCAAAAACTAAGCTTCTCACTTGTTGAACCCAAACACCCACCCCTTCATCTCTCTCGCTTCTTCTGTCGGCATCAATTAAGAAGGCCCTCATGCCTTGAAGCTCACCGTGGATCCACTCAACATCGTCAGTCACTCCCGAGAGGAGATGCCCCTCTTTTCTGAGTTGCTGATACACTTTTTCCAAGAAAAATGTCACAACGGCTTCAACCATCGTTGCTTTCCTTCCTCTTCGCAACTGGCAAAATAGAATACTCTCCCAGATCGGAGTCTTTCAACATCCGACTCAAAAGAAACTGAGAGAATAGAAAACTCAGAGATACAGGAGTTGGGAATGCGCCGGCGATAAGGTCTTCCAACCTTTATTTTGGAGACATGATAATAAGTTGATGAGACTAAGACTTGCCTGACCACCCACAATATAAGCCACGTGGTAATTTATTAGAAAACACTGACCGTATAGATGTTTGGCCAATATCTAAGTGGACCAAAAACCCAAAATCAACCTGATCAGTGATTTCTAAGCGTTAGCTGAAGTCATTTTCGTTAGTTGATTTTAACCGTAGGAATTTGAGCATTATTTACCATTATTTTCGTACAAAGATCCAAAGGTTTAAAATCACTGATCAAACTGATTTTTGGTTTGCAGGTCCACTTACGGATTTTTCACACATCTATACGGTTAGTGTCCTCTAATAAATTGCCATGTGGCTTATATTGTTGGTGGTCAGTTAGCTACCTGTAAACAGTGGTCAGGCAAGTCTTACTCTAAGTCAATGACAGTGAAGCCATCACTTTTTCTTTTTCTATTTTTCCTTGTTCAATCTTGAGTAAAACTTCTGTCACAATGGGATTGCAAATCACACAAACACAGCCAATGAGTATTCGGCACGTACACCTAAAAAGCAAAAGCACATGGTACGTTGCAAAACACTCAACATCGTCAGTAACTCCCAAGAGGAGCTGTCCCTCTGATCTGAGTTGCTGATATACTTTTTTCAAGAAGAAAGTCGCAATAGCTTCAAGCCTTCAACCATCGCTACTCTCCTTCCTCTTCGCACGAGAAAAAAAACTCTGAGGAGAAGAGAAAACTCAGAGCTACAGATTACAGGAAGTTGGGAATGCGCCAGCAATAATTTCAACTTTCAAGCTTTCTTTTTGTCACATGCTAATGAGAGTGGGGCCATCACTTTTTGTTTTTCTATTTGTTTTTTTCCTTTTACTATAATTTTCGCTCTGTTCTCATCGCCAAGTTATACGATGAATATAATATATGCGGCTGGGGCAATTGACCATTGGATTCAAGAGATCCAATGGTGCAGAGAATGAAATAGTTGCTGCCTTGATTTGTTGAATCCAACGGTCAATGCCCTCAACTCCAAATGTTTTTGTCGGGATATACTTGGGGTAGCATTTTCCTTTTTTAAGCTAAAAGGAGACACCTGGAAGGTCAGTCTCGTCTTCCTAAATTCCTAATACTAAAAAGGAAGCAAGACTTGCCCGACCACCCGTGGTACCTGACCACTTACAATATAAGCCACGTGGAAATTTATTAGAGGACACTGACCGTATAGATGTTTGACCAATCTGTAAGTGGACCTACAAACCAAAAATCAGCCTGATTAGTGATTTCAAAACCGTTGGATCTTTATACGGAAATAATGGTAAATAATGCTCAAATTCCTACGGCTAAGATCAACCAACGAAAATGACTTCAACTAACGCTTAGAAATCACTGATCAGGTTGATTTTGGGTTTGTAGGTCCACTTAGGGATTGGCCAAACATCTATACGGTCTGCGTCCTCTAATAAATTTCCACGTGGCTTATATTGTGAGTGGTCAGGCAAGTCTTGCTCCTAAAAAGGTTTCAATTTGTACGACAAGTCCCCATTATATTTGTTCCGGGACAAGCTATTTTAGAACCGAACCAAAAAGACTAGAAACTGATAAGGATCCGAAAACTGATATGTTCCGGAATTGGAACCAGATTGATAAAAACCGGAACCATCTTGCATTTTTATGGGGCCCAAAGGAAATTATATAGGTATGTAAATGAGCTGGCTCATGAAAAGTTGGGGGCCGAAATTTGAATTGAATCATATTGGGCCTCAGATTCTGGTCTATTCAAAGTTTACCATAAACAATGCCCAGGACTGGCCCATTTATGCCCCTCGAGGCAAATATTACAAGATTCTGTAGTAATCCATTGTCACCCTACCGGGGTAGTCATGGGTTCGATCAACCTGGTAACTTGACCAGACAGAACTGGTTAATTTGACCCATTAGAAGAACGTGATGGGGTGCAGTTCAAAGGTCCAACCCCCTTTTGAGACTTGCCTTACCTGTCCCATTTTATGGGGCCAGGCCTGGCCCATTTTATGCCGAATGGGTTGGGCTCCAGCGACCGCCCTTTGGAGACTGGGTCCCGTTACAGGAAACAATATGAGCCACGTGGCTCACTCTTGAAAGATTCTGACCGTATGGATTGGACTCATTTCCATGGCCTGGTTGAACTCAACTGTGGGAATCTCAACTCACAAAACCATGTCCTCCAATTTCTTTATGACATGAAATAAAGTGGTTGCCCTCCTTTAATTTTTACGGAAAATTGCATAAAAGAAAACAAACTTTAATCTATTTACAAAAAAGAATACAACTTTTTGTAAATTCCAAAAAAGAAAACGAAACGCTTTTTCAAATGGCGTTTTGTCTACTGTCAGTCGAATCAGTCACCGACTGACTAACGAATGACTGATGGCTTACACGTCTGACAAATGCCCTTTTAAAGGGCGTTTATTCCTGAGAAATGGTTTTTTAAAAAATGTTTTTATGAAAAAAACGTCATTTCAAAGGGCGTCTGCCAGGCAAAGACTTAAATCAGCCATTGATTCATCTTCTGGGTATGCCAAAAATGGGCGTAAAAATTGGGGTTCCCTGTTTATCAAAAAACGCCCTTTAAAAGGGCGTTTGTCAGTAAAAAACGCCCTTTAAAATAACGTCTGTCAGTTGTCAAAGGTCTGACAGACGTTTTTTAAAAAGGCATCTATTACTGAAAAAGGTCTTTTAAAATGGCGTTTTTTACTGACAAACGCCCTTTTAAATGGTGTTTTTTGATAAACATGTGCCACGTAATGAAACGCTCTTTGAAAGGGCGTTTCGTTTTCTTTTTTGTAAATAAATTAAAGTTTATTTTCTTTTTAGAAATTTTTCGTAATTTTTATTTTTTATTTTAGTGGGCAAGTAAACCGGTGAGATAAAGTTGCTTTTGATTTAAATTATATTTTTGTAGTGGCATCCGCAGAGTCAGACTTGCCTTACCACCCGCAATATAATCCACGTGGCAATTTATTAGAGGACACTGACCGTATAGATGTTTGGCCAATCTCTAGGTAGTTGACCTACAAATCTATAATCAACATCCTACGCGTTAGTTGAAGTCATTTTCTTTTGGATGATTTTAACCGTGGAATTTGAGCATAATTTACCATTATTTCCGTACACAGATCCAAAGGTATGAAATCACTAATCAGGCTGATTTTTGGTCTGTAGGTCCATTAACGGATATGGGTCAATGTTCTCTAATAAATTTTCACGTGGCTTATATTCTGGGTGGTCAGGCAAGTCTTACACACATCTACACTGCTCTTTCTTATGAAAAGAAAAGATTGCCCTAAACTGCAATTATTGAAGGTAAAAAGAAATCTAAAAGTGGAATCTCTTATAGAGAAAATTTTTGAAGCCGTGAATTTTTTAAGAAGCCAAGCAGCGGCCAATCACATGGCGCCACAATCTCACGTTGCTTTCGTACAAACTCAAAAATGCCTTTTAGCATGGGAGATTGTGGTGTGGCGCCATGTGATTCGCCAATGCTTGGCAGCTTCAAAAATTTTCTCTTATATGTCTATTCTATTTATTAATGGACGAAGACACTTCTTGCCCGTTTCGGACTAAATCAAAATATTCTGAAAACACCTCTTTTGCTTCTTTTCTATTCTATAAAGTTTAAACAGTTAAACATAAATTAAAAAAAACATTCTAATCCAAGGGATAGAAATTACTAATCTGGATGACCTTTTTATTATGTTGGTCCACCTAGGGTGGTCCAAACCATGATTTAAAAAATGGCTGCTACATGATTTAAAAAACTGCCGTTATAACAAAAATAACGGCTGTTATAACGGATTCTAACTTCCCCCGTTACCTTATGTACCGTTAAAACGATATAAAAATAACAGCCGTTGTTTTCGTTATAACGGTTGTTATTTTCTGTTTTAACAATTGTTATTTTTTTGAAAATTTTTGTGATAAAACGGTTGTTATTTCTGTTGTTTTTTTTATTCATTTTTGAAAATTTGAATCTCAGTGCCATTTTTTCTTTTATTTTCTGTTATTTTTTCATTTTTACCCCTGAGCGTTACAATTTGTTATAACGGAAAACATGGTAATGCCCCAAGTTTGTTATCCTGTTATAACGGTCACTTTTAAACCTTGGTCCAAACATCTATATGGTCAGTGTTCTTTATGATTGTTTTACGTGGCATAAATGTGACACCTATTATTTGGTGTCAAAATTCAAAATTTACAAAAAAAAAAAAAAAAAAAATTGATTAAAAGTTACCGATACTTAACCCATTAATAAAAGGTAATGATCACAAGGTCCAAGGTCCATGGACATAGTGGTGTCGTTTTTTCATTACCGAAAAGTGCACCTCAAGTTGCATGCTAAATAGTGATGCTCAAATTCAACAATTAAAAACCAACCCATTAAAATGACTCCAATTTAGTGCTTATAAATCACTAATCAAGCTGTTTTTTGCATGTAGGTCCACTTAGGGATGGGCCAAACATCCATGCGGTTAGTGATCTCTAAGAATATGCCACATGTAAAGTGCACGTGCATCGCCCGTGGCATCCTCCTAGTTATAATTTAAAGAAATAATGGGGCGCGTAAGTTGGCAATCCTGAAAGGTTTCAAAAGGAAATTATACAGCAGATGTTGATTCTCAGCTTTTTAGTTTGTAGTAGGGTTTAAAAAGTGACTGTTATAACAATAATAATGGCCGTTACGACATTAACACAGTTAGCTATTTAAAAAATAACACCCAAATCAGGAAAACGGACTTAGCATTATAACGGTTATTATTTTTTAATTTATCAAAGTTTTCTCAAAAATAAAATAATAAAAAATATTGTTCTGACATTTTTTGACTTCAGGTCGGACTGAAGTCACCTGTTATAATGGCCTTTTATAACGGCCGACACGGTAACGTTAAATGACCTTTATATATAGGTCCTTTTAAAACCTTGGTTTGTATATTCTCTTTCTCTAAACTCTTATTCCTTCGTGACCTGCTCAGCTTTGAAGTAGTCTCATCAACGTCACCCATTCTTGGAACCAACACTTGGGCCGAGATCGTTGATGCGAGTGCATACATGCTACGACATGTACTCGCATTACTCATAATCAGACCTTCAAACAAAAGAGGTAGATTTACAATAAGAGAAGAAAGAGAAGTGCTACAAGGAGATTTTAGGGTCGGTTTTGGAATTGAAAAATGCGATTTTAAAATTGCAAGCTATGCCTATTGTTCCCACCCATATGCTCTTATCCAACCCATAAAAATTATCCTCAAAACCATATAAAACATCATCTGTACCACCAGTGCCATCTATTAACAGTACTTCCTAAATTCCTGTGAGGAGCAGTCCTCATCCTTTGTGCGACTTCGTTTCCAGGTCGCATAAATGTCTAAAATAATGTATACTGAAATAATTTTAGTTTTCTCGATCAACTTGGGAGACCCCAAGAGGGAATCGCAACATTCTTCTGAACTAATAAATCGATTTCCGGATAGAATGGCTGATGTCAAAACTTAAGAGACAAATGGGTTCAACATTTCAACATAATTTATAATCAATCTTCGGAGCTGCACAAAATCAAACAGACACCCAATATAATCATCAATCTCTCCATCCATGATTGATTTCAGATAAAAATCTGAATTGAGGAACCATCAGATTAGGAAGAATAGAAAATATTGCTATATGGTCAAGAGCCTGAAACAGGCACCAAGTACCAACAGCGGCGGATTGATCACCTGTAATGCATGCAGCGCACACATAGAAGAGTGTTTGGACCTGGCACATTAATATATATAGATGGATGGTTCAAAAGGTCCATTCAAGCTCAAGCTGGTTTTTTGGACATGGAGATCACCAAGAGAACCCACTTGGAAGTTGAAAACATAAATCCATAATGTAATAATTGGTTCTTGACACTTATAATTGCATCATTAGATTGTTCAAGTTGAATTCCAAGCCAAAACTACCTGGCTCCATGAAGAGCTTTATTCAACAATCAAAACTCTGACTTCTGAAGAAGAAATCCTCCACATACTCGGCCATAACTTGAAGCAGAAGCCTCATGCATGGATCACAAACATCCTGCAATTCAAGATAGACATCTTTCATCCCAGGTATGGAAGATATATTAGAAGGGGAAACTGAAAAATAAATAGGTGCTCAGTACCATCAAATTATTCGCATCCGCAGCAGAAATAAACCTTGGCCAAAACCCTGATCTTCAAATAAATTTTACAAAATTCCAAATTCAGTAAGTACGAGCTTCAAACTTGAATTCTAAATTGGATGACAATTTATACACAGCACCCTACCTTAAAAATCCGAGTCTAGCCCAAATATCAATCTTTCAATAAAAAACCTAGTCTCTGATCCCAAATGAGAGGTGTTTTATTTGGCACTAGTAAATGGCCCGTGCCCACCGCACTCTGTGACAAAAGAGTTTGCAAAGATTGAGTACCGAAGCAAACGGTAGAACGGATGGGGGTGTTACTGTTTTTTCCCTTGTAACAGTAGTTATAACGAATTGTAACACATGAGAAAAATAGGAAATAACAGAAAATAATGAAAAATAACGGCTCTAAAATTCAAATTTAATTTGGATTTCAAAATTTCAATCTGCTGTAGGGCAAGGGAAGTGTGTGTGTGTGTATGGTCTCAAATGAGTGGGAGTGACCGAATAAATGAGGGGGGATTGAGTGTCTGAAATCTAACCATCCACATTAGATGGATGGATTTGATCTCAACCTCTCTTTATCTTATGAAGCCGGATAAGATAAGAGATAAAACAACTTCCCAGTTTTGTTATATAGATATTATACATTTTAATACCATCTCAATTCTGTCCAAATTTTGACAAAAAGGTGCCACAATGTCACTCTTTCGGCCAATTGACCTATTAATGATTGCCCACCCCTAGATGGATGTACACATAACAAAATCAGCTTGCTTGGTGATATCTAGCCATTGGATTTGAGCATTTTTCATGTTCAACTTTCTAGGCATGGGGTTCAAGCGTTGTTTTGAGTACTCAGATCTAATGGCCAGAGATCACCCATCAGGCTAATTTATATGAACCCCATCCCGGTAAAATTTTAGGGCTAAGTGGGAGCCAATTAGTTATGGGTCAGCGGGCCGAAAGAGTGTGCTACATGGCACTTTTATCAGCCCCCATAACCTGGAAAAAGTTTAGATGCAGAGGACTCTCGTAAACCTAGCTTATTCTGTTGGGCCTACAGACCACATGGATGTCGATTCCACCAATCCACGTGCCATCATCTCCATACAACGCTTAGAAATCACTTATCAGGCTGATTTTTGGTCTGCAGGTCCACCAAGGGACTGGTCAAACATCTATACGGTCAGCGCCCTTCTAACAATGTGCCACGTGACTCGTATTCTGGGAGGGCTGTGAAGACTGACAGGTACATCTCTCTTGATAAGGACCAAAGACAATATCATTTTCCTAAACGTCTGTGCTCCTACGATCTGAAAACGAGAATAAGCGGGTGGGTGATCGGACACGACCTCTCCCACCCCCTTGTTGGTCACAACGAAAGGGAAGATGGTGAAGTAGAAGATGAGAACGATGAGGAGGAACATCACAAGGAGGTCGACCCGGAGGAGCCAAACAACAAGACAACAGCTCAGATGAGACCAGCAAGAGAGACCAACAAGAGAAATACGCCAGGAAAGATGATGGGCTTCTCCAAGAACCTCTCGCACTCAGTGCTGGCGCTCTTGTGCTCAACCATAATCCTCCTCCCAAGATCGGAATCAAGAGAAGGAAGGTCACAAATAAATAGGCACCTTCTACTCCTCGTTCAATGTATACGTGGAACCACCATGAATGGACCTTGAAAATGAAGGAGAGAGAAAGAGGGGGAATGGCGGTGGCGTACATGTAGAGGGGGCAAAATAGTCTCCTCTCACAAAATATAATGGACAGGTGGTTGCCGTTTGAGTCATAGACGGAGGGCCTAGTCAAAGGGGTATTACGAATTACTTTTGAGAGACGGCGGTTTCATTAATCAACTAAATCAAACCAAGGTTTAAAGGAGGCCGTTTTAAGGTTAAACGGACTGGGGGCGTTACCGTTTAAACGGATTGAAACAGTCAGGGGCAAAAATGGTAAAAACGAAATTAAACGGTTTTAACGGCCATTTTTTTCACAAATTTTTTTGAAATTACACGGCTGTTTAAACGATTTTAACGGCCATTAAAACAAAAAAAGGCCATTTTTTTCAAAACCGATAAAACGGGTTTAAACGGAAACGGGCTTGGGGCGTTACCGTTTAAATGGCCGTTTTTAAAACCATGAATCAAACTAGCAAGGATAATAATAGTGTCCAAGGACGTTTGACTCAAAAGAATGCTGTTGGTCTCACATTGGTGAGCCCCTAGGGCTGATTTTGGGTGAGGATGATCTCCTCACCATTGGATCATCCTCCAAAAAAATTCGAACCAGTCTGAATTTTATAACCCCACCCAATTGTGCTCTTCATTATGGGGCATTCATTTTTTGGATAGCAAATTTGGTGGGGTCAGAAACTTCAGATGGTCTGATTTTTATTAGGATGGTCACAATGATGAGGAGATCATCCTCACCCAAAATGAGCCCTAGGGGCTCTCCAATGTGGGCCCTACAGCTCGTTTGAGTCAAACCACTTGTAAGCTTTCTTTGCCAGGGTAGTCTTCCCTAACCCTCCCATTCCAACCAAAGAAATCACGGCACGTTGTTGCGTCGCTTCTTCTTCTAGCAACCATGCCTCGACTTGCTTCTCGTCTTGTTCACGTCCGATGATATAAGGCTCTTCGACGAAAGGAGAAGAAACGCCCGGATCTCCCCCTCTATTGTCTACTACAGTAAAGGAGCTCGCCCCTTCTGTAATAGTAGCTTGAAAGTGATATCTATCACTTCTCTCACGAATCTCTTTTACATTCTTTCTAATCCTCAAGATCTGAGTAGCGAATCGGTGCTGAAATTTCAAACGCCTGCAGAAGCAAGCATGGAATGAAAGAAAATCGAAGAATCCAGGTCCCCTTAGACGGCGATGCATCTCGGTTCCGATCATAAACTCATCGATGGCATCTTCTGCAACAAAAACTAAGCTTCTCACTTGTTGAACCCAAACATTCACCCCTTCTTCATCTCTTTCTCTTCTTCTGTCGGCATCAATTAAGAAGGCACTCATGGCTTGAAGCTCACCGCGGATCCACTCAACATCGTCAGTAACTCCCAAGAGGAGCTGACCCTCTTCTCTGAGTTGCTGATATACTTTTTCCAAGAAAAAAGTCACAATAGCTTCAACCATCGCTGCTCTCCTTCCTCTTCGCACGAGAAAAAAAAACTCTTGAGGAGAAGAGAAAACAAGGGGTTGGGAATGAGCCGGCAATAATTTCAAGCTTTCTTTTTGTTACATGATAATCAGAGTGTGGCCATCACTTTTTCTTTTTCTTTTTCTTTTTGTTTATTTCCTTTTACTATAATTTTGGCTCTGTTCTCATCGCCAAGTTATTAGTGATTTCTAACCTTTTGATCATAATGATTAAAATCAATGGTTAAAAATAAACTAAGAAAAAGAATTGGATATAAATAACTAATCAAAATGAAATTTTATATGTAAGTCCAGCTAAGGATGGGCAAAGCATCCGTACGGTCAGTGGTCTTTAAGAATGTGTCACTTGGCTAGAAAGTATCTCGATTTGCATGCTAAATAATAATGCTGAAAATCTATGGTTAAAAACAAACATGAAAAATACTCTAATCTAATGGATAAAAATTGTTAATCCGGATGAATTTTCATAAATAGGTCCACCTAGAGATGAGCAAAACATGTATATGGTCAGTGATTTTTAAATGTGTGCCACGTGTAAACGCTAAATCCAAATATTTCAAAAACACCCATGTTTTGCTTCTTTTCTATTCTTTAAACTGTTAATCATAAACCAAGAAAAATATTCTAATCCAATGGATAGAAATTACTAATCAGGATGACCATTAGTATGTTAGTCCACCTAAGGTGGTCCAAACCAATGTTTAAAGAAGGCCGTTTTAACGGTATAGCGGACTGGGGGCATTACCGTTTAAATGGCCATTTTAACGGTTTGAAACGGTCGGGGCAAAAATGGAAGAAAGAAAGGAAAAAATAGAAAAAAAAATGAAATTTAACGAAAAAAAACTGAAAAATGGCGTTGGAATTCAGATTTTGAAATTTGAAAATTAAAAAAAAAAATGAAATTTAACAGCCGTTTTTTTTTCATAAAAATTTTCAGAATTTAACGTCTCTTAAAACGATTTTAACAAAAGAGGTAGACTACAATAAGAAAAGAAAGAGAAGTGCTACAAGGAGACTTTAGGCAAAAAGAAAGGAGATTTACTAGTTGTAGTAAATTATATTTATAATAAAATAGATAGTAAATCAGAATTATTATTTATAGTAAATTTGGATTTTGCCATTGAAAATGCGAGTTTAAAACGATTTGGGTTTAAAAAAAACGGAGGCAAAAATGTGGTCTAAGAGACGAGAAGTTTAAATTACTTTAAAATTGCAAGCTATGTCTATTGTTCCTACCCATGCTCTTATCCAATCCATTAAAATTCTCCTCCAAACCATATAAAACATCATCTCAAATGCATTAAAGGAGATCGAGAGGATCTCGAAAAGACAGTACAAGGGAAGGAAAAAAAAAACAAAGATAGCAAAAGAAAACACCCAAAGGTGACAACCAAAAGTGACAAAGAGCAACAAAAGTATTACTCTCTCTCCAAAATGGCATCAAAATTAAATACTATATCGCTAAAGAAGACACATTTTATCTCCTGAGAGATAGATCCCCAAGAGAAGAAATAGATCCTTAATGTTAATAAGAATCCCTTGTATGGTGTTTTCCTTGTCCCTGAATGTTCTTCTATTTCTCTCCAACCAAATGCTCAAGATGATCGTGCAAGGCACCATTCTCCATAAAGTTTTCTTTCGGCCCGAAAATGCAAGCTTGGGCCACTCACATAGTAAACGCTCCAATAGTCTGAGGCATACTCCAAACTCAAGTTCTCTGAAAACACAGCTATTTTAATATTAACATGAACCTTCCATTTCCCAAAAACATACAATAGCCATTTAAAATTTATGCTTTAAGATTAGTCTTTGTGCGAATAAGTGTCTAAAATAATTTTAGTTTTCTTGATCAACTTACGAGACCTAAGAGGGAATCACAACATTTCTTCTGAACTAATAAATCGATTTCCGGATAGAATGGCTGATGTCAAGACTTAAGAGACAAATGGGTTCAACATTTCAACATAATTTATAATCAATCTTCGGAGCTGCACAAAAACAAACAGACACCCAATATAATCATAAATCTCTCTATGGATGATTGATTTCAAATAAAAATAGGAATTGAGGAAGCATCAGATTAGGAAGAATAGAAAAAAATGGCTATATGGTCAAGAGCCTGAGACAGACACCAACAGTGGTGGATTGATCACTTTTTTTGCTGATTTGCTTGGGGCGTCCCCTGTAATGCATGCAGCGCACACATAGAAGAGTGCTTGGACCTGCCACATTAATATATAGATGGATGGTTCAAAAGGTCCATTCAAGCTCAAGCTGGTTTTCGGACATGGTGGGTTAACATTACATGAATACCTCCAAGAAAACCACTTCTAATTTGAAAACATAAATCCATAGTGTAATAATTGGTTCTTCACACTTATAATTACATTATTAGATTGTCCAATTTGAATTCTTGAACATAAGAACTAATCTGGAATCCAGAACGAGTCTTGCAAATTGTGCCAAAACCATCTTAACTAGCTTTTCCAAGCCGAAACTGCTTGGCTCCGTGAAGAGCTTTATTCAACAATCAAAAGACTTCTGAAGAACAAATCCTAGACTCCACATAGTCAGCCGGACATAAACCTGCAATTCAAGATAGAGATCTTTCATCCCAGGTAAGGAAGATATATTAGTAGGGAAAACTGAAAAATAAATGGTAGGTGCTCACTACCATCAAATTATTAGCCTCCGCAGCAGAAATAAACCTTGGCCAAAACCCTGATCTTCAAATAAATTTTACAAAAATTCCAAATTCAGTAAGTACGAGCTTCAAACTTGAAATCTAGCCCAAATATCAATCTTTCAATAAAAACAAAAAAAAGTTAGTCTCTGATCCCAAATGAGAGCTGTTTTATTTTGGCACTAGTAAATGGCCCCACGGCACTCTCTGACAAAAGTGGTTGCAAAAATTGATAGTAGAATGGACTGGGGTGTTACCGTTTTTTCCGTTATATCGAATTGTAATGCACGGGAAATAACGGAAATAACAGAAAAGAGATAAGACAATTGTAACATGAGTTGGATGGATGGATTTGATCTCAACCACTCTTTATCTTATGAAGCAAGATAAGATAAGAGCTAAGACAACTGAGCTCCCTTGTTATATAATATTAAACGTTTTAATACCATCTCAATTATGTCCAAATTTATGACAAAAAGGGGCCACAATGTCACTCTTTCGGCCCATTGACCCATGAATGATTGCCCACCCCTAGATGGATGTACACATAACGAAATCAGCTTGCTTGGTGATATCTAGCCGTTGGATTCGAGCATTTTTCATAATTAGCTTTCTTGCCATGGGATTCAAGCTTTTTTTTTGAGTACTCAGATCGAATGGCCAGAGGTCACCCATCAGGCTAATTTATATGAACCCCACATCCCTGTAAAAATTTAGGGTTAAGTGTGAGCCAATCATTCATGGGTCAGTGGGCCGGTATCAGCCCCACATCCCGGAAAAAAGGTTCAGATGTAGAGGAATCTCGTGAACCTAGCTTATTTTGTTGGGCATATTGACCACATGGATGTTTAGCAAATCCTTTGGTAGATAAACACACTAAAATTCAAGTTGATTGATTATTTGTAGGGTAGATTAAGTACCCAAAAAACATAGTTGAATCCTATGGTTAGAATTAATTCTAAAAATGTACTAAATTAAATCAACGGCTACAGATAAACAATCAGGTTCATTTTATATATAATTATATATATATATATACAACAAGGGGTGGGCTAAACATCCATGCCGTTAGTGGGCCTAAAATAATTCGCTATGTACCCATGATAGACCTCTCCATTGACTGCATCCAAAGTCCTCTGCATCTAAAATTTTCTCCCACATGCGAGAGTAAATTTTTACTTCCCAAAATTTTAATCAACTAAATCAAACTAAATGATGAGGAGATCATCCTCACCAAAATCAGCCCTAGGGACTCTCCAATGTGGGCCCCACAGCTCTCGTTTGAGTCAAACCTTGCTTATAACAACCCAACTAGCAGCCAGATAAGAAAGTAAACTTGCATGATTAAAATCAAAAAAGAAAAGAAAGAAAACAGAGGAAGAAAAGGGGAACGTACCATGGATACGTCCATCATAAGGGGGCTAGATAGTCTATTAATTTCCCATCAACACGGCGAAGGATATCAATTCTTTGAACGTGTTGGAGCATCGGGTGGTCATCTCCCCCACGGAGTAGCCTCACAAAATCACTAGGCATATCAACCGCTACCAAGCTTTGGATAGTGGTAAGGTGTCGAAAGCCTTGGGGTAGCCTCTTTAGCTTTTGACAATTCTCAATCCAGAGATATTTTAGGTTTTGCATGGTTCCTTCCTCTACTGCATACCACTCCTTCAGTTCCTCCATACCCGTGACTTCTAAAAATCGGAGTTTAGGAAACGCTCCCGTGCCGCAAATCATTTGCTTTCCCACGTAACTTTCACGTAGATGGAGGATAACCAGGTTGGGTAATTGGCCAAGGATGACAAGTGGGTCCTCAGTTAACTTGGATTTGTTCAACCATAAGTCCTTTAGACAATTGAGAGAGGCAACCCATTTCGGTAATTCCCTTAGAGCCCCCCGTAATGCTAGAAACTCCAGAAAAGGTGGAGGAGGGGACAAGGTCTCCATTTGTAGTACGTTCCCATCCTCATCATTAGAGGGCACATTCAAACTTAACTTCCGAAGACGTGTCATCTGCTTGATAGAGTGACATAGTTCTCTACAATATTCTCCACCTCTCACTCTCTCGAGCATTAGCACCCTAAGTTGGGTTAAGGAACCCAACTCTGTTAAGGAACTCTCCTCGACTATCACTCCTTTTAGGCTTTGGAGCTGTTTTAGGTTTTTTATCCCACTGGGCATCACCGCATACCGTTTATCACTATACATCAAAAGATGCCTTAGCTGTTTAAGCCATACGATTCCAGTAGGCAAATGATTCACCTTTGTATTTTTAATGTCCAATGTCTGTAAATTATGTAATTTTTCCAGTGAAGCAGGGAGTTCTTTTATCTTCGAATCTCCCAAGCCCAAATAACGTA
The DNA here is from genome assembly GCA_035048495.1 of Euptelea pleiosperma. Lineage (NCBI taxonomy): Eukaryota > Viridiplantae > Streptophyta > Magnoliopsida > Ranunculales > Eupteleaceae > Euptelea > Euptelea pleiosperma. The sequence goes on along the minus strand of CM068544.1, from coordinate 33,157,803 downwards.
AATGAATCAGGTCACCTATATCTTCATGCAAACTCTCAATATTCAATCCCTGTAAAACCAATACTCTCAGAAACTTAAGACCCTGTATCATTTGAGGCATTGTGGAAAATGGGATATTAGGGTTGCCAAAGATGAGAAAGGAACGAAGATGCCACTCACTTATCCCCTTTGGGATATTACTCACATTTTTATGAATTGCCATACGACGACGATCCTGTTGGACCTGTTTATCAACTTGAGTGTTTTCGTCCAAAGAAATTATTCCAAAAGCCTCCTTATCAATCATGTGAATGGCAAGGTCGCGCATGAGGTCATGTATTCTGCATTTGGACAACCTAGCATCATAGTTGCGTAAGACAGGTTCAAGCATGCTCCTATCGATAAGCTGCATAAAGTAGTCGTCCCCGATTTCCTCCAGTGTCCTCCGTGGCTGTTCTTCTATAAAGCCTTCAGCGATCCACAATCGAATGAGAACATTCCTATCAAGTATATTTTTGGGAAACATGGCACACATCAAGAAACAACATTTGAGGCGAGCAGGCAAATAATTGTAACTCGTCACCAAGACTCGATTCAGTCCTTCAAGATGTTGATTGTGGCTTAGTTCCCAGTCAAGATTTTCAAGGACATTCTTCCACTCTATTGGATTCGTGCCTTTTTTGGACATTAGCCCACCCAGGGTTACTAAAGCCAACGGTAAACCACTGCACCTTTTTACCATGCCCTCAACTGATTCTTGCAAGTGTTGTGGGCAAATTCCCTGATGAAATGCCTTTTTACAAAAGAGTTGGCAAGCCAATATAGGATCTAGACCACTGAGTCTGTGGACGTGAGATATTTCATTCAAGGGAGAAGCTATATTTTCATCACGAGTCGTGATAATGATCCTACCATTACCTTCAAAAGGCAACACATGTTTCATCCCTTCCCAAACATTAACATCCCAAATATCATCTAGGACAAGTCCGTAACTTTTTCCTTGCAAGTAGGCTTGGATCTTCGGTCGTAGCTCTTCTTCAGTTGTAGTGTCAACATCATCTGGAGCCGACTCATTTCTGCTCTCATAGAATCCCTTCAACATCTTTCTTAAGAGATCTTTTATCTGAAAAGACTTGGAAACAAAGACCCATGCATAGCACTCAAAATGTGTCTCCATGCATTTGTAAGCTTTCTTTGCCAGAGTAGTCTTCCCTGACCCTCCCATTCCAACCAAAGAAATCACGACACGTTGTTGTGTCGCTTCTTTTTGTAGCAACCATGCCTCGAGTTGCTTCTCATCTTGTTCACGCCCGATGATATCCGGCTCTTGGATTGAAGGAGAAGAAACACCGGGATCTCCCCCTCTATTGCCTACCATAGTAAGGGAGCCCGTCCCATCTTCTGTTATAGCTTGAAAGTGGTATCTATCTCTTCTCTCACTAATCCCTTTTGCATTCATTCTAATCCTCGAGATCTGAGTAGCGAATAGGTGCTGAAATTTCAAAGGCCTGCAGAAGCAAGCATGGAATGCTAGACAACCGAAGAATCCAGGTCTCCTTAGACGGAGATGCATCTCGGTTCCGATCATAAACTCATCGATGGCATCTTCTGCATCAAAAACTAAGCTTCTCACTTGCTGAACCCAAACACCCACCCCTTCATCTCTCTCTCTTCTTCTGTCGGCATCAATTAAGAAGGCCCTCATGCCTTGAAGCTCACCGTGGATCCACTCAACATCGTCAGTCACTCCAGAGAGGAGATGCCCCTCTTGTCTGAGTTGCTCATATACTTTTTCCAAGAAAAAGGTCACAACAGCTTCAACCATCGCTGCTCTCCTACCTCTTCGCAACTGGCAAAATAGAATACTCTCTCAGATCAGAGTCTTTCAATCTCCAACTCAAAACAAACTCTGAGGAGAAGAGAAAACTCAGGGACACAGGAGTTAGAAGTGAGTAAAACTGGTGTCACAAGATGTTGTGACGGAAGCTGGTCACAGCACACAATACGAGCAACGTGGCATACTATTAGAGGACGATGACCGTATGGATGTTTGGCCAGTCCCTCGGTGGACTGGTACACAAAAAATCAGCCAGCTGACTAGTGATTTCTAACCGATTCGATTGAAGATATTTTCATGGGTTAATTTTAACGGTAGGAATTTGAGCATTATTGAGCGTTACTGTGACTGGCTTCCGTCGCAACATCTTGTGACACGAGTTTTAATCGTTAGAAGTGGGGCCATCACTTTTTCTTTTTGTTTCTTTCCTTTACTTTAATTTTCGCTCTGTTCCCATTGCCAAGTTATTCGATGAATATTAGCCGGACAGAAAGATGTGCGGTTGAGGCCATTGACCGTTGAATTCAAGAGATCAACGGTCTACCGGGCAACTAGTGCAGAGAATAAAATAGTTGCTGCCTCGTGGAACGCTGATTTCTTTAATCCAATGGTCAATTGCCTCAACTGCAAATGTTTTTGTACGTCTACACTTTCGAAAAAGATGTAACGAGGTATGCATGAAACTTTTTCAAATGCGGAAGTACGACTTTTGCAACTCACCGTTGTCATCTGGGTCCACTGACCGCATGGATGTTTATCCCACCCCTTGGTAGATAAACACACCAAAAATCACCCTGATTTGTAATATCTAACCATTAGATTTTAGTACGTTTTAAGGTGTTCTAATAGACGTTGAATTCAACTATTGTTTTAAGTACTAAAACCAACGGTTAAAAATAACAAAACAAGTTGATTTTTGGTCAGAATGTTCAGTAAGGGTGGACAAAACATCCATGCTGTCAGTGGGCCCAGATGGCAGCGGTGAGTAACAAAAATGCGCTTCCGGATTTGAAAAGACCTCAGGTATACCGATGTAACAAGGTATACCTGAGATCTTTTCAAATGCAGAAGTGTATTTTTGTTACTCACCGCTTCCATCTGTGCCCATTGACCGCATGGATGTTTAGCCCATCCCTTAGTAGATGTTCATACTAAAAATCAGCTTGTTTGATGATTTTTAGCCGTTGGTTTTAGTACTAAACTACGTGGTTGAATTCAACGTCTATAAACATGCCTTAAAAAGTACTAAAATCCTTACGGTTAGAGACTGCTAGTCAGGGTGATTTTTGGTGTGTACGTCCACAAAGAGGTAGGCAAAACATCCATGCGGTTAGTGGGCTATAAGCACGGCTTAAAAAGTATGCAAACAGTTTTTAGTCGTTGGTTTGGCACTGAAAACAATGGTTGAATTTGAACGGCTATAAGCACAGCTTAAAAAGTACTAAAATATAATGCTTAGGGATTACCAATCAGGGTGAGTTTTGGTGCATCCACGAAGAGGTATTATAAACATCCATGCGGTCAGCGGGCCCAGATGACAGCGGTGAAAAACAAAAATCGTGCTTCCTAGGGCTTGCAATGGATCGGGTTCGAGTCGGATTGATACTGATTTGGTACCGATCCGATAAGAAATTCAATCAATCCGGACCAGATCGGATCGATAAAAATCAGTTCCGAAACCGATCCGATATGATTAAATCGGTTCCGGGTCCAATCTGATCCGATAAGTAGGTTTAATTTAAACAAATCTCTTACCGCCTATGGTGGAGGTCTCCTAAATATGGCAGGTTTCAACAAATCTCTTACCGCCCAAATTAAGATGATGTGGAGATCTCCTAAATATGGTAGCAGATCTCCTTGCTCCAACGTGCAAATCTTGTTCCAACAAATATAATGCCCAAAGATATTATGGAGATATCCTAAATATAGTAGGAGATGATATTTTGGATATCTCCGCAATATTCTCGTTGAGGTGAGTAAGATTGCCTCCATGCGTGTATATATAATGCACACACACATACTTATATACTTATTATATATATGGTCTATATATCGGATCACTATCGGATCGGAACAAGGTAGATCCCGTACCGATCCGATAAGAGATCGGATCGACTATCTGTGATTTGGTATTGATCCGATAACGAAAAATAAAGTTTCGGATCTAGTTTTTTTGGATCGGATCTCGAGTTTGATCCGATCCATTGCCAACCCTAGTGTTTCCCCATGTAAAAAAGTTTTAGGCATACCTTGTTACATCTTTTTCCTTTTTCAATTGTTGTGTATGAAGACTGAGAAATGTAGTCTAGACTCTAGAGGGTTTGAAGCTCTCGCATTTGCTTTACCCCAATTTGAGAAAGGAACATTTGGCCTCCTGATTAGGGTTGTCAACGGATATAATTCGGATCGAATATAAACATATCCAAATTTGAATCCGAAAAAAATATCTGATATTCGAATTCGATTCGATATCCGATGGATATTTTAAATCAATATTCGAATTTGAATCCGATTAACTTATCGTATCCAAAAAATCAGATATATATATGTAAATTAATTATAAATATTATATTTATATATACCAAATGTAATTATTATAATAAATATTATTTAATATGATAAAAATAATATAATTTATTATATATAATAAATATAATTATTAAATATTTACTATAATTTTTAAATAATATATTAGATCGGATATTATCGAATCAAATTCATTAATATCCGAATCCGTATCTGAAAACTATTCGATTATTAAAAAGATATTCGAATCAAAATCCGATATCCAAAATTTTCGGATAATATCCTATATTTCAAATACGGATTCGAATTTTTGACTATCCAATGAAATCCCTACTCCTAATCCATTTGGGTATTTGGAACAAGAAGATTGGGCCAAACGGTGATGGGCGAACAAGTCGTAACATGATCCAATACTGTAATAGCTTTTTATGGTCAGGTGATCCCAACTGGGATGCACAATAGATACTATTAACATCAGAATAATGCTACAAAGTTGATGCCTTGTGGACCATGAATCTCTAGAATCCAACAGTCAAAGGTCTAAATTACACAAGTTTTTTTTCAATTAATTGTAGGGTAGCACATCCCTTCACATATCTTTAGAAATCATGAAAGGGATAGGGTCAGGCTCAGCGGACACATATTTTCACACACAATTTTGGTGTACCCCCATGAAAGATAAATCAATGGCCGATTTTTGTTGAGATGATCTCCTCACCGTATAGATCACCCCTACCAAAAAATCAGCCCATTCTGAAATTTCTAACAGAATCAAATGTGGGTTTTAAGTTAACGGTGAAAAATAGACGGTCCATAATTCTTTAACTTTTAAACCATGCTATGAATATCAAAATGATTTGAATTTTTGTGAGGGTGATCTCACCATAGAGACCATCCTCACCAAAAATCATCCCATTCGAAAACTTCTAATTAATATATTGGCCACGACGATTTTGGTGTGTGAAATTGTGTGTCTGCTGAGCCTGACCCAAAGATATAATATTGTAGTCACTTGAGACCAACGGTGTTTTACAGCTGATTTTAGTAGCCAGAACCCAAAGTAGGCAAACTGTCCTAAAGTCCACGCTTAGTCGTGTCTACATATCATTTTGAAGGATGAAGAAGGCGCCTACTCCATCTTTAGGCTCAATCACTACCCTTCATGTCCAGAGTTTCAACCTTTAAATGGTGGTAATTTGATTTGATTTGGAGAACACACTAACCCTCAGCTAACAAGACAACAGGGTTACAAATCTCTCTCAAAGATGGAGTTCTCAGAGATGGGAGATGGGTTTCAGTTCCACCTGATGAGAACTTCTCCTTCATTGATGTTAGTGACTCCTTAGGGAGCACTTCACCATTGACTCCGATTTTTCGGCGATGGAGAGTTTGATATCTGGTGAGTGACGAGAAGATTGCAGAAGAGAGAGCAAAAAAGAGAGGGATGAAGGAGAGAGAAGTACCTGTAAGGATGTTCAGAGAGACCACGAGCCGGTGTTGGGAGAGACGTGATGTTCAGAGAGACCACGAGCCGGTGTTGGGAGAGACGCGAGAGACAATTGCTTACTGGAAAATCGACTTCTGCTCCTGAACATGGGATGTCGTTTTCTATTTAATACGGGATTGAGGAAGTAGTTTTCAGTGGGACCCACTTTTCCAAACCAAAAGGTGTAAAAGTTTTTGGCGTGTGAAGTACTAATATTGTAACTCGACGCTGTAATCTGGGCCCACTGACCGCATGGATGTTCATCCCATCGCTCTGTGGATGTACACACCAAAAATAAATCTGGCTCGTAATCTCTAGCCATTAGATTTTAGTATTTTTATGGCGTGGTTCCAGCCGTTGGATTCCATCATTATTTTTGAAAACTAAAACCAATGGCTAAAAATCAACAAAACAAGCTGATTTTTTGTATGTATGTCCATTAAGGGGTGGGTTAAACATCCATGCGGTCGGTGGGCCCAGACTGCAGCGGTGAGTAAGCGCGCCAAAAAGTTTCAGGTATACCTTTTTACATGGGTTCACGACCCTAAAAGGAAACTGACTCTAAGTAGTTGATACTTGAACGGAAACTGACTCTAGGTACTGGATACTTGAGTAAAACTTGTGTCACAACGGATTGCAAATCACACAATCACAAGCCAATGAGTTCACGGCACGTACATCATAAAGCAAAAGTTCATCTGTACGTCGCAAAAAGCACTTGTACTTAAACCAAAACTGACTCTAGGTACTTGATACTTGGAGTAAAATTTCTGTCACAACAAAGTTGCAAATCACACAATCACAGCCAATGAGTTCTCGGCACATACACCTCAGAGCAAAAGCACATGGTACGTTGCAAAAAGAACTTGTGTACGCGCCGAGAATTCATTGGCTTGTGATTGTGTGATTTACAATTTCTCTCTGATACTTGAACCAAAAACTGACCCAATTGACAAACATTATGTTGGTACGATCGCACTCCCAAAATCTCAACAATTGTATCGGAAAAATCTATGATACCGACTTCGGTATCAAAATTTTGATGCCGAAGTCCCTCACTTTGCCGAGTAGTAGACTCTTTCGGGCCCACTGACTCCATGAATATTTGGCCCACATCTTGGTGGACCCACGCACCAAAATTCAGCAAGATTAGTGATTTCTAGCCATTGAACTTGAGCACTTTTTCATCATGGGCTTAGAACCACGTCATAGGCATGTCATAAAGCCCATGATGAAAAGTGCTCAAATCCTACGGCTAGAAATCAGCCCAATTGTATCTTCTAGATTCTATTCCACGAGTAAAACTTCTGTCACGGCGTTGTGATAGATGCTTCTGTCAAAACGCACAATACAAGCCACGCGGCATACTCTTAGAGGATGCTGACCGAATGAGTGTTTGGCCAGTCCTTCGGTGGACTTCTAAACCAAAAATCAACCTGATTAGTGATTTCTAAGCGATTCGATTGAAGTTATTTTCATGGGTTGATTTTAACGGTAGGAATTTGAGAATTATTGAGCATTATTTGGGTGCAAAGATCCAAGGTTCTAAATCACTAATCAAGCTGATTTTTGGTTTATAGGTCCACCGAGGGACTGGCCAAACATCCATATGTTCATTGTCCACTAAGAGCATGCCACGTGGCTAGTATTTTGCGTTGTGACAGAAGTTGTGTCAGAATTTTTACTCTTATCTTACATCAAGCACAGAACTGATTTTTAGTATGTAGGTCCATCAAGGTGTGTTCCAATCATTCATTGATCTGTGGACCCAAAGCCCCCCCGCAAAAAATTAAGGGTGTAAATGAGCTGGAAACGTTGTGGGCCTCAGATTCTGGCATGTTCAAAATTTATAAAAATAAAGTCCTAGGGCTGGCCCATTTATTACCCCTCGATGCAATTGCGCCCCTCGGGCTAAATTTCTTAGACGGTTCACCTATTACAATAATAACCCGTTGTCACCCTACCGTTAGCCATGGTTGGGTCAACCATGGTAACCTGACCGCAATAAACAGGTTTGACCCATTAGAACGTGATTACTTATCGGGAAGAGGGCATCCATGCTACGATGTAGCCGCATCAGTCCTAATCAGAGCTCTAAGCAAAAGTAGTTGACTTACAACAGGAGAAGGAAGAGAAGTGCTGCAAGAAAACTTCAGGCAAATGGAAATGAGATTTACTAGTTGTAGTAAAATCTATTTATAGTTAGGACCAGGCTTAGGTGACCCCCATTTTTTACCCTCATTTTTTACACCCATTTTGGCGTACCCACGTAGAAGATGAATCAATGGCTGATTTTTGTTGAGGATGATCTCTATGGTGAAGAGATCATCCTCACAAAAATTCAAATCATTCTGCTATTCGTAGACTGGTTTATAGAGATCATCCTCACAAAAATTCAAATCATTCTGCTATTCGTAGACTGGTTTAGAAGTTGAGGTATTATGGACCGTCTATTTTTACCGTGTAACTTGAAAACCACATTTGATGGGGTTAGAAATTTCAGAATGGGATGCATTTTGGTTGGAGTGATCTATATGGAGAGGAGATCATCCTCAATTAAAGTGACTATTTTACCCTTGAATCCAATGGTCAATAGCCTCAATTATAATTTGCTTGTCCGGTTATCCACGGGGTAACATTTTCCTACTCCCTAAATAGGGCAAATCTACGCTACAGAAGTCGGTATCAAAATTTTGATACCGAATTCCTTGGCGTATGACACGTTTTTTGAAAATTATTGAATACCAAGTAAAACTTTGCTTAACCCAACCCACCCAACTCAGGTTAGAACTTTTTTTTATTCAGTCACTGAAGAAACCTCTCTCTTTTCTCTCTCTCTCTCAAATCTCAACCCAAGAAATACCAAGAAAGGGAAAAGGAAGAAACAACACACAGCATGAGAGCATCTCCAATTTGGAGCACAGAAATACTAATTTTTAATATAAAGTGCATTTACAGCACCTTGGTAACCGTGTCTACTCCAACCGCAATATCTTATTTTATCGTATCTTATTTTATCTTTAAATCACTGTTCCTTTCAAAAGCAAGAAGGATACAAACGGAAATAAAACTTAATTTAACATTTGAAAAAGGTTAAAATTGGCATTAACCACCATGAATAGTAATAGAGACCCCCATTCGGGGTCTCCAGATTTGGAGACTCAAAAAGGGGTCTCTAGAATGGAGACCCCTTTTAGAGTCCGGTTGGAGGGTTGATTTTATCTCACAGCTCTCTATTTTGTAGAAATATAGCACGGTTGGAGACGTTCTGAGTCCACAGACTCCACGTAGCACTGCCTCGCTCCCTCTCTTCCTAATGCCTCAGCTGGACCAAGACTTGTGTAGAAGAGAAACAAAAATGAAAGAGGAAACGATGGAGAGAAATAAGATGCCTTCCAACCAAACCCACTTAAAATTGAACTTCCCAGTAATGCACCTCTGCAAGACTGCAACCTCCCAAAAGAATCTCCTCTCTCCGTCTCAAAGTATTAAACCCAAAAATTCATAATTTCTCATTTATTTGGGCTTGAGAAAAAAGCAGGAAAGATAGAACAAGAACCTTCTCTCTCTACCTTTATTTATTTCTCCTTTGTGTCTTTTGTTGAGATTTAGGGGTTTTGAAATTTGATGTTGAAGAAGATGAAAAGAATTAGGATGGATTTTTTTCCTTCTTATAACTTTCATGAGGAGGCTAGATCCAGGTTCAAACATCAAATCTCATGCAAGATTACGGGAGTTACAGAAGATGAGATTTGTGTTCTTGATGTTGAAGATCTAGGCTTTCTTTCAATTTTTCTTTATTTTAAATTAAAAGAAAAATCCCTTTTGGGTTATCTCGATTCCAGATTTTCTACTACTATTCTTTATGGGTTCTTTAGATTGTTCTCAGATTTTTTGATTCCCTTTTTTTATTAGATTTTCTCTTCTTTTTTTTTTTTGCAAATCTTTTCCGATAAAGGTTTTGATGTCTTTGAATCAATCATCTAAGGAATAATCTTTAGAAGCAAGTCTTTGATAGCCATGAAGAAAAACTTACAGAAAGCAAAACAGAGGAAACTTACTCTTTTGGATTAAGTTCGATACTAATTTTTGATAGATTTGTAATTTATTTACTTTTATCTCTCTATCTTCTTTTTTTTTTTGTGAGATCTCTGGGTTTTGAGAAGTTTTAGATGAAAGGAGTACCCTTTAATTTGCAAGGGAAGAAGGCGTAAGACGTAGGAAGTTGCTGAGAGGAAATAGGTTATTTTGACTGTGGAGAGAGAGCTGCGGAGAAGAGGACGGGGGAGAGAGAGAGAGAGCGAGAGAGGAGAGAGATATTTTGTGTTATAAAAATGAGAAAAACAAAAAAAATTTATGCGAATTTTGGATACCCCATCATTTATTCTTATCACCCCCCTTTCTCTTAATTCCCCTCACCAATTTATGAAAATCTCTAATTACCCCGTGGGCCCATCGAAATCTCTTATCACCCCTCCCCCCCAAATGAAACACAAAAGTAATTGTAGGGGTTTTACCCTTTTTCACTTGGCGGAGTGAAAACGTAACTTCCTTCGTCGTCGAAGACAAGCATGTCTGCGTGTGCGCCTCCTGCATCCATGTTATCGCCATTAACGTTACGTAAGCCCCCTGCATCCCAGTGGAGAAAAGCTTCGACAAGTCGTAGAGTGGAGGCACCTCTCGTTCCGTAGGTACTAATCTTTGTTCGGACCGATAAGTCCGAACAATGCTTTACTATTCAGATTGTTAAGTCCGAACAGTGAATGATTGTCCAAACTTAGCAGTCTGAACAAGACGACGACCGAGATTGCACAAGAAAAAAAAAATCCAATGTTTCGTTCCGACGAGATTATTAGAAATTCTTTTTAAAATGGTTTCGGAAATGTAGTTAGAATGATTTTATTGATTAAAAAAAATGAATTCAAATACATAATCCATTGATTCCTCCATTTATTGCTTTACTAAAAAGTTCCCAAATGAGAGTTGTAGAAGACATAAAATACAACCTTATAATCGTTCAGGTATTCTCCATTTGCTTTTTCAATAGCCTCCCTTGCTTTGAATTAGTATCCCTTGCTCTCTCTTGTGCTCTTACCAGTTTGAATTTTAGAGGGGTTGAGTAGAAATAGAAAAGGGTTAATTCGAGAAACAAAAGGGGTAAAGTTGGTATTTTAGATATCTTGTGGGGGAAGATAAGAGAAAACGCATGAGATATAGAAGTCATTTTAATTTTAATTTAAGTTGGGGATAAAAAGAGAAATTGAGGGGGTATCCAAAATTAGCCAAAAATTTAACCTAGGTTAAAGGTCTTGAGGTTGGCACAATAAAGTAAACACGTGTAACGTGCTAACGACTTGGGTATCAAATTTTTGATACCGACGTAGATTTACCCCCTAAATAGGCACAGTATCGTGTTGTGCAGCTCCCAAGTTAGAACATTTGCTTCTGTATGCTTGTATTACACCGTATCATGACCACTTACGTCATCAACCCCAAACGAAATCAATGGAGGAAAATCTTCAAAATAAGGGCTCATGATGGTGGGAAGAGGGGTAAAGTTAATTGTTTCAATCGTGGAAGATTGAATTTCCAACTGTGTTGTCGAACTAATTCCGATCTAAACTCCGAAAGGTTGTTGAAGATCATGTTATCACGAAGCCCAATGGCTGTTGATGGGAGGTTTTGACTGGTCTGTCGAAGAGGTTGCAGTCGAGGAAGTCTGGACGAAGATGGAGTTAACTGTTGTTAATCAGCGTGTGTATTTTGCAGAACAAAAAGCTTCACGTAGAATGTTTGAGTTGCTGCCCTTTAGTATTTGGGAGCAAGACAGAGAGGAAACAAAGAAAATGAATATCGAGAAAGAAAAAGGAAAGAGAAGTCTTTAACTCTTAAGAACAAATGGCTCGAACCAATACGTATTCTCTAGGTTACCCTTATCCTCTCCTCCACGTGCCAATTTGTGATTGGGGGTTGTGGCAACAATTATTGGACTTGAATAATCTATTCTAATTGGCCCACTATTTTGTACAAATTTCAAACATTGGCAGTGTTTTTCAACAGAATTAATGTCGTGTTGTGACGCTAGTGAAGAATTTTATAAAATCATCGACATCTTCACCGATGGTGCGTGGCAATTGTTGGCGGTGCAACGACGACTCTGGAAAATGGGGTACGATCGGATGAAGGAAGTAAAGGAATTCGACGACTCCAAGATCGGAGTCAAAGGCCTTGTTGACTCCGGCATCACTCAAATCCCCCGGTTCTTCCAACACCCACCCGAAAATCTTGTTGGATTGAACTGCTCTCCGGTATCTGATATTGGAATTCCCATCATCGATCTCACTGGCATGAATTCGAATCGACGACCAGAAATCATCGATCAAATGCGAGAAGCTGCACGTACATGGGGCTTCTTCCAAGTCACTAACCACAACATCCCTCGATCAGTACTCGATGAGACTATTGCGGCCATCAAATCTTTCCATGAGCAGCCAACAGAGATCAAGAAGTCGCACTACGTTCGAGACCAGCCTGTATCATATGTCACTAATAATGATCTCTATCGCTCTAAAGCGGCGAGCTGGAGGGACACACTTGTGGTGTCATTGGCTCCCGATCCACCAGAATTTGATCGAATTCCAGCGATATGCCGGAAAGAGATATTAGCATGGGATGATCACGCGAGGGGACTGGGTGAGACGCTGATGGAACTCCTATGCGAGGGATTGAGTGTGGAGCCCAGGAGATTGAAGGAGCTGGGTGGACTAGATAGGAGGATACTGGTGGGCCACTACTACCCATACTGCCCACAGCCGGATTTGACGATGGGAACCCCATCACACACGGATCCAGGTGTACTGACGGTGTTACTACAGGATCAGATTGGAGGGCTACAAGTGAAGCGTGGTGAGGAGTGGATGGAGGTCAAGCCCCTGCATGGAGCCTTGGTCATTAACATAGGAGACCTTCTCAAGGTAACACTCTTGATCATAGACTGCAAGATCTTACATGCACGGATACAAATCTTCTCGTTCCGAGTCGACTCGGCTAGTTTTTAAAACATGGGTGTTAACTGTCAAAAAGTAGGTACTTTATTTTCGTTTAATTTGGTAATCGTTCAGATAATTTCTAATGACGAGTACAAGAGCGGCCAGCATCGGGTATTGGCGAAAGCTTTTGGGGAGCCACGAATCTCTATCGCTGTTTTCATCAATGCAGGTAAAAAAGAGGACTCTCGTTACGGGCCGTTAGAGGAGCTGTTGTCGCCGGAAAAGCCAGCCCGTTACCGGAACTTCCCAATATCAGAGTTCTTAAAGAAGTTTTTTAGTAAAGAACTGGCCGACAACTCTTTGACCGATCACTTTAGATTGGGGAAAGGAGATTAAAAATTATATAAATGCAAATTTAGTTCCATCCCCTTAAGTTTGCTTGTAATTAAACTTTTATGGATGATTATCTATCAAAAATGTACCTTGAGTTTCTTCTATAACCACACGGATATGTTTAGCCAGTACCCCTTGTTGGATGTACAAACCAAAAATCAACCTGATTGGTTATCTCTAGCCATAGATGTTAGTACTTTTTCGGATTGATTCTAGCCACTGGATTCAAGCATGTTTTTGGGTAGTAAATCCAATGGCTATAAATCATCAATCAAACTGATTTTTTTGTGTGTTTATCCACCAATAGGTTGAACATCCAGGCAGTCATTAGGCCCAAAAATTGACTTCTTTGCATGGATCCTCTGCATCTACATTTTTCCATAGCTTTTGATTATCATGAATAGTTGTTAAATAAGATTTTTTCTACTATACAAAGAGTTTAAAATTTTAATTAATTAATACCATATATATTAGTGTATTAAATATAAAAAAAAAAAGGCTTTACATGGAGTTTTCGCCTTAGGCCTCAACTTGCATCGAGACGGCCCTCGGCTTGAGGGCACCAAGGTTCGCTTATATATTTTCAAAGGCTCAGGCTCCAAGGACCCCCTTTTTCTGATCCCTCTCGGGACTCATGTGCTCGGCCGTGGATTCCACCAAGCCATTGGTGGCTGAGCGCTGGCAAAAAGTGAATGCCAGCTCAGCATTATCCACGGCTGAGCACACGACTACGGCATCCCCACTATCAACTTGGCTGACCGCCCACAATGACTGCTCACAACCATGCGTGGCACACTTTAGAGGACGCTGACGCATGGATGTTTGGCTAATCCCTAAGTGGACCTACAAATCATAACTCAACCTGAGCAGTTATTTCTAGGCGTTGGGCGTTGTATTGGAGTCATTTTGATGGGTTTATTTTAACTGGGAATTTGAGCATTATTAACCATTATTTGGGTATAAGGATCCAAAGGTTAGAAATCACTTTTCATTCTGATTTTTGGTTTGTAGGCCCATCTAGGGATTGACAAAAACACCCATACGGTGTATCTGTTGCCTTAAAGTTTCCCAAGTGGTCACTGATGATATAATCCAACAATGTCGAGGGATTTTGTTTCTGTTAGCCATCGAACTTGAGCTTCGACCAGTGCTCCGATTTAATGGGTCCTGGCTTTTGTCTTAACATCAGATGCCCATATCTATTACTACTTTAAAGCCAAAACCTGGGTTAGGGCATTCCGCTCACACGTACGGCCCATCCTGAACCACGTGGCATACTCTTAAAGGCCACAATGGATGTTGGGCCATCGCGAGGCAGACCTACATACCGAAATATCAACCTGATTAGTGCTTTCAAACCATTGGATCTTTGTACCCCAAATAATGCTCAAATTCTACAGATAAAATCAACCCAGGAAAACCACTTTAATCCAATGCTTAGAAATCACAAATCAGGCTAATTTTTGGTCTGTAGGTCCACCTAGGCTTGGGCCCAACATCCTTACGGTCAGTGGTCTCTGAGAGTGTGCCACAGGGCTCATACTACTGTCCGTCGTCAAGGCCGATGAGGCTCCTATAATCACTTACGTGCATGTCCCGCCCCTTAGTTCAGTTAATAATGATTGAGATTTCCCAATGACGTGCGTGGGATGTGGTGGCTTGTTTTTTAAGATCAAGGCCGTTTCTCTGATTTTAGTCACTGGCAGCTGGATGTGGCTTACGTTAATGGGCTGGGATAGCTCGATGGGCTTTTAAACCTAGCCCGAGTGGCCCAAACAGTCTGGGTATGAGATGATTTTAAGAATAGCTGAAATAATGGATCGGATTTTAGCTTAATTTTAACAAAAATTAGCTTAGGCCCGGTCCATTTTACTAATTTTTGGCTTGGGCTAGCTGGAAGTAAAATGTGGGCATGTAACGAGTCGGGCCATGCTTGGGCCTAGCTACATATATTTTGCCAATGAGACCAATTCTCATTCCTGGGTCCGTTTGAAGTCCATGGGGGAAGCAAATATGCGCGGTCATTGCATGAGCACTCCACTTTGCTTAT
Organism: Euptelea pleiosperma; assembly: GCA_035048495.1. Classification (NCBI taxonomy): domain Eukaryota; kingdom Viridiplantae; phylum Streptophyta; class Magnoliopsida; order Ranunculales; family Eupteleaceae; genus Euptelea; species Euptelea pleiosperma. The sequence goes on along the minus strand of CM068544.1, from coordinate 33,142,543 downwards.
CGTATTGCTAATCAGCAAAACTAGTGGTGTTAATGGGCTGGGCTGGCCAGATGGGTCTTTAGGTTTGACTTTCCATGGGTTGGGCTTGAGTTGAATTTATAAGCCCAGTAGTATGGGCCTGGGCATGAAATTATTATTGTTAATGTAGTTGTTATTGTCAATGGAGAAAGATATTTGACTTTAATTTATGGAATTGAGTTATACAAATTATTTCATTTATCATATACATATAGCTTAAGGCCTATATTATTTAAAAGTTATTAATATTATAGAGTGCACGGGCTGAGCACGAGCGAATAACATGTACTATACAACCCCGAGGGTTGGGCGCAAATGGCCAGGACTACGTCTCAGGAAGCGCAGGTCCTGAGTTTGAATCCCCTCCCCTTGGGGCCAGCCACCAGCTAGGCTTGCCCAGCCAGTTAAATGACACGGAGTGGGCGGTGGCCTTACCGGTGTCCGCGGGGACTTTGTCGGATGCTCTAGGAGGCCCGGATACCCTGTGATAAAATAAAATAAAAACAAAAAAAAAAAGAACGTACTATTATTATTATATTCTATGCGTGTTATGTGTGCGCCTCTTTAATAATTGAGATTGCATGCAAAGGCACACCTTCAGCACATACCACACCAAACGGAACTCTGCATCAATAAATTGAACGGTCATGCTACCCACGTGTGGTAGACTGCTATTGACCGTTGGATTAAAGGGATCAACGCTCCGCCAGGCAACGACTTTATTAACAAGCAAAGTGACTATTTTACCCTTTACAGTTGTTTCAACAATTATAAAACCCATGCATCCATCTCAATTATTAATTTATTATGGACTTGAATAATAAACTATTCTAATTGGCCAGCTAATTTGTACAAATTTCAAATACCGGCACAGTTTTTTAACTGAAGAAGTTTATAAAATCATCGGATGGTGCGTGGCAATTGTTGGCGGTGCAACGACGACTCTGGAAAATGGGATACGATCGGATGAAGGAAGTACAGGACTTCGACGACTCCAAGATCGGAGTTAAAGGCCTTGTTGACTCCGGCATCACTCAAATCCCCCGGTTCTTCCAACACCCACCCGAAAGTCTTGTTGGATTGAACTCCACTCCGGTGTCTGATATTGAAATTCCCATCATCGATCTATATGGCATGAATTCCAACCGACGACCACAAATCATCGACGAAATACGAGAAGCTGCACGTACATGGGGCTTCTTCCAAGTCACCAACCACAACATCCCTCAATCAGTACTTGATGAGACTGTCGCAGCCATCAGATCTTTCCATGAGCAACCAATAGAGATCAAGAAGTCGCACTACGTTCGAGACCAGCCTGTTTCATATGTCACTAATACCGATCTCTTCCGCTCTAAAGCAGCGAGCTGGAGAGACACACTTGTGGTGTCAATGGCGCCCGATCCACTAGAATTTGATCAAATTCCAGCCATATGCCGGAAAGAGATATTGGCATGGGATGATCACGCGAGGGGACTGGGTGAGACACTTACGGAGCTTCTATGCGAGGGGTTGAGTGTGGAGCCCGGGAGATTGAAGGAGCTGGGTGGTCTAGATTGGAGGACACTGGTGGGCCACTACTACCCATACTGCCCACAGCCGGATTTGACGATGGGAATCCCATCACACACGGATATTGGTGTACTGACGGTGTTGCTACAGGATCAGATTGGAGGGCTACAAGTGAATCGTGATGAGGAGTGGGTGGAGGTCAAGCCCATGCCAGGAGCCTTGATCATTAACATAGGAGACCTTCTCAAGGTAACACGCTCATGATCATAGACTGTAAGTCTTACATATACACTAATACAAATCTTGTTCCCAACCAATCTCTGACCATAATTAGGCTAAGGTCGATCATCTCCGACCAGTGGTTCATATCTTTGAATCGCAGCACTCGATGATCTTAATCGTACCTGATTAATCTAATTGTTTAATTTGGTTATCGTTCAGATAATTTCTAATGACGAGTACAAGAGCGGGGATCATCGGGTGTTGGCCAATCCTTTTCGGGAGCCACGAATCTCTATTGCTGTTTTCATCAATGCAGGTAAAAAAGAGGACTCTCGTTACTTCGGGCCATTAGAGGAGCTGTTATCGCCGGAAAAGCCAGCCCGTTACCGGAACTTCACAATCTCAGAGTTCTTTAAAAAGTTTTTTAGTAAAGAATTGACCGAAAAATCTTTGACCGATCACTTTAGATTGGGGAAAGGAGAATAAAAATGATATAGATGCAAATTTAGTTCATATAGGAACTGTATAATTTCCCAATGCTCCCTCTTAATCAAGCTTTTATCCATGATCATCCATCAACATTGTACCTTGAATTTCTTCTATAATATGTGAACCAGAGAAAATAGGTGGTATTTATGGCGGAGAATATTCTAAAAAGTGGTATGGCCTGGCCCATGGTTTAAAAACGGCCGTTATAACGGATTCTCGGTCCTCCCCCGTTACATTATGTACCATTTTAATGCTCAGAAAATAACGGCCACACCGTTATTTTCTGAAAACAATTGTTAAAAAACATTCGTTACATTCCATTATAAAATTTTCCAATTTTATTGAAAATTTGAAATTTAGTGCCCTCTTTTTCTGTTTTTGCCCGTGCGTTACAAACCGTTATAACAGAAAAAACAGTAACGCCCCAGTCCGTTATACCAAGGTAACGGCCCCTTTATTTTAAACCTTTTGTATGGCCCCAAGAGGCCATATCCCAACAATTTTCACGTACCCACATGGAAGATGAATCAATACCTGATTTTTGGTGAAGATGATCTCCTCGCCATATAGATCACTCCTAAAAAACATCAGCCTATTCTGAAATTTCTAACCCCATCAAATGTAGTCTTCAAGTTAATGGTAAAAATAGATGGTCCATAATTCTTCAACTTATAATAGACGGTCTACAAATGTCAGAATGATTTGAACTTTTGCGAGGATGATCTCCTTGCCATAGAGACCATCCTCGCCAAAAAAATCCAATTCCAAAACTTATAATTTATATATTGGCCCAAGCCAATTTTTTGTTGTAGAAAATGTTGTGAAAATTGTTGTCTCCCGATCCTGACACTATTTGTAGAAAATGTTGTGAAAATTGTGTCTCCCAATCCTGACCCTATATATATACACTTCTACCCACAAAAAAAAAATTAATACATCCAAATAAAAAATTTGGGAAATTCTATTTGCACCCCCACAAATTCCATAACCACTCCATTTGGGTGCTTTTTGGACAAAAATGGCCTTAGACCCAAAAAAAAAAAAAAAACACACCCATCTTCATCCCTCCCTCTCCACCACTCTCTCTCCTTCTCCACATCTTTCTACTTCTCTGTCTCTCTATCTATTTATCTCTCTCTCTCATAGGTCCTACAGTAGTGCAGTACTGTGGGCTACACAGTCCCCATGGCACTACACTATCGTGGGGCCTATTAGAGATAGAGAGACGTACTTGTAGTGGTGGCGGCGACGGTGACGGCGACGGCATCTTCTTTTTTTCCTGTTTTGGGTTTTTTTCAAGGTGAGAGAGAAGTAGAGAGAGAGAGAGAGGGAGAGAGGATGTTGAGAGGGAGAGAGATGGAGGTGGAGAGGGAGGGACGAAGAGGGCTGCTGGAATTTTTTTTAAAATTTTTTTTGTCTATGGGCATTTTCGGCCAAAACGGTTGCTTTTGGAATTTGTGGGGGTGCAAATAGAATTTCCCAAAAAATTTACTAGTATTGATTTTGACAGGATCAGCTTTGAGAGGTATTAGGGTTTAAGGTTTAGGGTTAGTATTGATTTTACGTACTATACGTAGGCCAAATGGTCAGTCAAAATTATTTCTTTTTAAGGGAAAATTACGCCCCTAGATGACCTGTGTCTCAACATTCCGACTAAAAGATGATAAATTTTTAAATTCTTGTGCAAGGAACAGGGCCGGCTCTACCTTAAGGCCATTAAGGCGGACCGCCTAAGGCCCCTTGGTAAGAGAAGGCCCCAGCCCAGGATCCACTAACAACATGGATTTTAGCACACCCCCTTATTGGATAATCAATCAAAAAGTCAACCTAATTGATTATCTTTAGCCATAGATTTTAGTTCTTTTTAGAACATGAACATGATTCTAGCTGTTGGATTCAAGCATGTTTCTTGGATAGGACCCGCTGACCTTAGGAATGTTTAGTCCACCTCTTGGTGGACCCACATACCAAAAATTATCTTGATTAATGATTTCTAACAGTTATATTTTTAGCTTCTATGTTTAAATCCAACACTCACATGCTATTAAAGTGTTCAAATTCAACAGATAAAATCATAAATTAAATTTATTTTTGATGGGTAGATCAATCAACAGGTGGACCAAACATACATAAGGTTAGTGTGTACCCTAAAGAGTGCTCCACGTGGCATTTTGGAAGGGGACTTCAAACTTTGAGGTCCTAGGCTGCAACTCGGGCAAGTTGGGTCAGATTTGGGATCAACCCGAGCCCAACCCGATCTTCAAGGTTGTGTACAAGCCCAACCCAACCTAAGGTTGGCCTAGAATTTCCAACTCGAGCCCAACCAGGTCTGGTTGGTAAATTACTCGATTTTTTTTTATTGTTAGGAAAGATCGATCGGTAAAAAAAATTTACAAAAAATTTCATAAACGAAAATAAATTTAAATGGATTTGCAAAAATAAAAACAACTTTCTGACATTTACAAAAAAAAAAAAAAAAACGAAACGCCCTTTGAAAGGGCGTCTCTACCTAACAAAAATAAAAGTTGAAAAAGCTGACAGACGCCCTTTAAAAGGGTGTTTGCCCATAGAGGCATAAAACTTCTGTCACAATACAAGCCATGTATCACACTCTTAGTGGACGCTAGCCCTAGGTTGACCTACAAACCAAAATCAGCCTAATTAGTAATTTACAACCTTTGGATCTTTGCACTCAAATAATGCTCAAATTCCTACAATTAATATCAACCCATGCAAATAACTTCAATCTAATGCTAAGAAACGACTGATGATGTTTATTTTTGGTGTGTAGGTCCACCTAGTGAGTAGCCAAACATCCATATGGTCAGCACCCACTAAGAGTGTGCCATGTGGCTCGTATTGTGACAGAAGTTATGTGCCTCTATGGGAAAACACCCTTTTAAAGGCTTCTGTCAAGTACAGGCGCTCTTTAAAAAGACGCTTGTCAACCTTTTTCTACTTTTATTGTTGGCAGATAGAATTGTCAGCCTTTTTTCACCTTTAATTTTTGTTGGGTAGAGACGCCCTTAAGGGCCTTTTGTTACTTTTTTGTAAATGTCAGAAAGTTATTCTTTGTTTTGTAAATACATTTAAATTTATTTTTGTTTGTGAAATTTTCTGAAAAATTCACCATAATTTCTAATATAAAAATACATATAAGAATTTTATTTTCTTCGGCATCTTTACAGTCATAAAACATGTTAACAAAATATATACATAATATATTTATATTTGCAGTGGTGTATTATCGGGGTCAGGTTGCTTAAAACCTCAGTCCGAGTCCAACCTTATTTTGATCGTTTGCAAAATCCAGGCTCAAGCCAAATCTGAGTATTGAACGAGACATCCAACCCCAAGCCCAATGCCATCGGGCGCGGATTGAGCCCGCCCAAGTTGCAGTCCTACCATGGGGACTTCAAAATCGGGCTCCTTAGCGAGTAGTGCTGATAACTGCCTTTCCACTTGACACATACCTCCAAACACTAAAAACAGTTTATCAGAGTGGATCGAGCTGACCAGCGCTACTCAGCAAAATTAGTTTGTCTAGAGACATCCCAAAATGCCATGTGGCACATCTTTTGGGACCCACGAATGTTTGCCCCATTCCTTGGTAGACATACACACCAAAACCAGCCTGGTTTACACAATCAATTAAGTTGAACCGACTACAATATGAGCCACGTGTCATATTCTTAGAGATTTCTGAAGGTATGGATGTTTGGCCCAACCTTAGATGGACGTATAGACCAAAAATTAGTCCGATTAGTGATTTCTAGGTGTTGGATTGGAGTCGTTTTCATGTATTGATTTTGTAACCGTGGATTTTGAGCATTATTGACCATTATTTGGGGTACAAAGATCCAAAGGTTTGAAATAACTAATCAGTCTGATTTTTGGTTTGTAGATCCACCTAGGAACTGCCCAAACATCCATATGGTCAGTGTCCTCTGACCAAACTAAAACTGAAGGGGGAAATAAAATAAAAGACTTATTTCAAAAATTAAAATATTTTTATAATAAGGAGCTTTTTCCACAAAACTCCAATCTAGTCTTTGTTTTGGAGCGGAGAATAGAGATATTGTTGATATCTATATAACAAAACAGGATAATTGTCTTATCTGTTATCGTATCTTATCTTATCTGATTTCAATAAAGAGTGACTGAGATCTTATTCTCCAAATGGATGGTGGATCTCAGCCACTCACACTCAATTTTGGCCAACGCTTTGTCAGATAGTGCCGGGGGCACAAGTCACCCACTATCTACATAACAAAATAGGGAAGTTGTCTCCCCACTTATACGTCCTCTTATCTATTTAGACAAAGAAGGGCTGAGATCTTATCCCCCAAATAGATGGTGGATCTCAGCCATTCACACCCAATTTTGACAAAGGCTTTGTTGGAGAGTGCTGTGGGCACAGGCCACCCACTATCTATATAACACGTGACAGTGGTTATCTTATAACCCTCTTATCTTATATGGCTTCAATAATGAGTGGCTGAGATCCACTATGCTTCATATCAATGGCTGAGATTAACTCCCAACCGATTTTGACAAACACTTTGTCGGAAAGTACCGCGGGCACGGGCCACCCACGCATATAACAAGACAACTCAGTTGTATATTCTCTTATCTTATCCATCCATCTAATGTGGACGGTTAGATAAAGAGTGGTTGAGATCAAATCCATCGACCTAATGTCGACGGTTAGATTTCAGCCACTCAATCCGCTTCATTTTACCTCAATTTATTCAAAATTTGAATTTCAACACAGTTATTTTTTGTTATTTCTGTTATTTTTCCATTTCTCCCTCTGTGCGTTACAATCCGTTATAATGGAAAAAACGGTAACACCCCAGTCCGTTATATCGTTTGAGTGCCGAAGACACCTAATTTTTGCAAACGCTTTTGTCGGAGAGTGCCGTGGGCACGGGCCATTTACTAGTCTATATAACAAAACATGGAAGTTGTCTTATCCATTATCTTATCCGGCTTCATAGGATAAAGAGTGGTTGAGATCAAATCCATCCATCTAATGTTGGACGGTTGGATCTCAACCATTCACTCCCACTCATCTATTCACCTCGTGTTATGATTTTCGGGGATTATTCACTATACGGACTTGGATTTGGTGTACATCCACCAAATATGTGCAGAACATAAATAGGGTTCATAGGCCCAAAAGTAAAGAGATTTGATGTACGCTATGAATACCAGTTGTTATAACGGGTTTGGACCTCCCTAATTACGTTATGTACCGTTTTATCGCTCAGAAAATAACGGCTGTTTTTTCTGTTATTTTTTCATTATAAAGAAAAAATTTTGAAAAAAAATTTGTTAAAAGACATGTTATTTCTGTTATAAATTTTTGTGAATATTTGAAAATCAAAATTTTAATTTTAGCACCGTTATTTCCATTCATTTCCATTATTTTCCTTTTTTTGCTCATGTGCGTTATAATTTATTATAATGAGAATAATGGTAACACTCCCAATCTGTTATACCGTTTGAGTGCCCAAGGCACCCAATTTTTGCAAATGCATTTTTTGGGGAGTGTCGTGGGCATAGGGGCCATTTACTATTCTATATAACAAAACACAATGGTTGTCTCTCCACTTATATCTCCTCTTATAGGCATCAACAAAGAAGGGCCGAGATCTAATCCCCTCTCAAATGGATGGTGGATCTCAGCCACTCACCTGATTTTCGGAAAAAATTCTTTTTCGAGGAGAACCATGGCACGGGACACCCACTAAATAATGCAGGGGCATTTTCACACCGGGCTCGAGTGGGGCAGCCTGTGTAATATGGGGCACACTCGGGGTGGGGTGGCCTGTGTGATATGAGCCCACGAAGGGTCGTGTCGATCGAGAACCTAGATAGATCCTATGAGATAAAGGAATTTAATCTTACGCTACCAACAGTCGCAGCTTTTGGGGAGTATTGGTTAAATGTCCTGCATTAAAGTGGTATCAGAGCGAGAGGTCTCGTGTTCGAGTCTCCTCACCGGGGGTGATTAATGCAGGGGCATTTTCACACCGGGCTCGAGTGGGGCAGCCTGTGTAATATGGGGTACACTCGGGGTGGGGTGGCCTGTATGATATGGGCCCACGAGGGGGTGACCTGTGTGATATGGGCCGACGAAGGGTCGTGTCGATCGAGAACCTAGATAGATCTTATGAGATAAAGGAATTTAATCTTACGCTACCAACAGTCGTGGCTTTTGGGGAGTATTGGTTAAATGTCCTGCATCACTAAAGCTTCAACATGAAAAAGAGACAAAAAGAAGCTGGAGGTCCGCGATTGTTAGCGGTGACCTTGGCATTTTGAAGGAGTCCCATCAAACTTTTCATGGAACTGGCCATACACAACACCCCAACTCAATTCTCTTGTTGGACCAATTTTGTTCAAGGTCATTTTGAAGGAGTCCCTTCAAACTTTTCATGGAACTGGCCATACACAACACCCCAACTCAATTCTCTTGTTGGACCTACTTTGTTCAAATTTCAAACATCAGCAGAATAAAATAATTATAACACTACACCACTAATGAAGAATTCCAATAAATCTTGCTTCTTTGTAAGTGGGCTCGGGAGGTATGGATAATGTTTTGGAGGAGTTTTGGAGTAGTTTTGGTGCAGCCTACAAGGTACTCCTTTCGTGGGAATGCAAATGCTTTAGTAGTTTGGGTAAAAGGCTTTGGGCTTTAACTCCGCTTGCAGTGATTTGGAGCATCTGGAGAGAGCGTAACAACAGAGTGTTCGAGGGGAGAAGTTTGTCTTTGGAAGCCTTAGTCTTAGAGATCGAAGGGCTTAATTTTCTTTGGGTCAAATTGTATAGGGAGAGGAGAGTTTTTTTCTTGGAAGATGTCGTGTTCAAGTGAGACTCGTTAATCTATCGTTCGTAAGGGGTGTGTGTTTGTTGTTGGGTAGGGTAGGGAGGTGGTGGAGTTGCCTTGAGAAGAAAAAGAAAAAGAAGACGGCAATTGTTGGTGGTGCAACGACTCTGGATCGAAAATGGGATACGATCGGATGAAGGAAGTAAAGGAATTCGACGACTCCAAGATCGGAGTCAAAGGCCTTGTCGACTCCGGCATCACTGACATCCCCCGGTTCTTCCAACACCCACCAGAAAATCTTGTTGGATTGAATTCCACTCCGGTATCTGATATTGAAATTCCCATCATCGATCTCTCTGGCATGAATTCCAACCGACGACAGGAAATCATCGACGAAATACGAGAAGCTGCACGTACATGGGGCTTCTTCCAAGTCACCAACCACAACATCCCTGGATCAGTACTTGATGAGACTGTTGCAGCCATCAGATCTTTCCATGAGCAACCAATAGAGATTAAGAAGTCGGACTACGTCCGAGACCAGCCTGTATCATATGTTACTAATATTGATCTCTTCCGCTCTAAGGCGGCAAGCTGGGGGGACTCGCTTGTGGTGTCGTTAGCGCCCGATCCACCAGAATTTGATCGAATTCCAGCGATATGCCGGAAAGAGATATTGGCATGGGATGATCACGCGAGGGGACTGGGTGAGACACTGATGGAGCTCCTATGCGAAGGGTTGAATGTGGAGTCCAGGAGACTGAAGGAACTGGGTGGTCTAGATGGGAGGGCACTGGCGGGCCACTACTACCCTTACTGCCCACAGCCTGATTTGACGATGGGATTCCCATCACACACAGATCCAGGTGTACTGACGGTGTTGATACAGGATCAGATTGGAGGACTACAAGTGAAGCGTGATGAGGAGTGGGTGGAGGTCAAGCCGCTGCCTGGAGCCTTGGTTATTAACATAGGAGACTTTCTCCAGGTAACACTCGTGATCCATAAGAGTATAAGCGTTACACTACCATAGATCTTGTGAGGAAATAATCTACCAAGCAACGCTCAAAGGAGTTGCACAGATGCAACACGCTAAAAGACGAGAAAAAAATATATATTTTAATTCAAGGTGTGGTTTTCCTGGGGACGGCGTTGCTTGCTAGCATTCTTCTAGATGTTGTTCACAGACAATCTCTGCCTAAATTTAGGCCAAGGTTGGTCATCCATCAGACGCTCCAATCAGTGATTCATTTTTTTGATGAAACGTAGCCAAAAACTCGAATTAGTAGTATAAAATTTAACGACTTCTATTGATCATATTGATCATCTAAGAGAGTAGGATCTGTCAACCATGTGTGGGGACAAATCTGGTCCACCTGATAGTGCAAAGGAATTGCACAGATGCAACCCGCAAAAAGACGAAAAAAATGTCTATTTTAATAATGTTTTAAAAACCGAACCAATGACCAAACCAAATTTTTGTGAGACTGGTCGTGGTTCAATTTGGTTGAACCGAATTGTATTTATTAAATAGTTTATATATAAGAAAATAATAAATATAATATGTGTCTTCAAATCAGACCCATTCGTTGAAGAAAAGGGTGAGAGAAATTTGATGTAAAAGGAAGACAGAAAATTCTTCATGTGTCTTTTAAAATAGGGGGTTGGGCTCGGAAGACCCCCATTTTTTACACCCATTTTGGCGTACCCACATAGAAGATGAATCAATAATGGCTGATTTTTGGTGAGGATGATTACTATGGTGAAGAGATCATCCTCACAAAAATTCAAATCATTCTGATATTCATAGACTGGTTTAGAAGCTGAAGAATTATGCACGAATTTTACGGTGTAACTTGAAAACCACATTTGATGGGGTTGGAAATTTCAGAATGGGCTGATTTTTTTGGGGGGGTGATCTATACGGTGAGGAGATCATCTCCACCAAAAATTAGCCATTGATTAATCTTCTATGTGGGTACGCCAAAATGGGTGTACATCCACCGAGCCCGACCCTTTAAAATAATCTTGAAGAGAATCTATCTTGTCCCGAGCGCGACTGGATGGATACCTGTACAAGAAGCTCCGACGTTCAAGTTAGATACTATGCTAGGAATTTGGAATTTGCAAAGGTGTAGGTGTCGACCCCCCCACCCACCCACCCACCATTTTTATCGTTGGTCTCATTGACATAGTAGAAGCCAGATTTTCAACTGATTGGTATCTATCTCCAAGATCTTGATCGAGATCCATGCCGATTCACTGGTGTTTTCCTTACCAGGTGGAAACAGATCTCTATGAATTGAATCAATTGTTATGTTAGCAAAGATTCTGATTCAGTTTTCTATTAGGACTGATCTTCTGCTAGCTAGATCAGCCAGTTGCACTCATTGAACAAATTAATCATTCACTTGGCTCTGCGGACTTTGTTTTAATTTGGTCATTCTTCAGATGATTTCCAATGAGGAGTACAAGAGCGAGGAGCATCGGGTGTTGGCCAATCCTTTACGGGAGCCACGAATCTCTATCGCCGTTTTCATCAATGTAGGTAATAAGGACTCCGTTGACTATGGACCATTGGAGGAGCTGTTGTCGCCGGAAAAGCCAGCCCTTTTCCGGAAATTCAAGATCTTGGAGTTTAGAGAGAAGTTCTATACTAAAGAGTTGACCGACAAGTCATTGGTTGATCACTTTAGAGTTTAGATTGTGAGATTGGAGAAAGGAGAACAAAATTGTAATAAATGCGCGCAACATGAAACTTTGAAACAGAATTTCTCAATGTTCCCTCTCCTCTTAACTCTATAAGGTATCTAGTTATCGAACTTCTATCAATGCATGTCTATTAATATTTCGTCTTGATTTCTGACCATTGGATTTAACATTTTAATAGCTTGATTTTTAATTAGCCGTTGGATTTGAGCATTGTTTTTCACATGCTAATATATTTCTGTTTGAAAGCATAATTCAAGCTGAAATTTGGTCTCCAGGTCCACAATCCACCAAGAAGTTGACCAAACATCCGTAAGTTCAGTGGACCCTCAAGTTTCCACATGGCATTTTTGGGACGGGAAAAAAAAAATACTGGCTTTCTAAGTTTATTTACGCTTCTTCATCAAATTACCTACAAAAGTTCTCCTTGTTTAACTACAAGGCTCTAAAGCCCTAAATCTCCAAGCAATCTTAGTCTTAATTTTGCTTCCCCAAAATCTTATCCCTTCATTCAATTCAAATACTTAAATACAAACCAAAAAAACTCCAAATAACCCTACAAGAAAGAATAAAAAATCTCATTTTTTTTCATTCTTGCCTTTTTTAAGTCCCATTATGTTGGTCTCCACTATTATTGAAGCATCGCCTTCAACCTCAAGTAAGCTGATGAAGACCATATTGGTGTTTATTGAAATCACATGGACTTAAACAAAAAAGAAGAGGGCCAACCCTTCCATCTCCAAGGCATTAAATATCAAATTGAGCTCAAATCTTGTTCCGGAATTTCTTCAGGAGAATGTTTCCAAAGCTTTATATTTTCTTTAAGTTCTAAGAAAAACAGTTAAAATATAAAACATTTATCAACAATCTAGAGCCCCCTCAATCAATGCTGTTGGACCAAAGTAGCATCCCAAATTTCATCGCCTACTTTTAAATTAAAAAAAAAAAAAAAAAAACCCTCTTTATCAGTCTTGTATCCCAGAGGACAAGACTTTCGCCCACAGGTTTTTTGGTGAGATTTCTACTAATTGGTATCAAACTATAATCAACTTTTGCTCGAAGCCAATCAAGGACTGGCACAACAGAAATTGATGGCCAACCATGCCTTCAGACTGGAAGGACTAGAGATGCTGAAATATAGTAACCGTTACAAATGATGGTAGAGAAGAAAATTAAAACTAGCATTTTCTGAAGAGAATATTCAGATCCTTGGGTAAATAAAAGGTTTTATGATTAACATCACGCATGTATCGATGTCCATACCATCATACGACATCTCTCCCTTGACAAGATTACATAAATTCCATTCCCAGCACAACAATCACCGCAGTCCGCAGTAACAGAAATGATACATTAAATCTGTAACTAAATCTACCTGCATTATGACCAAACTTAATAAACAAACCAGAATTGAAGTGAATTTCACCCCATGAGTGCCAACAGAGAAAGTAAAGGCATATAGATAAAAGAGCAATAATTGAAACCTAAAAACCCAGCAAAAGAGTAACTGGTAGTATCACTTAAGGTTGGTTTTTATAACAGCTCCAAATAATCTCAACCAAGCCATTGACAAAACTACAAAATTGTCTCCCAACAACTAAATAACAAACTCCCAACTAAACTCGAAAGAACGTTCACCATTGCAGCCACCAGCAGTCGAAAAGATAGACTGGGTTTGGATAAAAAGGGAGAATTTACAGCCTCCTCCCTCTCCTGCCACCCTTTCTCCGAGTGCTATCTGTGGGAATTGGGGTCACGTCCTCTGAAATGTGACAGTAAACAACAAATTAGAGACCACAATAATTATTATGATAATTAAGTTTGCCAATTGGCCAATATAATAATGAAACTCAATTAAAACAGTGAAAATTTTCCAAGTTGCTTTTCAAAAGTTAACAGACTTACCAATGCGACCAATTCTCATTCCAGAACGAGCTAGGGCCCTAAGTGCAGACTGAGCACCAGGACCAGGTGTCTTTGTCTTGTTTCCTCCAGTAGCACGAAGCTTAATGTGCAGAGCTGTAATGCCGAGCTCCTATATAGAATTGGAATGAAAAAGTCAAGTGGCTGTGCAATACCACGAATAGAAAAGAACAAGGCATTACAGGCATAATCAATAGAAAGTGCCTACTGCAATATGAAACTTAATTGATCAAATAATCAACTCAAGCCTGAGGCTTTTTATTTTCCTGATTTAACTTCGCTTAGTCAATCAAAGCACCTGCAATTGTACATATCAGCTGACTTTTATGAGAAGTGACATAAACTCAGTACCAGGAAGTAGTGGAATCAAAGCGTCGCCTAGCCAGGATCCTAATGGCACTTGTACAAAAATGTAGCCTAGGTCATACGTGCAAGATTGATGATATATGTGCTTTATATATTAGGAATAGATATATGGGTCAACGTTATATTTACTTTACAAATAAGACAAACCTAAAGGTATATACACCTAACACATCCATATAACAAAACAGGGAAATTGTCTCCCCCTCTTATAGACTGCAAAAAGAAGGGCCGAGATCTTATCTCCCAAATGGACGATGGATCTCAGCCACTCACACCTGATTTTGGCAAATACTTTGTCTGAGAGTGCCGAGGGCACGGGCCACCCACTAGTAAACTTACAAATGAACCATTATCTAAACCCTAATAAAAGGAGAAAGCAGGCCTCCTACTCTTGTTTTTTCAATTATCGATTATTGGGATGTTGAGTAGTGCGACTTTGGGGATTTGGGGCTTGAGACTTTTGACTTTGAAGTTTGATCAGTTATATGTTGGTCTTAAATTATTAGATGTGCTTAGCCACTATACTATCAGTTTTTGTGGTTAGTTCACATATAGTTATTTAGTATTCAGCAATTCGCTTTGCTCTTTCCTCCACTTAGGTACAACGCAGCTATGTGCTTTATTTATTTTTCTTATTTTTTTTAGCAATATTAATATTATTATTAAATTCTTGTAAAATAAATAATTATTGCCTAGGCATCACCAAGCCAGAGGGCACCTAAGGCTTTTGACCGCACTGCCTGGAAGAAAGTTAAACCTAGTCAACCGTGCAGCGTTCTAAGCCAAAAAGTAAGCTTTTGTGCAGAGATAACCCTTGTAACAGTTAAGGGGACTAGAATGTACACCTTGCATCTTTGTGCAACATCTTGCGCTGCAAGCATGGCTGCATATGGTGAAGATTCATCCCTGTCAGCCTTGACCTTCATACCACCTGTATTAAAAAGAAAAGAGGAGAGTGAGTGATAGATCTCATACGCCAATAGAACTGTTTTTTTTTTCTTTTTAATTTTATTCTATAAGAAACAGATGAACTACAAAATTATCCTAAAACTGTACAGAATCGATGCAACAATCTTTTAGCATTGTCATCAATAGAGGTTTGAAAAAATGTGTGCAGTGTTGTTAAAGACGCCTCCTGATCCCCTAGCACCTAGGACCTAGGCTTAATTTTATAATGCATATATTTTCCAATAGATGATCACTTCTGAGTGCACAAGTGTATGGTTAGGGGTGCATGGCACAACTCTTAACGAAGTGAGATGCCTGTGTAATCTTGGTTTTTATATCTTGCAAGTCTAGGCCTTCTCTAGCTCCTTGCAGAGTAAGAGAGGACAGGCACAAGAAGGCAATAACTTAGAGAAAGGAATGATAAAATATTGTATTGTCTTGATATTTTTTGAGTTGAAGTTTAACCCAAAGACATCTCCGTTCTCCAGGAATTGCACCAGCTTCAAGGTAACCTTTTTTTATTGGTTAAGAAGCTTCAAGGTAGCCTATTGTTGAACACTGACTATTCATAGAGAAATGGAGTAATGAAAGGGGCAGCTGCTTCATCTAGTGACGAGTACATGGTTTAAAAAGGCTTTCTGAGGCTACGCCTCGAGGCTATAGCCTCGGTGGTCATTTCTGAGGCTTAAGCCTCAATTCACTGAGGCTATAGCCTCGAGGCGCACGTGAGGCTATAGCCTTACTTGTACATGTTAAAACCCGAAACCGTAACCCTTGATGTGACCATATTTTGGGTTTTTGCCTTATTTTTCATAACTACATGTAAAACTTAATCATATTTTCTTCTTTAATGGTTTGTTTTTGTTATTTTTTTAATAATATGATCGAAAAAGATGAGAGGGGTTTCTAAGGTGCATGATAGTAGTGTAGTTGTAGAAAAGATTTGGCATGGAAGTTTAGGGTTTGTTTTTGTTATTTTTTAAGATTTGATATCAGCATTCATGCATTCTAGACAGAGTCGCTCATAAGGTAAAAAATTATAGCCTTATTTACTTTTATGCTTATTTAAGTTATTTTTTCACATGATATGTTGTTTCTCGTTTTTATAGAATTAACTATATTTTTCAGAATTTTTTAAGCATATTTAAAAAAAAACGGAGGCTTAAATGAGGCTTACGCCTCGGTACAACCTCGAGGCTACGCCTCGCCTTTTTTAGACAAAACGCCTCAATTCCCAAACTAGCCTTTTTAAACTTTGCGAGTACATCCTACCAAACACTAAGAAAAAACTTGAAATCTCAATACTGAACATTATACGGTTTCACCTGATTCAAAGACGAGACCAAAAAATTTAGCTATTTATTGTACTTCACATCCACACAGGTCAGCCGTACACGTTAGAGTACTAAGAATTGACACCAATCAAGATCTGGTTGTTCTTGTATTCTAAGTGAATGAAATGTCTCTTTTTTGTTTGTTTTTTTAAGAAATTAGTAAATGAATTGTTTCACTCTTGAATCCTGATAGTATATTACCTGGACAAGTATTTATATTTACACAGACTATCTTTACAACATAGAAAAGATGCAAGTACATGGTGTATGGCTTTGTTACTAACTCCACCGAATAACTACTTTTACAACTAAATCAGTATTGCTATGTTGCATTGATACGGGTATAGGAGTCAGATTGACTCGGGTGCAGAGTGTCCGACTAGGCAAACCTTGAAAAATAGGATTCTTAGACTCGGCAATATACGATAAATAATGTTAAATGAAATAAATGTTATAATAATGGATTATTTGATAAAATATCTTATGATTTGTATGATATACTAATATATATAGAGAGAAACTTCTCTTGTAAAAGGTAGAACATATGACAAATGTTGATTAGTTTCTTGAAAGTAAGGAAAGGAAAAAAACAAACAAGATTTGGAATTGTCACACCAGCATCCGTACCGTGCCAAGTCCGACACAGGTACTTCACCTGTTTAGAAGAATCCATGCAACATGGCAAAAATGTAATGACATATCATTTCCAACAAAAAAGGAGGCATTCAACCAAAACCACATTGAGATGAAAGACAGTCAACAACTTATCAAAAAAAGAAAAAGCCCATACCAGTGATGCGAACCATGGTTTCACGTCCCGATAAATCAGTCACATGCTGCAGTCCAGATAGAAAACTCAATCATGATTGAACCATCAATAATGTGTCAATTGAAAAAAAAATAAAAAGAAATGCACTAACACTTACGATGAATGTGTCATTAAATGATGCAAATATGTGGGCCACACCGAAAACATGCTCTCCTTCTCGTACAGTGGGTCCAAGTGTCACGTTCTCCTCCTTGGGTTCCCTGACCTTTCTCTTCGACTGTAGAACCCCTCACCAAAAGCAAAATAAAAAACACAAGTTCAAATAGAAGATCTTTTGCAACACAGCAAACAGAAATGCCCAAATGCACATAATGTTCAATCATTCAAAAATAAGTAATATGATTCTCGTATAATGCTGTATAACATCTATACTGTTCAATCGATAAAGATTCAACCATACCCATTCAATCGTAAAAATCCAGAAGAGTTACACTTGGTTTAGTAGTTCTCCTTGGTGGGCTAGTAAGTTGGTGGATTCAAATCATGCACACTATACGATCGGCATGATCCTTAATACTGTATTTACAATGTTATGGTTGCATCCCATTATTTATTTTTATTTTTTTTGATAATTTGTATCCCATTATTTCCATATATAAAAAAGGCGAACCAAAACTATGGTTGCTCAAGATCAACATAACCAATGTTTCTCCAGTCCTAATTAACTCCCGCAGGCGGACAGAGTGCCTCTCTGTATGTTATGAGGAACCAGTTAACTCTGACAAAAGGTCAGTTTTCATTTGCGCAATTCATACTAGGATTATCTTAAGAAACACAAATTGGAACTCGTTACCAAACAACCCCTAAGGATATACAAGTAAGTGGTTCTCAATCAACTGCAGGAAAACCCACACAGAACGAAAGAGATTCAAACGGAAATACTAGAAAAATAACAAAAATTGGGCTTAGCCACGAACAACTGGTTCGGATGGCCTTTTGCGCCATTAATGTTATTTTAAGAGCTTTTTTAAGCAAAAAAAAATTATCTTTTCTGGCGCGAAAAATGGCCTAAAATTTGACAGAGAAAGTCAACTTCAAGAGATCTGACACATATTCTCAGTTTCATCTAAGTAATACGAACAGCAGCAAAATTCATATAAAAAACTAGGGTTTTGCAATCGGATCTAAGCAGAAATTCATGTTTCAATGAAGGACGGAGATATTAAGAACTAATAAAACTGTGTGTGAGAGAGAGAGAATCCTTTACCATGGTTTCGAAGGATTAGATGGAGTAACTGCAAGGGTTTCGCAAGCTCCTGTCCGTTCCTTCTCAAACTAGCGAGGGGGAAGAGAAGGAAGACTTCCCTTCCATTTTATATGAGCGATGGTTAGGGTTGTAGAAATAGAAAATGACAAAAACACCCCTGATTTTTCCCTATAATTCAAAACTCACCCTGATAAATTTTAAAAAATGTATAATGAGCCCAAAATAATTACGATGTTTCTCGGGAGCATTGTTGAAGATCGTCCTCATTGCCACGTAGCCACATAGGTCAAATGGCTCACCAATTCATAGATATACACAGACCACTTCTTTGATC
Source organism: Euptelea pleiosperma (assembly GCA_035048495.1). Taxonomy (NCBI): domain Eukaryota; kingdom Viridiplantae; phylum Streptophyta; class Magnoliopsida; order Ranunculales; family Eupteleaceae; genus Euptelea; species Euptelea pleiosperma. The sequence continues at coordinate 33,123,814 of CM068544.1, read as the reverse complement.
GAGTCTTAGGGCCTGTTTGGAAACCTAAAAAATGGGACCAACCAATGTCTGTCCTTGTCCAATTCTCATTACGTGTTTGGTAACCTTGTGGGGTCCACATTTCAGTTTCGCGCTTGTTCGGATTTGCGTCAAAAAAACCTTGCCTTTAAGGCTTGCTCTTTTAACAATCAGACAGTATGAGACCGATGCCTTCCTCAATGGCTGATGGATGTTATCAGGCAGGATGTCTCCCTTGGCCCATCTTTGTATTGGTCAACTCGACTAACTTTTGATCGTTAGAAACCGGTGGTCGCTCAATTATTATTATTATCGTCGTCGTCGTCTAGTAATTTCTGGTTTGGTGCATTGTGTTCTGAGTCGAATGAGAAGTGAGTTTCGATCAATTGATAGTGTAACAATGTATCTTGAGTCATTACGTGAGATGGGTTTTAGTCTATTGATGTCGTAACAAAGTGCGGGGGCCATACCGGAAGTGGGTTTTGATCAATTGATGTTGTGTACCATAGTGTTATCCAAACAATTTTAAGATTGACAGCTACTTAGTTTAGGACTAGTCCTGAACTTTAGGCTGAGCTAGATCCCAAAAGCATGATGTTCCCAATTAGGCCTTTAGTGAAAATTGAGTAATGATCACATGGTCCATTGACGTTGTCATGGTGCATGGTTGTGTCATTTTGTCATTGGCCAAAATTGTACATATGCAAATCATTTTTAAATTTTAGTTAATTAATAATTAAAGTCAAGTACAATTGACCAATGAAAAAATTGACATCGACGTACACCATGACAATGTCCATGGACGCCGAACCATGTGATCATTTATAGCAAAGAAAGTCAACAGTCAAATACATTTAGCTGACTGGGCAAGAAAAGATCCAACGGATGGTTTGTAATCTGTCTGAGATGAAATAGGTTAGATTGATGAGCAATTGGCCCACGTTTATTAACACGTATCACATCGTTGGATTATTCTTTGGACTCATCCACCCAAAAGGTTGTCGTGAAGGGGTGTCAACACGGAGTAAAACTTCTGTCACAATCGGATTGCAAATCACACAATCACAGCCAATGAGTTCTCGGCATGTACACCTCAAAGCAAAGCACATGGGTACGTTGAAAAGCACTTGTGTACGTGCCGAGAACTCATTGGCTTGTGATTGTGTGATTTGCAAATTCTTGTGATAGAAGTTTTACTCGTCAACAGGTTCGGTTCCTAAGGTACCCAGAACGAAATCAAAATTGTTGGTTCTTATCGGTTTCGGTTCTTATTGGTTCTGGTTCTCAAAATGAGGGATCCATATATATATATATATATATATCGATTCTGGGACCTCTTGGTTTAGTTCCAATATCAAAATACCTAGAACTAAAACCGTTATTAATATGGCCACATCTCGCTTGTTGCATACTTACAGCATAATAAGAGGCCACTATCAACTCAAGTCGAACTCGAGTTTTTGCAAACAAATAAAATATAAGAAATTGTTGGCATAACCCCTATGCTATCTTTAAAATATGACATACCCCCTCACAATTTGAAGAAGCTGACATATCCCCTTTAACTTGGTCCACTGTCATTTAACAAATGTTGACTTGAATTGACAGCGTAGTCTCTACCATAAGGCCAATAAGGCAGTCACATTAGGCCCTATGTGAGAGAAGGTCCTAGCCCACTAATCACATGGTTGTTTAGCGGCTAGCCCACCCCTTGTTGGATATACAACCCAAAAATTAAGTTGATTCGTTATCTCTAGAGATAGATTTTAGTACTTTTGAAGATTGTTTCTAGCCATTGGATTCAAGCATGTTTTTTGAGTAGTAAATCCAATGGTTAGAAATCATCAATCAAGTTGATTTTTAGTGTGTTTATCCACCAATAGGTGGGCTGAACATCCACGTAGTCATTAGCCCAAAAAAATCTACTATTGTCACTTTTCCCATAAATTGTTAATAGTCAAGGGAATTGACATTTTTTCAGAATTATCCCTCGGCTCTCTTGCAACCTTCCCACTCTCTTAAAACAATTCACATCTACATCTACACTATTATAAAGCCAAAACATATTTTCGAATGACAAATCCAACCTAATACTCGAACTTTTCCCACACCGCATTTTTGTTGTATGCTGATTTGCTAAGTAGGGTGAAATCACCCTAACCCGTGTCCGCCAATCCACCACATCTTGTCTTGAGCAGATTCCCAATTCTTGCCACCACACGGGACTTACAATGCTTTGCTGCTTTTGAAAAATATTTTTTCTTGAAGTAGGTCGAGCCAAGGTTTAAAGGGGGCCATTATAATGGCATAACGGACTGGGGGCATTACCGTTTTTTCCATTAGGATCTGTTTGGCAACCAGACACGGATTTGGAATTGAAAATAGAATTCCAAGATTTGTGATTTCTAAGAATTTGAATTCAAAGAATTGAAATTTCTTGTGTTTGGTTGCACCGGGAAAATTACTTAGAATTCCCAATGAATTATAATTTTAACTGTTTGGACATCTAATAGAATTGAAATTTCTATCCATCTACATAGGAGAAATATCATCTCATGAACTTTATATTATAATGACTGCTATTTTTGGTCATCCATTAATTAAATGTTATTGATGCTAATTTAAAGAATTTTTTTTTAAAATAATAATTAAAATTATTTTGATAATTTTTTGACTATGATTAACCCATTTCAAATTAGCAATGGCTAAAGCCTAAGTAGCACATGATGCAACAAATACAGATGTCCATCATCAACACTAATGATGGACCACATTCTAAGCACGCCATGTAGGACATTATTAGACAATAGACCGTATTGATGTTTATCCCATCCCTAGGTGTACCTATATACTAAAAATTAGGTTGATTATTTATTTCTAACCTTTAGATTTGAGTACCTCAAATAATGCTAGATATCCCATAGTTAAAAATCAACCCATAAAAGACACGAATCCAATGGTTATAAATCACTAATACCATATGGATATTTATACCAACCAAAGGTGTACCTACATGCTAAAAAAAGGTTGGTTGGATATTTATAAGCTTTGGATCTTCGTATCCCAACTAATGCTAGAAATCCAACGGTTAAAAATCACACATAAAAGACACCAATCTAACGGGTAGATACATCCCTATGTGGTCTTACAAACTAAAATCAGGCTGATTAGTTATCTCTCAACTTGGATATTTGTACCCCAACTAATGCTATATATATCCCACAGTTAAAAATCAACCCATAAAAGACATCAATCAAACGGTTACAAATTTGTAATCCCTTTGTTGATGGACCACAGTATGAGCCACGTGGCACATTAGTAAAGACCACAGACCATATGGATGTTTGTCCCATCCGTAGGTGGACCTACATGCAAAAAATCAAGTTGATTAAAATTTCTAACCTTTGGATCTAAGTACCTCGAATAATGCTAGATATCACACGGTTAAGAATCAACCAAAAAAAATACACCAATCCAACGGTTTCAAATAACTAATCTTGTTGATTTTGTTCTTTATAGGTCCACCTAGGGATGAGCGTGAAAGTTAGAGCTTTTTTCTCTCTGCCCGGAAATAGAATTCGAGGAATTTAAAGTTTCTTCTCCCCCTAAAATTTCTAATTCCAAGAAAATTACAGAATTGAAAATGTAATTCTTGGAATTCGGTCCTCCCAACAAACACAGAGAATCACAAATCCAAATCCGAATCAAATCCGGGTTACCAAACAGACCCTTAGGGGCAAAACTAAAAATAAACGGAAAAATGGCGCTAAATAACGGCCGATTTTTTTCACAATATTTTTTAGAAAATGACAATTTTTTTTTCGTTATGATGAAAAATAATGGCCGTTAGTTTTTGAGCATTTTAACGGTACATAACGTAATGAGGGAGGACCGAATCCATTATAACAGCCGTTATTTTCGTTATAACTGCCGTTTTAAAAACCATTGGTCAAGCCACCAAATCCAAAGGGCAAAAACGGTCTGATAATCATGTGATCGAGCTTACTAAAGCATGACCACTTGATAAATGGGCATAGTTTGATGTTAGGTTCGTGGTCAAAGGTGCAACCAATATCACGTATGATTATATAGAGAACCCCATATCACATCCTTAATTAGCAACACGGCATAAAACAAAAAATACTGTTGGGGAGAAGTTTCTAGCATAATTCGGATTTGTCATTTGAAAATATGTTTAAATATTTGATAAATAAAAAAATTACATGAAGAGTATAATTTTTAAACATTTTTTGTTTTTTTCGCATTTGAGAATAAGGCCCTGCTTGGTATCTAGTAAATATTTGTAAGATGCAAATATTTACCTCTACAAATATTTGCTTTGTAAATGTTTACAGCTTCAAACATTTTCTGCTGCTTGGTATTAACTTGTAAAATCAGTTGTAAATACTTTCCACCGCTTGGGTGGAGGGTGCAATGCAAATATTTTCTGAGTATTTGATGGATCCAATATAGGAGATTGAGATCACCTATGAACAATGTCAATGAATTGGATGATCACAATCAATCAAACAACGGAACAAATGGATGAGAATCATGAGATGGTCCAGGCAAGTTGATTTTGGACAGGAACCCAATGATCGGTTGGTCCGAGTAGAACTTTGCTGACCGCTTACAATTTCAGCACGGGGAATACTTTAGAGGGACACTAACCATATGGATGTTTGGCCAATCCCTAAGTGGACCTACAAACTAAAAATCAGCTTGATTAGTGATTTCAAACCTTTGGATCTTTGTACCATAAATAATGCCAAATTCCACGGTTAAAAATCAACTTATGAAAATGACTCCAATACAACTTTTAGAAATCACTAATCATGTTATTTTTTTTTTTGTCTAGATGTCTATCTAGGTTTATAACTTTGCTGACCCTCCACAATGATTGCCCCCTATAACCGCCCACAATATGAGCCACATGGCACATTTGTGGAGGATTCTGACTGTATACATGTTTGGCCAATCCCTAAATGGATCAACAAATCAAAAACATGGATTAATTTTAACCGTTGAATTTAAGCATCTAAGTGTTGGATTGGAGTCATTTTCTTGGATTGATTTTAGCCATTGGATTTAAGCATTATTGACCATTATTTGGGCACTAGTATCCAAAGATGGGTCGGGCTCGAGGGACACCCATTTTTTACCCCCATTTTTGACACCCATTTTGGCGTACCTACATAGAAGATGAATCAATGGCTGATTTTTTATGAGGATGATCTCTATGGTGAGGTGATTATCCGCACAAAAATTCAAATTATTCTGATATTCATAGACTGGTTTAGAAGCTGAAGAATTATGGACCGTCGATTCTTGCCATGTAACTTGAAAACCCACATTTGATGGGATTAGAAATTCAGAATGGGCTGATTTTTTTGTTGGGGTGATCTATATGGTGAGGAGATCATCTACACCAAAAATCAGCCATTGATTCATCTTCTATGTGGGTCCGCTAAAATGGGGGTTCCTTGAGGCCCTCCAAAGATTTGAAATCACTAATTAGGCTGATTTTTGCTTTGTTGGCCCATCTAGGGATTGACCAAACCATGGTTTAAAAAATGGCCGTTATAACAGATTCAGACCTCCCCCATTACGTTATGCACCGTTAAAACGTTTTAAAAATAATGGCTGTTATTTTTCCATTTAAATGAAAATAACAACCGTTATTTTCTGGATTTTTTTGTGGAAAAAAGTCCGTTATTTTCTGTTATTTTTTTGTTTTTGAAAATTAAAATTGAAATTTCAAAATTTGAATTTCAGCACCATTTTTTCCGTTATTTATGTTACTTTCTCATTATTTTTCGTTTTTACCCCTGAGCGTTACAATTCGTTATAACAGAAAAACGGAAACACCCCCAGTCCGGTATACCACTATAACGGCCTCCTTTAAAACTTGGACCAAACATCCATACGATCAGCATCTTCTAAAAATATATCACCTGGCACTTATTGTGGGCAGTCATCACGGGCAGTGAGTGATTTTTACTCTTCATCTAGGGGCCAAATACTATATATATTTCAAAAAAGTTCAAGCCAGAAAGTAAATGTTTGCGGCCATTTTTGGCTGCAAACATTAGCAGCTCAAATCGTAAAAAATATGAACTCACGGAAAATATTTACCTACGTAAATAATTGTGAGGTGCAACCAAGCACCTAGAAATGCAGAAATATGTTGTAAATGTTTGCAAACAAATATTTCCGACGATACCAAACAGGGCCAAGCAGCAAAGCAGTGGCCAATCACATGGTGCCACAATCTGCTGTTGGTTTTGTACATACCCACAAGGAAAAAGATATAACAAGGTATGTAGGGGTGTCAACGGGTCGGTTCCGGTTCGGTTCCTAAGGTGACCAGAACCGGAACAAACGGTTCCGGTTCTTATCGGTTCGGGTACTTATCGGTTCCGGTTCTCAAAGTGATGGTACCAGAACCGGAACCGATTATGTAATTTTTGTCGGTTCCGGTTCCGGTTCCAGTTTCGGGTATAACGGGTCCAATCTTGGTAATATGAGAATTTTTACACTATATTTATATATCGGTTCCGGTTCTTATCGGTTTCGGTTCCATATTAGAGTACCGGAACCGTAACCATTAGTTTTCGGTTCGGTTCCGGTTCCGGTTCTTTTTAATCGGTTCCCAAAAATGTGGTACCAGAACAGGTGTTTTCGGTTCCGGTTAAATCCGGTAAAATTGACACCCCTAAAGGTATGTCTGGAACTTTTTCAAATGTGGAAGCACGGTTTTTGTTACTTACCACTCTCATCTGGGCCCACTGTCTGCATGGATGTTGATCCCACCCCTTGGTTCATATGCACACCAAAAATCATCCTGATTGGTAATTTATAACCATTAGATTTTAGCACTTTTAAAGGTGTTCTTCTAGCCGTTGAATGCAACCACTGTTTTAGTACTAAAAACAACAGCTGAAAATCATCAAACAAGTTTATTTTTGGTATGAATGTCTAATAAGGGGTGGGATAAACATCCATGCGGTCAGTGGGTCCAGATGGCATCGGTGACTACCAAAAATGCCGCTGATCCCAGGTATACATTGTTACATCGACCCCTAAAATGCTTTTAGAACAGCAGAGTGTGGCGCCATGTGATTGGCCACCAAATCTAGTATGCAACCATTTACATACTTAAAAGTATGTAAACATTGTCAGTACTGTTGGATGTCCCTTGAAAAATGTGTTATTTCAATATTTTCAAAAAAATATATTTTATAAATTAAAAACACATTTTTCAATGAACATTCAATGGTGGATACAATGGTTGCATACTTTTGAGTATACTAGATCGACCCACTGCTCGCTGCTTCAAAAAATTTCTCTAAGGAACAGTAGGGGAAGTATTCAATGTAAGGGTCTTTTAGTAATTTAATAAATAAACTGTCTGATTACAAAACTCTCCAAAACGAGTAAAACTTGTGTCACAAGATGTTGTGACAGAATCCGGTCACAGCACTCAATACGAGCCATGTGGCATATTATTAGAGGACGATGACCATATGGATGTTTGGCCAGTCCCTCGGTGAACCGGTACACCAAAAATCAGCTTGATTAGTGATTTCTAACCGATTCAATTGAAGTTATTTTCATTGGTTGATTTTAACGGTAGGAATTTGAGCACTATTAAGCGTTATTTGGGTGCAAAAATCCAAAGGTTGTAAATCACTAATCAGGCTGATTTTTGGTTTGTAGGTCCACCGAGGGATTGGCCAAACATCCATACGTTCAGCGCCCTCTGATCGTATGCCACGTGGCTCGTATTGAATGTTGTGACCGGCTTCCGTCACAACATCTTGTGACACAAGTTCAAAAACCCTAACTCGTGCGGCCCCGATATAAAAGCGAAATTGCTAGGGTTTATTCTTTCCCGACTTGCGTGTGCGCGACTCAGATAGGGAGAGAGGTTTCTGAAAACACTAGCTTGCGATCTCCTTGCAGCAATGGTGAGTCCGTTCTCCCCCTCGAAATCTCTTATTGCATGTTTTTCCTATGTTTCTCGTATTTGGATTGTTGTTCTTGATCCATCAAACCCTTTTTTACTTATCTAAACGTGAATATATTGAATTCGATCCAAAACAGAAGATATTTTTCCAGATTCATTTATTTGGTTAAACTCTCGTGTTACCGAGATCAGAATCGGATCTGCAATTAATTGGATTTGTGTTATCTGTAAGAAGAAATCTGATATCTATGCGTGTTGATACGCTTATCGGCGGCATTTTAGACAGCTTCTGATCTTCCTGGCTGGTTCCTTGTTAAAATTTTAGTGGATTGTTCATAGATTTTCGAAATTGATTCAACCAGTATGAAGAAATGCAAACTATGAATTTCTGAAATATATATTGCTACGTTACACAATGTTCATTTGGACTGTTTAATCTATATTTATGTACTTGAACCCAACCGTGCTTTGGATTGGGAAATTTGAGTTCAGTTTAATGGGTAGTGTTGGATTCTGAATTTTCTAATGGTTATGGTTTGATTTGGGAGGGTCCGTTGGGGGTGATGGGAGGGTGAATGAATCTGTTAGCTGTGTGGTTTTTACAGTAGAATATACTTGGAGTCCATGGATGGGTGTTAAGAGACCATGAATTGTTGCACTTGCACCCCGCCTAGAAAGTCTTTTAGTTTGAGAATCAATCAATCAATTAGACAATCCTAACCATCATCTGAAGAGAAATATTTTTCTTTTTGAAAGAATGCCAATGAGTAACTTTTAATGGGGGGTCATTTACCAAACGTGACAAAAGTCAACGTGTCGAAGAGTAGTTGACAGTTCCATTACCCTCAGTATGACATGCTGCTCGATAGCTTAGATGTGAAGCCCCTCACTCGATGTACATGGAGTTCACTTCTTGTTTTGCATTTTAATTCATGTGGAATTGGAATACCTAGGAGACTGGCTTCATTAGCTATCAAAATCTTAGATTCACTGGCAATAGAGGCAAAGTCCTCCTTGCTAGATTAGTTACTATCGTTACTTTTACTTGATGGATGTTAATTTGAGCATCTCAGAAGAAGAATTAAGTTTTTTCAATTTTGGTTATTTTTGGGTGTTCATACTCTTGGTATTGGGTGTGTAATTAGGCATTGCCATTTATAGTGAGGCTGCTAGCAATGTTGCTGTAGCATTCAGTCAAGTGGTACATGGTTGGTAGGATTCTCTTTGACAGCCTTATTGTTCAATGCCCCTTTTTCCCCCTTAGCTTATGTGTAGCCATGGAAGTATGCCTTTTGATCTTATTGTGTGCAATGTTAAGCATTTGGTGCCACGGGTCCTGAAATAGATTCTTTTTCAATTTTCGAAGTAGAGAATTTGGCAATACTGTCATTTTGGATGAATTGAAAGTTAGCGTCGTGCTTCTGTACTCTTGTTTTGTCTTCTTGCCTGAATGTTCTATTTGTACAGGTGAATGTTCCGAAGACAAAGAAGACATACTGTAAGAACAAGGAGTGCAAGAAGCACACCTTGCACAAGGTTACCCAATACAAGAAGGGGAAGGACAGCCTTGCTGTCCAAGGGAAGCGTCGTTATGATCGCAAGCAGTCAGGTTATGGAGGACAGACCAAACCCGTCTTCCACAAGAAGGTAAGAATCCATCTCCAACATTATTTCTTTCCCCATCTCATGAATACGATTCTTAACTAGGAAGAAACTTCAATCATATAGGAAATGTAGAGTGTTTGCTGGTATTAGATATGGTAAATTAGAAAGTTCTGAAAATCAATGTTGTATCTGATTTTGTGCTGAACACTCTTCACCCTACTTTTTTATTCTTTCAGGCAAAAACTACGAAGAAGATTGTGCTGAGGTTGCAGTGCCAGAGCTGCAAACATGTCTCTCAGCACCCAATCAAGGTTAATATATTACCTTTTCTGCTTATTTGGTTTATCTTGTCTTATTGTTTTTTTTACATCTTTATTGATTCATTTATGGTTTTGCAGAGATGCAAGCATTTTGAGATTGGTGGAGACAAGAAGGGGAAAGGAACTTCTCTCTTTTAGATGGTGTCTTCTTCAAGCCATTTTAGGATCTCTTTTTAGGGGGTCATATTCAGTGTTGTGTTGCTCAACTGACACTCTTTTGAGTTAAAAAGGAGTTTAGAATCTTTTTTTAATTTCTTTGGGTTCATGTTTTTCTGCTCTTGTGCAAGACATTAGCTTATATATGTTGACTGTTCGTTCTACCTACACAGGCATTCTTACAAGAGCTGCAGAGCACTGAAAATCTTCGTTGTTTTAAATGGATGGATAGTCTCTTGATCAAGTAGGAAATGGTGGTGCCTCCCATGGTTTTAAAAACGGCCGTTTAAACGGTAACGGCCCAAGCACGTTCCGTTTAAACCCGTTTTATCGGTTTTGAAAAAAACGGCCGTTTTTTTGTTTTAACGGCCGTTAAAATCGTTTAAACAGCCGTTTAATTTCAAAAAAAATTGTGAAAAAAATGGCCGTTAAAATTGTTTAATTCTGTTAAAATCCGTTTAATTTCCGTTAAATTCTGTTTTTTTTTTTAAATTTTCAAATTTCAAAATTTGAATTTCAGTGCCACTTTTTCCATTTTTTTCTGTTAAAATCTGTTTAATTCTGTTTTTTTTTCATTTTTGCCCCTGACCGTTTAAACGGTTTAAACGGTAAAGCCCCCAGTCCGTTTAACCGTTAAAACGGCCTCCTTTAAACCTTGGTGCCTCCCACCATAGAGTTTGGTGGTTTTGGGCATCTTTTGCTACATCAACCTAGACTGTGGAGTCAGTTGCTTGCAAAAAAGTCCTTAGCCTGTGGTAGTAAGTCAGTCTTCTGATGTATGGTTCTGAACGGTTTCTGGTCACGGCCTACTACAATCAAGTTGTGGGTATGGATGGTTGAGAGTGTTTGATGAAGTATCGAGTCTTAAGCTATGTCAGCTCTCCTAAAGGCCCTGGTTTGGATCAATTAACTCACTAGGGTCCTTGCCTCAAATAGTTGTGATAATGGCTTTCATGATGATGCATTCTCTACTCATTTTGGAGCTTGTAAGTTGGGATTAGTAGAAGAAGAGTAAAACTTCTGTCACAGCGCCATGACAGATGCTTCTGTGCCTCGTGGCACTCTTAGTGGATGCTGACCGTATGGATGTTTGGCCAGTCCCTCGGTGGACCTGTAAACCAAAGGTCCAAAGGTTGTAAATCACTATTACCGAGGGACTGGCCAAACATCCATAGGTCAGCGTCCAATAAATGTGTGCCACGTGGCTCATATTGTGGGTTGTGACAGAAGTTTTACTCTGGAAGAATTGAAGTAGGTCACTAGTTATAGAAGGAAAGTGTCATTACCACTGAAGATTTGAAATCGCCGAGATCCCACCTGGCGTGCACAATAGCTGCTATCTGCCTGAAAATTTTAATGGAGGTGAAATGTGAAAGCATACTGGTAATAAACAAGGAAAGGTAGTCCCATCCCATGAGTGGTTTAAAATAACAGTCGTTAAAATCATGTTAATGGCCGTTAATGAAAATAACAGCAGTTATTTTTTGAAAAAAATTGTGGTAAAAAAAAATACGGTTGTTACTTTCCGTTAAATTTCAATTTTTTGTTTTTAAAATTCAAATTTTGGTGCAATTTTTTTCCACTATTTCTGTTAAAATCCGTTAAATTTCTATTTTTTGTTCCTATATGTTATAATTCATTTTAACGGCGGTTTTTTAACGTAAAACTCTGTTTTAACCGTTAAATTTTATTTTTGAGTTATCCTCAAATGCAATTTTGTTTTAACACTTTAGTAACTTTATATAGACCTCTAAATGCTATTCAATAAATTGAGCCTTAAATGAATTTAAAATTCTTAGGTAACTTGAAAGATTCTCAAAACTCTCAAATAAGTTTCAAAATGACCTAACTCACTCAATATGTAAATCCCACTTAAAAAATCTAATGTCAAAATGCATGTATTAAACGTGCATGAATATAAATCAAATTCAACATATTTGTCTCAAAGGTACATGCACGAGTTAAACAAAGAATTATCAAAACATTTATAAAATGAAAGCATTTGAAATTATTTCATTAAATATTTATTTTTAATAAAATATTCCAACAAATAGAACCCCTCAGTTGGAGATGCTCTAACTCGATTTCAAATAACCAAAATGGACCTTTAAGAATATTATAAATTCTTACTTGTAAAAATTAAGTTAGATTTGGAGATAGCAATTAGGGGTGTCAATTTTACCCGATTTAACCAGAACCGAAAACACCAGTTTTGGTACCACATTTTTGGGAACCGATTAAAAAGAACCGGAACCGGAACCGAACCGGAAACTAATGGTTACGGTTCCGGTACTCTAATATGGAACCGAAACCGATAAGAACCGGAACCAATATATAAATATAGTGTAAAAATTCTCATATTACCAAGATTGGACCCGTTATACCCGAAACCGGAACCGGAATTGACAAAAACTACATAATCGGTTCCAATTCTGGTACCATCACATTGAGAACCGGAACCGATAAGTACCCGAACCGATAAGAACCGGAACCGTTTGTTCCGGTTCTGGTCACCTTAGGAACCGACCCGTTGACACCCCTAATAGCAATGCTTGCTTGGCATGAGGAAATCATAAAAACCCTTTGTACATGTACACCAATGATGTTAAATCAACGGTTTAAAAGCGGCCGTTATAATGGACTGGGGGTGTTACCGTTCTTTTCCATGTAACGCTCGGGCAAAAATGGAAAATTTCGGAGAAAACAGAAATAATGGCACTGAAATTCAAAATTTTGAAATTTCAAAAACGGAAAATAATGCCCCTTCGTTTTTAGAAAATTTCCCATAAAATTACAGAAAATAATGGCCGTTCTAACAAAGATAACGGCCGTTACTTTTAAAAGCGATTTAACGGTACATAACGCTCTTTGTTTTTAGAAAATTTTCCATAAAATAACAGGAAATAATGGCCGTTATAACGAAGATAACGGCCGTTACTTTTAAAGCGTTTTAACGGTACATAACGTAATGGGGGAGGTCCGAATCCGTTATAACGGCCATTTTTTAACCCATCTACCGTCCTTTCTATTTTAAGCAATCTACCGTCCTATTTCCTGGTTGTGTTGATAAAAGGAAAATGATTGAGAGACCTGCCCAGGTTTCATATTTCTCGGTGATAAAAAGTAACAACACGTTCATAATGACAGCTGTGGGATTTGAACCCACGCCCTTTCGGACCAGAGCCTAAATCTGGCGCCTTAGACCACTCGGCCAAACTGTCACATGCTATTATAGTCTCGTGCTTTATTTATCCAATCAGGTTATTGGTCAACTCCTTTGAAATGCAAGATTAGTGGTTAGTTTAGTCTCGTTGTATACTAAAGTACATATAATCCAGTGGAATGACCTAAGGATTACAGAACTTGGATCAGCTTTAGCACAAGAATCACACCAAGAAAGTTGATCCTATGTAATAATGAACGTTCAAAATCAAGTGATTAATTGGATGGTTAAGATCATCCGGCTGCTGTGATATGGCCAATCTAGACGGTGGCTCGTCACTTGGGCAAAATGGATCAAAGGTACAAGTAATGGTTGGATCATTGTTAGTAAGTTTAAGTGTTGCGTACGTATATATGCACATAATATACAAATTCATAAATTTAATGAATTTTTAAAGGGTGGCGTTAATTGCACGTACCTTTTTTTATAATGACACACACATCTTACCTACACACGAAAAAAAAAAAAAAAAAACCTTAACCGATGAAGAAGAGGACCACTACCACTGTCCTCTTCTTCACCACTACCTACTGCCATTGCCACCGCCCACTGCCCACCGCCACCACTAGAACCGAGAGAGAGACCGAGAGAAGAAGAAGAAGAAGAAGAAGAAGAAGAAGAAGAAGAAGAAGAGAGACCAAAAAATATTTTTAAAATGACGTTGAAGTCCACCATTCAATGAAAATCGACCACGACCAAATCAAGTGGTATCAACTCTCAAATCACATTCTTTTGAGGGTTAGAAAAATAAATGACCAACGACCTAGAGCTATGATCAAGATCAAATTCAAAATCACGGGATAAACGATGAGCCTAGTCCGCTAGCAAGTATACATTAATATTAATGTATTGTAAACATGCATAAGTCGATTGAGATGGTTTAGGCGTATCCAACAAAGACCAACGATGGCACCATTCAGAAAGGGTGCTGAAGAAGAAACAGTTTTTGGTTATATTAGTGGGGCCAACTAAAAGAAGATAAAAACATTTTGCATTAATGATGATCCAAACGACCTTTTTAAGAAAAATACATTTTCAAAAATATATTTTTAGAAAAAGTCATTTTTAAAAAAATAAATATTGTTTGAAAAATAGCAATCCAAACACCCCCTTATGCTTTAAAAGAAAATATAACTTTAGAATAGTTGAACGATGAAATAGGATGCATGTTTGCGACCCCAAACATTTGGAATAAGGCGTAATGATGATGATATACAACAGGGCTGTCAATGGATCGTGTTCGAATTGAACCAAGGTGGACCCAAGACTAGGCTAACGGCGGAACAACAAATTGACTGAATTGATCTCTTCCAACTCCATTTTACCATTTTAGAGAAAATTGTTTCCAAATTAAACGATCGATTTGTCGATTAAGTCTATCACTATATATAAATCTTAACTAGATCGAGCTAAGTTATTTCAGCTTAATTAAACAAAGTTTGAGAGTGAATACAACTGCTTTGATCTCTCCAGTCTCCACCACAGCCCTTAGACTCTCGCGATTTCGACCGACTTTTTGAGGGCTTGAAGTAGACTTCTCATGATTCTTGGTTCGCCCGGAGCTGACTGATCTTTCATGGGTCCATTCCTTATGGCTCGGAAAATTGGACCTGAACCTTTGCTCGCTGGAAAAACCAAGCAATCTATGTATACAAGAACTTCAGTCTCGCCATCTTCGATTGTAATGAAGCCCAATCTAGCTCCTCCTGTTATCTTGTCTACCTGTTCAATTGAAATATTAAGAGAAGGGTTTGGTTAACAACTTAACATTGACTTAGCTTTGTGTTTTAGTCTCTCCCAAACGATCTTGGTACTATGACCAACAAATCATGACATCCAAATTGAAAGCATTTATGGTTAGGATCATCTGATCACGTCAATATTAATTGAAGAGATCTCTTAGGAGGGATCCATTGAATGGTAGGCATGACCTCGTGATTGTTCTAACATTATTAGTTTTTCACATACAGTGACGGAGATGATTTTCTTCAGGGGTGGGTAAAATATTACTTGGTAGCATGGAGTTGCAAGCTTGAGAGCTAGTAAAAGCAACTCCAATCGGTCTCTATATTTTCAAATATAGAGATGTTTTTTTGAAATCCAACTCCAACCCATCTCTATATTCAACTCCAAATTTGAAACCACCACTCTATCTTTGTTTATGACTCCAAATATAAATATCTTTATTCTCTGACTTCTAATATAGAGACTTGCGTATTGCTTTTTCAAATTTTCATCTTTATCTTTTTAGTAATTTTTTGAACAAATTTAATTTTTCTTGTATCTTTTTTTAAATACCTCGTGTCATTTAACTCAAAAAATGTTCTTTTGAAGATAGAATGGTTGAAGTAGAACACTTTTGAAGGGGGACTCTATCTTAAAATTTGAAGAAGACTCTTTTTTGAAGTCAAAATTGGAAGACGAAATTGCTCTAACAGGGAGGGACGATCCAATTTTTTTTTTGGCAGAAGTTTAAAAAAAGTGACCTTAAAAGGTGGGGCGTGCAAGATTACCAAGCACATACTAAATCAAGACTGACCTTGGTTGACCTTAATTATGACTTTCTAAATAGGGTGATCAATTGAGGGCATGGTGGTCTAATTTTTTTAAATAGATTTTTCAAAGTTAAAAGTGGTCAGTTGTTTGCATATGGTATCATGGCTGGACATTGAACCTCGGGGCCTCATGAGGTGGCAGTCTGCATTTTGTGTTCTATAAGTTCCGAAATCAAGAAAAGTACATAATTCAGGGGTATTGGTAGTCCATGTATACTATTTATATAACAATAACAAGGGAAAGTGGTTCTCCCCACTTATACCCCTCTATAGGCTTCAATGAAGAAGGGCCAAGATCTCACCCCCTAACTAGACGGTGGATCTCAGCCACCCACACCTGATTTTGGCAAATCGAGAGTGCCGTAGGCACGGGCCACCCACTAGTATATATATATACGTATCTCTCTCCCTTATTCAAGAGGCAGCATTTTTCTCGATCTAAATTGTCTAAATTGTGAAGCACAGCTCTCTGAAACAAAACATTCAGCCCCATCAGTTGATCCTAACCATCCAACAATTATATTATTTTTGGATGGCGAGAAATGAAAGGGCGAGTCCAGAAAAAATGTGTACTTATTGGATGATTTGAATCATCCAATTTAACTGATTACTTGTCAAGGCGGGCTTCTGCATAAGAGTCCACTAATTTGGACATTAGAAGTTAACAAATATAACGGTATAAACTAACCTTCAAAGGCACAGGGAGTGGCAGATTGGCTCCTTGGCAAAGACTGTTCCCCCACTGTTACAACCCCAAAACATAACCAAACTAAATGTAAAGGAAAATCACGAAAATACACATTAAAGAAGTTAAAACCTTTTTTTTTTTCAGTTGTCAAAGTTGTGTGTTATTCATCATATTCTGCACACATGGCCTACCTCTGAATCAATCTAGACCGTTCAATTGATGCAATATCTCTTGGACTGTGTCCTACCCAAAAATCATATCTGGCCATCTTAACCATCCATAAGGGATTGTCGGCAATCAATTGTCCAAGAGGTGGTCTACCATTTGAGCGGTCTGGATTGATCAATCAGTGGACCAAACGGGTGTTCAGAATAGCATGAAGAACAAAATTACTCTACCTTTCTTGGACAGAAAGCCATTTGTTTCTCCCTTGAATTAGTTATTAGTTTCATTCTTTCAAGTACCTGGAAGAGCAAACTTTCAAATCTTGGAATATCCGTATCCAGTGGCAATTTCATGGTTCCAAGCGACACTCCATCGTCGTCGACCTCGTCAGCTCGAACAATGTTGTCGTTCTCTGGTGTAGCCTTGGAAACAACAACCGAAATCGGGTGACGGGAGAATTCACTCAATTTGGAGAATCGATGGTTGTCTCTGTTGAAGACACGTCTCCGGGAATTGCGCTGAAGCGACGGAGAGGAGAGTCGCAAGTGAGATGTGACACGTGTAGGCTGTAGGAGTTGCCTCACAGCAGTAGCCATGGCTTCTGAAGAGACGATGAGATTTAGGAAAACATAATAGAGGAAGTTGTCGTTGTGTCATGAGTTGGAACTTGGATAGGATCAGAGGTCAGCCACAGGTTTTTGAGGTGGTGGGCTTTTATGTTATGCAAAATTACCAAAAGCACCCTCCAATTTTCTAGAATTGTCAAAAATGCCTGCTACCAAAATGATACTTGGGTCGCGACTCGCGATATAACAAGCTGTAGCTCAAGCTTTTGGCGTCAGCTACCACCATTGTTCTTACTCAACGCCCAATCATATTGCACCAGGTACATGGATCAAAAAGTCGCGGGATCAAAAAATTTCTCGTCAAAGCAACCTGAATCATCTAGACTCTAGAGTCTTTTGTTGGAGAGGAGGTAAGCTTCCGAAAACCCTAAACCCTAGTTTTCTCCCTCAACTAAACCATGTTCTTCAATCGAACTAATCTCACAAAACTGAAAAAACTTCTCTCCTCTCCGAGATCATGCCTCCTCTACCAAGAACAACCCATTTACATCTACACCCAGAAATCTAACTACGTAGATGTGAAGATGAAGTGGAAGAAAGACAGTTTCTACGACTCCATTGAAACAATCCACATGTCCCCGGAACTCAAACCGCTAATCGCTCTAAAAAACTGCATCGCCACCGAACCCGATGGTTGCATCCCAATCTCCGCTGTCTCAAAGAGCGGAGTCGATCTGGACGTACCCATTAAAGTTGCTAGGTTTCTCAAGCAATACCCATCTGTTTTTGAAAAATTCACAGGCCCAAAATATAACTTACCATGGTTTAGATTGACCCCAGAAGCAGTTGATCTTGATAGAGAAGAGAGAGCGGTTTACGAAGATCGACGGTTGGATCTAAGTGAAAGGCTAAAGAAGTTGATACTGATGTCCAAGGAGAAGAAGCTCCCATTGAAGATAATTCAAGGGATGCAATGGTATTTAGGACTCCCAGATGATTTTCTGCAAAACCCAGAAGTGAATCTGGATGCTTCTTTCAAATTTGTCGAAATGGGAGATGGGCTTCGAGGACTGAGTGTTGATACCGACGAGAGGATGCTGTCGCTAATTCAGAAAAATGCTGTAAAGAGAGGAGTGTATTCAGAGGGATCATCGGCACCGGTTGCTTTCCCTCTTTTCCCTTCAAAGGGTTTGAGGTTGAAGAGGAAGATCTCCCACTGGTTAGATGAGTTTCAGAAGCTTCCCTACGTGCCCCCCTATGAGGACTCTTCACGTTTAAATCCTAACACTGATGTCTCGGAGAAACGGGTTGTGGGTGTTCTTCATGAGCTGCTCAGTCTCTTTGTCGATCACTCTGCTGAGAGAAAGAAGCTTTTCTGCCTTCGTACTCATCTGGGGTTGCCCCAGAAGTTCTACAAGGCATTCCAACGGCATCCGCACATGTTCTACCTTTCGTTGAGGAACAAGACATGCACTGTGATTCTCAAAGAAGCTTACAACGATTATTCGGCAATGGAAACCCATCCCATCTTGGAGGTGAGGAAGAAGTACATCAGACTGATGAAGGAATCAAAGGTTATTTTGAACAGACGACAAAATAAGCAACAAGTTGAGTTCAGTAATGTTAGTTTGGATGCGGGTATGGATTGTGAAGCAAGAGACAGAAGTGAAGTTGCAGGTTAGCTTTGTAAATGTTGTATAAAATTCAGAATCCAAGTTTTATTAGCCTGAAGTGAGTATAACTTACAGAATAGAGAATACCCGACACATGCTATAGCATCAAAGTGGAATTACAAAACTTCTCCAAAGTCTTTACAAAGAACAAGGGAGGTGCCCTCGGGAATACTAAGAACATCTCCCAAGACTAAACTACTTGTGTACTCAATTATTGAAATTCATGTGTGAGAGGAAGAACAAGCTTCGAGCTTAGGGAGGAGACCGCGCCAGGCATCTGCGATTTCGTTTGCCAATTTTGCCTGTCCCTCTGCAAAATTATGAAAAGCAAGACCCATATCAGATGTTTTCTGTTCTTGGAAGTGCACGATCTCTTCGCTCATTAGCTGCACAATCCTCTCAAATCTTCTACTTGCTTCTTCACTCTCCACCTTCAGCTGCATCACAAAGTCAAGCTCAGCTAAATAGCATAGAGCCATGGGACTGCAGTATTGCGCAAGGGGATACAAATTGAAATACATTGTAATTTGGCCTATAAACTGAGCGCTTACCTCCTTATATTCAATCTCAGCTTCTCCTACTCTATCGGACCGTGTAAGCATCAGTTTGTCACTACAGCAGACAAAAAAATTGTAAGTTTCCACTTATAAATTAGAAAAATTCAAAAATTGCATCTAAATGGCATGAGATCACATCTCTTAGGAGACCGGTCCTGGAATGAAGATTTAGGGTTCATCAGGGGAAATATTATAGCATTCTTTCGAGGAACTAAATACCAAAAAATTCTGTGTTCCATTAACATATCCAACGTGCCACTTCAATAACAAAACAAGAGGAAACATGAGAAAAGAAAAATATACAGGTTTATCTCCTTCAGCTTTAATGTTTCGGCCAGTTCGCATTGTTGCCTGAAGGCATTGGCTCTCTCTGCCATTGTGGCCTGTTTAGAAACAAGGGAGTGAATGTGTTAGCTTCTGCAACAAACCCAATTAATTTCCCTTTCTAATCTTTCGTCATTATTATATTTTCCCTTTCTAATTAATTTCGGTCATTTTTAGTTTGGTTGGCTGAACTGGTCCGGTCCTATTCAAGCTGATGTGACCAAACAAGTGACAGTCAATTGGTGGACAGTCCCGATTTTAAAACACAACCAAACTCGCCTTAATAGACTGCACCGCACGAACATAATCTTTCAAAGGTTCTTCAAAATTCATTAAGAGGTTGTGGGCCTGCACCATCATAAAAGGGCAGTGTCATCATAAAAAAGAACTCTTACTATCTAGAAAGTAGAAATAAACTGGTGCACCAACTGTGAAAACTAAGGTTCATCATTGCAAGTAAAGCCTACCTCCTTTTGTAGCTTAAGTGATAACATTTCTGATTTTGCTCCAAGCTCAGAAAATGCCTTCCCAAGAGATTCTCCTTCACAAGCACCCAGGAGCTTTATCGCTTTGCCAAAGTCTGACAGAGACTGCCCCAACTCTGCAGAAACAAATGGATAAAAAAAAAATTCAGTTTGGCTTAAATATAAGGCCTGAGAAGAAAATAAAAACTTGAAAGAAATAAAAATATAGTAACAGATGGAAAATACAGAAAATTTCCAAACGACCAGACTTCAAGGTTCTTAGTACCTCTGTGCCTCTTTACCAAACGAAAAGCATGCTTCTGTGCCTCTGCTAAGTGGTCTTCAAGCTCAAAAATGTAATGTTTTAGCTTCTCATATTCGGGATTCGATTCTTCCACCGGTTTTTCCTTTCCAAGAACAACATCGCTTACTTTAGATTGTACGTCCTGTCAAACATTTGGAAAATACCCAAGTTATTGCTTGTTTATCCTAGAGTCTTGGAAAGGACAGTAGTTCTTGTTAGGATGGTTTTTTCCATCTGATTGGTATCAAGGATTCTGGCAAGGCAAAAGATAGAACCTTGTTGTGGAGGAAACTATGATTTTGGCATGTTTTGATGTGCCCAAAAATGTTACGACATTCCAAGTGTGATTAAATGGGTGTCAGAAATGGGATCTGGGGCTTTGAGGCTTGCTTTCATGATAAATGAAAATTTAGATTTATTCGAAATCTTTAGAAATTAGGTTTAGAGGAATACTCAAGCCAGGAAGAGGCTGTCCTCCCAAATTGTGCAGCATTATGAGGCCCAAAATCTAGACCAGCAGATAATCCTAACGATCCAGCTAAGCGATTGGATGTAAGGAGCACAAGAACAAAGATATTTTGTGGGGCCACTGCAAGTGAACCATGTGCACGGGACAGGTAGGGGAGGACAGCTTCTTCCTGTTTCAAGTCCTGACTTGAGTATTCCTCTTCAATTATTTGGGGAGAAGCATATTATAGCTAAAGAAGGAATTTCAAAGTTATATTTGTCCCTTGGAGTCTCCCAACACCTCTGGGCAATGTGTTTGTAATTTTATCCTCTTGATAGAATTCACTATGTACTGAAAATGCGTCAATGAACTGAGGATCATGCTGTGTTTCGTCTTGTCAAAATCTAAAACACAAGTTACCTTGAAAATTTGCATCAAATCGGCTGGCTTCTTTTTGAAAATACCAATCTCTTGAGATCTGGCTCTCTCCATTGTCTGCACAAGCAGCAATACAAGACCAATATAAAGTTAACAACGTCCATAGTATGAAACTTCCATCGAGGACCACCACATACATGGAAAAGCACAATAAACCCTATTACCTAATAAAGAAAAGTCCCATAATGGGATATTCTAATAATTATTATTCTTTTTTTTTTCTTTCCATTTTCCAAGACTGCAGAAATGCAACTACATGTACCACTTCAGGGTTCCAGCTCAGGCAATTATACCTCTTCGTCTGCCTGCAAGAAAGTTCGTAAATCCTCACTTTGCTGAAGTTCAGAATGGGAGGCTATTCGGTTTACAAATATATCCAGTGCCTGGCGTCTCATCTCAATAAACTCGGCACTGAAGCGAAACTTCTCTGCATACAAAAAAGAGATTAAAATGAATCCTGCTGCTCCTCCTAGGTAGCACTATTGGGATCCCACAAAAAATCAACTTGTTCTCTGTTAATACCAAATGGGTGATAGCTATCAAGTACCCATATCAAACCTTTCAGTGAGCCAGCCACTCCACAGCAATCCATTAAGCACCTCCACTATACCAGTAAAGGACTAGCTGGAATTAAGGTCCCCTTGACAAAGCCCCATGAATACTAAAGAAATTCGTGGCAATTCATTTCCATCTGAACTCTCAAATATGTTATACATACTCATCCGCATATCGAGTATCAGCGTGTCCAACACCTCATACTGAGTTAGGAATCAACAGTGAAATGAAATTGGCTAGCAAAGTGGAGCTCGACCAATAAGAGCAGCACATTTTGATTGGGTAATGGGTTGTTGAGTGTCAAAACAGGTGGTCGGTCCAAAATGGATTGTCTAGACCAGGTTGCCATGTCTAATACCTTTTGTTCACGCCTAACAGTATCATGGGCCAGTGTCAAAGTTTTATACATGCAGAGAAAACACTATCAGCAATAATAAACAGCAAGATGACATATTGGATGACTATTAACTAGAAAAACACTCAACTAGATATGCAAGGTAGGGGATAGAGAAGAAGCCATGGACAAGGTTTAAACTTTCAGTCTTTCTCAGCGTCTATTGGCAGTCAAAATATCAAAGGTGAGGAACATCCGACATAATGCAGCTCACATCCAATTAAAAGAGAAAATGATATTCTTTCATATAAAGGGAACATGGCCGGACTCAATCAGGGTCCAACACATGGCACCCACAGTGCACATTCACCACAGGTGGCTTCAGCCCTCACTGCCACCCGCGGGGTGGTGACAGCCCGTCCATGGGTTGACACCTATCATCCTGCAAAGGGTGTTGTACCTGGGGTCAATCCCTAAAAGGGACCAACTACAGTTGACACGTGTCAATCT
This sequence comes from Euptelea pleiosperma, assembly GCA_035048495.1. Taxonomy (NCBI): domain Eukaryota; kingdom Viridiplantae; phylum Streptophyta; class Magnoliopsida; order Ranunculales; family Eupteleaceae; genus Euptelea; species Euptelea pleiosperma. Next base: position 33,100,963 of record CM068544.1, on the reverse strand, counting down.
GCAGTCAGACCTCGGTCCCCTATAAAAATGAACCAATAACAGGCAGACAAAGGTCACCCTGTTTCTTGGTCTGGTACATATGCTGGTCTGATAATCAGAACCTTATCGGGTGAGTCAGCGCCTAAGATCAGGCCGAAAGGCGTATATCCCAAGAGGGTTACTTTCATTTAAAGTTAAACTCTAATAATTAAATGATTAAAGTTCTAATTGGACTAAAATCCCTTTCATTGGAGATTTCCTCAAATAAGGAAATCCACATAGCTCTTACTCATTAGAGAGAACTAAAGTAACAACTCGTATTAGAGTTGTTCTACAGCAATGAGGCTCTCTCACTGGGAGCCTCTATGAAGAAGTTCTCTCCATACAAAGAAGAGAAGATAAGAGAAACACAATGTGCGCATCTCAAGAAAGCTTAACAACACCAACATGAGATAAAATAAAGCCTTTTCTTTTCTTTTTCTTATAAAAGCCATCCTACATGTACATAAGGAACAACACACAAGCCTATGTATGCAAGCTTGGCTCTTCTCTCTAAAGGAAAGCGATGTAACTACAAAATGGTCACATGTACTATAAATTAAGCTCCACTAAAAAAGGCACATATGTATGGGACCAATCCCACCATACATTTTGTAAGAAGTCAATCAAAGGACACAAATTTCTTGCATATTAATGTTGTCAGGTCATTCTCGTAATCAGAGGTTGTTTTCTCGCTAAAAGAAGACGTAATTAATGATCTGGCTACAGTCAAATCGGAAATGAAGTTCCCACAAATAATCTCCTGATCTGTTAAATTAATGGTCAAGATTGATCTGATCAATTCTGAAAGTTTCCGATATTCCGAACTCTCGAAATTTAAGATGAGCAGCGTCTCGGTAAGCTGACATAACGTGACATTGAGAAAAAAAATGATATGTCTCAATATTCAAAGATATAAAGATACATTACGCGATAATATTTTTAATGCTTAATTGAGTTAAAGTATAGTGTTAATCTTTTATGAGTTATAAAAGACACATACACTATAAAACAAAGTTTTAATTACTTAAATTACTAATTTGGTATGAGATGATACATACCATACTCGAATGATACGTCTTGGCTGAGATAGTTCAAGACTGTACAATACTTTGAACCATGACCCATGGAGATTAACTACACATTAGCAGTAGACTATGAATAAGCTAATTGAATGCAGACAATGAACTCTACAATTCTAGTGTGCTGATCTGCGCAAACAACACAAATTGCAGCCTGGAGGATCAATAACAAAGAGTAAAATTTAAAGTGAGAAGTGTTTAAATTTCAACCAAAATCAAAACCAGATTAACCAGGCAATCAGGCATATAACAACTACATATGGAGTTGCAGAAAAATACATGCAGCCCAGAAATATCTATGCTTGATGACCATGTCGTCTTATAATTTTCTAATTCTTGTACATAAAATGGAATTAAAAGTAGTCCAGTAAAGAGGAGCTTTTAGCTTCTTACCTACAGCACTCTTCTCTGGAACAGGAGGAATAAAAAAGCCCTTGTATCTCTCAAAAAGCCGATCACGCAACCAGACAAAATCACTATACCGTCGAATGACGATCTTCTCTGGCCCTTGATATTCAGGTAAATTTGTCTGCCAAAACATGGGTTTCTTAAACAGTGAAGTCATTCAATTGGATTCAATAAAAAAGAGAATTTCTGTAAGAAATGCATCCTCCAATGCACTGCAGATATAATATTATGATAGAAAGATCCTTACTTCCAGACTCAACAGAATATCGTTACATACACAAAATACTAGTCATCTTTTCAGTTAACTATCACTGAAGCAACCATGTTTAATAAGTTCTTTTATGTGTAGTAACTGTCTACAAGGGCTTCAGTCATAAGGCATCTTTTGGTTTTCTAGAACCATGTTTCAAATGCAGTTATTTACGTTTAGTAAGTTGTATATGAGTTCAAGTTGAACAAAAAGTGAGTTCATTCTAACCCACACTGATCTCAGGATATTGCATGGTATTAAAGCCAATTGTAGGACTTGAAAGTTGACCCGTACATCAGACTGCAAACAAAAAATCATTCCTCGCAATTTGCTACATATTTTAGTCAATGGATTATGGAAGCAATGGGCTATGTTGTATCACCTTTCCAAGGGACTTCTCTAAAGAGGAAGAAAGCTCTTAGTGGAGTGCTAATTGCCAACAAATGTTTAGACTCAAGATTAAGCAATGTTCTGCTAATTGCCAACAAAGTTTCTTGAATCTTGATTATATGCTTAAGAGGATAGCTTTTCAAAAAAGTGGAGAAGAGGAATTATAACTTGTCTTTCAAGCTTAGGTACATGAAGTGAGAAGTAGTGCGGTAAAGGACTCAGGTATGGGAAAGGGGGAGCAATTGCCTCAAACAAGTTTTGATTGCACCATCTGAAGAAGAGGGAACAGGAGCATGGTATTAAAATTAGCCAACGGTCTGGCAAATTTTCTCGACTTTTGACCTGTCGAAGTGATGTTTACTTGTAATATTTCGGCGAATTTTACTATTTATGACCAAAACTTAAAAATAGACAAGCGTTTAAAACCCATTTATCTCTATTTTCTCTATATGGTTTGAATTCCATGGGAGAGACAGAATAGGGTTTTGCTTCTAAGATTTGGTAAAAACCCTACCAAAATCTACCAAGAAAATCATGATATTTCGCCACGGGCTCGTCATTATAAAATAAAAATAAATTAATAATTAAATATTCAGTCGAGTCCCCGAATCCTATTTTTTGGGGTTGCCGAGTCCGACACCTTGTATCCATGTTGGACTCTGACACACGTGTCCATGCAACACAAAGGAGCAGCAAATAGGGGAGAAATTTCCCAGCTTCCTACAACTAAGGTTTCAAGTTTTGATTCTAACTTTTAATTAATGCTTTGAGGGTTCCTTGTTTTTTCTTGTAACTCGAGTAATGAGTACGGGATCATATTAAGAAGGGGAAAAAAGGAAGATGCTACTTTGAAAGTACAAAGTTTGCATACATACACTTATGTTATTTATAACAAGTAGCCTAGATACACCTCTGGCTAATGAGTCAAAATCATCATTAGCACTTTTACAAGTATGTTTGTAAAAACTGTCAAGGTATATACATAACTTTTAATATTATCCAGTATATTTGCAAGCCCCCAACCCAGAAACACCCAACGCCCAAATGAGGGTATTTTTAGAGTCCCCTCCAAAATCAACTGCATTAAAGCAAGATAAAATAAAATAAAATAATATACACGGCCTTGAAGAGGCAAAATCACCTCCACTCATTGGAATTTTTGATAAGTATCATTCACCTCTATGATAATGCCCTCAATGCCAACGGACCTAATATTACGTTAGGAACACTTGCAAATCACCTTTCAATCAAGGTCGAAGTTGATTAATTGCTAATCTTTAAACTCTTCTGATATGGTCACATCTCATGGTTTTGAACTTGATAGGCAAAGATATCATCCCCCACTATGATTTCATCATAGAAAAACCTATGGTTTCACTCTTTCCAAATGCCCCAACAAAGGACAAAGGAAACAACTTCCATGGTATCTTTCCTTTCTCACCAAAAGCACTAGTAAAACGACCTGCCATAAGGTCAAGTAACATATCAAAAAGAGTCCAAGAAATCCCAAAGGAAGAAAAGAAACAGCTCCACATATCCCTTGTGGAATGGCAATGAAGGAAGGAAACGATGGTGAGTCTTTTCTTCTGCTCTTTTGCAAAACATGCAATCATGTTGGAGTTTTTCCTTGTTGACTTAGTTGAGAAATAGTGAGAATTCTATTCCAAGCAACCCCAAGGGTTGGGCGCATTTGGACAAGACCACGCCTCAAGGAAGCGGAGGTCCTGAGTTCGAATCCCCCCTTAGGGACACCCCTTGGGATTTATCCTAGTACACCTGGTACGTGTGGAAGGGGTGACATACGTGCCATGTAGGACTAGTTGGGTGCTCTAAGAAGCCCGGATACCAATGGTATCAAAATAGAAAAGAAAAGAAAGAATTCTATTCCGAGTTTCCATCCACATAAAATAAAAAAGCCACCTTGGAGGGAACAAGGGCTCCCCATACCTAATAGGAGGGGAAGTCAATTGCCTCCTATCCACAAAGCATATTGTAGATGAAATGAAGGAAAAAATACCAATGGGGTTGCAATTTTAAAGTTACTTGTTGGGAGAGTTTAGTGGTAGCTCTGAAGGTCTAGCAAAAAAAAATTCAACCCTTGCCTATTTATTTTGATAGTATAACATTAAGCAAGATCTCAAGTGTTAACAAAAAATGAGTACAATATCACGAGAGAGAAAATATGAATAAATAGGAAAAGAAATACAACAGTGTAAAGGTGGAGAAGAAAGCTACAATCTACCTCTTAGATGAGCTAGGGCGTGAGTATCGTCTACCAACCTAATTTGGAAACAGCTATTGTGGCCAAATAATCAAATATATTTTTTTATACAACATCTAAAATTTCGGGTTTAAGGTTAGACTTCTGCAATACTCTAAAGAAAGAGCAGGTGAATGAGATTTACTAAAGGCAACCCCAAAGATAATCCACGTTCTGGATTTCGAATAAAATGCTATACACAAAGGATCTTCAACCAAAGCTCTTGAAATTTTTAAGAGAATTTTACATGGATGTATTCAAGACTCAAGTTACTTGTTTACTAAGGAATCAAAGTGAAATTCCTCAAAACTCTTTATTTTTTGGCTACTGTTATATTAGCATGACATGCATAACCTTCATCTTCATGTTGGATTGTAAGACTTATGTTAAGAAACTAAACGGTGACTAGATTTAGCATGTCAAGTTTATGTTAAAACTTAAATGATACTGCCCACCCTAAACCATTTGAAAAATGTTCAAAGTTAAATATAATAATCCTGAAGATTTTTAGGAATTTATCAAATTTGGCATTTGGTATCCCTAATTTCAATGAATGTATATGTGGAGAAACATATAGTTCTCTTGAGATACCAAAACAAATAATTCCGTAGGTTCCAACACCCACAGATTTCATAGTAACAGTTTTTGAACCATGACGACCTAAGAAAGAAAAAATGTATTGTTTATGCTATATATCTTTAAAGTTCAAACTCAGTCTATTGCAAGATACACAATGTTCAAACCCCCTAAACCATTTAATTTGGTGCCTCTGTGTATGTTTGTCTTTATGAAATAACCTTATCAGAATATAATTAAACAAGTAAAACTTATCCTATTTCTTTTCATATCAACTATGTAATTTAGTTTTGTTTAAGAGTTGGTCCTTGGGGTAAAAAGGTGGCCTATGTAAAAGACAAAACTTATCTTTAATTTTCATAATGGCATTCATGCTATCTCCTAAATACTCATAAACAATTACAAAGTGTTTTTCTTTTCGATAGGTAATAAAGAATGACAATGTGTTAAGCTTATTAATACAACCTATGTCTTCGTTAGGTATTTGTAGAACAAAAATTTCATACAGGTTTTTGTAAAAGTACTTCTCATATAATTTTGTGTTCACTAGCACATTCTCAAACCCCAACAAAAAGATTTCAAATTTTGGCAGTCTTTTAATGTAATCCGATTACATGGGTCCACCTTTTCCTAACATTACGTAATACAGAGGGTGAAGGATTGACAAAAGGCTTCAAAGTGTACCTCAAGGGGCCTTTGGTGTCACATTTACAGTTTGTTGATGACACTCAACTCCAACAATGCTTCTGCTAAGCATATTAGGTATCCAAGATCTATCGTTGGCTAATATTAAGTGATGGGGTCAATGAATTAATCGAGAAATTAGGTTGTAGTGAAAGCAGACGTCTGATGTTTTAAGTCAGTCTCCCTTCTAAAGGTTGATCCCATTTGAGGCAGCTCCCTCTGGTCAATTGGTAGAAGGATACAAGAGCAGAGTACCCTCTTGAAATGAAAAAAAAGAAAAAATTCTTCAGAGGAAACACCCAATATATGAGTCTATGACCGACTCAAATTGCCCCCTGTATTCTGCAATTATGAGAATCTGTGCTAATTATTCGAAACCGATGAAGTTATCGACGGCAATTGTGATTCTCCTCTATGCATCGAACACGGTTAATCAGAAAGCAAATCCAGAGATCCTAAATTTGAAAACCCTAAAGGTAAGGGTTTGTTTAGATAGCCATTATTGCGCCAGAAAAACAATAAATTTTCAGCATAAAAAAAAACATACAAAGCAATCTTTTTCTGGCTAAAAAATGGTGACCCAAACAGGCCATAAGCCCAGTTCAAAATTTTGAGGAAACAGAAAAAAGAAAAAACAGACACAGAAGGAGCAGGGGAAATGTGGAAATTACGAAAGTACCTTGGTGATGACTCGGTAGGAGATGTAAGCTTGGACGCCATTTCCCAATTTCACAGGGTCAGTTACGGAAACTGATAAAAAAGGATGTGCAGAAGGGGATCTAGGGCTTTGAGAAGACCCCGAAAGACTTCTCTGCTGCAAATTAGAAAAAACAAAATCGAATTCGTCTCAGACCATGAAAACTACTTGCATGTAATTCGCATAATTGAGAAGAAGATGGTGGTGGTTTTCGTAATTACCGTGGGAAACATGGCCGTTGGTAAATAAGTCGGGGAAGAAGAAAGGCTAGAGAGCTCCGATTAAGGGACGGCCGGGAGGGCTGCAAATATTCAGCAGGCGTATAACAGAAGTGAACAACCTTGTTAGTCTCGTTGGCACTCGATAAGTCGATGTGCCAACCAAGCCATGACGGGAAAAAAAAACTCAAATCCAACTCCTAGAAAATTTCAATCAGGTGCTTGTGGGTCCACAACGAAGTGGGACAAAGTGACAAACAGTGTAATGGAGTAAAACTTTGCTGACTGCCCACAATATGAGCCACGTGACACACTCTTAGAGGATGCTGACCGTATGGATGTTTGGCCAATCCATAGGTGGACGTAACGAACAAAAACATCAGCCTGATTAGTGATTTCAAAACTTTGGATCCTTGTACCTGTAAATAATGCTCAAAATTCCCCTGTTAAAATCAACCCCTTAAAATGAATCCAATCCAACGCATACAAATCAATAATCAGATTGATTTATGGTTTGTAGCTCCATCTAGGGATTGGCCAAATTAACATCCATACAGTCAGTTTGCCTCCTTTCTTTCCATGTCCTGAGACTCTGACCTTGGAGTAAAACGTCTATCACAGTGTTTGACAGATGCTTCTGTCACAATGAAAATCGTAGCTCACGTGGCACACTCTTAGTGGACGCTGACCGTATGGATGTTTGGCCAGTCCCTCAGTTGACCTTTAAACCAAAAATCAGCCTGAATAGTGATTTACGACCTTTGGATCTTTGCACCCAAATAACGCTCAATAGTGCTCGAATTCTTACCGTTAAAATCAACCCATGAAAATAACTTCAATCGAATCTCTTGGAAATCACTAATGAGACTGAATTTTTGGTTTAGAGGTCCACTGACGGACTGGCCAAACATCTATACGGTCAATGTCCAATAAGAGTGTGCCACATGGGTTGTGATTTTAATTGTGACGGATGCATCTGTCAGAACACTGTGATAGAAGTTTTACACGTGACCATGGATAGTTGGGGATCATCTGACACGATCAAAAACTTCAACCTACGGGATGACTTTGACCAGTATAGATCTGCTGTATACTGCACCCTCTATGGAAATTGTGGCTCAGCAAGAACCATTTATTTTCAATAATCTTAATCAAGGTTTAATATGCGTATAACGGACCGGGGCGTTACTGTTTTTTCCGTTATAACGGATTGTAATGCTCAGGAGCAATAAAGGAAATAATGGCGCTTAAATTCAAATTTCAAAAACGAAAATAATAGAAATAATGGCCATTTATTTTCACAAAATTTTCCTGGAAATAACGGTTATTATTTTCGTTATAACAGAAATAACGGTTGCTATAACGAAAATAACGGCCGTTATTTTTAAAGCGTTTAACGGTACATAACGTGACATGGGATGTCCGAATCTGTTACAACGGCTGTTATTTTCGTTATAATGGCCGTTTTTAAACCATGATCTTAATAATAATCCAATAAACTTAATAGTAATCCCCTCTTGATTCTGTGGAATGTAGTCCTACATTATAAAAATCCAATCAGCAGTGCAATTATCTGGAAAAACCTCCCCAACAACAGGGGTGGGAGAAATTAAACACTGACAATTTTTGGAACCCAAATTTGAAGGTTGCACGGCTGGGTTTTATTATTAATAATGTTACTAAACATATTGTGGCAGCATGAGGCATCGGGTCTAGAGCAGAGTTAGCTAAAGAAGTTGAGAGTAGGCAAGGGAGTTGGGGATTTAAAAGCTGATAGTGGAAGTGATGTAGGACATTTAACCAATACTCCCCAAAAGCCTCAACTGTTGGTAGTATGAGATTAAATTCCTTTATCTCATAAGATTTATCTAAGTTCTCGGTTGACATGACCCCTTGTGGGTCCATATCATACAAGCCACTCCACCCCGAGTATGCCCCATTTGCACAAGCTGCCCCACTCGAGCCCAGTGTGAAAATGTCCCTGCATTAGGAAGCGGGCGTCAAAGATCTTGTTGGCCACCTAGTAAAAAAAATCTCCTATTTTTTGGGTTGGCATTCGTCAGCAATCTATATAAATATCCTTCACCCTCCTAGCTTCTTTTTGTGATATTTCTTTTTGTTTCTCTCACAACGAGAATAACCCTGTAGCTAACCTTATTGCCGTTAAAGCTAAACTCTAGATCTCATCTCAGCGATGATCAAACTCTCTCCTTTTTGGCTAGCAAATGCTTGCTTGCGTGATGGGAGGAAGCCATAGCTGACCTTGTTTTCTTTGTCTATTTTTTATTTTAATTAAGATGTTAATTACTAAAATAAAGGCCTTCATATGCTACACATGTTGGTAAATTAATACAAGATGGGTACAAGATGATGTATATGCACATGCACGTACACGTGGAAGGTTAACCTCTACGTATGTCAAATTGTAGATGTGGAACTGATACCCGATAGGAATAGGAATTGATTATCCCGGTTCTAGGACTAGCTATTCAGAATTGGAACCGAAAAAACCTGGCCAATTAGACCCAAAACTGATGGGTACCAAAAGATTTCGATCAAACCAAAACCAAAACTGATACAACTTGGAACTGACATATGCAGTAGTGTGCTAATCAAGGTTTAAAAGGGACCTATAACGGTATAACGGAATGGGGGCGTTACCATTTTCACCGTTATAAATAAAATAACGCTCAGGGACAATAACGGGAAAAATAGAAATAACAAAAAATAATAGAAATAACAGCCATTTTTTTCTCAATTTTTTTCAGAAAATAATGGTTGTTATTTTCATTATAACGGAAAAACAACGGCCGTTATAACGAAAATAACTGTCATTTTTTTTTGGCGTTTTAACGGTACATAACATAACGGGGGAGGTCCAAATCTGTTATAACGGTCGTTATTTTCGTTATAACGGCCGTTTTTTAAACCATGGTGCTAAAACCTTTGTATAAAAGTTATATTAAATTTTCGCTAAATTTTTTGTACAAATATAATCTAGATACCCGAAAAGTAACTAGTTCTTATCGGTTCTGGTTGCAGTTCCACTTATTTTAGAATCAAAACCGAAACTGACCTATGTAACAGGTTCTAATTCTGTGACCTCTGGTACCCAAAACCGAACTGACCTGTTGACACTCTCACACTCCTATCTAGGGGTGTCAACGGTCGGTTCCGGTTTGGTTCCTAAGGTGGCTAGAACTGGAACAATCGGTTCCAGTTCTTATCGGTTCAGGTTCTCAAAGTGATGGATCCGGAACCGGAACCGATTATGTATTTTTGTCGGTTCTGGTTCCGGGTATAATGGGTCAAATCTTGAGAATATGAGAATTTTTACACTATATTTATATATTGGTTCCGATTCCAGTTCCTTTTTAATCGGTTCCCAAAAATGTGGAAACGGAACTGGTGTTTTCGGTTCCTGTTAAACGGGTGAAATTGACACCCCTACTCCTATCCTCACCCGCACCGTTCCCGTGGCACATCATGGCTACTAAACACCACATTTTTTTGGACCACTCATTTGACCATCCAAAATAATTCTGTGGATCCGATGGATGGTTAGCATCACGCCATCACCTGATCTGATCAGGTAGCCTTTGGCAATGAGGATTGGACTATAGGTTCTTCTCATCCACCTGTCTCACTATGAGGATTCTTTACTATACATCCAACAAGTGAGAAAAATTATAAGAAAAGCTCAACATTGGACACACTAGATATGATTTTGTGTCCATCTAAAACGTTAATTTGATAGGCCACCTTTCGGATGGGCCACAGCAAAAAAATAAATCGTAATGATCGGCCAATATTAACCGTTCAAACATGAAACGTGAGAAATAAAAAGGTTCAAACATTAGATAATTATGATTGTTTTATGATGATCCACTACAGATGGTTAAGATCATCACAAGGAGATCGCTTTACCCTTTTTTATTCATTCTAGGCCTCACTTTTGCTCGTGAAGAGGCCGGGGTCAATAAACTCTTTCATCTTGGTTAACTAACCCCAATGTTCCTACCTGTTTCAAAAGGTTCAGTTATCCAAAAAGCAGAAAAAATATTTGGGCATCCCGATTATCCAAGAGGGTCGTGATGTAACAAGGTATACTTGAATCTTTTCAAATGCAGAAGCTCATTTTTTTTACTCACCGCTGCCATCTGGACACACTGACCACATGGATGTTTGGCCCACCCCTTAGTAGATATTCATATAAAAAATCAGCTTGTTTGATGATTTTTAGCCGTTGGTTTTAGTACTCAAAAAAAAAAAAAAAAAAAACGGTTGAATTCAATGGCTATAAGAATGTCTTAAAAAGTACTAAAATCTGGTGGTTAGAAATTACCAATCAGGCTGATTTTTGGTGTGTATATCCATCAAGGGGCATCCATGCGGTCAGTGGGCCCAGATGACAGCGGTGAGTAACAAAAATCGTGCTTCGGAATTTGAAAATGTTTCTGGCATACCTACGTTCGTCTAAAAATGTTCCACGTGGCTTATATTGTGGCGGTCAGGGCTTATATTACCGTCGCCGGTCATGCAAGTTTAGTCGGTGGACACGTGGCTTGTCGTGGGGCTCACCTATACATTATTCATCCCTCTATCCGTGATTCTCTGCCATGTCAAACGACTCAAACCACCCCCCACCAAGACGAGACTCTACTCGACGAGACTCTGTTCTATAAAGACAGCACCAATCGGTCTCCATCAAACACCCTCTCTCTTTCATGAGCACAAAGTATCGCCGAAACTCTATATTGCCGTAACCTTTTACGACCTACGACATGGGAACTAGCGATGTATCATCTTTCCGTCAGCGGAAATCTCCTTCGTCCGAGCGATTCCTCTGCCTCTTCTCCAAACCGGAACCTGAAAGCGTTAACAGCGACAGCGCCGACGACGAGCTTCACGAAGACGAAGTGTTCTGGACTGTCGATTTCTCCGAATCGAACCACCACTTGAATCCTCCATCCACGACGGTAACCAGAACCACCGTTACATGGGTTTCCGGCGGCCGGATAATTTCGGCATTCGCGCCGCAGTGCCGGAAGACGAAAAGAAGCGAATCCTAGGGGATAGTCCGTTCTTGTACCGTAAAACTTCAATTCCTTCTTCTTCGTCTGTATCGTCTTCCAGGATGATTCCGGCGATTCCAAAACCTCAGAGCCCTCACAAGCGAGAGTATTCTCTGTCGGTACCTTCTGGAAAGTTCCATCAGTCGGCTCCCGTGAATGTTCCAATGCTCTCTAAGACAGCAGCAGCAGCTTCCAAGAGAAGGAATCCGACGGTTTTCGAAGTGAACGATGAGGATGCGGAGGATGAGATGCTTCCGCCCCATGAGATCGTTGCGAGGGGGTCAAATCGATCACCAATGACGACGTTTTCGGTTCTTGAAGGCGTGGGAAGGACATTGAAGGGGAGGGATCTGCGCCAGGTTCGAAATGCCGTGTGGCGGCAAACAGGTTTTCTTGACTGAAGATTGGGCATCAACTTGTTCCTTTTTTTTTTTTTTTTTACCTTACTTTTGTTTGAAGTGCTTTGCTTTCTATCTCAATCTTGATTTGGTTAAAATGAATATAGATTCCGTCAATTTCATTTTTCTCTTTTATATCTGAACAGTGATATGGAAATGATACACAGAGTTCTGAACTTTGCTAAGGATTAATAAAAATTCTTTGCTCTCTCCGGATGTATTTACACGAGTTTAATACAATTGGGACAAAAAGATGGATTCCTGATCCAATTTCAAATCCTTGTTAGTTACTTTGTGTTTGGTTTCCATGTGGTGTTTAACTTGTCGAAGAAAGGAAACAACAAGAAGTGTATTTCACAGCATAATAAGTTGGGAGTCAATGGATACATGCAGGCACACATTCAACCTGGTAAAACCCTACAACTTCAAAATTGGCTAAAAAATGCATGGTAACATTGGCGCTGATGCGCAACATTAGTTCTTTGTGTTCTTGCTCGGCTCTTAATGTAGCGTATGCTAACATCCAAGTTGTAGGGGAAGAGATCAGACTTACTTCCATTTTCCACTCCATGTTCTTCTCAGTTGACTTTTATTTGTGGGTGCTTTCCATTAAGAGAGATTTGTTTGGTTCTTATTTGTTTACTGCTCAACAGCAAAAGAATGATTAGAGCCAACCTTGAACAGATTCTTTTGAAAAATATAAAATTTATACAAGTTTATGATTTTATTTGAGTAAAGTGATATTACTTACCAATCCAATTAATCTAGTTCATTCTGTTATATATTTGTTGTTTAAAACATGGTATGGAATTTCAAATAATCTAGTATCTAATAGAACAGAGCGAGTTTCAATCTCATTAAACTTGGAAAGGAAATTTCTTAGTAGACTTCTAAGTCAACCTCGTTGAGTTTATTTAAAATCTAGGTAAGCCCACCCAATAGATAGTGTTAATTTCCTGAGTGGCAAAATTGATCAAAGAATTAGGCAACCATGAGAAAAGCACATGTATTTTTACAGTTTTACATTATATTTAAGAGGCAACTGGGGATTATGTTACTCCGATAAGGCAAGGGAACACCATGGGTATAGCATTTTACACTTACAAGTGAAGTGTTGGACATGTGAGGTTCCCATTTTGAAGTGTTCAATAACATAGATTGGGGAAGATGTGGACAAGGCGGTCGAGGGGGGGGGGGGGGATTTTACTTGGGGGAATAAGAGGGATTCTCTGTCTCATCTTCAGTTTGTAGATGACACTTTATTTTTGTTTGGAGTGTCAGGTGATCAATTGCGGTTTTTGAGGGGCCTGCTTTGTTGTTTTTAAGCAGCTTCCAGGTTACGTTTTAATTTGGCAAAGAGTAAGGTTTCTCTTTCTTTTTATCATTGTTGTAGAGGATTTAGGGTGGTTGGTTTTTGAGGGCTTGCTTTGTTGTTTTGAAGCAACTTCTGGGTTACGTATTAATTTGGTGAAGAATAAGGTTTTTGGTCTAGGAAGAGTAGATGACATTACAACTAGCTAGTATTCTAGGATGTGGTGTGGAAAACTTTCCTTCTTTTTATCTCAAGCTCCCATTGGGAGAAAACTATAGGTCGAAGGCTATTTGGGACTCTGTGATAGAGAGATGTGAGAAAAAGTTGGCAAGTTGGAAAACATGCTATTTCTCTAGAGGGAAGGTAGTGCGCATTAAGAGAATGTTGTCCAGTTTGCCGATTTTATTTTTTATCTCATTTTCTATGCTGACGTGAGTGATAAAAAGGTTAGAGAGATTGATTAAAGGTTTTCCTCAGAATGATGGAGTTGGGGCAATCAAGTATCTGTTGGTTACTTGGGGTTTGTTGTGCAAGTTGAAGAGGGGAGGTGGGTTGGGGGTGAAGAAATTGAAGTCGATGAATATGTAGCCCTTTTAGGGAAGTAGTTATAGAAGTTTGGAGAGGAGATTGATAGTATTTGGAGAAGAGTGTGGGGGGCGAAGTGTGGTTGTAGGAATTTGGGGTGGGATAGTGGACTAGCTCATAATCCTTATGGGTGTACGCTTTGGAGGTGGATTCTCAATGTGGGTCGAATTTCCATAAAGAGCTGAGGTTCAAAGTGGGGAAAGGGGACAAAGTTCTCTTTTGGTGGGACCGATGGTGTAGCGAAAGTCCTTTGAAGGAGTTTCCAGTCCTTTTCAACATTTCGACGAAGAAAGAGGAAGTGGTGTGTGCCTTTATGATTTTAAATGGGGAAGATTTCTCTTGGGATTTTGGCTTTAGAAGAAACCTTAATGATTGGGAGGATGACTTAGTGGCAGGTTTACTAAAAAAAGGTTGTGCTTGCTCTAACGTTTGGTCAGATGAAGTCTTTTTGGTTTGTTCTTTTTTACTCTGTTATTGAAGCATATTCGAAAAGTTCCTTTTAAAGTTGTGTTTTTCGTATGGGGTGCCTCCTTATAGAAGATCTTCACTATCGACAACTTGATCAAGAGGAATATCTTGGTGGACTTTTGCTTTATGTGTAAGACCAGTGGAAAGATAGTCAACATCTTCTTCTTCATTGCAGTGTAGCGAGGGAGGTTTGGTGCCTTTTTCTTTTTTTTTAATTATTTGGGATGGAGTGGGTTATGCCAAAGTCTGTGAGAGAGACTTGGGTGGTCAGTTGCTGCCTTCTCCTTACGTAAAAATGCATGTGGAGCATCCTTCCCTTTGTTGTGGTATGCACTCTTTAGAAAGGGAGGATTCAAAGGGTGTTTGTAGGTAGGGAGGAAGAGTGTCATCAAATCATACTAGCTATCGAAGCTTTAATGTTTAAATGATCCAAGCTTTTTAAGGAGAGTAGGGCCTCTTCTTCGAAGACTTAGTTTTTAGATGGGCATCAATGTAAATTGAGGGAAGGTAGATACTTTTGTTGTAATATAATGTTCCCTTTTGGTGGGAGGTCTTCTCAACCTCCTCTGTGTTTGTAGATTTTGTTTTACCTGTTTATATTTTATACTTATCAAAAGAACAAAAAACGTAGATTGGGGAAGTAATTGATTGTTTAGAGGGGCAATTGGGTAAGTTTTTCACCTTAGACAGTGGGCCTTTTGGTTTTAAAGGCAAAGATATATGGACGATGCTCCCTTATGCAGTCTTTTGGGGCCTGTAGACGGAACACAATAGAAGAATCTTCGTAGACAGCATATGATCTATTCGAATGGGTTGTGTTGCTATAAGGATTCTCTTGATCCAGTGGTAAAGTCTTCTAAAAGAGTTCCAAGTTATGTAACAATGACACAGACATGTGTGTCGGTGTTTGACAGGGCACCTTTAAGAAGCCTGATGCGTAGACGCATCCATAAACGTGTATTATAATATAACATTTTAGTTATATTTAAAAGGAAAATATGAAAAGTAAAAGAAAACATTTCTATAAATCATACTACCCTATAACATATGTTTTACTATTATAAAGCCAAAACTTGAGTTTGGGCATGCCTTCCACCATTAGGCACCTATTACTTCATTAAATGCCATTCCCTTCACTTATGCACCTATTAGCCTGCCATTAAATATAGACACCTGTAGGTTTAATACGAGTGGCTGTTCCTCTAGTTCGGATGGGGAAGCTTGGAAATAAGTTTCATTTGGACTGGATTCAGTATCTTTGTAGTGGCTTAATGTGTCATTCTGTTCATACTCGTCGAAGTGCTAAGAATTTTGTCAATTCATTTGAAAAGTCCACTATATAGACTTTGTATTGTCATCCCTCATTTATGTCTTGTATATAAAGAATTCTCATCCTAATTTATGTCATGTATTATATGCAAGTTTTTCTTAGCGAAAAAGGCTTTGTGTTGTAATATAATTTTTTGCTGCTATAACAAAAGATATGGTCCTGAATAGATTGGAATGGCAGAACAGATTTCATGTATACTATGCAACAAAGATATCGACACATGTATTGATGTCTGACACGGATACGAAGTGTCAGACATATTGACCCCACTAACTCGATATGTCGACACGTCCATAGTGTTTATTCCATATGTTGAGAGATACAATTTTATCTGAGTTAATTTATTTAATATACTTTATTTCATATTATGCATATCATATTGAATGATGTATTAGATAAGCTGATTTACATTACAACCATAAAGAATGGAGGAACAAGATTCATGTAGCCGACCCCATATAATTGGGTTAAGGCATATGATGACGAGAACAATAGATATAATTGTTGAGAACAATATATTAAAATAATTTAAGGTTTGTTTGAACATATATTTGAATAACTAAGGTTTATTTGAAAAAGTTTGTCAACATGTGTAAAACATTTGTGATAAGAAATTGAGATTTCATTGATAAATTGGATGAATTACATTGACCCTAATCAAGGGTTTATATAAAGATAATAAGGTCTAAAGATAGAAACTAATCTTAATGATTCTAATCTAATATCCTAATTGATAGAAATTGTAACCTAATTGATATTAGATACTATCCTAACTTGATAACTGGGAGAATGTGTGATGAGGTACACCAATAATGATATGGCGCATCTCATACAACTTATTACGATATTTTTCTTTAATTACCTCCCCCCCCCCCCCTCTCTCAACTCATGGGGATCAACGACTGTCATGAGTTTGCCAAAATCGATAGTCATCAAGAGAGATCGCTTGAAGAAATTGTCATCGGAGAGTTGAATATGGGCCAAATATTTCGTTTGCCGATAATCCAGAAGAAGTGTAATTAGGCCTCTTTTGGTGTAGGAGAAGTCAAAAGAAGGATGTGGGTCTCTTGGGAGCCGAGATTGAATGATGTGGACCTCTTGGGGCCGAGATTGATTGTTTGGGCATTGTTATGCCTCATGGGCTTGGGCTCTCTGAGTCCTTAAGTTGAAAAATGTGGCCTCTTTTAGACCTCACAAGCTTGGGCTTTGAAAAGTCAAGCATTTATTTTTTGCATTTTGGGCTCAGCCAATTTTGAGCTTGAGCCAACAAGAGTTGGGTGATGCAGGACACACGTGATAGTCTAAGGTCTAAATGCTGAGATTAACATAAGATTATTAAAAACAATAAAATAACATATTTCCATGTTAATCACACACACATAATCAGATTCAAGCATATAAAGTCATTAAAGTTCAAGGTTTTCACACAATCCCCCAATATTAGATCTATTGCTTTAACGGTGTGGATCTAATGGAAGATGGAACTTCCAAGAAGCTTAGGGTCAATCATCTAAGGGCTGAAATAAATGAAAGAAATAATAAGATTCAATTTCCAGCAGTTCTTAGACTTGTTCACTACAAAAGAATACTCGATTCAATTCTTTAATGGGCTTGGATGGGGTATAGGAGTTATGGTTGGTGATGGAGCAATATGGGCGAGGGTTTAAAGGATTTTAAGGATGGTTAGGACTATCGCGAGGCTCGGGCAACAAGGTTAGGGACCGTAGGAGGTGGTGACTCAGGTTTTGGGAAGGCATAAGGCTGGCTGCTGCACTATTAAGGCATGGGGCTGAGGTGGCAGTAGGTTTAGAGGATATAGGAGGGTGGTGATGGGAGATTTGGGAGTTGATGGGGTGTTGGTTTCAGGTTTAATGGTGAAAGATGTCGGTGGCAGCAGATCCGGGACTTAAGGTGGCTGTCAGCTGAAGGATTTTGAGGTTTATGGATGGTGGTTGCATGTGGTAGGCTGTATAGCAATGGTTGCTGGTGGTTCTAGGGGCTGCGGGGGTGGTGGCTGCAGATTTGAAGGTGTAATGAGGTGACAATTGCAGATCTGATGTATGGGAGGATCGGTTAGGGATTTGGGGGTTTAGGGCCCAACCAAGAACCACCATTGATGGTTCGATTAAGGTTTTCTGCAGGGTATGGCAGCAAGCTTCGAAATCAATCAAGGAAGAGTTCTCTTGACTCAGTTTCAGTAGATTTTAGTGTTTGATTGCAGAAAACTAAAAGTCCACAAAGAAACGAGAGAAGATTGAGGAGAAATACTTGGAACACTTGTGGGAACACTGTAGCATGAATAGTGTCAATGAATAGTAGAGAGAAGAAAGAAGATTCAAGATACCTATGAAACTTTTGGGAATCACTCCCTTGGTCTCTCGCCAAACCCATCAAGGGGAGATCAACCCAAAAAGTTTGTAATCTTCATTCATCTTCATCATTAACCGAATGAATAAGTATTTAAAGCAAAGAAAGAAATCCCGATCTAATCTCCACCTTTGCATTACATCAAGGGTCGAGATTTACATAACTTAAAGTGCTTTAAGACAAAATACTCAAAATAGCAACTTAAATGAGAAAATTACATAATTTTTCATAAGAGTGGGACGCCCCACTTATTTGAGCAATCTAATGGGGACGTCTCTTAAAGACGATGGGCCCAAGCCCAAGTCTGGCTTCGTTGTCCGCATCATTGGGCCTATCTTGGGCCAAGGAAGAGGTTGTGGCATCTTGCCTCACGAGCTTGGTCTTTATAAGTCCTCAAGCAATGTCTTTTTTTTTTTTGAATAGGATCAACAGCTTTAGGCCAAGAGGTAGAGTTAAACATGGGCCTTTTGAGGCCAAGATGTGGGTTTGGGCCTCAAAGGCTTAGGCCTTTATTGGGTCCTCAATTTTTACTTTTTTAAGTCCCATGAACAAAAAGAAAAGAAAAAAGTTAATAGAAGGGTTATGACCTTTTGTTACAACACAACATGAATAGTAGAACCATTCGACAACTGAACATGAGGAGACGAAATGGTGTAAGGTAAGTATTATGAAAACATGGATAATGAAGACCACATATGGTTTTTAGTCCCGGTGTCTATAATTCAAGTTGAAATTGGTGGCATGGAGAGAGCAATACCTACCAAGTTTGCAATGGGATTAATGCTACCTCTGGAAAGCATGGCCAAAATCCTATTGTATTGGTCTTGAGTGAATGTAGGGACCAATGTCATGGTTTCATTACCCAAAGGTGAAGCATCCAGGGGTGAAGGATGAGGCTGGTGCACTTGATTTGTTAAGGATGAGTTACTTTCATGGTTGTACCGGTCTGTTCGGGTGGATACCCATGGAATTAATAGCATGTAGCCTTGACGTGACCATCTCGACTATAATGGTCAAAGTGAGGTCGTGGCTTATTCTGCTTAGGTCTTGGTTGATTATTTCGTTGATTGAACTTGTTATTGGCAATGTGATGCGGACAGCGATGCCAGACTTGGGCCTGGGCCCATCATCCTTAAGAGACGTCTCCATTAAATTGCTCAAATAAGTGGGACATCCCACTCTTAGGACAAATTCTGTAATTTTTTCATTTAAGTTGTTATTTTGGATATTTTTTCTTAAAGCACTTTAAGTTATGTAAATCTTGACCCTTGATGTAATCCAATGATGGATATTAGATTAGGGTTTCTTTCTTTGCTTCAAATACTTGTTAAGCTCTTGTTTAATGGAGTTTTTTATGAACGATGAAGATGAAGATGATGCTCTTATGCACGATTTTCTCCTTAATGGATTTGGTGTGAGGCCAAGGGAGAGATTCCTACAAGTGTTCTAGGTGCGTTCTTGAATCTTCGTTCTTCCCTTTATTATTCACCAACACTATTTACGCTACTATTCACCAACATTATTCACGCTATTGTTCACCGACACTATTCATGCTAGTGCCCCACAAGTGTTCCATGTATTTCTTCTCCATCTTCTCTCATTTGACAAAGCTCGTTGAGGTAGACCGTCACTTCATCAAAGAGAAGCTCGGTCAGGGACTTATTTGCACACTGTATGTCCATACTGCTGATCAAGTTGTTGATGTGTTAACTAAAGGTGTTACTAAATGGATCTTAGAGCACCTCTTATCCAAGCTGGGCATGATAGATATCTTCGCACCAGCTTGAGGGGGAGTGTTGTCCGGGACCTACTTGTAATATCTTATATTCTACAGGGGGCCCTTGTAATATTGTAAAACTTCACTTAATATATATATTGGGTGAAATCGTGTAGGCTATTCTAAGCTCTACACGATTTCTCCTCTTCCCCCAATTCTCTCCTCTTCTCCTCTCTTCCATCTCTCTAACCCTAATCTCTTATCCTGGTTATGATCCAAGATTACAACAGATTCATGTACCCCTTTGCATGCTTTGCACATTGATTTGAGCCTTGGATCTTCCTTAAAGTCCTAGAATAGGCCTCCAGATTACCTACAAGGAACGTATGGATTGGCCCTAAGATTGTTGGAAGTTCCGTCTTCCACTCAATCTTCGCTGTTAAAGCAACGGATCTAGCATTATGGGATTGTGTGAAGGCCTAACATTAGTAAAATATATTGGCTTGAAATCTGAATGTTTGCATGTGATTAGCATGGAAGTTTGTTATTTCATTATTCTTAATAATCTTTTGTTAATCTCAGCTTTAGATCTTAGGCCATCATGTGCGTCTTGCATCACAATGAGTGGTGTGACCTCAAGTGTAGGAGAGGCATTCAAGTGAAGTTCTTGTTGTTTTTCCTCTTGTCTTATCAAGGAATAGATCTTGGTAACACTGAGAAGCGGCTTAATAAGCAAAAATCTGACAATAAAGAGTAGAATAATGATCATGAAGACCATGGAGAAATTCCATATCACAGTCTTGTTGAAGCCGATTGGCAACGGCCTTGTTGTGACCACACATGTAAGGCTGAATTTGTGTAAGGAGCCGAGCTCGTCCCAAAGGGACTTGAGCTTTGTAAAATAGGCAGATACGAAAAATTTCTCTTGATGTAAACCAGTAATAGATTGCTTCAATTTGAAAAATATTTGGAGCATTGGTCTAAAAAGATCTTTCTCGAAGATCCAGTCAAATATCACGAGCCATATATGCATATAAAATACT
Organism: Euptelea pleiosperma; assembly: GCA_035048495.1. Classification (NCBI taxonomy): domain Eukaryota; kingdom Viridiplantae; phylum Streptophyta; class Magnoliopsida; order Ranunculales; family Eupteleaceae; genus Euptelea; species Euptelea pleiosperma. Next base: position 33,080,085 of record CM068544.1, on the reverse strand, counting down.
ATTGGCCAAAATCACTCATGGTAGAATGAAGGATCCATGAACCGATGAGGTATTGCAGCGTTCCCATTGTTGAATCTCATGAGATTCGGGTTTGGTGATTTTGCCATTAAAATATTGATTTTTTTTTGCGCGAATCCACGTACTGTAGTTGTCACCTAAGAGTTGTGGTGAGCTCAGTTGTGGGATTGTTTGAGTGGTGGACATGGAAAGGATCATTGGTTGGTCTATTGACTGAATCTAAAACTTCAAATGAATCGACCATTGAAAGTCGAGATGAAAAAGAAAGAATATGGATCAAATGTAAGGTGTTACTGGTGCACCCAGAAAACAATATTTGGCCGAGTAATGATGAGATAGATTAACCGAAAATGGTTGTATTGAGATGGATTAGGTAGCAATGTCCATTAGTCGGTGTGAGATGGAGATGTTGTTCCATGGGAAAGGCAGAGACACGGGGGAGTCCCATGTCATTAAGGATGTCTAATGTATACTTTCGTTGACATAAGAAAATGCCTTTGTTGGAACGAGCTACTTCTATACCGAGCAAATATTTGAGATGACAAAGATCTTTGATGAAGAATTTGCTGGCCATAAAAATTCTTCAAGGTTGTATTTTGGAATTGTTGCTGATGACGATGATATCATCGACATAGACAATGACAAATGTTGTCTATCAGCGAGTTTCCCATTAAGCCAACCTTGGCCAATTCTCTCTTTTCCCCCATTTGCTTGGTCTTCAAGAAGCAACGAGCTTGTGTTTAGCCCAACTCGATGCTCCTTGATTCACCCATGTTTGGGATGGTCCAAGGCTAGGTTTCCCCAGGTTTCTGACTTGTGTTATGATATTTATTCACCTGCTATGATTTCTGCTTTGCCTTTACATTCATCGATTGTATGTGACTTGAGTGAGACAGTGGGTGAGCAATTTTTAGTTAGGAATGATAATACAAGCAACGGAATTGAGTTTTTTGGGATCGTCAACCATAATCAAGTGATCCAACAGCTAGTGCCCACCGATTTAGAGTTAGAGTTAGAGGAGGGTTGTATTTCGGCACCCTTGGTTCTTCGTGTTGGACTAGCGCTGGGGTTGTCATTCAAAGGCAACATTGAAGGGACCCCGCAACCTTATTGATTCAGTCATTGAGAGGGATAATTCAGCTACCAGATTTCAAACCAGCCACATTGATGGGGAGTGGGATATGAGAATTTCTGACTGGGTTGAGCAGCATAGGAAGCATCCATCTGCTTTCTCTCACTTAGCTCCTATAGCAAAGAAGGAGGTGCTAGTTAACATTCCTGTCCAATGCTCCAGTTCAACAAGGCTGACATGAGGGAAAGAGGTGTAGATATAGTTTCAGATTAGATTAGGGTTGAGTGGAGAGGAGTGTAGCAGGGGCAACCAAGTTTTACCATGTCGCTCAAAGTCTTATCTTGGAATGTGAGAGGATTGGGGAATAGGGATAAGAGATCTACCGTCAAGAAGATGATTATCCTGTCCAAACCACATATTGTGATCATTCAAGAATCCTAACTGTCTCTCGTGGATGATAAGGTGATAGGCTAGGTGTGGAAAACTAAAGATATAGGTTGGTGTTTAGCCCCTTCCCGAGGAGCCTCCAGGGGGATTATTTCGATGTGGGATCTCAATAGGATACAAGTAACGGAAACATTCTCTTTTGTCAATTCTAGGCAAAGTGAAGGGGATGCGAAAGGAGTGATGCTTTTAGGGGTCTACAGTCCGGTTCTCCAATCCGAAAAACAACAATTTTGGAGAGAATTAGATGATGTTAGAGGAAGATGGGATGTACCTTAGTGTTTGGGGGGAGATTTTAACGAACTTATACATATATCGGACGTGAGGGGGGGTGCACCTAGGAATCGAGGTGTGAAATAGTTTGGCGCCTTTGTAGAGAGGAATCATCTGATGGACCTCCCCTTTGTTGGTAATTCTTATACTTGGTCAAATTGTCAAGCTCATCCTACCCTTAGTAGAATTGATAGATTCTTGGTGGATAGGGATCGGGATGAGCTATTTCGTAGGGTAGTACAACAGGAACTGTCGCATGTTATATGAGATCATATTCCCATTCTACTAGACTATGGCGACTTCAACTAGAAACCCTTACCCTTCAGATTCGAGAATATGTGGTTGAAGCACAAGGGATTTAAAGACAATCAGAAATTGGTGGGGATCGTTCATGTTTGAGGGCAGTGCAGGCTTTGTGATGAGAAGTATACTTAAGGCACTGAAAATGAAGTTGAAAGAGTGGAACAAATCGGAGTTTGGAAGGGTGGAAACAAATATGGGAGACATTTTGGAACAAATAAGCTGGAGAGATAAATGGGAAGAGCAATTAGATCTAGAATTGGATGAGAAAGTTAATAGAGAGGACTTGGAGGAAGATTTCCAGAAATGGGCATCCCTTGAGGAAATTAAGTGGAGGCAAAAATCTAGAGTTAAGTGGTTAAAAGATGGGGATAATAACACCAAATTTTTCCTTAAGGTGGCTAGCCTTAGAAGAATCAATTGCATATCCTTCATTAAGATCGGGGACATGTCCTTTGTGGAAGAAGAGGAAATTAGATCTCAGAGATACTCATTTTACTCAAACTTATACTCAGAGTCTGCTTTTGCTAGACCCAAATTGGATGGTTTACAGTTTGAAGGCATTAGTGAGGAGTCTAGAGGGAATCTAGAGCGTACCTTCAGTGAGGAGGAATTTAGAGCATCGGTTTTTGAGATGCCAGGGGATAAAGCCCCAGGTCCCAACGGCTTCTCTATGGCATTTTTTCAGGAGTGTTGGGAGATAGATATGATCTGATGAAGGTTTTTGAGGAGCTCCATCCGAGGGATTATTTGGAGTTTGGTTGCAATCAAACCTTTATCGTCCTTATTCCCAAAGTTCAAGGTGCACATGACATTAGAGATCTAAGGCCCATCAGCCTCAAGGAGTATTTATAAGATAGTTGCCAAGGTTCTAGCTTCCCGACTTAAAAAGGTGATAAGTGGGATCATCTCAAGAGAACAAAGGGCATTTGGGAAAGGAAGATAAATTCTCGATGGGGTTTTGATTGTTAATGAGAGCATCGATTCGAGATGTCGCTTAGGGACTCCAGGGATTGTTTGTAAGATAGACCTTGAAAAGGCATACGACCATGTAAGTTGGGAGTTTGTGGACTACATGTTAGGTAGGATGAGTTTCGGGCCCAAATGGAGAGTCTGGATGGGCAAGTGTGTAAGCTTCTCCTTTTGTTATCCTTATCAATGGGTCCCCCTCTTGGTATTTTAAGAGTTTAAGAGGTATGAGACAGGGAGATCTGTTGTCCCCGTTTCTTTTCATTATGGCTATGGAAGCATTGGGAAGAATGATTTCAAGAGGGGTGTCATTGGGTGAGTTGTATGGGTTTAGACGGGTAGAGAACGAATAGAAATTTCCCATCTTCAATTTGTAGACTACACATTAGTCTTCACTTTAGGGTCTAGGAGACGATTGATTTTTTAAGATGCCTTTTGAGTTGCTTTGAATTATGCTTAGGTCTTAAAATCAACTTCAATAAGAGCAAGATAATGAGTATATGGGAGATCGGGAGTCTAGAGGAGTTGGCTAGAGTTTTAGCTTGCTCCTTTGCTTCTTTGCCTACCTCTTACCTAGGTCTTCATCTTAGAGTGTCGTACAGAGCAAAAGTGATTTGGATCCTAGGGATTGAGAGAGTGTAGGAGATTGGCGGGCTGGAAAAGGAAATACCTATCAAAAGGAGGAAAGATGGTTCTTATAAAAAATACATTGTCTAGTCTGCCAGTTTATTTTCTATCATTGTTCCCCATTCCAATCAGTGTCGAGAAGAAAATAGAAAGGCTGGTGAGAAGATTCCTCTGGAATGGCAAGGAAGATTTCTTTCAATATCATTTGGTCAAATGGGCACAAGTGATGCCTACCCAAGAGAGAGGGTGGGTTAGGTTTTAGGAGAATTGGGATCATAAATGCGGCTCTTCTGGGGAAACGGATTTAGAGGTTCTGGAAAGAGAAGAGAAATCTGTGACGCAAAGTGATTGTTAGCAAGAATGGAGAGGAACCTGGAGGGTGGGTTTCCAAAGTCTTGAGGTTGCCTTATTAATGTGGAAAGGAATCTTGAAAGTGAATGTGAGAGTTTTAGAAGGAGCTAGACATGTCTTGGGTAATGGGACTAGGATTAGATTTTGGGAGGACACTTGGTGCGACGGCTTATGTTTTATGGAGGTTTTTCCTCGCTTGTATTCTCTCTCAAAGAAAAGGCCAATTCATTGTCTCCTCTGGCGCGAGTATAGTCAGGAGGGGTCCTGGGATTTAGATCTCAAGATGAACCTTCTTCTTGAATGGGAAAGGGAACACCTGGCATCTCTGGTGAACTTATTGAAATATCACATAGTTGCTTCTCTTTAAACAAAATAATCACTGCTGAGAACTTAATTGCTAAGAAGTGGATCTTGATTAATTTTTGCTGTGTGTAAGTCTAATGGGGAAAATAAAAACCACCTACTTTTGCATTATGAATTTACAGATTTGGTCATACTTTCTGGCTCAGGTGGATGTTCCTTGGGTTATGCTAGAGTCGATTGGCGCTTTGCTGGGCGGGTGGCCCAAGATTGATCTATCAGGTAGGGGGAGGCTCCTTTGGAGTATGGTACCGTATACAGTTATTTGGGGACTTTGGTGGGAAAGAAATATGAGGGTCTTCAGAAGAGAAGAAGGTTCCATTCAGGACACCATCATTAGTATAAAGGCCTCTCTATTCAGTTGGGGAAGTATATCCCCAGATATGAGAGGTACTTTCTTTAGTGATATGGTGTTCAGGTTTGATACCTTGCTAGCGAGTTAGCTTCTTTTTTTTTCTCTTTTTTTTCCTTCTTCGGAGGTTTCTACCTTCCTTGTTTTCTTGAGATCTTCTTGATCTCCTTTATTTATACATCTCGACTTATAAAAAAAAGTATCATGTATGAAAACCATAGTTAGAGAGGGTTTGGATGCGATACATCCAAGGCTTCAGCTGCCAAGGGATAGCAGCGGTGATTACGGTGAAGGATTTGAGTAATGGGAGGCGTTGGTGGTGGTGATAGAGGAGCTGTGTTGACAATAGTGGAGGGACAGAGGATGAGTAGGGAAAAGGAAGAAGAAGAGAATGAAAGTGATGAATTTGCCCATGTCAGTTATTCATATTAGTTTACCTATAGAAAATGCTGTTGATAATAGATACATTTCAAATTGGGGCTGGCTGTATTAATGTAGGTGTCAGGTTATATGGGAACCAATACTTTGGATGAGGGATTGGGGTAGAATTGGTATCTTAGTTCATGATACTGGTCCTAAGTTGAGAAAAACAGCTCATGTTTGCCATCATTTGAGTGGGATTCCTGCGTTTCGAGATGTATGTGTATTCTTGATTGAGAGAATGGATCTTGTGGGCCTTGGAGCCATTAAAGCAGCAGCTTGTCAGTCAGTTTTCATGCATCGACAGTTGGATACTTCCGGGTTCAGTGTACTTTGAGACGTAAACCATATCCACCCACGAAAAAAAGGGGGGAACAAACCAGTTCATTCAATTCACGTCTTACTAGAGAGTTTTTGTTATTTATTTGAATAGTCTCTGGCAGGTTTCTCAATTTTAACAATTTTCATTGTTCACAGGTACTTCCCGGTTCAGTGTACTGGGAGAAGTAAACCATATCCACCTGCCAAAAAAACGGGAACCAAACCATGTTCATTCAGTTCATATACTGCTACAGTTTTTTTTATTCTTTATTTGAATAGTCTCGGGCAGATTTGTCATTGTTAACCTTTTTGTTTCCTGTTCACAGAAGTGATTCAGCTGCTACTATATATACCAACAATCCCTAGGTAATACTTTTTTTTATGAGTATTGTGATTAAATAATGTAGAAATTGATAAAAATCACTACTTAAAGCAACTGAGTGGTTTTTGATTTTCTTATTTCTGGGCAAGATTTGGACATCTTGTGAGGTTAGGTGTAGATGAGTTAAGGGCTGATTTTTGGTGATCGAATCTGACATTTCAAGCCTCATGCAAAGTAGATTACTAGTTGGAAAATTCTGGACAGTCCATTTCTGAAACTCCTATCCTTATGAAAAATGCACTCAAGGTTAACCGTAAAATGACTGTTCAAAGTGTTTTTTTTTAATCTTATAATCCAATTTTCATAGGGCTAGAAATGGACTGATTTTTAACAAGGAAGATCTCCATAATTAATGAGGAGATTGTTCTAGCCAAATATCAGCCCTTGCCTCATCTCCATGTGGGCCCCATGTAGACGTGTCAATATAAGCCGTGTCAAATAGCCAATTAGCATGGTTAGTGGTATCTACAATCTTCAGAATCATTGCAGAACTGTCAATAACTATTCGTAGGAAGGTTTCCCAGTTGCCAACTCCCGCAGTGATTTTTTTTACATAGGTTTATACATTCTGGGCTCGGTAAAGTTGATTCAAAGAGGCTATCGTAGACTTCTTGGTCAGGCATTGTTTGAACTTTGAAGCTTGACTGGGTGAAGCGATCTAAATGGCCTATATCTACTTTTGAGCACTGGAATAGACGGGCATCACTGCAAAACGTAGAAAGGAATTCATAGTAGCATCTCGGTCTCATTTATCTGTCTTGACTAGGCCTAGCCGAAAATTAATGGCTCAATCCAAATATCTAGCCTCAGGTGAGGTCGAGTGCGGGTGGCCAGGACTCCACTCCAAAAAGGAGGTTGAGTTCAACTCTCCTTGGGGCCACCCCCTGGAAAGAGTAGGGTAATAAGTGGCTCATTCCAAATTAACACTCCTAGTGCACTCCGGTACGTGTGGAAAGAGTGACTACTATCGTCGTCCCCGGGGGACTAGTCGTGTGTTCTAAGAGGCCTGGATACCCACGGTTTCAAAAAAAAAGTTACATCAATTGAAAGGTCAGGCAAGGCTTGAGCTCATCTGTCCACATCCATACCAAGTTTGCATTGCTAGAATCCATCCCATCGACACACTACTAGTAATTCTAGTTGCAGTTGCATTATTGTTAAGGGTCGGGCTCCCTCAGCGGACACATAATTTCACACACAATTTTGGTGTACCCACTTGGAAGATAAATCAATGGCTGATTTTTGACGAGGATGATCTCCTCACCATATAGATCACCCATACAAAAAATCAGCCCATAAATTTCTAACCCCATCAACTGTGGTTTTATGTTAACGGTAAAAATAGACGGTCCATAATTCTTTAACTTGTAAACCATGGTACGAATATCAGAATGATTTGAATTTTCGTGAGGGTGATCTCCTCACCAAAGAGACCATTCTCACCAAAAATCATCCCATTCGTGTGAAATTGTGTCTGCTGAGCGGGCCTGACCCTATTTTTATATATGGTGTATACTGTTGCAACGATCTAAACGGAAGTACAGATACATTCTATGTTCAAAACTTGACAATTATGCAGGCGTCTTGGGCCTGAGCTTCTAAAATCAAGAGCCGAACAAAATTGACGTAACGCCCTAAGATGTCTAGTCGTTGACAACCTGATGCAGATCATACGACTTACCCCTAGGATATATGTCCATTTTGCTAAAATAATATATCGATTTTTTGTATCTCACCGTGCTCTAAGCAGCTGCAAATTTTCGAAGGAGATTTTGTTAATTCGTTCTTGAGAAAATCATTCCTTTTGCCCAAGGTTTAAAAAACGGCCGTTATAACGGATTCAGACCTCCCCCGTTACATTACGTACTGCTAAAACGGGAAAAAATAACGGCCATTATAATGAAATAACGGCAGTTATTTTCAGTTATTTTTCCGTTATAACGAAAATAACAACTGTTCTTTTTGGAAAATTTTTGTGAAAAAGGTCATTTTTCCGTTTTTTCTGTTATATTCCGTTTTTGAAATTCAAATTTTGAATTTCAGCGCCATTTTTCTGTTATTTTCCATTTTTGCCCCCGAGTGTTTTTTTCATTATAACGGAAAAAATGGTAACGCCCCAGTCCGTTGTACCGTTATAACGGCCCCTTTAAACCTCGCTTTTGAGCACTTTTGTGGCATCTTTATATTTCTAGAGGGATTTTTTTTGAGTGTGTAATTTTAAAAGGGTAATACGGTGTTTTTGTCTTTTTATCTAGGTTAAGAATTTTATTGCTGGAACCTAAAAATGATCTCCGATTAGAAACCCTAGGGCTTGAAAGCTAGACCACACCTTCATTTTCGGAGTTGGGTCAGTAAGGTGGATATATCGTTACCCCGGCTCGCCCGGGTGCTATTTAGGCAGTTGTATCTGATCTCTCTTTTTGGAGTCAGAGAAAGAGAAATAGCCGTTAAGGCAGCAGAGAGGGCCACCAGAAGTCGATAGTTACAGCACTGCAACAGTGCAACCATGGGGTCACAAAGTTTGATCCCATCTAACTGGACCAAAAAATAAAGTGCTGGGGGACCGTATAATCAAAACTAACAAACTTCATTAGTTTCATTAACTTCTTAGGTCAATATCAATTTAAAGAGCTCATGGTACCGAAGAAATCAATGACACAGACTTCTGTATCAAAATTTTGATGCAGAATGACACCATCCACAAATCTTCAGCAACTCATCCCCTCCACATCCTGAAAAATATTACGTCATATTTTCTTCTACCAGAGAAGCCGAAGGATAAAAGCTTCCGGGACCCTCCACCCGGTCAAAAATGGTCCCCTCCACCGGTAGGCAGTCTGAAACTCAACACAGATGCCTCTTGGACTAAAAATTCTCCTACTGCTAGCTATGGCTTTGTGCTCAGAGATTCATCTTATCATTGTATTATCACAGGAGGCAAACGAGCTCACACCAATTCAGCCGCAGAAGCAAAAGTTGGAGCCATCAAATGGGCCCTAATATTGCTTAGGAAGATGGGGATCTCGGACTTGATCGTTGAATCTGATGCCAAACTGGTGGTGGAGTCCATTCAGAGTGGATCTTTTGATCTGGGCATGTCTTCAACAGCTCACTTAGTTGACATCACTTCCCTATCCTCTTTCTTCACATCTATTTCTTTTGTTTATATATCTAGGACAAAAAACTTTGTGGCCCATACGATAGCCCATCAGGCCCATAACTTTTTGGATCCCATGTACTGGTCTGACATCTTTCCCAAATGGCTCTCTATTGAGCTAGAGAAGGACAAGATATCTGACCATGTTGTTACCCCTGTTGCTTAATAGATATGTTTGCTTACAAAAAAAAAAAAAAAAATTTGATGCAGAAATCCCTCAATTTGCCACGCAATAGACTCTTTAGGGCCCATTGGCCCACACCTTGGTGGACCTACACAGCAAAAATCAGTGTGATTAGTGATTCCTAGCTATTGGATTTGAACACTGTTTCATCATGGGCTTGGAACCAACAAATATGCTGGTTAATAAAGCCCATGATGAAAAAGTGCTCAATTCCTATGGCTAGAAATCACCAATCATGCTGATTTTTGGTGTGTAGGTTGGTCATAGAGTGGACCAAACATTTAGGGGGCAAGCGGCCCAAACGAGTCTACTACGTTGTAATTTGAGGGACTTCTGCATCAAAATTTTGACACAGAAGTCTGCATCAAAGAACAGCCCCTTTAAATAGCTAAAACCTAACTTCTTCAAATTAAAGCTTAGAAGATTGCATTCCTTTTCCAACCCCATTAGTTGCTTATTACAAATCCATGATCTAAATTTGTGCTTCACAAGACATTAAGGCCTGTTAATGTTAGACAATTCAAGGATGCTTAAGCAATAAATTGTGGTTCGGTGGGATGTAAGACTAATTTAAATAGTAATTCATTGATGTGAAATTTTGGTTATGTTCCATAACTTCCATTTCTATGTACCAATATATAAAAAAACGCCGTTTTAACAAAAATAACAGCTGTTAAAATGGTATCGCCCATTACATTATGAACTGTTTTGACGCTTAGAAAATAACTGCCGTTAGTTTCTGAAAAAAATTGTGAAAAAGGCTGCTATTTCCATTATTTTTTTGTTATTTTTCCATTTTTTCAGTTATTTTTCATTATTTTCCATTATTTTCTATTTTTGCCCGTCTGTTACAATTCGTTTTAATGGCTGTTATAACAGAAAAAAATGGTAACACCCCCAGTCCGTTATAACGGCGTCTTTTAAACCTTGCCAGTATTTTTGTGTAGTCCCACATCTCTTCACAGTCTCATCTATTCCATGAAAAGATGTGTTGCCAATCAAGGTCTGCCCCATATACATTGCGTGGGGAAAGAGGGATTCGTTACGAGGCAGAAAATAATTGCAGTCTACTTCATATTCCCTGCCCTCGTAAAATGTCGCATGGGACACTTTCGGGTCCAGTGATCTCATTGAATAGGATTTTTCATTTGCTCCTTTATATGTAGTTCACGCGCAATTTCAAGTAGGCCTTTGGTAGACTTTATTGGGGTTCCCATCATCCATGATGTGTTGGAGAACGATTTGATTTTTGAAGAAAATAAATGAAAAGAAAAGGATATAATTGTAAAAGATAGAGAAAAAGAAGACCGTCTAGCACAGATTTATATGGGTCGCTCTACGGGTGCCCACCTCTTTCAGCTGGGCACCCGCCGCTTTTCCTTCGTCTTCTCTCTTTCCTCTCTCACTCTCCCTCTAATGTCACTCACTTCCTCTGCCGTGGGGGATAAATGCCCAAAGAGAGAGAGAGTGTGAGGGAGAGATTGAGAGAGTTACAATGGAGAGAGAGAGGAGAGGGAAAGAGAGTTACAGTAGAGAGAGAGGAAGGAGAAGGGTAGGGTGCCCAGCTGAAAATGAAAGGGCATTTTGGTCCACATGGGGTGCCCACAGAGCGACCCTTACATGTAATGTAAAACAAAATTTTAAGGATATAGAAATTTAAATGACTTGTGACTAAGACTTGGGTTCAACTTAGTATCCTAAAGGTAGAATTCACCCATGCTCTAGTGCCGACAGGTCTATAGGCGCCCACTTCCTAAGATTCAATGGTCTCAGACTCGAGAAGGCAGCACTCTAAGTCTCCAAGTCACAGTGAACCAGAAGAGAACAATGCTTTAAAAAAAATGAATGAATAGAAGCTTCTATAAATGTATGAATTATAGAAAATTTAAGAAATAAATCTGATTTTGGTTAGGATAAGTGGGCTCTGCCTCTCACATGTGCACACACACATAGCACGGCACGACACGTACCTTTGTTAGAAATTTTGCAAAATTGTAAAGTAAGCCAATAAATCTAAGTTTAAAACCTCTTAGGTTCAAAACCCGCCTTCAAAAATAGGCTACCCATTGGCAACACCAAAGGTCAAACCCCTCCAACCAGATCTTTTTCCCTCCAAAAAAAAAATAATCTTTGGATTGTGATACTTTTTAAAGGGTCAAGATCGGGGGACAACCATTTGGCAGACCCACATAGAAGATGAATCAATGGTTAATTTTTGGTGAAGATGATATCTATGGTGAGGAGATCATCCTCACAAAAATTCAAATCATTCCGATATTCTTAGACTGGTTTAAAAGTTGAAGAATTATAGACCATCTATTTTTACCCTGTAACTTGAAAGCCACATTTGATGGGGTTAGAAATTTTAGAATGGGCTATTTTTTGTTGGGGAGATCTATATGGTTGAGGAGAATATCCTCACTAAAAATCAGCCATTAATTCATCTTCTATGTGGGTCCGCCAAAATAGTAGTCAAAAATGGTTGTCACCCATCCTGACGCTTTTTAAATTCTGAGGTATTGAAGGAAGTAAGAGTAAAGGGGTAGCTACCCACTTTCCATGCATATCTGAAACTAGCCTTCTTTTCTACTCTTGCTTTAATATAGCAAAGACTGGTTCACATGGTTTATAGGTGACCTCCTTAAATGCTCTCTGTCTCACAAACTCATCTCGCTATGGAACTACATTTCTCCCATTTAATTTTTCCTGAAGCATCTGTGTCTGACCCCAACAAGAAACCGCTGCCTCTCATAAATTGCACGGCCTTTTTTTTCCTTCTAATTGTACGGCCTCATTTAATTTTTCTATTAAATATAACAGCTTTATTAGGAGTAAAACTTGTGCCACAAGATGTTGTGAGGGAAGCCGGTCACAGCGTTCAATACGAGCTACGTGACATACTATTAGAGGACGATGACTGTACGGATGTTTGGCCAGTCCCTCGGAGGACTGGTAATGGTACACAAAAAATCAGCTTGATTAGTGATTTCTAACCGATTCGATTGAAGTTATTTTCATGGATTGATTTTAACGGTAGGCATCTGAACATTATTGAGCGTTATTTGGGTACAAACATACAAAGGTTGTAAATCACTAATTAGACTGATTTTTGGTTTGTAGGTCCACCGAGGGACTGGCCAAACATCCATACGGTCAGAGCCCTCTGATCGTGTGCCACGTGGCTCCTATTGAGTGCTGTGACCGGCTTCCATCACAACATCTTGCGACACAAGTTCTACTCCTTTAGCAGATAGAGGCTGAGAAAGCTTACCAAAAGCCGAAATAATTTACAAAGAGAAATCATGCGACAACAATTATAGACAACGATATAAAACAACACCAAATCTCTTAACAATCTTTGAACACTATTCCCTCTCCCCTCTTGCCAATTCTGACTATTTGAAGACAATATCCTCGAAAGAAATGCCTTTCCCTTCCTTGTATAACTTAACCTAGTAATAAACCGGTGCCTTAATTTCCAAGATAATCTGTACCAGATCCAATCTTTTAGTCGTAAACACCTTATTATTCCTCTCTCTCCATACACCCTATATAACTGCTAATGGTGTTGAAGCATTCTCCCCCCGAGTCTCCCAAATTCTTTTCCTCTCCAAGTAAAGAATAATTCTTTAATCAACTTAGGAGTTATCCAAAACACTCTCTTCAAATGAGCCATGCACATCTACAATGTAAGAAAAATTTTTCAACTGATTCCCCGCTTTACAGGGACACGGGACAATGACCCATGACACTTACCCCTCTCTTCCACAGAAAATCCATGGTTTGAAGTCTTTCTCAAAAGGAGAATTTAAGACATCATTCACTGTAGGAAGAAAATCAAAATACATTAAAGCATTTTTTTATTTTTTTTTGCGATACGTCAACGAATTGAATTATGGGCTAAAGCTCTTACCATGCAAATCATGCAACCCTTAATTTTTTTTTATCTCTGTTTATTTTTTATTTTTTGAGATTTTTCTAATGTTAAACCATCAGAAAGCTACCATTTACTTATATATGGAGCACATGGACTTTGCCATTTTTTCCTGAAAAATGTCCTCACCTTACTTTAACTTTAACAATAACAAAAAAGGGTAAAAGTATATAATGGCAATAAAAGATATTCATGCGCGAAGAGCTAAGCCACTAATGTGGCGATGGTTATACCAAGTGTTTGCCCTAGGTTGGTTGTCTTGACGATAGTCTGCACTAAATCAAAAATTATTTTTTCACTTTTTTCCAAAGAGGCCCTCGACTCTCACAGAACCTTCCTACTCCCTCTCACATACCAATTAAAGCTACTTGAAGCCAGAAGATATCTTCATAATTGCACATTTTATAAGAAACCACGTACATAACCATGTAATCTTTAGTTCGTTATAAGGAAACTTACATTGGCCAATCTCATTGTACACCAAAATTGTGGGAACAAATATTGAGTAAATGCCCACCTACTCATTTAGGCTCGGCCCCCTTTCATTAATTACACTCTTGTTACACTTCTATATTTATAAGTAGCCTGCCATCTCCTTCCTCTCATAGTCACTTAACCAGTTTGTATTTGCTTCCATGGCGCTCCCTTGGGCAATCACGGCACTTCTCTTCGCGTTAGCGATCGCAGGTATCGAGCCTTCAACTTGCCATATCATGAAGGGCTCGGTCTCTTGCGTCGATAGTGCTCACCACAGCGACCTCTCCGGTTTGTTCCAAGACTCCTTGATCTAGTTCCAAGTGCGCTGTAGCTTTTTTTATATTATATATGATAAACCATATTTAAGTGCGTGACCAATCGTACACTTTCATGGGGTATTATGAAACATATTGACTTTGATGTTGATATGTGGATACCAGACACTGAATTTGGATACATAATTTACTTCCCTGATCATGATCTGGGGTTCAAATTGAAGCTGAAAAGGTTGACTAATTTGACTAGTTTTTCAGCAAAAAAGACAAGAATTCATTTTCTCTTTCTTCCTCTCTTATTTCAGGCATTAGGGTGTTGGTGAAGTGTGACCAAGTGAAGAAATTGGCGATGGCAACGACTCACGACGACGGCTCCTTCGAAGCCGAGCTTCCCTCGGATGCTTCTTCTTCCTCTTCCAATTGCCTTGCCAAGCTCCTTGGAGGACCCAAACAACTCTGCTCCTCCAAGAAAAACATAGTTTCCAAGATTGTCAAGGTTCATGACGCCAACTTCTACACCATCTCTACACCTCTCACCTTCTCCACCTCATGTCCTTCCAAGACCAAGATCCCTTCATCACCAACTTCTTCATCTCGAAAAGATGTGAAAAGTGGGACCGCAAAACCGGAAATCGGATCCTCAAAGACCATTGATCTACCTCTACCACCAGAGTGGGGCCTAGCTCCAACTAGCTACTACTTTCCTATACTTCCCATTATAGGGATACCTTGATCGTTGTTGTAATTTAGACTCTCCTAGATAATGCAGTCGTATATAGGAAGAAAGATCTTCTAGCACCAGTGTGGGACCTAGCACCATCTAGCTACTACCTTCCTGCACTACCGATCATAGGGATACCCTGATCGTTGTTGTAATTAGACTGTCCTTTTATGTAGGAAGTTCAAAAGATCTACTTCTTGTGTGGTCTTATGTGTGGAGAATATAGGTAGTTCTCTACTTGTATTGTGTGCATTATAAAGCTAGTAAGTTTGTTTAATTTTTCTCGTGTATTTAGGGTGTAAGGCCCAAACAATGAAGCCCATAGATATAGCTGGGATGTTATTTTTAGTTTTTTAAGTGTGATTTGATTTTTTTTATTTTAAGTGGAAAAGCCGAAAAGAAACAAATATAACTATTTTACAAAAAAAAAAAATAATAAAAAAAAAAATATTAGAGTTCATACTGCTATGGGGTATGAGTGGCATGCAAGTGGGCCCAAACCCACCAATCAATTAGCAACCTATTTTCTTCCCCAAAGCCCAATTACCATCACCCTGGTTGAATTTCAACATCTAATAAATGAGGTTTATTGTGTAACCATCCAATCCACAAACTCTATCACTTGTCTGGATCATCCAATACCTAAGCTGGGTAACATATAGGCGCACCCGCTTGCTTTTGCACTATATCGCGAGTGTGAATTTCTGAAGTATAAAATATGTGCTCTTCTGAGAAATCAGTCTACACCACAAATTTGGTGTTAATTAATCTCCGCCGTACAATTTGGAGGGTGATAAAACTGCTTGTTCTAGGGTTTACGCCAAGTTAACCGTCCGGATCTTTGATACGGACATCCTTCCCTCAAATTTGACTAGAACTTCAATAGGCATGGAGCTTCACCAGCACTACCATATACTCATCACTGTAAATATTTCCAATGTAGTATTTACCATGGTTTAAAAAAAAAAAATGTCGCAACAGCCATTAACAGAAACGCTCCAACCACGTTTAGTTATTTAGAAAAATAATGCCCAAAATCGGATAAGGACCCAGCATTATAAAGCCGTTGTAACGAATGTAATAACAGCTAGTTTTTCCCAAGGTTTAAAGGAGGCCGTTTTAACGGTTAAATGGACTGGGGGTGTTACCGTTTAAACGGATTGAAACGGTCAGGGGCAAAAATGAAAAAAAATGGAATTAAACGGATTTTAAAGGAAAAAAATGGAAAAAGTGGCGCTGAAATTCAAATTTTGAAATTTGAAAATTAAAAAAAAAAAAAGAATTTAACAGATTTAAACGGAAATTAAACGGATTTTAATGGAAATAAACGGTTTTAACGGCCGTTTTTTTTACAAAACTTTTTGAAACTAAACGGCTGTTTAAAAGATTTTAACGGCCGTTAAAACAAAAAACGGCCATTTTTTTTCAAAACCGATAAAACGGGTTTAAATGGTTTAAACGGAAACGGGCTTGGGGCGTTACCGTTTAAACGGCCGTTTTTAAAACCATGGTTTTTCCATTATCGGTTATTAAGGTTGTTTTGAAAAAAACAAATTTTTTTAGCATTTTACGATCCTTGATGTGACCCATTAAAGGGACAGATTAAAACCTTGGCCTTTGCACACAGGTTATGAATGTTGAAAGAGACCCAACGGGAAATCTCAATTTAAAACCCGTACTAGAAATCTCTACCTCCACCTCTTTGCAAACCCTACAACAGGACCACACAGAAGAGAGATTTATCATTGAGATCTCTCTACCTATCAGCACAAAGTAATGCTATCAATCAACTTGTTCTATCAAAAGTACTCTACTCTTGGGGGTTTATTTTTTTGTATAGGAGTAGAGATTTCATTGCATACTACTAAAATGGTACGTGGGAGCAGTGGCGGAGTCAGGATTTTCTTCCCGGGTGGGGAAAAGATTACTTATGCTCTGCTGTCATAGAGTGGTGAGTTTTGTAGCCAACGTCATAAAAGGGTAAAGAGCTTTTGGGGAAGAGCGGGGCATTCAATTTGTTTTTTGTGCTTATAAAAAAAAACTATTTTGTGTTGAGGGTGGCTTTCCAAATCGTCTGGTCTAATTTTTCGAAATAGATTTATTGGGAAAATTTTTAGATGTAGGGAACTCCTGGTGCAGTTGATGCGGAGGACTCTCATGGCCCTCCATAAATTCTTTTGGGCCCAGTAACCACATGGATGTTTACGTCACCAATGGATGGATAAGCACACCAAAAATCAACTTGATTGATGATTTCTAGCCATAGGATTTATTACCCAAAAAACATGCATGAATCCAACAGCTAGAATCAATCTTGAAAAGTACTGAAATCTATGGCTAGGGATAACTAATTAGGTTGATTTTTCACAACAATATCCAACAAGGGGTGGGCTAAACATCCATGCAGTTAGTGGGCCCAAAACTTTTTGCTATGTATGGCCAGGAGAGTCCTCTGCATTGTTTGCAACCAAAGTCCTCTACGTCTAAATTTTTTTCAGATTTTTCAAAGTTGAGGGGTGCCTGTGTCCAGATTTCTATCGTGTGGCATTGAAGGGGAAGGATGGTTTAGACATATTGGGGACTCTAACTGCGGATATTCTTGTCATCCAAAAAGGAAAAATAGATTGGAAACAGATCTATATATTTTACATATGGGTCGGACCTGGATCTCTCTGTATGAATCATGGGTCGGATTCAAATTATGTGTCAACTCGGATCGGACTATCAATTGCCCTATTTAAGGTCGAATTCAAATCAGGATCTACCTAGATCCAACCCGAATCCAACCCATTTCATGTCCTATGGACAATGCGGCACTTTTTTTTTTTTTTTTTCTATTATCATTTATAAGCAAACGTCTAGGATTCCCAACAATAGTATTTAAGGGCGGGTCGAGCTCAGGGGACCCTTTTTCTGACCCCTTTCAGGATTCGTCTTCTTGGGATTTTGAGAATCCAAACTGTGGTTAATAGCGCTGAGCTGGCATCATTTTTTACACTTTTTTGCAAAGCAATCAACCACCGTTGGATTCGTGAAATCGACGGCCCATAACTCAACTCCCGAGAGGGGTCCAAGAAAGAGGGGCTCTAGAGCCTGAGCCTGAGCCTTTAATGGCAAGCATGGGGATCCTCAGTACGGCCGGCATTCATCAGATTGGAACACCAGGATGACATGCAAAATCACAAGCCAATGAGTTCTCGGCACGTGCACTCTAAGGATATGACCCACTCATAATTGGGAGCTAGTATTCCCTACTCAACTTGAAGGGATGTTTGGTTGCAAACTTAAGAGTAAACCTTCGCTCACACTATGTAGTAGCGAAGCCGATCACAGCACACAATACGAGCCACGTGGCACACTCTTAGTGGGAGATGACCATATGGATGTTTGGCCAATCACTAGGTGGACCTACAAACCAAAAATAAACCTGATTAGTGATTTCTAAGCATTGGATTGAAGTTATTTTCATGGGTTTATTTTAACCGTCGGAATTTGAGCATTATTGAGTGTTATTTGGGTGCAAAGATCCAAAGGTTGTAAATCACTAATCAGGCTGATTTTTGGTTTGCAGGTCCACCGAGGGACTGTCCAAACATCCATACAGTCATCGCCCACTAATAGTGTGCCATGTGGCTCTTATTGTGTGCTGTGATCGGGTTCGCTCACTGCATAGTGTGAGTGAAGGTTTCCTCCAAACTTAATCCTCTAATGGGGAGTTTGTTTCCTCTAGCTTACTTGGCCAACTCCCCTATGCTCTTTATTTATTTATTTGTGTAATCGCTCCCTTATATGAGCCACGTGGCATACTCTTAGAGGACTCTGACTTACAGATGTTTGGCCAATCCCTAGGTGGACCAACAAACCAAAAATCAACATTAGTGATTTCAAACCTTTGCATCTTTGTACCCCAAATAATGGTCAATAATGCTCAAATTCCTACAGTTAAAATCAACCCATGAAAATAACTCCAATCCAACGACTAAAAATCACTAATAAGGCTGATTTTTCGTTTGTAGGTCCAACTAAGGATTGGCAAAACATCCATACAGTCAGAGTCCTCTAAGTGTATGCCACGTGGCTCATAACAGGCTGTCATCGGCCTTGATGACAGTCCACTGTCATCAAAGTTTCACTCCCTGAAACTATATTCTACTACTCGATGCCGCAAAATTATATAAGGGAGGGTAGCAGAAATGAGAGAAATATAAGCCAAAGTAGATTGACAAAGATAAGAACAAAAATATGGTAAGAACGAATGAAGAAACATGGACAAACGTCGCCAAAATATGACACGTGAGAGAGACTTACGAGCCTACTGATTCTATAAATGTTTGGCCCATCACTTGGTGGATCTACACGTCAAAAATCATTGTGATTGGTGATTTCTAGCCATTAAATTAGAACAATACTTTAATATGCATCATGGGCTTCTTGAAAATGGTTCAAGCCCAACAGCGAGAAATTACCAATCAGGCTGATTTTTTTGTATGTTCACAATTGGGATGAGCTAAACATTCATAGGGTATGTGGACGAGTGTGCCATGTGTTTTATTGTGGTGACGTTTACATATCGTGAGTCTGAAAATGTTTGCATACTAGTTTTTCTCCCATTCAATCCTCTCATACCTTATGATGGCCCAACTTTGCCCCTAGACATTCATAACAAAAATCACCCTGATTGGTAATCTCTAACCATTAGATTTCAGTACATTTTAAGGCGTTCTTATAGCTGTTGAATTCAACATTTTTTTGAATACTAAAATCAACGGCTAAAGATTATAAAATTATCAAACAAGCTGATATTTGGTATGAATGTCTACTAAGGGGTGGGCTAAACATCCAAGCAGTTAGTGGACCCAGATGGCAGCGGTAGCGGTGAGTAACAAAAATCCACGCTTCCACATTTGAAAAGATCTCAGGTATACCTTGTTACATCACGGGGAAAACCGATTGGCATGGTCTCTCTTTGCTTAGATACACGTGTCACGACTTTGTTGGACTTGGATACTTTTGGTGTCCAACATCATTGGACACTACAATTATCCATGTTTTTCAAATGTGTTGGTGTCCGCCTGTCTTTTGAGGTCCAATCATTGCATATTATTGATATTAATTAGTTCTTGAGGTGGCTTACAAAAATAATGAGTAAAACTTGTGTCACAAGATGTTGTGACTGAACACGGTCACAGCACTCAATATGAGCCACGTGGTATACTATTAGAGGACGATGACTGTATGGATGTTTGGGCAGTCCCTCGGTGGACCAGTACACAAAATATCAGCTTCATTAGTGATTTCTAAATGATTCTATTGAACTTATTTTCATGGGTTGATTATAACGGTAGGAATTTGAACATTATTGAGCGTTATTTGGGTGCAAAAATCCAAAGGTTTTAAATCACTAATCAGATGAATTTTTGGTTTGTAGGTCCACCGAGGGACTGGTCAAACATCCATACGGTCAAAGACCTCTGATCGTGTGCCACGTGTCTCGTATTGAGTGCTGTGACCGTGTTCCATCACAACATCTTGTGACACAAGTTTTACTCAAAAATAATAAAACCAACACTACTGATTTCTAGCGTGGAGTTTGCTAAGCCGTTAATTGGAATGACCAGAAAGAAGTCCATTGGTCATTTCATTTGATTGGGCTTCTTTTTTTATAAGCCAATATGCAGTCCGGACATATCATGGTATGAAACATGGTTAAAAACCGGCCTTTATAATGAAAATAATGAATGTTTTAATGGAAACGGACCTCCCCCATTACGTTACATACCGCTTTGATGTTCAGAAAATAACGGCCGTTATATTATGAAAAAATATGTTAAATAAAAAGCTCGTTTATTTCCGTTATAAATTTTATTGAAAATTTGAAATTCATATTTCGAATTTTAGATCCGTTATTTTTCTATTTTTGGTCATGTGCATTACTATCCGTTATAACGTACAGTGGTTATAACGGAAAAGACAGTAACGCCTCCAATCTGTAGTCACTCTTTTAGTAGCCCGGGGTGTCCAATGCCAATCAAAATGTGTCAGCTGTTGGGCACCACATGCACCCCGGACCACGTGATCACCGCTCCAATTTTTTTATTTTATTTTATATAGTACTAATTCTTTATTAGGTAATTTTGACCCTATGATTAGCATTAGCTGAATTGTAATTGTACGAAACATTAATGAGTCCACCTGTATCTTAATCCCAAACATTTTAAAATCATGTGTTCAGCTCAATCATTTATGGGCACGATTGCAATAAGTACATTTTTGGAATACTTACGCTCACTAATATCAATTGTAATTTTTTTTCATAATGTTAGTATCCTGTTTCATTCATGCTGCCTGTGCTGAGTGCGGACATTTAATCCCTAGTATCAAGGTTTAAAGGAGGCCGTTTAACAGTATAATGGACAAGGGGCGTTACCGTCAAAACGGGATTGTAATGGACATGTAAAAATTAAAAAAAATGGCGCTGAAATTCAAATTTCAAAAACGGAATTTAACGGAAATAACAGCCATTTTTTTCCACGAAATTTCCCAGATTTTAACGGCCGTAAAACGAAAAAAAACGGCCGACAATTTCTAAGCGTCATAACGAGTTTTAATGTTTTTTAACGTAACGGGCTTGGGGTCGTTAAAAACTTAAAACTTGAAACCGTTTAAACGGAGTTTTTTTTTAAACCACGCCTAGTATAAGTTAACTCGCGAATACTATTCACGCCGACCTTCTCTCTCTCTCTCTCTCTCTATATATATATATATCGAAGGAACTTGGCCGAAAATAGTATCTGTCTCTTTCTTGTTTCTAAATAACCTATTGAAGCTCTGTTTTGGGGATTCCATATCGTCTGATTCAGAATCTACGGTTTTGACAAGAAACCCTAGTTTTCTCTCAGAGGAAACACTAGAAACCCTAGAAGTTGCCGAGGAGAGAAACCCAAGAACTGGGTTCGAGAAGAAAGATCCTTGGTCATCGAAGAAGAAGAAGAAAAATCAGGGTTTTCTTGAAGGTTACGTCGAAGCTGGTGACGAAGAGGACCAAAAACAAGGAAGAGGAGGGTCGAAGGGGGTTTCGAGGACGGTGAGCTTAACGGATGAAGATCTCGATGAGTTGAAGGGGTGTTTAGATCTAGGGTTTGGGTTCAGCTTCGAAGAAATTCCGAAGCTCTGCAACACCTTGCCGGCTCAAGAGCTCTGTTACTCTATGATTCAGAGGTTCTTAGATGAGCAACAGAAGCCTCTCGAAGCTTCTCCGGCACTGTCTCGGGCGGCAATGACGATGGAGACGTTCTCCATCGTCAGCTTCGGGTCCGATCGCCAAGTGGAAGATCTCTAGCCCGGGTATGTGATGCGGATCTCTGTTTTTCGTTTTAGCCCTCTCCCGAGTGAATGATTGTATACAGCTTGCGTGTGGTACAATATTTTTTATCATAGCTTTCCAATCACTCTGCGCGATTCAGAAGTGGGTTTATCAGGCTTCTCCATAAAGTCTGGGTACTCTTTGACATGTAGACGAGGGGAATTTATGAAGGCACACCAGTCTTCGAGAAGTCAGCTTTGCAAGCTCTATGCATGTATTGCTCTCTGCATTGTATGGCTCCTTGTCTGCAAAAGCAGTGTGTATTTACAATGATTCATAAGCTATCGTTGACTATGTAGTCTGTGAACGTACTCCTCAACTTCCTGTAGCACAGAAATAGACATGTCAAGCATGGAGAAAACAAGGGAAGGATACATTGTTTTGGATATGGATCAAGTGTCAGAGAGAATATTAACACAACTTATATTAGTCATACATCTTGAGATACATCTCGTCACAGTTGTTCTAAAACATATAAAATGCATCTCGAAATGTGTATTTTAATACCAAGGATGTGTTATGGTGTACTACGTCAAACAAGATATCCTTTTTCGAAACAATTGCAAATTATTTTTCTGATTCACACTTTGAATCTGTCTCAAATCAATTTGGAGGGCATTGTTTGATTAACAAACTTCAAAATTGAAGGTCAAGACTTTTCTTATATAGAGTAGAACACCTTCTCTGGATGGTCTGATGCAGTTAGTGTTGTTCTGGTCCTCGTGCATTGCTCATGTGGGTTATAATAGACAATGACCAAAGGGTACATAATGGTTGATTAAGAATCTACTTGATATTATTTGCACAAAAAAATCGCCTAATACAAATTAGATAGCATGGACTTTTTCAGACCTGAACTTATAGTCAGAATACCCAATCAAGAGAACTTACTGGACCATTCGTCTTCCATTTTTCTGATAATAAAAATGGGATGTGGTCGATGGCTAAGGGTGATCCATTTGAGCCAATTTCAGGCATGGGAGAACCCAGATTTTGGGTCTCATTTTGACGATGGCTTCTTCCTTCCCAGTCTGATGCAAATATTCCTTTCTTTTTCTAATGTTTACATATATTAATACTGTCTTTTTTCTTGATGGGTCATTGTTCATTTCTATTTGTGATTCGATCATTTCTACTTTTTTTATGCTGAGGTTACCCAATAATACCAGGTAATCAAGGTCTAAGTGAGATGTATTCTTGCCCGACTTGTCAAAGACCACTTTTTGTGGGTAGACCTGAAGATATTACTTACTCCCATGTTGGAGAAATCTTGAATGATGAGCAACATATTGTGTGCTTGGAGTCTGTCCTATGATTTGTGATTTTACATATTGGCTTTTAGTGAACCCTCATTTTCAAGTCACAAAGATTATCTTGAATTGTTTATTGCAGTTGTGCGTTTTAATTGTTCATGGGATTTTATTGGGTTTTTATTTTAAGCTTTTGTCCTTTTATCAAATTATTTTATATGTTTTTTTAGTATTTATGATATTTCTTGCCTTTTATTAAATTTTACGAGCCTTCATCCACATAATTGCTATCCATTGAAAATTGTGAGAAAATCTATGATTGAGGTTTCATTGTTTCAGTTTAGTGGCTAATTCATTTGATGAAGACTTCTTTCTATTAAAAATATTTTTTATTTTATATTTGATTATGTTCGTAAAGCCATGTTTTTGACATTTATCATTTAATATTTTGATATTGAATGCGGATTAAGACTCAATTTATTACTTCGATGGCCATCGCAATAATCTAACAAATCGAAAAGGAATGAGAGTGGCTAAGGAACATCATCTACTGATTGCCGGTCGACTTCAGTTTCATAAGATGATGTTTTATTCGTGAAGGCTATTGGAGACTCGATCAAGAATTTTTTTGTTTTCTATCTTTTTGTTTTTATTTTTTAATGTCATTTTATTATATGATATTATTTTCAGTTTATTGATACTTACCTTAATTGAATCTTAACACACATCAGACCTATCCATCAAAGAGGGTATCGATTTAAGATTGTGGTGTTGCATATGGTAGATAGTTTGGTTTTTGTGAATGGCTCATTTGAGAAAATATTTATTATATTTTATTCAATTTTAGTTGGAAATTTTTTAATCTACGCGCTGTCTTCACAATCGTAACTGGTTCTTAGAGATGGTATGGATAAAGAGTACGATCACTACATTTTAATCAATTGTGGTGTACCTTTGTTTCGTATGAAGATTGTTTTATACGCGACTGATTGTGAAGATGTCTATGCGTATGCTTTTTATTTTAAGCTTTTGTCCTTTTTACCAATTTCTTTTATATCTTTTTTAGTGTGTATGATATTTATTGTCTTTATTGAATTTAACATGACTTCACACACATCATCATCATCATACATAGCGGAGTGTGGGTATGAATCTGTGATTTGAATATTTCAGTTTTGGTGCATAGTTTAATGTGTGTGAAGGGAACTATTTTTCTCTATTTTTATATATTTGATTGTTTTATAAATCATTTTTCTATTAATGCAAATGCAATAATGAGTCTTTACAATCATCAAGCAAAAGGGCACAGAGGATTTATATTGATCCTAATAAATTGCGGTTTACTTTTTCTTTCAAACGAGGGTGGTTGTATCGTTTAAGTGATGAATTGTGAGATTTCTATAACGTTGGGTTTTGCATTTAATTTCTCTTTTTATTCCTCTAATTCATTATTTTATATCTTTTTATTATTATTCATTATGTTTATTTTGTGTTTGCGACTTGAACGAGTCTTCACACGCATAATTGCTATCAATTGGAAATTGCGGCAAAATTTATGGTCGAGGTTTCATTGATTCAGTTTGGTGGCTAATTCATGTGGTAAAGACTTGTTTCTATTAAAAATATTTTTGTATTTTCTATTTGATTATGTTCTTATAGCAATGTTTTTGACATTTATCATTTAATATTTTGATATTGAATTCGGATTAAGACTCAATCTAGTCCTTCGATAGCCATCACAATAATCTAACAAACTGGGAAGGGATAAGAGTGGCTAAGCGACATCATCTACTGATTGCGGATAGGATAATGTTTTATTTGTGAAGGCTATTGGAGATTAGATCGAGGGTTTTTTCTTTTTTTATCTTTTTGTTTCTATTTTTTAACGTCATTTTATATGATATTATTATTATGTTTATTGATACTTACCTTAATTGAGTCTTAACAAACCTCAAACCTATCCTTGATTCGTTTGAATTCCTCTTTTGAGAAAATATTTCTAATATATGATTCGATTTTAGATGGAAATTTTTTAATCTATGCTATGTCATCACAATCGTCACTGGTTCTTAGAGATGGTATGGATAGAGAGTAAGGTCACTGCATTTTAATTGATTGTGGTGTACCTTTGTTTCGGATGAAGATGGTTTTGTTCGTGACTGATTGTGGAGATGTCTATGCGTATGATTTTTATTTTAAGCTTTTGTCCCTTTACCAATTTGTTTTACATGTTTTTTTAGTTTTTATGATATTTCTTGCCTTTTATTAAATTTAACGTGCCTTCATACACATAATTGCTATCCATTGAAGATTACGATAAAATCTATGATTGAGGTTTCATTGTTTCAGTTGAGTAGCTAGTTCATGTGATGAAGGCTTCTTCTATTAAAAATATTTTTGTATTTCGTATTTGATTATGTTCTTAAAGTCATGTTTTTGACATTTATCGTTTAATTTTTTGATATTGAATTCGGATTAAGACTCAATTTAGTCTTTTGATAGCCATCACAATAATGTAACAAATCGGGAAGGGATAAGAGTGGCTAAGGAACATCATCTACTGACTGCCCGTTGACTTCAGTTTCATAAGATGATGTTTTATTAGTAAAAGCTACTAGAGACTCGATCGAGAATTTTTTCGTTTTCTATCTTTTTGTTTTTATTTTTTAATGTCATTCTATTATATGATATTATTTTCATGTTTATTGATAGTTACCTTAATTGAGTCGTAACACACATAAGACCTATCCATCAAAGAGGGTATCGATTTAAGATTGTGGTGTTGCATATGGTGGATAGTTTGGTTCGTGTGAATAGCTCTTTTGAGAAAATATTTCTTATATTTGATTCAATTTTAGTTTGAATTTTTTTAATCTACGCTATGTCTTCACAATCGTAACTGGTTCTTAGAGATGGTATGGATAAAGAATACGGTCATTGCACTTTAATCGATCGTGGTGTACCTCTGTTTCATATGAAGATTGTTTTTTACGTGACTGATTGTGGAGATGTCCATGCGTATGTATTTTCTATTTGATTATGTTCTTATAGCAATGTTTTTGACATTTATCATTTAATATTTTGATCTTGAATTCGGATTAAGACTCAATCTAGTCCTCCAATAGCCATCACAATAATCTAACAAACCGGGAAGGGATAAGAGTGGCTAAGCGACATCATCTACTGATTGCGGATAGGATAATATTTTATTCGTGAAGGCTATTGGAGATTCGATCGAGGATTTGTTCGTTTTCTATCTTTTTATTTTTATTTTTTAATGTCATTTTATTATATGATATTATTATTATGTTTATTGATACTTACCTTAATTGAGTCTTAACAGACCTCGAACCTATCCTTGATTCGTTTGAATGCGTCTTTTGAGAAAATATTTCTAATATATGATTTGATTTTTGATGGAAATTTTTTAATCTATGCTATGTCTTCACAATCGTCACTAGTTCTTAGAGATGGTATGTATAGAGAGTAAGGTCACTGCATTTTAATTGATTGTGGTGTACCTTTGTTTCGGATGAAGATGGTTTTGTTCGTGACTGATTGTGGAGATGTCTATGCGTATGATTTTTATTTTAAGCTTTTGTCCCTTTACCAATTTGTTTTACGTGTTTTTTTAGTTTTTATGATATTCCTTGCCTTTTATTAAATTTAACGTGCCTTCATACACATAATTGCTATCCATTGAAAATTACGATAAAATCTATGATTGAGGTTTCATTGTTTCAGTTGAGTAGCTAATTCATGTGATGAAGGCTTCTTTCTATTAAAAATATTTTTGTATTTGGTATTTGATTATGTTCTTAAAGTCATGTTTTTGACATTTATCGTTTAATATTTTGATATTGAATTCGGATTAAGACTCAATTTAGTCTTTTGATAGCCATCACAATAATCTAACAAATCGGGAAGGGATAAGAGTGGCTAAGGAACATCATCTACTGACTGCCCGTTGACTTCAGTTTCATAAGATGATGTTTTATTCGTGAAGGCTACTGGAGACTCGATCGAGAATTTTTTCGTTTTCTATCTTTTTGTTTTTATTTTTTAATGTCATTCTATTATATGATATTATTTTCATGTTTATTGATAGTTACCTTAATTGAGTCGTAACACACATAAGACCTATCCATCAAAGAGGGTGTCGATTTAAGATTGTGGTGTTGCATATGGTGGATAGTTTGGCTCGTGTGAATAGCTCTTTTGAGAAAATATTTCTTATATTTGATTCAATTTTAGTTTGAATTTCTTTAATCTACGCTATGTCTTCACAATCGTAACTGGTTTTTAGAGATGGTATGGATAAAGAGTATGGTCATTGCACTTTAATCGATTGTGGTGTACCTCTGTTGCATATGAAGATGGTTTTTTACGTGACTGATTGTGGAGATGTACATGCGTATGTATTTTTATTTGATTATGTTCTTATAGCAATGTTTTTGACATTTATCATTTAATATTTTGATCTTGAATTCGGATTAAGACTCAATCTAGTCCTCCAATAGCCATCACAATAATCTAACAAACCGGGAAGGGATAAGAGTGGCTAAGCGACATCATCTACTGATTGCGGATAGGATAATATTTTATTCGTGAAGGCTATTGGAGATTCGATCGAGGATTTGTTCGTTTTCTATCTTTTTATTTTTATTTTTTAATGTCATTTTATTATATGATATTATTATTATGTTTATTGATACTTACCTTAATTGAGTCTTAACAGACCTCGAACCTATCCTTGATTCGTTTGAATGCCTCTTTTGAGAAAATATTTCTAATATATGATTCGATTTTAGGTGGAAATTTTTTAATCTATGCTATGTCTTCACAATCGTCACTGGTTCTTAGAGATGGTATGGATAGAGAGTAAGGTCACTGCATTTTAATTGATTGTGGTGTACCTTTGTTTCGGATGAAGATGGTTTTGTTCGTGACTGATTGTGGAGATGTCTATGCGTATGATTTTTATTTTAAGCTTTTGTCCCTTTACCAATTTGTTTTACATGTTTTTTTAGTTTTTATGATATTTCTTGCCTTTTATTAAATTTAACGTGCCTTCATACACATAATTGCTATCCATTGAAAATTACGATAAAATCTATGATTGAGGTTTCATTGTTTCAGTTGAGTAGCTAGTTCATGTGATGAAGGCTTCTTTCTATTAAAAATATTTTTGTATTTGGTATTTGATTATGTTCTTAAAGTCATGTTTTTGACATTTATCGTTTAATATTTTGATATTGAATTCGGATTAAGACTCAATTTAGTCTTTTGATAGCCATCACAATAATCTAACAAATCGGGAAGGGATAAGAGTGGCTAAGGAACATCATCTACTGACTGCCCGTTGACTTCAGTTTCATAAGATGATGTTTTATTCGTGAAGGCTACTGGAGACTCGATCGAGAATTTTTTCGTTTTCTATCTTTTTGTTTTTATTTTTTAATGTCATTCTATTATATGATATTATTTTCATGTTTATTGATAGTTACCTTAATTGAGTCGTAACACACATAAGACCTATCCATCAAAGAGGGTATCGATTTAAGATTGTGGTGTTGCATATGGTGGATAGTTTGGTTCGTGTGAATAGCTCTTTTGAGAAAATATTTCTTATATTTGATTCAATTTTAGTTTGAATTTTTTTAATCTACGCTATGTCTTCACAATCGTAACTGGTTCTTAGAGATGGTATGGATAAAGAATACGGTCATTGCACTTTAATCGATCGTGGTGTACCTCTGTTTCATATGAAGATTGTTTTTTACGTGACTGATTGTGGAGATGTCCATGCGTATGTATTTTCTATTTGATTATGTTCTTATAGCAATGTTTTTGACATTTATCATTTAATATTTTGATCTTGAATTCGGATTAAGACTCAATCTAGTCCTCCAATAGCCATCACAATAATCTAACAAACCGGGAAGGGATAAGAGTGGCTAAGCGACATCATCTACTGATTGCGGATAGGATAATATTTTATTCGTGAAGGCTATTGGAGATTCGATCGAGGATTTGTTCGTTTTCTATCTTTTTATTTTTATTTTTTAATGTCATTTTATTATATGATATTATTATTATGTTTATTGATACTTACCTTAATTGAGTCTTAACAGACCTCGAACCTATCCTTGATTCGTTTGAATGCGTCTTTTGAGAAAATATTTCTAATATATGATTTGATTTTTGATGGAAATTTTTTAATCTATGCTATGTCTTCACAATCGTCACTAGTTCTTAGAGATGGTATGTATAGAGAGTAAGGTCACTGCATTTTAATTGATTGTGGTGTACCTTTGTTTCGGATGAAGATGGTTTTGTTCGTGACTGATTGTGGAGATGTCTATGCGTATGATTTTTATTTTAAGCTTTTGTCCCTTTACCAATTTGTTTTACGTGTTTTTTTAGTTTTTATGATATTCCTTGCCTTTTATTAAATTTAACGTGCCTTCATACACATAATTGCTATCCATTGAAAATTACGATAAAATCTATGATTGAGGTTTCATTGTTTCAGTTGAGTAGCTAATTCATGTGATGAAGGCTTCTTTCTATTAAAAATATTTTTGTATTTGGTATTTGATTATGTTCTTAAAGTCATGTTTTTGACATTTATCGTTTAATATTTTGATATTGAATTCGGATTAAGACTCAATTTAGTCTTTTGATAGCCATCACAATAATCTAACAAATCGGGAAGGGATAAGAGTGGCTAAGGAACATCATCTACTGACTGCCCGTTGACTTCAGTTTCATAAGATGATGTTTTATTCGTGAAGGCTACTGGAGACTCGATCGAGAATTTTTTCGTTTTCTATCTTTTTGTTTTTATTTTTTAATGTCATTCTATTATATGATATTATTTTCATGTTTATTGATAGTTACCTTAATTGAGTCGTAACACACATAAGACCTATCCATCAAAGAGGGTGTCGATTTAAGATTGTGGTGTTGCATATGGTGGATAGTTTGGCTCGTGTGAATAGCTCTTTTGAGAAAATATTTCTTATATTTGATTCAATTTTAGTTTGAATTTCTTTAATCTACGCTATGTCTTCACAATCGTAACTGGTTTTTAGAGATGGTATGGATAAAGAGTATGGTCATTGCACTTTAATCGATTGTGGTGTACCTCTGTTGCATATGAAGATGGTTTTTTACGTGACTGATTGTGGAGATGTACATGCGTATGTATTTTTATTTGATTATGTTCTTATAGCAATGTTTTTGACATTTATCATTTAATATTTTGATCTTGAATTCGGATTAAGACTCAATCTAGTCCTCCAATAGCCATCACAATAATCTAACAAACCGGGAAGGGATAAGAGTGGCTAAGCGACATCATCTACTGATTGCGGATAGGATAATATTTTATTCGTGAAGGCTATTGGAGATTCGATCGAGGATATGTTCGTTTTCTATCTTTTTATTTTTATTTTTTAATGTCATTTTATTATATGATATTATTATTATGTTTATTGATACTTACCTTAATTGAGTCTTAACAGACCTCGAACCTATCCTTGATTCGTTTGAATGCCTCTTTTGAGAAAATATTTCTAATATATGATTCGATTTTAGGTGGAAATTTTTTAATCTATGCTATGTCTTCACAATCGTCACTGGTTCTTAGAGATGGTATGGATAGAGAGTAAGGTCACTGCATTTTAATTGATTGTGGTGTACCTTTGTTTCGGATGAAGATGGTTTTGTTCGTGACTGATTGTGGAGATGTCTATGCGTATGATTTTTATTTTAAGCTTTTGTCCCTTTACCAATTTGTTTTACATGTTTTTTTAGTTTTTATGATATTTCTTGCCTTTTATTAAATTTAACGTGCCTTCATACACATAATTGCTATCCATTGAAAATTACGATAAAATCTATAATTGAGGTTTCATTGTTTCAGTTGAGTAGCTAATTCATGTGATGAAGGCTTTTTTCTATTAAAAATATTTTTGTATTTAGTATTTGATTATGTTCTTAAAGTCATGTTTTTGACATTTATCGTTTAATATTTTGATATTGAATTCGGATTAAGACTCAATTTAGTCTTTTGATAGCCATCACAATAATCTAACAAATCGGGAAGGGATAAGAGTGGCTAAGGAACATCATCTACTGACTGCCCGTTGACTTCAGTTTCATAAGATGATGTTTTATTCGTGAAGGCTACTGGAGACTCGATCGAGAATTTTTTCGTTTTCTATCTTTTTGTTTTTATTTTTTAATGTCATTCTATTATATGATATTATTTTCATGTTTATTGATAGTTACCTTAATTGAGTCGTAACACACATAAGACCTATCCATCAAAGAGGGTATCGATTTAAGATTGTGGTGTTGCATATGGTGGATAGTTTGGCTCGTGTGAATAGCTCTTTTGAGAAAATATTTCTTATATTTGATTCAATTTTAGTTTGAATTTTTTTAATGTACGCTGTGTCTTCACAATTGTAACTTGTTATTAGAGATGGTATGGATAAAGAGTACGGTCATTGCACTTTAATCGATCGTGGTGTACCTCTGTTTCATATGAAGATTGTTTTTTACGTGACTGATTGTGGAGATGTCCATGCGTATGTATTTTCTATTTGATTATGTTCTTATAGCAATGTTTTTGACATTTATCATTTAATATTTTGATCTTGAATTCGGATTAAGACTCAATCTAGTCCTCCAATAGCCATCACAATAATCTAACAAACCGGGAAGGGATAAGAGTGGCTAAGCGACATCATCTACTGATTGCGGATAGGATAATATTTTATTCGTGAAGGCTATTGGAGATTCGATCGAGGATTTGTTCGTTTTCTATCTTTTTATTTTTATTTTTTAATGTCATTTTATTATATGATATTATTATTATGTTTATTGATACTTACCTTAATTGAGTCTTAACAGACCTCGAACCTATCCTTGATTCGTTTGAATGCCTCTTTTGAGAAAATATTTCTAATATATGATTCGATTTTAGGTGGAAATTTTTTAATCTATGCTATGTCTTCACAATCGTCACTGGTTCTTAGAGATGGTATGGATAGAGAGTAAGGTCACTACATTTTAATTGATTGTGGTGTACCTTTGTTTCGGATGAAGATGGTTTTGTTCGTGACTGATTGTGGAGATGTCTATGCGTATGATTTTTATTTTAAGCTTTTGTCCCTTTACCAATTTGTTTTACATGTTTTTTTAGTTTTTATGATATTTCTTGCCTTTTATTAAATTTAACGTGCCTTCATACACATAATTGCTATCCATTGAAAATTACGATAAAATCTATGATTGAGGTTTCATTGTTTCAGTTGAGTAGCTAATTCATGTGATGAAGGCTTCCTTCTATTAAAAATATTTTTGTATTTTGTATTTGATTATGTTCTTAAAGTCATGTTTTTGACATTTATCGTTTAATATTTTGATATTGAATTCGGATTAAGACTCAATTTAGTCTTTTGATAGCCATCACAATAATCTAACAAATCGGGAAGGGATAAGAGTGGCTAAGGAACATCATCTACTGACTGCCCGTTGATTTCAGTTTCATAAGATGATGTTTTATTCGTGAAGGCTAGTGGAGACTCGATCGAGAATTTTTTCGTTTTCTATCTTTTTATTTTTATTTTTTAATGTCATTTTATTATATGATATTATTTTCATGTTTATTGATACTTACCTTAATTGAGTCGTAACACACATAAGACCTATCCATCAAAGAGGGTATCGATTTAAGAATTTGGTGTTGCATATGGTGGATAGTTTGGCTCGTGTGAATAGCTCTTTTGAGAAAATATTTCTTATATTTGATTCAATTTTAGTTTGAATTTTTTTAATCTACGCTGTGTCTTCACAATCGTAACTGGTTCTTAGAGATGGTATGGATAAAGAGTACGGTCATTGCACTTTAATCGATTGTGGTGTACCTCTGTTTCATATGAAGATGGTTTTTTACGTGACTGATTGTGGAGATGTCCATGTGTATGTATTTTCTATTTGATTATGTTCTTATAGCAATGTTTTTGACATTTATCATTTAATATTTTGATCTTGAATTCGGATTAAGACTCAATCTAGTCCTCCAATAGCCATAACAATAATCTAACAAACCGGGAAGGGATAAGAGTGGCTAAGCGACATTATCTACTGATTAAAGATAGGATAATATTTTATTCGTGAAGGCTATTGGAAATTCGATCAAGGATTTGTTCGTTTTCTATCTTTTTATTTTTATTTTTTAATGTCATTTTATTATATGATATTATTATTATGTTTATTGATACTTACCTTAATTGAGTCTTAACAAACCTCAAACCTATCATTGATTCGTTTGAATGCCTCTTTTGAGAAAATATTTCTAATATATGATTCGATTTTAGATGGAAATTTTTTAATCTATGCTATGTCTTCACAATCGTCACTAGTTCTTAGAGATGGTATGGATAGAGAGTACGATCACTGCATTTTTATTGATTGTGGTGTACCTTTGTTTCGCATGAAGATGGTTTTATTTGTGACTAGTTGTGGAGATGTCTATGCGTATGATTTTTATTTTAAGCTTTTGTCCCTTTACCAATTTATTTTACATGTTTTTTTAATTTTTATGATATTTCTTGCCTTTTATTAAATTTAATGCGCCTTCATACACGTAATTGCTATCCATTGAAAATTACGATAAAATCTATGATTGAGGTTTCATTGTTTCAGTTGAGTATCTAATTCATGTGATGAAGACTTCTTTCTATTAAAAATATCTTTGTATTTGGTATTTGATTATGTTCTTAAAGTCATGTTTTTGACATTTATCGTTTAATATTTTGATATTGAATTCGGATTAAGACTCAATTTAGTCATTCATTAGCCATCACAATAATCTGACAAATCGGGAAGGGATAAGAGTGGCTAAGGAACATCATCTACTGATTGCTGGTTGACTTCAGTTTCATAAGATAATGTTATATTCGTGAAGGCTATTGGAGACTCGATCGAGAATTTTTTCGTTTTCTATCTTTTTGTTTCTATTTTTTAATGTCATTTTATTATACGATATTATTTTCATGTTTATTGATACTTACCTTAATTGAGTCGTAACACACGTAAGACCTATCCATCAAAGAGGGTATTGATTTTAGATTGTGGTGTTGCATATGGTGGATAGTTTGGTTCGTGTGAATGGCTTTTTTGAGAAAATATTTCTTATATTTGATTCAATTTTAGTTTGAAATTTTTTAATCTACGCTATGTCATCACAATCGTAATTGGTTCTTAGAGATGGTATAGATAAAGGGTACGGTCACTGCACTTTAATCGATTGTGGTGTACCTCTGTTTCGTTTGAAGATGGTTTTATACGTGATTGATTGTGGAGATGTCTGTGTATGATTTTTTATTTTATGCTTTTGTCATTTTTACCAATTTCTTTTATATCTTTTTTAGTGTGTATGATATTTATTGCCTTTTATTAAATTTAACGTGACTTCACACACATCATCGTCATACATAGCGGAGTGTGGTTATGAATCTATGATTCGAATATTTCAGTTTTGGTGCATAGTTTAATGTGTGAAGGAAACTATTTTTCTCTATTTTTATATATTTGATTGTTTTATAAATCATTTTTCTATTGATGCAAACGCAATAATGAGTATTTGCAATCATCACGCAAAAGGGCAAATAGGATGGATATTGATCCTAATAAATTGCGGTTTACTTTTTCATTCAAACGAGGGTGGTTGTATCATTTAAGTGATGAATTGTAAGATTTCTATAACGTTGGGTTTTGCTTTTAATTTCTCTTTTTATTCCTCAAATTCATTATTTTATATCTTTTTATTATTATTCATGATGTTTATTTTAAGTTTGCGACTTGAACGAGTCTTCATATACATAATTGCTATCGATTGGAAATTGCGGCAAAATTTATGATTGAGGATTCATTGATTCAGTTTAGTGGCTAATTCATGTGGTGAAGACTTGTTTCTATTAAAAATATTTTTGTATTTTCTATTTGATTATGTTCTTATAGCAATGTTTTTGACATTTATCATTTAATATTTTAATGTTGAATTCGGGTTAAGACTTAATCTAGTCGTCCGATAGCCATCACAATAATCTAACAAACCAGGAAGGGATAAGAGTGGTTAAGAGACATCATCTATTGATTGCGGATAGGATAATGTTTTATTCGTGAAGGCTATTGGAGATTCGATCGAGGACTTTTTCGTTTTCTATCTTTTTGTTTTTATTTTTTAATGTCATTTTATTATATGATATTATTATTATGTTTATTGATACTTACCTTAATTGAGTCTGAACAAACCTCAAACCTATCCTTGATTCGTTTGAATGCCTCTTTTGAGAAAATATTTCTAATATATGATTCAATTTTAGATGAAATTTTTTTAATCTATGCCATGTCTTCACAATAGTCACTGGTTCTTAGAGATGGTATGGATAGAGAGTACGGTCATTGCATTTTAATTGATTGTGGTGTACGTTTGTTTCGGATGAAGATGGTTTTATCCTTTTACCAATTTGTTTTACATGTTTTTTTAGTTTTTGTGATATTTCTTGCATTTTATTAAATTTTACATGCATTCATACACATAATTACTATCCATTGAAAATTGCGATAAAATCTATGATTGTGGTTTCATTGTTTCAGTTGAGTAGCTAATTCATGTGATGAAGGCTTCTTTCTATTAAAAATATTTTTGTATTTTGTATTTGATTATGTTCTTAAAGTCATGTTTTTGACATTTATCGTTTAATATTTTGATATTGAATTCGGATTAAGACTCAATTTAGTCATTCGATAGCCATCACAATAACCTAACAAATCGGGTAGGGATAAGAGTGGCTAAGGAACATCATCTACTGATTGCCAGTTGGCTTCAGTTTCATAAGATGATGTTTTATTCGTGAGGGCTATTGGAGACTCGATCGGGAATTTTTTCGTTTTCTATCTTTCTGTTTTTATTTTTTAATGTCATTTTATTATATGATATTATTTTCATGTTTATTGATACTTACCTTAATTGAGTTGTAACACACATAAGACCTATCCATCATAGAGGGTATTGATTTAAGATTGTGGTGTTGCATATGGTGGATAGTTTGGCTCGTGTGAATGGCTCTTTTGAGAAAATATTTCTTATATTTGATTCAATTTTAGTTTGAATTTTTTTAATCTACGCTATGTCTTCACAATCGTAACTGGTTCTTAGAGATGGTATGGATAAAGAGTACAGTCACTGCACTTTGATCGATTGTTGTGTACCTCTGTTTCGTATTAAGATGGTTTTATACGTGACTGATTATGGAGATGTCTATGCGTATGTTTTTTTATTTTAAACTTTTGTCATTTTTACCAATTTCTTTTATATCTTTTTTAGTGTGTATGATATTTATTGTCTTTTATTAAATTTAACGTGACTTCACACATCATCATCATACATAGCGGAGTGTGGGTATGAATCTGTTATTCGAATATTTTAGTTTTGGTGTATAGTTTAATGTGTGTGAAGGAAACTATTTTTCTCTATTTTATATATTTGATTGTTTTATAAATCATTTTTCTATTAATGCAAATGCAATAATGAGTCTTTACAATCATCACGCAAAAGGGCACAGAGGATTTATATTGATCCTAATAAATTGCGGTTTACTTTTTCTTTCAAACGAGGGTGGTTGTATCGTTTAAGTGATGAATTGTAAGATTTCTATAACGTTGGGTTTTGCATTTAATTTCTCTTTTTATTCCTCTAATTCATTATTTTATATCTTTTTATT
Source organism: Euptelea pleiosperma (assembly GCA_035048495.1). Taxonomy (NCBI): domain Eukaryota; kingdom Viridiplantae; phylum Streptophyta; class Magnoliopsida; order Ranunculales; family Eupteleaceae; genus Euptelea; species Euptelea pleiosperma. Next base: position 33,043,030 of record CM068544.1, on the reverse strand, counting down.
ATTATTCATTATGTTTATTTTGTGTTTGCGACTTGAACGAGTCTTCACACGCATAATTGCTATCGATTGGAAATTGCGGCAAAATTTATGGTCGAGGTTTCATTGATTCAGTTTGGTGGCTAATTCATGTGGTGAAGACTTGTTTCTATTAAAAATATTTTTGTATTTTCTATTTGATTATGTTCTTATAGCAATGTTTTTGACATTTATCATTTAATATTTTGATATTGAATTTGGATTAAGGCTCAATCTAGTCTTCCGATAGCCATCACAATAATCTAACAAACCGGGAAGGGATAAGAGTGTCTAAGAGACAGCATCTACTATTGCGGATAGGATAATGTTTTATTCGTGAAGGCTATTGGAGATTCAATCGAGGATTTTTTCGTTTTCTATCTTTTTGTTTTTATTTTTTAATGTCATTTTATTATATGATATTATTATTATGTTTATTGATACTTACCTTAATTGAGTCTTAACAAACCTCAAACCTATCCTTGATTCGTTTGAATTCCCCTTTTGAGAAAATATTCTTATATATGATTCGATTTTAGATGAAATTTTTTAATCTATGCTATGTCTTCATAATCGTCACTGGTTCTTAGAGATAGTATGGATAGAGAGTACGGTTACTGCATTTTAATTGATTGTGGTGTACCTTTGTTTTGGATGACGATTGGCTTATTCGTGACTGATTGTGGAGATGTCTATGCGTATGATTTTTATTTTAAGCTTTGGTCTTTTTACCAATTTGTTTTACATGTTTTTTTTTATGATATTTCTTGCCTTTTATTAAATTTAACGTGCCTTGAAAATTGCTATAAAATCTATGATTGAGGTTCATTGTTTCAGTTTAGTGGCTTATTCATGTGATGAAGGCTTCTTTATGTTAAAAATATTTTTGTATTTTGTATTTGATTATGTTCTTTAAGCCATGTTTTTGACATTTATCGTTTAATATTTTGATATTGAATTCGGATTAAGACTCAATCTAGTCTTTCGATAGCCATCACAATAATCTAACAAATCGGGAAGGGATAAGAGTGGCTAAGGAACATCATTTACTGATTGCCGGTTGACTTTAGTTTCATAAGATGATGTTTTATTCGTGAAGGCTATTGGATACTTGATCGAGGATTTTTTCGTTTTCTGTTTTTTTATTTTTATTTTTTAATATCATTTTACGTTATGATATTATTTTCATGTTTATTGATATTTACCTTAATTGAGTCTTAACTCACTTCAGACCTATCCATCAAAGAAGGTATCGATTTAAGATTGTGGTGTTGCATATGGTGGATAGTTTGGTTCGTGTGAATATTTATTTTGAGAAAATATTTCTTATATTTGATTTAATTTTAGTTGGAAATTTTTTAACCTACGCTATGTCTTCACAATCGTAATTGGTTCTTAGAGATGGTATGGATAAAGAGTACGGTCACTGCACTTTAATCGATTGTGGTGTACCTTTGTTTCGGGTGAAGATTGTTTTATTCGTAACTGATTGTGGAGATGTCTATGCGTATGGTTTTTATTTTTAGCTTTTGTCCTTTTTCCAATTTATTTTGTATGTTTTTTTAGTTTGTATGATATTTCTTGCCTTTTATTAAATTTAACGTGCCTTCGTACACATAATTGCTATCCATGGAAAATTGCGAGAAAATCTATGATGAGGTTTCATTATTTCAGTTTAGTGGCTAATTCATGTGATGAAGGCTTCTTTCTATTAAAAATATTTTTGTATTTTCTATTTGATTATGTTCTTAATGCCATGTTTTTGACATTTATCATTTGATATTTTTATATTGAATGCGGATTAATACTCAATCTAGTCTTTCGATAGCCATCACAATAATCTAACAAATGGAGGAGGGATAAGAGTTGCTAAGGAACATCATTTATTGATTGCCGGTTGACTTCAGTTTCATAAGATGATGTTTTATTCGTGAAGGCTATTGGAGACTCGATCGAGAATTTTTTCGTTTTCTATCTTTTTGTTTTTATTTTTTAATGTCATTTTATTATATGATATCATTTTCATGTTTATTGATACTTACCTTAATTGAATCTTAACACACATCAGACCTATCCATCAAAGAGGGTATCGATTTAAGATTGTGGTGTTGCATATGGTAGATAGTTTGGTTTGTGTGAATGGCTCCTTTGAGAAAATATTTCTTATATTTGATTCAATTTTAGTTGGAAATTTTTTAATCTACGCGCTGTCTTCACAATCGTAACTGGTTCTTAGAGATGGTATGGATAAAGAGTACGGTCACTACATTTTAATCAATTGTGGTGTACCTTTGTTTCGTATGAAGATTGTTTTATACGTGACTGATTGTGAAGATGTTTATGCGTATTTTTTATTTTAAGCTTTTGTCATTTTTGCTAATTTCTTTTATTTCTTATTTTGTGTGTATGATATTTATTGCCTTTTATTAAATTTAACGTGCCTTCACACACATCATCATCATTCACATAATTGCTATTCATTGGAAATTGCGGCAAAATTTATGATTGAGTTTTCATTGATTCTGTTTTGTGGCTAATTCATGTGGTGAAGGCTTGTTTCTATTAAAAATATGTTTGTATTTTCTGTTTGATTATGTTCTTATAGCAATGTTTTTAACATTTGTCATTTAATATTTTAACATTTATCATTTAATCTAGTCCTCCGATAGCCATGACAATAATCTAACAAATTGGGTAAGGATAAGAGCGGCTAAGCGAAATTATCTACTGATTGTGGATAGGTGGATAGGATAATGTTTTATTCATGAAGGTTATTGGAGATTCAATCGAGCATTTAGAATTCCAGAAACATATTATATGCCTGGGGCAAAATCGCGTTGGCCCGGGGCGGCCCGTTTATGGCCTAATACGGCATGGTGCGGCTCGGTATTGGCTCGATTATGGCCCGTGACACTCACTCTCTTACATTTCCTCGTGAGTTCAGGTTAGTGAGTGGAGGGAAATGTTTGCAAAGTCTGATCATGAAGTTGATAACATAGATCGGTTTGATGCAGTATTTGTTCATGTATTCTCCCAAAGATGATTTTATGTGATGAAATTTGTCAACGGCTAGTCTGCTTCTTGTTCGTTTTTTGTCTATCCATTATTCTGACCATTTTACTATGCTATAACTGGTTGCTTGCTATCTCCTTACCAATCTCGAATCTTGGAGACTATAGGTCTCCAAGAAGGAATTAATGTTATGAATCTTGTCTTTGCCAGACTGTGGTTATTCTCCAAGTGTCGTCGATCTTTAACATTTTCCTGGCAGATAAATGGAACACATGGCCTTCTATGATTAGGTGTGCTAGGAATGACTTTTAAGAAAATTTTAAGTTATTCTAATAGGACAAACATGTCATATTTTCTGAAAATGCAAGAACCATTTCTGTGTTGAAAATTTGGCACTCATTCATTAGGGTTGGGACCCATGATGAGTCCCACCTAGGTGATATCTGAGGCCAAAAGTCATCTTGACCAGATTACTCCTGATAATCTAACACGTAGGTTTTTCTGGACTGCTTGCCATGTTTGAAGTGTCCGAAATAATGCAATATTGGATGGTTACAAGCATCTGATCAGGTCAAATTCGGCCTAGGGTATTTCCTAGGTGAATCTTCTTGTACGTCCTGTGTACAGGGAAGAGTGCATACTCTTGCCTTTTTGGTTTTGATTTAAGTGTACCTCTTAAACTGTTGGTAAGCATTTTGTAGGATCCTTATTTTTGTTATTTCTCATATCATGTTTGTTTCCAGCTTTGTTCTATGGTGAGAGATATGAGTGTGGAGGTTAGGATCGAAGCTTTTCTTGCCCTTGGGAAAATAAAGCTGGTATCTAAGGATATATTGTTACCCTATCAAAGAAAATCCTAGGAATCATTAAAAGAAAAAATATTGGTTATTGTACTCCAAAAGGATTTGATTTACTGGCTTCAAATGCCGCTGGAGCTTTTGTACATGGGCTTGCGGACGAATTCTATGACTTAACTATGATACTCTTTACGGTTCCATTTCACTCGCAATCAAAAGAGTTCCAGAGCTCACTGGAGAATTCGGCAAGAATCTTGTATTTCATGAGGTCTGAAATAGATTGAATTCTTGGTAATTGTTGTAGATTATTTGTTGAAAAATGAAGAGTTGCTGCTTTGATACTTCGTTATTACCGTTATTGATGGAGATTGTTGGTTCTTTGATTAATGTAGCTTCAAATCTACTACAGATAGGTGGATTAATTCGAAATGTGGGAGCTTAGTTCCTTATTTGGTTTTGATTGTTCTCACTGTAATCAATTGTCATATTTAATTAGTTATGATGATTGTACATGTGTGTATTATTGTATTTACACAATGTTCTATGTGATTTTCTATGTAATCCATTATTAATATTCGGAAACAGGAAAGAGAGATGAATTTAACCCGATTGGCAACACATCTGAACAAAATTACTGTACATTTGAGATTGCTTAACCTTGTAAGTTTGTCGATTTCTTTGCCGCCCCAATCTCTGTAATTCGTTTTTGTAGATTCCCCCCTCCCTCCCTCCTGCATTTGTTCATTTATTTTAGTAAGTTAATTCTCCTTAGTCTTTAGGCAAGCTTGGATTCTGGATTTTTCTATGTAGTCAATCATGGAATCTGTCAGGAGTTTATGGATGGGGTTTTTTCACAAAGCAAAAGGTTTTTTTTTATCTACCATTAGATGAGAAAATGAAGCTTCTTAGGAACGAGAAACATTGTGGCTATACACCTGTTCTAGATGAACCTCTGCATTCTGGATCCTGAAAATCAAGTAAATGGTTGGTTTTAGAACCACTTTCTTTTAATTCTTCTTCTATGGCGCATTGTTACTGATACTCATACAAGCAAAAGATTGGTGGTGATTTGCAAAATTCGGGTTTAATACAATTTTGGACAAGTGACTGATACATATAATAAGGGTCAGGCTCCGTTGACAGATCTAAAATGACAGGTAAAATGACATGGACACAATATAAGCCAAGTGGCACACTGTTACAGGCCCCTGACCGTACGGATGTTTGTCCTATCCCATGGTGGACCTACAAACCAAAAATCAGCCTGATTAGTGATTTATAAGTGTTGCATCTTTGTACCTCAAATACTGGTCAAATTCCCACAGTTGAGATCAGCCCATGAAAATAAGTCCAATCCAAAGTCTATAAATCACTAATCAGGCTGATTTTTGGTTTGTGGGTCCACCATGGGATAGGACAAACATCCATACGGTCAGAGTCCTGTAACAGTGTGTCACGTGGCTTATATTGTGTCCCTGTCATTTTAGATCTGACAACGGAGCCCGACCCATATAAAAATAGGAGTAACATTTGTCAAAATACTCAAAACCAACATGTTTCTCATTCAATGATGCTCTTTTAGTGATTTTGCCTCTTGAAAACATGGTTATGATATTGTGGCATCAATTGGTTTTCATGCATTATTTTCTTTAATTGAAACAATTTGCGTTCTCCTTTCAGTTATGAATTTTGTTATGAATTTTATTGAGCAAAGTACTGGTTATAATTTTCTTTCCTGGTTCTTAGGAGATTACAAAGAGGGATATTATATAGGCGTTGAGGTATCTGAAGATGATCCTGAATCACAAAAACCATTTTACGGGCCAAACAGATATAATATATAAAAATACTATTATGTGCTCCCTCTGATATGCACATGTGCATGATTTCAAATGCGTAAGTTTTCTCATCTCCGCAATTAGAAGTAGTTTTAGCTTTATGTGTAAGATGTAAGAGCAGATGCTTTGGATAATCATATCCTGTAGTAGCTCACCACTGGCATCTCTGTTAACCTGTGATTCTGCTCCATAGGAGTCTCCATTAGCTTGGCTCGTGACCTGTGATTAGCTGAGCTTTTACTGTAACTGGGTCTAATATGTTCCAAACATATTAGTAATTTAAATGTGCACCCTTCCAACCCTCAACTTTATTCAATTTTCCTTAGCATCCTAAGTTCTCTCTTGAATCCTCGAGAATGAGGGGAAGCTGATCTCTTATCTTATCCTTTATCCTCTTCCAGATACATACTCTTCGATCAACGAACCCCATGGATTCTATTGTCTTCTCCTGCATCTGAATTAATTTTATTTTTGAAGTTCGTAATTTTTATTTTAAATTTTTATATTGCCCTACTTGCCCAGTTTCCTCTTGGGCTTTACCAAGTCAACGTTTTATCCAGAGTACTGTAGTTTCCGTGCACTAACATAAATAGTCTATGGCTTCGTGTTGTATTAGAAATCCATATTCGTGTGCTTCTGATGAAAGCAAACTCCAAATCTGGCTCCTAAAGTTATGAACTTTGACTGAAAGACTTACTTTTTTTTCTCTGACAAACTTTCAACATATTAGCCAACCATTGATGACCACTTAAAAAAACTTTTTGCTTCTGACTGGCTGTTAATTTCCTACATTTCCTTAGCTTTGCATTGTTTTGAAAGAAGAGTGTATGGTCATGATATTTTTTCATTAGTCTTATGGATTCCCTGCTTCTTGAACTTATAGATGAACAAAGTTAAGAGTAAAGAGGAGGATAGTAAAGAATAGCATATTATTGAATATAACTTCTACAGTGTGATGATATTGTTAATAATGTCTTAATGTATGATCTTTATCTTCCAGAGCATTTATAGTAAATCTCGGTGACATATTGGAGCGTTGGAGCATTTGTATTATCAGGTGTGACCTATATTCTTGTGACCACTGTAGTCCAAATTGCATTTTGTCCTTGGGTGTGTATCGCAGTGGCTGCTTTCTGAATTTTCAGCCGTATCTGAATTAAGGAAACATTAGTCCTTTCCTTTATGATATATTTGATATCTATCTTCATAATTTTCAAAGTTCTAATGACCTGTACAGAAATTTTATTTGATGTTCTCAGGCGTGGATTCCGAGAATCCAACGGTGGTTTTGCTTTTGCAAAAGTGAATGCCAGCTCAGCACTGTCAAGCACCATTGGATTCTCGGGATCCACGGACAAGATTTTCGGTGAAAATTTATGTCTGTGGATCCTGACCCTTTTTATCCAAGTCATATATTTGACAGTTCACATCATTCATTTTCTGAAAATCATTTGATCCATTCTTAAGTTATTATCTGGCTCAACGACATGGCAATGCTAATTTATGGGACATGCGGACTTGACAAACTCATACTTGTCAGTTATGTGTTTTTGCATGTGCATGTGCATGCATTAGTTTGCTGAATATTTATCTAGGTTCAACTCCAAGTGTGTGCCCATCCCTCTGTTCATGAGTAAGAAGTGGAAAGCTACACTAGATGGAATCTTGTTCTTCTCTTTATGTTGCTTTGCTTACATATATCGCATGCTGTAGGCGCTCCAAGATACTTTTGGGATTTCTTTTCTCATTTTAAGGTCACATATTCACAATACCAAAGCCCTATGATATTTGGTATGTAACGCTAATTATGTTATAACTGTCATTAACCATTATTTACATTCAGCTAGAAAATGAATTTAAAAAATTTAGGAAAAATTGACGTCATACAAGTCATGTGGGCCCCATGTGTTATGTAGTTCAAATAACATGTAGCCCCCACATACCAATTGGGTCACACGTGTTACGTGTGGTGAACCCATACCCCTTTTAGTGCCGAGTTCATGATATTAGACCCTGTTATTTGTGTGCTCTCATAATCTGACAAACTCGGCTATGGATTTGCTGAATTTGCTAAACTTTACAGGGCATGAGTTGTGACAAGTGAAGACTCACTTGATTCAACTTGTCAATGTGCCACTCTCCTAAATCGGCTCAATTGGTTGCAAGTGAACTTAATAAGAAGTATATAATTAATGACTAAAAAAATGTTTGATAAATTAAGATTTGTTTTGCTATTGGCATATTCTTGATGTGTGAGTGCGACATGGGTGTCCAGCCAAGATTTAAAATATTGGTATTGAGGTTTGTATATATCGGTGAACTAAAAAACTGCCAAGTCTTGAGAAATAAGATATACACATAAAAAAAAATTTTAACCATACACCGAACGGTGTTTAATGCTTAAATAAAATAAAAGGGATAAGGAACTTGAACCCTCAAGATTTCTAAAGTTGATGAATTTTTCTTTAATTATAAGTTTCATTGTGGTTGTTATTTATATTAAAAGTGGAATGAGATAATCTTTTTCTTGTCCAACTAAATAGTTTTTCAAAATATTTATTAGATCAGTTATGGATGGGTTAAATGCACATATTCAAGGAAAGGTCCCTTACTGTATGTTATTTGCAAATGATGTAGTTTTGATTGATGAGAGAGAGAGAGAGTAAATCTTAAATTAGAGCTATGGATGGAGACTGGAAATGAAGGGTTTTAAGATTTGAAAACTAAAACATAATACATAAAAGTGCAACTTTAGTAAAGATACTTATAGGGATGCGACGTTATTTAAGATTGATTGGAAAAAAAAATACCCCAAAGCGATTAATTGTGTTATTTAAGTTTAATTATCCCAATCAATGGAGAGATTGGGGAAGATGTGACCCACAAAATTAGTGCTATGTAGCTATGTTTTTGATGCGTACCTATCAGGCTAAAGGGAAAATTCTATAAGATAGCAGTAAGACCAACTATGTTTTATGGAGCTGAATGTTAGGCTATCAAAAAACATGTTCATAAAATGAGTTGCAGAGATGATGATGTTGAGATGGATGAGTAGAAAACTAGGAAGAATCAAATGAAAAAATGCACATTTGAGAAAATCTTGAAATGGCTCCTACAATGGCACAACTGAGACGGAATGCCTTGGTTCAGACAAGGGAGGGAGTAAATGTTAAATTAGAACTGTGGAGGGAGAATTTCTAATAATGGAAAAGTGATTGATTTTCTAATAGGGAAATTCTATTTGCACCCCACAAATTCCATAAGCACCCTATTTGGGTCCTTTTTGGCCAAAAATGCCCTTGGGACAAAAAAAAAACTCAGCACCGCTCTTCGTCCCTCCCTCTCACCCTATGGAAAAAAAAAAAAAAACCAAAACAGAAAAAAAAGGAGGCAGGAAGGAGGAGGATGCCGTTGCCGCCACTTCCTCCACAATTTCGTCTCTCTCTCCCTCTCTCTCACATTGGCCCTACGGCTGGGCTGGCCGTGGGGACTATAGATAGGGGTGTCAATTTTACCCGATTTAACCGGAACCGAATAGGAACCGGAACCGAAAACACCGGTTCCGGTACCACATTTTTGGGAACCGATTAAAAAGAACCGGAACCGGAACCGAACCGAAAACTAATGGTTACGGTTCCGGTACTCTAATATGGAACCGAAACCGATAAGAATCGGAACCGAACCGATAAGAACCGGAACCGATATATAAATATAGTGTAACAATTCTCATATTACCAAGATTGGACCCGTTATACCCGAAACTGGAACCGGAACCGAAAAAATTACATAATCGGTTCCGGTTCTGGTACCATCACTTTGAGAACCGGAACCGATAAGTACCCGAACCGATAAGAACCGGAACCGTTTGTTCCGGTTCTGGTCACCTTAGGAACCGAACCGGAACCGACCCGTTGACACCCCTAACTATAGAGAGAGAGAGAGTTGTGGTGGTGGCGACGGCGACAGCGAAGGCATCCTCTTCTTCCTCCTCCCCCTTCTGTTTTTTTTATTTTTTGCAGGTGAGAGAGAGAAGGGGAGAGGGAGGGACGAATGGGGTGCTTGGGATTTTTGCAGGTAAGGGCATTTTTGGCCAAAAAAGCACCCAAATTGGGTGCTTATAGAATTTGTGGGGTGCATATAACCGAACCGGAACCGACCCGTTGACACCCCTAACTATAGAGAGAGAGAGAGTTGTGGTGGTGGCGACGGCGACAGCGAAGGCATCCTCTTCTTCCTCCTCCCCCTTCTGTTTTTTTTATTTTTTGCAGGTGAGAGAGAGAAGGGGAGAGGGAGGGACGAATGGGGTGCTTGGGATTTTTGCAGGTAAGGGCATTTTTGGCCAAAAAAGCACCCAAATTGGGTGCTTATGGAATTTGTGGGGTGCATATAGAATTACCCTTTCTAATAATGCATTTAGAAAAAATTTTTGTTTTCGCGACACAGTCCCTTGCATGGGTGCGTGAGATTGTCACGGTTGCAATTGTTTTTTAAGAATTTTTCACCAAAAAAAAAACTTAACTTTTTTTAATGCTTAATTAAGCTGAAGTGTGTTGTTTACTGAAATAATACTATGTTACAACACAGTTACTATAAATAATGTTTTAAGGACTTAAATTTTTATTTATTGGTACAAGACTTGTTTACCCCTTTGACTTTGAGAAGTGGACTTAGCATTTTCGGTAGTCACTGCTGCCATCTGGGCCCACTGACCGCATGTTTGTTTAGCCCACCCCTCAATAGATAGTCGTACCAAAAATCAGCTTGTTTGATGATTTTTAGCCGTTGGTTTTAGTACAAAAATAATAGTTGCATTCAACGGTTATATGAAGGCCTTAAAAAGTGCTAAAATCTAATGGTTATAAAATACCAATCAGGGTGATTTTTGGTTTGTATATTCACCAAGGGGTGGGATAAACATCCATGCGGTCAGTGGGTCCAGATGACAGCGGTAAGTAACCAAAATGGGTGGGATAAACATCCATGCGGTCAGTGGGTCCAGATGACAGCGGTAAGTAACCAAAATGGTGCTTCCGCATTTGAAACAGTTTCTGGCGTACCTTGTTACATCTTTTTCCTAAGTTAAATACTTGAGGCTCTAAGCAAGGAAGTACCAAGTTACCCAACGACTATGATGGGTAACTTAGAAAACGATACTCAGAAAATTTACCAGATTTTGTAACACGTGGGAATGTGTTTTCCTTGGTTTTCCTAGGTTCTTGGGGTATTTGGCTCAGGCTCTGAGGACTCATCCTTCCACTTGTGTCCTCGGCCACGGATTCAGAAAATCCAACTGTGGCTTTGCTTTGGCAAAAAAGTGATGCTAGCTCAGCGCCATCAACCACCGTAGGATTTTTGGAATCCACACCAGAAAACACAAGTGAAAAGACGAGTCCCTTGAGCCCGGCCCATTCTATGTATGAATAATTTTTACAACTATTTTCACAACTCATGAGTCACCAGGTCAACTTGACTTTGAGTCAAGACTAGGTTTTAAAATACCACTACAAGTGCAGGAAAAATTAGTGTACAAATGGTTGGATACTTTAGAGTATGTAAATACGACCAGAAAGCGACACGGAACAACCAAATCCTGGTTAAGTAGAGAGGTTTCAGAAACATGGAGCTTATAGGGGTTTGGTAGTTAAAAGTGTCACCTTCTGGCCACATTTGCCTACTCTAAAAGAATGATAGCATTTGCATGCTATCTTTCCCTACAAGTGCTACTGTTGATGTCGTCTTTAGGTACAAATGACTTGGCCAATGGGTACACGCGGTTGTAGTGGTGTTTCAAAACCGGATATATATATATATATATATAGGGTCGGGCTCCTGTGACCGCCCTAAAATGATAGGCTCCGGTTACACGACACAATGAGCCACGTGCCACATTCTTAGAGGACTCTGGCCGTAAGGATGTTTGGCCAATCCCTTAGTGGACTTACAAAAACCAAAAATCAGCCTGATTAGTGAATTCTTCTAGACGTTGGATCTTTGTACCTCGAATACTGCTCAAATTCCCACAGTCGAGATCGACTCATGAAAATAAGTCCAATCCAACGCTTATAAATCACTAATCAGACTGATTTTTGGTTTGTAGGTACACTTGGGGATTGGCCAAACATCCATACGGTCAGAGTCCTATAAGACTGTGCCACGTGGCTCATTGTGTCCTGTAAGTGAAACCAGCTGTCATTTTAGGGTGGTAACTGGAGTCTGATATATATATATATATATATATATATATATATATATATACTAGTGTTTTAGCCCGTGGCACTTGCAAAGAATAAAAAAAATATAATAAAATGGTTAAAAAGAGCTAAGGACAAAAATAATTGTTTAGAAGTGACAAAGTAAATGTTGAAAAGAAAAAATGAATTCAATGTAAGAGTGGCTCATACGATATTGTCCAAAATCTACTCCATTTCTTTTCTTGTATTATTTTATTCGATAGGTTCAATCTGTCCATTTGAAATGAACTCATTTCATCCCAACATGGAACTAACTGTTGGATTATACTTGTGTAAGATGAGGGAGAAAATATGCATGACGTCTTCTCTTTTTGTATATCTTTGCTATATGATCATATCCAACGTAATGCGTCACGGTTTAAAATTTTCACTTTTATTTGTATATATTTTTTCTCTGGGTGTGTTTGGGAGTGCCATCCTTGAAGAAACTTTTTTGTCCCTCCTTTATTCATATCATGGTTGGTATATTCATCATAGGCTGAGTTATATGTTAACCATCTTTGAAATATTTAACTGCTAAGATGGAACACAGAAGAAAGAGGTAAATTCTTATTTGTTGTGAGAAAGTTCTCTTGTATTTTACAGTGTCATGTATGTTCTTGTAGCTGGCTGTTCCATGCATTTTACTTTAGAAAACAAAATGATTTGGATCAGACACTCACAGAAGTGTTTTAGTACTTTTCTAACTATGAACTAATATTATTTTCTCGAAAAATCTTAATAACCATTGTCATAAAGCTAATGGCCTTGTCTGAATGTGTTGCATTGCCCAAGATTATACCTGGAGTTGTTATAAATTGCCAAAACAGGCTTGACTCTTTATATTCTAGGTTGGATTTGGACTGACACTTATCCTGGCTATGAAAACTACAGTTTTATCTTCAAAACTATATATAAAAATTGTAGAACAAAACATACTTGATTTTCTAAGAAAAACATTGAAAACAAATTCTGGGTATCCAAAAAATAAAAATCCAGAACCAAAGAGCATGTTTGATTGCAAAGTGGGAAAATTGCATTTTCCTTAGGAAAATAGAACCGTCCAATGTTAGATAGCCATTTTAAATTTGGATAATTTTTCTTACAAAGCCTGTAATTCATTTCACATCCAGATATGTGAGACTTCATTTCCACCTGAAAATACGCCTTTATTTTCTCACATGATTGAAATGTGTTTTCAATTGCAATCAATCAGCTATTTAAGGCATTTCTTAGATGTATTTTCTCGAAAAAATTTCTATGCAATCAAACACGTACACCTTAAGAGAAGAAGAAGAAAAAATAATTTATTGTTTTATCAAAAATTCAGACAAATAAAACAAAGGTGATCAGTGACCCGCCATGGAAAAAGGTAACAAAACCTCCGGTAAGGGAGACATAGAGAAAGGAGTTCGAATGGCTTGACTTCATTAAGGAATCTGTGATGCCATCGATTAACGGATCTTCGAACAATATCTTTTTCTTCCTTCTATCTTAAAGCACCGGAGAGATGCTTTATAGATAAACACAAACGAAGAATTGAAGTAGGGGCGACAAACCCATCGCGTATTGTATCAAAAGCAAAAAAAATGTTTTATTATCTTCTCAACTTAACTTTAGGACGTGGTAATAGAAGGAAAAAAATGAAGAAAAAACCCTTATATTGTAGCCCATATCCTAGCCTCTGCCATAGTGCGCTATGTGCACAGCCCCATCTTCTTTATCCACCTCAGGACATGTGTGCCTCTTAAACAGATACATGCATTGTGTATAAAGGTGCTTAGGGAGACTATTATCGTGGAATTAAAAAGTGAAAAAAACTATATGCATATGATAGCTCTTTTTTTACATTAATTTTGCGCATATGATAGCTCTTGTTTCTTTGTCTACTTGAATCGAGATACAAACTTTTTAGACGGGATAGAAACTTCATAAACTACTGACGATCGAGATAGAAAATTATTGAGAAAAAAATTCATATATCTCATATTTTTCCAATGAAATTCTAGTCGAACATTTTTTATACTGAACTCCAAACTATAAATCCGAGTTTTATAAGAGATTTGGAATATGAATTTACCTCATCAATACAGTAGTAAATGGTAAAACCCAATCGTTTCACGAAGACACAAAGAAATAGAATATTACTTAAAAGAGTCTGATAAGGTGAAATGCGTTTTAGGAAGCTTTATATAATTGTAGAAACATTTTAAGAAACTTTATATAATTCCTTAATAGAGGCATCAATTAAAGCATGGATGATCGTAGATTGGAGGGAGAGAAAGAGACTTAGTTGGAATATAAAACATGTCAAGAATAAAAAGGTTTTGGGTGGGAGTTAGAGAGCATTAAATTGCATTTAACTCGTTGAAGGATTTTAGGAAAAATATTATGGAGAGAGATAGAGAGACGTCTTGTGTGGGCGTGTACATGGGGTGGAGGGGTTGAAGAGACATTGATTTTAGGTTGAAAAAGTTTAAAATATCTATTTTTTTTTAGCCACATTACTTGAAACGTTAAAGGTTTTTTTTTCGGAAAGTATAAAAATATGGAGAATGAGCCACATGGATGAGAAAGAAATGTGGATTCATGCGTTACCTTTAGTATAGATACATAGATAGATATATAATAGATAAATAAATAGATGGGGGGGATGAGAGTAAAGAGAAGAGAAGGGATTTCGATCACGTCGAGGGTTAGTTTTGAGAAATATTGAAAACATCAGAGAAGAAGGCACATAGATGTGTCTTTTAGGGTAGATAATGAGGATAAAATAGAAAAAAAAAAGTTTTTTCAAGATACGACATTTAGAAGTAGTATATATATATATACCTAAAAGCCAAAAGTGGGGTTGAGGTGCGCCCTTCACATGACGCTCATCAACATTAATCACATAGGGATTACAAAAAAAAATCATTAATCAAATAGGAGGTCCATCATCAATGTTGACGAAGGACGACAACACGTGGCACACTCTTAGTGACTACTGACCGCCTACATACCAAAAATCAGTTAGATTAGTGATTTCTAACCTTAGGATCTGACTAACCTAAATAATGATCGAAATCGATGGTTATAAATAAACCATGGAAAAAACTGTTGGGATTGTTGATTATAATTTTACTTACCTCGTTGATTTTCTTGATCAATTGGTTAAGACCGGCATAGTTGTGCGAAATTTGATTTCTGAACATAGGGATTTTTTATCCTTGGACATTTTGATCCATGGGACCATGGCGGAGATCATGCGGCCAATGATATTGTGCCAGGTTAACCCTGTACCTGGCACAATATCATTGCGCCTACACTCTGGTGTACCTGGCATAATATCATTGGGGGCATGATCCCACTTTTCTCCCTCAAGAGTGATTGACTGGGTCAGTCATCAGGAGTGACAATGAAGTGATCAAGAGCGATTATTGAAGATACTCCAGAGTGATAATAAAGTAAGGAATACCTGTAGGTGCAGAGAAGGAAGCTTGGATTGCCGGTGTTGGGAGAAAAGAGAGATTGACGGGGTCAGTCATCCATGAGTCAAGACTCGAGAGGATTTTAAGAATCGGCAGGGGTAATTATCTTGGAGAAAATTTTTGCTGCATGTCGCTCTCGTGAATGTTTGACGTAACACTTGATGTGCCTATACGCTATACCTACATACCTATAATCACCCAATTGGTGATTTCTATACGTTGGATTCTAACATTTTCCATCACATATAATATCCATCTAATCAATTCAATATTGTCAATCAACTGAAAATTGAATGGTTAAGATCCTTTTAAATGGAGACTGTTGATCAAACTGTCAGGATCATCCATATGGTTTTCTACAAAAGATCTTGGTTTGATGGTTTAGATGCGTAGACTCTCGTGGCCCTACTTTGTGAATTGTTTTGGGCCCACTAACCCTCCCTTAATGGATATACAAACCAAAAATCAGATTGATTTACCCAAAAAAAAATTTTGCTTGAATCCAACGGCTACAATCAGTTCTAAATAAGTGTTTTAGGCTTTGACACGTGGTCAAAGCCTAAACTTAACCCATGTTAGACCCTTGGTTAGTTAGTTAAGGGTCGTTAAAAAGGGTACATGTCAGACATTTTGGGAGGGGCATTCAAAGTTTAAAGGTCCCCGGGACCAGCGAATTTTTTCTCCCCTTGTGGACAGGTGTAAGCACTCATGCGGTTGGTGGGCCCATTTTTTCTCGCCTTGTGGATAGGTGTAAGCATTCATGTCGTTGGTGGGCCCAATAATGAGAAATTCTTTTATCCTTCAACTTTTAGATCCAGCATCCTGCCACTTATAGTTAAGTGCCACATGCCCTTGGCGTGGCCTATTTACAAAAAAAAATAAAAAATAAGGTAGCCTTTTAACTGTAGTTGCTTTGCAACTATAGTTAAGGGCCACCTTAACATTAAGATAGGTGGCACTTAACTATAACTGCAAGACGCTGGATCAAAAAGTTACAGAATAAAAGAGTTTCTCACGTTACATAGGACCACGAGGAGACAATTTTTTGATCTACAACTTCTTGATCCAGTGATGTGCCACCTATAGTTAAGTGCCACCTGTCTTGGGGGTTAAGGTCGCCCATTAAATGTAGTTGCTTTTCTCCACCATTGGTGACTACAGTTAAGGCAACCTTAACCCCAGGATAGGTGGCGCTTATTGGAGAACACTAGATCAAAAAGTTTCTCGGCCCACGAGAGTCCTCTGTATCCACAATTTTTCCTCCAAATAAATTGCATCCTGGGTGAGAGATCAAATACGAATGCTGGGAGCAATTCTGTGTGGATCCACAATAAAAAATCAGTCTGATTGGTGATTTCTACCCGTTGGATAGAATTAGAGCATTTTTTCCATCATGGACTTGGAACCCATCAAGGGTTTATAACTTTAGATTGGTTATCAAGTGTGTCACGTGTGACTGTGTGAGTAATACATGTAGACGCAGAGAAAGAAGCTTGGATTGTCGGTGCAGGGAGATAGAGAGAGAGATTGACGAGTTCAAAAGCATATCGAAAATCTGTTCGGGAAATGATTTCGGCCGTGTATTATTTTCTTCAAAATCCGCGTGGAACTTTCGACACAATCCCCACGTCCCCACCTATTCCCTTTCTCAGTCACAGTTCACTCGGTTAAGTCCCCCTTTTTGGAGAACGGACAACCTTGTCCTTCACTTCACAATTACCTCTTTAAATTAGAAACCAACCAGAACCAGAACCAAAGACAGCGAGAGAGATATTAAAATAAGCAGCAGCCAAAACAATGGACGACTTCCCCCCAGGTTTTCGTTTCTACCCGACAGAAGATGAGCTGATTTCATTCTATCTTCACAAGAAGCTTGATGGGAAGAGAGAGGACATGAACCGCGTTATTCCTGTTGTAGACATTTATGAGCTTGATCCATGGCAACTCCCAGGTCAGAATCTCTTCATCCTTCTCTCATTTTTCTTTTTTAAACTTTCTTTTTTTGCCTAAGACCTTGCTTCGTATCACTACAAATGTTTGCGTCGGCATTTGCGAGTGTTTGGTGACGCAACATCGAACAAATATTTGCATTATACCCAATCATTTTTTTTTTTTTGCCAAAAAACTGCAAACAATACGATTATTTTCCCAGCAAATGTTTGTCATTGCAAACATTTGATTATCAAATATTTTCCTGTAAACTACAGAGAGGATGCCAAGCAGGGCCTAAATGGGTATTTGAATACATGGTGAAATGGAAAAGGTTTACAAGTTTAAATTCAAATTCTCGGTACTTCAACATCTCTTCATGGGGGAACTCTTCTTTTTCAACTTGAGCTTGATCTCATATTGACTTTTAAGGATTCTACTTCTCTTTTCCAAAAACTCACTTTAGTGGTTTGTAGTCAGTCGGTAAAAGCAGGTTTTGAACCCAGGTTGTGGTATATCAATTATCAACCTCACAAAAACTAATTTCCTCTATTTTCATTTTTTTTTTTATGTAACAGAGATTTCAGGGAAGCTGTGCCATGGTGACCCTGAGCAATGGTTTTTCTTCACTCCCAGACAAGAGAGAGAAGCCCGGGGAGGAAGGTCGAACCGAACTACAACTTCCGGCTACTGGAAAGCCACAGGCTCTCCTGGTTATGTTTACTCGTCCGATAACCGAGTTATTGGTGTGAAGAAAACCATGGTTTTCTACAAAGGAAAAGCTCCTACAGGAAGAAAAACCAAATGGAAGATGAACGAGTACAAAGCCATTCAAGGAGAAAGTACAACATCGAGTTGTTCGATTCCAAAGGTATATATGATTTGTACAGTAAATTTTCTTTTAGTGTGTAGCTTCTCTATATGATTGCATCCAGGCACAACACATGGTCTGTGTTAACAACCACTTTACTTTAAGCTTTTAGAGTAAAGTGGTTTTCAACATGGTATCAGAGGAGGAGGTCCAGGGGAGGCGAGAGGGACAGTTGCCCCCCCCCCCCCCCCCCCCCCAATAAGCGTAAGGGGGGCAAAAGGGGGGCAAAACTGAAAGTTTATCTCATCTTAGGTAGACCATAAAATGTGAGCCACGTGCAACAGTCTTAGAGATCATTGACCATATGGACTTTTGGCACATCCTTTGGGGACCTCGATACCAAAAATCAGCCTAATTAGTGATTTCTAACCTTTGGGTCTAAGTACCGCAAATGATGCTCAAATCCAATGGTTAAAAGAAATTTTCATGAAAGTCCAATCCAACGGTTAGAAATCACTGGCTTACTTTTGGTCTGTAGTGGTCTTTAAGAGTGTGCCACATGGCTCATACAGTTCATCATGTTGACTATCACCTGTCGCCTTGCCCCCCTTAACAAAATCCTGGCTCCGCCACTAGTCGCGGGATTCTCTAGCAAAACGTTGAGGGGGTGTCATTGGAGTGTATTATTTGGCTGTATGGCAAGCACTTTTCTTGTGTTGACCCGTGGACCCTTTGATATACATTGTTATGCCTCCCTCTGTCAGCTTAAGCTTTTAGAGTAAAGTATTGGTTTTTATTCTTTTACATTTATTTTTTTGTAGTTACGGCATGAATTGAGCCTGTGTCGAGTGTACGTGAAATCGGGATGTTTACGAGCATTCGATCGCCGTCCATCTGAAGCCACGACAAGCGAAATACCAATTCACCAAGTTCAACGAAATGGGGCCGCAACATCCCCTCAGAACCCTCCTATGGTAGAGAAAACAAGCTCTCCTGAATGTTCGTCTACAGGAGACGATGTTCATCCCTCTCTGACTGGAGAATATGGTGACTGGGATATGATCAAGGATCTCCATCCTCTATGGGAATGGGAACAGTTGAATTGGGTCTAAGGAAGACTAGAAGGTGTCAATCTATCGCAGCCTACTAACAAAAAGAAAGGGGGAATTTGTTATTATGTAAGATCGATTTTCTTAGAGGAAATGTAAAATTTTGTTATTATTGGTGAATTGATCAAGAACACACAGAAGTTCAGAAAACAACAGGAGGGAGAGGAGGGGAGGGGAGGGGGTAATGGCTAGTCGTTGGAAGACCTTTCTGGATCATTAGCTTCACTCGGTTTGAATGTGGACTCTTAGTTGGCTCATAATCAAGAATCGAAAAACCTTTCCTCACCCGCATTTGTCATGTTGTGACATGTGGAGGGAAGGTCAAGGTAACCGGGAGAATAAGTTTTGGTCCACATGTCACAACAAAGTATGTACTATTTAGGAAATATGTTAGGAAGTTACCCTCTTGACCTTTATACTTATTTTAACCAAAAGGCTACCAGGGTACGGAAAAGACCATGGACTTCCATCACACGAAATTGTAAATCACACAAAACACAGCCAATGAGTTCTCGGCACGTACACAAGTGCTTTTGCAACGTACCCCTATGCTTTTGCTTTTTAAGTGTACGTGCCGAGAACTCATTGGCTGTGTTTTGTGTGATTTGCAATCCCATTGTGACAGAAGTTTTACTCGCTAGAAGAGGAGATACATCTACATTTAACCTTTATCAATATTTGGCATAACAAAGAGAAGTAGGTAGAGAAAGTCCGATTATTCTCTCTCAATGAACACTCAACATGGCAGCTCAAATGGTTGGTGTGTATCCACCTCTTTCGGGAGCCGTGGGGTCAAACCCTCACAGGCAGGTTTCCTCCTTTGAGTAGTGTGCCACGGGTAGAAATCCCCTTCACCGGGTTGAGGTTTCACCTGACTTCATCCGTGGGGCCCTCCCAAGATGGTAACTATAGTATATATAAAAGAAAAAAAAAAAAAAAAAAAAAAGCATGTTATGAGAAGTAACGGAGAAATTTGTTTGGCAGAAGGCTAGCTTGAACTGGCACCGCAAACTTCATATACCATGTGGGATGCTGATATGGCAAAATTTTCTCCTATCGAGAATTTTATAAGCAGTGGATTTTTGAAGCAGCAAAGTCACATGGCGCCACAATCTGCTGTTCAAAAAGCATTTCTGGGC
Organism: Euptelea pleiosperma; assembly: GCA_035048495.1. NCBI lineage: Eukaryota > Viridiplantae > Streptophyta > Magnoliopsida > Ranunculales > Eupteleaceae > Euptelea > Euptelea pleiosperma. The sequence continues at coordinate 33,022,680 of CM068544.1, read as the reverse complement.
TTGTATGAAAGCACCGGGAGATTGTGTTGTGGCACCAATTGATTGGCCACTGCTTCAAAAATCCACTCCTATCTGATAGATGAACATGTCAAATTTGCTACATGTACTGCACCCTTGTCCATGGCATTCATAGCCCTATAAATGACAGCCTCATATATATATATATAAAACAAGAGAAATCTACCTCTTCTTGGAAAATTGGGCTGAAACTCGCGGCATGGCGAAGTAGCAAAGGGCTGAGGTGGACCCCTTTGGTTTCCCACCTCAGTTGCCACATGTCAAAACCTTACATTTGCAATTAAAATCTATTATTTCCTCCTAGAACATCGTGCCTTTAATCTAATTTGTAATACTTGATTTTGTTGTTGCAAGTGTCAGAGGATAAGGCAAGTGAGAGATCTCTGATGAGCAGAAAAGGTGTCTCAGGAGACTCGACCCGCCTAAGCTAAGTCATTAGTTGCTTAGGTTCTATCTTCATTAAACCAAAAGAACACGAGATCAGAGCAACTAGATGTGGAGAGAGAGATATTAGTTCCTGGAAAAACTGTCCCCCTTTTGTTCTTTGCGAATATATTTAGAGGTGAAATGACTTAAATACCCTGATCCTATGTTGAAGTGAATTGGCACCTATAACTATATTGGTTGATCACATGTGTAAGTTGCTCATTAGTGTACACTTCTCTCTCAGTATATCAGTCCCAAGGCATGTCTATGCATTGATGTCTTATGTTAACGTTTCATGTCAATGAAGGAGTGGAGTCAATGAGGCGCTTTCACAGCTCCTTACTATGATGCCATCCAACCTAAGATCATGCCGTGCAGACATATCTCTCGACTTCTAATCTTATATCTCTTATGACACCCAAATGCTAAATATGCATCGTGGCCCTACCTTTAAGTATTCTACGTGGCTCTAAATTTTTCATGTGACATCCACTTAAGCACGTACATATCAAAGTATCAACAATTATGGTATAATTGAACCCAAATCTCTTCATTTTTTTAAGATTTTTTTTTTTAAATGGAGAGGACTGTCATGGCCTTATATATAGCATTTTGTTGGGCTCACTAACTACATCGATGTTTAGCCCACTCTTGGCGGATATAAATACCAAAAATCAGCTCGAATAATTATCTCTAGGCATATATTTTAGCATTTTTTTTTAGGATTGATTCTAGCCGTTGGATTCAAGCATGTTTTCTGGGTACAAAATCCAACATCTATAAATCATCAATCAAACCGATTTTTAGTGATGGGCTCAACATTCCTGTGGTCAGTGGACTCAAAAAACTGAGTTGTGTTTCCAAAAGAGTCCTCTACGTTGACTACATCGGGAGACCTCTGCTTCTAAAATTTAAATCAAATCAAAAACAAGTCAAAGGTAGTTTAGTCAATTTCCCTAAGAACAATGGCGTGGAAAAAGAAGGGATCAGAGTGAAGGACAAAAAAGGAAAATTTTGACGAAAATACCACTCTAACGAAACTATCCTTATCTGTCTGCGCAAAACTCAAATGTGAAAGTTTCCAACCTTCGCTTATTTAAAGTCGGAAGATTTATTTCCAATTATAACCCCACTTTTATAAGAAACTACAGTCCCATAACTTATCTAAAGAGATAAGAGTAAATGGTTTTTTTCATTAACAAAGGTGGAAATAAACGTAGAGTGCTTCTTATATTTTCATTTTTTAAAATTAAATTACTATCTTTTTAAGAAAATTTTAATTTATTTTAAAAAAGTTCCAAAAATTCGTAACTTTCAATCTATTAGCTGGTTTGCGTTACAAATGGCTTATTAGAAGGGTCAGGATTGGGGGACAACCATTTGGCGGACCCACGTAGAAGATGAATCAATGGCTGATTTTTGGTGAGGATGATCTCTATTGGACCCACATAGAAGATTAATCAATGGCTGATTTTTGGTGAGGATGATCTCTATGGTGAGGAGATCATCTTCACAAAAATTCAAATCATTCCAATATTCGTAGACTGGTTTAGAATTTGAAGAATTATGGACCATCAATTTTTACCGTTTAACTTGAAAACCACATTTGATGGGTTTAGAAATTTCGGAATGCGCTGATTTTTTGTTGGGGTGATCTATATGGTGAGGAGATCCTCACCAAAAATCAGTCATTGATTCATCTTCTATGTGGGTCCGCCAAAATGGTTGTCAAAAATAGTTGTCAAAAATGGTTGTCCCCCAATCCTGACCCTTATTAGAAAGCTATTGCTTAGATCTTTTCTGAATATCAGGACCGGATTGCACATTCAATAGAATCAGCACTTCATGTCCAATGGAGCACAAAAAACAAATTGATCATGCGGTCACATTCGGTTGATTGATTCCAATTTCTCAGCGGTCGAGAAATTAAGCTACCAATCAGATTATGAGGATTATTAGGATAATGCATGGACTATAAACCTTGTCGCACCCTTTAGGTTAAAAAAACAATTAGGGCCCAGTGGCCCTACGTAATGCATATTTTAGGGCCCACTGACTGCATGGATGTTTAGCTCACCCATTGGTGGATATACATACCAAAAATAATCTTGATTGGTTATCTCTAGCCATTATATTTTAGTTCTTTTTAAGGTGTGATTCCCACCGTTGGATTCAAGCATTTTTTTTTTTGGGTTCTAAATTCAATGGTTAGAAATCAACAATCAAGCTTATTTTTGTGTTCGTAAATCCACCAATGGGTGGGCAAAACATCCATGCTTTCAGTGGACCCCAAAAAATGCGCTAGGTCCACCCATCAACTGCACTGAGATTTTTAATGCATCACAAATTTTTCCCACCCTGAGGCATCTCCTCAACCTCCTGGACATAACACGTGGAAGGGGTGGCCACGGACTACCGGAAGTACCGGGCATTGCCAGAAGGTGAAGTTGGCTTTTAAATTTGTCATCTTCCTCAACGTTCTCACCGTCTGCTTCACGTCTGTAGCTTCAAAAGGAGCAGAACATTCTAAAGAATATGGTATCCCTAGGTAGAAGACGATTCAAGGTTTCAATCCATGATTTTTGCCTTGTTTTTTCTGACTCTCTTCGATGTAAATTTGCACGCAGAGAAAGAAGCCCAAACTAACTTCCTAGCCACAAAAATGTACAAACCACCCACGTTGACTGTGTCTTGTACGAGAGGGGTTTGCGCCGCTGATCAAGGTGACGATACAAGCCCAACTGGAGTTACAGCGAACAGAACCAATGCTGACCGTAACCTCCAATCTATCGCATTCATTTGGACCACAGAAAGAAAAGAATAAGTGTGAAGTCTCAAGTACAAGAAGATAAAAAATGACTGTATAATAAGCACACAAAGGTGCTCATGCAAGGGACTAGCACCCGCCATTCAATGGATCCCACCGAAAGCGATCTCTTTAGTCAGAAACCAAACCATTGGTTGACCTCAACCGTCAACCATCCTATTCAATGTTCCAATCCATGTCTTTGGATGCTAGAGCAAAAGAAAATGTAGTGAGGAGTCCAGGAAAAACCTAGAGGCCCAACCAAACTGAGTCAATGCAGCCGAAATATTACTCAATTGTTCATGACAAGTAGATTTATACCTAACTTTGTCAGAGGCCGATGCTTTTGTTCTACAACAAGATACTAGCTTCAGAGTGGAATTTTTTTTTCTTCTGTATCATATTCTTCTTTTTCACTTTGGTCTCTTACAACTGGGCCCACTGGTTAATGGCATACAAGAGATATATGTATTTCTTTCATGTGTGCGTCACCAATCGTCTTCCAGGTTAGCACGGTGAAAACACAAGACAGTGCAGACAAGAATGAAAAAAGAAGTGAACTCAATGAACATGGCTCCTGTCTCAATCAGATTGGAGTGCCTAAGGATTGCAGGAATGGCAATGCTCCCAACAGCAGACGCCCCTGTCAAGAACTTTGCAGCGTCTGTCCACCTGCAAATTAATAGCAAATTGTCCAGATGATTGTGGTTTGCAATATCATTTGTTCTAATTTAGTTTAGTAGTTTTACTGATTAAACTGAATCCTTCATCCCTGTCCTAATAACTGAGGACAGAAAACAGATAGAGCTCTCAACAGGACACATACTGCACTGGAAAAGGAACTAAAGTTTTTGTTATTTGATCATTTATGGTATTATATTCTGGTCCAAATAAGGGGATTTTACCCTTTTAAAGGATTGAAGGCATTGGCTGTTGTCCTCTTGAAACATATACCATGTATAGGCCCATGATGTAACAAGGAATTGGGGTGATCAATGAAGAAGCAACACTGTTTGAAGTCCTTATTAAGTTAAACCTGGATTGATCTAGAATTCCCAAAACAGTTGAAGTCTAGTGGAAAAAAATCCAAAACTGAAAACCCAAGAAAAGGAGGTGCAAGTGGTAATAGAGAACATTTTGTCAATGCTGAACCATCACATATTCTTATAGGTCCAAGGGAAATCCAGAAGCACACAAGAAATGCTTCTTTAATAAAATGGTAACTGAAAGGAGATGGGTTTAATGTCTGTATAACACAGACATGTCTCAGCACCAAAAACCAACACAAGTTTTGTTAAACATAACCCAGGAACTTCAAGCGTGCTGACACATCCTTAAAATTATTGTGTTATTTAAAAAAATCATTAAACGCAAATATTAAATTAGTTCATCACAAAAACATAAGATAAAGGAAAAAACGCAGAAGCCCAAATAGCTTAAATAAAGACAGACTTACCCCCCACCATCCCTACTGGTTAAAAAATGAGTGGAGCCACCTCCAAAGAACAAACAGGGCATGGGAACCAGCACATACATGAGAGCTGTGGAAACAATAGAATCAATTCATTAACCTTCCCCAAAACAATTCAGAGTGAGATGTGCTATCCACCACTCACCAGTTAACATCGGCCACCAGTTGTTGTATATTGCACAAGCCTGCCATAAAATAAAATTGAGGTCCATGAACACATATAAACAGGAGAAAAAATTCGTTTCTTGAAAGAAGTTATCTAAGGTTTTTCTTCTATTCTTTTCTTTTTGGAGATAAACTGCTGACCCTACAGTCTAAGGAACACTACAAGTGCAAAGAGCCCCTCTGTAACCAAGCGGGAGAAGAAACTTCGATAAACTCTCATGAGGAGGGAACCCACATCACAACATTATCTCGCTTACCTCTTCTTGAATAGATTATCTACCAAAAAGAATCAAATAAATAAAAAAGAATAGTAAGGGAAAAAAAACAGAAGAGGGGGAGGGGGGCGTTTGAAGAATCCTGTCACAGTTACCTTCTTTGATAAGTACAGTTCCCCTTGCTATAGTTGAACATTTCTTTCATAGGTTTGCAAAAGTATGGAGCAACCTCTGTTGCAAAGTGAACGAAATAAAAATGCAATTTACTCCATAACCACGCAATTACTTCATGGCTTTCTTTAGAATCCTGGAAGCGGTTGAAAATAATTGGAGGATAAGAAGAATATTTGCAAGCCTAAGAAGATTAAGGGCTTGGGAAGATCAGGGAGAAGAATATAGCTATCCCAGGATGGTTATTGGAGATCTAAGGAGGAACTGGAAGGGCTCCGGAGGAAGGTAATTCAAGAAAAATGTGGTTGCAATGAGAAAGCAAGGGATTTGAATGGAATGCCTAGTGAATAGTGATAGGAGATGTAGACTAAAATATGGTTGAACAGTAGATTTAGAGTTTAGGAAGTGGATTAGATTGTGTGGTTTTAAGCAATATGCTGTTAGATTATGAGAGGATATGTGTTGGGGGATAGGTCACTGAAAAAGAGCCTATCCTAGGGTAGGTTATCCTAGACAGGGCCAGGGAATTTTAGCAAAAGAATGCTAAATGGAGGATAAGACCATACCTTAGAAGACCATCTTAATGAGAAAATTGTATCTTTCACAAAGATGTTTTATAGGTTAGAGGGCATATCCCCAAGGGCAAAGATTGGATTTGGAATAGTCAAGGTATGTTCTCTTTTCAATCTTTCTTCCTGTCATTATACTAGAAAAATTCTCTGTTATCCATTTTGTTCTGAAGTAGGGGACAATTGCACCATAATTATACTGGCCAAGTGGCCCAGTAAAATCGCACCATGCAGATACAATAAAGTGGCAATGCCAAGAAAGAATCATGACATACGGCCCACCAAAAGTCTGACATAGTCGTCTAAAATCAAGATGTGTGAGAAATCATAACCCATTGATTAGATGCGGCAGATGATGTTTTGAGATGAAAACATAGAGAATATGAAATCGCGGCTGTCAGTTAAGATAATTGATGAACATTCAAGATGAAGCCACATGGCATTGAAAAATGAATTTCAATAATTTGTATTGTCGAGATGTTATACTGTATTTAGAGATAGGCAAGGAGGTCCTACCCTTGAATGTAAGGTATCTAAAATTAGAATAAAGTAGGTGGATTGCTTGCAAGGTGATAGCAGCCAACAAGAGAGGAGTTTTTGGCTTGGACTTACGTAGGGGGAAATTAGCCAAGTTTCCAAATCAAGCGGAATTCTCATTATGAGAGAATCTTACAAAAGGCTACAAGAAGACTTGAACAAGAAAGAAGCAAAAGGATAAGGATGTACAATCTACATAAAAGGGAAAGTTTCAAAAGCAATGAAGATCATGAGTTGGGTCAGATTTGAACTCCTTCAGGGTTTTTATAAGAATGGAGAACAAAGGAAACCAGGCCCACGCACCACCAACCCAACGGTTCAACTATTCATGTAGCCGTCAATCTTCTTCTCAAGCTTTCAAGCCTCTCTTCAGGCACTCTCAAGCTATCAATTTACAGCAATCAAGCTTTCCTTTTCTTTTCAAGCACTCTTCCTGTTCAATTTTTAGCTAATAAACAGGATTTTCTTCCCTCTCCTTTCATTTGCTACTATGGTATTTGATTGGATAAAACGTGGACCACTCATTTGAGTGATTTCACTCATCAAAATGGCAAACACTGGTGGAAAAAAAGGGAAAACGATGGAACTCTGGAAATAATAATGAGAATAACAACTGAATAGACGAAGATCCAATAGCCACTCCTACAGCATTAAGAGTGCATGTCACACTATTAATCAGATGCAGTTGAGTTTCAAAGTAGTCTGAGTTGCACTTATGAACAAGGTTTAAAATATCGTTTCATCTCGTTGTTTAGGTAAGCTGACGAAACAAGGCGTATCAACTGAAATGAAACGAAATAGAACGAGACAATAGAAAAAACAGTATATGTCTTGATAAAATTATACCATTTTCCAATTTTTTTTTTATTGGTAAAAAAGTATTTTCCAATGTTTAATTAGGCTACAAACTTGTTTTTTAGCATTTATATGTGTTATAAAAGACACACATATCATGAAAATAAGCTTTAAAACCAGTTTTGGCACCCCAATGTATCGTCTGGGTACACTACTAAAACAACACGTCTCAGCCCGAGACGAAACGAAACAAAATTTTGAACCATGACTATGAGTGACTTGGTCAATCAAAGCCACACTGACCAAATAAGCTATCATCGCAAATCAGCTATGATGCCTGGATACGGATACGGGAAGCGGGGATACGACTCGACATTTTCCAAAATCAAGGACACGGATACGGATACGAGTATCCTATTTTGTACTTCAAAATTTTTATTTTTTCTAATTTTTTCAACTTTTTATGAAGGATATGTGGGGATACGTGTCGGTGGAGTGTCCGGTGTCCGTATCCGTGTCGACACGACATGATCTGGTACGAGGCACTAGTACAAGTATCCGAGTATCATAGCAAATCAGAATGAAATACTAAGGGCACTCAAGTCCAACAGAACTGGACATGAAACTTTTCCTCTATTTCCCGCCAAATATTGATAGAGTTCACCTAAGTCGGAGAGAATAGGCATCGACCAAATCATTCAAGTTATAACTGCAATCGATCGCACTCATGTTAAAGGCGAAAAAAAAGGAAAATATTCTTTAATTGCTAGTACTGAACATGAAGAGTGATTGAAAATAAAAGCAAAGCTTAAGTACAGCAAACTGAGAACTTGGGAGTGCTTGAAGAGAGGCTTGAAAGATAGAGAACAAAATTGAGAACAAAAGAAAGAGAGTCAAGAGATAGTTAAACCTATTCGAACGGTGACGTGGGGACCCAGTTTCCTTCATTCTTCATCATTTTAAAGATCTCCAAAGAGTCTAATTTAGCCCAACTATTGGGATCTTTATCACTTTTGCAACTTTCCCTTTATGAAATTGTACATAACCCACATGGTCTTCTTTTCTCCTCAAGTCCTTTATTGCCTTTTGCAAAACTCTCTTATAAAGAGAGTTACCCTCAAGGTGGAAATTTGGCTAGCTCCCCCTTTTTAAAGTCCAAGGAAAAAACTTTTCCCTTATTTGGCTGCTGCCACCAAGCATGCACCCCACCTACTTTATTGTAATTTTGGACACCTCGATTTAAGGCAAATACCATCGTTGCCTATCTAGTAACTAATGCACCATACCATCTTGGTAACACCAATTTTATGGAAAAGAAGAAAAGAAAAGCATTCTTATGGTGTTCAGCTTCAACTTGAAAGTCCACCAACCATGCTCAACCAATGGCATAATTACATACTCTCCACATGTCTTTATCTCAAACCATCATTAGTGATGTCCAATCAATAACCATGATTTCCTACATATATTGATTTTACAGACACGTTGGCTCTTTGGTGGATGTATGCTATAATTTTATCTCGGCCCAACGGCTTTGTTGCCTAGTGCTTGGTATAATTTAGCAAACCACATGGCCAGTAAAATTATGGTGTAACCACTAATATTGCAGTTTTTTGTTGAGACAATGACAACAAGGGAAAAAAGATCTTAAATGCAACCACCTTAGACATAGGATGACATTGTTCTTGAAACATCTGCATGATGTAAAGGGCAATACAAGAAACAAGCAACCACCTTTTTATTCATTGTCAAATGTCCATAAAGAGTTTGAACAGCCAGGCTACTTTTGCCACACCTATGTGGAGCCCACATGGAGATGAGTTGAGGGCTGATATTTTATGAGAATAATCTTCTCACCATGGAGAGCATTCTCGAAAAAAAAGCAAAGAGAGTAGGAAGTGAAGAAAAACATAAGGCATATGGGAGCTTATACAACACGCTAGGAACAAGAGAAGGACATCTATAAACTTGCAAAAATGAGAGAGAGAAAAAACTAGAGACGTGGATCAAGTCATATGTATTAAAAGTGAAGTCAAGATAGTCTTAGTTAGTGACAATGAGATTAGGGAAAGATTGAAGAGTTATTTCAAGAAGTTACTAAATGAGAGCTACATAGAGAACTTAGTACCTGGAGGAGAAGCTAGTCATGATACTTCCTCGAGAGTCCAGAAGAAAATAAACATTCATAAGTTTAGTTTTATAGAACTGAAAGAAGTTTTCGCTAAAATGAAGATAGGAAAGGCTGTAGACACTGACGACATTTCAATAGAGATTTGGAAGTACATGGGAGAAATTGAATTATATTAGTTAATTGGGTTGTTTAATAAAATTTTGGAGATAAAGAAAATGCCAGATGAGTGGAGAAGAAGTCTGATGATACCTATCTACAAGAATATGGGAGATGTACAAAATTGCACCAATTATCATAAGATAAAACTCATGAGTCGCGCTACAAAATTATGTGAGGGTAATAAGAAAAAGATTACGACAAGAAACAACAATATCAGAAAATCATTTTTGGTTTCATGCCAAGGAGTTTAATGATTGAGACTATCTTCGTACTTAGACAATTAATGGAAAAGTTTTGAGAAAAGATGAAGAATCTATACATTAGTTTTATTGATTTAGAAAAAGCATATGATAAGATTCCTAGAAAATTAATCTGGTAGGTCTTAAGGACAAAAAAAACTCACAAGTGATAATATTGACATTAAATAAGTAACGAGTGAGACTATGTAACAGTATCCAACAGGGAAAACTTTCAGAAAATGGAATGTCCTCATCACATAGCTTACAAAAAAGAAAAATAATGAGTCATGACAACGCTAAATCCAATCTGATTGTGAAAACATACCAGGATTTGCAGTAGAATGCTAGCTGAAAACATAAATGAAAGCCCAGCAAGCCTGCATATCAAGACAACTATTTTAGAAGGTTTCTATTCAAGGTACAACATAAAAAGCCAAAATCAAACTTTCCAACTTACACTGTAGATTATAAGAACAATTCCCCAACCACAAAATAGAAAATACCAATGCACCAAAGAAAGATAAACTAGTTAGAACCAAAAATCAGAGAAGCGTAACAAAGCATATACACTAGCCTATTTAAATAGATGTCTTAAGAATCAAAAACAACATAGTTGCCTAGAAACAATTTTCTTAATGTACTCTCCAAAACATTAACTTTATATAGAGAACATGATTTAATGCCGCTTTATCCTCATTTTGAAGGGTTAAAAATTTGAACCAATCTCTTCTACTAGGATCTGTAATAAATACCCAAGCCAATGGAAACTGAACAGCATATAAGACCCAAATGAGAGGCATCAATTATATTTCAGAAATGAGGAGCATCCATATAAGATGAGGCGCATTCACTTTACATATATACTCAACAGGTTAAGAATAGGGGAAGAAATCAACAAATAAAATTAGCCAGAGCAAAGTAATCTAACCAACTAATTTAGAGTGAGGAGACAAATACATCAATCTGAATACCCTGTCATGATTCAATAACTCACATTAGCGACTCAAACTCTCCACATGCCTATGTCAACTTTTTAGTAGATTGTAAGCCAAGTAATAGTTGAGTACCGGCTATAGAGAAAGGCTCAAAAAAGTCCAGTTTTAATCAAGACCCACCATCAGTTCTATCTAACTCTCAACTTAATGCCCTTGCTGTATTTTGGGAGAAATAGAAAAATTAAGAACGTCTGGATATGTGTTTTCTCTTCGGCTTCCAACCATCTTCGGCTTCCAACTGTGGTTACTTCGCCGTTTTTATGACCAAATGAAACTTTCTTGCTTTTCATTTCTTTGCTTTTCCCCCTTTGCACTTCTCTTCCTCCGTACGCAAAACATAGGAATGACAAGCCCTAAATATCAGTGTCTTGGATTGTGTTAAGCATAACCATGATAAGAAAACCGAAATGCAGGCTTCAAATTGTCCTTTTTTATTTTTTTTAAAGGCCCACTAACCAAAGGGAGGGGGTGGGGAAGAAAACCTTCAAATTTATCTATTCCAGAAATAACCAGTTTAAAAACCCTCATGTAATGCCCTTCCTCCTCCCTTGCAATTCTATGAAGACCTGTTAAATTCAGTATATAGTTTACACAACTTCGAGTCTTTTGGCCTTTACAGTTTGTACCTTGCATATAGTACAGTGCTTATTTGTGATTAATCCTGAATAATAACGTTTTTCCTAACAGTTATTATGGTATCAAAGCCATCATAATTCTCGGTGATCATCTTCTCCATCCAAACACGATTGTCTTCTCCAGAAAACCAGATCGTTTTGACCAACTGATTGTGAGATCTACAAAATGAAACTAATTAAAGGCAAGTTGAGGGCATGTTGGTTTATTTAACAATAATTTGATCAAATCTTACATATGTTGTTCCTGACATTAGCCAATTTGTTTCTGAACCTTGTACAACTCTCCAACTCATCTCATTGTACTAAGATGCAGTCCCAACCCATCATATGAAGCATGTTTGTAGTACCATGCCCAGTTATATCACATTCCGCAGGAACCGCGCACTAAACAGGGGAACTAGAAAGAAAAACAGTGTTTGTTCTTTTACATTGTGTCCGTGGCACTTTAGATTAGAGAATGCCCAGTTATATCACATTCCGCAGGAACCACACACTAAACAGGGGAACTAGAAAAAAAACAGTGTTTGTTCTTTTACATTGTGTCCGTGGCACTTTAGATTGTTCTCTCTACCCCATCATTGGAACTTCATGCATAGATTGATGCAGATTGGGTAAGAGACGTCACTAATCGGCCTCCCACCACTGGATTTAGTGTTTTCCTTGGAGATTCTCCTACCACTTGGGAGAATAAGCAGCAAACTATTGTTTCACAATTGAGTCCGGAGGCAAAGAATTGGGCCATGGCTACATTGGCTTCCTTATGAATGTACCTTAGCAACCGGAACTTCCTATCAGGGGTGTCATTCTCGCTCTGAGACCTCGATCCAATAATTTGATAGCTTATCCTTCTCTGAACTCGCTCCATCTACTTTGTTGGCCACTTTCTGTTTCTCTTGACAACATAAACCTTGCCATTTTGTTTACCTACTTGTTACAGGATTTTGTGGTGGGAAAAAGGAGTCGTGATGATAAACAAGGGTAGGAACAGAATATTGGTGATTATTACAACCATGGGTGCAACAATGGTAATAGTGGCAAAATTAAAAATGATGTTGAAATTAGAATTTTTTTTGTAGCAATTGAAAACTTGAAGTAAAATAATAATAAAAAAGAAAAACATCAGTTGTCAAAAACACATTACATGTTTGTTGTTAATGAGTAAAAATGTCGATTAAGGATTGTTTGATGGTGGCTGGTTGGAGGTTGTAAGACAAGTGGATAGCAACATAGGTGATACTACAAGAATGGTGGGACAATAAATAAGATAATATTTAAAATTGAGAATTAATAAAATCAGAAAATATATATAATTAATTATTTAAGTCTTATTCTTAACAACTAAAAGAAACAGGAAACTAAAAAGAATTATGCAAATTAGTCCAAGTATAGAATAGCAATAACCCGCTTCGGAGGAGCTCCAGACGCTAGTATAATAGTGAATTTGGCAATCCCGCATTCTTGCTCCCGCTCCACACTCTGGTCAATTAGATATGGACTTCTCCAACTCCATTTACAGTGATAATAAAAGTGCTATTCAAATTGAGCAAACAAAGCATATTGGATTGACTAATTTCATTCGCCATCATTTGGAGAAACATATTCTCTCATTTGCCGATGGATCATCTGCTAGCAGACTTCTTTACAAAGTCTCACACTGCTACTAGGTTTCAGTCTTTACAATCCAAATTCTCGATGCTTGATCCATTGTGAGTTTGAAAGGGGATGAGTTATATGTAGATTGTATATAGCATGCTCTCTATATATTTTGCACATGTATGAGTTTTTTGGTCTTTTTACAATTTGTATATTGTACATATTTAGGTTGCTAACCGTAATCATGATTAATCCAAGATAATTCAGTTTTTCCTTCAGTTATCACTCTTCAGTCTACACACATTTTATCGTCTCCCCGTCCATCTCAGGCGGGAAAAAAAAAATCAGATCAAAATCCTAACACCCAACCTCTCCAACCTCGAATGTAAATTGACCAATCCAAAAGGACGAGAAACCCTAATAATCTTAAACATCAAATTACGGGATGTAGAGGGAGAACCAGAGAGATAAACAGATCAAATTACTTAAAAGAGAGAGAAACAGTAGGCATGAATTTAAAATCGAAGTTAAGAACGAATTCGAAAACAATAGATCATTATTACTACATTAGAGCTTTTGAAAAGAAAGATTCTACCTTCGATCGTCATCGCCATTTTTGCAACTCGCAAAAGAAAAGAGAGAGAGAGATCGTTTTTGTTTTTTCTGTAATCCAGAGAGAGATATCGTTAACGTACACACGTTCTTTACGGCTCCCTCAAGCAATAGTGTCACGGCAAATTTTGGTTGCCCGTCAATATCTGTTGTTATCGCCCACTAAACCAATAAATAAAGGGCAGGATTTTTTTGTTTTTTCCGAAAATACTACTAGTTTAAGGTATTTTCCAAAAAGAATTGTATTTTTTGAAATTTGTCAAAACAAACCTAGGACGCCAAACCGTTAGGCGTATTCTCACGAAACTTTAAAATGGCCGAATTGTCCTCTTCAAACGGTTTGGCGTATATTGTTATAAGACGCCATATAGCGGTTTGGCGGTTTACAAAATGATACGTCATACTACTAGGCGTTTATTTTTTACCGTACCACGTTTGATGATGTTAGAAATTTCAGAATAGGTTATCTGTACGGTGAGGAGATCATCCTCATCATCCTCACCAAACATCAGCCATTGATTTATCTTCCATGTGGGTACACCAAAATCGTGTTTGAAAAAAGGTCAAATTGTTGTCAGACGCCATACTGTTTGGCGACGGTTATTAACAGTCGTTGGCGTCGGCTATTAAAAGTCACCATACTGTTTGACGATTTCTAATAGCTGACGCAGAACGGTTTGAAGAATGTTAATAACCGTCGCCAAACAGTATGACGTCTGACATCAATTACATTTTCTTGAGCATACGCCATACGATTTAGCGTCATAGATTTGTTTTGACAAATTTCAAAAAATACAGTTCTTTTTGGAACATACCCTTATACTTGGGTTCGTTTCGAAAAATTTTCCCTTCTTTTTGTAATTTAAGGGGCGGGGATATTGGCACCCATGTTTTCGCTAAAAGATATCACTTAACCCCCCAAAAAAAAGTCCATCTTTTTTCACTCGTAACACCCACGCAAAAGAAAACCTTCAAAAAAATAGAAAAAAGAAAGAGAAGGAGGAGCCACCACCGTCGCCACTGGGGTAAGTCTCTCTCTCTCTCTCTCTCTCTCTCTCTCTCTCTCTAGAGGTGGCTCGGCAACCCAATATCGAGTAAGGGAGAGGGAGGGTGTTGACCGTCGCTGGCGGTTCCTCCTCCTCCTCTTCTTCTTCTTCTCCTTTGGTTAGGGTTTTTTTTTTTTCTCGGTTTTGGTGGGTGGGGGTCAAGAGTGGCTTGGGTGTCAAGAGCTAGCTAGGGAGGACTTTTGGGTGGGTTCAGTGAGTGAGTAGGTTTTATGAGCGAAAACGCGACTGCCAATATCTTGACCCTAAATAAAAGGACATCTATATCCCCGTGTTCTCTCTTATCTTCCCCAACACAAAAATATAAAATATCGACTTTATCTCTATTGTTTCTCTAATTAACCCATCTCTATTTCTACTCATCCCCTCTCAATTTCAATACGGAAAAAGCAAGGGAGAATACCTAAAAAAAGCAAAAGGAGAATACCTAGGGCTTATAAGTTTTATCTTTCTATGCTCCCATCCTACATCAACTTTTGGTACTAGAGCATGGTTAGGAATATAAGTTTAATCTGCTCTAAATCAAGGTTTGTCCTAAGTCATTTGAGGGCGTAGAACAATAAGGTCAAAAAAAATAAGCAGTGTTCGGTTTGCTCGGACTGAACAATACTTCATTGTTCTGGTGGAACCAATTCGAACAGTGAAGTATATTGTTTGAAAACTATTAAAGAGTGTTCGATATGCTGCTAAGTCTGAATAGTGAAGTATTGTTCGGTCTTAGCAGTCCGAATATTGAAGTATTTGGAGAATTCTATCGGACCCCACTCTTCCACTTCAAAGCAATTGCCAAGAGCGCTTTATAACTGCCAATCAAATAGATCCTCAGAATTGCTTTCCACTCATCGTAAAGCCTCGTGACTATTCATTTGGAAGCAACAATAGACAACCTACATTCAATTAAAAAGAATCAATGGTGTTCGAAAGTTGATCGAAATCTATGGAAAAAGATCAATGGTGTCTCCTTACTCATTAGAGGCGAAACCGGAATGACCCCATCAGGGGGGGGGGGAGCCCATGGAGCATTTAGAGAATGTGAGAAACTAGTGACGGGAATTAAGAGAAAGGGGGGTAATAAGAAAATATGACGGGACAACCAAAATTTACCTAGTGCCATACAACGGGTTTAGACTTTGGACCATAAGGTTATGGGTCCCCCGAGACCATCCAACGGTTGTAGAGCTTAAGGAAAGCGTTCTCTTCAGCAACATAGCTGAAGAAAGAGAAAATATTCACTATCTATTTTGAAAAATAGATAAAACCGAAAGGCCATAAAGGACCCATTAAAATGCTCAAATACTGTTGGAAAAATTCAGGTTGAAAAACCTGAAAATGTGACTAACGGGGTCACTTTGGGCATAAATAAAAGTGGGACCCACTTATCTTTTGAAGCGGATCCATGTTGATTTTTCATCTCCTTGGTATGAAGAATAATGTGGTTAAATTATTTAACCAAGACCCTTTTTGGGTGAATGAAGAATTGGCTCCAAACTACCCTACTTGTAATGTTTTGCAAGTGAGTAAAGTTTGTGAAAAACTTTAGTCCCACATTGAAAAACAACAAGATTAGAATGCAACTATATATAGAAGTTATTCCATAGAGACTTGTAAGCACAAAGTGAATAGTGGATGGGCCCGCGTGCATACGGGGGCCCATGAGGGATAAAAGGCTTTTAAAAGGATCTGGATCTTGGGATCTGAAATTCCTTAATGCGCATCTGCACGGGCGCAGGGGTGCAAATCCCGGCTTTAAGCCTCACGTGGGTGTGCGAATACCTAAAGTTCTGCTACTTTATTTATGGGCCGACATTGGTTCAAACAGTTATTCTGATTCCCGTCAAGCGGTTATATAACCGTTCTCGACCCACCTTCTTCTCTATTTAATCCTATTTCGTCCCCTCTTTCAAAAATCACCGAATTTCCATGCTTTAACTTATTTTCCTTAAATTTAATAATTTTTATTTGGGAGAGTACAAACACAGTTCCAATTTGCTAGGCGTGTGGATTGAGTGCTAATTCCGCACGTAGAGATTGTTGTATCCTGAGAGACAGACGTCCAGAGACCTTTGGCACAGTTATAAGGGGATGAATTTGTCTTAAGGACATTGTGTGCAACACAAGACTCGATCGATATTATTTACCTAAAACAGTGAGTTCTTTAATTTTGATTAATTCTGTTTATATTCTTCTTCTCTTCCTATCATCATTTTTCTGTGATTATCACTCAGATAACAAATACAACTGCTAAAATTTCACCAATTAAAATGTTTGGGTATATAGGTCTACCAAGAGGGGAACTAAACATCCATGGATCCGTGGGCCCGAAAGTGTTCCACATGGCAGTTTAGGAGGGGAACTACAAAGTTGAAGTCCTCATGGACAAGAGTAAAACTTCTGTCACAACAAAGTTGCAAATCACAATCACAGCCAATGAGTTCTCGGCACGTACACCTAAAAGCAAAAGCACATGGGTAAGTTGCAAAAAGCACTTGTATACGTGCCGAGAACTCATTGGCTTGTGATTGTGTGATTTACAATTTGTTGTGATAGAAGTTTTACTCCATGGACAGCAAGCATGAGCTCGAAGGTATATAGGTGCCAGCTTTGCTTAAGTGTCGGATACACCGTGGTGAGTAGAAATTTGCCAACTGATGGACCACATTATGAGCCACGTGCAGTGGCGGAGCTAGGATTTTGTTGGGGGGGGTGGGGGGGGGGGCAGCAAGTTGAGTAAACCTTCCATGACACCCTGCACTAGCCAATATGAGCCATGTGGCACATTCTTAAGAGGACACAAACTGTATGGATGTTTGGCCAATCACTAGGTGAACCTACAAACCAAAAATAAACTTGATCGCTGATTTCTAAACTTTGATTGAAGTTATTTTCATGTGTTGATTTTGACCGTAAGAACTTAGCATTATTTGGGTACAAAGATCTAAAGGTTTTAAATCACTAATCAGGCTGATTTTTGGTTTGTAGGTCCACCTAGTGATTGGCCAAACATCCATATATGTTCATTGTCCTCTTAAGAATGTGCACGTGACTCATATTTGCTGCAGTCAGCAGTGGGGTGACTACAAGTGTCATCTAAGGATCACTCCTCAAAGTGGGGCAGATGGGACCACTAACCTCATGGATGTTTAGCCCTTCCTTTGGTAGACACTCATACCCAAAATTGGTTAGTTTGATGAGTTTTAGCTGTCGGATTTAGTACCCAAGTTTTTTGAATCTAACGGCTAGAATCACGCCTTAAAAGTACTAAAATCTAATGACTAGAGATTGCGTATCAGAGTAATTTTGGGTGTGCATGACCACCAAGGGGTGGGCTAAACATCCATGCAGTCAATGGGCCCAGAGAGCAGCTCTGGGTTGAGGGGGGGCAACAAAGTATATAGACCTATATACAATTTATCTTTGAAAAATTTGTCTTTTTTTTCACTTTTTTTTAAGTTGAGGGGGCTACTGCCCCCCTGGCTCCGCCACTGGCCACGTGGCCGTATGGACATTTGGCTCATCCTAGGTGGACCTACATACCAAAAATTATCATGATTAATGATTTTAAAACTTTGGATCTTTGTATAAATACAGGGCTAATTAAAATTTCACTAATTAAAATGATTTTGGGTATATAAGTCCACCAAGAGGTGAACTAAACATCCATGAATCTGTGGACCCAAAAGAGTGTTCCACGTGGCGGTTTTGGAGGGTGGCTTCAAATTTTGAAGTCCTCATGGACAGCAACTATGGGCTCGAAGGTAGGTGCCAGCTTGCTCAAGTACCGTCGGATATATACACAGTAGGTAGTAGAACTTTGCTAATGGATGGGCCACTGTGAGCCACGTGGCAGACATTTAGAGACTACTGACCTTATGGATGTTCGGCTAATCCCTATTCCCTAGGGACACACATACCAAAAATCATCATGATTAGTGATTTTAAACCTTTGGATCCCAAATAATACTCAAATTCCATGGTTCAAAATAACTCATGAAAACGTCTCCAACCCAACGCTTTGAAATCACTAATCAGGCTATTTTTTTATATTTAGGTCGACCTAGCGTTGGGCCAAACATATTAGTATGCCACGTGAATTATTCTGGTCCGTCAACAACATTGATGACGGCCATGCGTCTACCGTAGTCTAGGAATTCCGCCGCATGCAAATCATTTTTTTTTCATTTGGAGCTGTGGAGCGCATAAAAACGTGCCACCTGGTGAGCTCGTGTTTGATGTCCAAAAATACTATGAAGAACAGCATGTGTTGGCTCACCGCTTGGTGGACCTATATACCAAAATTCATTTTAATTGGTAATTTTTAGCCATTGGGTTCGTGCATTTTAATAGGATAATTTCTGGCCGTATGATTTTGATCTTGTTTTTTGGTTGCTATAAAATTGATAGAGATCACCAATCGAGCTGATTTTTGGTGGACCGGTCCACCAAGAAGTGGGACAAACATCCAAAGGTTACTGGAACTGAAAGAGAGATCTATCTAGCATTTTGGGAGGAGGGAAACTTCAAATTTTGAAGGCGCGTGACAGCAAATATTTTCTCTCACCTGGCATGCTCTTTTGGGCCTACTGACCTATTAATGATTGGCTACCTACTTGATGGACCTTCACCTACTCACCGAAAATCAGCCTGAGTGGTAATCTGTAGCCATTCAATCCTAGTATCAAAAAAATATATGTTCGAATCCAACAGTTAAAAATCACTCAATGAAAAAATGTTCCAATCCAACGCTAGGGGAACCAATCACGCTGATTGTTGGTGCGTAGATTCATCAAGTGGTGGGCCAATCAGTCATGGTTCGGTGGGCCCAAAGGTGGTGCCTTTATATGCTCCACAGTAAATTTGTTCTAAATAACTAGGGCTATAAGCCTGCAACTTGGATGGGCTCAACCCAACTTCGAGTCGGGCTCGGGTTGAGTTATACGGTTCTCAGGCTCGGGCTCAGGCTTGAGTAATAGAACCTGAGCAGAACTTGGGTTGGGCCTGGGCTGAGGCCCGGGCAACCCGAGTCCGACAATCTTATAATAATTTTTATAGGGCTCTCTACTATTATTATAGGGCTCACCTAGGGGTGTAAAAAAGAAAAAGCCCATCGGCCCAACCCCTTTTTCTGGGACCAGACTCGGCTGGGCCCGGCCTCCCTCGAATTGAATAGTGTCTCTCTCCCTCCCATTTCTCCCTCCCCCTTTAGTTCAACAATCATTTTGAAATTTTTTAGAGTTGCACACCCTCGACAACTAGAAAAACAATCACATTGAAGCATAAATGACTATTTTGACCCCAATTTGACCTAGTGTCTCGTCTTTTGCAGGGTTACATATGTACGACTCCATTAAGGCCCTGTTTGTTAACACACCGCGGCGGGAAACATTTGATCACCTCTCCCCCTGTGTAAATATTTTCACACCAATTAAGCTTTGGTGGGAAAATTTTATTTTCTCGCAGAAAAATCATAATTTTCAATAAAAATAAGTTTTTTAATATATAAAAAAAGATAAAAATTAGTTTTTTTTTTAATCTTTTGACATAATCTGTGGTTTCCACACTCACCTAACCCATTTTTGACTTACTTTGATATGTGGGACCCACTCAAATTGAAAGAAAATGAAGTAAGCTGAAGTAAGCTAGCTTATACACGTACCAAACATTATTAAATATTGATATGAACAAATATTTAGCCAAAATAATATTTGCATGACAAAATATTCACCATCGGAACTCTTTTTCTTACGTACCAAACAGGCCCTAAGGGTTGCTTGCTAGAATTCCTCTTATTTTACAAGCAAAAGTGATTCAAGACCTCACGGCCAGTTGGTTGGAAAGCAGACTAGTACCCGCTATGAGTATGGTTTGGCTCACGGATGCTCGCGAACATCCATACGAGCCATGTGGCACATTCTTAAAGACCACTGGCCAATTGGATCTACATATAAAAAAAACAGCCTGATTTCACTTCTAACTATTGGATTTTAGTCTTTTTCATGAGTTGAATATCATCCGTGGGATTCGAGCATTGTTAAGGGTATCCTACTGCTAAAAATTACCAATCAAGCTGATTTTTGCTTTGGATGGGCCCAACATCCATACGGCTAGCGTCTCTATGAATGTGCCACATGGCTTATGTGGCCATTGGTGAGCATCTGTGGGCTAAGACGTTCGTGAGAAAATCGGACTTCACCCTGTTAAGTAATGGATCGGAGACCTCAACCACAAAGTACGCTGGAGAGTTTTGAACCATGGTGTAAAAGACGGCCGTTATAACGGATTCGAACCTACCCGTCACATTATGTACCGTTAAAACGCTCGGAAAATAGCGACTGTTATTTTTTAAAATAATTGTATAAAAGGACGCCCGTTATTTTCGTTATTTTACCTAATAAATTTTATTGAAAATTTAAATTTTATTGCTGTTTTTTTCATTATCTCTGTTATTTACATTTTAGCCTATGTTACAATCCGTTATAAGAGCCGTTATAACAGAAAAATGGAACTCCCCCAGTCCGCTACACCTTTATAACGGCTCCTTTCAAACCTTGTTTTGAATTCTTGACTTCCCACGATATGATTGCACGCATCAATCACACGTGACCCGACCCAGGGCCAGCTCTACCGTAAGGCCATTAAGGCGGTCACCTAAGGCCCCTTGGTGAGAGAAGGCCCCATCCCAGGTCCCACTAATTAACCATATGGATGTTTACCCCACCCATTATTGCATATACGGACCAAAATCAACCTGATTGATTATCTCTGGCTATAGATTTTAGTACTTGTTAGAACATGATTCTGGCCGTTGGATTCAAGCATGTTCTTTGGGTAGTAAATTCAATAGCTAGAAATCATCAATCAAGCTGATTCAACTTGTATCAAGATTCAAGACGACGCCCGACCAAGTGAAGAGTTCACTTTTGCTCACCAGACCAGATACGGTGTAGACTGTAGAGGTATTGTCGATCAATTTTGCTCAACGATGCAGCTGAGCAAAAATGATCGTGCACCCTTATGAGCCATTGAGTACCCCTACATCCAGTCTCCATCTCAAAATGTAATGTACATGTGATATAGAATAGAAACTAGTCTACTATGAAAGTTGCGTCACCATTCAACTATAGATTAGGTTGCATTTTTTTTTAGCGTCCAGTTTACTCACGGACTCACACCACGTTCACATGAGCCATGTGGCACACTCTTACAGACCATTGACCATGTGCCGATAATTGGTAACTTCTAACCGTTGAATTTAGCATTTTTAATGAGTTGATTGTTCCATGAGATTCGAGCATTATCTGGGTACTCAGATCCAATGGCGAGAAATCTCCAATCTAACTGATTTTTGTTCTATAAGACAAATCTAATCTGCATACGTTTGCAGACTTAAAAGTATATATGCAAACATTGCCAATACTGTTGGATGTCCATTGAAAAACGTGTTATTTCAATGGACATCCAACTATACAACGTATGCAGACTAGATATTTCCGTCGACCTAGGGATGGGCGAGCAAAACTTTGAAGGCAGGCCTGTCATCAAGGCCGCTGACAGGGGCACAATATGAGCCACGTGGTACACTCTTAGAAGACTCTGACCGTATGGATGTTTGGCCAATCCCTATGCGGGTCCACAAACCAAAAATCAGTCCGATTAGTGATATATTAGGGTTGGATTGGAATTATTTTCGTAGATTGATTTTAACCGTTCGAATTTTAACATTACTGACCATTATTTTAGGTGCAAAGATCCAAAGGTTTGAAATCACTAATCAAGCTGATTTTTAGTATGCAGGTCCACCTAGGGATTGGAAAAACATCCATACGGCCAGAGTCTTCTAAGAGTATGCCACGTGGCTCATATGCGCCCTGTCTTCGGCTTTGATGACTGGGCCCTGTCATTAAAGTTTTACTCCGGATGGACTCATGGACCAAACATCCATAGGGTCAGTGTCTTTAATAATTTACACGTGGCTCATATGAACGTAGGTGATGTCATTTGAGCAAAGACATTCGTGAGCAAAACCAGACTGGTCCACAAAAGTTGGGGTCAAGTCCTAACATTGAACTGTGTATATTGGGTCGACGTAACCCGTCGGACTCAATCTCCTAACTCAGGTTAGCAAAAGAAAAAAGTAACTTAACTTGAGTTAAAAGCTTGAGTGAACGTGGCGCATTTACATCAACATAATATTAAATTTTTTCTCACCATGAAAATAAAAATTTGATGCGGTGCAATCTCTCGACTTTATCTGGGCCGTTGGACAGGCAGACAAATGTTCACGATCGTTTGTACAAGATTCCACAGCGAGACATATGAAAAGTTCCAGATTTTCAGTTCACTTTTGATCACTAGCGCTAGTGATCAAAAGTGTTCTTCAAAAGTTCTTCCCTTTGTTACCTCCATTTTGCTCGTTTTTGGTTGGTACGCGCGTTGGGATAAAACTACATGGTGATGTGGCAAATCTTATCCAAAACGTTAGTTGGACTGCTTTTACGCCGACTACTAAATGGGAACCACAGATCGCTTTGAGAGCCACGTATGTTGACAAGTTCAAGTTGATAACCACCTCGGAACTTTCGAGAAACAACCCCGAAAGACACCGTGGCACCAGCCTGTACATGTCGTCGAAAGACTCTATATAAACTATAGGGAAACGTCGACATTCAGCCGGTTGCCGACATGTCATTGATCGTCTCATCGCCGATTTAAAATAATCGGTTAATAAATCGGGAGTTCTTCGTAATGGAAAAAAAAAGAAAGAGGAGTTTGCTACTCCATGAAGGATCAAAGTTTGATCTTCCACACCCTAAAAATACTACGTGGCATACTCCTACGCACATGATCCATGAATGTTTGGCCCACCCATTGGTGGACCCACACCCCGGAAATCATCCTGATTGGTGATTTCTAGCAGTTGGAATCGATAGTTTTTCATCCGGGCTTGGAATATCCATATCCATGGGCCTATTCATAGAGGTAGGCCATTGATCAGCCGATTAGGTTGAAGGGGAAGTTGATGAGTAATCATTTATAGAGGACTTTTAAATGAAAGACAATATTATATAGATACTAGTAGGTGGCCCATGCCCACGGCACTCTTCCCGTTTGTCAAAATTGAGAGTGAGTGGCTGAGATCCACCGTCCAGTTGGGGAATAAGATCTCGGCCCTTCTTTATGAAGCCTATGTGTATATATATATATATATATATAAAGTAGTAGAAAGATATTTAATGAACTAAACTAATAATCTAAGTTTTTTGTTTTAATAGGCAACAAATATGTCGTATGAACGTTGTGTACCAGCATAAGTTTATGGCTTAAAATAGTAATATGTGAAGGCAACTCTCAATAATAAAAAAATTGTATATATTTTTGTCATTTTCTGTTTTTCAGAAGTTGTCCGTATCTCCATTTAACTTATTAAAAACAGTAAAAGTCATATATAGCAACGGCCATTATAATGGTTCTGATAAATCCACACTTATAGCAATGGTCACTATTGGCCGTCCGTAAAAGCCACACCTATAGCAACGGCAACTCTAATGGCCCGTTGGTGTTTATAAAATGATATCTCCCACCATTTTTTATGCGGGAAAAGACATTTTTAACAACAACTAGTTCTAGTGTGGTCGTCGCTAATACCTTTAGCTACAAAACTTCTAGTGAGGACCGTCGTTGTAATTTTTATAATCTATAGCGACGGTCGCGTTGTTTTTCTTGTAGAGTACGTCGACATATTTACTATCATAGGGATAAGAAAAGCTTAACTTTTCACTCTTTTTTCAAATATATATTTTATCTATATTGCAAATGCTCCCCCTCTCTCCTAAAATTGGTACTCTCTAAGCAGTCCCAACCACTCGGAGCTACAGTGAATAACTGAGAAGATAGTGAATCAAGTGGTCTTGGGTATTCCATGGTAATGAATCCTACAATCATATTCATATATTGCTAGAGTCAGGGCAATGCATCATGCGATCAATGATGATGGAACCCAAAAGACTATGATTTGCAGTTCCTGAGCTATCACATGTCAGGGCAATGCATCATGCGATTCGATGATAATGGCACGCAAAAAGCTATGATTTGAAGTTCTTGAGCTATCAAATGTCAGGGCAATGCATCATGCTATCGATGATAATGGCACGCAAAAAACTTTGATTTGAAGTTCTTGAGCTCTCTCTTTCTCTCTCTTCTTCTTCTTCTTGCTTTCTCTCTCTCTCTCTTGCCTCTTTTTTTTGTGTGTGTGGGTGCATGTAAGCTATCAAATATGGTCTCATTGGTAGTTTTGTATATGATCAGCTTGATATTAGTGGACTTGATTATTAAGACATAATTTAGATGCACCTTACTTTATGTCACATATCAGTTTATTTTTTTAATTTTAAAATGAAGAGGTGATATGATGTGAGGTCAATCTACCTCTACTCAGTCATGAATTGGACTTGGACTTCTCAAAACCTTAGTAGACTGTTTGATTTAAGTATTTTTTTTAACTTAAAAAGCTTCCTAGATTCCTAGAACTTAGAATTGGATAAGGAGAGATAAATGAGAAAGGATTTCCTTGCACCACATACACATATGTCCAACGCTAGTTTCCACTTAAGTGTTCAAAAGGGGAGTAGTGATTGCATCCATCATCATCATCATCATCATCATCATACACCTTATCCCAGTTATTTGGGATCAATAAATATAAAATTGTCTTAATATGAATCAAATTTGTCTTGTTCATTGTAGTTCTTAAGATTATGTCATAATTATTAGGCTTGTAAGGTTGCCTTGAATAAGATTCCTAGAAAAAAAATTCCTCATAAGTTGAAAGTTTTTCTTTGTATTTCAGCAGCATTTTACGTTTTGTCACTACTTTGTAGAATGAGAGGTTCCTATCATTAAGGTTTCCGGCCGCATCACAAAGAAGGGATTTGCATTAGAAGTCAAACTTTACAGAGCCGTCCTGAAGAGAACATCCTCCCAACCACATCATGGGATCGTCCTTGGGATTTGATTACCAAATGTTGTGTGGACCTTGTTGAAGACTCAATAGCTAAGAGTGCTCTTACTCGTAGAAGAGCTAACTGCACCAATTACATTATGGACAGGAGGACCTCATTGTTTTCCTTCCCTTTGGTCGTTCCCCCTTTTAACGCAGTTGAAGTACCCCATAAATCCTCATACATATACTATCAAGGGACACACGCAAGATAGAGAAGAAGATGTCCTCATGAGGAGGATGACAACATTTTAATAGCATTAACTGTATCATGGATGAGCTTTGTAGTGGAGTCTCGAAAAGGCTAAAGAGCTACACGTGAGGAGGCTCACAGTGGAATCTAGTGCCAAAGGAATCATCCTTGGCATTCAACGAAGACATCAAATGTTTTTGGTGAACAATCAATGAATGTTCGGCTTGCGAGGACCAAACGAAGCAAGCTATGTTGGTCGGTGTTAATGGAGGGAATGTGTTCGAGCTCGAGGGAGAAGATGCGTGAGAAGGGGGCGACCCACTGCAAGAGGTGTATCACCGCACCAAGGGCTTGACTTCAATTCTATATGAGTAGCTCATTGTATGTTGCTTGACTTCAATCCATGAAGCCGCGAGTTTTGCCAATGTGTCAAGTCTTATTCTTCTGTAAATTTGTGTTACTATATACAACTAAAGGCAAATTATTTGGCTTTTGTAGGATCAAGAATATATGGAAAATTTTGAACTTGTAATTATTGTATGAATAAACCTGTAAAGATGACGAATATAAATAAACATATATTTTGTTAATGTGGTCTTATCTACAAGTTGTTGAAATGAAGCTATTATTTAATGGCTAGCATAATGATCATTGTATTGACCAAAAAATAATTCTAATATGAAAAAAATTTAAAAACATTTCCAACCAATAAAAAAATCAAGAAATTGACCAACCCAACTAACTCAACCAACCTGATCAGGTTGGGGTCGAATTGGAAAATCTAGACCCAAACTTGGGTTAGGTTCATAGCCTTAAAGGTCGGGTTGGGCTAAGGTTGACCCCCAACCTGCCCAAGTTGCAGCTCTAATGGAAGAGAGAGTTGTTGGGCCGAGCTTTCCTTTGTTTTGCGCTTTTGATTTTGCGCGTTTGGTCGATTAAAAGCTGGAAATCTCGCTCGAGAACAACACGAAAAGGAATTGCAGGAGGGTGGCTGCCCAAACTTAAAGAAGAGGGGTATTTGGACAAAACAAAATATGTTGTAAAATGGGTTGTGGATATATAGAGCGACCCGAAAGAAAATTCTGAAGTTGAAAAAATCAAAGCAGCCACTAGTTGATGCAAATAGGTACAGAAGACGAATGAACCCATTTAAGGGTATTTTGAGAATAAATGAATCCTTAAAAGATTTAGTCATAAAGTAGAACAGATAACGCACCACATCCTTGGAGGTGGCCAAAGATATTGTGTCCATTTTTTTTCAAAAATGTCCCTATGAAAGTTTATAAAGAGTTAAGGAGAATTGAGGATTTTTGGTTTTTCTACTTAAAAAATTATTATTAAGCTTTCATAATTGTCCTTTGAATTGCCTAATTACAGGATCCGTGGACTCGCAAAACTGAACTCGTCAACTTAAGTACCCGCCTTTCAAAATCGTTCCTCCACTTAAAAACACAAAGGGTACGTGTCGACCATTTTGGGAGGGGGCCTTCAAAGTTTGAAGGTCCTGTACCAGTGAATTTTTTCTGGTCCCGGGGAGGTTCCCTACCAAAATGTCTTACACGTAGGTCAAGGCATAAACCTAACCCATGTTAGACCCTTGATTAGTTAGTTAAGGGTTGTTAACAAAGGGTAGTGTCAAACATTTTGGGAGGGGAGTAAAACTTGTCACAACTCAAAATACAAGCCTCGCGGCACACTCTTAGTGGACGCTGACCGTATGAATGTTTGGCCAGTCCCTCGGAGGGCCTGTAAACCATAAATCAGCCTGATTAGTGATTTCGAAGTAATTCAATTGAAGTTATTTTCATGGGTCAATTTTAACTGTAGGAATTTGAGTATTGTTGAGCGTTATTTGGGTGCAAAGATCCAAAGGTTATAAATCACTAATCAGGTTGATTTTTGGTTTGCAGGTTGATGGACTGGCCAAACATCCATGTGGTCAGCATCCACTTAGAGTGTGCCACGTCGCTTTGAAGTTTTACTCTTTGGGAGGGACCTTCAAAGTTTGAAGGTCTCAGGTACCAACGAATTTTTTTCTCATGTTCATACGTACGTGCCCAATTGTAAGTTTGTAACCCATCAATTCATCGGTCCAGTCAATTCGATGTTGGGCATCATTTGAACCGAATATAGTCCGAGAATCCTGCTGAGTGCAGTAGTTCGTTCCAAGGTTTAAGGGGGACCGTTATGATGGTATAACGGACTGGGGGTGGTACCTTTTCGGTTGTAACAAAAAAACGTTCAGGGGCAAAATTGGAAAAAATTGTGCAGATATTCAAATTTTGAATTTCAAAATTTGAAAAACGGAAAATAACGAAAAAAGCAGCCATTTTTTCAAAAAAAAATTAGGCATTTTAACGGCCCATAACATAACGGGAGAGGTCCAAATCCATTATAATGACCGTTATTTTCGTTATAATGACCGTTTTTTAAACCTTGGTTCGTTCTATGGAGTAAACCTTCTCTCATACTATGCAGTGAGCGACGCAGATCACGGTACAATACAAGCCACGTGGCACACTTTTAGTGGGAGATGACCGTTTGGATGTTTGGTCAGTCCCTCAGTTGACCTGCGACCAAAAATCAGCCTGATTAGTGATTTACGAACTTTGGATCTTTGCACACAAATAACGCTAAATAATGCTCAAATTCCTACGGTTAACATCAACCCGTGAAAACCTTCAAAAAAAAAAAAAAACATGAACTTATGAAAATAACTTCAATCCAACTTATAAATCACTGATCAGATTTATTTTTGGTTTGTAGGTCCACCTAGTGATTGGCCAAACATCCATACAGTCAACGCCCACTAAGATTGTGCCACGTGGCTCGTATTGTGTGCTGTGATCGGCTTCGCTCACTTCATAGTGTGAGCGAAGGTTTACTCCGTTCTATGAAACTTGGATATCAAAACAGAATAAAGTCAAACTGTCATAGATCAGCAGAAGATCTTTACACATCAGTCTGATTAAGATTCGTCAGTAACTACCGCCACCGTCTAAAGTATTAAGTGCATTGAGAACGATGGACGCATGTAACATCACGTAATTATCCTTGTTTGCACAAAAAACCAAACCAAATCTCCTCCGGCTTTGTTGTACACGTGGACTGCACTTACATTCAAAGCTAAAACCCAACTCTAAAAACCTAAAAGAGGAAAAACGTGTTGAATAAGAGGGCTAGTCAGAACCGAAAGCAACCAAAACCCCGATTTTTTTTCCTCCCCTATTTAAATGCCCACGCCGAAACAAAACCCTCTCACCAGATCCCGCGATCGAGAAGAACAGAATCAACAGATCGATAGAAGTAATCGAAAGCGACCGGCGATGTTTCAAGACGATTTCTGGATGATCGGAAATCCCTCGCCGTCTCCATCCTCATCTCAATCCCCATCTCCATCTCCTTGGTCTCGTCTCCAAGACAAGCTCTTCGAGCGAGCACTCGTAATTTTCTCCGAGCAAACCCCCGATCGATGGCAAAAGATCGCCGGCCAAGTCCCCGGTAAAACACCGGTGGAAGTCCGGGAGCACTACGAGGCTTTGGTTTATGACGTGTCGGAGATCGATTCTGGACGAGTCGAATTGCCGTCTTACGCGGATAACTCGTTCACGCCGGGTTGGGCTTCCGAGTGTGGTACGAGTCAGATATCGTTTTCTTCGAAGCAGAAGCAGACCGAGACAGAGAGAAAGAAAGGGATTCCCTGGACTGAAGAAGAGCACAGGTGAGACGAAATTAAAGTCAATCTTCTTTCTCTGTTAATTTTAAATGTTATCGAAATTAAAGTCCTTAATTAAACACCTTAAAAATGAAAATTAACGATCACAAACCATTTTTTTTCAAAATTTTATCAAGAATTTGCCGAGACGGTTTCATTCGCAGAGCTAATTTTGGTTTTTGATTGATTTTGTTAGAATTCTATAATATTTGGTTGAAATGAAACAATAATTAAAGTCTTTATCGTTAATTAATACTGTTAGAAAAGCTGGATTTGTATTGAGGATTTGAATTTCGTGTTCCAGCTTTCACCAAATTTTTTTCTGGAAAGTTGATAATTAGTAGTTTTAATTTTTTTAGTTTGGGCGGCGATGTAACAAGCTGTAGCTTACGCCACCATTTTTGTTACTCGCCGCTGCCATCTGGGCTCACTGACCGCATGGATGTTGGGCACACCTCTTGGTATACATTCATACCAAAAATCAGCTTGTTTGATAATTTTTAGCCGTTGGCTTGTTTGAATTCAATGGCTATAATTACGCCTTAAAAATTTTTGGTGTGTATATCTACGCTAAACATTCATGCGGAAAGTGGGCCCAGATGGCGTAAGCTACAGGTTGCTGCATCATATTTTAAGGTGTTGATGCTTGCTGGAGTTTAGTTTATACGATTCTGTTGACCGTACATGTGTTCCTCTCCCGTGGGATGCCAGTTGGATGGGCCATGAGTAAAAAATGGTGTTAATCGAACAATCTTAGCAATTAGCATGCTGTTTCAAAAAAATTCAAAAGTATTAACTATATATTTTAAACTTTCCGTCCAATTTTGAACTTCCGCTGAAACAGCTATGATCCCGCCGTTAGGATGCAGCATGATGCCAGGGACATGAAGGCTGTCGGATAGACCGTAAGAATGGTGTAACAACAGCTGTGGCATGTAAATTCACGCATGACGGCATGAGTGATGAGTCCCACAAAAGTGGGTGTCATAATTTTGATACACAAGTCCCTCAAAGTTCCACATGGAGCACTCTTTCGGGTCTACTGACCCACTTGAGTGGTTGGTTCACATCTTAGCCGACTTGCACACAAAAAAATCATCGTATTAGTGATTTCTAACCATTAGATTTGACTTTTGAGCACTTTTTCCTTCATGGGCTTGAAATCCCCAATCACACTGATTTTTGGTATATAGGTCCACCAAAGTATGGCTCAACCGATCATGAGTCAGCGGGCCCAAAAGAGTGTGCCATGTGGCATTCATCCATGAATCCCACACACATGCTGAGAAATGACGACAGAATGATTATAACCATCAGTTCTTTGGATCTTTGTGCACTCAATTGTTCAAAATAGATGGGTGGTTAAGATCATACAGTTGGCTAAAATATTTATCATAGAGATCTACTAGATAGGAGTCATAGGACCATCGGATATTGGCCCAGTTCCAATTAACGAGCCCAACCAAAAGGACTTTCTACACCAGAAACGAGCCTAATTTAATGATCTAACCATGTGATCATTGATTGGTTGACTTTTCCAGTATAAGACTTTGTTATTGAGCATAGTTAGAAGTCTCGGAATCGGAGGCCGGATTGGTGGGCGCCAATCCCGACCCGGATCGGTTCCAATCCATCGAAATCTCAATCTCGCTCAAGACAGCCTGAAATGAAGTGGATTGGTGCCTGTCGATCCGGATCCAAAATGGGATCAGCCGAGACTTCGAGCAATGTTACTGTGGCCCCCACTTATGGGACTGCAGTGGAGACACTGAATGCACTTTCACTTTAAATTTTTTATATTGATGCATGTTTGATGTTTGGTATCTAATTAGTATTTTGGTGTTGTAATAGGCTTTTTCTCATTGGACTGCAGAAATATGGGAAGGGCGATTGGAGGAGTATTTCAAGAAACGCGGTGGTGTCGAGAACGCCGACCCAGGTGGCTAGCCACGCTCAGAAATACTATCTTCGTCTGAACTCAATGAAGAAGGAGAAGAAGAGGTCCAGTATCCATGATATAACCACAGTCGAAAGCAACCCTGTGGCTCAACCTAGTAATCAAAGTCTGGTTGCACCATTGGGCGACCCTGATCAGCCGACAATGCAGGCAATGGGCCCACCAACTTCGTTTCATGGTCAAGGTCAAGGATGTTCTTCGGTATATCAACGATTAGGATTTCCCATGTAAAGAGAGAAGAAAATAGTTACATAGTTGTACACAATGACCTACGTTAACCTACATTAATTTTAAGGGAGTGTTGATAACATGTCCACCTCCCACAGATGTGGAGCACCTTTACATGTGTTTAGCCACTGCTTAGCTCTCGCAAAAACTTGTTTTCTTGCACTACTTTTGCCACGATGGGTTTTTGTCCATTATACTCCCCCTTATGCTGAAACGTCACGAACTCCTTTAATGGGAATTCTATAAAAGGATAATTAATGTAGAGCTGTCTGTACTTAAAATTGGCCTTCATTGGGACTGTACGCACACTGATCACTTTGAGATCTATTAAATAAAACTAGTGTTATTGGCCCGCGCTAAAGCACAGGGTAAGAAATTAAAAGGAATTTCTTTATAAACAAAGAAATTCATAAAAAAATAAAAGACAAAAACTTCATTATGATTAAATAAAAATTAAAAGGAAAATATAATTGGACCCCTTGCATTTAAAAATACCTACAAATTTAATACTATGCTCTAAATATATTTAGTAAAAATATCTAGAATAATTATGTTACCACGTCCTTTAAAACGATAATATAATTACGTAAGACTAAAATGTGTCATTAGCAACTTCATAATTAAGATCTTTAAAATAAAAAAAAAACTACAATAATATACAATAAGCAAAACATCCTTATTAGTTTATAATTTTACATTATAATTTTTAACTAATACGGCCATATACATCAAATTGATCTTAAAAAAAAAAAGACAATCTTCTTTTATCCACATTCATACGTCCATTCATTCTTAAGAGTGTTCCTCGTAGTCGAGAGCAAAAATTGTTTCAATTTCTTTTTCTTTGGCTTGATGCACAACTTCTCAAAGCTCCGAGTCTTCAAAAAATATATTCACCCGCACTTCTGAAATTCTGATAAGTAATCATGCTACAAAGGATCAGCCGATCATATTATTCATTCTTCATTTGTTGCCTACAAAGCTCTATCAGTCCAAGCGGGTACTAAAGAACTCGGCAATTGCTGTTAAGAATAACAGATTTGCGTTGATTCATCAGGCTATTTTCAATCTGTTATATACATATAGAATATAGATAAAAAAATAAAAAGAAAATAGAAATTCAAATAAGAAGTGGATAAGACATGCCTACAATTTTTGTGGAGAGTTGTGTAAAAGATCATTGATGTTTTCTCCGTCCATGTCTAATTAAACAGAAAATGAAAAAAAATAATGAAAAAATAATTTAAAAAAAAGAAAAAATATACAATGAGGCAAAAAAAATACATGGTCAATAAGTTGATTAGCTCGCATCAATGTAGAGAAATTTTTTGCTCCTGCGTCTTTTCCTAGGAGACGTTTTAGCCATTAGACAATAGAGGGGGAGATTTTATAAGGAAAGTAGAGACATTTTAGAAATTTTAGGTAAAAAAGCATAGATCGACGTTTTAGGAAAGTGTAGAGACGTTTTAAGGAGAGTTTTAGGAAGTTTTAAGAAAACAAAGAGACATTTTAAGAATGAAAGACGTTTTAAGAAACCAAAAAGACGTTTTAAGAAACTAAATAGACATTTTAAAGAGAGATAGACGTTTTGGATAGTATGTAACGGTTTTGGAATAATATACACTTAATGTAACAAATTCAATTTTGATATAGTCATTAATTGTATTAATGCAGGAAGGAAGAATAGATGATAGAAAATTCGGTGTCGATGACATGGCACTCTGCATGAGGAGAGTGCCACGTCACCTTGATGTGGAGGAGAGAGAACGACGCTGCCTACTTCTCTGCTATAGTATAGATATATAGATTTGTTTTCTCAACTCGAAGTCAAGTAGCATAAGCCGCCCGAGTTATCTCAATTATAGAGCCCTTACATGTTAAAGCTTCGTCAACTTCATTGCTACCTTAAATAGATTGATTTAATTTGTTGGTGGGGAGACTCGACTTTTCGAGAAAGATCAAATCGGACGAAGGGGCCAGGTTCTTTAGGAAAGTCATCGTAATTCTAAGCAAGGTTTTGACACCACTTACTTGAGATAGGGCTGTAAATTGGGCGGGCTCAACCCGATGTTGGGCTCGGGTTGGGTTGGCCCCTTCAATACTTGGGCTCAGGCTCAGGCTCATTTTTAAAGACCTGATTAGAATCGGGTTGGGCTCGGGCTGAGGCTTTAAGAAGCCCGACCCAACCCGAGCCCGACATACATAAGTCCTCCACATTTTCACATTGCCTCGTTTGTTGCGGCCTCTACTCTCCCACCACATGTTGTCTACTTTTCCCCATCTCCCTTGTGATGTGTCAGAAGAAACCTGTTTGAGTCCTGACCCTTGACCTCTCTTTCATTGTGATTTGTCATTTGTACAAAATCAACGTCGACTTCCTCCCGCGGCACCCTCTTGTGAAGCACCATATCATTACAAATGTATTCTCGTCCAAAAACGTGTCCTGTAAGTAATTACCTTTCCTAGTGATATACCACATGTCACCTCCCTTTTAGCATTTTCCCACCAACTCACCTGATTGCTACCATCTTTTTTCATCAAACCCTTCGGAAAGTGACACGTCGCCTTAAGCTGTAGTAACTCATGTTTTGAAATTTCATGTCCAGTACGCCCTCCCTAGTAGGCTAGTAGCTACCTCAGCACCAACGTGTCCTCTCCCTACCCTTTGATTTGCTGCCACCTATTCATGTATAGAGTCAGGTACATGTACATGAATAAAACTTCTACTACATTATTCTGATAGATGCTTCTGTCACAATGAAAATCACAAGCCATGTGGCGCACTCTTAGTGGACACTGACCATATGGATGTTTGGCCAGTCCCTCAGTGGACCTCTAAACCATAAATCAGCCTGATTAGTGATTTCTAAGCGATTTGATTGAAGTTACTTTCATGGGTTGATTTTAATGGTAAGAATTTGAGCATTATTGAGCATTATTTGGGTGCAAAAGATCCAAAGGTTGTAAGTCACTAATCATGCTGATTTTTGGTTTAGAGGTCCACTAAGGGACTAGCCAAACATCCATACGATTAGATTCCACTAAGAGTGTGCCATGTGTCCCTTGATTTTCATTGTGACAGAAGCGTCAATCTGAACACTGTGATAAAAACTTACTCCATGTACATGTCTCCCATGTACCTTTCTGCAATGACATGGCATCTTCTTTTGTGTACTTTCCCCATGCCATTTCCTTTGGTTTTTCTACTATGAGATTTGAGAAGTTTTTGCAGAGGACCAACATCTACATGCTCTGCTCATTTTCCTCCCTTGATAACTAGAAGCCAGGATTTTTCGGTAATCTACGGCCTTGCTCCCTGCTCCCTCTCCACGAATTCCTTTGCTAGTTCAAGACCAAGGTCTCCCTTGTTGGTCTCCGTCTTCCCCATGCCAGTGATGCCACCCCTCTCCACCTCCCTTCTCACAGCTCGGTGGCACTCATTCAATGCTGGGATAGCTTGATCAATCCATTACATGTTACGATGTTGGGTTGAAAATCCAGATAGAAGCGTTGGGAGATGCGGATCCAAGAGTTGCAGAGACATGCAAGTAAGGTGCTTGTTCACCAGCCATTAATGTCCCGACCCGACCAACCCGATGAACCTGACTGGGCTGGGCTCGGGTTGAGATTCTCAAGCCCGACCTCGGGTTGGGTTCAGGCTCGGGCTCAGAACCTTGAAGGTCGGGTTGGGCTCGGGTTAACCTCCAACCCGACCCAACCCGCCCGAGTTGCAACCCTAACTTGAGATGAAACATGACCTACATATTCAAAATCTTAACAAGAGAGGAGTGATCAATATTGCTTTCACACACATGCTAACAGTGTCATATGTACACATGTTCGGCACGTGAGAAACATCACATACCAACTTACTCCAAAACTTCTATAAATAGGGGTCATCCCTTCATGTACAACATGACCTTAGAGAAGAATTCTCTCTCTCTCTCACCAACCCATACCCCACTTGAACCCCCAATTGACAAAATCGTATGGAAGTTTTTGTTTCGCTTTTGTGCCCCGAGCACCGCTATCTCGAACGTTGACGAAGCCATTATGGTAGTAGCATTCAAGACGGCCCCATGCCCAGGTTCCCAACTTTACGAGTCTTTGGTGAAGAGCCTATCATCAACTATGTCAAACCTCGGTTGTCGAGTGGAGAAGTACACAATGTCAGAGGTCTTGTGGTTAAAAGTTATTTTTTTTGTTGTTGTTGTACTTAAGCTCTTTCATTAGACAACTAGAGCAAAGAAGCGACACCAACGGAAGACACATCCGCCTTCGGCACGTTAACCAACCATGCTGGAATGGAGGTGTCCCATATGATTTGGGAATTTAGAGTTTTTGTCTTAGAGGCAATCAAATCAGCAACCCTATTTCCGTCCCTCGGTGCAAAACAGAAGCCAACAGATTTAAACTTTGTACAAGTAAACAAAATATCAGCCAAGAGGGCTTAAGATGACCAGCAAGAATCAGTAGATTCTACCTGTAATTGTTGAATAACCGCCAATGCATCTAATTCCACCA
This sequence comes from Euptelea pleiosperma, assembly GCA_035048495.1. Taxonomy (NCBI): domain Eukaryota; kingdom Viridiplantae; phylum Streptophyta; class Magnoliopsida; order Ranunculales; family Eupteleaceae; genus Euptelea; species Euptelea pleiosperma. Next base: position 32,986,469 of record CM068544.1, on the reverse strand, counting down.
CAAAATCCCCCACGTTCATAGTAGCAGCCTGTTCCAGTCCCCATCTAATGGCTCAAATTTATGCTTCTTCGGCTGAGATAGATCGAGAGCTTGCTCCTTCTGCCATTAAGCAATTGTTATCACCATCTCTTATCACGAACCCCAAACCTGATTTTCCTATAGATTTATCCCATGTAGCGTCTGAATTAATTTTTAAAATCCCTGTGTGGGAGGGCACCATGTGATTTTCCTGTTAAAAGTTGTTGTAAAATTGCAAAATGAATGAAGTCCCCTCTTATTTATAGAGTAAACCTTCGCTAACACCTGTGTGTGAGCAAAGCCGATCACACAACACAATATGAGCCACGTGGGACACTCTTAGAGGACGATGACATATGGATGTTTGGCCAGTCCCTCGTTGGACCTGAAAACCAAAAATCAGCCTGATTAGTTATGTCAGACCTTTGGATCTAGTACCCCAAATAATGGTCAATAATGCTCTAAATTCTACGGTTAAAAGCAACCCATGTAAATGACTCCAATCCAATGCTTAGAAATGACAAATCAAGCTAATTTTTGATTTACAAGTCCACCGAGGGACTAGCCAAACATCCATACGGTAATTGTCCTCTAAGAGTACTGTGCCCCGCGGCTCATATTGTGATGGCACACACACTTGTGTGTGAACGTTTTCTCTTATTTATACTATGGAACCCCTTAAGATTTTGACATGCGTCAACAAAGTAACTGATGAGATTACTTTGCATTTAATGCTAAAGTCTAATCGTCACGTACTCCCCCAAGGCGTACAACTGTGGGAGCAAGACAACCGTTGACTTGAGAAACCTATCCTGATCAGTGACACGTAGACCAGCAGTAATGACCAAAATATTCTACAAAATATTGAGAATTCATTCTTGACAAAATGGGAATGGAGGACAAATGTGTGTACTTAAATTTGGCCTTCATCGAGCCCTTACCCGTGTCACATCGAGATTCATAAAATAAGATTTGTTTCTTTACCTCGGAGCTGAGTAATATAAGTCGGACCGAGTTATCTCGATTACAGAGCTCTTATTTTTAAAGCTTCGCCAACTTTACTATGGCCTTGTACAGAGTTTGGTTGGGAGAGTCGACTTTTCGAAGAAGATCAGCTCAGACGAAGGGCCAAGTTCCTCGGGAAAGTTGGTTTAATTCTAAAGAAGGTTATGACACCACTATTTCAAGATGGGATGTGACATACCTATCCAGAATCTTAGCAAAACAAAATTGATTACTACCTTCACACGTGTCAACGACGCCAAGCATGTTCAGTACGTATGAGATATCACATATCAATTACTCCCAAAACCTCTATAAATAAAGATCCCCTTCACTGTACGATGGGATGAAAAAAATAGGACTTTAGAGTCTCTCTCACCAACCCATACCCGACTTGAGCCCCCGACTGACCAGTTCATAGCTAGAACAATTAATTGGTTATTCAATTCAGACTATTGAAGTGCTTGTTTAGAAACCCTTTACCAAATTCAGACCACACAAGAACACATAAAGCATACAACATTAATAAAGTCGTGTCAAGTGTATCTAAGGAAACCTAAAGATCATGTCAATTAGTTTTCCTTCTTTCTTTTGCATGTTTTGTTAAAAATAAAAAGATAGACTTAGGTAGCTTGGAACTCTCATTCATAGATAACACATGAAATAATCAAACATTTTCTTTTATAGTTCTTCCCACCTATATCCTAGTTTGGTGGCAGTTCCCCTCACCCTTGTTGTGGCCTAGCTAGTGCAACTAATGTTGCTACTCAGTACTCTCATAACCACCAAACTGCCACCCAAGGTTTAAAAAACAGCCATTATAACTAAAACAACAGTCGTTATAATGGATTCGGACCTCTGCCCGTTACATTATGTACCGTTAAAAAGTCAAAAAAAGAACGGCTATTATTTTCGTTATAACAGCCATTATTTTCTGAAAAAATTGTGAAAAACGGCCATTTTTTTTCTATTTTTTCCGTTATTTTCTATTTTTGATTCAGCCATTTTTCCCGTTATAATATGTTATTTTCCATTTTTGCCTCTGAGCGCTTTTTCATTATAATGAAAAAAAGGGTAACGCCCCCAGTCCGTTATACCGTTATAACGGCCCCCTTTAAACCTTGCTGCCACCATCAAATAATCCTTGATCCATTTGTTAGTAATAAATATTTTTATCTGTTTTGACTTTTGATAACTGAAAAAAAAATTTATTTGATGGTTGTAGGTTTTGCGACTATTTAACCATTGTTGTCTAGTAGTTTCAATAATTTACTAATATAATTTTACAATCGTTCTCAACACAATACCCCTTTTCCTATCAAAAAAATATCTTGTGAGTATGAAAGCAAAGTTTTTGACATTGAATTGCCAAGAGTAAGAAAGAAGGGTCAACAAAGTAAATGAAGTGCAAAATTTTGGGACTGAAGTTTAGAGAAGGATCAGATCCCAAACCGTCAGTTCAAAGTTTCAGTGTGAGATCTTAGGAGATTCCAGGCACTAAGATATAAAATATTGGTCTTTATTTATGTGTCGGTCAATGAAAACAAAAAGACGTCTCGACTAAAGACAGTAAAATACAAATGAAGACAATGGCACAACAAACTCCCACTGTATTGCTTCCAAGGTTCAAGGTCTCGGGATCGGAGGCTGGATCAGTGGGCTCCGATCCCGATCAGGATCAGTCCCCATCTCGCCCGAGACAAAATGGGAATCCTTTGTAAAACAGTGATCTCGTTGATTCAAATATGGAAGGTTGAAATGCTCATTACTTTTGGTGGTTAATCGACAATGTAGGGGACGGTCAAAACTGGTGACCCTATTAAAGAGATTAGTAACTTGGTGAAGACGGGTTTTGAACCCAGGTCTATGGTACCATCACCCACAAACTTCATCAACCAGCAAGCTGGTACCTTCTGGTCGGACAAATCTAGTATGTAAACATTGTATCCACCATTGAATGTTCCTTGTAAAACATGTTTTTAATTTATAAAATAATTTTTTTTGAAAACGTTGAAATAACACATTTTTCAAGGGACATCCAACGGTACTGACAATGTTTGCATACTTTTTGCAAAAGCTCACCCACCGCCTTGATTCGTGAAATCCACGGCCAAAAACATTACTCGTCTTATTCAGAAAAGGGGGGTCCAGGGTCCTCCGAGCCTGAGCCGTCTAAAATACCTTTTAACTAATAAAATCTTGAGGATATTTTGTTTCATTTTAAGATGCCATGGAAAAGGCATGCACCTGCAATCAGTGGCGGAGCCAGGGGGATCGACCACCCTCAACATTGAATATTGCCCCATCCCTAGGTGGACCACAGTACGAGCCACGTGCAAGACTCTTAGAGACCATTGACCCATGTTTGGTCCATCCATAGGTGGACCTACATACCAAAAGTCAACCTCGTTAGGTTAGGGGTACATGTCAGGTACACACCCATTGAACTTCAGCCTTGAATACATGGGTCGCTCTCCGAAAATGGCACGTCTAGAAATATTATTGAGGTAGACACAAACGCAAGTCTTTAATAGTGAAGGAGATTCCCTCAACCGTGCCTACAAAAAAAAAATTCGTGAAGGAGGTTCGAGTGCTCAAGGGAAGGATTAGTTAATAGACAACCTACATGATATCTGGACCGTATAACATGTGAGGCCCACACAACATGGGGACCTTGATATGCTAACATCTGACATATGGGGGCCCACTTGGGAGTTGGCACGTAGGAACCACCTAATAGTGGATAACATGTGGGCCCCTTGTAGCATATGGAACCCACTTGCTATTATACATACGACCACATACTACGAGGCTTTGATCGTGTCGGGCCCATATAGCACTTAGGACCCGCTTGATATACATTTAGGACCCAGACAATTAAGACACGTGGCTATTTTTAGAGTTTCATGCATTAACCTCAATACATGTGCAATGTATGTAATAGTCTCTCAAAGCCAAGTCATGCAATGTGAAGCATGGTTTAAAAAACCGCGGTTACAATAGATTCGGACCTCCCCAGCTACGTTACGTACTGTTAAAACGCTCTAAAAATGATGGCCGTTATTTTTGTTATAACGGCATTATTTTCCGTTATAACTGTTATTTTCTGGAAATTTTGTGAAAAAAGGCTGCTATTTCCATTTTTTTATTTTTGAAAATTCAGCGTCATTTTTTCCATTTTTGCCCCTGCGTGTTACAATTCATTATAACGGCCATTATAACAGGAAAAAAATGGTAACATCCCCAGTCTGTTATACCGTCACAACGGCCCCTTTAAAACCTTGATGTGACGTACTATTTGTTGCAAGTCCAAACACCCTATTACCACTCTACTGCGCAACTTCAAATTCTGCAATAAATAACTTGCGCACCTTGTTGAATCCGTGCCAATCGAACTCTCAGTAAACAAACACATCCCAAAAGCCTTCAAATGGGTTTGGTGGCTCAGTGGGCTCTTAAGGCCCATAGGGTTGTGATCATTTTTTTTTTTTTATAAGAAAAAAATTGCAACAAGCTATGCACCATTTTTACTCACAATCCATGACTATCAATCTAATGAAGCTTAAGTCATGCATTGTTGATCATAACCTAGAAATCTTCATGATGCATGGGTTGAGAACATGAGTTGAACTCTATGAGATCTAATTGGTTACCTATCGTTCGATCTAACCCTGATTGACTCTTTCTTTTGGATGCATGACCATTAAAGTTAAGGCCAGAACTTGAAAAGTTAGGTGAACCCAACCTAGGTGCGAGGCACCAAAAGAATAAAATTGATCTTATTGAAAATTGATATATAGCAGTGCTTTTCTCAGTTCAAATACGCACCCAAAGTGATTAGTCGACTCTTAAGTTATTGTGAAGTCAGATTTTGAAGAAATGATCCTGACCACACACTTTAATCCTTCAATCATGATTCAATATCAAATTACTCAGACCGTGGAGAGATATTTGCATAAAATTCTTGAATCAAGTCAATGTTTGAATAATCAAGATGTCTTAGCTCAAAAGATTTGTTTAAGGTTCTAAAAATCCAAGAGAAGAGGAGAAAACATTCGCTGGCCCAGGGGACTTCAAACTTTGAAGTCTCCCCACCCAAAATGTCTGACAAGTACCCCAATCCCTTAACTCAACCCTGGTTAAGCCCTCGGTTAGTGGTCAAAAAGGGGTACTTGTCAGACATTTTGGGAGGGGGGCATCAAAGTTTGAAGTCCCCCGGGGCCAGCGAAAATTTTCTCAGAGAAGAGAGCCATTTAACTTAATTTTCGAGGCTTTATTTATAAGACCGAGATAATAGGTAAATTTATTTGACTTGTTAACTAACTAGAGAATGAGGTAAAGGGACAGGTATAACTCCTCAAGTTGTCTGCATGTCAATTACGTGACAAATTATAACTGTCTACTATAGGTAATTTGATACATACAAGTAAAAGAAGATGATGATGAGTAGGTTATTTCTTATCCGGTAGAGATCTGGATGTATTTAAACTAATTAGTCGGCTTGGGTTGAGTCGACATAAACTAGTTTAGGTGGAGGATGGAGTGGTGAGTGACTACTTACAAAGGGTTTCGGCTGAATTTTGCTTAATCCAAATTCGTCTCGACCATAGGATGTCTCGGTTATTCAATGTATCATGTCGGAATGAATAAGTCACTTTTAACAGGGATCTCTTATGTCAATGTTGATGGACACATATACAGTTTACATGAAGTCCATATTTTATGTACTCACAATTATAACGGTTATTTTTACCGTTATGACCAGACCATTAATATAATGGCTATTATAAGGGTGACATCAGTCACATATTAAAAATATAGGTCGGAATATTATTTATTATATTTTTTCCCAAAATTTCCTCAGTAATGGTAATAACCATTTTTTTACAAAACACAACGGCCGTTATTTTTGTATAATGCCATGGGCTTAACATTGCCCAAAGTTAGGCTGGCCCCTTTTTATGCCTGTGCTTTGAGAGCACAATGGAAATAGACCCCACTTTCGCCTCCGCGTGAAATTGAATTTGTAAGCATTTCTCGAAGGGTCGGACTCCACGGACCCCCATTTTGACCCCCACTTTGGCATTCCCACGTAGAAGATGAATCAGTGGCTGATTTTTGGTGAGATGATCTCTATGGTGAGGAGATCATCCTCATAAAAATTCAAATCATTCTGATATTCATAGACTGGTTTAGAAGTTGAAGAATTGTGAACCGTCTATTTTTAGCGTTATACTTGAAAACCACATTTGATGGGGTTAGAAATTTCAGAATGGGCTGATTTTTTGTAGGGGTGATCTATAGGTGAGGAGATCATCCTCGCCAAAAATCAGTCATTGATTCATCTTCTATATGGGTACGCCAAAGTGGGGGTCAAAAATGGGGGTCCCTAGAGTCCGACCCTTTCTTCGAAAGTCAAGCATAAGGAAATGTCCTGGAGGTATGCTTTGTCATCAGAGGTTACTTTTTCAAATCAAAGCAAACTTCATGTAATTAAGCTTTTAGAAAAATTCAATCCTGATTGTTGCTCAATATATGGAAGTAGATGCAATAGACGTTTCAAAAGTGAGTGAGTTGTTTAAAGAAAACAATTTGTTTTCTGCCACTTGGCACACATTTGTGCCGATGGATCCGTCAATGACTCGACTGATTCTTCGTGAACCATAAGTCAAAGATCATCTCGATTGGTGATTCCTTGCTGTCGGCAGGGCCATTAGAAGCCCATGGTGGAAATAATTCGCTCCAGATCCATGGACACTAAAAAACAAAAATAGTAACTCGAATCAAACTGCTAGAAGGGTGGCCACTGGCCAAGCATTAATGGGGTTACCCAAGCCTGTGCCACATGGAGACCAACACGGGGAAACAATAGTTCAATTTTGCTCACAGGTGTTACCCAAGCCTGTGCCACATGGAGACCAACACGGGGAAACAATAGTTCAATTTTGCTCACAGGTGTTTTTGAGCATTGACGTCTCATAGACGTCCTAATGAGCCACGTGCACGCTCTTAGAGACTACCGACCAAAATTCAACCCGATTGGTGATTTCTAATGGTTGGAACTTGGAATAACTTAGTACATGCTCGAATTCCAAGGTTAAAAATCAACCTGTGAAACATGACTCAAATTCGAGTAAAACTTCTATCACACGAAATTGTAAATCACACAATCACAAGCCAATGAGTTCTCAGCACGTACACAAGTGCTTTGCAACGTACCCATGTACTTTTGCTTTTTATGTGTACGTGCCGAGAACTCATTGGCTGTGTGTGTGATTTGCAATCCGATTGTGACAGAAGTTTTACTCCTCAAATTCCTTATGGTCATTGGTCTTAGCTCATTAGACGTAAGTTTTACTCAAATTCCTTATGGTCATTGGTCTTAGCTCATTAGACGTCCGTAAGCAAAAAGAGGCTCATGAAATGCAAACATGAGTCTTAAAGAGAGTCCGAAAGGACCATAAAGAGCCTGGTATTACCACCAAGGTTTACCATCGTCAAAATGTTGTAATGGAGGGCACAAATGAAAAAAAAAAGAAGGAAAAAGCAGAATTTAACGGAAATAACGGGAAAAAATGGTGCTGAAATTTTAAATTTTCAAAAACGAAAAATAACAGAATTTAATGGAATATAACAGAAATACAGGCCGCTTCTTTTTCCTACAAAAATGCCATTATTTTCTGAAACATCAAAACCGTTCTTAACGTAACAGGCTTGGGGCGTTTCCGTTTTAATGGCCAGTAAAACCGTTAAAACGGCATTATTTTAACGGAAATTTTCATAAAAGAAAATAAATTTAAATGCATTTGCAAAAACAAAAATAAATTTCTGACATTTACAAAAAAAGTAACTAAATGCCCTTTTAAAGTTGTTGACAAAATTTAAAGCTGAAAAAAATGACAGACGCCCTTTAAAAGGGCGTTTTCCCATAGAGCATAAAACTTCTGTCACAATACGAGCCACATGTCACACTCTTAGTGGACGCTGACCGTATGGATGTTTGGCCAGTCCCTAGGTGGACCTGCAAATCGAAAATCAGCCTGATTAGTAATTTACAACCTTTGGATCTTTGCTCTCAAATAATGCTCAAATTCCTACGGTTAAAATCAACCCATGAAAATAACTTCAATCCAACGCTTATAAATCACTGATGATGTTTATTTTTGGTGTGTAGGTCCACCTAGTGAGTAGCCAAACATCTATACGGTCAGCGCCCACTAAGAGTGTGCCACATGGCTCGCATTGTGACACAAGTTTTATGCCTCTATTGTCAAACGCCCTTTAAAAGGCGTCTGTACCTGACAAACACCCTTTAAAAGGTCGCTAGTTAGCCTTTTTTTAGCAGGCACAGTTGTGAGGCAGAATTGTCAGCCCTTTAATTTTGTTCAGACAGAAAGGGCGTTTAGTTACTTTTTTCGCAAATGTAAAAAATTTGTTTTTGTTTTGTTTTTGTTTTGCAGATACATTTAAATTTATTTTCTTTTTTGAAAATTTTCGTTATTTTAAACCATGATTACCACACCACGCAAGGTGCACACATATTCCTCATGCATGTGTTAGTTCGTTTTTTAGTTTAATGAATAATGCATTGGTACATTAGTTTTACTTGCACTTGCTTTGGGTGAAAAATCACTTTGGAAGAAAAAGAGTTGCAGAACTGATGCAAATAATAGTGACTATCAGCTCCATAGATGAAATAAACAATTAAGTTTACGCAAGACACGCTCTCAAAATTTATGTTGATTGTGTTGTTGATCAGCATTGCACTCTTTCTACTAATGCAAGCAGCAAATGCATAGCAACGGGAGTTGTAGCAAACATTTGGGTTGATAGATCTTTTGAAACTAGGGGGTGGTTGCACGTGAGTGATTGTAGGGGCCTCGCCAATGTTGATGATGGACTATGAGCCACATGCACACTCTTAGAGACCATTGATCGTATGGTTGTTTGGCTCATCCCTATGTGGACCTACAGACCAAAAATCATCTAGATTGATGGCTTTTAGATTTTAGTATTTTTAATGGGTTGATTTTTCGAGCATTCTTTTGAGGAACTTGGATCCAACAGCTAGAAATTACTAATCAGGCTGATTTTTGGTTTGTTGGTCCACCTAGGGATGTGCCAAACATCCTTACGGTCATTAGTCTCTCACAACGTGCCATGTGGCATTTTAGGTGTTGTCCGGATGCTGAATCAAAAAACACGAGATCAAAAGAAGACATTTAATGAAATTAAGTGCCCATATTTTTTTTTGAACTCATAGGTATAGATGCCTAGGTGGAACACGTGTGGCATATCAGTTTTGTCTTTTTTATTTTATTTTACCCGGACGACAATATGAGCAACTTGGTAAATTCTTAGAGACCACTGACCGTGTGGATGTTTGGTCTATTTCTAGGTGGACTTACGTACCAAAATTCAACCTGATATGTAATTTCATCCATTGGATTCGAATATTTTCTATGGTTTTTTTTTTTGATAAATCCAGCAAAATATATTAAAGAAAGGAGATCGAGAAGATCTCAAAAGCTACAGAAAGAGAACAAAGAAGCAAACCAAAACACATCAAAATAAGATATGTTGTAGTCTAAACACCATGTCACTAAAAAAGACACCCCTCGTCCATGACTAATGCTACCCCAGCGGAATAAGAGCGCCTTAATGTTAAGTATAACCTCATGGAAGGAGCTCTCATTTCCTTGGTTCTCTTGTTCCTTTTCAACCATATCCCGCTGATGACGGCCAAAGACAACATCTTCCAAATCACTACTCCCCTTGCTGACATAGATATATGAGGCCAACTCTCAACACTTCCCCTATGCTTTTCGGACATACCCAATCGTGGATTATTTTCCACGAGTTATATTTAATCATAGATTTGAGCATTATTTGGGGTAATTAGATCCAAATGTTGTAAATCATTACTCAGGCTGATTTTGGTACGTGGATCTACATAGGGATGAGCCAAACATCCATAGTCAGCAGTCTAATAGTGTGTCATGCATCATCGTTGATGATGAACCTCTGCCTTCAAAGCTCTGCCTTTTATTATGCGTAGGTGAGTGGCGTGTGAAGGGGATGCCCCTTAGTTTTGGCTTTATAATAGTAATGAATAATAGATGGAGGTAGTAATGTTTTACGTTGGCTAGGTACGTGATTTGTAACCTCTGGACCTACCACCCATTAGTAGATGTACACAAAAAATAAACTTGATTGATCATTTCTAGCCATTGGATTTTGTAATCAAAAAATTCTTGAATCCAACAGCTAGAATCAATCCTAAATAAGTGCTAAATCTATGGCTAGAGATAACCAATCGGGCTTTCGTATGTATATCCACCAAGGAGTGGGCTGAACATCTATGCCTTTAATGGGCCCAAAATAACGCGCTATGTAGGTCACTAGAGTCCTCTGGAACGACTGCATCCGAAGTCGTCAACATCTACAATTTTTCCTCCATTGGGATTCTTATTGCTCCTTTCTATAATTGCCTATAGGGTTCTCTTATCGAAAATGATCACTGAACGTGTAAGGTGACTTGGGACGAAGGTAGCATTCTGGCAAAACAGGGCTAACCCTTATATTAGTCCATTTGATAGACGACCCACTGGATCGGTCACATGGACAAGTGCCTTACATACGTTTCAAAATCTTATTGAATTAGGTTAGAGTGATTCGGAGGGGCCAGACCAGAGAGCATACATCTTAAGTTTACACCGTTAATAAATTTACAACCAAACAACACAAAATGTAAACACTTAAGAGTAGTTCGGACCTGTTGGTAATGTGTGTGAAGCATGGTTCAAAGTCTCCGGATCAGAGGCTGGATCGGTGGGCTCCAATCCCGATCCGGATCGGGATATGGGCTCATATGCCCGAGACAAAATGAGACTCCTTTGTGAAACAGTGATCTCGTGGCGAGACAGGCCAGGTTTGGATAGGCTCTGATCCAGATCGCCAAGCTAGATTGGATTGGCCGAGACTTTGAACCATGGTGTGAAGATTTTGGGCTCGAGCCAGTGTCATATGGAGTAGAATTTTGCTGACCACAATATGAGTCATGGGACATATTATTAGAGGACGCTGACCGTGGGGATGTTTGCCCCATCCCTAGGTGGACCTGGATACCAAAAATCAGGCAGATTAGTGATTTCAAACATTTGAATCTTTGTACCCTTAATAATGGTCAACGATGCTCAAATTCAGGGTTAAAAATCAACCCATGAAAACGATTCCAATCCAATGCTTAGAAATCACTAATCAGGCTAATTTTGGGTCTGTAGGTCCACCTTGAGTTGGGCCAAATATCCATACTGTCAGAAATGCCACTTAGTTTATATTGTAGTCGGTCAGCAACTTTACTAATGGAAATCGGTCAGCAAAGTTCTGCTCCATGGAGGAAGAGTAAAACTTCTGTCACAACAAAGTTGCAAATCACACAATCACAGCCAATGAGTTCTCTACACCTCAAAGCAAAAGCACATGGGTACGTTGCAAAAGCATTGTGTACGTGCCGAGAACTCATTGGCCTGTGATTGTGTGATTTACAATTTGTTGTGATAGAAGTTTTACTCATGGAGTATTATATTGACCCTTTTCGCTCATGTACGTTTTTTTACCACGGATGCTCGCAGTCATCCATATAACGCCACGTGTCATACTCTTAGAGACCACTGACCATATGGATGTTTGGCAAATCCCTAGGTGGACCCACAGACCAAAAATCAGCCTGATTCGTGATTTATAACGGTTGAATTTGAGTCTTTGTCATGGGTTGAATTTTAACCGTTGGATTGGAACGTTGTCTGGGTTACTCAGATTAACGGTTAAAATCACATAAGTCCACTTAGGAATGCGCAAAGGACCTAAATACGGTCAATGGTCTCAAAAAAGATGCAACGTGGTTCATAGACGTCTGTGAGCGACGGTGCTCAAAGGTTTCCATGAGCACAAAAGGACTCATACGAAGCTCAGTACGAATGTCACAGTTCTAAGCACCAGTCACAAAATAGTGTTCGCCTGTTCTAGAGCCGTGCACAAAGGGGTATTGTTGTAAATTCATATCGAAATAGTGTCAAATTATGAACCGGGTGGGGGTCATTATAAGTTGCTGTTGTCGAAGTTAACGGACGGACATCAGGGGCTGGGGACATCACACCAGTGTCGGAGGGAGAGGCGGGACTCAGACTCGAACCATCCAAAGTCTCTCGCGCCCAAACACCCTCTCTCTCTCTCTCTTTCACTCTCTGTACCTGAAATCCTTTTCTTGCTCTTTTCATCCTTAACCTTCACCCCTTCCCTTCTTATCCTACGCCACACGCTGCATCGCTCGCAGTAGCTTCGCTATGTTCTCTTTCTAGCAGCTCATCTTCCTCAAATGTAAACTTCGAATCCCTAATATTCTTCTATTTTTTTACGCATTTATTTTATCTTTTCATGCTTTTGTCTTCTGATTTCTGTTTTTAGTTTGATTAGATTTCTTGTTCTTCTCGAATCCCTAATTTTTTACGTTTCTTCAATGGAATCTTTGATGTCGTTTAGGTTACGGTTTGCTTTTGCTGCTTTATTTTGTTTTAGTAGTTGAGATTAATTCCGTTAACAATGGTAGTTCGTCTCTTGTTTTGGTCATTCAGTGGAGATATCTTCAAGGAAGTGTGATCAGAAATACTTCTGTGATTTGATGACGGAGTTCCAATTGAAGAAACAGTAGCTCACGAGTCGAAGCCTGACTGTGATTTTTCGAGTATTTCTTAGGGTTTAATCTTAAGTTCCGTTCGGTACCTAATACCTTTACGAGCATTTTCTTCTTTTTGGATTTCTTAGATCCGTCTCTGCGTTTAGTACCAGTTCTGCAAAGGAATCATTGTTACTGAATTTGAAGTTTGCTTAAGTTAGGGGCTTTGAACTTCGCTTGTGTTCAAGCTTGCAGACATTGGTGGACTAAACTTTCTTTCTCCGTGACAATTTTGCTTCAGGAAACTGAACTTGAAGTTTTGGTTTGATGGCGTGGACGGATACGGAGGCCAGTAATGGGAGGGAGAGAGGTATCGTTGGAGATAATGGATGCTTGAAAGGACTACCACCTTCTGCCAATGCTAGTGCTTCTCCTGTACAAGATTCCCCCCTACAGAAGAAGTTTGAAGGAAAGGATGCTCTCTCTTACGCCAACATACTTCGGTCTAGGAACAAGTTCGTGGATGCTCTTGCTTTGTATGAGAGTGTCCTCGAGACGGATAGTGGGAATGTTGAAGCTCACATTGGCAAGGGGATTTGCCTTCAGATGCAGAATATGAGTCGGCCTGCTTTTGAGAGTTTCTCCGAAGCTATTAGATTGGACCCACAGAATGCGTGCGCTCTCACGCACTGTGGTATTCTATACAAAGACGAAGGTCACCTCTTAGAGGCTGCTGAGGTATGCTCACTATAGTGCGCTAATCAGTATGCCTGAAAATAATGGTACATTGTTGGGAATAATTATTTTATTCCATCACTTAAGGAGATAGTCAAGTCAGCTTACATTTTTAATAGCAATTCCGATGTAATTTTATTCATTAGTCTTGCCATTTGTTTGATGTTTTGGATGGTCTGATTTGCCTTAGGGAAGTATTGTGAGACACAATATATACAAAAAGAAAGTGTGCGTGGGGAAACTCACATTACTTGTAGTCTATTTTGCACAGGTTCACTATGTGGATGAATTACCAACTTTGGACGTGTTGAATTCTTCAGATACTCCACAAATTCAAGTGTGATGCTTTTGGAGTTTTTTTTTTCTTTCAACCCTCATTTTTCCCCCATTTCACAGAATGTAAATCTATGTTTACCATTGGTTTCCAGTTTACCTTTATCAGTGGAATACTTTTATGCTGAAATAATGATGGATTTTATTAGACATATGATACAATCGTACAACACATTATTCAATCCATCATAAACCTTCTATAACTTTGTTATTGCGGAAATGTCACCTTTAAATTTAAGAAGTATTCTTATGGAAGTGCACTCCGCTCCGGTCGTAGGATTTTTGGAACAAATCCTTTATGTTGTAGGATTCTGTGTACCAAGTTAGTAATGTACTTGAGCTTTATCTAGAAAGTATATGTCAGCAGTGTTCATTTCTCACATTGTTATGCAATTGCTGGCATGCTTTGTTCACGAATATCTTGCATGTTATTGTGATCCTTTGTTCCTATCTGCTTGTCATAATTGTGCTTTGAGTTAGTGCCATATGATCTTCATTCCACTGACATTATATTGGTCTGCAAAGTTTCTGCTTGTGGAGTGCAATACCTACACCTTATAATTTTACTTACTGCAGTCATATCAGAAGGCCTTAAGAGCAGACCCTATGTACAAACCAGCTGCAGAATGCCTCGCGATTGTATTGACAGATCTTGGCACCAGCTTAAAGCTTGCTGGCAACACTCAGGATGGAATCCATAAATATTGTGAAGCTCTTAAAATAGACCCTCACTATGCTGTAATCTCACAATCCTTGTCATTTATGTTTTCTTGATGTGGCTTGCATCTATTCTATCACCTATTTTGTCTACCTCCTACAGATTTGATCTCTTATATGGCTAGATTTTTTTATATCCAGCCTGCATATTATAACCTTGGGGTTGTATATTCTGAGATGATGCAATATGATATGGCACTTAGTTGCTATGAAAAGGCTGCACTACAGAGGCCTATGTATGCTGAAGCATATTGCAACATGGGTGTCATCTATAAAAACCGTGGGGACTTGGAATCAGCTATTGCTTGCTATGAGAGGTAGTCTGCAAGTTAGTTTATCTATGCTTGTTGGGTTTATGGACCTACCATGTATCTTCTTTTTTTATGTTGTTTGATATTTCATTTCTGATAATGTGGGGTTTGCTTGGTTTTTGTTCTGTGCATCTCAGGTGTTTGGCCGTGTCTCCGAACTTTGAGATTGCAAAGAATAACATGGCAATAGCCTTGACAGACTTAGGAACAAAGGTGGTTTACAATTCCATCAGGATTGATCTGATCATTTTTAATTTAATTCTATTCTTGTTACAAAAAGCTTTTCAAACTTATTCAACAGTGCAAGATCGTATTCAGCTACTGAATTTATATTGACTCTTGGCTAAACTGCTATCAGAGGTTTTGGTTTGGTTAGAGTGAATGTTGTTGTGGCCAATGTAATAGGAAAATTTACTTCCAACTGTTCAACAGAAACTTTTACCCCTGCTTTCACCTCCCTCTTCAATTCTCGTAATGTGTGCTGATCCTAGGCATGCGCTAGTACAAAATTGATAGGTTATGTTATGAGTCATTATGGGTTAACCAACTTGTTCTAATTAGAATATACCCAATGTACACACTTAGTGGGATTCGAACCCACGATCTTTTGACAAAATGTCAGAGCCCTAGGCTACATATGTTCAAGGTAGAAAAAGTTAATTAACGATGTGTATTCTAGGTAAAAGAAGTTAACTAACACATGTTTATATCAAAATAGTGTGTATATCGAGTACTTGAAATACATGTTTACAAGATAGACTTCGGTTCAGCCCGATAGTACTGCAATTCATTTTTTATAACCCTAAATCAGTTATTTGATGTAGTTTTATATGAAATTTTGTTACATTTATACGTTTGTTATTTTTCTAATATTTTTTTTAGATTTTTTGGGACCTTTCCAAGATGTTTCGTCTGGGACCTTTCCAATATGGTTTTGTCCATTTCACCAGGTGTCATTTCGGTTTTGGATTGAAACCACCAAAACGAAACTTATACCTTTGAACCGTGGTGTCGCCATGCCTCAGGGACACTTGCCGACGAGGCCTTGCCTAATGCTTTTGATGTCACTAGTGCTGACAACAATATTGTTGTTCTTCCCTAATCTTAAAATATCGTTGTTTCTGGGCGACACATATGATGGAGTACAAGCACATGAAAAAATATGCTTTGGGTGTGCCTGTCTATATATATACAGGAACAAGTTTAAGCTATTCTTTGGGGTTCTACTTTTCTCAAAGTTTTCTCCGACTCCTTTACATCTCTGCAGCATTTTTAAGGAGATTGTACTTATTTTTATATTTCTTGTTTTGTAAAGAGATTACCATTTTGTGTTCTTATAAAATGATAAAATGCATATCTTGGTTGGGCCTAAGTGCTAATCTTAACCAGATTATAGTTACTAGTTGAGTTACATGTTCGGCTTAACACTTGCGGGCAAACCTTTGCTCTTTCATCTTAAAGGATTAATTTGGGGGGGAAATATGTGATGGAGGCTTAGTGAAACTACTCTTCACTATAGGGATAAGTTTATCCATCTACTGGATGGTTTGGACATTGTTGAGGTTAGTTCAACATGCTTGTGCCATTTCCTCTATTCATGATACATTGAAGTATCTCAGTGTCAGCCATTTTGCATTATTTTCTTCTAATGTTGATAAAGCAATATTTCCAGATTATTAATGTTTATTGAATCCACTACTCAGCAAACCATGGATGTATTTTGATCAATATAATGTCACTGAGTGTAACAACATATTACACTTGGCTAAGTTATAAAAATCACTTCATGCTATGTAACAAGGACACTCCAGTTTTTGAAAGTTTGCTGCGTCAGACACTATTTCGTGCTCACTTGTCTGACACATGCCAAAATTCTTTTGCAAACAAAAGAGGGTTGGTGTGTTTCATCCTCCATACTCTAGTGTTTAAGTAGTTAAACATAACTATAATTGCTCAATAGTCCTACCTTTTATAAATCTACTTATATTAACATGTTATTGGATAGCTCTGCGGTGTATGGAAATGTTTTCTTTTACTTTTTTTTTAATATTCCTTACCATAATTTAATAACCTTCTGATTAGAATATAACAAAAATATTATATCATAACACATATAAAGACGTTTGTGTTTTGCACTTGTCGAAGGTGCCATGTCAAACAGCTCATAGCTTTTATGTGCTTTATTGATTTCCTTTTTTTTTTTTTCTGTAGATTGTCCATTCAATTGTCCTAATGTTGATTTTGGCTTCAATAATATCCGTCTATTCAGGTCAAACTGGAGGGAGACATCAACCAAGGCATTGCATACTACAAGAAGGCTTTGTACTACAACTGGCACTATGCGGATGCTATGTATAATCTAGGTGTTGCATATGGTGAAATGTTGAAGTTTGATATGGTAAGTGATATTTGCAAAAGCATCATACATACCTCTTGTGTTCATTTTCTTCTCCCACAACCTGTAAAGAGGGTAAGGTTATTGAATGAACACCTCACTGTTAGAAAGTTTTAGCTTTTCTGCATTTGCCTTTCTAGGAGAGTTTGTCATCTCCTTTCTTGTATTGGTTGCCTAACAATTTTATGTTTCCAATGTAGTACCTTACTGAATCCAATTTAGTAAATAGCTTCTGTATGTGTAGGCGATTGTGTTCTACGAACTTGCATTGCACTTCAATCCCCATTGCGCGGAGGCATGCAATAATTTAGGAGTAATATACAAAGACAAGGACAACCTTGACAAAGCTGTTGAATGTTATCAGGCAAGTTTTAAGTGACATGATGTTTTGTTTCAATACTTCATATTACAACTTACAAGGGTGTGCCGTTTTGCTGGCCTTCTATACATGCACAATAGCTAAAGTCCTTTTCTAAGAGTGGATGGGTGACGTTTTTCAATAATTTGCAGTTGGCTTTATCGATCAAATCAAACTTCTCGCAGTCACTAAACAATCTGGGTGTTGTCTACACTGTCCAGGTTTATTGTTTATTAATCTTCTGTTCATTTTTTTGACAAGTATTTACCCTTTCATTTATGTTTGCGATGATTGTATTGAGATGGTTGCTAACCATTCTCTTTATATTTGCAGGGTAAAATGGATGCGGCAGCAAGCATGATTGAGAAGGCCATTGTTGCAAATCCCTCATATGCAGAAGCATACAATAACTTAGGTAGCTGCAATCTCTTTTTCATTTTCATTTTCCTTTTCCCTTATTCTTTATAATATAGATTGGAAAGTTATGGATGCCAGCAACTTAAATACCATGTGAGATAATGAGTTCATAATCTTGTGTTGTTATAATGGTGAATTTAATTGATGTTGTGATATATTCTACTGAGCTTTTTACTAATCATAATATGTTCTAGATACTTGTATCTGCTAGACCGGAAGGAATGTTTTATGTTGAGTTTGAATGCCAAAGCATGGGGTAGTGTATGTGATGTGTTTGCCTGATCATCTGTGTCTTTGCTTGGCAGCATTACCCCACTCCTGTATGGGGCCAGATATAGTTTTCCTGTGGTTCCCCTCTTTCTCTCTTTGGTAGAGAAAATTTGTTTGAGTGTATATGCATTTCAGTATTTGACAATGAGCACATGGCCTTATCATTTGTTACCCTTTTTTTTCTATGCTAAGTAATCAAGTTTTTATTAATAATGTAACAAGATCACAAAGATGAAGGGAAGAGAGTTCCCAATGTACAAGGCATTTCTATTTGCACTACTTTTAACGAGGGAGTCTGCCATTGTGCTACATCATTAGAATCCCTAGGAGTGTGGGAAAACATAATGACCCGTCCTATAACTGATTCTCTACTATGATTGACCACATTGACAAGTCTTCAAGGGTAACTGAAGCTACCTCTCACCCAGTGTTACTAAAATCCTACGATTTTTTATCTGAATCCGATGATTCAAATCAAATCTGAACCCAAACAATTTAAATCCTATTTCTGAATCCCATAATCCCATTAAATAAAAATTCTACAATTTCTATGCGAACATTAAACACTGGTTTTTCCCAAACTTGAATATTTGTACATCCGGTTTTTCCTAAACATGAAACACTACAAAAAAGAAAATCAGTGGATATTTTTGCCAGTTAAACAAATTTATAGCATGGCTTTTGCTATGCCTTTGGACACAAACGTAAGATTATTTTAATAAAATTCCACCATCAACAATGTGGTATTTTTTAGTTTTTTAACTTCTTTTTGTGAGTTATTTTTTATTTTTCTACAATTCCCGATTGGTTTCCACTGGGGATTGTGGTAGTTTTTTTTAACTTTTATCATTCCTCTTTAATGTTTCAACTTAAAGGGGCCCTTAAAGACTAAAAGAGAAGTTCATAAAGCCCCCCTTAACAAAGAACTATCAGATAACAAAAAATGCATGTCTGTGCATGCAATTACAAAGATTGAGAATTGAGATTGTTAATGAGAGATGTAAACTCTAATTTGACGATATCTATCTTTGCTTCTTTTTAATATGCATGTCTATGATGCATATTAGGATTGCTAGGTAAAATGTGTTGTCATTATTTGTAAGTGTTTGTACAAATAATGACAAACACTTACACATAATGACAACCTTGTCATCCTATGATGGGTTATGGAGTAGTTAGGAGTATTAGATTTTCTTTTGAAATATTTGGATATTATTTCATATTTTTTAAACTCATGAAGACAAATCTTTATGAATCATATGTTCCAACGATCTGAATCCCAATTTGATTTGAATCTTTGTTTGTAAGATTTTGCGATCTGATTCGATTCTGACAACATTGGTCCTGCCCATTTAATAGCATTTGAAGAATCTCCTTCTACCACTAAGGGACCTTTGAATGTTCTTTGAAGATTTTAAGGCCTTGGTGTACTGCTGTAATTTCTGCTTCATTCGAATCTGCCAAAGCATTAGGGAAAACAGAAAACTTTGATAATTTCTCCTTGTGCATTATGAAAAACATCCCTATGCTGGCCCAACCAGGAGATCTTAAGGCACTCCCATTAAAGTTAAATTTGATTCAATGCTGATTGGGAATTCTGTTCTCTTTTCGGTACTAAACTTGATGCAGGACAACTAGTGAAGGCCTATATATTTCTTCCATGATTTAGGAAAGAATTCAGCTGGGTCAATGGTCTTGTAAGGAACAAATAGAGTGAGATTTAAGGGGTGTATGTAGGAAAAATTAGGACAGTCCTTTGTGCTCTGAACCTGGGGCTGCTCCCACTCCGGAACCTCGATCAACTGTTTGAGAGCTGAACCTTCTTTGAACCAGGGTTTTAAATTTCAGTAAAAACTTCAAAATTTCGGGCTGAATTTTCAGTTTCGAGGTAGACCGAAACCGAAATCCCAAGAATTTTGGCCCTCTCTTGAGTCTCTTCGATTCTTCATTACTTACTGAATTGCATGCTTTGTTTCCTATTTTGAAGGCAACAATTAAGATTCTCTTATCTCATGGGAGATTATAGAGAGAGAGAAAAGATAAGATTTTTTTAAAAAAATTTCTAGATTTTTCCCTGAAATTTCGGTTCCAGCACTCACCAAAATGGCTGCCGAAACCGAAATTTTAAACCTTGCTCCCAAACTGTCGAAACTTCGCTTACAAAGTATGGAACCTTGCTCCATCTACTTTGTTGGTCACTGTCTCTTTCTCTTGACATTTGGCATTGAAGGACCCTGGTCTTATATTTACCTACTTGTTACTGTATTTTCTGGTGGGAAAAATGAGTCGTGTTGAGAAACAATGGTTATTTTGTTGTAACAAATATGGGTGATGATTGCAGAACTGAAATGCTGTTGAAATCACAGATTTTCATAGGCACAGAAACTTTAAAAACAAGGTTTTTCAGTTGTCAAAAACAGATTTAAGTATTTGTTAATGAATAGTATGTTGGTCAAGGATTGTTTGGTGTTGTCTAGTTGGGAGACTAGTGGGTGGCAACATTGGTGATATTAGTTGAGCTATAGCAAGGCTGAGTAGAAATGCAACCATGATATGGACATAGGTGGGATAGTTAAGCATGCTTATGCTCTGGATCCTATGCTATTTTCGAATTTGGCACTCCTGCCCCCGCTTGTCCCCTATTCTGCTCTTGGGCACTTACTGAAAGATTTGGGCATACACAGGTTATGCTGTAGGGTCGTCAGGGTAAATTGCAAGGGATAAATATGATGTGTAAGGGCTAGCAGATTCTGGTTGTGGAGACTTTAGGGTACTAGTTTAGGATGATTATAAGGAACTGGTTTAAGGTTTATCAGAATAGATTGAAGGGCTACAGAAAACTATTGGAGGATCAAGCTTAGGATTAAGTGGAAATGAATACGATAGGTCTGATATCAATGTTGATGCGAAAGAAATCACTGGGCACTGTAAAGTTTGAAAGGAAATATTGTACCTGAATATGGTAGAGTTGGAATAGGACCTATTCTGAGATGAGAGTATTGGAATCAGAACAGCAGCCCTCAAACCTTTGTTGGAATGGCTTCTCACGAAACCTAGAAGAGAATTGTAAAGTCTGCAAGGACATATCATATATGAATATGGTAGAGTTGGAATAGGATCTATTCCTGAGTTGAGACTATTGGAATCATGCCAGCAATCCTCAACTTCTGTTGGAATGGCTTCTCATTAAACCTAGAAGAGATCACACCTCTGGAATCTGCAGCAGCAAACATCTTTTATTTCTTTGGTTCAACCACTGAAAAATAAGTGAGGGGTTTCTATAGATGTGCTGGACAGCAGCCTCTACATAATCCTAGTACAAATCAAACTTCTACTCAGCTGCACTTAATAAATGAATCTAACTTTTGACTATTCTAGAAGGCTTACTAATAACAAACTTTCCAAACAAGCACTAGTACTGCAATTAAGAAGTAACAACAAAACCCGTCTCCTAACTCCTAAAGTACTTGGTGACTAAAGAGAGAAACCTATTAGTATTGCTTCTGAACATGGGGTTCATTGTGTCTCAGTTTGTGTCACAGGGCTTATTAGGCTTGCAGCTGTATGTTTTGGGCGCCATTGAAAATCAAAGTGTTTCCAAATCTCACGAGAATGAGTGGTGCAGAACTACCTAGTTCCATCGATTGATGAAATCTTCATTGTTGTTACAGGCTTGTGATATCTTGAAATATTTACTGTTATTTTGAATAAAAGAAGACAAATTTCTCCCTCATTTGTGTTTTGAGATATCAAAGTATTCCATGAGAAATCTATTGCTGCATGCTTCTCCTAGTTCTTTGTCGAAGGGATTCAAACAGGTATTGAGAGTTATTTCTTCCTTTACTGTAACAAATTTTAATATATCATATGTGTTGCACAAGTTCTTTGTTAGAAAAATAGAACTGCATACTGAGATTATTAGTTCCTGCTGATGGTACTTATAATATGTTATTGCTTTTGGACTTATTAATTATTGTGTTCAAAATGTTTTTTGTTATCAGCATGTTTAATTTTCTGTATCATTTTCACTCTTTAAAATTCTTCAAATGTGTAGGGGTTCTTTATAGAGATGCAGGGAACATAACTATGGCTATTGAAGCATATGAGCAATGTCTTCAGATAGATCCAGATTCTCGTAATGCAGGCCAGGTATTGTTAACATGTAGTTGCATCCATTAGTAGCTTAATTAAGTCGTGGACCTCGTGGTCATATACTGTAACCTCATTTGTTTATGCGAACCTGTGCTGCTAGGTATGGTCTTACAGCATTTTCATTAAGTACTAATAATAGGCCAGGCAATGAAATGTATTACCGGCACATCTTCTATTGTCTAATTGCTTTTTGTTTAGTGTTATTCACGGTTGTTAAATTGCTAATAAGGTGACCTTTTTTTTGAATTGTAAATGTTTCTTTGAAGTCTTTATTGTTGTAGTGATCATCAGATTTCATTGGAGCTGTTATCTGTAGCCCGTCAAGGTTCGTAAAGTTATTAAATGTACCACAAGCCTGATGGAGGCTTCATGTGTTAGCATCATTGAATTTTTAAAACTTTTGGTAAACTTAAAAACACTTTAGGGGGTGAAGGGTAGTCAGTATTCAGGGTGCATTAAGTCGCAAATGATGTTTTTAGTGTTAATATGGTCAACTTGCTGGACCCATCTTCCTCGAATGGCATTATTTAAAGACTTTTTAGAGCTTATTTTTGTTGGTATCATGGTGGTTGTAAACATATTTGCATCAATAGGGCAACTTTAATGAGTGTGCCGGTCACTCGATCCCAGTCAGGATTTTGGGGCCACTAGATCACATATTGTGCTTCATTGTGGCTAATTTGGGATAAATTGCATTGGAAATTAAAGAAGCTTACAGTTTTTTCATATAGACAGAATTGTAGTTAGATAATGGACCATGGCAGAAGAAAACTTTGCATATATTTTAAAATATGAATAATTTTAATGATCAATATTTATATACAACAAGAGAATCGAACATGACACTGAATAGAGATTGGTTCCCCAAGCCATTGTTTTATTTTGATCGGTCATTTCTGGAGACATTATTAGGTCTTCACAACGATGGCTACATTATGTCCGTGCTCCTTGGTGAGTGGGTAATCACAAGCGTAGGTTCATATAGAGGATCAGTGATTCAAATTTACTCAACATAATGCAACTCACATGACATGGTATGATTGATTTTCGGTTGGGTTCAGCATTTTGTAACCTGACCTGGTGCTTGAACTGTAAAGAGCTTGGGTCAATCTTGTCGGTCGAACTGGATTAATCTTATAACTTAGGTTTATTTTTAATTTTATCTGATGTCTAAATTCTCTCTCCATACAGCAAGAGGTCATAACCCAAACCTAAGCATACCTCTTTTGGAGGTTTGTTATTGGTTCTGAAATTTTTTCATGGGTCGATAAGGGACCTGGACCTGCTGAGAAGACTGGTTCTCAGGTTTGACCACCATGTCTGGTTCAGGTTCACAAAACTGGTTGAGTTTGATTGTCAGGATTCAAATTAAGAAGTTTTTATGAGCAGATTTCTGCTTAAAATTTCTGTAGTCTTTCTTAGATTTCTACTGGGTTTTGGTCCAAGTTGACCGAAATTTCAGTAAATTTTGGAAAAAATCGCGTATGGTTAATGATAAAATTAAATACAATCCCTTATTTTTAGGAACAAAATGTTATCTCTTTCTCTTTACAATTTCCTAAGATAAGAAATCTTAATTTAAACGTAAATTATTGCAAAAAGTTTTAATTATCTCACTTTCTAATTAAATGGAATACATTACCTGAAATTATAAATTTCTTGATATTTTGATTTTTGTAGAGGCCGAAACCGGAATTTTGGCTTGAAATTTCGTCGGTTTCATCGAAATTTAAAACCCTGCTCAGGAATGAAAAATGTATCTGTAAGAATTACTGTTCGAATAATTTTCAATGAATTTTTCAATTTTAATTGCAAATTACAGTGCATCTTGCTTGTTGCAGCTTCCGTTTTCTGCAATTTGTGCACATTACTTTTGTCTCATTATACCGTCTGAGGAAGAGAGATGCCTTTTTATGAGAGCTGGCTGAAATTGTTTACTGCCTCTATTTATTGTGCTGTCTTTCTTTAATACAACTATACAAATTCTGTTTTGTAACTATTCTCTTTTGCAGAATCGATTGCTTGCGATGAACTATATAAATGAGGGCAATGATGATAAACTTTTTGAGACTCACAGGTATCAATAAATTTCTGTCCACAACTTTCAAAATGTTTTTTTTTTTAAAAAAGTTCACTATGTTATTACTATTAACATGCCATGCATAGACATGTTCTATTTATTGACTTACAGAGGTCAACATGTGGACCACCTTTTCTTTGTTTCTTTAATCATCAATCAAAGTTTTTGACTGTCAGGCAGCAGAGAATTGTAAGATCAGTGTAATGCATCATTGACATTAAAATAATCTTACTTTTTGCTTGCTTTAAAAACTTTGGGAGGCAAGCAGTTTATCATGAAGTATGATTACCTGTTGAAATCGCACTTTCTTGCTATCTGCAATGTGCAACCTTCTGTTCCTGGGGCCCTCTTCTTCTGAATAAACTTCTGTTTGCTAATGCATCCTTATAATGTTTCTTATTAGGCATGGTTGAAAGTATTGTTTAGTTTCAGAATGTCTCGGCTGAGGCATCTCGAGGTACTGGATGATACATAGGTGAATCTATCATCTCATACCAGAAAATAAAGTAATTAAAAACTTGTATTTGAAGTATGCATGTTAAAAATGATTATTTCATTAAAAATCATATTTATAGCTTAATTAAGTATAAAAAATAGTTTGTGTAGTGTATCTCTGTACCTTGCGCATCAAGAAGTATCATTGTTTTTCCAATGTCGTGTTCCCTCTTTTTCGAGATGTCTTGTTCCGTCAGGATAGTGGGATGATGAATGAGACCGAGATTTTAAAACTTGTTAGGTACTATTTTGCAAGACATTGATTCCAATGCATTCGATAATAGCTTCTATTAGTGTTTCTCATTTTGGCGGTCGCACCAGATTATTGCCTATACATGGCAAATAATTTTTTATCAAGCAGTTTTTGACTTTTTATTTGATGCTATATAGAAATTTAGATGCTTTGGAAATAATCATTTCACCTTTTGATGTTTTCTTTCACTTGTTGCTGGCATATAAAGTGCTTTTGCTTCATTCCATGCTTTTTTCCTTTAATAGTGTCCTAAATTCAAATGTGTACTCGCAGGGATTGGGGTAGGCGCTTTATGCGGTTATATCCACAGTACACATCTTGGGACAATCCAAAAGATGCGGAACGATCACTTGTTGTTGGATATGTGTCTCCAGATTATTTTACTCATTCTGTATCTTACTTCATTGAAGCACCCCTCCTATATCATGACTATGCAAAGTACAAGGTTGTCGTATACTCAGCCGTTGTGAAGGTATTAGTTCATTTTGGGAATTACTTGTACTACAACTTCCCCCCCCCCCCCCAAAGAAAAACAAGGAGCCATTATGTGTTACCGATTTCTGTATCAAACGTTTGCTACAGAAGTCCCTCAAAAATGCCATGTGGCACTCTTTTGGGCCTACTGACCCCATGAATGTTTGGCTTACAAAACCTCGGTGGGCCTAGGCACCAAAATCACCCTGATTGGTGATTTCTAGCCATTTGATTCGAGCACTTTTTTCATCATGGGCTCCATGAACAGGCGTATGGATGGGTTCCATGATGAAGTGCTGGAATGACACGGATAGAAATTCTTTAGTATTGCTTGAATCACACTTTTACAACTACTGAACTAACTGGCCTTTTGTTGCCTGTGGAATTCTGAGTATTGCTCACATATATTTAAACATATGCGTGCTGTTGTGTTAATTGTACTTCCTACTCTTTCCTTTGTGTGTTTTATGGAAGATAAAAAAGTCAGCAGTGATAAAGTGATATCATATTTTCCCTCATGATCACAAAACTTGAATGTATTTTGTAATACCCTGTGATGGCCACTGAAAAATGCCTTGTTTCTTTTGTGGCACCAATGCTTCACTTAATTATTATTATTGTTATTTGTTTAATCATGTCAGGCGGATGCAAAAACTAATAGATTTAGAGAGAAAGTTCTGAAGAAGGGTGGGATATGGCGAGACATATATGGAATTGATGAGAAGAAGGTTGCCAGCATGGTTAGAGAAGATAAAGTTGACATCCTGGTGGAACTTACTGGTCACACAGCAAACAATAGGTTAGGAATGATGGCATGCAGACCTGCTCCCATCCAGGTACTTTTTGGGCACTAACCTGTTAATGTCATAAATCCCTTTGCATATGTTTGCAATACGATTCTTGATCGTGTTGTCTATTTTCTTTACATTGTGTGTTCCTATCAGCTGTGTTAGTTTCAACTAGTGATATGCAGTGCTTTTGTACTGGTGAACGTTGGAAATGAGGAAATAATCCCTTTAAAAGCTTCTTGTATATAATGCCAGTTCTAGATTTGACAGGAGAAAATCCACTAAATTTTGTTGCTGATGCAGCTGACCTCTTCTTTCTAGTTCTCCTTCTTGCATGCTTTTTGTAATAAAAAAAGATATTGGTTGTCTTCTTAGGCAAGATAGTTAAGGGTGCAAGGACTCCTAGTGCCTGAGGCACAAGGCGGGGCACATGCTTGACTGAAGCAAGTCGCAATATATTAGAAAATAATAAAAAACATAAAAAATTGAAAGATGAATTAACAGATATAAGTTCTATAAGTCTTAACTACAAGTTCTATAAGTACTAACTATAAGAAAAGTAAGAAAAAATAGGAAGATGAATTAACAGTTACTAACTACTAACCACTAACCAAGTAAGCAACATTGGTTGCTTAGGGGAGCTAAGTAAAAAAAAAGAATCGCCAAAAAAGAAAAAAAAAATAAGGGAAGAACCAAAGAAGTAAAAGGAAAAAGGAAAAAAAAGGAACTTGGAAGTGTGCGATTAGAGTTTTGAGTGTATAATGGAATGTGGAGCTGTATGATTAGGGTTTTATGAGGAAATATGGATTGTGGAGCGATAGAAGTGAGAAAGGTCATGGTTTATGGGTTTTAGACAAAACCCTGGTCACGTGGGAGTTTTTAGGTGAGCTTACGATTTTCGTAAAACAGAATATAAAAAGACGTATGTATACCTGGTTTAGCACTTCTCAAAGGACTACAACAATAACTTACAACTGAATTTATTAACTGAGAAAATGAAATTTTAGTTAGGGGCATGTCTCATGTGCCTTGCGGCCTGGCTTGAGGTGTGCACGTTACCAATGGGCGCTATTGGTGCAGCTTGCACCTCAAGCGCGCTCTTTGGTGTGCCTTAACTACACTGTTCTCAGGATTTCTTTTTTGATGAATAACCAATTTAATACAAATAGAGGAAGTTACAAGAAGGAAAATGGTACTCTAGGTAAATATAAGATGGAACAGGTTCCGAGGACAACCTTTTTTGACAACCAAATTTCCACACCTCTTCTCGAACGTAGATTCTAAGAATCCAATGGTGGTTGATAGTGCTGAGTTGGCATTCACTTTTGCCAAAGCAAAATCATTGTGAGGTGTGGAAATTTGGTTGCCATAAAAGGTTGTTAGCGGATCCCGACCCATATAAGATTGTAGAGCTTCATTTGTAGCCATTGAATCAATGGCATTTGTGCTTCCAAGTGTCATGTGCCTCGCGCCTGGCTTGAGGCATGCAACTTACTAGTGGGCGCTATTAGTGGCCTCACTATGCCCTGCGCCTCAGGCGCACTCTTTGGTGTGCCTTAACTACATTGTTCTTAGAATTCCTTTTTCGATGAATAACTAATTTCATTTCGGAGGAATGTCTTGGTCAAGTGAAAAGCTGAGACAAACTTCGAAACGAAACGAAATATTCACGCACCATTGAAAAAATGGTGAAACAACGAAATTTTCGAAACATTACAGAACATAATATTTTGACCCCAATAAACGTCTCAAAAATATCCAGAAGATATTTCTTTAGGAAGAAACTATGGGATGAGTTGTGGATCGCTGATAAACCCGAAGAGTTGCATCTGAAGGAGCCAATGGAGCGGGAGTGTATACAGCTGGCATAAGGACAACATACAGATGGGACGGACAACTCCCCATGACTAGAAGAGATCAAACCAGACTCAAATTGTCGACTAGAGGGTGAAAAAAGGCAATAGACTAAAAAATGTGACATCCACATAATAGCGATAAGACGCAGGGCAGTAACAACGATAACCTTTTTGAGTCTAAGAATACCCCACAAAAGACACTTGAGAGCTCGTAGTGAAAGTTTATCATGACCAGGCCAAGAACATGAACAAAGGCAACACACCCAAACACACGGGGAGGAAGGCTAAATGGACTACCATCAGGGTATCATAAGGTGAACGGAGAACTATCATGGAGAGTAGATGAGGGCACATGATTGATGAGATAACAAGCCGTGAGAACAACATCGGCCCAGAAGGGTTTCGGAACTTGCATGTTAAATAGGAGGGTACGAGCAACATCTAAGATTTGGCGAAGCTTGCGTTCGGCCACCCCATTCTGTTGGGAGGTGTGTGCACATGAAGTCTGATGGATAATACCAAGTTCGGAACAAAAAAACCGTATAATGGATTGCATATATTCTTTGGCATTATTAGAACGAATCACCTTAATCGATGTACCAAATTGAGCCAAGATTTCCTTGTAGAACGTAGTAAAAACACGAGGTAATTCAGAACGATGGTGGATGATGTGTGAGTAGGAGGCATGTGAGAGGAAAGATCTATGGGAGGTTGAGACGAGTCATTGGAAGCACGATTGGCCGATGCTGGCTTCCCCCACTTATCCCAACAATAATTTTCTGTATGGCCATTGTAGCCACAGTAGGTACACTTCAACTCACCACAACTAGCTTGGCCCCCACGACTACTAGAACCACTACGTCTACCGCAAAAGCCACGGCCACCACGACCACGAGTGCTCTCACAACGGCTACTAGAAACCAACGCTAATGACTCCTTGGAACTGGAGGTAGTGACACTGCCCAATGAGGCATGCTGAAGACGGGAATAGGCATTAGCTGCATTCAGTAATGACTCACTAGCTAGAATTTGGCCCTCGATAAAAGTATACTGTGGGTTGAAATCGGAGAGAAATAAAGCAACCTGAAACTCTTCACACAGACATTTTTGAAGTTCCAAATCTATTGTGAGAGCACTGAGAGGCTGATAGATCTGAAGCTCCTCCCACATACCCCTAAGAGTATTATATTCACTGAGAGATCTCTTGCCTTGCTTCATGGTAAACATGGTCTCAAATAAGTCATAAATTCGAGAAACATTCTTGTCCTGGGAGTACATCTCTTTAACTGCATCCCAGATTTGCTTGGCGGTGTCCAAGAACATAACATTGGAAGAGATGGAGGGCTCCATTCTATTCCACAACCACGTCATCACCATCGAGTTATCACTTATCACTCATCCAATCCTCATATGATTTATCATTAACCTTAGGCGAATCTTCAACCAAAAACTTGGACTTCTTGGCACATAGAAACACTTTAACTGGATGAGACCACTGCAAGTAATCGGTGCCATTGAGTTTTATTGAAGTAATTTGGGTACCGATGCCGTCAAACATACCCCAAACGGGAATTCTCTCAACATTAGAGGTAGCCATAACACAATAAAAGACACTACGAGGTGATTAACACTACCAACAAAAGACAAACAACATTGTCACACCGTACATCCACACCAAAAACAGTACTGAATAGACTCCTTCACACAGTCATTAAAACAAACACTTGGCGAGCACGTCATATAGCCATTATAGCAAAAAGACACCTTGTGGGAAATACCAACCACGAACATGCACAAAACCCCTTGAGAAGAAGTGCAGCAACACTAAAACACATCTTAGAGAGGTGCGGCAGCTGTAAAACCAGAAACCAGTCCACCTCTAAGGGAATATATCAATAAAAATACATGCAGAAGTCTCTACTAGCAGCTTCAACGCGAGGACAACGCCAATTAGGGTTCATACAAACCGTTAGCAGCCTCAATATACACCACACACGTCACAAACTGGAGATCTGCAACAATCTTTACGTGAGACTGCATCAGCCCTTAAAACGACAAATGATAGGTTTGAGAACCAGAGAAAAAAAAAGGTTTTGGAAGGGAAAGAAGAAAGAAGAATAGATTAGAAGAAGAAGAAGGATTTACAGGGCAAACAAATATGCTCTGGCAAACAAATATGCTATGATACCATGTTAAGTAAGTTAGGGTTTGAGAGAGAGAGAATGATAGAAACACTCACCAGAGAATTAAAGCTCTGATTGTCCCCTTGTATATATTAAGACAATAAAGTCAAAAAGACAAAACTACCTTTACACTCTTACACACCACAATAAACCTTTATAATACTAAATAAAAACTCTTTGACAATGATAAAGTGCTTTTAGAGCACCTCGGTTATAGTGTCAACTCCAACCTACCCGTCTTTATTTTAATCTTTGAAACACTATTGCAGTAAAAAAAAATACCAAATGAGATTTTTTATCTTTTCTACACAATTTTCACACAATAAAAATATACAATTTCCTTGAGTTTTATGAATATACAATACAATTTTTTTTAAATGATAGTTAAAAATATTCAATATTGGTCTCATTTTAAAGGTATCAATGATATCTTTTCAACGATACCAATTTTATAAAAATACGTTGAAAAGTATAAAGGACGTAACCGGTATCAAATTTCAGTATAATACATGAGGAGGGCTAAAAGAGGATCGCGGGTCTCCAAATTTGGACTCAAAATGGGGTCTCCAAAATAGAGACCCCTTCTAGAGTACGATTGGAGCGTGGATTCCACCTGATAGCTCTCTATTTTGCAAATATAGAGCACGATTGGAGATGCTCTTACTACCTCAATCCACGTCCTTTTTGGCCTTCTTCTTATCTCCAACCTACACCAAACTCCAAAGCTGTCCTCACTTGTGCCGTCGTTGGTCTTAGCTACATGATCAAATTATCTCAACCGACTTTCGTTTATTTTATCCCCTATTGGGGCTACTCCTAGATTTTTTCCTAGTCTTCACACTCATCCATCTCAACATTTTCTTATTTGCTGCACTCATTCTATGAATATGTTGTTTGCCCAACATTTTACTCCATAAAGAATAGCTGATCATAATTCCATCTTGTAAAATTTTCCCTTTAGTTTGATAAGTACACATCAATTTTAGTTCATATATGGTATATCATCTTTTTGCATAACAAACTAGTCCCTCCCCTTGCATCAAAAGCTTTGAACGTGAGCCAATTGAGACATAAGCTTTTGCTTTCCTCAAGCAACAAAATTAGGACAGAATCATATCTAAAAGCATTTCTATTTATGCTACTTTTAGTTCTTGTTCATGGTTGAAAGTTTCGGCCTAGGATGATGGAAAAAACCATGGGTTTCGGATTTTGTATTAACTCGGCCTGACTCGTCCGATTCAACTAGTCCAGAGGGGGAGTGGGGGACAACTTTATAAAACTTGTTTCTCTTTTGCAGCAAGAGAAGAAGAGGAAAGAAGGAAGGGGCAGGGGACCCACCCGATTCCTGCTGTGTTTTTTTTTTTGAAACAAAAGAACAGATTTTTTTTTTTAGGTTTCATTTCACCAGGTTTTGGTTTCACCCGTGGATGAAACGGAACTTACCACTTTGAACCATGGTCCTGTTAAGTGGCACATGATGTGAGGAACGAAATCAAGTTCATTCCTCCCTTGGTTTGAGTAGGTTCAACGTACACGAAAGGAATTTTTGAACATGATCAGGTCGAAGTATTATGAATCTTGCCTCTCCTAATGAATTTCCTGTAATTTTTTGACGAGTTGTCATTTCCCTGGATGCTTTTCATACATAAGGCAAATCATCTGGTAAACAAGTTTAACAAATTTTGCAGTTAAACTAATAGCAGTGTTTTTGGAACATTAGGCTTGTCCAATTGTAGGTTGTGATTTTTGGTTTGATTACATGTGCTATTATGTTAATTATATTTGTTTTGCCTGCTTAATAAACACAATGCCTTTAAAGTTTGCCTGTGAACTTCGAAAAATCTAATCTTCAGTTGAAGTGGCTTGTAGAGACTGCTCTATCTAAACTATAGTATTACGCTTTGCTCTTATCTAGGAAATTAACCGAGTAAATACCTGCTTGTATTCACTATCACGGTTTTCAGCATTTGAAATGATTGGTATATCTTACGTCGTGAATCTTTTCTGCAGCTGATTTTGAATTTGCAAAGCACCATTTACTTTGTATGTGATTTACTTTTGACTTTCTTTTATTGTAGGCTACCTGGATTGGCTACCCGAATACAACTGGTTTGCCTACCATCGATTATAGGATAACTGATTCATTGGCTGACCCTCCTGCTACAAGGCAGAAGTAGGCTGCATTTTTGTTTTTAGCTGCTGTTCTTTAAATCTTGCTGCATATTAATCATGGATTGAAGTAAATTTTGCTGTTAGTTTTTTTGTTACACTGAACCTGTGTATGATGGTTTTATAATGTGGCAGGCATGTTGAGGAGTTGGTTCGGTTACCTGAAGGCTTCCTTTGTTATACGCCTTCTTCTGAAGCTGGGCCTGTTTCTCCAACTCCTGCTCTTTCAAATGGTTTTGTTACTTTTGGTAGCTTTAATAATCTAGCAAAGGTATTGGTTTGGACAAGAATAGAACAATCATGTTAAGTGTAATTATTTACTTCTAACACATTGTTGAAACTACTCTGTCTTGATTAGTTAATGTTCGCATTTGTTTGATCTTGTCCTTTTTCCAGATAACACCAAAAGTCTTGCAAGTTTGGGCAAGGATATTATGTGCAGTTCCAAACTCGCGACTTGTGGTAAAGTGTAAGCCCTTCTGTTGTGATAGCGTAAGACAGAGGTTTCTTACGACATTGGAGCAGTTGGGACTGGAACCATTACGTGTTGATCTCCTGCCCCTTATCCTTCTCAACCATGATCATATGCAAGCGTACTCTCTTATGGATATTAGGTAAAAACTTGAATCATGTTTCCTGTGTTATTAGGCAATCAGGGAAATATGTTTATCTGGTTTATTTTGTGTCCTTTTCTTCAAATTGGATAAGGGTCCTGATTTTGTGATACTTCTTGTCTACCTGCATTCTTCTTTGTTCAGGATGAGGGTATCAATGAATAACTTGTTTCTCTGCCCCCATCTCTAAGCACTCTAAGGCCTTCTCTTTCTAGGAGGTTTTTCTAGAATATCAGAACTGAAAAGAACTTTGAAGTGATTTGGCTGGTCTTCTTTAATATTTCTCCTTTCATATAGCAGATCGTGAGCTTAGTGTTAAATTGCTAAATCTTATTATAACATAGTTAGTTATGTATTTGCTTCTTGTGATGATTTTGAGTTGAAAATAGATCATTAGTAAACATAAATGTTAGCTCTGAGACTTAGCATTGTTATATTTTTTTTTGTGATAAAATGAAATGCATAATTCATTAAAATGAAGAACAATATGAAGCAAGTGGGCAATGACAGCACCAGTGAGTAGGAATGTGCAAGTAGAAGGGCCTAAAAGGGCGAGGGGAAGGCTAAAACGGACGTGGAGTGAGGTTCTGAGAGGAGATTTTAAGAAACTAGCTTTAACATAAGAGATGGTTTAGACAAGATTAAATGGAGGAGCAGGATTTGTGTGAAGGACCCATACCGTTGGAAAGGCTTATGATGATGATGATGATGAAGAAAAAATGGTGGTTCCCAAACCTGCTGCATACATGCCACATATATGGTACTGGTAGGGGTGGATGCTTCTTCTTGTCCTCACATTTTGTGGCATGTTCGTTTGTATGGGATAAACAGCACTATTTCTTTGGTTCAAAATTAGAATAACAATTTTTTATGCTGTGGATGTGCATATGGTTTGTGCCTTTGTGGCTGATGAATCAAGGAGTCCCTGAATTGTTGTTTTAAACTCTTACATATTGGGCATGTATGTTTGTTTGTAATTGGTTGTTCTAGCTTTCTTTGCCTTGTAATTTTTTTTTGCCTTTTCTGTTTTCTAATCCTAGCTTTTCAATATATAGCTTGGATACTTTTCCATATGCGGGAACAACTACAACATGTGAGTCCTTGTACATGGGGGTTCCATGTGTCACTATGGCAGGTTCTGTACATGCCCATAATGTTGGCGTGAGTCTTCTCAGCAAAGTTGGTGAGCGATTTATGTTTTTGCCCTCCTATCTCGAAATTCTTTTCTGT
Organism: Euptelea pleiosperma; assembly: GCA_035048495.1. NCBI lineage: Eukaryota > Viridiplantae > Streptophyta > Magnoliopsida > Ranunculales > Eupteleaceae > Euptelea > Euptelea pleiosperma. Next base: position 32,951,945 of record CM068544.1, on the reverse strand, counting down.
AGCATCATCTGTTGACTTCTATGCCTTTATCCCTAGCTTCTTGGATTGATGACTTGGTCGCATGCTATCTTTGTTAATGTCATTTTCGATTGACAACCCCATTTCTGTTTACAACTTCGGATTTTAGAAAGGTGACATGACCTTCTTAAAACTTGGCCTCCTGTGAAAGTTGCAGCTAATCTAGTTAACTAGTTCTAATACATTGAATCCTTATAAAGGGGCTTTTGCTTGAGGAAAATTCCTAGGGTGGGCTGCTGAATTAATTCGCATACTACTGAGTTAAGCTTCTTGAGATGTTCATTAAGAAGTTAAGAAACAGATTGCCTTTTTTTCTTTTTTTAATTTGATGATGGAGGTTGAGGAAGGAGAGCTGATGCTGGACTGTCAAAGTGACATTTGGATGAGCTCTGATAGAAATGTCCCATCTCTAGCTTGGCCCTTCATTTTCTTAGGCTTTGCCTTTAATAAAATTTTCACTTGTCAAAAAAAAAAAATGTCCCATCTCTGGTGTTGTTTGTTCTACTTTAGTTTCATCACCACAATCCTCAATATCGCAGAAATGAAAGTTCTCACTTTGATAATTGCTGCTGAGGTGAGAAATTGGAGACAAAGAAGACAGCGCAGTAAATAAGTGAACCAAGAGGATCAGACTGATATGCTCAGACATAGACTTCAGATTACAAAAGGTGTGATAGGCTTATCAGCTGTAGATTGAGCTGTATAAATCCTTGATCTTCTTTAGAATGTGCGAGCATGTTAGGTAGAAGATTCCAAGAAGAGTTGCATTCTTGAAGTTTCCATATGCAGATAAATGTAGTCAAGATGCTTTGGATTAACCCTTTTTAGATGCAAGGTTTGGTACTCTTTATCTGCCGCGATTTGAAATCCTCTGATTTGAGGTAGATCTGATCTCAAATCAGCTACTTTCTGTAGATTCTTACTGAATTGCTGAACGCACAATTGTTTGAGCTTATCTCAAGGTCAAACATGCCACCTGCATATGGACCTCAGTCTTGTAATCCCTGCTTCTAAAAGACTCAAGTTATTACTTCTATATTCTTATGTTTCATCTTAAGGATTCAGATATGAAAGATCTATCAAAATATGACTCAATAAGTTTAAAAGTTGTCCAAGGTAAGGTGTGAAATTCTCTTCCTACTACTATACGTGGTCCTAGAGGCTGGGCGTGGGATGTGAATAAGACTATTTAAAAATTCTTTGCTATTTAAGATTACAAATCCAAATCACATACAATGCTCATATAACATTCATTTGAAGTTTATACTACAATAACATTCAACACATATGCAATGATGAACAAAAGATAAATCAGTAAGCACAAGCTGCACAACTACTAAACACGAGATATATAGTCGTTCGGTGTATCCATAGCTACGTCCACTCTCAAATGCTTTAACACTGGCGATAATTTTATTCACCCAAACTTATTCTTAGAACAATTACAATTGAATGAAATTTTTAGGAATTCACCTAACCAAAACAATCGAGAATCCACTCAAATCAAGGGAATCCACCCAAGCAAAAACCGGTTAAGAATCCTCTTAACGAAATGGGAATCCCCCCCAATGATTCTAGGTGAGAATTCACTCAACTTAACTCTCTCTCAAAAATGGATTTTCAATAAAGAACGAAGAGAAATACAAGTGCCTCCTAGATAGGCTGATTTATAATTAATGTACTAACCTCTTATTGAGATATCGACGAGTGTGAGAGGTGATGAAGCTCCTTGGGGCTTAGCCAAGCTTTTCTTCAACTTATAAGGCTTGAACTCCTCTTGAAGCAGCTTGGAATAAGGCTTGAGCTAGAGTTTAATTCATGTGCTAACAAGCCTTGGTTTCCTCTAATTAGATTTTACTAGAATGGGAGTTAAAGGAGGCTAGGTTTTGATGTATATAGCTGTACTGCTCTTTTGAGTATGGGTGTATGTTTGCAAAATATTGTATCGGTGTTTTTTTTATGAAATCCACTCCTTAAATCCGCCAAGAGAGCCTGTCCAATGGTCTAATTTTTTACTGTTGGCAAGCGCGGTCGACTGATCAAAGCACAAAACAAAAACTTTGTTCTTAGTGGTCAACCGGGGTCAGAGACCAGTTGGCCGGTTAGTAAGTTTCCAAGGCCGGTTGTCCGAACAGCAATCAGATTGGCCTATAAGTCCGGATTTTTGGGAAAATATACCAGTGGACTATTGGGTGCTTACCATATACCTTTTGCACAAATTTCCCTTGATCTTGAGCTATCTTATCTTCTGACATAACTTGTTCTTGTTCGCAAGAAACTTGGATCAGATGCTTGTTTTTCCTTCTTGATCTGGAGCAGCCTTAAGCTTCAACCTTGATCTCCAATGACTTCAAGCTCTGTCTTGTCCTCTCAGATATTACATGATATGAACTAGGACCAAGACATTACAAAATGACATGCACTAAGAATGGAATGACAAATCGTATGACTTTACAGGGTGTCCTCCCCTATGGTTTTGGACTTGATTGAAGCTCTGATACCATGTAAAGTAAAACAGAGCAGTTATTGTGAAAAATGAGCTTCACCGATTACAAAGCATATAAGGATCAAAATGACCCGAATACCACTCAGAGTCTTTAATGATAAAGCTCACACTTGGTTTATTTGTGCTGTTGAAAATACATAAATCTCAATAGTTATGCATTTGCATGACATGTACTAGGCACATCAATCTATCGGCAAAAGTGAGCAGTGTTAGTTATGATTTGATGGATTACTGAAAACTGTTTTGAATAAACTTCAAAGAGTTCTTTGAAGAAACTCTTCTTTGAGAAACCTAGTTGCACACCCTTACTTTTAAATTGAGAAAACCTAAACATGTAAAATTAGATGGTTTCTGATGCATGTATACGGGTCTATTCATGTTTACTGGTAATTCTTCCTGTTTTTGATTTTTGCTTTTTGGCATTTATGCTTTACTGTTACCAAGCTGTTCTAAATTAATGGAAATTCCTGGTTAATCACAATGCAGGGTTAGGACATCTAATCGCCAAAACCGAAGATGAGTATGTCCAATTGGCTCTGCAATTGGCATCTGATATTACTGCTCTTTCAAACCTGAGATCAAGTCTCCGGGACCTCATGACCAAGTCCCCAGTCTGTGATGGACCAAACTTTATCTTGGGTTTGGAGTTGACATACCGGAACTTATGGCGTAGGTACTGTAGAGGTGATGTGCCATCTCTAAGGCGTATGGAAATGACACAACAGCAGCAGCAGGTGGTTTCCGAAGAGCCAGATGTGAAATTCTCCGAGCCCACAAGGATCACAGCCCCAAGAGATAGTCTTCCATCTATCAAGGCCAATGGATTTGATCTGGTCTCACCATCTACTCCCAATAATCTTTCCACTTGTGAAGGAAATGGGATCCAGTTGAATCAGGTTACAAATCCTGGAAAATGAGCTTAGATGAACTCTTTTCTGCAGTGTGCTTCCCATGTAGCATGTGGTGAGGATTGGCGGGACATGATTCTATGCGGCAGTGTCAGAAGATTTGTATGTTTTGCCATTATGAGCCGAATTTTCACCTCCCATACCTGTGTATATTTATGGTGGCTATTGCTGGACTTGAGGCAGGTGGGAGCCATCGCGGCGGCCTGGGCTGGCTTGCACAAGATCACATTTTTTTCGAAAGTAGACTGCCAGCAGCCAGTATTTTATATTTATCTGTGGGAGATAGAGATACGAATGATGGTTAGATTCAAGGCGAAGGCTGTGGGCTGGTTTTAGGCATAACTTATCATGTTCTGTTTGTGGTTTGTAAATTTATAAGGGAAATTGATTTATCTGGAATGGATGGATGGTTGGTTTGGATTTGCATTCTTAGGTCAGATGGGTTGGAGAGGAGGATTGTTTGAAATCCTACCCGAAACACCCTCGCTTCAAATCTAGTGGACCTGTCCCACCTCGCTTATGATGGGTTGTTACAGTAACCATTGGAAAATTGACCATCTTTCATAAACAGTACTACCTTCTAAAACAGACCCGGTTAAAACAGATGCCAGCAAAAAAAAAAACCTTGTCCATCTTCGTTTCTAGGAACGAAATTCACCTATTGTCAGCACAGGAAATAGATGTAAAGGTTCTAACAATTCCCCACAAAAAAAAAAAGGTTCAAACAGTACTTTTAGGGGGCGTTTGGGAACAAGAAGTAAAAGCACTTCTACTTGTAGTAGAAGTTACAAGTTGATTTTTTACCTTTAAAAAAGTCATTGAAATTAAAATGTTGGGAGGGGTTCTAATTTTTGAGAATTTGTTTCTCTTAGAAGTTAAAAGCTAAAAATTTTAGCTTCAGTTTTAAGTTAATTTTTAACTTTTTACAAGTTAAAATATGAAACACATCCAAACTAACTTTTTGGCTTATAAAAGTTAATTAAGTTACTTATTTTTGTGTTGCCAAAAGCCCCCTAAGGTCATGGACTTTGCACTTCATTTTACATTTTCAGCTTGTAGTCTTCCAAGACCTTGGAAAGATTAGGGTTGTGGTTTTTGTTATAAACAGAGAACTCCCCTCCACTAGATACGGTATTTGACACGGACATGTGAATTCTCGAAGCAAATAGTTTGCAAACCACCCAAATTATTTTAAAAACAAACCGAAACAACTGGAAAAATTCGTGCATATTTTAACATGATCGAATAATTCATGGATACTCAATTGTACTCGTACATTTCCCATACCATATTTTTGCCGCACTCTGAATTTCTATGGACATGGATATTCAATTTACTTTATCTCTCTCACGTATTTTCAAGTATGCCCTGAACCATTGTTTGTATTATCTGCATTGTTCCGAGGGCATAGGAGCCTGACCGTATCAATCGGTATCTGCGTACATGGTGTCTGTGCTGAGGGGTATTGGACCGTTCGAGTCATCAAAAGACATCTGCACTTTTCTTATTTATTTTTTTGTTTAGTGTCTAAAACCCAATACGATTTAATTGACACAACCACCCAGTCCATCGGATTGTTGTGGACAATAAAAGAGAAGTCCATTGATATTGATGATGGTTGGTATCCGATCAGGAGGTGAGTGAAAGTGGGCCCCAGACCTTTTCGTTACGCTCAATGGTTTAAAATAACGCTGTTAAAACGGTAACGCCCCAAGCCCGTTACGTTAACAGCGATTTTTAGAAAATAACAGCGATTTTCTGAAAAAAATTGTGGAAAATAATGGCCGTTATTTCTGTTATTTTATGATTTTTTTCCTTTTTTTTTGTGTTTTTGAAAATTTGATTTTGAATTTCAGCGCCATTTTTTCCCTTTAATTTCCGTTTTTCTGTTTTTTTTTTTTTTCCTTTTTTGCCCATCCATTACAATTCGTTTTAACTGTAATCCGTTATACAGTTAAAACGGCCTCTTTTAAACCTTGGTTACGCTTATGCATGTAGGGATAGCGTCGTTGAGTTCAGCCCATCATCAAATAAGAATGCATTTATGCTTTTGGCATAGATAAAGGCCTGCATGGGACCCATCAAGTGAAGTCTCCCAACTGCCTGTCCTTTGTAAGCAGGGCCTTGAATTTACCCTTTGTGGGGCAGCGCTCAACGAGTAAAACTTTGATGACAGGCCCTGTCATCAAGGCCGATGCAAGGGTACAATATGATACACGTGGCACATTCTTAGAGGACTCTGACCGTATGGATGTTTGGCCAATCATTAGATGGACCTATAAACCAGAAATCAGCCCGATTCGTGATTTCTAGGTGTTGGATTGAAAGTGTTTTCATGGGTTGATTTTAACTGTGGGAAATTTGAGCATTTTTTACCATTATTAGGTACAAAGATCCAAAGGTTTGAAATCAATAATCAAGCTGATTTTTGGTTTGTAGGTCCATATAGGGATTGGCCAAACATCCATACGGTCAGAGTATTCTAAAATATGCCACGTGGCTCATATTGCACCCTGTCATCGGCCTTGATGATCAAAGTTTTACTCCGCTACCACCATCACTGAGCAAATCTTTGATGACAGTCCGGACAACAGTATGAGCCACGTGCCACACTCATAGAGACTGAACTAGGATCTTGATGACATTCCGGACAACAGTATGAGCCACGTGCCACACTCTTAGAGACTGAACTAGGGGTGCAAATTTGGCCTGCGACCCAGCCTGGTCCTGGGCCTGGGCCTGGGCCTGGCCCGTAAAATGAAATTACCCAACCCCATTAACTCTATACTTAAATGGGGGTTTGTGTTTGTGCCAGAGTGTTGATATCAATTAGCTACTTCTTTCCTGAATAACAATTTCATCTTTTTCAACTAAATTTAGAAGTTTAATATCAATCTGTAAGTGGACCTACAAACCAAAAATCAGCCTGATTAGTGATTTCAAACCGTTGGATCTTTATACGGAAATAATGGTCAAATTCCTACAGTTAAAATCAACCAACGAAAATGACTTCAACTAACGCTTAGAAATCACTGATCAGGTTGATTTTGGGTGTGTAGGTCCACCTAGGGATTGGCCAAACATCTATACGGTCAGTGTCCTCTAATAAATTTCCACGTGGCTTGTATTGTGGGTGGTCAGGCAAGTCTTGCTCGTAGTTTAGTGCCGAAAAATAATACTCAGTATCCCTTGTACAGTTGGCAATTCATAAAGTTGCAACCGGACCAAATTTCGTCGGGCTCAGATCGTGCACTCTATAAAATAAACGAAAAAGCCGTGGACTTTCCGGTGACAGAGCGAGGTTTCCCAACAGCGGGGTTCTCCAGGCTACAGCGTCCACAGCCTACTTTTACTCAACTAACAGCCTTTCTCTCTCTAAGATTGAAGAAACCCGGAAAGAAGGAAACCTAAAACCCACTCCATGAGAGGTGCGTGATCGAAACAGATATCTCTAAGCTCTGCGACAATGGCGATTGTCTATGCAGTCGTCGCGAGGGGAGCCGTAATTCTTGCTGAGTTCAGCGCCGTCTCTGGCAACACAGGCGCCGTCGCTCGAAGGATCTTGGAGAAGTTGCCGAAAGAAGCCGATTCGAGGCTTTGTTTTTCTCAAGATCGGTATATATTTCACATACTCAGATCCGATGGGATCACCTTCCTCTGCATGGCCAACGACACGTTCGGAAGTTAGTATTATTCATTTCTGCTCTTGAACTGAGACTTCGGTTAGATTTTGATTTTTTCAGATTTAGTTGTCACTCGTGTAAATGAAGAAATTCGATCTGTTAAAGATGATCTTTTTACATTAATTTAGTAGGAGAATGAGATTTAAAAGGTGCTTAAATTACTTTCTGATTCAATTTTGAGTTTTTAGGGTTCAGCGGGTCATGTAGCGATTGGATAGTTAGGGTTTTAGTTCTGGTTCCGTCATTCAATGGTACTTTAGGTTCATTGATCTGTTCAATTCTTTGTTTTTCCCTAAGGACTGGTATTGCTTCCTATAAGAATTTGATAAAAGGTTCTTGGTACAAAATTGAGATGGTTTGGGTACTTGTTCTGTTATTCTCAATGGAGAGGGCGAAATGGGACTGAAATTCTCGAAACCATGTGGGTCAAAGGGTGATGATATAAGTATAGCATTCTTTGGCCGAGTTGCCTTGCAGAAACTTTCAACTTTGTAACAGTTGTTGAAAATGATGGTTAGCCGTAGGCGGGTGTAATCCAGGAGATCTTGCTTTTGAAATGAAGTGATAGTATCTATGTTTTTTGAGCATTTTCTTTGTCTTTCCTTGGAGTTTTCGTTATATCATTGATTTAAGTTTGAGAAGCTTTGAACCCCACACTTATATAGTTGTTTCTCTACTTTCCGGAGCCCTAAGGTGTCAAAGTTTCATTTCAGTTGCAGTTTGGGCTGTTCATGTTAGGTTTAAGTTCTGTCCTGCAAACTCTGTGTTGTTATGCCTTTCTCTATTGCCCAGATAAATCGAGGTTTCTGAAGGGGAATTGTGTGATGTCCTAATACATGGAGAAGTCAATTCCAGTGCAAATGTTGCAGATCCTAGGAATAGGGTGTAATGGAATTTCTTTGTTGTGCACTTATCAATTCCTGTGCAATGCTTAGAAATCACTAATCATGTTGATTTTTGGTTTGTAGATCCACCATGGAATTAGCCAAACATCCATATGGTCAATGTCCTCTAAAAATGTGCCATGTGGCTCATATTGTGGGCAGTCAGCGGCTTCGCTGACTGTTGATGGTCAGCGAAGTTTTACTCATGACAGAGTGAGATTTCCAACAGCGCTGCTCTCCAGGCGCCAGCATTCACCACCTAGTTTTACTCAACCAACACCCTCTCTCTCTCTCTCTGAGATTGAAGAAATCTGGAAAGAAATGAAGACCTAAAATCCACTCCATGAGAGCTGTGTGATTGACGCAGAGATCTCTAAGCACCGCAACAATGGCGATTGTCTATGCAGTCATCGCGAGGGGAACCGTTATTCTCGTTGAGTTCAGTGTCAACGCTGTTGCTCGAAAGATCTGGGAGAAGTTGCCGACCGGAGCCAATTCGAGGCTTTGTTTTTCACAAGATCAGTATATATTTCACATACTCAGATCTGATGGGACCACCTTCCTCTGCATGACCAACGACACGTTCAGAAATTTGTATTATTCATTTCTGCTCTTGAACTGAGACTTCGGTTTTGATTTTGATTTGTTCAGATTTAGTTGTCATTAGTGTAAATGAAGAAATTCAATCTGTTAAAGATGATCTTTTTACATTAATTTAGTAGGAGAATGAGATTTGAAAGGTGCTTGGATAACTTTCTGATTCAATTTTGAGTTTTTAGGGTTCAGCGGGTCATGTTGTTATTGGATAGTTAGGGTTTTAGTTCTGGTTCCGTCATTCAATGGTACTTTAGGATCATTTATCTATTCAAATCCTTTTTTTTTCTAAGGACTGGTATTGCTTCCTATAAGAACTTGATAAAAGGTTCTTGGTACAAAATTTAGATGGTTTGGGTACTTGTTCTGTTATTCTCAGTGGAGAGGATGAAACAAAACTGGAATTCTCGAAACCATGTGGGCCAAAGGGTGATGATATTAGTATAGCATTCTTTGGCTGAGTTGCTGTGCAGAAAGTTTCAACTTTTTGACAGTTATTGAAAATGATGGAATGCTGTAGGAGGGTGTGGTCCACAAGATCTTGCTTTTGAAACAAAGCAATAGTTTCCATGTCTTTTGAGTATTTTCTTTGTCTTTCCTTGGAAGTTGTCAGCATATTGTTGATTGAAGTCCGAGAAGCTTTGAACTCCACACTTATATTGTTGTTTCTCTACTTCCAGAGTCATAAGTTGTCAAAGTTTCATTTTAGTTGCAGTTTGAGTTGTTCACGTTGGGTTTAAGTCTGTCATGCAATCACAGTGTTGTTATGCCTTTCTTTATTGCCCAGATAAATCGAGGTTTTTGAAGGGGAACAACAGCTTGAGTGACTTCTCAATACATAGAGAAGTCAATTCTAGTGCAAATGTTGCAGATCCTAGGAATAGGGTCTAATGGAATTTCTTTGTTGTACCATGGTTCCTATGTTTTTTATCGAAGTTTGGAAAATTTTTATAGACAACTATTTTTTGCTCTACATCTTCTTAATCGATTGCGTAACCTTGGTCAGATTGTGCGTTTCATCGTATTATTCAATTAATTGAAGTTGATGGTTATTTTGGCAGAGGAGCCAATGCATCCTGTGCATCTTGTTGGTTGGATACATAGTTGTCAGCCCGAAAAGTAGATATTGAAACAATCTGTGAAACTTTGTACAACATTTGGACAGTTGCTATCCTCAGGGACGTATGATGTGAGAAACTTGTATTTGTTCCTACAAATGGGTTTCTTGGTTGTTGCTTCTCATTTTATAGAAGTATATTATATCGGGTCATGTGAAACTTTACCAAGAATAGTTTTGTTGTGTTTTCATCATATTTTGTGTTAGAGAAGCCATTCTTCATTACTATAATTAGATTATATGTTGATAGGCAAATAACATGGATTAATAGATTATACTCAAACCAAGGGAATCTTCTTGGAAAATCACCGCAACAGCATGTTCGCAAGGTAACCTGCTTGCCATTCTCTGCAAGAGCATGTCTCCTCGATAAGATTAACCTCCCATCTACAAGCAAGAGACTCCACTGACGATAAATTGTCAGTTGATCCTCTAAGTATGTAATCTGTCATATTTTAATTCGTCTTATCAATGTGCTTTTTGGCCTTATGAAGTAAGTCATTTATGTCCCACTCATTAGCTTGTTTTCTTTGATTACTAAATAGAGTCAATATTTCAAATGCAGTCTCTAAATAAACTGTTTTACTAGCAAATTATGTAGCTCCGTTATCCAACTGTTGAATGTATAAAAAATTATTGGTCAAGTGCTCATAAGAGAACGTATGATCAAAGTGTGAGAGAGACAAATGACAAAAATCTATCTTCTCTATCCATTCATATGTCGACTTTGACACATTCTTAAGAGATTCCATATTTGATGTGAAGTCACTTAGCTCGTAGGACATAGCTGCCCCCAAACAAAATTATCTAATTTTGTCCTCTTATATTTGGTCTTGAATTTTTTGTATATGTGCCTCGTGCAAAATTTGTTATTTGACTGTTGGAAAACATTAGTAACCGTTTCCAATAACTATTTTCCCTATCAGAAAAAAATTCAATGGTTGTTCATGTTTCAAATATGGAGCAATTAACTGTAGAAAATGCTTCCACGTGTCCTTTTTTTCTAACAAATAAATGTACATTGCTAATGGAACGAAACCATTGTTTCTATTTAATGTCGAAGCAGCTAAACAAATTTCACCATATGTCCCCATAAAAAAACATCTATCTAAACCAATAATGGAATAAAATCTATTATGAAATCTACTTAATGAGAAGCTTAAAAGCATATACATACACGTAAATGTTCGATTATTTGAATCAATTCCAAACTGGGTCACGCTGCCTAAATTGCTTAGCAATACTTGTTTACATATGTCAAGAGCAATCATAAAACTTTCATCGTATTTTCCATATATAGACTCTAAAGTCTTATTCCTTGCCTACCATGCCACCCAATACGATATATGGTACCATAATCTGATCATATCTCTGCTCGAACATCTTTAGGGTGATACGACTTCAAATGAGTCATAAGCTTGGACTCGATATTTGAAGCTATCCAAGGAACTCTACAATAATTTTTTTTTCTAATTATAAGATTCTCACAATTATGCTTATTGGTTAATGTCTTGATCTTAAATGTAATGCATAACATTGCCGCTTGCAATTTCTATCCTTACAGATAACAAGAACTCTACGGCCCTCCTTCTTAGGCATTTATACTGAAAGTTGTTTTTTATTGAATAGAATCGTAAATGTTTTTTATACATCGTTGCTATAGAAAATTCCATACATACCTCCAACTAAGATCTAACTAGATTAGGATCCGATTTGTCGTTTTTCTCTTCATCCTTGGACAAATCATCCACCTCAGTAGCAAAATAATTCCTATTACTGCCAAACTATCTGAGGCAGTATTATACTCAGAGAAACTACAAGTCTCGTATTTCTCGTCTGGTTCTAGGCCTTCCGTCTCATTATGATGTGCCTTATCTTGTTTTGTGGGAGATTCATAAAACTCATTAAGCTTCTCTTCTGACAAGTGGGGTCCCCTTGCCTTTTGGAACCCCTATGCCTCTATTGCTTTAGATATGTTGTAAGAGTAATAACCTCCACATCAGATCTGGTGTATATGAAGATGCAAATAATGGCCTCATAGGATGTGGGGTTGAGGAGGTAGGAATTGGCCTCGTCATATGTATCAATGGGGATGATCCAAGAATGGTCAACAATGGTATTCAATGGAGTAATAACCTCTGTCAGATATGGTGTATGTGAAGATGCACATAATGTCTCATAGGATGTGGGGTTGAGGAGGTAGGAATTGGCCTTGTCATCTGCCAATGAGGATGATCCAACAATGGTATTCAATGGATCAACAATATCCCAATTGACAAAAATGTCCTTGACCCCTCCTGCATCTTAAAACATCCCCAAAATTTGGAGTAAATTTGAATCAGTTTGGACCTAGTATGCTCTAAGGACTGATACCTTTGGCTCCCCTTTTTTATGTTTGGGGCCCTATGTTTGTATTTTGGGTTCCCCTTGGTTTAGTAAGTCATCTCGACCTCTGTTTGCCTTGGTGTTTGTAAGTTTCTCTTTTGTTCTCAATAAAGCTTATACGTATAAAAAAAATTGTTTCTAATAGAGCCTGACTCAATCCATGCAACTTTACCATGGTACCCCTCGGTGCTTTGATAAAACCTCTAGGTTTGACAATATATCCATCAAACATATTTTGTCACAGTCTGTCAAAAGTTCTTTCTATCCTTCCAACTTTATAGTCTTCAACCCTGTAGTCCATATGTCACGCCCCCAAATCCGATATTTGGTCATATCGACCTTTCTCGTATCTTGAGGCGCGATCTAATCATACAAACGCACAGTTAAACAAAACTGGTATCACGATGCAACGGAAATACACCGGATAATTTTTTTTCATTTTGTTTAAACAATTCATAAGACGAAACGTACTTCATTGACACATTAATAATGTTAGAGGATGTCTCACTTCAAACAAAACCGTAATATGCCCATCTAAAAGAAAACATTGTATATATATCGTACTCCCAAATACATGTTACTAAACGGTCAAAGGACCTACATAACTCATGTATCCTTCTACAAGATAGAAGAATTAAACAAAATATAACATCGTCAAAAGCACAAGTCTATCAACAGAAATGCTGGAAGCATCAGTCCAACTTCCCCTTATCCTTTCCTGAAAACAAAACATTTTAAAACGATGAGCTAGGGCCCAGTAAGTACATTCCTCATGCGTAAAACCACTTAAATCAGCGACTTTTTTATTTTAAAACAAATACGATTTGCAAATGTATTTCACATGTAATTCGATAAAACTCAACTCTCCATCAATTACTTACGTATAATTTCGAATACAATGAAGTCTTTTCATATAATAGTCAACCTTTCTCTTATCGGAATACCCGTGACCATTTCTATAAAGTCAAATTATCAATTCTGATGTATTTCGTACCAACATTCCATCGGTCCTAGTGTACGATGTCAACACTTTTAGTCCACAAGTAAACTCCCTAATGTGTACACTAATTGTTTCATTAGGTATCCTCTCTCCGGATTCCCTAATTTTCTTTTAGGTATAAATACCCGAGGGGTCTCATAAATGAGACAACGCCTCTTCTTTAGGGGACTGGAACCCCAAGGGGTCTTAAGGAAATAAGACAACGCCTGATACTTTAGGGGACTAAAACCCCAAGGGGTCTCAAAGAAATGAGACAACGCCTGATTCCAACTAATCTGATATTCCACATTCCCAATCACGTTCTTATTCATGTCATCAATCGTATTTATATGCATAAAATAATAATGTTTGTAGAAACATCTTTACATGCATAGCATTCCTATTTTTACATTTTGAAACTAAAAATAAGAACATTTAAGCCCTATTAATATCTAAAAAAACGAATACATAAAACGGATGAAAAACATATATATCTCATTTTAAATGAATTTGAGCATGACTTCATCCAACTAAATAGATTACACATGTCCTCATCTATTATAATTTCATGTTTTTAAGATTACAAGAAATTATCAATGCATTTACACATTTTATGTGGAAAATAGAAGAATTTGGATTTTTCCTTGCTAAAATTTAACAGATAACAAGAATAGCATTTTCAGACATTTTTCCCAAAAATAATAGAATTTTCTAGAATTTTTCTACAATATTCTGTGAATTTTCTACTATTTAAAAAAAAATAAAAAATAAAAATAATATTTATAAATAAATAATAATTAATCAATTAAATAAATAAATAATAAATAAATAATTAAATAATTAATTAATTAAATGAATAAAGGCATAAAATAAATAACTATGTACTTACAAGTGAATACGCTAGAATCCCAAAATCTTTGAACCTCGTACGATGCGAATCTCGAGGTAGCACGTATCTCGAGGCAGTAGGCCCCATAAAAAAAACTTTTCAAAGGACCTCCTGAATATTTTCAGGAATTCCTGGGAATTTTCTAGAATTTCTTCTAGTTGAGGGACTTTTTTGCAAATATTCTTACCTCAGGGGTTAGAATGCAAATACCCAAATTGATGTAATTTTCTCAAGGCATGGCCTTGTATTTATAGAGGTTGAGAACTCAGAACTTTTCATTTCTATCCGATGTGGGACTAAAATTTTGAAAATTGTCTCTTTTTTTTTTTTTTGAATTTTAATAAAAACTTAAAATGTTGCCCAGAACTAAACACAATAACTTTTGACTCACACGTCCGATTTGGACGAACTTGATACCGATAGAAAGCTATTGTTGAGACCTTTAAAATGGCATACATATAATGTTCAAAGTATTATAAAAAGTCTACTATAATATTGCTAGAAATAGGTTCATTACACCATATGCCTTGGAGGCATGAATTTTCCATCAAAATCGATTATAAGATCAACAAAGTCCCCCATGACACCTGTATTGGAAAAAGGATGAGCAATAATCACATATCAATGTGTTTCTCATTCATCTATTACAAAATTGAGTTGATATATATGTTTTTATACAACTACTTGTATTATACCGAAATTTATAGTTTCTTATAATGTTATATTGCTCATCCTTTTTCCAAGCCCTATGATATGTGATTATTTCATATTGCCATATGACACCTGTATTGTAAACGAGATGATTATAACATGATAAGAAACCATATATAGAAGCTAAATAGTTGTAACATATGGCAATATGAAATAATCACATATCATAGGGCTTGGAAAAAGGATGAGCAATATAACATTATAAGAAACTATAAATTTCGGTATAATACAAGTAGTTGTATAAAAACATAAATATCAACTCAATTTTGTAATAGATGAATGAGAAACACATCTAACCCAAAAAGAAAGTTGACTTGCAACAGAAACTAAGGAAATGTGGAGGTTTTTACTTCTAAGATGTAAGAACCATATATGCCAGATTTCGTTGTGGAGGTTTTTACTCCTACAACATATACAAAGTGATAGAGGCAAAAGGATTCCAATTTCCAAAAGGCGAAGCCCTCGATTACTTGTCTGAATAGGAACTTGATGAGTTTTCTACATCTCCCACCAGTAAGGTTCTAAACTTCGACTTCGCCTTGAACTTCGGTCAGTTAAAATTCGGAATTAATTCGGGGAAGTTCAATTCGATTTAGAGAATTTTTGTAAAACTTCGCTAACTTAGAGAAGTTTGGAGAATTTTTTCCAAAGCATTAGTAAAACACACTGATTTTTAAGGATATGATAAAACAAGCATGATTAAGCACCTATAACTCATTATATCATAAAAAAAAAATTATTTGGAGCAATATAAACAAGATTAATATCGTTTCTCATATTGACGCAAGTATCTTAAGTATTTGAATTTTTTTTAAGATGAGTTATAAGTGTTTTATTGTTACGCCCCCAAATCTGATAATTAGTCATATCGACCTTTCTCGTATCTTGAGGCGCGATCTGATCATACAAACGCACAGTTAAACAAAACTGGTATCACGATGCAGCAGAAATACACCGGATAATTTTTTTTCATTTTGTTTAAACAATCCATAAGACGAAACGCACTTCATTGACACATTAATAATGTTAGAAGATTTCTCACCTCAAACAAAACCGTAATATGCCCATCCAAAAGAAAACATTGTATATATATTGTACTCCCAAATACATGTTATTAAATGGCCAAACGACCTACATAACTCATGTATCCTTCTACAAGATATAAGAATTAAACAAAATATAACATCGTCTCTAGCATAAGTCTATCAACAGAAATGCTGAAAGCATCAGATCAACTTCCCCTTATCTTTTCCTGAAAACAAAACATTTTAAAACGATGAGCTAGGGCCCAGTAAGTACATTTCTCATGCGTAAAACCACTTAAATCAGCGACTTTTGTTTATTTTAAAACAAATACGATTTGCAAATGAATTTCACATGTAATTCGATAAAACTCAATTCTCTATCAATTACTTACGTATAACTTCGAATACAATGAAGACTTTTCATATAACAGTCAACCTTTCTCTTATCAGAATACCCGTGACCATTTCTATAAAGTCAAACTATCAATTCTGATGTATTCCGTACCAACATTCTATCGGTCCTAGTGTACGATGTCAACACTTCTAGTCCACAAGTAAACTCTCTAATGTGCACACTAATTGTTTCATTAGGTATCCTCTCTCCGGATTTCCTAATTTTCTTTTAGGTATAAATACCCGAGGGGTCTCATGAATGAGACAACACCTCTTCTTTAGGGGACTGGAACCCCAAGGGGTCTTAAGGAAATAAGACAACGCCTGATACTTTAGGGGACTAAAACCCCAAGGGGTCTCAAAGAAATGAGACAACACCTGATTCTAACTAATCTGATATTCCACATTCTCAATCACGTTCTTATTCATGTCCTTAATCGTATTTATATGCATAAAATAATAATGTTTGTAGAAACATCTTTACATGCATAACATTCATATTTTTGCATTTTGAAACTAAAAATAAGAACATTTAAGCCTATTAATATCTTAGAAAGCGAATACATAAAACGGATGAAAAACGCATATATTTCATTTTAAATGAATTTGAGCATGACTTCATCCAACTAAATAGATTACACATGTCCTCATCTATTATAATTTCATGCTTTTAAGATTACAAGAAATTATCAATGCATTTACACATTTTATGTGGAAAATATAAGAATTGGATTTTTCTTTGCTAAAATTAAACAGATAACAAGAATAACAAATTTTCAGACATTTTCCCCAAAAATAATAGAATTTTCTAGAATTTTTCTACAATATTCTGTGAATTTTCTACTAGTTCAAAAAAAAATAATAATAAAAATAATATTTATAAATAAATAATAATTAATCAATTAATTAATTAATAATTAATTAATTAAATAAATAAAGGCATAAAATAAATAACTATGTACTTACAAGTGAATACGTTAGAATCCCAAATCCTTGTACCTCGTACGATGCGAATCTCGAGATAGCGCGTATTTCGAGGCAGTTGGCCCCACAAAAACTTTTCTAAGGACCTCCTGAATATTTTCAGGAATTCCTAGGAATTTTCTAGAATTTCTTCTAGTTGATGGATTTTTTTGCAAATATTCTTACCTCGGGGGTTAGAATGCAAATACCCAAATTGATGTAATTTTCTCAAGGCATGGCCTTGTATTTATAGAGGTTGAAAACTCAGAACTTTTCATTCCTATCCGATGTGGGACTATAATTTTGAAAATTGTCTTTTTTTTTTTCAAATTTTATATTTTTGATATCAAACTATATCTTTAAAATGTTGCCTAGAACTAAACACAATAACTTTTGACTCGCATGTCCGATTTGGAAAATTTTGATACCGATAGAAAGCTATTGTTGAGACCTTTAAAATGACATACATATAATGTTCAAAGTATTATAAAAAGTCTACTATAATATTGCTAGAAATAGGGTCATTACATTTATCGTGACTCTTTTATCATATCCTTAAATATCATTGTGTTTTATTATGCTTGTTTTATCATATATGGCTAATTTCTTGGAATTTAGCATTTTTAGTACAAAAATTGCAAAAATGTGTGTTATACTGCTTATGAGTTTATGACTTAGTGTCTTAGTACTTGATTAAAAAAAGAATCTCAAACTTTTGATACTTGTGTCAATATGAGTTAAACGATATTTTTTTTTTGAGTGAAACGATATATATATATTTTTTTTAGTGAAACGATATTAATCTTGCTTAGGTTCCTCTAAATGGTTGTTTTTAGGATATAGTGAGTTATAAGTGTTTTAACATGCATATTTTATTAAATCCTTAAAAATCAGTGTGTTTTACAAACATTTCGGCAAAAATTCTCCAAACTTCTCTAAATCGGCGAATTTTTGCACTGAAAAAGGCTAAACTTCGAGAAATTAGCCAAATTTTGTCGAATTAAGCGAATTAATTCGACAAAATGTTCAAAGTACTACCTTAGATGAGTTTGAGAATGATGACAACGCATTTGCTACTGAGGTGGATGGTCTAAGGATGAAGAAGACATCGACAAATCGGATCCTACTCTAGTCAAATCTTAGTTCGAGTTTGGTATGAAATTTCTTACAACATGAGTGTATAGAAAACAGGTGCGTTTATATTTAATAAAAACAACTTTCAGTATAACATGCCTAAAAACGAGTGCCGTAGAGTTCTTGTTATCTTTAAGAGTGGAAATATTAAGTGGCGTTGTTATGTATCACGTATGACCAATATGATTACATTCAAGATCAAGGCATTGATCAATGAGCATACTTGTGAGGGTCTTATAAATTGAAAAAATTCAATGGTAGATGCTTCTTAAGGTAGTTTCAAATATCGAGCCCAAGCTTTGGGCTCATTTAAAGTTGTATCGCCCTAGAGATATGAGCAGATTATGGTTAACAATATATCGTATTTAGTGGCATGACAGGCAAAGAAGGCTTTATAATCTATATATGGAAACTATGATGAAAGGTCTATGATTGCTACTAAGCTCTGTAGACAAGTATTATTAAGAAATTTGGGTAGTGTGGCTTGTTTAGAGTCAATGCAAATGGTCGTACATTTACACGTCTATGTGCATGCTTTCGAGCTTCATTGGTTGGATTTAAAAATGGGTATTGTCTGGTCATTGGTTTAGACAGATGCTTTCTGAAGGGGACATATGGTGGAGTTTGTTTGACTGCTTTGGCATTAGATTGGAGCAATGGTCTGTTTCCATTAGCAATGTACATTTGTTCAGAAAAAAGGACACATGGAATCATTTTCTACAGTTGATTTCTCCATATTTGCAACATGAACAACTATTGACTTTTTTTTCTCTAATAGGGAGAAAGGTTGTTGAAAGCAGTTACTAGTGTTTTCTTATTGTCAAATCATTGATTTTGCATGAGGCACATATACAAAATTTTTAATACTAAACATAGGGGGGTGCAATTAGAGAATCGTGTTTGGGGTAACTAGGTCCTACTAGCTGAGTGAGTTCACAGCAAATATGAAATCTCTTAAGGTATCCAAGCCGGCACATGAATGGAAGTAGGAGATAGATCTTTGTCATTTGTCTCGTTCACACTTTGATCATACTTCTTCTTGTGAGCACTTGACCAATAATTTTTCAAAGGCGTTTAACAGTTAGATGACGGAGCTACGTGATTTGCCAGTGACACTGTTTATTAAGAGACTGCATTTGAAGATATTGATTCTACTAAGTGATCGGAGGAAGCAAGCTAATGAGTGAGACATAACTGATTTACTTCCTAAGGCCAAGAAGTACATTGATAAAATGAATGAGAAGAAAAAATATTACATAATGAGAGGATCAACTGACAATTTATGATCTGTGGAGTCTCTTGCTTGTAGATGGTTAATCTTGTCAAGAAGACATGCTCTTGCAATATATGGCAAGTAAGTGGGTTGCCCTACGAACAAGTTGTTGCAATGATTTTTCCAAGAAGATTCCCTTGTGTTGAGTATAATCTATTAATTTGTGTAAATGTGTACAAGATAGCCTAGTCTTGTAGCTTTCAATGGATTTGATACATCACGATAACTTCAAATGAGATCTGTATCAAATGTTCTCCATAAATCACAAATAAAGATCCTTGTATTTCTATTGTTTTATAAAAGGTTGTGGTCGATGAAATTTCATTTGGCCATAAGGTACTGATATGTTTGTCCTCTACCCATATGGACACATTTACACACGCCATGCCCATATTTTTCTACTGCGATGCACATATCGTGTCATTGTTCGTCGCCTTGCGTTCGTACATGGGGATTCTTGATTTTGTAACTTGTGAAAATTTTCTATTTCTTAGTTTTTGTTTCCCACCTCCCCCAAAACAAATAAATTAACGCGGGAGCAGTCTACTTGATCGTTTCTTTTTACTTTTTAAGGCTTAGTTTTTATTATTTTTAGTCTTTTGGGTGTCTTTGTAATTAGCCTTAAGTTATGGAGCACTTTTTAATTTTGCTTAGTTGTTTAAGTTGTAGTCTTATATTTGGGCCATGGGATTACTTGGATGGCCAGGATTAGATTAGGGTTTCTTTTCACTTAAATAGTTGTTAAACTCTTGTTTAATGGATTGATAACTATTGATGAATTAATTTTTGAAGATTGAAGATGCTTTCGTGCATGGTTTCCCCTTGATAGGTTTGGTGAGAGGCCAAGGGAGAGATTCCCACACATTCTTCTAGGTATTTCTTTGATCTCTGGTTGAATCTTCTTCTCTTATCCCTATTCTCGAGTCTTTTTTGCTCTTTTTTTTACTATTCACAACACTATTCACCCTCCATTATTGTTCTCAACTTTCTCTTATTTCTTATTTGTTCTCTAATTTCTGCGAACCAACCCTAAGATTTGTGAAGAGATCGACCCAAGAAATCCATCTTTGGTCAATCTTCATGCTTGCTGCCTTCCATAACCTTTCTCCTTTCACCATGTTGTCGCCTCCTCCCTTATCTTGCTGCTGCTTCCACTTCATCCCCATATCTACAACCATCAACCCTATTGCCCCTAGATCTGTTGTTAGCGCCTACAGGTCATAAACCCACAACCACCACTTCCCCATACCCTACAAACCCTAGACGAACCCCTGTTAAGGGTTTCAACTAAATCCTAAGCTTTAGATCTCCAATCGCCAACCCCTACAGGCCTGTAACTTGTAACCGCCTCCTTCATTAATCTCAAACTTACAGCCGCCGACCTCCCTACCGTGCACAACTCAAATCGAATCACTATTACACCACTTAGCATTGTGGGAACAGTGTTCACGTTTAATTAATGAACAGTGTTCCCACTTAACATTTGGGGACCCTAAGCCCCCAAATCCCCAATTGACACTTCCATATACATCAGATCTGCATTCGTCACCTCATTACACCACCAGATCTGCAGCCACCACCCCCATGCATCCGAGAACCACCAGCTGCCATTGCTACACAGCCTACCACCTACAGCCACCATCCATAAACCTCGAAATCTTTCAGCCGACAGCCACTTTAAGTCCCGGATCTGCTGCTGCCAACATCTATCATTAAACCTGCAACCAAGGAAATAAATTCCGCGGAATTATCGAAATATTTCCATTCATGTCCAAATATTTCTCGTGAACAGTAAATTTCGATCAATTGGTAGTGTAAATATGTATTATTTCGGTCGAAATGTTTCGACATATATGGAAACATTTCAATCATAGGTAGGAAACATCCTATTTGAGCCCAAAACCACTATAAATCTCATATTTGATCCATTTAACCCCTTTCCATACATTTTTTATTTATAAAAAGGACCAATCCATTGTAGGTTTTTTGGTTTACAGATTGATCATGAGGACGAATCGAATCCTGTTTTGGGAACTCAAAATATACATAAGGATAAAATTTCTTGCTATCGTTTCTTGCTACTAATAAATAGATTAGGTGTAAATGCATCAAATCTATGATGCATTTACACTGGATTTGTGCATGGATTGAAGATCGTTTAGGATAAAATTTTGAGAAACCCTAATTTCATTGGTTTTTACCCTAAACATCTATTATTGTGCATAAATTGATTATATCTTAGCCCGTTCTACAAGTTGGTTGGGTTAAATGTTTTTCAAAAAAATATTTAAACCTTTAAAGAATTAAATAAATGTTATAAGTTAATAGTAAATAGGTTTTCTAAAATTACATATAATGAAGACATTAATGTAAGTGAATAAGGATTCGTTAATACCTTACTTTATGACTTTTTTTATAATTAACAATTAAATAATAGTTATATAATTAAATTATACCTTGACTAAACTATATATAGATACCTGCTTCGACATATTATAGACCGCTATGATCAATCATTTCCACACTACATATGATTGTATATTATGGTTTGATAGCTTATGAGTGTTATTTTATGCTTGTTTCATAATTTTCCAAACTTTTCACAATATTTCCATCATTTCCGCATTATTTCCATCATTTCCACGAAAAATGTATTATTTCCACACAGATCGAAATATTTAGTGGAAATATTTCCATTTTTAGACTAGTCGAAATAAACCTCGAAATTGAAATTTATTTCCTTGCCTGCAGCGAACACCCCATCAGCCTCCAAATCTCCCATCGCCACCCCACTATGCCCTCTAAATCTGTTGCTGCCTCAGTCCCATGCCTTAATAGTGCAGCAACCACCCTTATATCTTCCTAAAACCTGTCGCCACCTCCTACAGTCCCTAACCTTGCTGCTCGAGCTTCACAACAGTCCTAACCATCCTTAAAATCCTTTAAACCCTCGCCCATATAGCTTCATCACCAACCCTAACTTATACCCCATCCAAACCCATTAAAGAATTGAATCAAGTATTCTTTTGTAATGAACAAGTGTAAGAACTGCTGGAAATTGAGTCTTATTGTTTCTTTCATTTATTTCAGCCCTTAGATGATTGACCCTAAGCTTGTTGGAAGTTCCATCTTTCATTAGATCCGCGCCGTTAAAGCAACGAATGTAATATTGTGGGATTGTGTGTGATTAGCATGAAAGTTTGTTATTTCATTATTCTCAATAATCTTTTGTTAATCTCAGCGTTAGATTTTAGGCCATCATGTACGTCCTGCATCATAAATACTCATGCATAACATCTTCTCCTATTTATCTTCTTTATAGCTTTCATGATTGTATTGTACATAATCTTTATATTTGATGCTTAAATCCAGGGCGTATCCCTTTTTCCTACTTAGAAGACATCCACATGAGATTCATGAAGAACTATGGCAGAGTGGCTCACTCTGCACTAGCTTATGCGATGAATGATGAGTTTTCAAGGGTCTTACATCAGCAAATGGAATATTTCTCCAGTAATTCCAGTGCTGATACTCTCAACCGTGTAAGAGGCGAAGTTGGTGAGGCAAGTATCTTTTGTTTTTGGAACATTTTTTTCCTGATAACCTAAATTCTTTTCTTGCTCATAGGAAGATACTAAAATTTCAAAAATTCACAAGGATTTTCATGTCATCATTTGGAAAGTCAGTGTTCTAGTCGTTTTTGCTTAATACCTTGAACTAGGTGAGGCGGGCACTTACCTCATTGAGCAAAATTCATTGCTATTTATGAATCAAAATAAATCATACACTATGAAAAGAAAATTAAAGAAGAGAAAACTTTCCGATGATTGTTTTATGCTGATACCAACCAAAAATAAATTTATATTCAGATACGGACAATTATGGTGGAGAATATTGAAAAGATACTGGAGAGAGGTGACCGGATTGAACTTCTTGTTGATAAAACTGCAACAATGCAAGATAGTGCCTTTCACTTCAAGAAGCAGTCTAGCCGCCTACGCCGATCTCTTTGGATGAAAAATGCAAAGCTTTTGTGAGTACCTCCAAGTCCTGCTGCTCAAGACTAAGATGGTCAAAATGATTATGTTTTACATTCAGGAGAGCTTCTTGATCTGCTAGATTTTGATCAAAATGCTGTAAGAATGATACTCAACCCACAATCTCCTTAGCTGTTGGATGTAGGTTGTACATTAAGCAAAGCAGCTTGAAGTGTCATGCTTTCCTTACCCATGCACCATGCATGTGCCACATATTCAAGGGGTCTGAACTGTTCATTTGGCGGGCCTCTCCTTGGGATTGCCCAGTCACTCTTAACCATCAGATAAGTGGACTTCTTTTTACCTGGGCCATTGGTTCGATGGAAGAGAAAAGAAATCCATTTACTCATGGTTGGGATTATCTGATCAGGTGACTTTTGGGTTGTAGCCTATCGTAGAGGTAGCCCACTGATTGAATGATCCAGGCTCCCAATGCATGTCTGCACCCAGTGCATGGAGGATGGTTGTGGAAACATGAAGCTTCCTGCTGCCCCGCAATATCAAATACCATTTTACTATTAGTTAATTTCTTTAAGCTTTCATTTGGCGACTGGTTGGCTAAAGACCTTAATCAGTGACCTAAGATAGGCTTCAAATTTGAAGAGCATGCTTAATGGTCTTGACTAGTATATAGATCATATTGAACTGTCTTTGGCGACTGGTTGGCTAAGGACCTTCATTGATCAGTGGCTTAATATGGGCTTTGAATTTGAAGAACATGCTTAATGGTCTTGACTAGTATATAGGTCAACTGTCTGGAAACCAGAGTCTCATTCCAATAGTAGTTCTATTTCTCCAGTTTCTAGGAATTTGATAAGGGGAACTTAATTACGTTTTCTCATTCATCACAGAGCCCTGTTGACATGCTTGATTGTTCTGTTGCTGTACATTATAATTGCCGCTTGTTGTGGCGGCATCACTCTTCCTTCATGCCGATCTTGACTTGCAGTGAGGTATGCAATAGTTGGGTCAGAATGTCTCGTTCCTCTATATTCAAGAGGAGGCTCCACCTATCTTGAGATTCAGATTTCTAGGTGTATTTACAAGTAGAGCTATCTTATATTTCTGCAAGGGCCCCAGAAATAATCCTGCAATTCTTCCTGACACCAGAGCTCTGAGATTTCTGTGGGTATTGTAGAGCATGTAATGCCAGCTGCAATTCTGTTTTTGGTACTTGTTTCAGATGATCCTTTTTGTAAATGCTGCAATATTCTGTATATTGCATTATTATTATTATTATCTATCGTCAAATCTGTCTCTGCCTTTGATTTATGTTACACTTCAATTGCTTCTGTATGCTTCCAGTTTGATTATTGAATCCAATTCATTCTGTGATCAATAGTGATGCATTTGTTTATACTGGTGACTGTATCATGTGTGTGTAATAAATGTGCTTTGCTTGGGTAGAAGTTCCACCTTTTTTTTGTTAACAAAATTGCTACATGTTACACGTGAGACTGTTGAGCACTTCGGTCAATATTTGCCTCATAGACTCATCCATGATCTTTGGCTTTGATACCAGATGGTAGGAACCTGATTCCTAACGTTCGACTCCTGATGGAGTCACACTCTATTTTCGACTCATGGAGGGAGTCGCTCTCTAAACACTTACATGCTTTAATAGTTTTTCTTCTTCATTGATTCCTCAATAGTCGATTACAATTTATTGGCTCTCCAAAAGTGACCTTCCTAAATCCAATTCTAATTAAGATAGAAACTAATTCAAATAGTCCCAATCTCATTCAAATTAGGACTCTTAAATCGTAACTAAAATAGAGTCCTCGACTCTTTCTAAATTAGGGTCGTATCGTCTAGATAGTAGAAGGTCAAACTTGAGGTGACATCAGTCGGTGTTGTCGTACATGGAGGTTAGGAAAAGGATGGTAGCTAGGCTTAGGCATTAGAGTGAAGAGGGTGATCGATGACGAGAAGTCTCCGATCCACATGGCGGTCCCCTTCCTTGCATCCCTCAGAGGGTTACGGGAATAGGCAAAACCACTGGGATTGTCCACCCTTAAACTTCAGTTGGGTACACAGTGGTCAGCACACTGACTCTTGCTCGTCCTGGCCAATACGACCGGTGCCTGGGTTCCCCACGATGATCAGAGGGGATCAACTCCATTGTAAGGTGTGGAATGGGCTGTGGGATCTTGAGTGGAGATGTGTTGGGGAGTTCTTTTGTTTTGGGATGAACACTATTGGAGCTTGAAAGGGAGTAGGATGTTCTTCGATCCTTTCTTTGATTTGGATCCTTATTACTAGCAATGGTTCCTCTGCCAGGCTGTTTCTAAGAGAGGCTACTTTACTAAGCCTCTCTCTATGTTGGAGATTGTCGCAAAGTGCCACTTGCATTTAGTAGAAATGGTGGGTAATCTCCCTCTTCATACCATTTTATGGTTAAGAAGGTTGATGTACCAACAAATCATGTTGAGATGTTTTGTTTTAAGCTTGTGCTTTGAACTTTGAGAAAAGTTACCATGGCTGTTATGGATAGGTTGAAATCTAATTGGTTGATCCAGATTGTTGCCACTTGATTGTATTGCACATGGTTGAAATTTCACGTCAATTGGTCAATTGGATGATTGTAACCATCCGATCATTTTAGTCGAAGGCTACCATTTGGATGGGTCACCGTGAAATCATGTAGTTGTTTTGGGTACCATGATTGAATGGTTATTGAATATTCTGGATTGACGTGCTGTGACTGTAGATTGGCTGGGATATGCCCCAACCTCTATAGTTCCTGTCACCACCATATAGCTCCTCATTTTAATGATTCCATTTGATATATTTAGTTGTGTTAGTAGTTGAAGTTCAAAGTTCGAAACTGTAGTATAGCTCTCGGGGCAATACCCTTTGCTCAAAACAGAATCAAACAACTTGCCTAGTAGCTTTTTGACTAAAATAGCATAATTTTTGTCGGTTTATCATTACAACTCCGGTTTCACAGCAAACCAAGGAAAGGCAGTTATTTGAAGAACAAACATGGCTTCTAAAAGGATGAGAGAGAGAGAGAGAGAGAGATTATGGCTTTGCGTTCCTTTCACCGCTTGTCCTCTTCATGTGGCTACATCAAAGGTAGGCGTATAAACGGGTGGAAGCGATGTATGTTTGTTGTTGGAGGGATGGCTGGTAGGGGACCGTTAGATTGGTAGAGTAATTTGATGCAACAGTGGTGGCATATCTGGAGGCTTATGTGTACGTGAGGAAGATTTGGAATGCTGAGTAGACTGAGACCGTGCTGGTATATATCTCGGAGGCAGGGTTGGATTGGAGAGTACATGTACGATAGGCTTTGGTTTGGTAGACTGGGACCGTGCTGGTATATATCTCGGAGGCAGGGTTGGATTGGAGAGTACGTGTACGATAGGCTTTGGTTTGGTAGACTGAGACCTACGCGCTGGTATATATCTTGGAGGCAGGGTTGGATTGGAGAGTACATGTACAATAGGCTTTGGTTTGGTGTCAGGTAGTTTAGATGATTGGGGCGTTTTGAAAGGAGGTCCATAAGTTGGGGGAGGTTTATAAACTGGTGGATGGGAAGGAGGGCGATAAATAGGTGGGAGAGGCTTAAATGTCGGTGGTGGAGACATTATAGGTTGATAAGTGGGGGTAGGAGGTCTATATATTTGTGGTGGACTCCTTGGAGTTTTGTAAAGTGGGGGAGGAGAGGTAGGAGGGCGATTAAAAGGTGGCGTAGGCTTAAACACAGGTGGTGGAGATGTTGGAGGCTGATAAGTTGGCATCGGAGGTCTATGTGTTAGTGGTGGTGGACTTACCAGGGGTCTCTGAGATGGCGGTGGAAAGAAGGGAGGTCGGTAAATAGGTGGAGATGGCTTAGATACTGGTGGTGGAGATGTTGGAGGCTGATAAGTGGGTGTGGGAGGTCTATATATCGGAGATGGGTTCAATGGAGGTTTGTGAGTTGGCGGTGGGGAGATGGGAGGTCGATAAATCGGTGGAGATGGCTTAGAGACTGATGGTGGAGATGTTGGAGGCTGATAAGTGGGCATGGGAGGTCTATATACCGGTGGTGGACTCAAGGGAGGTCTGTAAGTTGGCGGTGGAGAGATGGGAGGTTGATAAATTGGTGGAGATGGCTTAGAGACTGGTGGTGGAGATGTTGGAGGCTGATAAGTGGGCGTGGGGGGTCTCTGTACTGGTGGTGGACTCGATGGAGGTTTGTGAATTGGTGGAGGCAAGAGAGGAGGGTGATAGACAGGTGGAGAGATGGGAGGTTGATAAATTGGTGGAGATGTTGGAGGCTGATAAGTGTACGTGGGGGGTCTCTGTACTGGTGGTGGACTCAATGGAGGTTTGTGAATTGGTGGAGGCAAGAGAGGAGGGCGATAGACAGGTGGAGAGGGCTTAGATACTGGTGGTGGAAAGGTTGGAGGTTGATAAGTGGGAGTAGGAGGTCTATATATCGGTGGCGGGCTCAATGGAGGCTTGTGAATTGGTGGAGAAAGGGGAGGGCGATAAATAGGTGGGGAAGGCTTAAATACTGGCGGTGGAGATGTTGGGGTCTGATAAGTGGGGGTAGGAGGTCTATATACTGGTGGTGGGCTCACCTGAGGATTGTGAATTGGCGGTGGAGAGATGGGAGGTTGATAAATAGGTGGTGATGGCTTAGATATTGGTGGTGGAGATGTTGGAGGCTGATAAGTGGGCGTGGGAGGTCTCTGTACTGGTGGTGGACTCAATGGAGGTTTTTGAGTTGGTGGCAGCAAGAGTGGAGGGTGATAAACAGGTGGAGAGGGCTTAAATACTGGTGGTGGAAAAGTTGGAGTAGGAGGTCTATATACCGGCGGAGGGCTCATTGGAGGTTTTTGAGTTGGCGGTGGAGATCTTGGAGGCTTGTGAGCAGATGGAGGCTTTATTGGAGGCTGATAAATAAGTGGAGGTTTGTGTACAGGGGGTGGGCTTTGTGGAGGCCTGTAAATTGGTGTAGGTGGCTTTCTCACTGGTGATGGTGGGTTAACTGGAGGCTTAGGCTTATATGCCGGTGGTCGGACCTGCGGAGGATGATAAACTGGTGTGGGAGGTTTGTGAGTTGGAGGTGAGCTTGGTGGAGGCTTATAAATTGGGGAGGGTGGTGGGGACTTCAGGGGAGTCTGATAAACAGGTGGAGGAGGTTTATGCAGTGGAGGTGATGGGTGAACTGGTGGAACCTCATGCACCGGAGGAGAAACTGCCGGAGAGGGCCTATAAACTGGTGGAGGTGGGTAATTAACATGCGAAGGTGGTGGTGATGGATTCGGCGGAGCAAGATATACGGGCGGACTTGGCGGAGGTAATGATGGGTTCGGTGGAGCGACATAAATGGGTGGAGGTGGATGATGAACGAAAGGAGGCGATCGATGTGGCGGAAGAGGCGTCCCATAAGCTGGCGGAGGTGGGGAAGAGGATGGTGACGGTGGAGGTGGTTGACCAGCATAGACTGGCGGAGGCGGCGGAGGAGCACCGTAAGCAGGTGGAGAGGACGAATGGTGGTGATACACTCCATAGGCATTGCCACTGGCTCCAACACCGCGACTATTGACCAAAAGACTAGCTAAGACTATGAAGACAAGATAATGCATGCTTTCCATGATCTCTCTGCAATTCTCATGGTAGGTGAAGTCAACAAAAGTTCTAAATCTGCCGCTAAACTAGTTGAGTTTCCTCCACTACTTTAATGGCCATCTCCAAGCTTGAAGTTTTGAACTGAGGTGTGTCTCAAGACCTCAGCTGTATTTATGGGTGAGTTTAGTGGGGCTCTGATGTAGCCGTTTCGCTTCGTGTCAAGAGTAATTACTGTAATTTGTAGTTTTGTGGGAGAGAGAGCTAGGATTTTCACCTCGTGTAAGAATTCCTTCGTTGTTGGAAACGTGGCACCGTAGAGAATCGATCATGGATTCTACAGGAAACGTCTCTGATCATATAATCATTGCTACACGATGACCAATTAAATTATAATCATTACTTCTTTAAAGATGGTGCAACACTTTCAGATCTAGTGGTGCGCGCACCATAAATAACATGTGTGACCTCGTCCAATCTTCAATCAGGACCGTATCTTTGTTGGGTTGCTTTTTTATGGGCCACCGAGCCAAAATCACGCTGTTTGATCGCTGTTTTGGCAACGACCTAAGCTCACATCGATCTGCAAGCATTTCATAAGTGTCTGCAAGTGGAGAAAAAAATTGATCCCGGCATTTTTTTTGGCGTCCGGGCCACACCTAAAAATTCCATGTGGCACTCTTAGAGATCATTGACCGTACAGATGTAAGAACCATCCCTAGGTGGGCCTGCATACCAAAAATCAACCTGATTGGTTGTTTTTAACCGTTTGATTAGAGTCATTTTCGTGGGTTCATCTTCAACCGTTGATTCAAGCATTTTTTTGAGGTACTCGGATCCAACGCCTAAGAACCACATGCAGGTTCACCTAGGGATGTTTCAAACATACATAAAATCGATGATCTCTAAGAGTGCCATGTGGCGGTTTTAGGTGTTGTAGAGAAAAAAATTTGATCCGGGTCCGGGCGCACCTAAAAACGCCACTTGTAAGTAAACTTGGTTGTCAGTAATTAAACTCGTAAATATTGAACTGATGATAATAAAAGAAATAAAAATCTGATCAAAACAATTTTATCATTTCTACGGTAAAATGGGAAATGGCCCTTAAATTTCATGTGACAGAGAAAACGACAATGCTTAGCTCACCTCTTGGTAGCCATACACCAAAATTAGCCTGACTTGTATTTTTAGCCATTTGATCTGAGAACCCCCCCCCCCAAAAAAAAAAAAAAAACTCGCATCCAACAACTAAAATCACCTCATGAAAAACACTTAGAATTCAATGACTACAAATCAACCCATGAAAAATGCTTACATCCAATGGCCAGAAATAACCAATCATGTACGTATAGTTTGCAGGTCCATTAAGGGGTGGGGCTAACATTCACAGTCAGTGGCCCCATAAGATTTGCCACGTGGCATTTTTGGGAGGGTAGACATGGCTCACGGTGATATTGATCGGGTGAAGAATTTATCCGAGTGTACATAATTAGTTTAGGAAATAAAAAATGATCAAAAGACCCACAAAAAAAAGGGATAACAATACAGGAAACACGAGAAGGGGCCTTGATCGGATGATTAAGATCATATAGTTAGTCTTGTTCTATGTGATGGCCAACCTAAGGGGTGGCCACATGGAGCAGTTTAGGTTGTGCCCTGCAGCATTGGTCTCTGTCATCACTTCCAAAGTCACGTTTCAAGAGTTGAAGACACAGATATGAGGTAGGACTCACCAAAAGATTTATGAGAAAATGTACAAATATTACATAGATTGGAATGTCAAGATTACCTCGTAGGTTGATTTTTGATATAGAAAATCTCTGAAGTTTGCATAATACGAGAATTTTTGAAGCGGCAAAAATTTAGAAGTGGGGATCATGAGGCCAATGATATTGCGCCAGGTACGCCAATCCGCCGTCCGCCAATTAGACGGCTCGTAGCCAAGCCATTAAGATCAGTTTGATCTTTTCAAGTAGTTGGTTGCTCCAGATATCAAACTTTAATGGGCCTGTTTGGAAACCCAAAAAAATGGGACCAACCAGGGTTAGTCCAGATCTGATATTTCTGGCTTGTGTGGGGTTTATATGCGGAACCTACTTTTTTGGGCCTTGCTATTTAAGCTTAAAGCATTATTACTTATTATTATTTGAAGCTGGCCTGGAATCTCCCTTGTTTAATACCTGCCCAACTTTAGAAGGCAAAAGGTATTTGTCCAGGTAGGATTGTAAATATAAGACAATAATGGAAAAGTAATAATATGCAAAGCAGATGAAGAGGGGGTCACAATATTATAAGTTACGGGCCGGCGCAAGTTAGTTGATTCCAGATGTAACAAGTGTAGAATAACGATCATTGGCCATTGAATCATTGATGGCTAGTGGTCCACTAAATGGAACGTAGATGCACAATGCGCCTCGGATTTGAATATATCGCCCACCTTTACATTAGTGGGTTAGGGATAGAGGTGGTAGTTGTTTAGTTGATTAATTAAGAGAATAATCACTTTTTAGTTTTAGCAAATCCTTAAAAACTTCGGCTTAAATTGGATTTAAAAATCTTATATCCTCATTATATGCACCCTCTCCATGTTCGTGTTATGACGATATTACCCCTCAATTGATGAAGTAAATGACAAAATTACCCTTATGCCCCTTCCCTCTGATCCTACCTTTGCCAAACACTCCAGGTCCCATCCACCAGACTAAGAGATCTCGTGAAAAAGAGAGAGGATCAGATGTTCGTAGAAGTTGATTGAGTGGTTAGGATCATGGTTTAAAAAAAGGCCATTATAACGAAAATAACGGCTGTTATAACGGATTCAGACCTACTCCGTTATGTTATGAACCATTTTAACGCTCAGAAAAAAAAAATGGCTGTTATTTTCTTTATAACGGCCTTTTTTTTTTTTTTTTAAATAACAGCCATTGTAACGAAAATAACAAACATTATTTGTGGGAAAAAATTGTGAAAAAAGACCATTATTTCCGTTATTTTCCGTTATAATTTTTATTGAAAGTTTGAAATTCAAATTTTGAATCTTACTGCTGTTTTTCTCATTTTTTCGTATTTGTCCCTGTGCGTTACAATTCATTTATAACGGCCAATATAACGGTAACAGCCCTAGTCCGTTATACTGATATAATGGCCCCTTTTTAAAGCCTTGGTTGGGAATAGGATCATTCGATGGGGTAAAAATTCAAGCGGGTTACCCACCAAATTCATGGGCCCAGACCCATTGGATGTACGTACTACACAGGGAGTTTGGCCACCTCTTTCCTTGTAGGTATTTGAGGGCACAATTGCCATTCAAAGGACCAAAACATGATTGTCAATTAAGTGGAGTAAGTTAGCAACAACTCCCCCACCTTGCTCCCTAAGCTGTACAACAACCTAACTTCCCAATTATACTAAACAATTACTCACTAATTAACTAAAATTTCCCATCTCTTTCTCACTTTTCTTTAATCCTGTATATAAGTCTCACCCATCAAGGCATTTGATCACACAATCTCTCTCTATCTTCTCTCCATTCTCTCTACAATCCATATATCAAGCCAAAATGAAGAGTGGTGACGCTACCGCGATCAACGTCGCAGAGACAGGCGCTAACACTAAAGGAAAAGCCACTGTGGCCGCTCCTGTCGTGGCCACCACTACAGCTACAAAGCTTGCGAAGGGAGGATGGAAGAGAGGGATCGCCATTTTCGACTTCATTCTAAGGCTCTTCGCCATTGCGGCCGCTCTCGCCGCCACTACTACGATGGGAACTACTGATGAGACGCTTCCCTTCTTCACTCAATTCTTCCAGTTTCAAGCTAGCTATGACGATCTCCCTGCTTTTACGTACGTAATTTTTTTTTTTTTTTTTAAGTTTAGTGATCTGAAAAGAATTTGCAATGTCACGAATTTACTAAAACATCCTTCACGTAAAAAACAGTGGGTTTTGTAGATTTTGTAGATATCAGATCGATGTTTTATACTTTGAACATGAATACAGGTTTTTCGTGATTGCAAATGCAATAGCTGGTGGTTACCTTGTGCTCTCTCTGCCCTTCTCCATCGCCACCATTGTTCGCCCGCATGTTGTAGGAACAAAATTGCTTTTGCTCGTCTTCGACACGGTGAGCAATGAGTATACTGATAAATAGTATTTTAGCGATATTCTGTTGTATTTGAGGGTTATTCTGTCAATGCAGAATATGGAGGTGTTGATTGAATAATAAAAAAGTCTCTAGTATTCTTCCAGCATTCTTAGGTAAAATCTCATCCATACATTGCAGGTGATGGTCGCTCTAACGACGGCTGGTGCTGCTGCGGCCGCAGCGATTGTCTACTTGGCTCATAATGGGAATTCGAATGCAAATTGGATCGCCATCTGCCAACAATTCAATGACTTTTGCCAGCGTATCAGTGGTGCCGTGGTGGCATCTTTTATCGCAGCGGTCATCTTCATGTTGCTAATTGTGCTGTCTGCTTTGGCTCTTCGGAAGCATTGAGGACAGATCTTCTCATCTGCTTTGACATGGAATCCAAATATGGTTTCCTCTGGTGTGCTTTTACTTTTTTTCTGTGAGGTGGTGGTATATTGCATGGGTTGGGGGTAAATTTGTAATTTTCTTGTGTATTGGGCAAATGTAATGGTAAGTGTGTATTGATCGATTGCCTTCTCTATGTGCTCATTTTTCTTTACGGTACGGGACTTCCAAGAGTGGTGGGTTTTCTTTACTCTAGCAGTTCAGGTGGCATGCCTCCTAAAGGCACCCATGCATTTCACCACATTAGCATCTCTTCATGTGGCAATTTCAAAGCAATATTTCTCTACCACATGGCAAAAGAAGCGCATTTCCTTAACCTTTAATTTTTTCTATTTGAAAAAATAAAAAAATTAAATGGCTACAATTTGTGGAGGTGTAGATACTTCGATATGCATGTGCTTATGTGGATGTCATATGAAAAATTTAAAGCCACACAAAATACTTAGTTAGGGCAACGATGTATAGTCAGCATTTAGATGACCTAAAAAATATAGATAGGATCGGAGGTCGAGAGATATGTCCGCAAGGCCTGATCTTGATGTTGTAAGGAGCCTTAAAGGCGCCTTGTCGACTTCATCCCTTCGTCCAGATGAAGCATCGATATGAGACGTCGAAATAAAATGTCGACGCATATGCATGCATTAATTGGGGCTGACATACTGAAAAAGAAGAGTACATAAATGGACAACCAACACCTGTGACCAATCAATATGGTTATAAGTGACATGTCACTTCCACATGAGATTATGGTATTTCTCGCAGTTGAATTTAAAATTTTATTTGGATGCAAAAATCTAACTATTAGAGATTACCAATCAAGTTGATTTATGGTGTGTATGTCTACGAAAAGGAGAGCCAAACATCCATGAGGTTAGTGGGTCTGAAAGCACTCCACACGCCTTTTGGGAGAAAGGAGACTTCAAACTTTGAATCCATATAGGACAGCAATTTTTTCTTGGAAGATAGGGTCGTGATGTAGCAAGCTGTAGGTTTGAGCTAGCACCATTTTTTGCAACTCACCGTTACCATTTGGGCCCGCTAACTACATGGATGTTTAGCCCACCCCTTGGTAGACATTGATACCAAAAATCAGCTTGTTTGATGAGTTTTAACCATTAGATTTGAGTACTTTTTAAGGTGTGAT
Source organism: Euptelea pleiosperma (assembly GCA_035048495.1). Classification (NCBI taxonomy): domain Eukaryota; kingdom Viridiplantae; phylum Streptophyta; class Magnoliopsida; order Ranunculales; family Eupteleaceae; genus Euptelea; species Euptelea pleiosperma. The sequence continues at coordinate 32,917,205 of CM068544.1, read as the reverse complement.
TCTAGCCATTGGATTCAACCATTTTTATTAGTATTAAAACCAATGGCTAAAAATCATCAAACAAGCTGATTTTTGGTATCAATGTCTACCAAGGGGTGGGTTAAACATCCATGCAGTCAGCAGACCCAGATGGCAGCGGGGAGCTGCAAAAAATGGTGCTAGCTCAAACCAAAAGTTACATTGCGAGCCTATATTTTTGGGTTGTGATGTGACAAGCCAAAGCTTAATCTAGTACAATTTTTTATGACTCAACTTGTTTGATAATTTTTAGCCGTTGGTTTTAGATCTCAAAAAAATGATTGAATTCATTGGCTAGAAATCACATATTAAAAAGCACTGAAAATCTAATGGCTAGAGATTATCAATCATGGTGATTTTTGGTGTATATATCCTACAAGGGGTAGGCAAAACATCCATGCGGACCCAGATAACAGTGCTGTGTAAAAGAAATGGTGCTAGCTTAAGCTTTTGGATTAAGCTACAGCTTGTTACATGGCCACCCTTTCTAGTAGCTTAATACAGAAGCTTAAGCTAGCACCATTTCTGTCACTGGGTGGACTGGTACACAAAAAATCAGCTTGATTCGTGATTTCTAATCGATTCAATTGAAGTTATTTTCATGGGTTGATTTTAACGGTAGGAATTTGAGCATTATTGAATGTTATTTGGGTGCAAAAATCCAAAGGTTGTAAATCACTAATCATCCTGATTTTTGGTTAGCAGATCCACTGAGGGATTGGCCAAACATCCATACGGTCAGCACCCTCTGATCGTATATGCCACGTGGCTCATATTGAGTGCTGTGACCGGCTTCGGTCACAACATCTTGTGACACAAGTTTTACTCAAGATGTTGTGAGGGAAGCCGGTCCTCACAACCCACAATATGAGCCTTGTGGTACACTATTAGAGAGTACTGTCCGTATGGATGTTTGGCCAGTCTCTCGGTAGACCTGTAACCCAAAAATCAGCCGGATTAGTAATTTCTAAGGGTTGGATTGAAGTTATTTTCATGGGTTGATGTTAACCGTATGAATTTGCGTATTATTAAGCGTTATTTGGGTGCAAATATCCAAAGGTTGTAAGGCTGATTTTTGGTTCGCAGGTCCACCGAGGCTGAATTTGCGGTCAGTTGGTCCCAGATGACGGGTGAGTAAGAAAACGGGTGCTAACTTACGCTTTTGGATTCAGCTACAGCTTGTTACATTGCCACCCAACGAGAAATCTACCTGACGTCCAAACCGTCTACGCATGTGAGAACCCTTCGAGGAGCTGACACGTGTTCAACCGGCGACGAGTCGTCGCGGGCGGTGCGTCTCCCATGATTTAAAAAAAGCAGCCTCCCATTTTCCCCCAGCAAGTATTACTCTCCTTCGCCTTAAAGTTATCTCCCTCTTTTGATTCTCCAGAAACCCTAGGAATTCTCCTTCAAATCCCATTCTTGAATCCGTTCGAACTGATTCAACAGTTTAGCTTCTGTGGATCTCGGATGCTCTGCAAGTCTCTGAGGTAAGTCATCGTTAGCAGGCATTGTTTTGCGTTTTTAATTGCTGTTTTCGGTGACTTCTAGGGTTTTTTTTTGTTCGATTTTGATTGGTTTGGCTTTCTTTCTTCTTCTTTTTTTTTCTTTTTTTTTTTGAGTTTTTTTTTTAGTTTGGTGAGATTCTTTTCATGCCGTTCGTGGTGATTGATTGCTTTGGGTTTTGGCAGGGAGATTTATGAGGTTTCTTGGGGGTTTTGGGTTGGTGTTCATGGATATTGATGGTTTCGTTGCTTTTGGGGTTTAAAGAGGTGAATTTTAGCTGAAAAGAAAGGTTTTATAGTTAAATTTGAGTTCCTAGAGGGTTTGTTCTTTCAGGTAGAGGTCCTGGTCTCATGAGAATTGTTAGGGGGATGCAGAGATCGATTCGTGAGGAGCAGAAGGCGCTGGGCTGGAAAGAATCGTTCAGCCAAGGGATTGGCGTCACCGTGCCAAAGTTGGGAGGGACACAGGGCAAGGGTTTTTGCGGAAAGGATGACTCGTATCTTGGTTCAGCGAGGTTCAACAGGTTCTTCATCGAACCAGAACCGCTCGTCCTTGCCTAGTTCTTCTTCGACTCCGCAACAGCAGCTGTTTGCATCTCAGATTCCTTCTGCTGCAAAAGAAGAGGAGCATGACGAGGTGCGGGACCCAGGGACTTTAGATGATCTTCTGGACTGTTGTGGAAGTGGAGATGATAAAACTAAAAATGATGAAATTTTAACAGAAAGCATTCAGGGTGTTAGAAATGAGACTGTGCCTGAAGAATTTGTTGATAAAGAGAAAGCTAGTTATGACGATGTGGTTGATTCGGGTGTCATGATGAAAGATTTTGGTGGGCTGCGGATTACAGAGAGACTCAATTCAGATGAGAATGAGAGCTTGAATGTTGGTTCTTCGCATATCATTATCGGGGGGAGTTCATATCCCCCTTCTCCTCCTGTTCCACCCCAAAAACTCTCAGTGGCAAACTTGAATTCAAGGAGAACTATCTTGGGCAGTTCAAATGCTGTGCGGATTGGTTCTTCTAGAAGAGCACTGGCCAGGCCTGTTGTTTCAACTCGGACCTCGCCATCAGGTTCACGGCCTTCTTCTCCAAGGTCTTATAGTGAAGGTGATGGTTACAACAGCGCAGACGAGCACAACCCTGGTTTTGGATCCTCTTATGATGATGCGGTGCGCTCTGGTTTCTTACTTCTTGAATAACCAGATTAAGTGTTGTATATTTTCATTTATAATGTTATTTCACTGGCCCAGAGGATGGAATCACAAGCTAAATGCAAAGTATAACTATAAGCTTACTCTGGCAATGAACTGAAATGTGAGCCCCCCCTCCACTCACCCACCCAACCACCCACCTCTTTTTCGCCAAGTAACAAGGAGTTTATTAAGGAGAAACAAGGGGAATCTAATAGTACTTCTGATGCACAAGTATTGTCAGTATACTCCTCCGCAAACGGAGAATTGAAATTACAGAAATGGATCTGTAATATTGAATGCTCACCTCTTCTTCGTTAGAAATATCATCCCTCCTTGCTGTGCTTTATTTCTAGTCTTTGTGCTATTTATTTTAGTGAGAAAATGTTGTTTAAATAACTTTGTAGCTTGTACATTATTGTTCAGGCAATTCTAATGGCTGACCTTGCGTCCATGATGCTAAATGTATTGGACCCTGTTTGTTTTGCACTTTTGCTTCAAAATAGATCTCTGTCTAGTATAAAGTCAAAGTTGGGTCCATTTTTATCTATGTAGCTAGCTTGGAGAAATAATTGATAGCTCATACTCGTATTTCTTTTCAAGGTGAGGACAACATGATATTATTTATTATTTCTATCCTTAAGAAGAAATATTTTTGTACTAGAGAAATGAAAAAGTACACAGGTAGAGATGGTAAAATTTGCAGAGACCTAAAAACAGGAGTAATGAGAGGTTACCCTTGTTAAAGAACCATTTACCCCAGAAGATCGACCTGTTGGGGAAAGGCGAAACAACTACGCTTCCCGGTTTCGGGTTCTATGAGTTTGTACTATGACAACAAAGCCGTCATCAGTATTGCTCACAATCCAGTTCAACGTGATCAAGCCAAGCATATTGAAGTGAACTGCAAGTTCATCAGGGAAAAGATTGTCTCAAGGGAGGTGTATACTCCTTTCGTGAAGGCAGATGAGCAAGTTACTAATGTCTTCACTAAGAGGGTTCCCAGTTGGCAACTCCACGGGTGTCTAAGCAAGTTGGGTATGAGAGATATCTATGCACCAACTTGAGGGGGGATATTATCATATACGTATTTTGCATGTAATAGGGTAGCCTTTGTAAATACCTCTCAAGTATGTCCATGTAAGTTTCTCCATATAAATAAGAATTATGGAGTCATGTGAGGTAAGCAGGACATTCTTCTCTTCTCTCTTCTCTACCTTTGAAACCTTAACCTAAACCCAACCCTAACCCTAAATTTCCATTGCATCTACCTTGACATATAAAGGATTTTGGCTACCCCTAGTTTGTTAATCAATCGGCCTGTGATTTGCTTTTGATTATTTGGGGCCTGAAAACCTTAAGTTCTGGAAGTGATATATAAGATATTGCTTTATGTTGAGCTTCCACATTTTGAAATGAAGCTTCATAGCTCTATGATATTAGATCAAGATGATTCCCCTCATTTCAGAGAAGAGGTTCCGTTTAGTTTCTCTTTTTAACTTTTGAGGTTCATATTGGTTTCTAATTGTATCATTAGGAGGCCAAAAGGATATGACGCAACAGGTTCATTCGAGATAGTGTTTGTGTTTTTATTAGAAATGAGATAAATTTGATTAATTCTACTTTAAATTTGGTTGAGGCTGACCAATAGTTTTGGCTTGTAGCTTTCTTTCTCAATAGAGAAGGTGAAACATTTGTCATTAGTTTATGATAGGAGAAGTGGTTGTTAGCCCAATTAATATATCATGATTACTTGGTTTTTTATCTCACAAATTTTGTGGACGTTGAGGCATTAGGTTGTCACTCCAGCCAATGACATGTAGAATATATTTGTCATGGACAAGGTAGGCTTTTCCTGTGTGGGATGCTTTCTTGATGAGATACCGGACCTCCTTTAGTGTGTTTTGATACCATTACCTCCTTTAGTGTTTATCTCTGTACTTAGTGGTTTGGATAGTTTCTCCTCCTGCTCTTAGATATTGGGTCTTGCTGTTTCATTCTCTAGGATTCTTCTTCTTCTTCTTCATTTTATTTTTCTGATTATAGATTGGGAAAGAGACTCAACTCTGAAGAGATGGGAAGAGTGGAACTCAAGGTGCCAATAGGAGTTCTACTTGGAAAGTTATCATTGATCCTCTATTAAATTAATCTCCGAGTTCAAACCATTAGTAAAGATAGAATGATGACAACTTAGCTAGGGAAAGATTTATTCCCTACGCCATATCTTAGTCGGGAGAATTTTTATGGCCATTCATGGTTCAAAGGCGCGGGTTTCGTTTCGGTGGTTTTGGTTTGAAACTTGGCGAAACCAAAGTGAATGAGAAGTTCAGTGGTTTGTGTGGTTTCGGCCCAAAACGTTTTGGTAGTTTTGGTCTAAAACTTGGCGACATCAAAATGAAGGAAAAGTGTGGTAGTTCCGGTAGTTTCAAACCGAAACTATCGAAATGGACAAAACTGGCCCCTATGGGTTTTTGAAACCCCGTGGTATTTGGTGCCGCCCTTGACCGTCCCAATGATTTTTCCTAAGAGTATGCTTTGGCATAATTTTAGTGAATCATTGTTGACTTTTGCCAGTAAAAAATGAGTGTGATTATGTGAATCAAACTTTTATCAGTTTCCTTTTGAGAGTAGTAGTGGTTCATCGAGAAATATATTCGACATGATCAAAACTTGGGACTTCTAGAATGGTTTTCAAAGTCTTCCAGGTCTTATGATGAGTTGATGTTATGATATCTCGAATATGTGAGGGGTGACATTTTTTTTTTATGAGGGGTGACGTTTCTTCATTTCAAATTGAGGTTTCTGGTTTTTTTTTTTCCCTTGTTTGTGTATTTTAAATTCTCTCTACTTATTTGTTGTATGGCATTGAGTTTCCTTTTCATGCTACATTTTGATGTGGTCCTACACTTAGGACGCAAGACGGTTGTTGTAAGAAATGAAGAACTAAAATGGAAGCACAAACGGAAAAAGAAAAGTACAGAAATTTAGCTAATCTTTTGCCAAGCCACATGTCTTCAGATCTTTTCTTACTACCTCAATCCATGTTATTTTAAGCCTTCCTTTGGCTCTTTTACCGCCTTCAACCAGCCTCAGAGCACTCCTTTTCACTAGCATTGTCATTGTACATGCCCAAACTATCTCAACCAACTTTCATTTATTGTGTCTCCTACCTAGACTTCCATGGATGTGATCATTTCTGATTTTGCCGGTCCCAGGCTGGATGAAGGAGGAGGGTTGCTTAAGTCTAGCAATTAATGTAAAACATCTCCATTACAAATATACGTTATGTTTAGAGTATGTTAAAATTTTGCATAATAAGATTAAATTCATAAATCAACGATAGCACACACAACAAATAATTTTTATGGTTCACAATATGCATCACATATGACAAGTCAGTGGAATAGCAGTCAAAATTGGAAGCTAACAATGCCATCAGAACATTCAGAATTAGAGAGCCTGCAATTATTGTTACATAGCATCTACAAATGACTCCTATTGTAGCTTGGAAATCATTCTGCTTTCCTATGTTTTCATGCATTTCATTGCCAATGAAGTTTCACATACTCGGGGTATTCACATCAGTTAGTTCTCTTGTCTCATTTGTAAAGAAAAAGTAGCCATTTCAGTTATGACCTAAATCAATTTCTTGCATTAAAAGTACCCATCTTGTCTATGCAGAATTCATCATTTGAAACACTAATAAATTGCTTTTATTTCAGGAAAGAGAACGTCAGTTTGAGCTTGATATAAGACGAGCAAAGGGTTTAGAAGTCAAACGTATGGTGGAAGATGGAAACTGCCTGTTTCGTGCTGTTGCAGATCAAGTGTATGGGGACACTGAAGCATATGATTTGACTCGGCAGATGTGCATCGACTATATGGTATGCACATATTCTTATGTCCTTCGGAAATTTACATCCTTTGCCATGTGGATTCATGTTTGCATTTTCTAGTATTTTCATGAACTACCAAGTTCATAGCCAGTTAAAATAATAGGATTTATGCTCCTATTTTTTCTTCTGCATTGTCTGGCCTTTCCATGAACTACTATGTTCTCAGCCAGTTAAATATTAGTCCGGTTCAGCTGTATCCTGGGGGAAATTATGAACACACCCCTGTAAGGCATATGATATCATAGACTGTTGTGGTTACCTTTGACTAAGCTTCTTTAGAAGTTAAAACCATCAGTGGCTTCTCTGAATGCATTTAGTGTACTCATTAGTTTAAACCATCTAAGGGTTATTAAAGGTTCAGTGCTTTTGAAGTATACTTTTCTTTACAAGGTGAAGTGTAGAGTAATAATTGTCTGCAATGTTCATTCAGGAGAGAGAGAGAGATCACTTCTCTCAGTTTATAACAGAAGGTTTCACACCTTATTGTAAGAGGAAGAGGCGAGACAAGGTACGGCTATTTATCTATGTTGGCTACTCCTGCATTCAGTGCAACAATCTCAAAACCAATTTAAAAACGATTGTGTGTGTGTGCACCCACACACAACATACAACACAAGTTTCGAACATTTCCTTGACTATAAATTACATTTTCCATTTCCACTGCATGGGTGTGTTCCACTGGTTGATGGTTCTCTTCTGTAGTCAATGTGAAAGAAGAAAATGGAAAACCTTTATAATAAAATTAAGCATGAATGATTTTAAAAAAGCTGCCACCTTTTTCTAGAGAAATGGAGCTCAATGGGAAGAAGTACTTATTTGAAGAATGAAGGTTGTTATTTTATGTGGCTGTAATTCTTGTGAAAAAATTAAAGTTAAAATTTTGTTTTGTGCTTAAGGTTGTTCGGTTAATTCTTTTTCCCAACTTTCGGTGCTTACCTGTGTATGTTGTTTTGGATGGAGTTGAGCTATATTCAAATTTCCTTTACCATCATTACATTTTCCATTTCCACCGCATGGGCTTGTTGCACTGGTTGATGGTTCTGCTATGTAGTCGGTGTGAAACAAGAAAATGGAAAACCTTTTAACTTAAAATTAAGCATGAATGATTTAAGAAAAGCTGCCACTTTTGTTGAGAAATGGAGTTCAATGGGAATAAGTACTTATATGAAGAAGGAAGGTTTGTATTTCACGTGGTTGTGATTTTTAAGAAAAATTTAAAATTAAAACTTTCTTTTGTGCTTAAGGTTGTTCAGTTAATTCTTTGTCCCAGATTTCGGTGCTTACCTGTGTATGTTGTTTTTGGATGGAGTCGAGTTATAGGAGTTGCATATCAGGAGTTTAGGTTGGTACGTGTTCTAGTAGTTGAATCTCATTTACTGTAATATTCAATATGTTATTAATTGTTACTACCAATGAATAAAAAGTTTAAGTGTGCTCATATATCTCAGAATATGTGTAAGTTTCCATTTCTTTGTCCTTTCCCTCCATTGTCGATGTATTAAAGTGTTTGTTTGTTGTTTGTTGACAGATCTATGGAAACAATGTTGAGATCCAGGCTTTATCCGAAATGTATAATCGACCTATCCATATTTATTCCTACAGCACAGGTGCCACTATTTGAAATGAATTACAGTTCTGTTAGAGAAAATACTGCTTATTGTATGCTTCTGGTTTTTCACTAACAATCTGTTAATGCAGAACCGATCAACATTTTTCATGGAAGCTATAATACAGACACACCACCTATACGGCTAAGTTATCATCATGGAAACCATTACAACGCACTTGTTGATCCACGTCGATTGACAATTGGTGCAGGCCTTGGATTCAGCAATCTTCAGGGGGTGAATCCTATGTGCCTAGTTGTTTCTTTTGCTTTCTTTTATTTATTAATGATTATTTGCCTCAATTTAATCAAATTGTTTGCTGTTTGCTTTGTAGGCAAACATTGACAAGGATCAAGTGAAGGCTGCTATCAGAGCTCAACAAGACCAACAGATCGATAATGTAAGCTACCTCGGGCATTTTTTCCTGTGTATTAACTATACATATGATCGTTGACTCAATATTAATGGCACAGTTATCTTTTTCGTTGAACTTTTTAATAACAGGCACTTCTCGCTGAGGGACGCTTCTACTCGGATCTTGAGCTGACTGAGAAGGAAATTGAGCGCATGGTAATGGAAGCTTCACGGGCTGAATATCTTGCTGATGACACGTTCAAGCAGCAGCTTGGCTTTAGAGAGTCTTCCACATCTAGTGCTGAACCGTCATCTTCTGGAGCAAGTGAGTTCCCTACCTTTTATTTATTTATTCAACTCATGAAGGCGCCCTAACCAACTTGTTTTGGTTTTCTGCATCATGGTTCCAATTTATGATATGATTTCATCATTCCAAAAAAACAAAGATGAACCGTTAGTTTCTGAACATGGTCAGGATCAAAGAAGACTGTAAAATGACTGTTTGTGTGAATAAATAATGATTGTATGTATTAAAGAGAAGGGAGATGTACTAAAAGCCCAAGGCAAAAACTAATTAGAGGGCATCATCATTAGCTCAAGAAGGAAAAACTGCATTAACTTGTCCATCGACTATTCACTATTGGTTTTATCCCAGCCAATCTACTTAAGAATCGTATCATCAGCGCATTGCCTCATCGAAACTAGTCGGGGTCGCCAACATGAATCATGTTCCTCCATTCAATTCTATCTAGAGTCACCCTTCTTTTAACGTCGTCAAATCTTCTTTTTACTCTCTCAATTTATGTTTTTTCAGGTGTTCCCTTCAACCGTTTAGATCTTTCAACTTAAAATGTTCTTCTCATTGCTGCTGTCATTGTCTTTGTTGTACACGACCAATTGAGACTTATTTATTTTGTCACCTATTGAGGTTACTCTAGATTCTCTTGGATGCATTTATATCTGATTCTATCCTTTCTAGTATTTTCACTAATCCATCTCAGCAACCTCATTATGGCTACATTATGTTTCTTGATTGCCCAACTTTTGGCTCCATAAAGCATAGTAGGTTTTACGACCATCTTACAAAATTTTCCCTTTAATTTGATTGGTTTGTGTTAGTCACATGACACTCCCGAAACATGACTCCTATGGATAAGCAAACCAAGATAACAGAAATGGTCAATTTATGATATCTCTTGGCAATCAATCTTAACTAATAGCTTTATCTGTATGTGTCCTTGCTAAAGTTCCACTCCGCATACTCTTCTTGGTCCGACTGACCCGCGAAAAGGTATAGAAGGATAAAAAATAAAAAAATAAAATTGTGCTCCAAACTGAAGGGTGTGCTTTGATTTCATCCAAATAGTTTTTATTAAAAAAAACGCCTTGCGCCTCAAGGTCGACTGGTTTATTTTTGGTATTTCTTACTTTTTCCCCTTCTTTCAGCAAATTGCCTTACCCATTTATCGCTATCCTAAAAACAATTTAACGAAGATGCGCTTTTTTTATACTAATAAATATGACTTAAATGGTTTGAGCAACTTCAATTGGAAGTGTTTCCAAGTGACTACTTTTCTCTAGACTCTCAAATAAGTTAGCAACCCGCTACGTTGTCTACAGCATTATACTTGCTAAAAGTATACCTTGTTTACTTGTTGGCTCAACCAATCGGAGAACAATACCACATGAGTGGTAAAATACTGAATTGTAGTAAATAGAGAATATGATAGGGGAACATGTAAGCCTTCAAATGATTCAAAAAAAAATCTCTTTTAGGCAATGTTTCGAAAGTCCTCACCTCAAGGTGATCCCTAGATAAATTATCAAAATAAGTACTCCTAACTAGTTTCCTTATTTATTTATGTAGTTGATTCAATTTTTTTACTGATGTTTAAAGCTTTTTCTAAATAAAAAATTAGAGGCTTATGAGGAGCGGAAGCAAAATGTCTCATACACGCCTCGTGAAACCTTGTATTCAAATATATTTTTTGCTGCCACTTATTAAAAAACTGTGGAGTCAGCTTATGGCATATTAAACCCAAAAACACGTATGTTCGATGATTCTGAGTGCATTGGTCACATGCTTCATCACAAACCTAAAATGGACACCAGATGCCCACGTCTTTTAGGATCAAATTGCCTCGTGCTAATATTAGAACTCCTTGTCACAACTTCCTCTTTTTTAATTCTACCTTTTTCTGCTTGCTAACAAATACAGCGACAGGGCCGTCACGAAGCGAGTCAAAGCTAGAAGATGGAAGGGAGAGGGTTATACCTGATACTGTCCTCAGCAGCAGTATGCAGATGCTACTGTCGATGGGGTTCAGCTACTTGCAGGTGATCGAGGCTTACAGCATTTTTGGGGGTGATGTGGACTCAATGGTATGCTACCTGTTGGAGATAAGCAGTAGTAGTACTGCACCCAGAAACATAAACAGGCGCAAAGGGAAGGCAACGGAGTGAGCAAGCATCCATGGAGAAGAAAATTGGAAAGTGGGTGGAGATTTCCGCTGGGATAAAATATTGTATCCAAAAAGAAACCATCTTCTGAACTAGAGGCCTTTCAGAACTTCATATATTTTCAGAAGTTCAATAAAAGTTGATCAGATATTCTTCCGGATGTCTCAGTTTGTGTGTAAGTTGATGAGAGGCCATACTAGCAAACTAGTCTGCTATATCATATGGTGCACACAGGAGCAGCCCTGCCTAGTCGCATTGTTGTGGCCGAATGGAGAGTGCCTTGTCTACATTAGTGTCACACTCATAGCCCCCATGTACTACACTGAGTTTAGTGTCTCACACCCATAGAGGTTTGTATCCAATAACCGATACAAGCCCGTCGTGGTGGGTGAGTGGGCATTGGCTGCAACTTGAGTAGAGCTCCTCGCAAGCCCTGCCATATTAAACAGCAAAACTTATAATTAATATTAGGGATTTTTGGCTTGTACCCCTTACTTTATTGATGCAATTTGCATTTCACCCAATATTTTTGAAATATTTGTCTCACCGTTTTTGATAAAGGTCCAAATAGATTAAAGTAAATTAAATGAGGAAACAAAAACTATAATTCTGTCCAATCTCCTCTCTTCCAACCCGATAGAGACCTTCATGTGATATCTGTAGAATGTAACTCTCCTCAGTAGGAGTAACTCTCCTCCAAGCTTACCATCAAGAAATAGTTATGAAGATCATAACTAAGTGAACACACGTATATCATCAATGGATATTTTATGCAATACATGTCATGCCATGAAACATCGAGAATGAGAGATCCACTATAGGGTGTGAATGATTTTATAACTTTTCATCCATGGGGAGTCCTTTGATGCATTAAAGGTCTCGCATCCAATGGTGGAGCTAGGATTTTGTTCAATAGTGGGCAATATTGTACTGATTTTGTTCCAGGGTTGGCAAAAGTGTACTGTTCCATGGTGGGCAAAAGGCTACCTTGAAAGGAAAAAAAAAAATCCTTACTGAACTTTTAAAGTTGAGGCCCCTTCCTGGCTCCGCCACTGCTCACACCCACGGATACCCGAATCTGCTCATCTGGGGTCTTTCACCCTAGGGTCTCGAGGACTTATTTTAATTTTCTTTACCTCATCTAAGCTATTTCATCCCATGTGTGCTAACAATGAATGAAATGCATGTTTGACAGCATACTATCATAATAATAAAAATATGACATCGTCATGGCTGAATAAAAATAAGCATTAACATGATCATAATAATGAATACATGTTCTCAGACATATAACCATCGAATAACAACAAACAAGTACATATGATATAGTATTTACACCTTTACAAAAGATAAAACATTTTATGAAGAGAATATTTGGGGAGAAGTACACTTACCTTTCTTTTCTCCTTTCTTCTTCCTTATTCTTCCCCTTCCTCTAGAGTCGATTTGATTTTCTTCGTGAAGGGACGGTTAGGGTTTTCTTTGGAGCCTCCTCAAATTTGGTGGTTATCCATAGTAGGGTTCTCCCTGGGAGAGGTTGAAAGAGAGGTGAGATAAAAGATGACAAAGGGGAACGACTAGGATTTTCTTGAGGGCCTCTTTGAGAGTGAAAACGAGGGGGACAATTTCTAGGCAATTTTCAATTCTATTTTTGGGACTCGAGAAGTCGAAGTCTACAATTTACTGTGAGATAGTTATTTGTCGATATTAAAACAAAAATTCTAGAACATTAAACGGATCATGAATCTGATATCTCTAAGTAAAAAGTCATGCCCTTATTATAAAAATTATTAAGATACCCTATGGTTGAATTTATCAAAATGTCTTTGAAAGGCTCTCTAGTTTTAACAATGACACCCTAGGGTTTTACACAGGTTGTAACCAATGCCCACAATAGTCAAAGTTGAGAAGTACACTAAACTCAAAGATGATGCACGTAGTTAACCCCAAAGTCACATCAAATTCTTGAAGGAGTCGAACAACCTCCTGCTGATATGAATAAAGGACGGAACTTCGGCAAGTCCACCTTGTTCAGTTGTAGAAAGACATAGAACTCCGAAAAAAACAGAGGGATTTCACCAGGTACTGATCATATTTTCAAACTTATCCAAAATGAGCCATATCCTCAAGTGGTCAGCCCTATGAAACCTGAGAATGAATAGCTCCACAACAAAGTTATATTATGCGCTTACCATAATGATTATGGGCATATAACTAGTAATTGCAGGAATATACAATATCAATTTCAAGATCTGATAGGAAGAGCTACTTGAAATAGTACATATTACTTTTAGGTAATCAACCTCCTGCCCACAACGCATCACTAGGAAGGTTTTAAATTTAGTCGAAAAGTTCAAAATTTCGGTCCCGGGCTACACCGAAACCGAAATCCATAAAAATGGAAATTTTTAAAATTCCATTCAGTTTGTTGAAATTTTGATTTTCTGTGAAATTTCGAACTTTTTGCGAAATTCCAAATTTTCATAACTAATCTCAATTTCAAAATTTCACACAAAATTTCGTTTTCAGGCCTCACCAAATTGACATGTGAAACCGAAATTTTAAACCTAGGCTTCAACTCAAGTTGTTGGTGCTCAAATGCAGAATGAAGATAGGCCTCTCTCATGGCCAAGCTCGAGACATGTCTAAGAAGGAAGAAAGGCAGCAATATCGTTTCCATCTTCAAATCACGAACTAATTCGAATCCTTATTTAAACTTTTTATTAGTTACGCTTATACGAATATGAGTGAATGTTAGAAATAATTAAATTAATTTTTATTCATATTAATATTTTAAAAAATGCCTCATTTAGAGTTTTAGCCTTGATCTTAGGCGGGAAAATTTTTGAAGCAGAGAAGCATTGGCCAATCAAATGGCGCCACAATCCGCTGTTCAAAAGCATCTCTGGGTTTTGTGGCGCCATTTGATTGGCCACTGCTTCGCTCCTTCGAAAATCCGCTGCTTCAAAAAAGTTCTCGTGTCTTACGCACAGTGGTATCATTTTTCTATTTTAATTGAGGGGTTGTTATTCAATACGAAAAGTCCAACCTCTCTCACAATCTTTGAGTCTAGTAACTAAATGGACGTTTGGCATATCCATTGGTGGACCCACCGACCAAAAATCAGCTTGATTGGCGAGTTCAGAAAAATCTATGATACAGAATTTTGTATTAAAAGTTTGATACAAAAATCCTTCAAAATGTACCTTGGTGGACCTACAAACCAAAAAATCAACATGATTGGTGATTTCTAACCGTTAGATTTAAGCACTTTTTCATCGTGGCAAGAACCAATTCATAGGCATGTTCACGAAGCCCACGACGCAAGTGTTCAAATTCATTGCCTACAAAATTACAAATCTCTCTTCACGCTGATTTTTGGTGTAGTAGCTACCCAGGTGTGGGCCAGACGGGCGAAAAGAGTGTGCCACGTAGCACTTTGAGGGACTTATGTATGAAGTTTTGATACAAAATTTTGCACTGGACACCGGCTCGGTGATTTCTAGCTGTTGGTTTTAAGTCTTTCACAGGTTGATTTTTTGCCGTAGGATTCCAGCATTATTTGGGATACTCAAATCCAACGGCTTCAAATCACCAACGAGGCTGGATTTTGGAATGTAGGTCCACCAAAGGGTGGGCCAAACACCCATATATATGCCGTCGTGGTCTCCAAGAGTGTGCCACATGGCACATAAAACCGCTCTGTTGGCCACTGCTTCAAAAAATTCCCACGCGTCCACATTACCTCGAGGTCCTCTATTGGTCAAGACTGGCCACGTCATTCTTCTACGTAGGCATAAAATGGAGAGGCGTCGAGAGAATATAAGAGGTTCTCGAGGCCGTGTAGAAAACCTTTTCCCTACTCTCGGTCTTTTCGTCCCACTTCTTACTTACCACCCACGAAGCAGAAGAAGAGAAGTAGCAGTTGCCGCAACAGCAGCAGAAGCAAACACAGTTACTAGCAGTCATGGCTACCTCCAACGAAGAAGAGTCTGTTTTTCTCGAACGAACTTCCCGAATAACCAGAGGGAAAAGGTACTCATCTTATTCTCTGTGATCTTCCTCTCATCCAATTCTAAGAAAAAAAAGAGAGGAGTGATTGAGAGAAAGAGAGAGCATTTAATCGATTATGTATCCCAAAACTTGTAGATTTCTTTTTAAATTCCGAATCAAAACCCTAATTGTTCCTGAATCGGAAAGAAACAGTGGCCTTTACGTTTGTAATCTGTCTTTGAAGGATTCAACCTGGATAATAAAGAACTGAAAAACCCTAGTTTCAGAAATGAAGAACTTTTGTGCAGAATGTTTATGTGCTTCTAATCTCAGCGTTCATATTATTTGATTATTAATCTCTGTTTAGAAATTTAATCTCCATTGACATGTTCCATAGGATGTCCAAGTTGCTTGATGAGGATATTGAAGAAGATGAGCTGTTCTGGAATCAGGAGGCTCTTAAAGAGGTATTAACCATCAATCCTGTTAGAACATTATCTCACTCAATTTTTTTTTCTTGTTTGAAAGAAAAAAGTATTGAGGAAGAACTTACCAAAAGAAAAAAAAGTATTGAGGAAGCAATTAGAGTCGGTTAGAGATGTATATACGACTGAAGTTGTGCTCTTTGCTCACGATTTTACTTCCATTTTTAAATCCCCATTACCAATATTTATGGACAATTTGTTTCTATCCGATAGGCCCCAAAGCCAGCTGCTAAATTGGCTATCAAAGTGGTTTGATTTGGTCAAAAGTTTTTTGTTACTTCCTCCAACTGGGTTGAAATGGTTTAAAGTAATCAATGAACCAGGCTAAAACTCATCATTTCCGATACACATATAACTCATTTGGTATTTAACTTCTGGTCCACTCTGCTGGAATTGGTCCGTATTGCTAGAGTTGCAAGAAACATAACCTGGAGATGGAAACATTTTTTTACAGGCACGGGGAATTATGGTTTTAGAGAATAGGAATGCTAGCAAACAATGCACCACCTGAGTTGCACATATGCAACACACTAAAAGACAAGACGTTTTTAATACAAGGTGTGGCTTTCCAGGTAGTTTTTCTTGTCTTCGAGTAAGTTGCATCTGTGCAACTCAGGTAGTGTGTTGTTTGCTAGCATTCCTCTTTAGAAAATACCAAAAGCTGGAGCTCTTATGTCCCTTTGTCTAAACTAGTGTTGAGTAGTAAAAATTTAATTTTTTATTAATATAATTATATTGCAAGAAAAGGGAAGCTGGAATTTGCTTGTAATGTACAAAGAGGGTCTATTAGACCTTGTTTCGCCAATGAATCTATGTTTTTATTGCCATGTCTACTATGTGGTATATCAATGCCTACATTGAGATCCTTTAGATGATGTTAGACAACCTCGACATTCTTCTGATTTCCCCCAAAGCCCAAACTATGGCATTGCTTGAGTCAACTTCGACAGCTAACATGTAGCAACGCAAAATCTGTATTTGTATTTACGAAAATATAAGAACTTATTTAGTAATGGAATTGATAGAGCCTAAAACCTAAAGGCTATGTTGCATTGATACAGGTATGGGTGTTGGAGTCCGACACAAGTCCGGAGCATCTGACTCGGCAAAGCTTGAAAAATAAATTTCATGGACTCGGTAATATACTTCTAAAAATGTGAAACAAAGTAATTGTATTTTAAATAAGAAAGAAGATAATATTGGACAATGTTATAGATTATCTTAAGATTTATATCATATACTTGTAGACAAGAGAATACACATGTAATTTTATTTTTGTTGCATAGAAAACTTCAATTGTAAAAAGTAGAATTCATAACCTATGGCAAATGTTAATTAGTATCTTGCAAGTAAGGAAAGAAAAACAAAATAAAATTTGGAAGTGTCAGAATAGAATCCGTATCGTGTTAGACTCCGACACATGTCCGACATTGGTACTTCACCCATTTAGAAGAATCCATGCATCATAGCCGAAAGGTAGTCTTGATAAAATTATAGTAGTGGTTGTTCCTAATGGGCTCAACAGGAAGTTTTTAAGTATTCAATCAGTTTAACTGTCCATAAAAATACTTCAGCTTGAAATATTGTGTCTGAACTCTAAGTCCTGTTTTAATCTAACATCTATGAAACTAACCCCAAAACAGATTATGTTTTTATAAATTTATTCTAATAGCGGAGTAAAGTCACTGATTGATTTTGTGGGGTGGGTAAGTCACCGATTGTTATTGCTAGCTATGAAGTGCCTTTGTCTATAAACTGTTTCCTGTATTGGCCACTTGTACCAATTATCAGCCAGTTACTTTTGACGAAGGGTGGAGAACTGGGAAATGCCAGTGGAATATTATGACTGCAGTCTACTCATTGTTTAAGGTTTTGGTGTTGTAGCAATCTGTTATCATTTGTGGTGACTTCTTTTAATGTTCTGCTAGTTTGTAGTTAGTTATCCATAATTAAAATTAATCTTTCTTTCTGCTTTTTTCTGATGTATGGCAATGCCTTCTCCAGGAGGAGGATGATATAAATTATAAAGAAGAAGTGGAGGTTGCTGATGAGTTTGATAGTGATTTTGATGAAGATGTATGTTACGGTTGTCTTAACAGTGTGCATTTTTCAGACTTGAATATTTGATTGTTCCTTTCAGTTCGTGGATTTCACTGTAATGTCTATCATCATTTAAAACTTCCTGACCATTTATTTTGGTACTCCTCACCATTTCTTGGTATGTTCAGGAACCTGAGCCAGATGAAGAAGCAGAAAATGATGCAGATGACAGGTTTGACATATTCCATCTGAAGTGTGTTTTTGAGAAATTCCAACCTGGATGGTATTGAGATCTTGAGTTCTCTAACAGGGTGCGGACAAAGAAGCGATTGATTTATCCAGGAAAGCCTGTGGCAAAGAAGAAAAGCAAAAAGAAGGTCCTTTCAAAATTAGAAAAATCTCCCAAAGATGAACAATCTTCTCCTAAGCAGCAGCCTAGCCCAACTGAACATCATGACATCCCTGATGATTTAGAAGGTGAGAGAATAGTGAGGAAGTCTACAAGAACTTCAGTCATTGTGAGGCAAGCAGAAAGAGATGCAATACGCGCAGCTTTGCAAGCAACAATGAAGGTTAGTTTTGGGTACCAGGAAGTCCTTTCTTTTACGCTGTGCTTTACCTTTTATTCCATTGCTGCGTTTCTAGTTGCACATGCTCCAAAATTTAATCGGAATCTTCATTAATGCTTAAATGAGGTGATGACCATATCTGATTTACTTGAAAAATATAATTTTAGCGGGGATAAGTTGTGGGTAGTATTTATTTAGTGAGAAAAAAAGAGGAACTGGAAAGAGATTGTTTATTGAGTTACTTCCAATGCAATTTTTTGCTTGTAAATATTTCAGAATGCAAGCACAGATTGCAACTATTTTTCTTCCATCTGCATGTGTAGGTACTTTTAACTGGAAACTCTAATCCATAAGAAGCTGAAGTACCTTGGAATTCAACTGGGGCAAATGAGATAAA
Organism: Euptelea pleiosperma; assembly: GCA_035048495.1. Lineage (NCBI taxonomy): Eukaryota > Viridiplantae > Streptophyta > Magnoliopsida > Ranunculales > Eupteleaceae > Euptelea > Euptelea pleiosperma. Next base: position 32,898,689 of record CM068544.1, on the reverse strand, counting down.
CTGTGCGTCTTAATGTGTAGTGGTTTTATTATTTTCCCACTATTCAAAGTTCATTTTGGTTTCAGATGCATATCGTGAGTTTTAATAGTCCTGGGTCAGGAAGATTTAGACCTAACCGTATAGATCAGACCATTCATTGTCGTGCTTTATAAGTGAATATCGGTGTTTTGTTTAGATAGAAAACTCTGGCTATTATCATTTCCTACTTTGGAAATGCATCTTGTTGTCCTGGTTTCTTATCAGGAAACTAGAAGTATTTGATGAAGAATGATTTTGAGAAAGGACAAAGTGCACCTTTCCATTGAGTTAGAATGGTCTTCAAGGAAGATTAAGAATTCCTGCCAGTAGGAACTAGGAAGTAGCCACACTTCACTTCTGCATGCATGACATTGTAATAACTTAGGATTTTCATCCTTAACCACGAGATATTCTGTTTGCTTTTGGATGCCGATGAAATATATAGGTTGATACCTTGTTCAAATATACTCCATCAGATAGATTCCAGGATGACAATGGTTAGTTCAGGTCGTTCTTATCCATATTCTATATTCATCATTCCATGTTATATAATATAGGGCCTGAGGTGCCTAAATGTCGATGGAGCCAGTTCATAAACTGAACTGATTAGCTGAGTCCTGTATGAGTTGGGCGTGCCAATGTCATTTCTTGCTTTTAGAAAGTTAAAAAATCCTAATAAATGAAAATTCGACAGATCATGAAGCATGCTATGACTCAGTTGACACCTCCTGTATGAGTTGGGTTTTCAATTCTGTTTCCTGAAAAACCGATATGACTGAGCTGAGTCAATATCAATGTGGCTGATATTTTAGTGCTCACTAAATATGTGATTCGAACTTCTCCACAGTTCCTCTGCTTTTGTAAGTTTCTTTGCAAACTTTGTGCTACTAAAATGTAGTAGGCAAAAAACAAAAAGCCGTTTTGCAATATTTGTTGTAAATTCAAATGAATTCATCTTTTTTTTTTCTTTTTTCTTCTGTCAGCCAATAAAAAGGAGGAAGGAAGGCGAGGAGAAGCGAATGACCCAAGAAGAGATGCTTCTGGAAGCAGCACAAACAGGTTAGGCTATATAAACTGTTTTATTTTTTATTTTTTATAATTATATATGTTCACTGTTAGAGAAGATTTCTTACTTGCAGGAAGCTTTATTTATCGTCAGAAGTTTATGAGGTCTCTTCTTAGTTTTTGGACTGATTGCAATGTGCATTGACATGAAATGACATATTTCAGAAATCATGAACTTGAGGAACTTGGAGCGTGTATTAGCAAGGGAGGAAGAGGTTAAGAAAAGAGCAGTTGTGCATAAAGCAGTTTACAGTGGTCCTCAGATACGATATTCTTCAACAAATGGCAAGTTTTTGCTTCTTTTCTGAATATTGAGTTCATGTTCTTGAGATGTTCACCCTACATGCAAATATGCAGCTGTTGAATTTGCTTGTCTAGTAGAGTAATAATTCAATTATTCGTTGTTGTGATGTTTGCTAAATGAGCAGTGCTAACTGCTAACTGTTGTGAGAATCCCGTTGCACGTCTGTTTTTCTTTTGGTATCATTATCGTGTTAACCTGGATATTTCTTACAGGTCAGTCCTTTATGGAATTCAGTAAAGGGTTGTCATTTCAGTCGGAGATTTGCACAACACCTGTCCCATGTAAGTAAACGATGAAGCCTTGTTTACCCTGACTACTTAAAATATGTGCTTGTACCATGGTGCTCATGTGCATGCATCCAGTTGAAACATACTGACAATGGCAATAGATGGATATCTGTTTAAATATAATCCTTTTTCAGTGTTGTGGATGATGATTCTGTTTTCTTGTGGCTGTTGGTTAATATTGCGCAACCTTTCACAACATGCAGCATAATGTGCATTAGTGTCAACTTACAGCACAAAAATGACTTTGCAGAGTGGCTAGCTAAGCTAGTTTAAATTTCTGAATGCCATTTCAGTGCATGATTCTAGAACTACAACTGATCACATTCCCTTATTGCTTAAAATTACTTATACACCATCAAAATGGAACTGATAAAGTATGCCCTCCGGATTTTGGATGATGGTTGATTTGTTTATTGATTGGATAGTTGGATCTATTGGTTTGGGGGTTGTGAATTCTTTTATGGCAGAACTGTGGCCATTTTGCTGACGCTGAAGCTGAGATGTGCTTGTCATTTTTTCATTTTTTTTCCATTTTGGATAAGTAACTGTAATTTATTAAGGAAAGAAAACTCAAAACAGCAAAGGTTGCAAAATAGGAGTTGGATCCTTGATACAAAGAGGATCTTTAGACCCCTTTTTTGATAATTAATTAGAAACCTCATTACCGTCCCTTACAATGTTTTAAAAGCGCGAGGTGTACATGAGGCGGTTTCCCTTTGTAAGGTGAGGCGTAAGCCTCAAATTACAAAAAAAATCTCAATTTTTTTTGAAAATGCTCTAAAATCCCATAAAATAATAATATTTATGATTTATGAAAAAAAATTGAATAAACTATAAACCTAAACAGTAATGCCTTTTATTTAATTTAATTATTTGTAGTTTTCAACTAGACTACCACTCACCTCCTCTTCTAGGTTTGGCAGTTGATTTCCTCCTACTTCAGATAGTTGAAGTGGCTCTTACATTTTTTGAGCTCAACAAGGGGGGGCGTAAGCCTCAAATTTAAAAACAAATCTCAAAACTTAGAAAAAAATGCTGTAATCCATTCATTATTCGATTCAACCATGTTAAAATAGCTTAGCCTTGAGAGTTCTCTCAAAAAAGACGAAAAAGATGGTTAAACTATCTTTTTTAGGTCATTTAGGTCATTAAAAAGCACTAGGTAGGACATTTTAGGAAAATAAAATAAAATTTTAAAGGTTCTACTAGCCCATTACTATGCATAGTTGAGGCTTACGCCTTGCGCTTGTCTCACTCTTCAATTGAGGCTTAAGCCTCAAAAAATTCAATGAAGGTTTAAGCCTCGAGGCACGCTTTTAAAAACAATGCTCCCTACTAAGGCTTTCGATATGAAGCATCAAAAGTTTGATTAGTTATCAAAAAATATCAATTGGTTCACTAGTCCCTGAGAGATGAACCTTACAGCTTTCACCATATGACGTTAAATGAGTTGCCTATGGTGATCAAGGTGCTAGAGAAGAGCTAGCAATAGCTGTCAACTGGTTCAACAAAACAATCATCTCCTTTGTACTTGGTTCTTTAATCCCTACACTATTTGCAAAGGCCATAAGGTTCAGTCTCCTGTTATACCTGGTGGTGCCAAAGTTTAAAAAGGCTAGTTCGGGAACTGAGGCGTAGCCTCATTTAAGCCTCAATTTTTTTTAAAAGTGCTTAAAAATTCAAAAAAATATATTATGCAATAATGAGAAACAACATATCATGTAAAAAAAAGTTAAATAAGCATAAAAGTAATTGAGGCTATAACTTTTACTTTAGGAGCGACGCTGTCAGGAATGTCTGGATGCTAATATCAAATCTTAAAAACATAAAGCACATATGATATGCCAATGCCATAACTAAATTACCAAATCTCAATACTAACAAGATAAGAACTAAATGTAGCTGTTGGACCCCACATTTGGACCCTCAACCTCAACCTCATACTTCCATGCCGGATCTTTTCTACTGCTGCCACTACTCCCATGCTTCTTAGAAACCCCTCTCACCATCTTCAATCATATTATTGAAAAAAACCATTAAAAAATGAAAAATAATGAAAGTTTACATGTATTTATGAAAAATAAGGCAAAAACTCAAAATATGCTCATATACCTCAAAAATTCTCCAAAGCTTTGTTTTCTTGCTTGAGTTTGGTGAGGTTCCTCACAAGAAAACCGTAGAAAGTGAAGTATTATGATTCCGACAAGATTTGAGCTATCTCAGAGGATTTCTCTAAAATAGGAAAAACTAGGGTTCAAATAGTTGATTTAAGATTTCTCCCCAAAAAATGAATTTTGGATACTCAAATATGGACCTTTTAGGTCGTTTTTGGTATAAAAGGGTATTAGAGGGGGTATTATGGAAAAGAAACAAACAAAATTAAAAAAAATATACCCACGATTTAGGATATTATTGTGGAAACCGAGGCTTAAGCCTTAGACGCCTTTTTAAACACTGGGTGGTGCAACCCAGACACTTATGGCGTATGGTGTTGAAACCCAAGGTATAACAAGAGACTGAGCCTTATGGCCCTCACCATGTTCTTAATGCTTACGACACATGCCTTGAGGCTTTTGCCTTATGTTTTAGGATATTGAAGCGCCCACGGTTCCGCGTTTAAAACATTGCCCTTGATCATCCAATTTTTAGTTTTTGAAATATAAGCTTTTTTTTAAAAACATTGTTGTCAGGGGTACTTGTCAAGTGGAGAGGCATTGACTAGCATTAGTCATCGAAAGTGTTCTCCACACCCATACCCTACCATGTTTCTCCTATGAGTAGTAGTGTAATAATTAAATAGAAAATCATGAATGAATCGTCTATTTTTTTGCCACATCACAATGGTTATTGGGTTTGAAACTTGCCACATGGGAAGAGGTTGAGGTGTCAAAAAATGTGGAGCCTTTTGGGCCTGCCACCTCAGCTGCCACATGTAAATATTCTTCAACCCAACTAGGTGCTTAGGCAGGCTACCACCTAGTTGAGTAGGATCCGGTTTTAAAACACTGTATTCCAAACCATCTTCCAGTCTCATAGAAAGTCATCCCGAAGCTTCCAAACTCCAAGGATCGAGGGGCTTTCAGGTCATTTCCAGATCCAAAGAGAAACTAGTATTGAAAAAGGGTTTGGCCTTTTGAAGCACATTTAAATGAACCTTATATAATTATTATAAGAAAAAAATGAACCTTATATGTTTCATTTTATTTTTGCATGCAGTTTTGGGGTTTCTTGAAATTCTAGTTTATTAATGTAGTTTTGGCTCTTTCTGCAGATCCCCAGAAGGCTGTGTGTGCAGTTACTGGATTGCCTGCCAAGTAAGACCTCTTTGACCATAAGGATGATCATTTCTTGTTTCTTTAAATAATTATTGTTTTTTTTTTTTGACCATAAGGATGACCATAATTATTGTTTTCTGTTAAGCAATTAGAGAATTATAATAAAAGAAGGGAAAACGTCCAACAACTGAGTTGGTCAGGCTGTGGGGGGTTATACCCACGGACCTGGGATCGAGTCTTTGGGGGGTTATTCCCAAAGACCTGGGTTCGGTCCTGTTCTTACCGTAGGGGGGTTAGGGGGAATAAGAAATGTTTACCTATCAAAATAAAAAAAAGGAAAAAGGGGAAAAATTATCCACCATACATAGTTTGCCTATTAACACTTTCTTTTGCCAACTAGTCAGCATCCTTGTTAGCACTTCTAGGAGTATGAATGTACACTTCAGGCTTTCATTAATATCTCTAATGCAGTCGGTGAACTTAGTGGTTCATAAACTCTCCAATACACCCGAAGCCTAGTCCATAGTGTTTCTAGAATTGCCTTCCACCGCTAATGGACTTTAAATTTTTTCACATGTTAAGGGACGCCTTGCAACCAAAATCCCAACACCCATGCAATAGACTCCAGTTCTTGACGTTCCAGTGTAGAGGCTCTTTTGAAGGTTAATAACTTAATACAAAGCCCTACCATTTCAGACACATTAATACACATCTAGATTCAACACTTGATTAAAGGATGCTTTGTAAAAAATGAGCATGTTGTAGGAGATTTGAAGATGGAAATCCTGGTCCTCTGTTTCCAACACCAAATACCTGTGCCAATCCTTTCACCTCTTCATTAAGGATGAGTTTACTAAGTGTGTTCGCAACCAATGTGAAAAGGAAAATTTGGTTTTCTTGTCCATGCAAAACCAGAGGTGGAGCCATGGCCGAGAATATAGCCAACAGGCATTCATGAATCCACCTTCTTACAAAACCAAAGCCCAATCTTTGAAGAACGTAGTCTAGAAAATTCCAAGTAATCATAAGCCTTTTTATCATTAAATATGCAGTTCAAGCCTGGCAGTTTGTCTACCTCTTGATCTAGAGTGGATTTTGTATTAGACACGTTATAAAAAATTAGACTATTTTTTATGAAGACCAGTGATGTCATAACCAAGGTTTACAATATTGGTATCGTTATGTGCATCAGTAAACCTGAAAAACTGATATGTATCAATATGCAAACCATACACTGGAAAAGTACAAATACATAAGGATGCATTACTCCAGTCTAAACTATGTTTAGTGCATAGACGAGCTAACACAGTGATCTTTAAAGCAATATTACTACCTCTATAACCACATATACTAAAAAGATTTTGTTCGCATATCTGATAAGATGCATTATGCTAAACTGCATTTAATGCTTATATAAGATAAAAATCTGATGTTTAAAGCAATTATACTACTTTTACGACACACTACTAAAAGGGAATATGCTTCTTGAACGTTAGAAAAAAAAACTTTATAACATGTTAAAAAGAACTATATTTTTGTTCTAAGATATGCTAAGTCGCTAGGATATGCTACGATACAGTACACTAAACTTTGGTTAATGTTTAGATAAGCTTGAGGGAAATTGCATCCAGTTCATGCATATATGTAATTCATAAGTAATAACTAATTATTTACAAATTATCTGTGGTTTTTAGAATTATTTATTTAACTAAAATAATTTTCTGGAATAATTATGATATTATTTTATTAAAATTATTTTTCTGGAATAATTATTATATATTTTATTATAATTTTAAAAATTCGAGAAACTGACAAAATTTCCATTGATTCTCTAAATCACCCATTAAACTACTCACTTGTAATAAATTTATTGCGAAAATGTAATATTTACATCATCTTTTTTTTATAAATTTTCATATAATTTTCAAAAAATATCTCTTGTAAAGCTTAGTTGTACAATGCAAAAAAGCATAATACATTGTTTTCTAACACCTGTAATCCCTGAATGTTGACATAGCATTTGTCCATTTGTCACTTTTGAACTTGCACGTAGGATCTAACAACCTTGGGCCTGGTTGAGCTGTGGAAGATAAGGATAACGGATTTTAGGATTTATCAGTTCTCTTATAAATTGTATGAAACACATGAAGAAATTAATTTTGGTATGCCTATGCCACACAATTTGAACACCTTCACCATGTTTTGTGGGATGGTAGAATTAGTATTATGGTGGAATTAGTATGAATAGACGGACTTTTCCCCATGGATGAAACTGTCATTTGAATTGCTGTCTGGTTCTGCAGGTACTGTGACCCAAAGACAGGTCTACCTTATGCAACAAAAGAAGCCTTCAAAATTATTCGGGAACGGTAAACCTTCTTTAATTGCCTCTTAGGGCTGCGTCTTTATTTTAACAGAGTATTTTGCCATTTAGTAATCACTACAATTTCAACTGTAGTCTGTATCAGTGTCAAGGTAGTTAAGGGCGCAAGGCACACTTAAGGTGCAAGGTGAGGCGAGGCGCACACTTGACTGAGGCAAGGCACAATATATAAAAAAAATAACAAGAAATATACAAATATGAGAAAAAAAATTGAAAAACCGTATATGATATCTTAAGTACTAACGACTAATCAACTAATAAAGTAAGCAAAGAAGAAAGATTGCAAATCACAGTAGTGAATTAAATGATTCAAGATATGGATAACAACATCATAAAAACAAGAAAAAGGTAAGCAACCTTAAAGGTAATAAGGTATAAAGCGCCACCGTCAAGTTGTTAAAGTTGTATTGTTGTGGTTACCATTTTAAACCCAAAATCTCATCGCATATACCTATGGGAATTAATAATGAGTTCATGTTATGTAATGAACCAATGAACCCAAGAAAAAAAAGGAACAATTATGCTCGTAAAACATAATTGTAAATTTGTAAGTGGACATTTGACCAAGAGAATTGCAAACAGAAAAAAGAATAGAAGATAGATGGATTAAAAAATATATATAAGAAAGAGAGATTTAAAAATATAAGAGAAGAGAGATCCATTCCAAGGAGGAAGCAACTATCCATTCTTTATCCGTCGGGAATGTCCTGAAAACCTAGGAATTGGCGCTCAGGTAGAGAAAGCCAATTCCCCTTTTTTTTCTGGGTAATCTGCCTGTGTGAGAGATTTCTAGAGTCAGTTGCCTAGGAAACTGAAACTGGATGAAAAAAGCTGGGCGTTGGATTGCGTATTTTCAAATTCTTATTCAGTAAAAACTATCGTTCTCTACAATACATTTTTTTTCATACATTTAAGCTACATTAGTATTACAAATTGTTAAGCATCATATTTCCATTCTTCTCTATGTTGGCGAATTTTTACGAAAATTCTCTATGTTGAATTAAAATTCTTTGAATTAATTTCGAATTTTAACCAAGCAAAGTTTAGGACAAAGCTGAAGTTTAGTACCTTAGTATTTGGTTCAGCCATGAGAAGTAGGTCTATGTACCTTCTTCTTCTTTGGCTTGAGCTCTTGAACACTTTTTGTAATGAGGTATATAACAAAGAAATTTTATTTGTAACAGTGAGTACAATATTAATTTACAGTAGAAGTTAAAACAAAAGAAAAGAATGAAACGTTAATAAGGTGCACGCTTTGTGCGCATTGCACCTGGCTCATGGTGCGTGCCTGACGCATGAGGTGTGCGCCTTACTAAGGTCGCCTTGCCTTAGTAGTAGTACCGCGTGCCTTAACTACACTGATCTGTTCAGATTTCTTTCACCACCTTCCCCAATATCTACAATGAGATCATACACGTTTCTATCTTGATACTGAACAACTTGTCAGGCCATAAAGACACGATTTTCTTTGAACACCCTCTATTAGTTAATTAGATTTGAGAACACTATATTTTTTTTTTCTGTCATGCTTGTATTTGGTCATGAATTGAAATTGGTAGACATGATATTATGTATGTTTGAGCTGCACTTGGAAATTTTTATTATTTTTTTGATAATTATAAATTTATTGAAGGGCACAAGGTCAAAGCAAAACAAAACAATGGCAACCAACCAATAGGGTGGTTGAGAGCCTAGTTTTTAAAAAATCTCCAAAAATCTCCGATTTTTTGAATTCACGAATCAATCGCAGATTAATCGGCAAAATCGGTAAAATCTCCGATTAATCAAAAAACTCGGCGATTAATCGACTGAGACCCATTTTCCCCCCTTTTGATTTCGATTTTGCCGATTTTGGAATTATGAATGATATATCATGCTTATGAGTTATGACTTATTACCATGGAATTATAGATGTGTTTCTCATCATACAAATGTGTTTTTGTTAAAAACAACCTTTCTAACTTAAAAAATGCCATGATATGTCTTTTATTTTTGCCGATTTCTTCTGATTTTTACTGAATTTATCAGAATTTTTCCAACTTGAACCCTTGCCGATTTATTGCTGAATCCCGACGCCCTCAAGTTCCTCTTCCTCCACAAACCCCTTAATACCACACTTGGAAATTCTTTTATTTCATTGTTTTTGAGACTTTTGGCTCATTTAGGATTTCTTTTTGGTTTTAATTTTCAAAAAAAGCTCAAATCCAATGGCTAGAATTACCCCATGAAAAACGCTCTAGCAATCACCAATCAGGCTGATTGTTGGTGTATATAGGTCCACCAAGGGGTGGGCCAAGCATTCATGGGTCAGTGGGCCTGAAAGAGCTTCCATGTGGCATTCTTTCAGGCCTAGGAGATTGAGTTTGATCTCCTAGTGACAGCAAAATTTCTTATTTCCTGAATTATGATGCCCGTGGTCAAGAGTACTGGACCATATATCATGGTATTAGACTTTTAGAAGTTGGCAGGCCTTTGACCAACAAAATAGAAGATACAGGGATGTGACAATGCTGCAGTTTGGAAACATATTCAACAGAAAACCCAGACTAATTTTATACTAGGAGTCTAGGGCAGTTCTAGCCTCATCATGCATGATGTGCAATTGAGTCCTTGGTTACCTCGATATTCTGCGTCCTTGTTCACCTCTATATATGAATATGAGAAATACTCTCAAATATAGGAAGACTTGGTTTGATAAAATATAGAGCCATTGGAATGTCTGTGAAGGAATTTATTGATTTGTTGTTTGTCCAGCCGTTAGCTTGTCATGTGTTTTATGTGTACATTGAAGTACATAACTTTGTATCCTTTTTTCCCTGTCATTTAAGCTCTGGTTCTCTGGAATTTTTTTTAGGAAGAATATTATCTAGAACAAATTTTTCGTAGAATTGATTTTTGCTGTATGGTTTAAACCAAACCATCTACTACCTCAATTTTTTTCAAACCAATAAAGCATCACCCCCACAAGAATGTATTATCAGAAATGAACAGTTTTAACCTGTATAGTAAGCTGAATCGAATTCATTTAATAAGCAAAGGATAAGAACTCACAGCAAAAGAATGGTCTAAATAAAATAAACATCTGATATTAGCCATTAACGAGGGAACCTACCAATAGAAAGGTCACTGTTTCACTTTTTCAGATGATGATTCTTTTGCCTTCTAAGCTGCTGTATCAAGCTTGCTTGGCTTGATATACATAGTTTCTGATTCTGATTGGATTTTTGAAGAAATAATGAAGTATAATTTAACTGCTTTGAAACTACATAATGGACAATGCTGTTGTCATTTTAACACCCAAGTATCATGATCAACGCCTTATCCGAAATGTTTGGGGTCAGCAACATGAATCCTATTTCGCCATTCGACTCTTTTTAGAGCCCAAGTAATTTTGTTAAATACGCTGAACACTGGGAATATATAGATGAGGCCGGATGAGGCTATGTGCCTCGCATTTTTCTTCTACAGCTTCTGAACCTTTTCTTCTTCTTAATTTCAAGATATCCAGGTTTACTTCACCTGCCAACTTTTTTGGTGTTTTTGCAGTTTGTCAGAGGAAAATAATCGGATAAACAAGGAAAAGGACATGGGGATTCTATTTGATTCAATTTCAGGGCAAGGATTTTTGGGTAAGCGGAAGAGATCAGAAATTTTAAATAGAGACGAGACATCATATCTACGATACTGGGCCCGCTTCCGAAGTATTCCAGCTCTTGAAAACGAAGCTTCGGATTAGCTGTTCAAGGTAAATTGTAAATCTTCTTTAACTAAAGGAATGTACGAGCTCTCATGAATCCGATATTAATCTGAAATGAACTTGAGGCATACAATTGCGTGCTTGACACTTGTAATGGTGTTAGGCAGACACATCAACTCCTAGAAAACCTGAGACAGAGAAATGCATCTATCAATTTATATGGGAATACACAAAACTGTACTATTACATGAACATTAGTCTGTATCTATATAGTAAACTTAACATGAACTAAGGTACTTTACCTCCCAACATATGGAATAAACTGCATGGGCATCTCAGACTATCCAGTTTGTGTGGGTTAGTGTGTCTTGACACTCTGTATCAGTATTGGACACCATTAGTTCACCCATTCAGGCTGTCCAATCAATGCTGCACCTCCAAGGTTTACCTTAGCCAAAGAGCTGTGTAAACTGGGTGATCCAAACCACAAATTTTCAGTTAGCTATTTCTTTATCATTGGTGCTCCCAATCCTTTTTTTTTTTTTAACTACCAACAATAACCTTTTATATTCTTTTATTAGTTTTTGTCTTATTGTCTGAAAGAATTTTCTGTACTTATGGATTTTATCATCCGATGCTCTGCAATTTATAGGCTATGGTGGATCCAAGAGGTGGCTGATGGATTGAATGATCTTGGATAGAGCAACCATAGGACAGCATGTATGGGAAGTATGGAGTTTCCTGGGTGCGCATTGAGATTAAGGAGTACCATTGACACCAGTTTTCATTATGGATTTAACTACTTTCTCCAACTCTTCCTAAATAAACTTTTATTTTCTCAGTGATATGATCCTATTTATGTCTTGGTCTTCAAAGAAGCAGGAATTAATTCATATCTTGCCTGCCGGATGAAATCCAAAGCTTTTAGGCCAAGCTCACCAGAGGGAAGTTACAGGCTTTATACAACGACCCATGAATGCCACAGAAGAAGTGGTATCAGGTGGGAAGAAGGAATCCATTTTCACAAGAGCTAAATTCCTCAGTCTTTCCAACTACTTTCATGTTGAGAGCGAGCTCTAAAGAAGAGGAAAATCAGGTTGTTTATTTATGAAATGTGATGTACACCACTTCATTGTGAGAATGTTTATTTGTTTTTTTATTATTAGATTTAACTAATTTGGATATTTGCACTGTTGACAGGAGGCATCGTTGTCTTTTAATGGGGTGCTGATGAGACATGGTTCGGAGTGGTTGAATTCATCCATAAAGGTATGCCGGTAGAGTAGGATGAATCGAACTCATGAATCAGATTCCTTGGAGCACTAATAGGTCAATGGTATTAGTGAATGACCCCAGCATTCATCCTGTATCATGTTTGTAATAATGTGTTGTACTGTGCGTTAAAAACTCTATCGCGACAGAATTGTTGAGTTCTTTTTATTTATTATTTATCAAGAAAAACTGAGCGTGTGCTCATTTTATGGATTAGAAAATAATAATTAAAAAAGTTTTGGTGAAAAAAATAATAATTAGTTAGCCCCACTTCAATGGGTCTCACATGGGAGATCGCGGGATCGCAAGGTCTATGATGGAGTTCTTTGCCATCTGTCGGTCAAGATTTATGAGACCTTATGGAAAAAATAGTTTTATGGTTGCCTAGAGATTAGATTTTGCGGACAATGTATGTGGTTCATGTTTCATTTCATCCCTAAAAAATGAGGGCATTACTTACACGTGTTTGCATAGTCCTTAGGATGATATTGTAACACATCGTCCCAAGGCACGGACAGTTGATGATCATTAAGATTCCCACCTCACGAATCTGAAGCGCCCATCACTTGAATCCCAAAGACCGCCAGACAATTTCATAGGACTTGCAATGGTATGAGCACACGGATGACGATGCTTCTTTGCGATGCTAAAATTTTCCTGTCTACAATCATACGTGTGCTGTAACACGGCTTAGCAGACTCCTTTGCCAAGAAAAAATTTGAAGCCCCTCCCAAAAAGTGGAAAACATTTGAAGTCCCTCGCAAAATGCCACGTGAACACCCATTATTAGGCCTGACGGATGGATGTGAGAAAAGGTCCACCTCTTGGCGGACCTTCACACCAAAAATCAGTTCGATTGGTGATTTCAAAGCAGTCAGGTTTGAGTACCAAGAAAGGCTCAAATAAACGGCTAGAAATCACTAAATAAGCTGATTCCTGGTGGGTCCACAAGAGGTGAGAGGGCAGAAACGTTTTTGGGAGGGTTGAAGTTCCTGGACGACAGCGGATTTGCGCTCCTCGTTTGCCTATCGAGAAGGAAATAAGCTGACCCTCTCACCCTCCTTTAATTGATATGTAACTAAGTCGAGGGAGGGCATTTTTGTCATTTGGAAAGGCTAAAGTGATGCAGATCGACCCACCTGACAAAAGCCCGGTCCATGTTGCTTCCTCCCCCGTTCCTCGTCTCCTCTCTCTGTCTCTCTCTCTCTCTCTCTCTCGCAGGTTAGGCTCAGGGTTAGGTTCTCTTAGTGAAAATGTCGCATAGCGGGAAGTTGATGCCAAATCTTGATCAAGAGAGCACCAAAGTTCTAAATCTCACGGTTCTTCAGAGAATCGATCCCTTCGTCGAAGAGATTTTGATCACAGCAGCTCATGTCACCTTCTACGAATTCAACATCGAGCTCAGTCAATGGGTTCGTAGAGCATTTCTGATTTCGTTCCTAGTTCAGTTTATTGAATTTTTGTTTGCTTTCGGACTAGTGTTTTTCTTGTTTTTTCTGCAGAGTCGCAAGGATGTCGAAGGATCTCTCTTCGTCGTAAAGAGGTAAGGGGTTTCTCTTTGAAATAGTTCTTAGTCGTTACCAGTCGCTCATTTTCAGTTGAAATGTATAATTGAGTTGTTGCTTTTTATCGAGCTTCGGAAGATTGATTTCTTCGTTTGAAGAACGGCATTCGAATCCTAGGGCTGGGGTTTAGAAAATTTGCAAATCTTTTTGGTGCTTTTTTGTCTAATTATCTGTCTGAAATAGATTTTTTTTGTTTTCTTATGTGGGTCTATTGTTGTTTCAGGAATACCCAACCCCGGTTCCAGTTCATTGTAATGAATCGACGCAATACAGGTTCGTATTTGTACTTTCTTCGCTCTATTTAAAGTGGACAATATGTATTCTTCCTTATTCTTGCTGGCAACCATCTGTTAAGTTCTTTTTGATCTGGCATGGTCAGTCGTAATAGCTCATTATGTAATATAGGGAAAAACAAGTATACCCAACTACCCAGTCTTTGGTTTCAAGGAGATCATGGAAGCTCGTTGTAATCATTGTATTCTGAAAAGGCATAAAGTCAAATAGCATTCAAATTTAGACAAATTATGATACTCTGAAAGTAAAGATCATGTGAGTCAGGTTTAGTCAGCATGTCAAGTCATTCTCCGGTTGTTCAATTATTTAAACTCAACTGATATTGTTGCTACATTGGTTCTTGAGTTGCTTTTATGCTTTGGTAGATCCTTATTAGCTCGCCTTTTTTGCATCAGTCCTCCCATCTAGCATGTCGTATATTTGTAAATCTGAAATTTTGTTCAATTCTTTTTGGTTTAATTCATTTTTTTTCATAATATAGATTAATAAGTGACAAAGTACACAATTTTCTTAATATAGACAACTACGATGAGAGCCACATCATGTATTCAGCCTATATATTTTTATTGTTGTAAGCGAATGTGGTTCTCCTCTGCTCGTGTTATCGTGTTTCGATTTTTTTTCATGTCTCAATTTTATGCATCCATTTAAATTTGTCTGTTTCTTTCTATTCAATTGTCTCGACCAGATAATTTGGTGGAGAATCTCTTGGGAGATTTTGAGTACGAGATTCAGGTTCCATATCTGTTGTATCGGAATGCAGTCCAAGAAGTTAACGGTATTTGGTTCTACAATTCACGTGAATGTGAAGATGTTGGAAATCTATTTAGCAGGTACACTGTTTCACACATGTCATTGCATTCTATACCAATTTACGTTATACAGCTTTATTCTTTTGGTTCATGTTTAGAAACTCAGAGAAACCATTGGGAATACTACCATCTGGTTGCTGATTAATTACTAAAGCTTAAAAATAAATTATCAAAGCAACTAAAAGAACATTATGAACAAGTTGCCTGCATTATACGATGGCACCCCATTTTCACTTATTAAAGGATTTTGTTCTTCAAAACAATAGGGTTGGAGCAGCAGCTGACAAGCTAGATGTTTTCCATTTCCAGACTGTAAATTTCACACCTTTTAGAGATCGAATGCCCTCTCATCAACAGGGTGGTTGTTAATGCAACTTTATGTCATCTCACATGAGCCCGCAGGCCCTGCACTAGGCAAATTAGATATGTCCCATTCAAGAGGTTACATGCACATGAATAGATACTTAAGGTGGATTCAATTTGCAAAAGGTTTGCATTTATACCTGACAATGTATGTTGAGATCAGTTGAAATCAGATTAATGGATATGATTATTTGAGCTTTGAAGTAGTTTTTTAGTTGTAGTGAATATTTCAGTGTAGTTTAGACACAATTGGTTTGGAGAGTTTTCCAAATGATGTCTTTGGGAGTGTAAAATAGTAAGATCTCTATTGAGAGGAAAACCATACAACCCTATCTAAATGTATGATGCCTGTTTATTACACTATTGTTTGTATTGTTGACTTTAAATTTTAATTCAATTGTAGTCATGTTATATATTTGATTCTAATTTGTAATCAGATGCAAAATTGTTTTGGAGGCATCAGATCTATTTATGTGATGTTTATGAGCAATGCTGTTTTTTATGTATTTATTTATTGATCAGCATCGGAGCCATGGTGTTTCTCATGGTTTTTTCATTTTTTTTCTGTCACAAATTTGCTATCTGAAGTTGTGTAGGTTGCTCAGTTGCATTGTTGCATCTAGTGATCTGTTTCACACAGCTGTTTGGAATTCTTGCTTTTGCACTTAAAGCGTATCTATCTGTTTGAGAGACAGAATCATTGATGCCATCCTGTGTTTAAGCTTTGGGCTTACTGCTTCTTTCATGTCCAGGATACTTAACGCATACTCCAAGGTTCCTCCAAAGCCTAAAGTATCTTCAACCAAAAGGTAATACTTTAATACTGTCAAATTAATCGGGCTCAACAATGACTCATATTTGTTACTTTCTGTAAGTTTCTTGAATTGATCCTTGGATGTTGTTATTGGGATTTGTTTTCTTGGCATACATGGTAGTATAGCAACATTCATGGTTTCAAGTCTTGGATGATCCTGAGTTGGATCACCCGAGTCAACTCAAGATCTTCTAGGATTGGGACATGATCCACATGTGACTTGGGACTCAGTGGATTACCCGATCCACTAATAACTAGGCCAACTCACCAGTGACTCGGGCCTAACTCATTTGCATCCCTCCCCTCTCTCTCCAAGTGAAATGGTTGATTTGTTAGATCCTAGGCCATTAAATAGTTTGTAAATATGGTTTATTAATAGTTTACAAGGTCTGCAGTGATATTAAGCCATAAAATTGACTGGTTGACTTGTGGGATCTTAGGCCATTAAATAGGTGAGCGTTGATCGACGATTATTATAGATGGGGCATGTGCATATTGTGGTAAAGATGGTTTATTACAAATATCGTGCTCACATATGACATACATTGGAATAAAATAAAATTTTAAAATCTCTGCCTCTTGATGCATTTGACTGTTTGGGAAAAGGTTGCGTATGCCAGCTCATTAATGCTTTGGTAAAAGTGAGGGAGAGAGGGCTCATTTCTTTTGTCTTGGGGTCGAATTATCCGAGATAACTTGGTCTCAGTGCCAGACGATCCCGAGAGAGGGCTCGTCTGCATTGTCTCGGGGTTGGGTCATCTGAGACAGGACAATCCCGAGACTTGATTCCATGCTAGTATATTGAGAGAACTAAGTACTCGTGTATTTTAGAATGAATAAAAAAATTATTGGATTGATTTTTTTGTTGAGTACTTTTTGACCTTCGCCCCAGTTATCTTTGAAATTTGACATAACCCTCACAATTTGAAAAAAGATGACTTCCCTCCAATGACCCAGTCCACTGCCATTTGACCAATGTTGACTCCAATTGACTTGCTAATTTTAAGTTAAAGGACGAAAATGCCCTTTTCTTCAACCTTGGAACAAGGGTTTGGGCCAAAACCCTAACCCCGAATTTGGTGTGCGATAATTGCTTATGGTGTGGTTTTTCAAATTTTTTTGTCAATATCAATTAATTTCGTTCACAATGCTTCTATTAGTGCATAGAGGCATCAGAAATGCTTCAGACTCTAATGAATTTCATCTGTAGTTTACTTGTGGATGTTGGAACCATGAAGTTTTGGAATGGTAAGCTGAAAATGGTTGTCTGTCTCTATCTCTCTGTGATCAAAGAGGTTTGTTGTAGTCGTCGTGGTGTTCCCACCACCCAAGCAAGTAAAACTACAATCTCATGTTTTCGTTGATGTTTCCATTGTTGGGTATTGGCTTGCTTCTAGTTATCTTCTTGTATTCTCTAAATCAATTTATGCAAATACACCATCTCTTGAGAAACCAAAAAAATACATCGTTCTTTTAAGAAGCAAAACAAACACAAGGATCTTAAGAAGCCAAATAACCAAACATGGGAAATATAAAAAAAGAATCTGTGAAAATAATGATCGTGATCTCCAAGTGGTTATGTGGATCATCCAGAATTTTTTAAAACACTAGCAATTAGGTATAAGCATGTTACTTATCAAAAAAAAAAAAAATAGGTATAAGCATGCCCGTTGGATTGACATGCTAATATTCCTAATCAGTTCGTAAAGAGGAACAACAAACGTTTAAAGCATGAAGAGAATTATGATCTCTTCATGTTCCAAGGTTGAAGAAAAGTGCATTTTCGTCATTTAACTTAAAATTAACTAGTCAACATTGGTCAAATGGTAGTGGACCGGATCATAGGGGGGGTAAGCTTTTTTTCTAATTGTGGGGGGTATGTCAAATTTCAAAGATAACCTGGAGGGGTATGTAAAAAATCCCGTTTAAAGCACGAAGAAAAGTGCTAATATTCCTAATCAGTTCGTAAAGAGGAAGAACAAACGTTTAAAGCATGAAGAGAATTATGATCTCTTCATGTTCCAAGGTTGAAGAAAAGTGCATTTTCGTCCTTTAACTTAAAATTAACTAGTCAACTCAGGTCAACATTGGTCAAATGGCAGTGGACCGGATCATAGGGGGGTAAGCTTTTTTTCTAATTGTGGGGGGTATGTCAAATTTCAAAGATAACCTGGAGGGGTATGTAAAAAATTCCGTTTATTTTTTTTGAATGATTTTTGTTTTTTGGAAAATAAACATATCAATTGGATTCAGGATGTTAACGAAAGAAGGATTCCTCAAAAGCGCATTATTTCTCTAAACAGCAGCATCGTGGTTATAAAAAAAATGTGTATGCTACTTATAGCAGTACTCCATGGCATAAGAAGCTGCATAAGTCAGTATTACACCTCACATGAGGGGCCCTCTTCCATGTACTTTAATGCAAACCCCATACTGGCAAACCTAAGGCTTGAAAACAAAAACAAAAACAAGGTGGCTACGCATTATGATACCATGGAGCAGTAGTAATTCTAAAATAAAACAATTGTGGTATTCTGTGCCGCTTCCGTTGGTTGGTGGTGGTGGATTTGAACATAGATGGAGGGATCAGCGAGAGTTTGCATCTCACTCAGGATCTTAGGGGGCATTTGGGTTGCATTTTTTTATATTTTTGAGCAACTTTTCTGGCCCAAAGAAGTGATTCTTTTTTTTTAGGTTAACATGTTTGGAAATTGTTAGTAGACAAAACCTCTTCGGGTGACACTAAAAAGTGATTTGTTTTTTTTAGGTTAACATGTTTGGAAATTGTTAGTAGACAAAACCTCTTCAGGTGACACTAAAAAGTGATTTGTTAGTTAGTCCATTATAGTAGAATGGTTGCTTCAATAGTTCAACTTCAGCCCCAGATCAACATAGTGTTAGGAATTAGGATGATTTTCAACTAATGCCTGCTTGATTTGTGAGTTAGTACATAACAGTAGTATGATTTGCAAAGGTGCTGGGCAGCAATTTTCACCTTCCAGCATGTCATATATATAAGGCAAGATGAAATTGAGTTTAGTTTGTGTTGATAAGTTATTTACAGGGTGGTGAGTTTATTGTTATGATGTAAGAAAAAGCAGCACAACTTCATTATGGATGTTCTACTGAAAGGGGTCATCAATTAAACCAAAAACATTAAACAGCAAAAAAAAGGTTCGGGGGTGGATGGTGAACGTCGTTTTTATAACGTAGAACAAAATGGTTTTTGTTTGAAAGAAGTGACTTATGAATGAATAGAAAGGCTCATTCCTTCTTATCTAGAATGTCTCTGATATAGAACAAAACCAGAAAACCTGCAAAGAAAAGTTTTCTGAAAATCCAAAAGCAGGTATGAGTCATATGACCGTATGAGGAGTTCCTTGAAAAAAAAAAATGAAAACACTTTTTTTTGAGAAAAGTTCCTATTATAACCAAAAGGGATATCAGCTTACTTAAATGCATTTTCTTTATATTATTTACTTAACATGAACTGAAGTATTTAAAAAATATATATCTCTCAACAACTGAATAAACTATGAGGATGTGTCAGGGAATTGGGTATGTGGACGTCAGTGTGTCTTGACACTTTCGTATAGCATCGGACACAGGCATATGCCATATCTTTGTTACATAGATCTATGCAGATTCTTTTTGAAGAGTTGCTTACTATTGAAGGGGATTCGTCTAATGTTCTTAGGCAGCAGGTGAAGTGTCAGGGCCGTGGCGCATAGCCAATATCATTCATCATATTAGGCATAGAGTGACTTTTCTATGATTGTCTTGAATGTGCGCCATATGGCACAAATTGTCATCATCCACTACAAATTGGAGGACTAGCCCTTGGGTTAGCTACAGCCTACAGCTGAAAATTATGTAATTATAGGAAACCATTTTTTTTAATGAATAATAATTATAGGAAATCTCGCCATCTGACTAAGCATTTTATTCTTGGTGGCTCTAGACCAGCTTGAAACGTTTCCCAAATTAAATTTGATTATGAAAGAATCCTCTTCAACTGTTCAACAAACAGTTTAGATCAAGAGTTGGTGCTGTTTTTGGGCTATGACCCATCCAAGGGTAGCAACACATGGTGTCCCATATTGCACACAGCCACGTCAGGTGTATTATAACTAGCTGGGAAAGCATGGTTCAAAGTCTCATTCCACCTTGTTTCGTCTTAGACGAGATGTCTCATTCTGGTAATGTACCAAGAAGATGCATAGGGGAATGTATCGTCTCGTGCCAAAAGTCTAATTTAGGTACTAAAGCTGGTTTAAAAGTTTATTTCCATGGCATATGTGTCTTTTATAACACATATAAATGCTAAAAACAAATGTGTAGCATACTAGCATAATCAAACATTAAAAAATGGTTAAATATTATCAATACATATACTGTTTTTTCCTTTGTCTCGTTCTGTGACCGAGACGTCTCGTTTATTTAGTTTACTGAGACAATGAAACGGAACGATATTTTAAACCTTGTGGGCAAGAGAGATCACACATGCAATTGAGAACTTTTATCTGCATTTCACACATCTCATTCATCATCCGGTGAACAGTGCTCGGATTCATTTTCTTTGACCATATTATGGATAACTTTCAGGTAGTGGCATCCTTTATCAAACTGTGTTGGTTGCTCAAGCAAGCAAATTGTGTCCCAATCTCAATTGTTTATTTACTAATCTTTGCCAGCAGTGAGTTCGAGGAATTGGAAGCAGTCCCAAGTTTAGCGGTGATGGAGGGCCCACTGGAGCCATCATCATCAGCTGCCTCTTCCGTCACAGATGTTCCTGATGATTCTTCTTTTGTTAACTTCTTCGGTGTATGTACTTCTTGACCACCCTAACTTGAAACCCCGGACCATATGTTATATAACATTTTGGAGACTATCTGGCATCCAACTTTTACGCAAGTGGTTCAGTACCAATATGGACAAACTTAAACAAATATTTCAGTTATGGCATCGAAACCATTTCTATCATTTAAAACTTTATATTTCTCGAATTGTGGGAGAGCGGACTTGTTTTCAAAATAGTTCTTTCATATAATTGGATAGTCTACATCAAATGTCTGTTTTATAAATTTAATATAAGTAATCCTGGTGTCTTTTCCCTTTTTCCCTGGCACCTGTTACCTGTATTCCAGGACTTGTTTTGTATGTGTACCACATGGGTTCATCAAATCCGGAGTGTCAAGATGTCAGAGAATTCCTTAGTCACAGGTTTGAGCCAAGCTTGAGCTGGACCCAGGTCCCCAGGGGTGACACATGAACCCCTGTATGGCACACATTCAGGAAAACAGGTGGGGACCCTGCGGGGAAAAAACATCGAGTTATGTCGTCAAATATCATCCTGTATATCCTTATAAAAAAAAATATCATCCTGTATGTTTCTGCCATACAAATTGAATATTAGCCTGGATGTTCCAAATGTACTCTAAAAATAACTCTCTTTATGAGGTGGCAATGTGGCATCTTTCTGTTCAATTGCGGTACTTGCAAAACTCCTGGTCTTCTTTTATATACTATTATTAATAGTATCTATCTGCTTTTTCCATGTATACAGGCTTAGTTTGAGGCCCAAGTGCTCTCTGACCTTTTTTATTATGTTTTGACAGGCGGCTGTGAATATAGGGAAGGCTTCAAATGCAGCAATTTCAGGACAACCCCACCAATCTCCTGCAACAATCCCTCTATCTTCCCGTACACCCAGTGTCATACCTTCCCCTGTGCCAGTCTTTCAAGTGCCATCTCCTCTGCCAACTTCCTCTGCTCCTTTAATTCCCCTCCTTGACACTCCTGAACCCAGCATCAGCAGTAGCACCAGCAACCGTGCCACTAATCTCTTAAAGCCCTCTTCATTTTTTGCACCTCCTTCCTCATCTGCATTGATGGCTCCGCCAATCTCTTCTTCTATACCTACTGCTCCTCCTCTTCATCCTCCGGTGACTCTGCAACGCCTGTATGGTGCGCCTATGCTTCAGCCCTTTCCACCACCCAATCCACCTCCATCTCTCACGCCTGCTCCTAACTATGGGCCAGTGCCAGTTATTACCAGAGACAAAGTCCGTGATACACTTCTGAGGCTTGTTCAGGTTTATCACTCTGTCTGCTTCTTCTTTCACTTATTAAATGATATAGTTTGTATATCCATTAAGTTCAAAGGAAATGGTTCTTCAATATTAGAAACTTCACATGGGATGTTCAAGTGACATGAAGCTAAGATGGCCAGATATGGATACTGATACGGACACTAGTATAGGAAATGGGGATATGACTCTACATTTCCCAAAATGCAGGACACAGATATGGATGTGGGTGCCCCATCCAATATGTTCATAGCATATTTTAATGTTTTGTTTTTTCAAGCTAAGTATCATTATTTAATATTTAGATCATACCAAATATAATGAATTTATAAATTTTAGAAGTTTCTTGCAATAAAACTTGTTATAATTCACTATTTATATCTTCCTTTTGACATTAGGAATAAGGAAATTGTTAGGAATCAAGAAACAACTCAAGAGTGCAATTAAAAAAAAAAAAAGAGAAATCGGTGGTATTCGGTATCGTATTGTGTTGTTATGGGTACGACATGCATGTTGAAGTGTCTGGGTGTTGTAGACATGAAATCTTTACTCTAAACATTAGACACGTTGGGAATTTTCCTACACAAGATGTCTCATGTTCTGTGATACTCGGATACTTCAACATTCCCAGCATACCCATCTAGACACGCTATGATACTGATACTAGTGTCGGATACTGCGTGGATAGTTCTACTTTACAATCTACTCGTTTTGTATTTTATAATTGGTTATTTTCTTTATTCCTACAATTTCCTTGTGTGTTTTGTCAACACAAATATATAAATAATATATTTTAACGAATCGTACAGTAAAAACATTGCTCAGTATCATTAGATTTGATGCGATGCAAATACTGAACAATGATACTTAGCTTTAAAAAATTAAATCATGATATCTACGTATTAGATGGGACACCCGTATACATATCTCTATATTCCCGTTTTTGGTATCTATATCTGGGATCTTATTCCCTGTTCCAGAAAGCTCCAAATTGTATTGACAGAACAAAAATCAAAAGTAGGTTTTGGGTTAATCCCAGAAATAAAAAGCACCAAGAAATAAAAAGCTCTCTAATGATTATGTGTTTTACCAATTGGCCCTTGTAGCTGTAAAATCTGAAAATTTGAACTGTGTATTCTGAAAAGTACAAATTCATTACAATTATCTAGTTCTTCATGAGTTTAATGTTAGAGACCTTAGTTTATTTACACAATCTCAAAGAAATCTTGTCCTGTTACTTTTGCAATGGGTATTGATTCAAGACATCACTATAGGTTACTTAGACATTTATCAATTTAATTTGAATGCGATTTCAAGGAAATTAGTTCTCTCCAAGATTTTTAAGGAAACAGAGAAATACTGACAACTGCAATATTTGCTGGGAGTTGAAAAATCTGTACTACCTGAATGAACCAATTTGACATCCAAAATCCAATACTTTTTGAAAGATCCCACGTGTTCTTCCTGACTGATCCCATTACATCATAAACCATGGAATTTTAAGGACCGTGATAATCAAGAATTGCATTTAAGGGTTTTGTTGGTAAGTTCACATTGATCTTTTTTATTCTCATCATGGTTAGTGGTTATAGTTGAGGACTGTTGGACCAGTTTCATGTATCTTGAAACCCGAAGCCATCGCATCGTAACTTAAGAAATTTGACCATTAACACTAAAGACTCCTCCAATACAGCACACT
Organism: Euptelea pleiosperma; assembly: GCA_035048495.1. Lineage (NCBI taxonomy): Eukaryota > Viridiplantae > Streptophyta > Magnoliopsida > Ranunculales > Eupteleaceae > Euptelea > Euptelea pleiosperma. The sequence goes on along the minus strand of CM068544.1, from coordinate 32,874,752 downwards.
GAAAGTAGACTGGAACACCTTTGTTGGGTTTACTTTCTTATGCTACTCATTCACATTCTTACAAGGGGAAATGTAACGCTACCCAGAAAGTGGAACATATCTAACAAAGGAATAGCAATACAAGTTGCAAATAGAGGCATGGGTACCACTTATGAGATATCCCAGGTCGAAACTTGACATGATTGGAGAATACTAGCCATATAGACTATCAGAAAAAGGAATGAAATGCACCAACAGTGAACAGATTGATTTATCAGATGGCTACGATCATCCAATCCAGTCAATTTGGCCTTGGAGATCTTTTAGTTGGTATCTATAGAATTGTGGATCCCACCCACATGCATGTCTTCCTTTGGGATGTTGGTAGTCTGCCATTAGTCTCCCTGTTGGGTACACCTTAGATTCCTCATCCTTTTAAAAATACCTTTTTTTCATTGGAATTTGAAGATTAAGCAAGTTCATTCATTCACTTGCATCATGATCTAATTCTTGTTTGAGAGTAATCATCCGTGAAAAAGAAAAATTAAAGCTTAGATCTTCACCTAATGTCTTTTTTAGACTATCTTGCTTGTAATCAGTAAAATGCTATATTTGCAGTGAAGCTCTTCCTACCATTTTAACATTCTTGTGTACTGTTTGTGTTTTATAGAACAACCAATTCGTTGACATGTTCTACCAAGAGTTGCTGAACATGACCAGTTGAAGAGGCAGTGCCAGCTCAGCTTTCTGTTTATTGTATGTAATTTTGATGGATTTGAAGCCCCTGTCTAATAGATTTTTGTACAGCTTTTTTTCTCGAATAATTGTAACCATTCTAGTTTTCATCAGCAGTTTGTGAAATAGATGAGATAATGTTGCCTTTGGACTTGTGCTTCTTGTAATCAGGTCACTGACGGAATTTACCTAGAAGGCTAGAACCTAGGTAAAAGTGAAATACAAAGTAGAAAAGTTTACTAAGCTCCTGATACGTTTTGGTAGGATTATGTTTTCCGAGTAAATTTTTGACCACGGACCGAGATTGAGCCACATTGCACATTCTTAGTGACCACTGGCCGAAAAAAAAAAAAAATTTCTACAGAACAAAAAGCATACTTATTAGTGATTTCTAACCGTTGGATCGGATCCTTTTTGGGATTCAAGAATTATTTTGGGTAATCAGATCGAAGGTTAGAAATTGTTAATCAGGCTGATTTTTTAGTATGTAGGTCCACTTGGGGATGGGCCAAACATCCATACGGAACAGCGAACTATTTGAAACTAACTGTCACATAATCAGTTTGTACTTTGGCGGATAAAATTCTAGGGACACTCATGGGTAAAGTAAAGCCCTCTCATATCCCGTGTCGACAAAGCATACATGTGCTGCTTATCAAAGAAAATAGTATATGTATTTTTCCCAATCTGACGTTTATACTTGGTCAATAATAGCATGAAGTGGTCAAGCATCACACGGCTGAGATCCCTTTTATCTTTCTAATGAAAATGTGTACGTGGCTTGCCTGCTGATACATGGACCGTCATTGAGCAAATGGATCTTCTTATGGACCTTTGGCCCACTTTTGCCCTAATCATCCAACTAGGAGCGATGTGCTCAATTGGTAGCCCACCATTGAACAGACCAGATCGATTCATCTGACCCGATCTCCCCAAGTTTGCACGTACAAGCCTGGTTAAATGATTGTGGACCCCCTTGCCAAATACAGAGGTGATTTCGTGAACGGGCTCTTATGCATCAAACTGTCTGTTGTATGTACAACACACCAGATCGCTCGTGCCATTCTCTCTAAACAGTCTGAGCTTCCAAACAGAAACTAAGTGTGGTTGCTGTTCATGGCGGCGTTCAGAGGTATCCCTCGCCTCTTTGGACTTCACTCTCGATCAAACCCTAAATCTTCTCTCCTTCCTCCAACTCAGCTCATCTGTTACAGAGGAATCGCTTCTAAGCTCTTCGTTGGAGGTAATGTCTTCATTTCTGTTTCCAATTTTCATTTCTGGTATGAACCAAACTTCATTTCTGTTGGCGATATCATCTCTTTTTCGGTTTCTGTTACCCGTTGTTTCCAGGGTTTCAAAGCTTTGCGTCATCATGGCTGGATTTTTTCCTTGTGCTCTCTTATTGGGTGATAGTAGTTTAGGTTCTTATGTTGTAAACAAAAACAATAGCAGGATCATGTAGTTGATTTGTCATAAGAACTTGAAAAATAACAAAATAAATGACTAACTAAATTAATATTATTGATATGAGGCGAATTTTGGATACCCCGTCAATTTCTCTTTTTATCCCCCACTTAGACTATAATTAAAATAACTTCTATATCCCCTGTGTTTTCTCTTATCTTCCCCCACAAGATATATAAAATACCAACTTTACCCCCCTTTGTTTCTCTAATTAACCCCTTTCTATATGTACTCATCCCCTCTAAAATTCAAACCGGTAGAGCACAGGAGAGAGCAAGAGATACTATTTCAAAGCAAGGGAGGCTATTGAAAACGCAAAGGGAGAATGCCTAAACGATTCTAAGGTTGTATTTTACATCGTCTACAACTCTCATTTAGGAACTTTTGAGTAAAGCAATCAATGGAGGAATCAATGGATGTATGTATTTGAATTCAATTTTTTTTAATCGACAAAATCATTCTAACTGCATTTCCGAAACCATTCTAAGAAGAATTTCTAGTAATCTTGCCGGAACGATACAGTGGGGGTTTTTTTTCTCGTGCAGTCTCGGTCATGGTCTTTGAATTGATTGTTCGGACTGCTAAGTCCAGACAATCATTCACTCATCGGACTTAACAGTCTGAACAGTAAAGCATTGTTCGTACTTATCGGTCCGAACAACGATGAGTACCTGTAGAACGAGAGGTGCCTCTACTCTCCGGCTTGTCGAAGCTTTTCTCCACCGGGATGCAGGAGGCTTACGTAACGTTAATGGCGATAACATGGATGCAGGAGGCACACATGCAGACACACTTGTCTTCGACGACGAAGGAAGTTAGGTTTTTACTTCACCAAGTGAGAAAGGGTAAAACCCCAACAATTACTTTCGTGTTTCATTTGGGGGGAAGGATGATAAAAGATTCCGATGGGCCCACGGGGCAATTAGAGATTTTCATAAATTGGTGAGGGGAATTAAGAGAAAGGGGGGTGATAAGAACAAATGACGGGGTATCCAAAATTCCCCTTGATATGACCACTTCGAGAGTGAATCCCCCCGTTAAGTAGTCATGCATTATGATAGGAACTCCCAATTCTCTGGCAAATACAACCCTTTTAATCATTTCTTCGCATGTACCTGCAGTAGCATTCAAGTAATGTCCTTTGATTTCACCTGTTTCGACCTGTGCTTTATAAATTGCTTCGGCTCAAAATAGGAAACGGTCTCTCCAACGCATAAATGGTTGGGAGTTCACTTATCATCATCTTGGTAAAATAAAGTCCACCGCGGAGACATTCATAAACCGCTCTACCGTAGTTCTTTGTAGATAACCCCCATTTTGATTACAATAACTCTTTAAGGAGGCAAGAACATATTTTTTTATCTTGCTCTCTCTCTAGCCCAACTCTCTTATTTATAATATTTTTTCTCCCACTTACTGAGTGACCAATATCAATCAAATTTTAATCACATCAATCGATTTTATTCAGATGTAATGTAATACATATTCTACATTCTAAATAATAATTCTTTCCAAAAGGGTTCGTAAGCATTTACTAGCACTTAAAAGACCAAAAAATCTAATCAAGGAATCTAAAATGATTTTTTTTTTTTTTTTAATTTTGAGTTTTAGTGTAGAAGTTTATTGGAAGTCAAGGGCTGTACAAACAAGAGCAAGAAGTCTTATTTGGGGGCAGTGGATCTAGGGAAAGGACTAAAGGGATGAAATATTTAGGGGCAGTTTGGATCACCATTTTTGCTCCAGAAAAAAAAAAAAGATTTTTGTAACTTTTACATGCAAAAAATATTATCGAAGCTGCCCTTAGATCTAAATTTGGTTTCTGTTTTGAGAATTCATTAGGCCAGAGCACACACCAACAAAAAGTAAATATAAGTTAAGAGCTTAGCATTCAAAAGTAGGAGATCTAAGAAAGAGAAACAGAAGAAGAAATGCACCCCACTTTGGAATGAGGAATTCTTTCCCTAGACAGTGTGTCATTTGTAAGAGTACTGTCACGAATAAACTACTTGGTGCAAGAAATAGTTCTTGAGGCTGAGACTCGGATTACCAAGCAAAACAGAGTAAGGTTACAATGAATGTCCATCAAGATTGTTATGGTGTGTTCCAAGAGAACATCTTTTAGGAGTTGCCAACATGACTTCTTAGTAGGAGCTTTATGTTTAGACAACCTCCAGGCAATATCAAACATACAATAGGCGCAGATAGTAGAGGAGTCCTTATTTCTCAGTTCAGCAAACAGACTAATAAATCTCATTAAGGTCTTGACTTGAGGAAGAGCCATTGTCCCGAGTGTTGATGACTGAAGGTGAGTAATTTTGAATCAGGGTCCATTCCTCACCCACCAAATAAATAAATAGGATGGCTTGTGTCCAAGCTACTTATTTTCCACTGGCAGAACCAAACACCATGTTGGGGCAGGAAAGCTCCCATGTCAGTATGCTAAGCCTAACCAATTTGTTGCATCTTTATAAACTAGTAATCTTTTTATTCATCACATTGGAAAACCAAGATCTTTATTTGCTTTATGTTTAATAATCTCTTTTAAACTTATAAGTTCTACGTATATAGCATTGAGCTATCACATTAGTAGTGAAAATGTTTATACAATGGCAGGATTGGGTTCTAGTGGTTTTAAGGCTATTTTGGTCACTGCGAATGGACTCCCAAGAAAATGTCTAAGAAATATATCTAATAATGGATTTCAGAAGTCCAATAACTAGTTAGATGACCTTAACTTAAATAGTTTAATATTTGCAATACAAGCATCTCCTTCCAACAAGACCATTTATTGGCATCTCTCCCTCTTTCCTCTCGGGGAACTTCCTTGGACGTCCCAAATCTATCATTAGCGAACCAGTTTTTTTAGCATTAGATTGGACATTTTTTCATCTATTGCTTTAGTTGAAGTTTTGATGATGCATCAGGCTTGCAAAAATGATGCATCAGAACCAAGACAAAATACACATAATGCAACTTTAGTAAGAATAATTATATGGATGAGACAGTAGTTAAGATCGATAGGTGAGATAGATGAGACAGAATACCACTTTTGTAATTTAGGTTCTATTATTCACAAAGATGGAGAGATTGGTGAAGATGTAACCCATAGAATTGGTGTTGAGTTGCTAAAGTGGACACGCTCTTCTAGAGTACTATGTGATCGACGTGACTTTTTTGCAAGACAGCAGTAAGACCGGCTATGTTTTATGGAATTGAATGTTGGGCCATCAAGAAACAACATGTTCCTAGGATGAGTGTAGCAGAGAATAGAATATTGAGATGGATGAGCGGAGAAACTAAGAAACACAAAGTCGGGAATGAGCACATTTAAGGAAATCTAGGAATAGCCCCAATAGGAGATAAAATAAGGGAAAGTCGATTGAGATGGTTTGGACACGTACAATGAAGACCAACAATGGCACAAGTGAGGAGGGCTTTGATACAAGTTGAAGGTCACAAAAAGGAGCGAGGAAAGCTGAAAGGACATGGGGTGAGATAGTAAGAAAAGGTTTGAAGATATACACCTTGACAGAAGATATAGCTCTTAGTAGAGTCGAATGGTGAAATAGGATTCATATTGCCAACGTCAGATAGCTGGGATAAGGTGTATGATGATGATGATTTCTACAAAAAAAAAGAAAAATATATTATTGAATAAATGGATACTCTTAAGTGATAATTTATCTTTCTAAGTTAAGTAATAAGTTTATCAGAGAGTCCATTGTAATTCAAAACTCCCCATCTATAGCCAATCTGCGAAAGTCTCCTCTTCAAACTAAACATCAAGACAGAACTAGATCTTCATACTAAACCGAATACATATATTTAGAAACCCCCGTGATCTGCTTAGATTTCTCTGTCAAAGTCCCATGGTCTTTGCTTGGTCAAAATTCAATGGGATATTTTCTGGTGGTGAGCAAACCTTTGCTTATCAATCAGTAGAAAATTAGAAAGGATATGATCTCTGGATCTAAAGATGTGTTCTCATGAAAAGGTGAAAACAGTATCTATCAGATCTTTTGCTTCTAAGAAATAAAGAATTTAAGATCAACTGCTCCCTGGTTGAATATGCAATGTTGCATAAACTCAAGAGATACGTGCTTCTTCATTTAATGATGATGAAACTAAGCACAGTTTAGTAGTTACTACTGTTTTTGCCTGTAATGAGGGTACCAACCAAGAGATCTACCCAGGTTGAAGAACTTAATTTTCTTCGCAAAGCAAACATCTTTCGTGATTCATGTCTTTAGTAGCTACTATTGTAAAACACGAGTCAAATAAGTGCACCAGTAATGTGAAGATTTCTAAGATTAGGCCATGATTATGGAGATTTTGGATGTTCTGAATTGTTGTGTTTTTCATATCTATACAGCTTAATTGAGAAACAAAATATAACAAAATCTTCTTGTCTGACTTCTAATAGATTGGACCATTGTAGAACAAATCTTGGCCGGATGAGTGCTTTGATCTTTTTAATTTCCATTTGCTGACGAGTTCACCTGCTACAATGAGACAGTGCTTTTTCCTGCAACAGTACTCAAATTTATGTCTTATTCGATGCCCACCACATTTATCAGAATTAAGAAGTCATTTTATTATCATAAAAATGGCTAAAGTTGACTCTAGCAAGACTGGGCAAGTTTAACTCAGTTACCTAAAAAATGAGATGAAAAATAGAGTAGTGCATCAAGAACTTTTCAAATTCAAGAAGCTCAATTGAGCACTCGACGGAGTTTCTAATGGACTAGGACTCGGGCTCCCAAGTCTGAATCAAGTTGAGTTTATGAAACCTAGGTTGAAACACTGGCTTTATTTAGCTAACATTCTTAATTATCGAAAAAAAAAAAAAAAGCCAACATTCTTTTAACTATGAGTCTTTTCTCTTCTCATTTTTATTCTTTGCAAATCAAATTGGCGCAACTGCCCAGCTTGCATATTGTCAATTTTGTGGTCACAGCTCTGCCTATATTTTGTGTGGCATGTGGCCCTTAGTCTTGGAAACAACCAAAGGATGATTAAAAAAATTTGCCAAACAATCTTAACTTACATGCAGCATGATGTCACTGTAACAGTCTTCTAACATCAATTTGCCTGTAATGGTGCCTTTGTGAATTGGAAGGAAGAAAACTCCATTGAAGGCTTGCCAAAGTGGGATAACATTTGATTAAACATTGCTTGTAATTTTGTGGGAACTTCTATCATTCAACCAGTCACTTGAGTCCATGACATTGTAATTTAATGGGAACTTCTGTCATCGTCTTTCAACTAATTGCTTGTGAAACTCTTATATCCTTGGGTCAATACTTGGGTACTGACCAATTTGCACAAGAACAGTGTTAGTTGAAGATGTACCTACCGATGCACACCCAAATGGTTCTTTGATTTGTTTTCTATTGATTTTAACTTTCCCCTTGACTTTTATTTGTGGCTATACTGTAGGGCTATCGTTCTACACGACTGAAAATGCTTTGTCAGAGGCCTTCTCACAATTTGGCCAAGTACTTGAAGGTGAGGTGCACGCTGGTCCCTATTAGCATCCAATTTTATGTTTTCAACCCTTAATAATAATCTTGGGCAATTTGATGCTAACATGTTCATTTTACCAGCTAAAGTAATAACAGACAGAGTCTCTGACAAATCTAAAGGTTTCGGATTCGTGACCTTTGCATCAGAAGATGAAGCCCATAATGCCCTCACAGAAATGAATGGAAAGGTGAATTCCATATTTTCTTTTAACAAAAGTTTAGGAATGCAAAGCTACCCAAGTTGGATTCTTTTCCCTCGAGGATATTAGAAATGACAATGGCGAATTACTGGCAGGTACTGAATGGACGTGTTATTTTTGTGGACAATGCAAAGCCGCCCAGATCGCATTTTAATGATGGGATGCCCATAGCCAGAGGACCTCCCGAACCAATGGTTGACAATTGATTATTTTGATGTACATACCCTGTTTATGTAAAAGATTCAGCACAAATATTTGGGTAGCTGTATGGTTCACCTGAAAACAAGCCGTAGATAGAACAGATTTTCGTTAAAATTTCTAACATTTTTGTCAAGTGGATAAATGAATCGGAATATCTTGCATTTACAATCCTAAACTCCCCACTAGGGCATGATACAAGTCGGATCTATGTTGGATTCACGTGGAACCAGATCTGGATCTGAGTTTGAATGTGCCAACTTTGAATACAACTCAAATCTACATCATATGATCCAAACATAACCTAAAATCAACATATTATGGACCAAGCCCAACATATTTACAGACTACAGTCAAGCAAATATATCTTCTTTCGTAGCAAGGATTCGATCAGATCCAAGACCCTGACCAATATCTGATTACTTGTACAAATTATTGTCCCTGACCCATATCAGATTACTCGAACAAATTATTCGAACTGCATTCCCTAGATCCATATGTAACTCATTTTTAATATGAATTTATTAGAAGGATCCAAATCCACTACATACAGATCCGGTGGTGGGGAAGGAAGGAGGTCGGGAAAGAAAGCCATCGGAACCAGTACCCAACAGCGGAAAAAGAAAATGTCAGAAGCAAAAATCTAAAGAAAAATTTTCCTCCATATTTCAGGAATACAGAAGGTAAACAAGAATTATTTTCTACTTGAAATTAAATTTCAAAGGTAAAACACTGAAAATACTGTTTTTTCCTGAGAAAATCATTTAGCTCTTTCTTTATAGTGAATTATACAGAGCCTGAATGTGAACCAAAATTTTCTTGCATTAAATCTCTGCATTCTTGCACAATTACCTCAGATCCACCAACTGATCTACAATGACGTTAACCTACACTACAATGGGGAAACCGTGGCACCACCAACAAACTGACCCGTGGAGAACCTCCCCACGAGGGACAATCTGTTGCAAGACCACTCATGTACGAGCTTTGGTGCAAAATTAATCTGCTGCCTTCAAGCTGTTTTCACCTTACGGGAGGAAGGTCGTCGGAATAAGCCGATGAGATCGTCAAGACCCTGTTGAATGGCAACCAGTGCAAGCTTAGATTTTGTGTTTCTTTCCCCCCTGTTCAGTGTGCAGTGGGGATTATGAGTTAAATTACATTGATGAGAGTGGGATTGAGAAGGTATACCCTGGTTGTGATGACAAGAAAACTGAAGAGCAGAATCAAATAAGATCCCAAAACTAGAAGCAAAAGCAGGTCGAACGTTACACTTGCAACCTGCAATCACAAAATTGATCTGGTTAGGTTGTTATGGGAAAGATCAAGACAGTTTTCTCCCGTTTTTTCCTTTCAATAATGTGTCAACCAAAGAAGAAAAAAGCTGTGCATCTTAAGCGGATGAGCACCCGTTTTGACAAGTGAAGGCTCTAGGGAAAATGGTAGAAGTACAACAGCTAGGTCTGGAATAGAATGGCTAAAGACAAGTTGGGCAGCAATCTTCTGCAGGGGAGAACGTTTTGATATTGAGTTGGAAGACCCCAGATTTTTCCATATTGCCGCAAGCACAAGGAAAGTTTGAAAATCAAACAAATGGGAAAAGCTGAAAATGTCAAAAGGGTTTGGTGAGAAAAAAAAATGGTTTGATATGGGAGTTCCTATAAAAAGTCGAGATGCAAACAGATTTGATCTTAAAATGCTTCTTTTTCTTTTCTTTTTTGACCTTCCCTGTACAATGTAAACGTAAATTACGTGCCCCCTATACTAGTGAGTTGCACGAGAACTCTTTCAAAGCAGCACAGCCCTAGCTTCCCAGTTTTTGCAAGATGAACCAGTGTTTGACTGCAGATGTAGTTGAATGTAAGAAGACAATCCCCAAGGATATAGCATACATAAGATCAGTACCTGATAAATGTTAAGCCTGGCTCTCATAGAATCATAGAAAGTGAACATCCCATCAAGCACCTCGTGCTGCACATTCACCTCAACAGTATGATCCGCTAATTCCTGCCAGTAAAAAAAATGGATTCAATACATGTGAAAACTTGTTTCTTTAGTTTTACACAAAAATTAAACACAATCAGGGTCCCAGCAAATTCTAGGAGAACACAGGAATTGCAGAAAGGCAAGACAAGAAGTGGTCTAAATCTTCATTATATATTTATGCCCTAATAAAAATTGTACAGCTTTCTAATTTCATTGATATGGATGGAGGCACGCTGCAACGCATTACTTTTTAGCAAATGGATGGTGGCTTGTTGCAGGGCATTGTTTCTCGAAAAAATAAAGGTGATGGTGTTCATGTTTTGGTTAAATATTCTGTAATGCTACTTTTATACTTATCAAAAAAAAATGATACATAGGTAACTCTCTTCCCTAGTCCTTGTAATTTCTTCTTTCTTTAAGAAAATTCCCGTTCCATGTCAAAGAAATAAAAAAGAGAGAACTGTGAAATATAGAGATTTGTGTATAAAATGTGCAGAAATTATTGTATTTGGCATTTTGCATCATGAATCTGTGAGCCAAGTAGGTTTAGAAAGTACCATTATTGTCCAGCAAAAAAGATTTCTACTAACAGAAAAGGATAATAGAAAGAAAATAGGATAAACTCTTTTGCAACCAGAAACTCCCACTATCCTGTTTTGTCTTTACTTATCAAAGGAAAAAAAAAGAGAAGAAAAATCCCAATTATGCCTTGGTTTTTTAAGAAACCAATAGCCCATAGTTTCTTTAGTAATGTAAGGCCTACCTCTTTATCTCCAAACCATATGCAGCTCAGAGGTCTCTTAAACCTTTCCAAGTGCCCTGCACTCCAATTTCGTAGGTCGGCTTCTAAAGGGTCAAAGATCCATAGCTGATAGCAGCATTCGGGTTCCTCTATGTTCTGTAAGGTTAGTAATCTTTTCAAATTTTCTCTCACCGCCTCATTCCACGTCCTTTTCTATCTTCCCTTTGCCTCTTAGAGCCTTCAACCTGCACCAGTGCACTCCTCCCCAAAGCTGTCAATGGTCTTCATTGCACATGGCCAAACTATCTAAGGTAACTCTCCGTTTATTTATCACCCATTGGAGCTACTTCTAAGTTTCCGTTCTAATTTTGCCTTTCCCAGCTTCTCACTTGCCTAGCTCAGCATCCTCCTCTTGCGAATACTCTTTCTACCAACATGTTTTTCTTGATTGCCCAATATTTTGATCCATAAAGCATAACCAGTCTTAGTGTTGTCCTACGAAAAATTTCCTTTACTTTGATCAGCATGTGTCATTCACATAGCAAATCAGAGGCACATCTCCACTTCAGTCACCCAACTCCAATTCTATGGGCAACATCCTTCTCCATCTCTCCCTCCTTAGGGCATCTCCAACCCTACCCTACCCTACCCTAAACACTTAAAGTAGGGTAGAAAAGACTCTCCCTTACCTAAAACTTTAAAAACTCTCCAATGGTCCACTCTAAACTCTACCCTCCCTACATATAAAAACCAATAGAAAATAGGGAAAATGACAAAAATTATAAGAGGACAGGTGGCATTAAGTGAAAAGAGGGAGAAGACACTGAGTGGAATTACTAGAAAAGAGGGAGGAGAAGGAGGAACAAGTTTTTAGAATCTCACCCTAAATCCTACCCTAACTTTAGGGTAGGATTTGAGGCTACCCTAAAATAGGGTGAACTTTAGGGTAGGGTTGGAGATGATTTTTTATGTTTTTCACCTTATCTTAGGGAAGGGAAGAGAATTTATAGTAGGGTTGGAGATGCTCCTACGAATAATCAAACCAAAATAATGAAGATGGTCACTTTGGGGTATCTCCTAGCCATCAATCTTAACTACCTCCTCATCCCTATTCTTGTCTTTGTTAAGGTTGCACTTCATATATTCTGTCTTGGACTGACTTTAAAACCCCATAGATTCCTAGGCATCCCTCCATAATTCTTGTTTAGCGCTTATCCCCTCTAGTCTCACCAAGCATCACAAAATATTCTGCAAACAACATACACCAAGGATCTGATCTTCCATTTTAAATGTCCGCTAAGAAGGGTATAGAAAATCAATAACCCAAGTTCCCTCAGTATTATTGCTAGTAAAGCAAGGAGAATTAAGCTTAACTTTGAGGGTCTTCCCTTTATAAGAGTTATGAGGACCACTATATGGTTGGAAAGCAGGTGCACATATAGTTTGTGTAAGGCATACGGCATGTGAACCTGACTAGAACAGACAATGAAACTGAAGCAGCCAACTTATGATCTAGTGCCACGAAGCCCTAGTTTTCCATATTTGAGATTTATTGGATAGTGATCTGCTGATCCCTATGGTGTAATGTTGTATATGCTAATATCTCCCACTTGCAAGTTTTAGGGATTTCTTCTGGCAGACAAATCGTGTGAAAAGGGGAATGGTTGAGAATCAGATTACACTAATTTGACACTAGAAATTCTCTGAGCGTCCACTTATTGATTTCTTCGTCTAGTCAGCGCAGTTCTCATCTACGAAGAATTTACCATTCACTGGAGTAATTCCAACGAGAAATCCTTTTAAGAACCTCCTAGACAATAAGAAGACTCAAGCTGAACATAACAGAAATGCAGGCCAAAGTTCTCATTGGCATATTAAGCTGCCATTGGCTAAGTGCAACTTTTGCACATCTGGGATTCTCCTTCCCTAGCCCCTTCTCACCTCGAAGTAGGAAAAAACTATCTGTTCTTTTAGTTTTACTTCCTTGTGCACCACTCCACAAGAAGACTCTCTGAATTTACACTGTCTTGGATTTTGAATAAGCTGAAGATCGATAGGGTTCTAAACCAAAAGAAGTCCTCTAGTTTAGAGTACAATCTAAAGAAACTAAGTTGCAAAGTTTCAATAAGCCACTATGCATATCAACTCTATATGAAGTTCATTATGAAGAGCTGAAAATATCCTCCAATCAGTTATGTGTTCTTACTATATCAAAAGTTCTGGAGTGGTTTGAAATAAAAGAACTATCCAATCTTTATGCAATGTTAGATGATAAAGAGTATCTTCAACGAGCAATGATTCAACAGATGTTTTCAATCTAAGATTTGCTACTGTTGAAGATATTGCAGATGCATGTTTATGGTGGCGTGATACTGTTTGTAACCAGCTTGAGAGGGAGGTTGGAAAATATATTCGGATTTAGGACCCTAGTATTAGTGTTAGGACCTTTAGTCCCACATAGGACAACTATGCTTTTTCTCTCTTTGTCCCTTCTTATATAAAGGGACCTTTAGTCATGTAATTACTCTCCTGCCATCTTAATGCAATATATTCTGTTTCACAACATGGTATCAGAGCAGGAGGTCCCAGTAGGTCGCGGGTTCAAGTCTCGGCAAAGTGCTGAGGGGGCGTGTTAATGGAGTGTCTTGTTTGGCCAGCACTCTGCCTCTATTAGACCCGTGGACCCTTTGATATACATAGTTACGCCTCCCCCTAACAGCTTAAGCTTTTAGAGTTAAGTGGTTGTCAACAGCTACTATTTCTAATGAGACATAAAAAAGGACGCTGTTGTTTAGAAGCATTCACCACAAGAGCCAGTGATCTGTAAGTGTTCACAACAGCTAAGCTTAACAAGTATAAAGGACTCAGTATGGAACATCTGATAAATAAATGGCAAATTAAACAATATAATTGAAGTTTTAAGCAAAAAATTTCTTGTGTCATCATGAGTAACCAGGAAACCGAGCATACAAATATAGGCAACCACCAAGTAGGCAAATACACAAAATGAAAGTAATAAGGAATGGTAAAACCTTTTTTAATGCTGAGATAAATGGGTCATTCTTCGAGAGAAATGGTGCTACTCGAGGTGTTCGTGACAAAAGGTCCAACCATGAGTTTATGTAAGAAGGATTGACTGCCAAACTACTCCCATCTGCAAATATCTCAACGTTCTTCCCTTGGTGACCATAAATATGCCTCTGCACGAAATATCGAGTATAAATTAATATAGCACGTGGCTAAATATAGCACGTAGCTAAAATATTCCAAAAGTAATCTTAGTTGAGAATGGGGCCAAAAATACAGGTGATGATACTTATCAAAAAAAAATAAATACAGGTGATGACAAATATGTCATAGTAATTTGTTTTGAGGGTCTTTCATTAAGTAGATTTAGTTCAAATTAATCCGAATCATGTTAACCTTGGCTCCTGGACCCTGGTTATAACAGCACAAGAGATTAGATTCTAAAAAATATAAAACTGTGAAGATGTTGCCACCAAGTTTGGGAGCACTTTCTCACAAAAAAGTGTCAGCCTTCATTTTTTTGTTAAGTGATTTATTCATGTATTGCACCACCGCTGTACAAGTAATATTTCGCTCTGTTTATGCCATGTCAATTTTTTCACATCGTCCAGAGCATAAAGTGGCCTATTTTCACAATATGTAGGATAAGATTAAACAGCTTGTTGGGCTTTTATTGATCCATCCTGCAAAAATTTACTAATTTTCTCAGTTATATGGGTACAAAAATGAGAATGGGTTAATCACAAAAATACCAAAAGAAATTGATATATTGAACTTTTATTGCAGCATCTTGCGATGTACCTTCTTTACCTTTTTTTTTATAAGCATCTTCTTAATTTCTGAGTTTTATGGTTATAAGATATACCATGAGCATACCTGTCTCATAATGAATGCAGGTTGAGGTCAAATATGCAGGCATAAAGCTCTGAAAAGAAACTAGCCACCTTCATGTGATAGTGTCACCTTGCCACGAGATGAGTCGCTTGGGAATCCCATAAGCAGCATAACATCATAATTATCCTCGACGAGCCTAATATCCAAGTGTGACTTGGCTTCTTCATCACCAACTAGCAATCTGACGCTAAAGAACTGAGAAACAGCTAAGGTTCACCAAGGCTCCACCCCAAAAGCATTATATGAAATTCCCGACAGCCCCATGTAGACCAGCAATACTAGACCTAAGGTTGACAAAGCCTCTATCCTAAGCATAGTACGAGATGCCCAAGAGTCTCATGTAGACCAACAATACTCCACCAGCTGATCTCTTTTATTGCTTTCATTTCGGCAACCACGTGGCATATATTTGACCTCGTGCCAAAACTGGATGAACAGATACATCTGGCTGTAGATATGATATTTACATAGGTGACGGAAAGAGTGAAAAAGGAGTGTGGTGCAGGTTCAAAACTCTAAAAAGGTGAGAGGAAGACCAAAAAAGATGGGCTAGATAGAATTGAACGGCGGAACAGGATTCGTGTAGCCAATCCCAAATAGTTGGGATTAATAGATTCATTTGGCTGTAGATATGATATTTACATAGATGATGGAAAGAGTGAAAAGGAGTGTGGTGCAGGTTCAAAACTCTAAAAAGGTGAGAGGAAGACGAAAAAAGATGGCTCTAGATAGAATTGAACGGCGGAACAGGATTTGTGTTGCAGACCACAAATGGTTGGGATGAGGCACTGTTAATAATAATGATAAGATGTCATATTCACATAATGGATCCTTTACAAGGTCAAGCCTTAAACTGCTTAATCTCAACTCAAGGTTGAACCCATCATCTTCTTCAGACAATAGGTACTGCAAAAGTTCTTATTGAAAGGGAAAGAGACATGAAATGTGGGGGAAGAGAGTAGACGGATCTTGCTCTCAATCTACACCACTTGTAGCTCAATACTGCTACAATTTGTTCTAGATCTACAGTACAAGACTATTGTCCAAGCTTCCTGCTTAACACAATGGTGTTGTAAATTAGGTTGTAACCAGTAGATGAAGGTTGTGGATAAAAGGGGAAAAAAGTGTAATGGAGGCGGAAGGTGGAGAAGGAGATTAGGGTTAAAGAGAGAAGTTGTGGGAAGAGGAGAGAATAAATAGTTAATTCATTCTCCCACACTCAATGTATATATATATATGATGGGGAGAAACCCTACAAAGGAGAACACTATTCACGTGTTACTATTCACGTGACACTATTCACACGACACTATTCACGTGAATAGTGAAAACCCAAAAAAGGCCCCACGTGGGAAGTGGGACGCAGCCCACTTGAGACACCCACATGGGTGTATTACATAAACTCCAACACTCCCCCTCAAGCTGATGCGAAGATATCCATCATGCCCAGCTTGCTAATCAAGGTATGAAGAATAGACTTGTTCACCCCCTTTGTAAGTATGTCGGCAACCTGTTCCTATATTCTCACATACGGAGTACAAATCAATTTTTGTTAAAGTTTCTCTTTGATGAAGTGACGATCAACTTCAATATGCTTGGTCCTATCATACTGGACTGGGTTGTGAGCAATGCTGATGGTAGCTTTGTTGTCACAGTAGAGGCTCATCGACTCTGTCACCTGGAGTCCCAGTTCCTCAAGCATGGTCATCAACCAAAGGAGTTCGCACACACCATGTGCCATAGAGCGAAATTCTGCCTCTGCACTGGATCGAGCTACAACTGGCTGTTTCTTGCTTCGCCAAGAGACAAGATTTCCTCCAACAAGGGTACAGTATCCTTACGTAGACCGACGATCAGTAACTGAACCTGCCCAATCTGCGTCAGTATATGCTTCCACTCTAAAGTGTCCATGTCGCCCGAACAGTATTCCACGACCTGGAGAGCCCTTGAGGTACCGAAGAATTCGGTGAATTGCCTCAAGATGTGATGACCGTGGTGCATGCATAAACTGACTGATAACACTAACAGCGTAAGCAATATCCGAACGGGTGTGTGCCAAGTAGATTAGCCTGCCAACCAATCGCTGAAACATAGCGACATCCTCAAGGGTATCACCCTCCTCAAAATTCAGCCGATGGTTCTGATTAATTGGAGTCTCTGCTGGTCGAGCTCCCAAATACCCAGTCTCATCCAGAAGGTCCAATACATACTTCTGTTGAGAGATGAAGATGCCCTTCTGAGACCGAGCAACTTCAATTCCCAAGAAGTATTTCAGTGGCCCCAAATCCTGTCTCAAACTCCGAGGACAAGAATGTCTTCAGCTGCTTTATCTCTTTAGGATCATTCCCAGTGATGACAATGTCATCAACATAGACGATCAGTGTCGTGGTACTAGTCTGCTGGTGCTTCACAAACAACGTGTGATCGGCCTGACTCTGCTTGTAGCCCACTCGTCTGATCGCACTGCTAAACCGCTCGAACCATGCCCTTGGAGATTGCTTTAGCCCATACAGGGCTTTCCTTAACTTGCACACCTTGTTGTCACTTTCAGTAAGTGTCACCCCAGGTGGTAGTTTCATGTACACCTCTTCTGTCAAATCTCCATGCAGAAAGGCATTCTTCACATCTAGTTGATGCAATGGCCAGGACAGGTTGGCAGCTAAAGATAAAAGAACTCTGACTGAGTTCATCTTGGCCACAGGTGCAAAAGTCTCCTGATAGTCTATCCCATATGTCTGAGTGAATCCCTTGGCTACAAGTCGTGCCTTGTATCGTTCGACTGACCCGTCAACTTTATGCTTCACTGTAAAGACCCATTTGCACCCCACATGTTTCTTTCCTCTGGGTAGTTGAACAAGTTCCCATGTTTTGTTCTTCTCAAGAGCCTGCATTTCATCCATCATAGCTTCTTTCCACTTTGGGTGACTAAGTGCGTCTGCAACACTAGAAGGCAAAAAAACAGATGAGGCAATACTAACAAAATTCTAATATGACGGAGACAGAGACTGATACGAGACAAAATGTGAGATAGGATGTTCCGTACAAGTACGTACACCCTTCCGAAGTGCAATAGGGAGGTCAATATCAGTGCTCATATGATCGTCAAAAGTAAGAGATGCATGTGGCTCAAGAACAGAAATAGGAACTGAGGCAGGGACAGAAGCAATACCTGGAACTGGATCCGAAGGGAGACTTGCAGATGAAGGCGCAGGGACAGTGGCTTGTCCTTTCTTCTTAGTTCTGACATATACACACACATCAGCTGCAGTAGTGGAAGTGTCATTGTCACTAGACTGAGGTCCCGGCATAGGAATAGAGACAGGCAGAGGGCTGGGGACACTCTCTTCTGCAACATCATGCTCCCCCTGAAGAGAGGTCTGCTCACCAAAGAAGGGGTTGGACTCAGCGAATGTAACATCCATAGAGATGAAGCGACAACGGGTAGCAGGATGATAACATTTGTACCCTTTTTTATTAGAGGGGTACCCCAAGAAGATGCACTTTAAGGCACGCGGATCTAACTTGTCCCTCGAAGAACGATGAATATGGACATAACAAACACACCCAAAGACCTTTGGAGGAATAACGAAAGCCGGGCGGTCAGGAACCAGGAGAGATAGGGGAGTCTGAAATCCGAGAACCCGAGAGGGCATACAATTGATGAGGTAAGCAGTAAGTAAGACAGACTCAGACCAATAGTGTTTCGGAACCTGCATGCCTAACCGGAGAGCACGCTCAACTTCAAGAAGGTGACGATTTTTTCTCTCAGCAGTCCCATTCTGTTGAGGTGTCGAAGGGCACGAGGTCTGATGAACAATGCCATGTGAAGCAAAGTAGGATTTCAGACCCCCATCGAGATATTCTCCCCCATTGTCAGAGCGAAGAATCTTAAAAGTGGTATGGAACTGAGTGGTAACCATCTTATGGAACTCTTGGAAAATGGAGAATACAGCATCTTTGGTTCGCATAAGGTACAACCACTAAAGTCATCTACAAAGGTAACAAAGTACCGATATCCAAACAAAGAAGTCACAGGCGCGGGGCCCCACACATCAGAATGCACAATAGAAAAAAGAGTAGTACTTTTATTCTCACTAATGAGAAAACAGAACGACAATGTTTGGCCAGTTCACATGTTTCACAATGAAATGGAACTGCAGAAACAAAAGAGAAAGCAGGAAAGACGCCCTTTAAGACTGACACGGGTACATGACCTAGCCGGTTATGCCAAAGCATCAACTGGTCTTTATTGACTCTACTACTAGTACTGGTGCTAGACTGGTGTGCAGATGCAGAAATCGAAGAATCTAGGATGTATAAGCCACCGTCCTCACATCCACTGCCAATCGTCCGCCTCGACTCCAGATCCTGAAACACACAGTGAGAAGGAAAAAACGTTACACTGCAGTTAAGACTTTTGGTAAGACTATTGACGGATAGTAAATTAGCGGTGAATTGTGGAACATGCAAAACAGAAGACAAAGAGAGAGCTGGTGTGGCATGAACATCCCCTTTTCCAGAGATAGAGGAATAGGTGCCATCAACTATCCGAACTTTGTCACGACCAGAGCAAATACCATAACTAGAGAAAACGGAAGACATACTAGTCATGTGATCAGACGCCCCTAAATCAATGATCCAAGAAGAGCTGGAAGGTACAGTAGAGGCAGAAAAAACAGTCCTAGTACCTGTGTGAGCAAATGCTGACGTAGAAGTGGAGGCCTGGCCAATGAGTTAGGCCATCATGCTGCGAAGTCGCTCAAGATCTGCAGGAAAGAACGAGTCTGTCCCCAAAGGAGGTAGACACTGGTGGTGCGGTGTCCTGTGTTACTGAGTGAGCTGAGGGAGGTCCATGTTTTGCTGATTGACGCTGACGGGAAGTCAGGGCCTGTCCTAGGGGACATCCATGGAGCTTCCAGCAAGTGGCCTGGATATGACCCATGCGACCGCAGTGATCACACTTGGGTCTGGGTCGGTCTCCAGACTCCTTCGGACTGGATGTCTGGCCCTTCTAATTGGTCGCAGCCAGGGCAGAACGGTCCTGAGTATCACTCCCACTGCGGAGTTGCATGGCAGAGCGGCGGCTATCCTCCCCCTGAATGTAACCATAGACCTGTGCTTGAGAGGTAGGAGCAGGATCCCTACCAAAGATCTGAACACGAGCTCCCTCAAAGCTCGGATGAAGGCCGAAGAGAAACTAGAAGATCCAGGAACGTTCAACCATCGCCTTGAAGGACTTGACGTCATCTGCGCACTTGGGGGAGTAACTCTGGTAGTGATCGATCTCCTCCCATTTGCTTCGAAGGAAAGCATAATATGTACCAAGTTTCATCTCCCCTGACGAAGACAAGATATCTCTTGTTCTAGTTCATAGAGCTTGGCGAAATTGCCCACCTGGGAGTATGTCTGAGAGACGGCATCCCAAACATCTTTGGCCGTTGGTAGGAACATAAGCTGATCTGGGTTTGCATCGAGTGAAGAAGCCAGGACATGACAGTCAGGTTCTCCATAACCCAAATCCGATGAGATTTGTCCTTCGGATCTAGTTCTTTAGTAGAACCTGTCAGATACTCACTGTAGCCACGGCCCCCAATGTACATGAGAGCGGAAGTCTTCCATTCCAGGAAGTTGGTGCCATCGAGCTTCACAGTGGTGATGCAGAGCTGAGGGTTGTAATCTCCATGAGAGCCATGATTCACAGGACGATCCTCAGAGGAAGAGCTAGAAATCACAGATGTGGCCTCGGGGGAACTCATCAGAGTAGGACCACCAAAAATAGCAAGTAGTGTACCGGAGGCTCCCAGAAAACCGAAGCGAGATCTAGAGGATCCCCAAGGCCCAATGAGTGGTGCACCTAGGACAAGAGGGCCCAGAGAGGTCTGATTTTGAAAAAAAATCAAAACCCAAAAAGTAGCGGGGGATCCGGGTGATTTTTGGAAACTAGGGTTTCGACGGTTAGAATTCGTCGAATCAAGTTTCGAACTGTTCCACGAGCAGTACTGAAGAGGGTGGCAAGGTCAAAGGGGCCTGCTGTTGCACGAATATCACAAAAAATCAAAACCCAAAAATCTTCGAAAAACGTGTTGGCCGGAAAAACGCTGGAGAAGCTTGAGAAGAAGATAAACTGGATCTCTGATGCGTCTGAGGGAAAAAAAACTAACCAGGAAATAAGAGCCTCTAGTGTTTTGCCTATAGATTAATCCCCGGATAGCGCAGGAATGATCTCTGCGATTTCTTCAAAAGTTATCATCAGCTCTGGATGCTCACATAACCGTCTTAGATCGGAATGGAGTCTCTAGGGGACAAAGACACATGCCCTAGAGCTACCATGCTCTGATACCATGTTGTAAATTAGGTTATAACCAGTAGATGAAGGTTGTGGATAAAAGAGGGAAAAAAGTGTAATGGAGGCGGAAGGTGGAGAAGGAGATTAAGGTTAAAGAGAGAAGTTGTGGGAAGAGGAGAGAATGAATAGTTAATTCATTCTCCCACACTCACTGTGTATATATATGTGTGTGTGTGTGTGTGATGGGGAGAAACTCTACAAAGGAGAACACTATTCACGTGACACTATTCATGTGTTACTATTCACGTGACACTATTCACGCGACACTATTCACGTGAATAGTGAAAACCCAAAAAGGCCCCATGTGGGAAGTGGGACACAGCCCACTTGAGACACCCACGTGGGTGTATTACATAAACTCCAACAAATGGATGTACTGCAAAAGTTCTTATTGAAAGGAAACAAGACATAAAAAGTGAGGGAAGAAAGCTATGTAACAAGGACACTCCACTTTTAGGATTTTTTGCCGTATCGAACACCTCGACACCCGGACATGAATGTCGACACTTCCCGACACACATCTGGACACTTATGGCCATGTCACCCCTTGTTTTAGTAATTTTTAATATAAATTTGATTTCTAAAAGCAGGTTGGTGTGTTCCATCCTCCATATAATAATAACCTAATAAATATTTTCTGCTTTATTTTCTATTTTTTGTTATTTTATTAATAATTTTAAGCATTTATATAATTTAATATATTTTAATAAATTAATGTACGGGCGTATCTCCGTATCGGATTTTTTTAGGTTGCCGTGTCGGACACTGACACCCGTGTCAGTGTCCTTGTTACATAGGAAGAGAGTAGATGTATCTTGTTCTCAATCTCCACCACTTATAACTCTCTACTGCTACAATCTGCTCTAGATCTACAGTATAAGACTATTGTCCAAGTTTCCTGCAAATAATCAATTCTTTCAGGTCATAAAGTGTATCTGGTGTTGCCCATCATGACCTTCTGTTTAAATCCGCTATGTTGCTAAATTTCTTTCTAAAATAGTCCACAAGCACCACCCCACATCAAAAATTACTCAA
The DNA here is from genome assembly GCA_035048495.1 of Euptelea pleiosperma. Taxonomy (NCBI): domain Eukaryota; kingdom Viridiplantae; phylum Streptophyta; class Magnoliopsida; order Ranunculales; family Eupteleaceae; genus Euptelea; species Euptelea pleiosperma. Next base: position 32,852,621 of record CM068544.1, on the reverse strand, counting down.
TAATGACAACAATACTCAAACTTCCTGGCCCCTTCACCATCGAATGGCACAATAGCATATGCCCTTATATCCCCGCTGTGCCTTAAACTTCATATAGATTCAACACATCAGCATAATTGCTTGAATCTCAATGCCCAAGAAAGCCAAATATGCCCTTTTGGCAAGAAGCAAGGCATTCATCTTAATCAGACAAGACTTCGTTACACCCTTCTCTCCATATGGCAACTGTGAATTGCCACATGTACACCTTTCTTAGGTTTTGGTTACCAAGGAACACTATGAAGAACATTTTTAGTTTTCCTAATAACAGTGTCACCTTGAATTATTTGAGAGAGAGAGAGAGAGAGAGAGAGAGAGAGAGTAAACTAGTCTGACTAAACTCAATGGTGTATTAATTAATTTAATTTAAATAGAAGAGAACAGAACAAAATCTAGCCCAGACAATGTGAGACAAATCTTACCGCAAGACTCTCAGTGACTAACTTGACGCTTCTGAGAACTGCAGTTTCATTGACAAAGTGTCTGTAGCAAAACCCAAGCCCCGATGAATAGCCATCTAAAACAGAACAGAATGTTTAGCAAAAGGATTAAGTTTGAAAATATTACCTGCTGTCGTACAGACCTCCAGTGCTTTCCAATAGTTCAGGTGCAACAGAGAGTTCAGAAAGTGTGACAGCTGTAACTCTTAGCCTTGAAAACTGCTCATGCTCCCAAGCTACCTACAGCAGGGCCAACAGTTTTACACTTCTTGTCTAGACAGTGGAATCTTATTATAGGACCAAATTGAAAGTACTGCATGCTTATAGTGTGCCGTGCCAGTGTTTCTACACATAATGGAGTTCACATTTATGAGAATATAACAGACTTCCAGGCATAACATAACTCAGCAGCTTTGTAAAGGACAGTGCCAAGAATAGAAGTATCTCTTGATCTTCTTTACTTTTTTCCTTTTTATGGTATCTCTTTCTTGACCTCCTAGATAACTTCCAGATATCCTCTGGATTTCTAGGGTTTTCTATCTAAAGTTATGATGTACAAAAGTGGACACTAGAATCCTTGTATATACCTGTTAATCTCATTTTCTGCAGTGAAATGTTAGTGGTAAGGTTGAGTAATGTTGTTTTTGTTGGGCTCAAGAACTCTGTTATTATAACTAACTTTCTGCATCTAGTTAAAATCCCTTCTGTTATTTAATGTGCTGGTATTTCACTCTGTTTACTATTACTTCAGTTTGGATTGAAGCACCAAAACGACCTACCCAAGTGTCCAAGTATGATGCTGCAGACAGGTTATACCTAAACCATCTTCCCTGTTTCCACAACTTTTCCAATTACACATGGTCAATTGATATCAGATTTCATCACCAAAGACAAACCTTTTAAGTTTCTTATAGGTTTCCCCCTACAACAAGGTAACATAAACATGTTGAAGCAGAGAAATCTTCAGACATCCAGACAAATTTTGCGACCACAAATGACAGTACAATAGCCACCCCAAAAATTAGAAGACCTACTAGTCCTGTTGTAAGGGTGAAGAAAAATGCGTACAGAGATCCTAAAGCAGTTTATCCAATATCTCCAAAGGTGCCAGAAAAAACCCAAGAGCGATTCATTACTCATGATAAATCACAGAGATCTACTAGTCCTGTTGTAAGGGTGAAGAAAAATGCATACAGAGATCCTAAAGCAGTTTATCCAATATCTCCAGAGGTGCCAGAAAAAACCCACGAGTGATTCATTACTCATGATAAATCACAGCAGTGAAAGTACATGTTCTAGATTTACTTTCCACTTGAGTCATTACATCAACATCCCAGTCTGGTTCTATAAATAGGCCTTCAGAGAAACCACTTAAAAGAAAATACAAGCAAACTGGATTAGTGTCTTAAGATTCCAGTGGAGATCTTCCTGCTCTAACATTAGCATTAAGCCTTGCCATTGATTACAAAACGGTATCCTGGAACATGGTTTGGACAAATTATGCTGATTTCAAGCCAGTAGCAGAAAATCCAATCTCAACAGTTTAACAACAGTAACTACTTCTTTGCTTTTATGAAAATGTAAAACACAGTCCAGACAAATCTACTTACTCGTGGATTTGAAATATTAATCTTTTTGTGCTTTAGACCAACTTTAACTCCCAATTCCTCTGCTACAGTTGAAAAACTCTGCCAAGAATGAATCCATCAAATCGTAAAGAGGTTCAGCTCTATCTTATTGTACAGCATCTCTATACCTGTATTCTGGTACAGTATTCGACTTACTTCAAACACTTGCTTTATGTAAGCATTTTCTGGAGGCTTAGACACATGAATCCATAATTCGTTGTCCCAGGACCCAATACTATTCAAGCAAATAGCATAGTCAATGCTCTCACGTAAACGTTGATCGAAACTCCGGAGCCACTGCCAAAGGAAGAAAAATGAAACATGTTTACCACATCAAGAAAAAGTGAAAGACAAATTAGGTGAACAGGCAAGATAAAAAGAATAACTGCCATTATAAGGAGCTAAGCACCTTAAGAGTTCCATTGAAGTTGTAAGGTCCACCAGAGGTTAGGCCAAAAAGTAAATTGTATCTTCCTCTTGTTTTCGGATTTGAATATAGACGAGAGAATAACCTTGCTATTTCTAGAAGTGCCACAACTCCACTTCCATTACTATCACTCCCCACTGATAATGCCTGCAATATAAAAAAAAACCTAAACCTTTACACAACCCAAGGATTATGATTTAAATGGAAGAAAAAAAATCATGTCTCCATACCGGTGCAGCACCAAATGTGTCATATGACGCAACTATAGCAATGGTTGGGAGCTGATTAGCGTCCCCATCCGCTTTTAATCCTGACAACCATCCCTGCCATCAGAGGTAAGTCTTCAGGACTAAAGATTTTTGTTTATAAACAAAGTACAAGAAATCCCATACATAATTACTGAGAACATGCGTATAGAACCCAAGAGTGAACTCTCCAGATTAACATGTGCATAGCATGGACAGACTGGCCTAACAGTTGAAGGGCCATCAGAAGATCCGTTAAAACAGCCAAAAGGGAAGCTCCAATCAATGCAGTTAAAGATTCACAAAACCCTATGCTTAATCAACGAATCAGTCATGTAAAACACCAAAGAAATCACAAATAGGGGAGGGGAAGCAGTGGGAAACCTTGACTTTCAGAACAGATATTTAGCCCTAAATTTGTATCTCCCTTAATATAAGAATAACAAGCTTCAAGATGCAGAAGCATATCAAAGAGTATATGCAGGAGTGATTAAGAAAATCATATGCAGGAGTGATGAAGAAAATCATGATGAAATCAAGGAAAAATTTACAGTGTGCAGTACTATTGCCTTGTGTCTTAAAGATGAATAACAACATCAATAAAGAACATCTAAAGACTCAAAAACATAAATTAGCCTTATTTTGGGTGGTGCATGAATATTATACACATCATTTCACCTATACAACTTTTTTTATTCCATCTTTAACAGACTTTTACTATTTACAACCAGTATAAAAAAGAGGAACTGGAACCTGAATGTTTGTGATGGTGGGAGATGAAAGTTTCTTAGGTTCCGGAGTGGAGACAACAAGCTTGTATCTGTACAATTTCACAAGCAAAGATGTAATTAGACAATCCCAATGTTGTAGTACATAGGCCCAAAAACATTAGTACCGTATAAACATTTTGAGAGAAGAATAACTAGCAAATAAACAAAAATTGAATTCTTGCACAAGGCTGAAATGACAGGTGAGAATATTCCTCTAGCAACGTGGACAATGCATATTTGCATGATGTGACGAAACAAGATCAAAGCATCAAAGCTAAGTTGAAATTACAAATAACAATCAAAACAATTAAACCAATCAAAAAAATTCAGAAAAAATATGGGATAGTCTGAATGAGTGGACAAAGCAGATAAAAACCCTAAATTGGCATCAGGGTATGAGCTGTTAATGCCATAGGTTCCATCTCACATCAAAAAAGAAGAAAAATAACTCCTCACCAATTTATAGACTCAATTAAACTGATAACTGAAACAGATAAGATTTTTCACCATATAATCATCTCTCATGAGTTAATATATGGAGCTTACATCTCCAGAAAGGTTTTTTTATCTTCTTTCTTTCTAGTTGGCTACTTAGCTCTAATCAGTTAGCACCTTCATTCCTAATTACTCTAGGAGATGTTGATCTAGATGTAAGAGCAACAGTATTCAGGGAACCTGAGCAAGGACCCTATTACCCAGTTGGGCGTTGTGCTAATAATGCACTAGTCACAGGTTCAAGACTTGCACGGGCCAAAACTCAGTGTTCGAAACAATTTTGTCCTCCACCAAACAAAAAAGAAAAAAATATAGAGATAAAGAAACAGCATTCAGGGAAACCATGTGACTAGACAGATCAAACAAGGCAGAGTGAAGTGGACTGCAAAAAATAAGAATAGAAAGCATTCTGACGATAAATAGAATCCACTCTTGAAAAAAGTAACAGTGGCAAAGCGTAGAACCATAAAATGTATAAAATGGACTTTTCAGTTCTAAGTGGTAAAAATAGTCTACTAGATCGACCATAAAGTAACAACATCTATAATCAGTTGAAGGTCATGAATTTGAGAATTCTTTAAAATAAACAACATATCCAAATCCATATGATCATAAAAAACACAACATTGGTTCATCAGTCAACTAGTGAGAGCATGTAAAGTTGTTTTAGAGAACTCTCATGGGTCAGATTGGTAATATAGCAACTAACCCGCCAGTGGTTGCAGTAGCAGGCTGACCAGTAGCATCATTCCTCTTGATATCTGCTAATACGGCATCAATCTTGTCGTCCTCAAAAGCAAAATACACAGGATACTGAAAACCATACACCGTCATCAATATAACTACTAAAAGCTTCAGAAAAAAAAAAAAAAAAGGAAAGAAAAAGGGAAAAGGAAAAAAGAAAAAAGATGAGAAAAAGAAAAAAAAAATTTATTACTTGAGTTCCATATTCAAATGTCATTTAAGCAGAACACCAAGAAAAAGGTATCAGATGACCAGAAAATATAAAACAGATATGTGCTGCAGAAATACTCCTCCTTGCCAAGCTTTCTCAACTCTATACAAAATGATGCATCGGGATAGAATGATTTGTTATGAGCAGTATGCGAAGTAGATAATTTGGACTCTGAAGTTTAGAAGAAATCTAAACAACACCTTGCCACTGGTGTCATCGTTGGTCTTCTTTCTACACGCTGAAACCATCTCGATTGGATCTCATTTATTCCCAATTGGGGATACTCCTAAATTCCCTTGGACATGCTCATTTCTGAGTTCGTTTTTCCTTCTCTTCTACTCATTTGATGAACATGTTTCTTGATTGCCAACATTTTGCACCCCAAGCATAACTGGACTTATTGTTGTCCTTTAGTTCGATCAAATATGGTTTCAAGTTTTGGTCGACAACGAAATTATGTTGGTTTCGTCTGAAACTGACCAAAACAAAGTTTCACAGTACAAATGTTTCGGTTGGTTTCGGTCAGTTTCGAAACAAAACTGATGACTTTGAACCACAACACTATATTAACCCCTTAAAGATGTGTTTAAATGCAACACAAGGATGTTATTTTATTTTTATTCACAAGTGCATTATGTGAAGTTAATGAAGAAAACAGGGGGAAGGGCAATCTAGTAATTACTGATCCCCAAGGGTCCATTAATTATGAGAAAAATATTTAAAATTACAAGGTTGCCATCATCAAGTTCACATAATACCCTTTTTAAAAATCGAATATCACCAGCCCACCACCCCCATCATCAAGTTCACATAATACCCTATTTAAAAAGATGAGAAAAAGAAAAAAAAAAAAACTTTATTACTTGAGTTCCATATTCAAATGTCATTTAAGCAGAACACCAAGAAAAAGGTATCAGATGACCAGAAAATATAAAACAGATATGTGCTGCAGAAATACTCCTCCTTGCCAAGCTTTCTCAACTCTATACAAAATGATGCATCAGGATAGAATGATTTGTTATGAGCAGTATGCGAAGTAGATAATTTGGACTCCGAAGTTTAAAAGAAATCTAAATGACACCTTGCCACTGGTGTCATCGTTGGTCTTCTTTCTACACGCTGAAACCATCTCGATTGGATCATATTTATTCCCAATTGGGGATACTCCTAAATTCCCTTGGACATGCTCATTTCTGAGTTTGTTTTTCCTTCTCTTCTACTCATTTGATGAACATGTTGTTTCTTGATTACCAACATTTTGCACCCCAAGCATAACTAGTCTTATTGTTGTCCTTTAGTTCGATAAAATATGGTTTCAAGTTTTGGTCGACAACGAAACTATGTTGGTTTCGTCCGAAACAAAGTTTCACAGTACAAATGTTTCGGTTGGTTTCAGTCAGTTTTGAAACAAAACTGATGACTTTACCGATCAAAAAAAAAAAAAAACTGATGACTTTGAACCATAACAATTAACCCCTTAAAAGAGGTGTTTAAATGCAACACAAGGATGTTATTTTATTTTTATTCACAAGTGCATTATGTGAAGTTAATGAAGAATACAGGGGGAAGGGCAATCTAGTAATTACTGATCCCCAAGGGTCCATTAATTATGAGAAAAATATTTAAAATTACAAGGTTGCCATCACCAAGTTCACATAATACCCTTTTTAAAAATCAAATACCACCAGCCCACCACCCCCTCCTCACTTTCCCCTTCCCGCATATTATATGCCATTTCCTCTTATGAAGGTCGAGTTAGTTGCAAAACTATAATGTGACACTCAGAAAGTAAACATATCATAAGCCATAACACGTGTCAATCTACCACTAAAAGCAAGCGGTCAACAATCAATTCAACCGATAAGAAAGGCTTCCAACAATCAACAACCCCAAAGGGGATTATGTGATAAACGTAAAAGGGTAAGAGAAATTATCTTTCTTTCACTCACAGGTAGGTTGGCATGTATAAGTATTTGTTCCAGCTCAGCCAATATGTTTCCTACCAACTCTTTCACATAGATTTGGCCACCTTCCTCTGTGTCTTCTCTGTTCTTAGGCCTAAACTTCTGCGGTAGCAAAAGTAACAAGCCCCCTAATGGCCGTCTTTCTGTAATATATTCTGCAAATTCATTATCATGGAAATCAGAAGCAGTATAAGATGATATAGGAAAGTGGGTACAGGGAATATGTAATGGTGATGTTAACAGATCAGAAATCCATAATAAGATAATTGGATGCAAACTTCAAACAATTGGCCTAAATTTATCAGATCAGATGCCAACTGGACAAAAAATAAAAACTATAGCACCTGCACTTTCAAAGATTGTTCTTGACTTCTCTGGAATTTTTGACAAGGAAACTCCTCAGATTTTAAACCTTTTCTTCTTCTTTTTTCTCGGGTTTTATCTTTAAACAATAAAAAATGAATATTAAACTATAAGATTTAAGTATCAAATATTAAAAACACTAACTTTTTTGGAACTTGATGGCAATGAGAAATTCAAAAGAAATGTGAGAATTTGGTAATTTTTACAACTTTAAACTTTCACTAAATCTCAAAAAAATAGATTATGAAGTTTTCAAAAGTACCAGAAATATATGCAACATTGTAGCACCAAATGGAAGGCATCGAGCAAAACAAACCAAGTGAGAAATCATCAGACAAGAGAATAATGTGGCTAATTTTGATGTTGAAGCTCGGAGCTCTAGTGGTTATGACCCAAGAGTAACCATCAACCACCGCACAGAAAATAAAAAGAACTATAGAAAGGTTGAGATGCATATATAATTCATAAGAAAAGGCCATGGCTGAAAAGAGTTACAAATTTCCAACATTCAAATCCACGGAACAACAGAACTAACTAAAGGCAGTAGACATCCCATGACAATTAATATCGTTCGAAGCAGTCCTTTGATTTTATTTGGCATTCATAACTTGATGTTATGCAATAAGCTTCCTCCTAGTGTCAGGTAGTTTTCTGATTATTGGCAATACCATCACTGGAACCTAAGGCCTTTCGGCACAAGTCTTAAAGTTTCTTCGAAGAAGGAAAAGTAGTGTTGTTCATCTTACATGAACAAGTATCCAATTAAGCCCAAATAAGTATGCAGCTAAACAGTCTAATAAACTGCATGGCATAAAATGATTATCACATACATAAGTCAATCACAAACTTTCTTCCGGGATGTAGCACTGGTCCCATGCAAATAAAACATGGTAGTACAGCACCCTAAAATGGATGGTATGTAATGTATGCAGCATTTGAAGAACAGAATAAATTGGAGCTTGTTGTAGAAATATATCATATTCTTCCATTTTCCACTCTCTAACTTCTGCTTCCATTATGAGGCAGGCTATGCGATTAATATCCCAACAAATATTAGAGTAGTCATAGTGTACACATGTGATGTAAGAAAAGGTTACTTTGAAATGTAGCTTTTTTGGTTGGATTTCAAGCTCTAATTTCCTAGTGTGAAGCTAAGGGCCCCCATTTTCAGCTTGCTCCTATGAAGGTTTGAGTTGATTTGGCTTTATTATGTCTCTTTCATTTTTTATTCCGTCTGATTTCAGCCTTGTCATTCACATAGTCGCCTATGTCGTTGTCATTCAGAAAGTCGACTATGTCAGACATCAGAAGCCCACTTCACTTGTTTGGATGAGTAACAAGTGTATTAGATAAGATGAGAATGTACAGAAAAGAAGCCCTCTGTACCCTACACTACCTTAAAACAGCCATTTTACTTAATCACCGAATTTAGGAATTTCACACTTATGCCCCACCAATTCCAGTCGATAAATCCATAACTGTTCAGCTTTTTTAAGGAAAAAAAATGTAACACTTCACTCTATCGTGAATAATAACTTGGCTTCCACCAGAGTTCAAACTCAAATAGAATTTTAGATCTCAGCGTCAGAATAGAGGAGACAATAATATTCGAAAAGAAAACTGTGGCAATAATAAAATCCCATACAAGTACCTTAATGATTCTTATATAAAACTATACGTCTCTTACAATTCAACAGAGCTCAACACAAACAAACAATTTTTGTGAACGAAGCTGAAAATTCAAGCAAAACGAACCTACCTCGAAGAAAAGTGATGTTCACTTCTCGAACAGGAATTATAACGACAGTACGCGAAAGATCCGCTCCAGGAACGAACGGAAAAGAAGTGGCATGATGATTGAGACTCGCGAGGCGAGATCCGAACGGAACACCAGAGAGATCGTACTGAATAAGCCTGTAAACATCAATGACGGACGCAGCATCGCAGAGCTCGACACAGGCGACCAGTATAAAGACCAAAGCGAGAACCGAGTAAACCGATTCAAGCATCTCCCGTTCACGCCCTTTTCTCCCCGCCATTGAAGAGAGACGTAGAGCTCGCGAGGTATGCAGGGAGCGAGAGAGAGGGAAAGCAGAACTCTAGGGTTTTGGTTTTCGATCTGAGATAATAATAAACTAGTGCTAGGTGTACGAGTTCATTTTTTCCCCTGTATTTCTCTGTTTGTTTTCCAACAGCGACGATTTTTTTTTTTTTTCTTCTTCTTGATTGGCTTCAACAGCGACGATGGAATTGAATTGCACGCGATCGCAAATATAATGGCCCATTAGCTGAGTAGAACTTTACTGACGGACGCCCACCACTTGGCACACACTTACAAATATCTGATCATATTTGACCCTACCCTACATGGACCTACACACCAACAAATAGTGATTTCTAACAGTTGGATTGGAGCCGTTTTCATGGATTGATTTTTAACCGTGCAATTTGAGCATTATTTGGGCAACAAAGATCCGAATGTTTGAAATCACTAATTTCGGTATGTAGGTCCACGGCCAAACACCAATACGATCAGCAAGCTATAAGAATGTGCCACGTGGCTCAGATTATTGTCTGTAAACGAAGTTCTATAGAAAATTTTTGATCGTGCAACTTTTTGATCCAGTGATCCTGTCACTAATAGTTAAGCGCTACCTGTCATGGACTCATGGGGTTAAGGCGGCCATTAACTGTAGTTGCTTTTTCACCACTGTCAAGGATAACTACATTTAAGAGCCACCTTAACCCAAGGATAGGTGGCGCTTAACTATAAGTGGCAGTATCACTGGATCAAAAAGTTGCAGCTTATAACTTACGGGAAAAAAGTAAATGCTTGTTCATTTACAGACAATAAGGAGCTACCCTATCTTAATTCAGACGAACCAGTTCATTGTTCCAAACTATATTTAAAGGAATTAAACTCTTGGTACTGTTTTAAAGGCAAAATCTGAACAAACACGAACCAAAAACGTGGACCGCTGAAGGTCACCAAACAGTCCCTAGGGTTTAGGTGCGGAGATGGATGGAGTTAAAACTCTGGTGCATGAGGACATGTTTGTAACACCCCTGTGATTAAATTTGAATGAGCAACATGCACACGCACTTACGAGACCATTCAGTTGTTCCCTCCCATGGGTTGGTACTTTAGGCTCTGCTTGGTATACTATAAATTAATGCATTTTGTAAGTGAATGCAAATGCATTCCGTTACGGTGCATTAGTTTACGGTTGCTTAGTAACAATTGAGGAAAACTCTGTAAACTAATACATCCCGATTAACACTCAATGATTTAAAGTGATTTTTCATTTTGATCAATTTTCCATTCCCCTCCGCAAGAACACGTGTCCCTGCCCTAACCTCATTCACTCCCCCAACGCCCACCACCTACTAGTAAAACTTCGCTGACCGCCCTCAATGACTGCCCATAATATGAGCCACATGGCATACTTTTAGGGAACCCTAATGGTATGGATGTTTGGCCAATCCCTATATGGGCCTACAAACCAAAAATCAACTTGAATAGTTATTTAAAACCTTTGGATCCTTGTACCCAAATAATGGTGAATAATGATCAAAGTCCCATGGTTAAAATCAACCCATGAAAATGACTCAAATCCAACACTTATAAATCACTAATATTGGGCTGATTTTTGGTTTGTAGGCCCATCTAGGGATTGGTTTGTAGATAATTACATATCTACAGATTATGATTTGTGTAGCTCCCACTGTGGCCCCACAGATTTTAGATTATGCCAGTACTTGGTTGGTCTATGACTGCATCTCTTTGAGTAAAACTTGTTGACCACCGATGGTTAGGGAAGCCCTCACCACCCATAATATGAGCCACAAGGTGCACTCTTAGAGGACGCTGACCGTATAGATGTTTGGCCAATCCTTAAGTGGACCCACAAAGCAAAAATCAGCCTGATTAGTGATGTCAAACCTTTGGATCTTTGTACCCAAATAATGGTAAAATTCCTACGGTTAAAATCAACCCTTGAAAATGACTTCAACTAACGCTCAGAAATCACTGATCAGGTTGATTTGGGGTTTATGGGTCCACCTAGGGATTGACCAAACATCTATACAGCCAATGTCCTATAAGATATTGCCACATGGCTTATATTGTGGATGGCAAGGTAGCAACCCGACCAACGGGGGTCTGATAAGATTTACTAGTTAGCCTATGGTTGTTTGGCTTTGGCCATCCTTAGGTCGACCTATGGACCAAAAGTCAGCCTGATTAGTGATTTGTAACAGTTGGATTTGAGTCTTTTCGTGGGTTTATTAAGTGGACCAAAAGGCAGCGGAGTGTATTAGATATAGCTCTACCTAACACCATTTGGCGTTAGGTGTATGGTGTACCTTGTTACATCACAACCTTTTTCTTTTCTTTGAGTAAACCTTCGCTCACACCGGGCTGTAAGTGAAGCTGATCACAGCCCACAATATGAGACATGTGGCACACTCTTAGAGGGCGCTGACTGTATGGATTTTTGTCCAGTCCCTCAGTGGACCTGCAAACCAAAAATCAGCTTGATGAGTGATTTACAACCTTTGGATCTTTGCACCCAAATAACGCTCAATAATGCTCAAATTCCTACGGCTAAAATCAACCCACAAAAATAACTTCAATCCAATGCTTAGAAATCATTGATCAGGTTTATTTTTGGTTTGTAGGTCCACCTAGTGATTGACCAAACATACATACAGTCAGCGTTCCACTAAGAATGTGCCACGTGGCTCATATGGTGGGCTGTGATCGGCTTCGCTCACAGCCCCATGTGAGGGAAGGTTTAATCCTTTTGTTTCTATTTTCTATTCTAAATCTGAAAGTTCAATTTTTCTCTTTTTCTTAAAAAGAATAAAAAAAACCCATTCAATTTTGGGTCGTCATCTTCTGCATTGTGATTCAGCCAGTTTTTTCTGGCATTTCAATGCAAGACTTTTACAGATGCACAGCTGCCGCATTCATTTACAGTGGTTCCACTTTGCCATGGTAACCAAGCATTGAAATTTGTAGGGTGCACTGTAAACGAATGCATGTGCATCAGTATACGGTGTACTAAGCAGAGCCTTAGATTGCTTAGGGTTTAGGGTGTAAGGCTTTATCAGTTTAGTACTGTACATTACATTGCCCGTCGTAATCCCAATGGTCACAATGGCCGATGTAAAACTTTGCAAATCATACCATGAATCCTGATCTATTGAATATAATTGAGTGGAAGAACATGATTTATGTAGCCAACCCCGTATTATTGGGATAAGGCATATAACGATGATGATTATATAAAAAAATTGGAGGAAGAGAACTGAACCGACACCAGCAACTATCCATGCAACAATACATTTTGTTGTTAATTTTACTATATAATACAAAATTTATTTGAAGTACTATATATGTCACTGGTTTGGCTAGGGTAGACCATAGAACAAAGGGACCTGTTCGGCAGCCAAGCCAGGCCTAGCTATAGCTCAGTAAGTTGTCGGACGGGCAAAAACTGAAAATAACGGAAAAAATGATGCTGAAATTCGAATTTTCAAAATTTTCTAAAACAAAAAATCCAAAAACAGAAAATAAAGGAAATAACAGCCTTTCTTCACAATTTTATTCCAGAAAATAACGGTCGTTATTTTGTAAGTGTCAAAACGGTTCATAATGTAACGGGCTGGGCATTTCCCTTTTAGCAACCGTTAAATTCGTTAAAACGGCGTTATTTATGTAAATCAGTTTTTAATTCCAGTCAATTAATTATTAAAGTCCAACACACTTGACCAATGAAAAAATGACACCACCATGCATCATGACAACGTCCATGGACCCCAGACCATGTGATCATTACTCTCTCTCTTTTTCTTTTTTTTAATTTATCTCTTTTCAATTTTCATTGAATATATTTCAGTGGTTACCCTATTAAATCCCACAAGACCATTGAATGGTCCTTGGGATTCATAGCACACAAATCCCTGCGTACCCGTGGGAGGGGACGCCAACATTTCGTATACAAAAGCTACGGGGTGTTAATGTCGTGGGCCGGTTCAATGGGCTTCTAGGCTCCTAACCTCGGGGGAGCCCGCCACCTAAAAGACATCCTATTGGCATTCTGCAGCCTATCGGGCCAGCAAATTAACTTTGAGAAATCGGGGGTCTCATTTAGTCCTAGTCTCCACCGTCGGCAACGGAAAGTTCTCTCACAAATCCTACAAATCAAGAATCTCCTTATCAATGAGAAATATTTAGGAACCCCACTCTTTGTGGGGAGGTCAAAAACCAAAGCTCTACTAAGTTGCATAGATCGTTCGAAATCGTCCGCGATGGAATGGAGATCCAAAAGCCTCTCACAAGCGGGGAAAACCACTCTTATCACTTCAGTGGCTACTACCATTCCATCCTATCTCATGCAATCCTTTATGTTACCCAAATCCACATGCATGAAAATGGATTCCATCCTTAACAAATTCTGGTGGGGAGGAACAGATGATAAAAATGTTCTGAGGCTAACAAACTGGAAATCATTATGTTCCCCAAAGGCAAAGGGCGGTTTGGGATTCAGAAGGTTTCACCATATGAACCAGGTCCTCCTATTCAAAGTGGCATGGAGACTTCAACACAACCCCACATCCTTGCTAGCCGCTCAACTCTTACCTAAATACTGTCCCAAACGGAACATTTTCACAGTGAAAAAAAGATCTACAGCATTGTGGTGTTGGAATAGCATTGTGACAGCGATGGAGAGTTGCAAAAAATTCAGCTTATGGATTGTTGGGTCTGGAGATTCCGTTAACATTTGGACTGACCCTTGGATCTCTGGGGTTCCTGAAAATCTCTTACCACCACCTCGCCCCCCGGATTGTAATGTTGAGACGGTTAATGCTCTCATTAAACCGAACCGGACTTGGGACAAAATGATTATCCAATCTCTTTTCACACACCAGGTGGCACAAGCAATTCTATCCATACCTCCGAGCATCAAGGCCTTCCCCGACCGCCTGTTTTGGTTACCACATGACAGAGGTATTTTTACTTGCAACTTAGCCTACCAAGCTCTCTCTAGTCAATCTCCAATTCCTCATCATAGGGGTCCTCCGCCAGAACTATGGGGGAATATTTGGCGGCTCAACATTCCCCAGCAAGCAAAATTCTTTACATGGAGACTCCTTCGAAATATGCTTCCTACGAGAGCAAATATCAATGCCAGACTACCTCATGTTAGCCCCATGTGCCCACGCTGCCAGCAACAACCAGAAACAAGCCTCCATGCTATCTTTCAATGCCCCTCTAGTGCTAAACTCTGGTTTGCCTCAATGTTAACTCTTCGGAGTGAACATCAGTCAGCGGAGGCTCTGGAAGGATGGTCAATCAACATGCTCAACATCTCACGCCATAATTCAAAAGACGAACAGTTTCTCAGAGATTACACTTGTGTGTTGATGTGGCGGATCTGGTACTTACGAAACGATGAAACTCATGGCAAACATCAGAAAATTCCGCTGGATAATATCAAATTTCTAACATCCTTTCTTCCTCATGCGTTGGAAAAGCGTAGTACGGAACCCATATCAGATTTGAGTTGCAAATGGACCCCCCCACACACAGGTTTCTTCAAAGTCAATTCTGATGCTTCGTGGAACTCTGCAACCAGGGGAGCAGGCTTCGGTTTCATACTCCGTCACTCCAATTCAAACTGTTTGCTGGCAGGTGACACTCGATCCTGGGCCCAATCTGCCGAAGAAGTTGAGGTTCGCGCCTTGAGATGGAGCCTTCTCCAAATTGCTCAATTTTGTGCTGCTGACATAATGGTGAAAATGGACGCTCTCTCGACGATCAATTGCACCAGCAGCGGATATTTTGGAGTGCAGACACTTTTTTCCCTCTTTATCCTTCTCCTTTAGACCTCGTTCTGCCAACAAAGCAGCCCACTCTTTAGCTGCTAAGGCAAACTCATTTCTTCTCCCAATGTTATGGCCCTCCGACTTCCCCCCATTGGCTCCGACTTCCCCCCATTGGCTCAATGCTATTCTTGTTAACGATGGGGATCAGTCGGTGATGTAATTTGTTTTCTGGGCTCTTCTTATATATATATATATATATATAATCCTTTAAAAAAAAAAAAAAAGGGCTTCTAGGCTCTCCTTGCCTTATTCTTGGGTTTGGGATTTACTTAAAGGCCCGAATGGTCGGACATGACATGGCACATGGGTTAAATTTCAAGGCGCATTGGAGTCTTGGAGATATATGAGTCTTGATTGGGTAATAGCTTGCAACAAAAAGCTTAGGCCCAGTTAAATTTAATGACCCGGCCCATTATACATGTTAAAAGCTCGACCGGCACGAACCCGATCCATTAACGGCCCCAATGAAAACACTTCAGACTTGCAGAGTGTCTTCCTTCCTATTTGCCGCTCGTCCAGAAAATTTAGGGTTTTGAAATAAAAAATCTAACCATGACTCGGTTGAGCTCCCAACAGATCTTACTGGAGAACAAGAGCAGTGACTCTGCATCCATAACTGCTCTAACGCTCCATTACAAAGCTCTATCCGATGTAGGTCGTTAAAGTTATCTTCTCATTTTGCTGAGTTGATCGGTTCGAAGACGCATCTAGGGTTCGTTGAATCGAATAAATGCCGCTTTAAATTATCGCTCCCTCCTTTTGCAGGTTTCGTGTTTGAACGAATTCAAGAACTTGGAGAGACTTGATCTGGGCTTCAACAATCTTTCGTCGCTCGAGGTAGGTGTTCTCCTTCAATCCTGCAGTAGATTCATAATCCCTTTATTCTAAACTGGTTTGTTCCTAAATCCCCCATCCCCCCCCCCCCCCCCCACCCAAAAAAAAAAATAATTATTTGCTTAACCTGAGTAAAATCTCAGAGAAAAATGGAAGAAATGCTTTCTCTATTGAAGTTAACTTTTTTTTTTTGTTGGATTATTGTGTTTCCTCAGGCGTTAATGCCATGTATCAATTTGAAGTGGCTATCGGTTTCACAAAACAAGCTCCAAAGCTTGAGAGGAATTGAACGCCTTTCTAAGCTTACGGTAAGTAGCAACGGGTTTCCCTCATCTTATTGCCTAGTTGAAGCAAGCTGCCTGTTATTGTTAAGCAGTTGAGCTGTATCACATTTTCTTACTCAGCACATTTTGCAAGTCTTGTTCTACTCTGCCACGGGATTCTTAGATTACTGGCTTTTGGTATCAGTTTGTTTTTTGAAGTTGATCAGGCATACTTTTGCACCATTATGGTCGCATTTGGAAAGACCTCATAACATAGCTGGTGCTATTTTTGAATGTGTGCAAACTGTGTTTTGAGAGTCTTAGTTTGAACCAAGGTTTAAAGGGGACTGTTATAACGGTACAACGGACTGGGGGCGTTACCGTTTTTTCTGTTATAACGAAAACAAAAACGCTCAGGGGCAAAAACAGGAAAAATGGAAAATAACGGAAAAAATGGCGCTGAAATTCAAATTTTAAAATTTGAATTTCAAAAATAGAAAATAACGGCCTTTTTTCTTCACAAAATTTTCCAGAAAATAACGGCCATTATTTTCGTTATAACAGCCGTTATTTTTTGGGCGTTTTAACGGTCCATAACGTAACGGGGGAGGTCTGAATCCGTTATGACGGCCGTTATTTTCGTTATAACAGTCGCTTTTTAAACCTTGGTTTGAACAATGACCCTTCTACACCTCGAAATTTGCTCACACCTCACAAAAACTCCCCTAAACAGTGTTCATTTCTTTTTCTCCTATTTGTCTGTGAGTGTGTGCGTGTTGGCCCCCCCCCCCCCCCCCCCCCTGGTGTGTGTGTGTGTGTGTGCACACCAGGACCCATCATCAGTTATCAAACCTGACATATGCAGTGTGATCAATGATCTCTAAAGAAAGCATGTCCTCAAAACAATTGGATAATTAGCTTTGTCATTGTTCTTTGTATTTCCTTTCTTTTTTGTTTTAATTCCTCACAATGCTGTAATTTCTTTATACAAGGGAGATTTTAAAAGATGCATTTTGTGGGTGACTGCTGTATTTGTACTTTGAACTGACAAAGGAAAAAAAGGGTATTGGAATTCACTAGGATCTTTTATTTTCTATGCCAACCAGGTGTTAAATGCTGCTAGGAATAAACTTAGATCAATGGATGAGGTCAGGTCTCTCATAAACCTACGAGCATTAATTCTGAACGGTAAGTTTCATGACTCAACCTAGTACATTCCCTCACAAGTTTCAATGTTAACTCGAATGGATAAATATAACCAATCAATAGACATGGAACTTCTGATTAGCTTTCTTTGTCATCTTCTGTTAAGTTTCATTGTTTCATCCTTTTTTTTCTTTTGCAGACAATGAGATATCTTTAATTTGCAGGCTCGATCAATTGAATGACTTGAACACTCTTGGTACGAGCATCTCATTTTTGAAGTTCTCTTTTTATCATATGGAGTTGCATGTATTTCATATGTTTTTTGACATTTTTATAGTACATATCTTTTCAATTTTTATATTATTGAATTTGTTTTCGGTTTCATATCATGCAAGCAACACATTGAGTTGGGCATAGCATTCTTGCTTCTTCACCATGCTGATTTTGTCTAGCATGGTCCTCTTGACTCATTTAGAATGGATAATTTCAGTGATGTGAACATGGCATTGTTGTACATACTGTTATTAATGTTGGAAAAAATAGGGAACTATTAAAAGTAAAAGGACTATTGTGCCCTTCCTTTTAAGTGAGTTATTAGTTGTTCACTGAGCTAATAATGCATGACACACACTATTATGCTATATTCAAATAGTCATTGTTCTCCGATTTCTGGTATAGCTCCATGATGCTGGCACGACATGCTAGAAGCTACATTGTATCCCATCACACACGTTGTCTCTGCAGTAAATTTTTGTTTGTCCTCAAACCACATATCTGATGTGCAGAGTACAATGTTGGGTATGCACATGACATAGGGTCTTCAGTCTCTGTTCTTTGATCAAATTTGAGTCATTTGACCGTACGCATCTTTTTGAATGACACATGCGCCTTACTCGACATCGTCTAGTTATCGGAAGATGCATTTTAAGCATAGTTAAACAAATTCAAAAACATATATAAAGTATAAACAATTATTTTCGTAAATTATTGAAATTTATTGCTTAAGTAATTATCAAATCAAAAGAATTTGGAAGAACTGTTTAAATTAGATATTTATAAACTATTTTATATATTTGTAAACGCATGGCGTTCTGATCGCCAACGAGGTTATCGATTCTAGATACTGTGAGGGAACCCCAGGTATTGTCTGCAAAGTGGTTCTGGAGAAGGCGTATTATCACGTTAGTTGGTCGTTTCTTGATTATCTGTTGGGCCGAATGGGGTTCGAGGCGAAATGGAGAAGTTGGATTCACACTTACGTTTCGATGGTGCGATTCTCAATTTTAGTCAACGGTGCTCCTACGGGTTTCTTTAGGAGCTCAAGAGGGCTCCATCAGGGGGATCTTTTGTCTATGTATATGTTTCTTATAGTGGCAGAAGCGTTGAGTCGGATAGCGGCCAAAGCGGCTAATGGGGGCTTTCTGGAAGGATTCAAAGTTGGGGGGGGGCAACTATTTCCCACATGTTGTTTGTAGATGACACTACCTTCTTTCCGGAGGCATCCAACTCACAAGCCCAGGTTTTGAGAGGGATCCTTCGGTATTTTGAAGTGGTCTCGGTTCTTCTCATCAACTTAGCCAAGAGCGAAGTCTTTGGAGTCGATGAAGTTGGGAGCTTGGACATGGTAGCCGCGAGTTTGGCTTGTAAAAAGAGGGGAAGCTCTCAACGGTGTATCTTGGTCTTCCTCTTGGTGTGAGTTACAGATCCAAAAGCATATGGGACCCGGTTGTAGAGCGATTCTAAAGAAGATTGGCCTATTGGAAAAGAGTATATCTCTCAAAGGGTCTCTCAAAGGGTGGTAGATTCACTTTGGTCAAGAGCACCCTTTCCAACCTGCCTATCTACTTCATGTCCCTATTTTCTATCCCTATGTGGATCGCTAAGAGGATCGAAAGCATCATCAGGAATTTATTATGGGATGATAGAGTAGACAATCACAAGTTTCACCTTGTCAGCTGGTCGAGGATCTGTAAGACTAAAGAAGAGGGCGGGCTTGGTGTCCGCCAAATCAAGCTCATGAACAATACTCTGCTTGGGAAATGGCTACGGAGATTCGGCGTCGAAAGGGAGAGTCTATGTAGGAGTGTGATTTCGGCAAGCAGGGTGTTAACGATAATGAATGGGATAACAAGGTCCTCACCTCTTCTTACGGGATGGGAGTGTGGAGAGGCATCTTCAAGATGCTTGGGGCAATCAGGAACGACAACAAATTTATAGTGGGAATCGGGAATAAAGTTAGATTTTGGGAAGAAAGATGGTGGGGGACCTCTCTCTCAAAGATGAGCTCCCCTTGATCTATGCCATTTCGAACTGAAATGGTGACTCGGTTTGCCCTGTTTCGTCTATTGAAAATGGCATCCTCTCTTGAGACTTAGGGTTAAGAAGGCAGATCAACGACTGGGAGGTGGAGAATATGGCGTCCTTACTCAACCGGCTTGAAGGGGTGAAGCTTTCGGACAGTGAAGAGGACAAAAGATGGTGGATCTATGATCCAAAGGGCAGATTCTCTGTTAAATCTTTCTACACTTTCTCTAGGGTCCCAATTATTGTGTCTTCCCTTCCAAGCATATTTGGAGAACCCCAATTCCCTCCAAAGTGATCTTCTTTATTTGGTGTGCGATGTTGGATAAGATCCTTTCGGTGGAGAGGTTGAGAAAACGTGGTTTTCAGCTGCCAAATAGATGTATCCTATGTCGGGGCGAAGAGGAGACCACAAACCATTTGCTCATCCATTGCAGTGTGTCTAAGAAGATATGGGAACGCTTTCTGTGCCTTTTTGGTATGTATTGGGTTTTCCCCAAGTCTGTGTTCGAGATTTTCGAGGGATGGTATTCTAAGGCCTTCTCCGATAGTGGTCGTATGCTTTGGAAAATTTGTACTACTGGAGTTCAGTCATTCTTGAGCTACAAGGCTTTAGATTTGAAGATTATGTGTTCCGGTGGGATTGATTGATTTCATAGTTGTAGGCCTGTTTTTTGTGGGGCCGTTTTTTGGGGGCAGGGTTGTTGCTTTGTTGGCTTTTGCTTTTTTTGCTTGCTGTTGTATATTTTTCTTGCAGGGCCTTCTCTGCCTTGCCTTTAATTTATTCCACTTTATTGATTAAAAAAAAATATAGGATCAAAATGGTGACTGAAATTTCCATACTCCTCTCTCAATATAAAACTTCAATCCAAACATGAAGTTTTTGCACAAAATAAGTATTAGTTTTAATTCGCATAATTAATTTTGAGGGAGCAAGACCCTTGTAGAAGTTAAACTGTGAGTTTCATTCAGGTCTATGCTGGATAATGTACTACATTAGGTTTGATGAGCTGGTGACCAATAATTTGTTCCGGTTACGATATGGCAGTTCTTTTGGTGAAGAAAAAACCTGTCATCCAGTTAGAGCATGGTAGTGAGGTATTAAATTGTACCGTGTTGAGATACTTGCTGTATTGTCACTAGATCATATTGGTCTGATAATATCTTTTTATTTTATTTACCAAATGATAATGTGTGGAAAGCACATGTTTAATTTTACGCAGGCATCACATTAGGGCTGCACATGGGCCGCACCAAGGTATGCTTAGGGCCGTCCCGCGGGCTGATTAGTGCTGCCCAAGCTAGGCCCCATATGTTTTTAAAGGCCCAGGCCCAAACCAAGATCAGCCTGTCTTCACTTTTGGATGAGGCCTGAGCCTGTGAGCAGCCTATGCCCAACCCTCCAAGTTGAGATAGAGACTAAGTCCAAGTTAAAATTTTCAATAATATACCTGAAGTTGCACATTTAATCTAAATAAATGTCTTACATAACCACCTCTGTTTTGGGAAATACTGCCCAAACCATGCACATAGCTGTCTGGGCTCAGGTGCCCATCTGGCTGACCCGGCCCATGTGCACTCCTACCTTTCATCTCCATAATTTGATTATAGAAAACACGTAAAAAATTAAGTTTTTTAATCTAATATTAAGTTTTTCGCAGGTATTATGGTAACCATAGTTTCTTCTATAATTTATGAAACGTTTTCAAAATGATTTCTTGTTTGGTAACAAAGATCCTAACGAAGTGTAGATTCTTGTCCTTCTTGAGGGAATTTGTATATATCTTGTCAGTTTCTGACCTGTTAGTTATCAAAGTGCCTTACTGTTATTAGATGAATCAGCTATGTCGACCTTTAGCTGTGGTGGTTGCCTGATTAAATTGAAGAAACTTTGGATACTATGCATGGTGTTGAAGGTTTCTTTTGCTCGTATACTTGGGGGAGATTTTGAGGTGTTGGATTCGCTTCTCACGATATGCTTTTGCTACCCCCTTTTCTTCTTTTTAGTGTATGTTCTTTGTTTTTTTCTTCTTATAAGTTATGGTTGTTTCCTTTGCCTGTACGAGTAATTCTTCACGAGTCTCAGGAAAAAAAGTGGGGGTTTGAACAACTAGTTGCTTCGCAGATGTCCATTTTTTTCAGCTGATTTTGTTTGAGCTTACATACATTGAATGGATGAGACAACCTAATGCATCTATTTGCAGAAATGACATTGACACAGTTTGTATGCTTGGAACCTTACCCGTGGTTTTTTCAATGTGGTTGCTTTCCTGTGAAGTAAACAAGTCAAAGTATGATCTTTGGAAAAAAATGTTGTATTCTCATTTTAATTTGAAGAATGCTCTTTGGCTTTTGGGATTTCTCTGCAGTTCTTTCTAGAAACCCAATTCATGATATTGGTGACTCTTTGGTTAAGGTGAAATCACTAACAAAGGTAAGCAGAATTCTGTGGATTCAATTTTGTATTTATCTGCATCAGAACCATTTTTCTTAAGAGCATTACGGGTCTTTTTATTTTTATTTATGTTTATTGTTTATTTCAGCTGTCTCTCTCCAATTGTCAACTTCAAACCATTGGGTCTTCACTTATGCCCTTGGTGGATTTGAAGGAGGTTCGACTTGCTCACAATGAGATCACAGTATGTGTTGCACTCATGAGCTAATTTCTCTTGAAACCAGGCTTTTCTCAAGCACAAATTCCTTGTCAATTTACTTCATCATGGCTTGATTTTTTACTTGGTCACTTCTACTTCTATACTACCTCCTATTTTTAATTTTCTCTGATAAAACTATGTTTGTTCCACTAATATTAATCCCTCTCTCTCTCTCTCTCCACTGTGCAGGCTCTGCCGGCCGAGTTGTCTCGTAATATAAAGCTCCAAAGCCTAGACTTGGGGAACAACTTGATCACAAGCTGGTCGGACTTGAAGGTGATGGTGTATTCATTGTTGCTCCTCTTTGGTTGTATTGCCTGTGGATTTTGGAATGTTACTCACTAGTGAATATCTTGGGTGTGTGCTGAAATGACAGGCACTTTCCTCTTTACACAACCTGAAAAACCTGAATCTACGGGGGAACCCTATCGCTGAAAATGATAAATTAACTAAAAAGGTGATAGTACTGTTACATTTTCTTGTTTTATCTCCTTTATTTTAGTCCAGCTAGACCCTCTTAATTTTTTTTCTTCTGGAAATATTGCTACTGCAGATCAAAAGTTTAGTACCAAATTTGCAGATTTTCAACTCTAGGCCTCTAGAAAAAGGCAACAGAAATGAGATCTCCAAGAAAGATGCCGAGGGTCACAAGCTTGATGATTCTTCTTTCAGTAACACTACTGATGTAAAAGAACAGAAGGAAGTAAAGAGAGAGAACCCTAGGACAAATGAGAAGACATCCAGAAAAAGGGTGTCCATTCAGAGCAAGGACAGTCTTCTTGATAATGCCAGGGATCTTGATGAGGAAAGGGAAGTACAGCGGAAAAAGCCAAAAACAAACAAGGTCTCCAAGAAAGATGTCTCCAGTGGCAGCAAGGATGATGTTGTGGTGGAAACGGAAGTAAAGACAAAAAAACCAAAGAAGGTAGAACTAAGCAAAGTTGACCTGATTGATGATGGAGAAACTCCATTTATGGAACTTATTGCCGACAGTGCTGGAAATTGTGAAGATGATAACAGGAAGAAGACAGACCAGGAGGCTGTTCAAGACATCAAATCACTTGGTGGGTTAGTTACATTCCCTGCCAAGAGAAAGAAAGCGTCTAAGAACCTGGGCATGGGCCATTCTGCACTCCAATTACTGGCCCCAGTGACTGAAGTTGGAATGGGTGGGCCATCAACATGGGATGTTTAATATGCACAGACGAATTCACAGTTATGATGCTCATTGGCTTGTGGTTGTCATCATCTTTCAGGTAAGCAACCCTAGATTGCTCAGTTGGAAATCTCCACAGTTTTGTTACCCTTTGCTGATCAAGCAAGACCACCTTTTTATTTTGTTCATTTAATAAAAAAAATTCATTTTACCAGACCAGATATGGGAGAAAATTTCTTTATATGATGCTAAGATAACCTATTAGTGGTTATTGTATCAGATCAGATGTGTAGTTGATGCCAGGATTTTATTTTCTTTGTTTCAGTTAAATAAAAATGCCTAAATATGTATTCTCATATTAAATTTAGTTTTTGATCATCGAGTGTTTCAGGATGTAGATAATAAACATCGTAGTCGATTGTCTTTGGCTTGTCGCCATTGGAATTGTGTAGTCAATTGTTTTTGCCACTTAACTTTGACTTCTTCATTTTGCTGTATTAGGCTTTTAGGTAGCATCGCCAGCTTTGGTTATGAAAGTGATTCCATTAATTTAACAACACTGATGAAGAGGCTTGTGTAGCGGATAAAATAGCACACACGAAACAAAAAAAAATGATTTTAAGTATACCCATTATTAAGAATAGCTACACCTCTTTCGTACATTGGATTCTTACACCCGGTGGTAGGGCCCACATAGGGGTTATTTTGGACAATCCAACTGCACAGTGAGTTTTCCATTCTGTGTGACCATCCTCACAAAAGATCAGTTCATTTCGACGTTCCTAATCTCATGAAAAGTTGACTTTTATGTGATTTTTGTTTGGTAGGCAACCTTTTAAGTGTTTTAAGGTATGTATTTATGGCTCAAGTAGTGGTGGATGACACTTGGCGTTTGGTAAAACTTAATTTCAGACCTTGCATAGCTGTCCTGAACTATTTTGAGTTAGGTGGGAGTTAATCTAGAACGATCGCTGGATAATCATCTCGAAAACTAGTTTGGTAGGAAATTAGTTTAGCAAAATAGTTTAATGAGATTTTTTTTTCTACAGAGGCTCGTGGATGTGAAAAGAAGTAAACAAGGGGATATGCTGATGCAGAGTTTGGTCCGGCCAGTCTAGTAAGTAGGTTCCTTCTCAAGTGGCTTTGTTTGTTTCCTAATAGCGGCCAGCGGGTTTGCCTTCAAATTATCAAACAAGGTTTGACCAAACCTGTCCTAGGACATGGAAAACCCTAAATCCAAACACATGCATTATTAGTGCACGCTGGTGTCACAAGCACGTTTCACTGTCCACAATGAATGGCTTATAACAGTGGTTTTTTTACTGTACCCAAATTTGAACGGTGGAGAGGGTGCTTGTGTACTGTGATTATCCGGATCAAAGTAGACGGTCTCTGATCCCCAATCCACACACTTGACTCATGAATGGTTGACATTTGTTCAATGGAAAAGTCAGTCAGCTTGACCAAAAAGGAGAAAAAGGAAGAAGGAATAAGAATAAGGCGGCGATTAGTAAATTAAATTATCAGATCTAAAAGCTTAAAGTGCTCAAGATATGATACCTTAATGACTTATGACTGATTTGGATTGTTTATTAAATGTCTCAAGTCTTAAAATTAATTCAAGGGCATTGTAGGTATTTTGAAATATTTATTAGGACATTTTTGTAAGCTTTTAAAAGAGAAAGCTTTAAAATGCCCTTTTCCTCCCTTGGTGGGCCCACCACCCTGATTGATGAATGTGATAAATAGGTGGAATTAGAGTTTTATTCTTCATTTTTTGTTTGCCATACTTGCAAAATGAGAACGTTTTGTGACAATTCAACATTATTTTTCATAAAATGAACTTTTGGCTTGAAAAAGCCTTTTTAAGAAGTAAACACTAAGGGCGTGTTTGAATGCACAGAAAACTTTCTTTTTTTTTTTTATAAAAAATGTTCCCGGAGAAATACATATGATTGGGCTGTCTGATTGCACTGGGAAAATATTCTGAGAAGATGTGCAATTTCCAATCATGTGAGAAAATAAGGGTGGGTTTTTGTGGAAACCAATGCTCACCCATGTGGAAAGGAAATGAATTCCAGGCTTAGATGGGAAAATCTCATTTTCTCTCGAAAAATTTCCCATTTTAAAAGGACTGTCAAACAAGGGAAAATTATATTTTCCTTAGAAAATGTGATTTTCCAATGGAAAAAATGGCAATAAAATACGCCCTTAACATGAGACTTTTTCTAGTGTGAAAATGGCCATCAAACAGGCTCCAACTCTCATGACATACACCCTTGCTAAGACATCCTTGGCCTAATATACAAAGGGTCGGTTCTGCTGACCAACAAAAGTTAAGCAAAATGTTCACTTTTTTTCTTGGCCGTGGATCCCGAAAATCCAACGGTGGTTAGTAGTGCTGAGCTGGCATCACTTTTGCAAACTAGAGTTGGATTCTCGGGTTCGACAGCCGAGAAAAAACGTGAACTTTTTTGGTTCACCCGGAACCTGTTCCATATACAAATGCCAGGATTACGAAATCGTGACACGGTCGGGGGAATTCTTATATGACACCTGTGGTTGCAAACCCGAAAGGGTCATGTGTCCTCATCCTCATCCCGGATGTGGTAAGTTTTGATGGTTCAGTTCGGCCCAATAGGGAACAGGCATAATTGTTTCTTTCATTTATTTTCTTTTTTGGCCCGCCATCCATGGGCCGCGGCAGGGAGATTCTTCTCTCCTATGCAGACCAACCTTTTCCCAAAAAAGAATGCAGATATCTGGAGAACGAATCCAAAAATCGTGGAGAGTAATATAATCCAAAATTTGATAAATTAGCCAAGTAGGAACCTACATAGAAAGCAAACATAAAACTAATATATCATGGGGTTGAGATTTCCAATAAACAAAGCTCATGAACAGTCAACGAATCTGAAAATGGAATCTAAAAATTCTCGTTTTTTCAGCCCAAAATCCCGTTTAAAAATGGTCAAGTTGTACATGCAACCTGCATGCTGCATCTAGGGTTGTCAACGGGTCGATTTCGTACCCAGAACTGGAACCGGAACCAGAACCAATAAATACCCACTTCTCCAATCAGGTATCGGATACTCATATTCATTATAAAAGAAATGAAAAAAATTATAAATAAAAAAGACTTTCATGATAAATTTTCAAAGAACCTTGACATCTTGAACACAAAGATATATAGGGTCAGGATCGGGGGATAATATCTTTTACAACAAATTTAACAATAAAAACTTGGTGCGGGCCAATATATAAATTAGATGTTTTGGAATAGGATGATTTTTGATGAGGATGATCTCTATGGTGAGAAGATCATCCTCACAAAAATTCAAATCATTCTGATATTCGTAGACCGGTTTACAAGTTGAAGAATTATAGGCCGTCTATTTTTATCGTTAACTTGAAAACCGCATTTGATTGGATTAGAAATTTCAGAATGTGCTGATTTTTTTGTAGGGGTGAACTATATGGTGAGGAGATCATCCCTGCCAAAAATCAGCTATTGATTGATTCATCTCCCGTGTGGGTACGCCAAAAATGTTGTATAAAAATGTTCTATTGGTTCAGTTCTGATTCGGTCTGGATATTAGTGTACTAAGAATTGAAACCTATTACAAATACTTCGGTTATAGGTCTTTTTAGTTCCGGGTTTCTTTTGTGGTCGGTTCTGAAGCGAAGAAATGCGGGACTGATTCCTCTGGGGATCGGACGGATACAAATTGACATCCTTAGCTACAACCACCAATAGGTGATTCCTATGGGGATCAGACGGATACAAATTGACATCCTTACCTACAACCACCAATGGAAGGGTCCCACCTAGTTGGTATTGGGTCCCCATCCCCCGATCGCTCGATTTAAAAAAAAAAAAAAATCATTTTGGACCATTCATCATATAACCACCCAGTTCTTACGGAATCCAAATGGTAGATTGACCAGGCTCCAGAATAGGAGAAATCTGCGAATCAAGAACGACTATTGGGCCGGAGTCAACTTAGAATATGAACATTTGAACGGATGAGTAAGGAATATGATCTGAGCCGTTTAAGCTGTCGATTTTCCGTTGACCATTTCTCCTTAGATTTTAATTTAAACGTATGGTCAACCAACAATGTCAGTGACCGCTGGTGACATTTTTAATTGGCTTAATTTTACCTAGGTAGAAAAGAGGAAATTAAAACCTACCAACTTTTTTAAATTATTCTCCAACACTTGAGAGCCATTTTTTTTGAGTAAATCTTTGATGACGACCACAGTATGAGCTACGTGGCACCCTCTCAGGAGACAACTGACATTTTGGATGTTTGGTCCATCCCTAAGTGGGCCCGGAGACCAAAACATCAGCCTGATTAGTGATTTCTAAGCATTGCAATATTTGAGTCTTTTTCTTGGAAATACTTTTAACCATTGGATTCGAGCATTATTTGAGGTACTCAGATCCAAAGGTTAGAAATCCCTAACGACGCTGAGTTTTTTGTCTGTAAGTCCACCTAGGGATGGGCCAAACATTCAGGTTTCAAATAGTAATTTCTTAGGATCGGATATTCTTTTGGTTTGTAGGTCCATCTAGAGATTGGCCAAACATCCATACGGTCAGAGTCCTCTAAGAGTGTGCCACGTGGCTCATATTGTGTCCTTTAACCGGAGCCTGTCATTTTAGGAAAACGCTTGAAAATTAGTCCAATCCAACGCCTATAAATCACCAGTCAAGCTTATTTTTGGTTTATATGTCCATTTAGGGATTGGCCAAACATCCATACGGTCATAGTCCTCTAAGAGTGCTCCACGTGGCTCATATTGTATCCTGTAACCGGAGCCTGTCATTTTAGGGCGGCAACTGGAGCCCGACTTACCGCTCTAAAATGACAGGCTCCGGTTACAGGATACAATATGAGCCACGTGGAGCACTCTTAGAGGACTATGACCGTATAGATGTTTGGCCAATCCCTAAGTGACATATAAACCAAAAATAAGCTTGACTGGTGATTTATAGGCGTTGGATTGGACTAATTTTCAAGCGTTGATCTCAACTGTGGGAATTTGAGCAGTATTTGAGGTACAAAGATCAAACGTCTAGATACGTTTCAAAATCTCAATTATTTATATATAAAAAACTTAAACCTCACATTTGCTAGACCATGAGAACCGTTTACCATCCTCATTCCTACACATTGGTGTAACTGCGGAGTTGGTGGGTCTTGCCATTCAATGAATCGCACACTTCCCACCTACAGCAAGAGATCAATTTAATTTGATGGCCATGACCATCCATTGCATCACATCGTTTTTAAACAGTGTGGAACACGTGTTCAATTTATTTATTGTGGTAGCTAGATTGGATGGCGATGATTATTTTATCCCAGAGTTCTTGACCGCTTGTTTGCATAAATACGACTCATCAATTAGTGGTCCCACCTATACTCACACGTTTGCCAGATGTACAGTTCAACTTACATGACCAATATGAGAAGTTTTTTGCTCCGGGCGTCCGGGCTGCACTTAGAGATGTCACGTGGCATACTATTTGCGACCAATAAGTGTATGGATGTTTGATCCAATCCTAGGGACCTACGAACCAAAATTCAGCCTGATTGGAGATTTCTAGATGTTGGATCTGAATACCCTTAAATAATATTCAAATCGCACGGTTGAAAATCAATCAATAATAAAGACTAAAATCTAATAGCCATAAACCACTAATCAGGTTTATTTTTGGTCTGTAGGTCCACCTAGCGATGGGCCAAAAATCCACACGCTTATCGATCTCAAAGAGTATTCCACGTGGCGTTTTTAGGTGCAGCCAAACGCCGGGAGAAAAAAAATGTCCGGGGCAGTAAATTTTCTGCACTATATTGTGGGAGGTCGAGGGTTCAATCCCACTTGGGCAGATTTGACTGACAAGGTCTTGGGATTGGTCTCAACCGTGTTGCTTACCCAAAACGAAGAAGAAGGGCCTAGGCCATGATTAAAAAATTTAGAATATAAAGCCTGAAATCGAGGAGAGGGGAAATCTTAGCGCTTCGTCGTCCTTGTGGGCTGCTCAGAAACAACTTGTTCGGAATTCGGAGTCAACGAATATATGAAGGTCAATACACGTTTTTCAGCTACCAAAGGTCCAAAACCAGTATTAAAATTAGTCAGCACGTACACCCCATTGAATTTGAAGTTAATCCTAACCCTCCAATTACTAGAATAGAAAGCCTGTAATGAAAAATAGTCAGCACGCTCTTCAGAGTTTCTGTCAGGAGATGTCACTGACTTAAATAATCCTAATCGAGTAAAACTTCTGTCGCAACGTGTAACAGAAGCATCTGTCACAACGCAGATTACGAGCCACGTTGCACACTGTTAGTGAACTTTGACCGTATGGATGTTTGGCCAGTCCCTCGGTGGACCTGTAAACTAAAAATCAGCCTGATTAGTGATTTCTATGCGATTCGATTGAAGTTATTTTTATGGGTTGATTTTAACGGTAGGAATTTTAGCATTATTGAACGTTATTTGGGTGCAAAGATCCAAAGGGTTTAAATCACTAATCAGGTTGATTATCGGTTTGCAGGTCCACCGTGGGACTGGACACACATTCATACGGTCAGCATCCACTAAGAAAGTGCCACGTGGCTCGTATTGTGCGTTGTGACAGAAATTTCCTGTAATGAAAAACAGTCAGCATGCTCTTCAGAGTTTCAGTCAGGAGATATCACCGACTCAAATAATCCTAACCGTGAAAATTGAAGACTTTGACATTAATTTCGGTGGCTGGATGGCTATGATCATTTATTATTGCCCATTAAGCAAATATAGAAGATCGTTGGCTATTTCTCGTTGATTGGAAAGAAGGAAAGACAATTTATACTGTAAAGTGTAAACTACGAATGGAAGAAAAGAATTATTGAATGGAATTAACGATTCTTTTTTTTTTTTTGCCCTTTATTTCTTGTGATGTATAACTGTAAAAGTAACTGAATTAACAGAACAGAACAAACACCCAAAATACAGCGAAAATTGAAGCCCCAAAAGCTTTACACATCGTATCTAACCTTCCTTCTCTCCTCAACTTCCTCTCTGTCCTCTCTTTCTTCATGTTCAAATATTCCTCGTACCTTTCCCGACCCTCTTCTCTCTTTCCCTTCTTCCTCTTCCCGCTCTCCATCGCCCTCTGTAAAATTTCCAAACTCTCCTTCCCTTTCAAATTCATTCCATCCATGTCCTCCACCTGCAAGCTCACCTCCTTTACGTGCATCTCCCTTGCTTCACACCACCCGCAAGTCACTACTATCCCGCACTGCACGAATTCCGTTGATCCCCGATCACCGGCCAAGATCGTCGCAAATCTCACTTGTATCTCCCCTGACAACCAGTGCTGCTGCACCGAAACAGGCTTCCAGCTCGAGAGGTTAACCGATCGCCGTCTGATCGGATCGACGATGATCCAGCTCAACGTGAGATTTTCGGCCAGGTCTTGACACGTGTCCTCTTTGGAGCGTATTGGTGTCTGGATTACATCCTTCGGGTCGAGAAGGTCGATCCTGAAGGGCGAGCAGCGGAACCAGCCGGTGAGTGTTTCGGTCTCCTGAACCTTTGAGAATATGAGCTTGTTCCTGTAGTGGACATCGACGGCCGAGATTAGTTCAGGAGGGGATGATTGAAGACGAAGATTTTGCGATGGTTTGTCCGAGCAAGGGACGAGTAGAGGGAAGGAGTCGGAGAAGAAGGAGCGAGGGCCGTTCGGGAATGTGGAGATGAGGTGGCGCATACATGGGTTGTTGGTGGACGGCCACGTAGCATGACAGATGTCTGTCCAGAGTTTTTGCTGGGTGGAAAGGGTGTGTAGTTGGGAGGACGCGCAACTGGCAGAGGCGAGCGTTGGGCCGTCGAGACGGGTAAGTATGTGTGTCAGGAGAACGTCGGGATGGACGGAGGAGATTGTAGCGGCTCCGCCTTCATCGACGGCCGTCGTCCTTGATGTAGAACAAGCCATCATTTGCGTATGCTTCCCCTTTCCGTTTTTGTTTCTTCAGGTCAAGCCTTGGTAGCAGAGAGGGAAAGGTCGAGAGGGTTTTATATAGGCAAGACTTGCGAGTAGCGACACTCGGGGAAAAAAAAGCAATGATGGAGAGCATCGTATTTGGATGCTCTCCCCTTAACATCAAATTATCGCTTGTCACAGTCTACCAAACCATTTCTACTATTTGATCCGTGCACTCACAAAGTGAACCAACAAGTTCACGTTTGTTCTCAGGCGTAGATTTCGAGAATCCAACGGTAGTTTTGCTTTGACAAAAGTGAATACCAGCTCAGCACTTCTAATTGAATTAAACGTGAACTTGGTGGTTCACATTTGTTGGTCCCGTGAACCCGATCCTTTTCTCGAAGGGTCGGGATTGGGGGACAACCATTTGGCAGACCCACGTAGAAGATGAATCAATGGCTGATTGTTGGTGAGGATGATCTCTATGGTGAGGAGATCATCACACAGAAATTCAAATCATTCCTATATTCCTAAATTGATTTAGAAGTTGAAGAATTATAGACCGTCTATTTTTACCATGTAACTTGAAAACCACATTTGATGGGGTTAGAAATTTAAGAATGCGATATTTTTTGTTGGGGTGATCTATATGGTCAGGAGATCATCCTCACCAAAAATCAGCCATTGATTCGTCTTCTATGTGGGTCCACCAAAAATGGTTGTCCTCCCCCACCTAAAAATATAAAATTCTAAAGTTGTTGGTATAATTACGTAAATTACGAAGAAGTTGTTTCAGTACTTTAAAAGAAATGACGTAGAAAGTAATTAAGGAATTATTTAAAAAAAATATAGAAATAATAATATAGTAAGTAATTAAATGTTTATCAAGGGATTGTAATGAAAATAAGAATAATGACATAGAAAAGTAATTAATTATTTATCAAAGGGCAATATTGAAAATGAAAATAATGGCACGGGGTGTGAATAATGACATAATAAATAATTAGTCAAAGGGCTGTATTGAAAATAAGAAAGATGACATGGGAAAATAAATAAGTGCTTATATTGAAAATAGGGACATTTAATATATCTTTTTTGGCTTTGGGTGGAGATGACATCTAATAAACTATTTTTTTTGTTTTACGTGTATAAGTGCATAGGTGAACGTGTATGAACATGTTGGGGGCAACAAAGATGTAATAAGGTATACCTGAAACTTTTTTGTTTGCAGAAGCGCGATTTTTGTTACTCACCGCCCTTGTCTGAGCCCACTGACTGCTTGGATGTTTAGCCCGGTTACTATTTTTATTATACAAAAATAAAAAACCTTATGATTTTAAAGCCAAAACTTGGGTGTGCCAGGAGTAGAACTTTGCTAATGGATCACAATATGACGAGCCACGTGGCATAATTTTAGAGACCACTAATCGTATGAATGTTTTGTCCATCCCTTAGAGGACCTATACTAAAAATTAGCTTTGATTACTGATTTTAATCTTTGTACTCCAAATAATGCTCAGATTCCCTGATTAAAATCAATCCATGAAAACGACTCCAATTGAATGCTTAGAAATCAGTCCGATTTTTGGTATGTCAGTCCACCTAGGGATAGGCCAAACATCCATACAGTCAGTGATCTCTAAGAGTATGCCACATGGCTCACATTGTGGTTTGTTGATGATATCCGTCAGAAAATTTATTGACGGACATCTGTCAGCAAAGTTCTAATTGGTCTTCTAGACAGCTTTCCCCTGGGCACATATTAGTTGTCTTAAAAAAACCACACCTATTAGTTCATTAAATGCCCATCTAACAAAAAAACATAAAAGAAATTCATTACGTGCCCTTCTTTTTTTTAAAAAAAACTTACATTTAAAGTCGCCTTCACCCGGTCACAATTACTAAAGCAAATATTTTGCTTTTAAGAAGGGTTATCCATTATTTAAAAAAGTCCTATCAAACTACTCAATTACTTCCCGTACAACTATTTGTATTTTCAAAGTAGCACTGGCATTATCACTAAGGCTTTGCTTGATAAACCATATACTGATGCAAATGCATTGCTTTACAGTGCACCCTACAAATTTCGAGTAAAACTTCGATGACAGGGCAGCATATCACGGCACCTGGATTTTGTATGGTTGGAGCACCTCGGCCTCACCGCACACGTATAGAGGTGAGTCTTTTGGCAAAAAGCACTCAAGTACTCACTTGGGTGCGTGTGTGGTGAGATCGAAGTGACCAGTCCGTACAAAATACACGTGCCGAGATCTGCTGCCCTGTCATCTCCTTCGATGACAGGGCTCGGGTCATCAAAGTTTTATCCACAAATTTCGGTGCTTGGTTACCATGGCAAAGTGGAACCACTGTAAATGAATGCGGCAACTGTGTATCCCTTCAGGTAAAAGTCTTGCATTGAAATGCTAGAAAAAATCAGTTGAATCACAATATAGAAGATGACGACCCAAAATTAAATGATTTTTTTTTTATTCTTTTTAAGAAAAAGAGAAAAATTGAACTTTCAGATTTAGAATGAAAAATAGAAACAAAAGGATTAAACTTTCCCTCACATGGGGCTGTGAGCGAAGCAGATCACAGCCCACCATACGAGCCACGTGGCACATTCTTAGTGGGATGCTAACTGTATGTATGTTTTTGGTCAATCACTAAGTGGACCTACAAACCAAAAATAAACCTGATCAGTGATTTCTAAGCATTGGATTGAAGTTATTTTCGTGGGTTGATTTTAGCCGTAGGAATTTGAGCATTATTGAGCGTTATTTGGGTGCAAAGATCCAAAGGTTGTAAATCACTAATCAAGCTTATTTTTGGTTTGCAGGTCCACCGAGGGACTGGACAAAAATCCATACAGTCAGCGCCCTCTAAGAGTGTGCCATGTGTCTCGTATTGTGGGCTGTAATCGGCTTCGCTCACAGCCCGGTGCGAGTGAAGGTTTACTCAAAGAAAAGAAAAAGGTTGTGATGTAACAAGGTAACCGTACACCTGACGCCAAATGGTGTCAAGTAGAGCTATATCTAATACACCCCGCTGCCTTTTGGTCCACCTAATAAACCCACTAAAAGGCTCCAATCCAACTGTTACAAATCACTAATCATGCTGACTTTTGGTCCATAGGTCCATCTAAGGATGGCCAAAGCCAAACAACCATAGGTGAACTAGTAAATCTTATCAGACCCCCACTAGTCGGGTAGCTACCTCGCCATCCATAATATAACCCACGTGGCAATATCTTATAGGACATTGGCTGTATAGATGTTTGGTCAATCTCTAGGTGGACCCATAAACCGAAAATCAACCTGATCAGTGATTTCTAAGCGTTAGTGGAAGTCATTTTCAAGGGTACAACCGTAGGAATTTGAGCATTATTTACCATTATTTGGGTACAAACTACAAAGATCCAAAGGTTTGACATCACTATTCAGGCTGATTTTTGGTTTGTGGGTCCACTTAGGGATTGGCCAAACATCTATACGGTCAGCGTCCTCTAAGAGTGTACCTCGTGGCTCATATTATGGGTGGTGAGGGCTTCCCTAACCATTGGTGGTCAACAAGTTTTACTCAAAGAGATGCAATCATAGACCAAGGACTGGCATAATCTAAAATCTGTGGGGCTTCAGTGGGAGCTACACAATCATAATCTGTAGATATGTAATTATCTACAAACCAATCCTAGATGGGCCTACAAACCAAAAATCAGCCTAATATTAGTGATTTATAAGCGTTGGATTGGAGTCATTTTCATGGGTTGATTTTAACCATGGGGCTTTGATCATTATTCACCATTATTTGGGCACAAGGATCCAAAGGTTTTAAATAACTATTTAGGTTGATTTTTGGTTTGTAGGCCCATATAGGGATTGGCCAAACATCCATACCATTAGGGTCCTCTAAAAGTGTGCCATCTAGCTCATATTATGGGCAGTCATCGAGGGCGGTCAGCGAAGTTTTACTAGTAGGTGGTGGGCGTTGGGGGAGTGAATGAGGTTAGGGCGGGGACACGTGTTCTTGCGGAGGGGCATGGAAAATTGATCAAAGTGAAAAATCACTTTAAATCATTGAGTGTTAATCGGGATGTATTAGTTTAGAGAGTTTTCCTCAATTGCTACCAAGCAACCGTAAATTAATGCACCGTAACGGAATGCATTTGCATTCACTTACAAAATGCATTCATTTACAGTATACCAAGCAGAGCCTAAATTACTTACCAAGCCATTTTATCCATATTTTAAAACAACCCATTTGACTACTTAATTTCTTCCTATGACATTTGTCTCATATTTCTAAATAGCCCCCTATAACTACTTAAATTAAGATTAACAAAATAATCATAGGCTCTACTTAACTAATAAGTTCAATACAGCCTATATAAAAATAGAAAAGTACATTGGCAAAACTTGCCGTCTTTTGAAAAAAGAAAACCCAAAAAGTTCATTAAATGCCTCGTCACATACTCAACCACAGCATGTTTCACTTAATAACGACGTATCTATTCTACATCAACTACTTTAGAAATTTGATCTTCTAATATTGATGCCTTGAGTTGCCACAATTTACAAATTTCCCCCTCTAAGATTCATGGGCTGCTACTATGTAATGAAATTAATAAGGATCCATAGCTGCCTATTTAGAAAAAATAAAAATAGGCCAGATAATATTTTCAGTGGGCTTTTTACTTCATCTTCCCAGTAAACTTTTTCAGGTTTGGTCTCTAACAAAATTCTTCACTGTCCTTTCAGAAGTTAAATGTATCGTGATGTCAGGCTCAGGCTCAGAGGACCCCCTTTTTCTGACCTTTGATGGTGTTTGGGCGCTCGGCCGTGGATTTCACATGGTTGTCAAAGCCTCCAAAAGTGAAAAAAGTGCTGCCAGCTCGTTGCTGACAGCCGAGTAAAACTTCCATCACACGAAATTGTAAATCACACAAAACACAGCCAATGAGTTCTCGGCACGTACACAAGTGCTTTGCAACGTACCCATGTGCTTTGCTTTTTAGGTGTACGTACCGAGAAATCATTGGCTGTGTTTTGTGTGATTTGCAATCCCATTGTGACAGAAGTTTGACCACTGTTGGATTCTTGAAATCCACGACAGAGCACATGAACACCAAGTGGAGTCAGAAAAAAAGGTGTCCCTTGAGCCCGACCCAATGTCATAAGGCCATTTCTGTGGGAACTGGAAAATTTCGTCTGGAAGAAGTAAAGCGGTAAAGCCTACTAATTTCCCAGAAAAGTAAAAGGAAGGATCTATAGCCCCATTGGAACTTTTTCGCTCCTATGGGCGCGACCTAACTTTGACTCTTCCCTCCAAAAATGTGCCATCTTTCGGGCCCACTGACTTGTGAATGCTTGAAAGTTGAAACATCCCTCGGTAAACCCACAAAAAAAATCAGTTTGATAAGGGACTTCTAGCCAACGAATTTATGCATTTTACCTGGGCACTCAGATCCAATGGCTGAAAATCATCACTGAGGATAATTATTGATATGTAAGTCCACGAAGAGGTGAGCTAAACATAGGTCAGTAGGTCTGGAAGAGCGTGCCACGTGGGAGGGAAGGATGAAGGCTTGCTCTTGCCCGGTTGCAGCAAATTCTTTTTCCTTTCGTCCTCAGATTCACACCAAACAAATCCTAGAGTCCATAAAACTGTCGAGGGGAAATATCTTCCCAGGTGACGGAAAAATCTATGATACAGAATTCTGTATACAAAGATTGATACAGACTTCCCTAAAATTGCCATCTGGCACTCTTTCTGGCCAACTGACCCTGAATGTTTGGCTTACATATACATCAATTGGATTTGGGAACTCGAATGGAATGGCTAGAGATCACCAATAATGCTGATTTTTGGTGTAGGTCATCAATGTGTGGGCCAAAATGGGGGAAAAATCTTTGATGAGAGGGGCCTTTGATGACAGCCCATGACAGCCACAGAGTTCTCAGTGTGTACTCGAGTGCTTTTGGCCACCTACCCAATTTAAAGGATGAAAGGAATAAGATGTAACACAAGTTATGCCTGAAACTTTTTCAACATGATTTTTGTTACTAGTCGCTGTCGTCTGGTCTCACTGACCGCATGGATGTTTATCCCACCCCTTGGTGGTAGGGGTGTCAACGGGTCGGTTCCGGTTCCAATTCCGAGTATAATGGGCCAAATCTTGAAAATATAAGAATTTTTACATTATATTTATACGTTGGTGGTACCGTTTCTTATCGGTTCGGTTCCGGTTCTATATTAGACTACTTGGAACCGGAACTATTATTTTCGATTCGGTTCCGGTTCCTTTTTAATCAGTTCCCAAAAATGTGGAACCGGAACCAATGTTTTCGGTTCCGGTTTCGATTCGGTTCCGGTTAAACGGGTAAAATTGACACCCCTACTTGGTAGTACATATACACACCAAAAATCACCCTGGTAACTTACAACCATTAGAGTTTACCACTTTTAAGGCGTTCTTATAACAGGTTGAATGCAACAATTTTTTTAGTACTAAAACCAAGGGGTGGGATAAACGTCCATGCAGTCAGTGGGCCGGATAGCAGCGGTGACTACCAAAAATGCCGCTTCCGCATTTGAAAAGATCTCAGGTACACCTTGTTACATCACCTGCGTACGTGTTTGATCAGGTCGAGGTGGTTCGTCCGTACAAAATCCACGTGCAGAGATCTCTGGGCATGTCGTTGCCCCCGAAGACAGGCCCAATGTTTTACTCGAAAAAGTGTACTACAGTGTAGGTTTGAGTGACTTCTGTATAAGGTGAGTGTTTTGGCAAAAAAGCACTTGAGTACTCACCTGGGTACGTGTGTGATGAGGCCGAGCCGAGATCTGCTGCCCTGTCTTCTCCTTCGATGACAGGGCCCGGTCATCAAAGTTTTATCCAGAATTCTTATCATAAAAAGGCCATAATGTATATTGGTGGATGAAGAGAATTAATTTCTTTCACGTCGTACTTCAACTTCCCTCTGCTTATTAAAGTTAGAAAAGAATAAAATGGGTCAAGATCTGTTGGGGATAGTATTTATTGCGGATCCAACACAGTTGAGAAAATATTCGCTGTGCCTGGGAACTTCAAACTTTGAAGCCCCCCTCCCAAAATGTCTGACACCTACACATAGTTGTCCCCGATGTTGCATAGTATTGATAGGTGATTTTCTAGTCATATTTGATCGCTTTTTCATCATGGACCTCATAAAATAGTTGAATCCAACGGCTAGAATCACAACTTAAAAAGTCCTAAAACTTGGTGATTTTTCCGTGTGTATATCCCTTCCGTAACCGGAACCGTCAAAGACCATTTGAGAGCGCATCACGCGCTTAACGACAATTGCAGAGAAGTGGCAGACAAGGCCGGTTACCCAGTTTTTTTTTGGGGAGCTCAAATGTGCACACCCCATTTCCTTATCCCGGTGGACTCCTAGGAAATGGGGTGACCATTTCTAAATGACCGGTGACCACACCGACAGCCCACAAAATGAGCCACGTGGCACATTATTAGAGGACACTGACCGTATAGATGTTTGGCCAATCTCAAGGTGGACCTACAAACCAAAATTCAAGTTGATTGATTTCCAAGTGTTGAATGGAGCCATTTTCATGAGTTGATTTAACCGTGGGATTTTGAGCATTATCAACCATTATTTGGGGTACAATATCCAAAGGTTTGAAATCACTAATCAAGCTGAGTTTTTGTTTTTAGATCTACCTAGGGATTGGCCAAACATCCATACGGTCAGTGTCCTCAAAAAATATGCCACGTGGCCTATTTTGTGCTGGTTCACTGACCGTCACTGGTCAGCCAAGTTTTAGAAAGAGATCTCTCTTTTTGGGGTGTGCCCCGACTAGGAGTCCACCGTTATAGGAAATGGGGTGTGCAAAGTATGCGCTTCCTTTTTTTTCTTTCCTTGTTTTTTCTCTAGTTTGGTTTGAAGAGTGAGAAAGATAAGAGTGAGACGAAGAAGATGAGAGTAAACCTTGGATGACAGGGCAGTAGATCACGGCACCTGGATTTTGTACGGTTGGACCACCTCGGTCCTCAGCGCACACGTAGACAGGTGAGTGTTTTGGCAAAAAGCTTACAAAGTACTCACGTGGGTACCTGTGAGGTGAGGTCGAGGTGACCAGTCATCAAACTTTGATGAAGGGTGAGTCTTCTTGCCTAGGGACCGATGTGTCCTTTTTCCATTGGGTAATTTTGTGCTGCTAAATTGTGTAAAGTGACTTGCACGAAGCAAAAACGTATCATTCTGCCCAAGAAAAGAAAAACACGTGGGCTCTGTGTAAAGCGACTTACATGGATCAATAAATGGGTCGTGATGTAACAAGGCATACCTCGGATATTTTCAAATGCGGAAGCGCCTTTTTTCTACCCACCGCTGCCATCTGGGCTCACTGACCGCATGGATGTTCAGCCCACCTCTCGGGAGACATTCATACAAAAAAATCAGCTTGGTTGATGATTTTTAGCCGTTGGTTTTAGTACTAAAAAACTGGTTAACTTCAACGGTTATAAGCACACGTTAAAAAGTACTAAAATTTGATGGTTAGAGATTACTAATCAGGTGACTTTTGGTGTGTATCACCAAGGGGTGGGATAAACAT
The DNA here is from genome assembly GCA_035048495.1 of Euptelea pleiosperma. Classification (NCBI taxonomy): domain Eukaryota; kingdom Viridiplantae; phylum Streptophyta; class Magnoliopsida; order Ranunculales; family Eupteleaceae; genus Euptelea; species Euptelea pleiosperma. Next base: position 32,812,451 of record CM068544.1, on the reverse strand, counting down.
CCATGAGGTCAGTAGGCCCAAATGATAGCGGTAAGTAACAAAATTCGTGATTCTGTATTTTGAAAAAGTTTCAGCATACCTTGCTGCGAAGGCCCTCTGAACCTTAGGACCCCTCTTGAATTCGACGCTCCCGAAATCCCACACTTGCACCCGCTCATGATCCACGCTCTGGTCATTTAGGTATATTCACGGAAGGGTGGGCTAAACATCCATGCCGTCAGTGGGCCGAGAGGGCAGCGGCGAAGAACAAAAATTGAGCTAGCTGACGCCAAAGAGCGTCGGTATAGATTGTTACATGTTTTTCCTTATTAATTAGGTTTTAAAGATGGACTCGGATACATCCAAAAATTAATTGGGTTTTAAAGATGGACTCGGATAGATACATCCAAAAAGACGGTACTAGTACCACGTTCACGAATTGGAGAAAGGAGAAAAATACTTAAAGCAGGCAGCAGAAGTTAGAACGAACCAGGTCTGAAATGATCTAACTGAAATTGTCTAATCAAGTTCGGGTCAAGTACCCATTAACGTTACAACGGACTCTTAATGTTAACAATGCTTCTATCCTATGTTTTAAACTAGTAGGTGGCCCGTGCCCACTGCACTCTCCGACAAAGTATTTGTCAAAATCGGGTGTGAGTGGCTTAGATCCACCATCCATTTGGGGTGATAAGATCTCGGCCATCCTTTATGAAGCCGATAAGAGGGAGAATTAGTGACTTCTCTATTTTGTTATATAGATGTATAGTGGATGGCCCGTGCCTTCAGCACTCCCCTACAAAGCATTTCCCAAAATCGGGTGTGAGTGGTTGAGATCCATAATCCATTTGGGGGATAAGATCAAACGTTGTGTTTTGTTATATAGACGGTATTAGTTTTGAAATAACCTCGATGACAGTAAATTAACTTTTTTTTCCAGAATAACAGACGCTATTTTCGAAATTACGTAATGGAATTGGGTGTTACCCTTAGAACGACTATTTTTTAAACCATGCTTCTGGTAAACTTCTGTATAATGTGTAAGCCTAACAGAGAATACACAAATCAATTGTTGTTGCATTGTGACTCTGTCACACGGATTTGGTCATACTTTTTCAGCCAGTTAGCCAGATAGGCATATCACGGGTTTCACCTAAGACGGTTGGAGTTTTGCTCGGTAGAGGGCCTAAGCTTGGGTTCTTAGATAAAAGAAAGATTATTTGGAAAATGATGACTTATGCGATTATACGAGACATATGGTTGGAGAGGAATGATAAAACTTTAAAATTCTCATAAGCATCAAGGCACTCCTATTCTCTTGGGATCCATTTTCTGCGAAATGAGATGTGCTTTCTTTAGTGACATGATTTTCAAGTTTGACTCTATCATAGGGAGAGCGTAGTGTCTTTTGTGATTTTCTTTTTCTTTTCCCCTCTGTTTCCCTTGAGATCTTCTTGATCTTCTTTTTTTGACAGACGTCCGTTGCTAACAGACTAGCAACGGACTAATATGAGCCACGTGGAATTTTCCTAGAGCTTTCTGACCGTACAGATCTTTGGCTCAATCCTAGGTTTACAGATCCAAAATTTGATTAATGATTTCTAAGCGTTGGATATTAGAGTCGTGTTCATGTGTTGATTTTCAATTGTGGAATAATTTGAGCATTATTTGGGTACAAAGATATAAATATTTGAAATCACTAATCACGCTGATTTTTGGTACGTAGCTCCACCTAGGGATGAGCCTAACATCTATACAGTCAGTGTCCTCTAAGAGTGTGCCACATGTCTCATATTATCAACTCAAACCAACTAGCCAACCATTAATGATTGGGTCTCACTCACCAACAAAAAAAAAAAAGATTGCTCCAAGCAGATCTGGACCACCCTCCCATGCCTGGACCATTTACAACCTTACCCACCATAACGAAATATCATAGTAGTCTTAAATGAGAAAAAAAAAATAAAACTTTTAAAGTGATATGGACCCCACCTTAACACGTGGGTCTTGATTATTGCGACCTCACCTTTGTGTCGCAATGCGACAGCCAAAGTTCACTCGAGAAAAAGTCTATACAAATTACAAAATAGGGTCGGGCTCCGTTGACAGATCTAAAATGACCGGTAAAATGACAAGGGCACAATATAAGCCAGGTGGCACACTGTTACAGGACTCTGACCGTAGGATGTTTGTCCTATCCCATGGTGGACCTACAACCAAAAATCAACCTGATTAGTGATTTATAAGTGTTGCATCTTTGTATCTCAAATACTGCTCAAATTCCCACAGTTGGGATCAGCCCATGAAAATAAGTTCAATCCAAAGCCTATAACGGGTCTGTTTGGTACGTGAGAAAAAGAGTTCTGACAGCGAATATTTAGCCAGGCGAATATTATCTTGGCTAAATATTTGCTCATATCAATATTTAACAATGTTTGGTACGTGTATGAGCTAGCTCACTTCAGCTTACTTCATTTTCTTTCAATTTGAGTGGGTCCCACATATCAAAGTAAGTCAAAAATAGGTTGGGCGAGTGCGGGAACCACATATTATGTCAAAGGATAAAAAAAAAATTCATTTTAATCTTTTTTATATATTAAAAAATTAATTTTTATTGAAAATAGTGATTTTCCGACGAGAAAATAAAATTTTCTCACCAAGGCATAATCAGCGTGAAAATATTTTCACGGGGGGGGGGGGGGGGGGGGGGGGGAGGGGATGATCAAATGTTTTCCCACCGCGGAGGGCAAATATGTAGGGCCTGGCTAAATATTCGCCGAGGGCGAGTGGCTGCCAAAAGCAGTCGGGCGAATATTAACGTGGCTAAATATTTTATTTGCCTACCGCGGTGCATTACCAAACAGGCCCTAAATTACTAATCAGACTGATTTTTGGTTTGTAGGTAGGACAAACATTCATACGGTCAGAGTCCTGTAATAGTATGCCACGTGGCATATATTGTGTCCCAGTCATTTTAGATCTGTAAACGGAGCCTGACCCTACAAAATAATAGCTGAAAACAACATCATCCAAAATATGACAGAAAAATAAAAATAAAAATTTTATTTAGATAAATTACAAGAATTCCATCAATTTGAATTTTGAATGACGTTGTTGTCGATGCTATAAATGCGAAACGGTGGTGTTACCGTCTCCCCAAATTGTTTATTGTAATAATACTTCATATTTTATTTCCTCAATTAAATTTGATTACTATATCTTGCATTGTTGCATGTAAATTTCATGGAATATTTAATTTAATTTTTTGACAATTAATATTTAATTTTTTTTCTCAAGGTGATCTTGCCCTTTGAATATGTTATACACTTTTGATACGCATTTTACACACGTGATTCGGAATCTATCAGACCCCGTACTTTGATTAATTTCCATATGCACCAGATTAATTTGTGTACTGCAAAAAATTTGGATCAGATAACGTTCGAATACGTTGAGGCCGTCTCGATGCAAGTTGAGGCCTATGGCGAAAACTCCATATGCAACCTTTTTATATATAATATATTAATATATATGATATTAATTAAAAAATTTAACTCTTTATATAGTAAAAAGATCTTATTTAACGATTATTCATGATAATCAAAAGCTACGGGGAATGACTGCGTGGATGTTCAGCCCACCTATTGGTGATAAACACACTAAAAATCAGTTTGATTGATGATTAATTTCTAACCATTGGATTTACTACTCAAAAAACATGCTTGTATTCAATGGCTAGAATCACCTAAAAAGCACTAAAATCTATGGTTAGAGATAGCCAATCAGATTAAATTTTGGTTTGTATATCCAACAAGGGATAAAATAAACATCCATGTGGTTAGTGGACTAGGGCCTTCTCTCACATGGGGCCTAGGGCGACCGCCTTATTGGCCTTATGGTAGAGACGCCCCGAGTATATTTTGGTCTCACAATCTAGAAATCGAACTAAATTTTGGTTAAATAAACAAGAGGCGACAAAAGTACGGCGAGGGAGGGATATATTCGTGTTTAATAAATTTTTCTTTTAAAAAATTTAAACTATAAATTAGAATGTAAAATAGGATTTCTTTTGGTGAGCCAAAGTGTGGCATGGAAAATAAAATGTCTGTGTATGAAATGTTTGTGGACCTAGAAACCAAAAATAAACCCGATCGATGATTTCTAAGCGTCGGATTAAAGTTATTTTCATGGGCTGATTTTTACGGTAGGAATTTGAGCATTATTTGGGTACAAAGATACAAAGATTTTAAATAACCAATCAGGCTGATTTTTGGTTAGTGGGTCTACCTAGTGATTGGCCAAACATCCATACGGTCAGTGTCCTCATAAGAATGTGCCACGTGGCTCATATTGGCGGCAGTCCGCGGAGTTGCTGACTGCAGGTGTCAGCGAAGGTTTGGGCCACCTGACCCCAATTGGAATTTGAACATAAATGCCACCGGACCACAATTCATGTGTTGACCTAAATAGTTCGGTACTTGTTCTTAGCCTGTTCTTCTTAGGAGTGCGTGCAGGTTTGATATCCCTGTGAACTTCAACATGGATGTCTGACTCACCTCTTGATGGGCCTACACGTCAAAAATCAGCTTGATTAGTGATTTCTAACCATTGGATTTGAGTACTTTAATAAGTGTTTTGTAGCCTTTAAATTTGAGCATTTTGTCGGGTACTCAAATCTAATGGCTAGCTAGAAATTACCAATAAAGTTAATTTTTGGTTTTCAGGTACACTAAGGGTGGCTCAAACATACATGGTGTACCACGTGGCTCATTTATGGGTGGTCAGGTCTTCCCTGACAGTCGGTGGTCAGTCAAGTTTTACTCCTGTTGGGACATTGAGGGAATAAAGGACCCAACTCAAGTCTACTTCTAAATAGAAGTAAATTGTCGATGTAGAGGTGCTGTCGTAGTAGGTTTGTTTGTTAAATTAGGGACCATCATTCGTGAATGCAGGGCGGGACCCACCATTTTTTGAATATTCATTCTCCTGTCAAATCATGTCCCTCAAGTAGAGGAGAAAAACTTCTATCACAGGCGTTCTGACAGATGCTTCTTTCACAATGAAAATCACAGCCCATGGTGGCACGCTATTAGTGGACGCTGACTGTATTGATGTTGGACCAGTATTTCAGGGGACCTATAAATAAAAAGTCAACCCAATTAATGATTTCTAGGCGTTGGATTGAAATTATTTTCATGGGTTGATTTTAACAGTGGGAATTTGAGTATTATTGGCCATTATTTGAGAGAGAGGAGCTACTACAGTGTTATTTTAAGGATGCCCTTGACTTCATGGTCAGGGTTAAAAGTTGGTTTGGATTGATAAAAATCCGGTATAACCTATGTTGCATTGATTCTTCTAAAGAAAGTATCCATGTCCAACACGTGTCAGAGTCCGACACAACATAGATTCTGATGTGATAATTATACACGATCATTCACCACCTACACGAGATGACATCTCTGGTCGCCACATGTCCATTTCCCATACCGAAAATGGCCTACATACATTATTGTTATTGGCACACCAAGATATAGAAAAGGAGAAAATTCTAAATTATGTTTTATTTTTTTCTTATTCTTTTTAACTTACAAAAGACTAATTAACATTTGTCATAAGTTATGAGTTATACTTTTTACAATTGAAGTAAATGGTTATTTAATATGGTATCAGAGCCTTCAGGCTTGGGAGGTTATGGGTTCAAGTCTCAAGCGGAGTGTATTCCCATTGAGGGTGCGTGTTAAGGGATGGTGTATTCCTATGCACATTTTGTGTTGGCCCGAGGACCTGTTGGTATACATAGTTGTTTCTCCTTTCTCTAACAAGTCTATCTTTTGGAGTAAATGCATGGTTGTTTAATAACAGTACCTGTGTCAGACTCCAACACCCTTACTCTTATTAGTGCAGCACATTGAGTAACCGCTTGATCTAGTCCAGAACTACTTGATCAACAAATTCCATAACTGTGCCTGTGGCACTTGTGTAAGGGAGGCAGATTCACGATTCACCAGCTCTTACCCTTTCGAAATTTGACTGGGTGAAGTGGTGCTTGGTCTAAAAAAAGTTTACAAACAATTTTTTTGTTTGTATATGCTCGCGTCAAATTTTTAGTCTAGGCGCGGAGGTCCTCGCTGGGGCATTACATGGATCGGATCTAGGTACGTCAGTAGGAGTCTAAATGGGCTGGGCCTGGGCTTACTTTGGGGAAATTTTGAATATGCCAAAGGCCGAAGCCCAAACTAAATTAAATTCAGGCCCAAAATCTCTAATGGGCCAGCCCATTTACACCCATACAGATCAATGACACACTGTCCAAACCCAAACCATGACCTCATATATGAAGATCCAGACCGGACCCCCGTATACCACTAGGAAAAACATCTATTTTATGCCCAGATCAAACTGCTTGGAATTGTACATGACTCGTTTTAGTCTCGATCCTATCTTAAGATTCAAACTCTGCAAAATACAGGTCCAGATCAGGTTGGATATCGAGTACTCTGATCCGGCCTCATTCATGGCCTAGTTCTCGCTTTCATGTATGTGCACCTCATCGTTACGTACTTTTCTGAAATTCCACAATGAAAAAGTTTTGTTTGTTTGGAAGGATTTTCTTCGTTGAAGTTGCATCCAAACGCACCCTTAATTTAGTGGCATGCACAATCATGTACACAACTTTGAAACTCCGCAGACTAGATTTCCTATAAGGAACACATTAGTGTGTGTGGATGGTGCACACACACATACCAGTGACCTCTATGTGGTGCACATTAAATCTCATTGACCATAGCACTTGTTTGATCGTAATCCTCTTTGAATGAACACGTGGGTACGTGATCATATAAATAGATTGCAAATGAGCCAAGATACGTACTTGAGGATTTCTTTCAGCAACTTTTTTTTTATCAAGAAGGTGAGGACTTAACTTATACTCCCACCATGTCAAAAAATGGTAGTAACTTAAGGGATCATGGAAACTGACATGGATGAACAACATCTCACCCTCCTGCATCACTCTCCCATATAACCAGCTTTGTCTCACCTTCATGGATACACTTTTACACCTTCTCCCTTGATCCATTATTGTTCAAATCTTAAAACCATAACTTTTTACAGGCTACAGCAGTTGCAGTCGCTTCGGATCCTGTCCTCTTTCTAGATCAAATTGCTCCCTGGAAACATCTGAAACCTCTTATCTATTGGTCTTCAACTATTTCGATCTGTTTGGAAAATACCCTCCACATATGGACCAGAAATAGCCCAGACAACTTATAACCCTCGAAGAGAATTTTCTTCAATAAAAAGTTTGGAAATCGTCAAACAGTTCTCTCTTTGTTAACCTGTCTTTACTGGTTCAGTCTTGTTGGTTCTGTAATCCATTGACAACAGATAGGCATAAAGAAGGTCGTTCCATGTGTCCGGCACTCCAGGGAGGCACCAATGGCTGCAGTCTTGAGGGAAAGGAACCGGCGTGCCGGGTTCTCGGTGGATTGAAGGGTGACCATCTTTCCTGAACTCTGTTAGATATGTGATGTTTAGGAACTGAACATTTCTAATTGCATCCTTCATCTGATCAATTGTTTCATAAATCAATAGGTTATTCCATGGCTCCGCCTCCAGCTTGGTGTAGTTAGTTTCTGGTGCTATATTAGAGTGGCACCGACCACCTTCGCTCCATGTTCCCTCCCTGCAAATTTTAGAGGTTGAATCATACGAGTTTGTGCTTGTTTCTACGGGTACCGGTTGGCCGACCAGTAAGGATGGTCTACCCATCACATGGCTACACCATTCTTGAGAATTTTTTTTTTATCCTGGCTGCTTTTGATCCAGGCGTCCTGGCACAACTAGTTAGGCGACACTTGTCCTAGGATTAAGGTGGCCCATTTTTAAAAGCAACCCTAGGACAGGTGATGCTTAACTAATTGTGCCAGGATGCCTACCTGGATAAAAAACAGCCCGGCCGGATCAGAAAATTTCTCACCATGAGAAAAATATGAAGTACTGGAGAGTAGATGAAGTACCAAGTTACTTGCCTGAAATGCACTGGAGAGTAGCTCCGGAAGAAGATGTGGGTGTGCAGAGGATCTAAATTCTGAAGTACCCATGATTTCCACGTCTGTAGCGACCTCCTGAATGCTTCCATCACATTCATCGTCACATTAATGCTTCCACCTTCCTGGAAATAGCAACCCCTGAGACACCAAATTCAAGTACTAACAAATCCTTCCAACCTAAGAGAAGATTAGAAAAAAATAAAAAATAAAAAACGGTTGAGATCATACATCTTGATGGTTTTTTCTTGGTTCCACCAATGTCCAGCATTGAAAACAAGAACATCTGCACCAATCCACTGTTTGGAGCGCCAGTGTAGCTGGTCGACCTGAATGGCTCTTCGGATTTGGTCGGAGGAATTCAGTGGTGGGTGGTCAATGGTGACCAAGAAAGGAACTCTGTAGTATTCGACTGTCAGGTTGTAGTCGTGGAATTTAATTGAGAGGTAGCCCTTGTGTTTGGTTATGGGGTTCCCATTTTCTTCATAGATGCTGGACCCGTTGGACACTGCTTCTGCTAGCATGCATACCAGAGATTCCCATTGGTTTCTACCTATCGAATCACCGGCAAATACTATACGCCCGTTTCGGCTCCTTTCTAGAAGCTCTGTTGCATTGAATCTGTTTTTGGGACAAACAAAACATAAGACGATGGGAAACAAACTCAATGCAGATGACTCTCGTGGCCCCACTGACCGCATGGATGTTTGCCCTCTCCTTGGTGGCTATACACACCAAAAATAGGCCTGATTGGTTATCTCTAGCCATAGTTTTTAGCACGTTTTTAAGATTGATTATATCCGTTGGATTAAATCATTTCTTTTGGTTACAAAATCTAGCGTTTAGAAATCAGCAATCAAGCTGAGTTTTAGTATGTATATCCACCAATGATTGGGCTCAACATCTATGTGGTTAGTGGACTCAGACCACTGAGCTAAGTATGTAGGGCTACAAGAGTTCTCGACTGCTTTGGGAGACTTCTGGAAAGATAAAAGAGAGTCAAGTCTACAATGTAGTTTCTGGAAAAAATTTGGATGAGGTGGTAATGCAGAGGATCCTTGTGGGCCGTGGCGGACCCAGGAAGCCAGGGGGGCAACTGTCCCCCTCAACTTTTGAAAATTCTGTAAAAAATTTTTTACTTCCTAAACCGCCATTATCCTTTGGTTTGCCCCCTGATTTTATCTAAGAAAAAATTGGGATGAGGTGGTCTACTGATGCAGTAAATGCAGAGGACCCTTGTGGGCCGTGGCGGACCGAGGAAGCCAGGGGGGAACTGTCCCCCTCAACTTCTGAAAATTCTGTAAAAAAATTTTTACTTCCTGAACCGCCATTATCCTTTGGTTTGCCCCCTGATTTTACTTATTTTGCGCTTTTGCCCCCATGAACAAATATCCTGGCTCCGCCGCTGCGTTGTGGCCCTACATATCTCTTCTTTGGGGCCCACTGACTACATGGATGTTGAGCCCAACCATTCGTGGACATACATATATACTAAAAATCAGCATTATTAATGTTTATAACCGTTGGATTTTATACCCAAATAGATGATTTAATCCTAGGCCTAGAATCAATCCTACTAAAATCTCTGACTTGCAGACCAAACCAGTTTTCTAAAACCGGACAGGGCCGGCTGGTTCAGCCCGTGAACCGAGGCAACCATCGACCTGGAATCTTGTTTTTTTCCTCAAAAGCCAGGATTGACCCGGCCTGGCTACTTCTCTGGTCGGTTTTTACAACATTGGGATAAAACCCTGCATGCAATATGCATTGTATGTTAACAGATATATACTAAACAATGACCATAAACTCTTACCTCGGAAGATTACAATTTTCCGGTTGCCATCGCCATTTGAGATAATCGTGATCCTTCCGTCCATTTTGATGACACCTAAAACCCGGATCGAGAAACGGGCATTGTTCAGTGTATGATCGGAGAGGAAAACTTTCGTCTGGAACCCATCTGCCATTAGAATAATCACAAGGTTCTGAATCAGAATTGGGAATGTGGGGTAAGATCTCTGATAGGAAACCGATAGGAAGAAGAGATTGAGGTTGGAAGGGGGTTATAAGATTAAGGAGCAGAAGGAAAGAGAGGAGAAGAAGAAGAAATGAAAGTGCATAATTAAGTTCTCTTTTGATGAAGATAGGTAAAGAGGAAAGCTGTATTTTGGGGAGTAGAGGTGGAGGAGGATGTTGAAGATCCATGAGAAGAGGAAGAGAGATCAGGTTCTTCTTCTTCTTCTTCTTCTTGTCGCGTTTTATGAGAGAATTAAGGGTTGGTAGCTCGTTTTCATGGTCCACGGTTTTGCTTTGCTAATCATAGGCTCTTACGTTTTCTATGCTGCTTTGCTTGTCTACGCGGAGTAAAACTTTGCTGACACCGCAGTCAACGTAGCCGATGACAACCCACATTATGTGCCACGTGGCTCACTCTTAGAGTATGATGACTGTATGGATTTTTGGCCCATACCTAGCTGGACCTGAAAACCAAAAATCAGCCTGATTAGTAATTTTAGATATTTGGATCCTAGTATCCCAAATAATGGTCAATAATGCTCAAACTCCCACAGTTAAAATCAACCAATGAAAATGACTCCAATCCAACGATTAAAAATCACTAATCAGCTGGTTGATTTTGGTTTGTAGGTCCACCTAAGGATTGACCAAGCATCCATACGGTCAGTGTCGTCTAAAAAGTGCCACGTGGCTCATTTTGTGAGCTGTCATTGACTTCTCTGACTGCGGCTGGTCAGCAAAGTTTTACTCTCCTCCAGGTAGATGTTTGAACTTTGAACTTTGAAAACGGACGCCCGTAGGCCCACGTAGGGATGGTTGTCATTAGGTGGTCCTCGATATTTATATATCACACATATCTGGATGACCATCCAACGGTCTGGAGCTAGGAACGACCATACTATGGTATCTTCCTGAGGACCACCTTTGTTTTGTTAGGTAAGGGATGTTGCCTGAGGGATTACACGTCGCTAACTCTTCTTTATAACGTGCATTGCATATTTAAACCCTAAAAAAACTAAAGACGTGCATTGCATTTGCCTGTCTTTTACTACTTTTTATGATGCTCGAGAAGCTGAGCTGCTGAATGTTATAAGATTGTAAATGATGCATGTTACTACTAACACGTGGCAACTGTGTATTTGATATGTAGTCCTATGTGGGAGATCCCCTGGGTCAAAAACTAGATTAGTTGGTGAGTTTAACCAAAGCGTGTGACATGAAACACGAATTTGCTGATTATCAGGGCCGTCTGTAACATAATACCATTAAGGTGGTGACCTTAGGCCCAAGGTGAGAGAAGGCCCCCCCAGCCCATTAACCACGGATGTTTAGCCCACGTCCTATTGGATATACAAACCAAAAATCAACCTGATTGGTTATCTCTAGCTTTAGATTTTAGTACTTTTTAAGATTGATTTTAGCCACCGGATTCAAGCATGTATTTTGGGTAGCAAGTCCAATAGTTAGAAATCATAAATCAAGCTGATTTTTAGTGTGTTTATCCACCAATAGGTAGGCTGAACATCCACGCAATCTATGTAGGGCCGCGGGAATCCACTTCATGGACTGCAACGGGACTACGGGAGTCCTCTGTGTCTACATTTTCCCACAGCTTTTGATTATCTTGAATAGTCATTAAATAAGATTTTTTACTATATAGAGAGTTATAATTTTTAATTAATACCATATAATATATATATATATATATCCTGTATATGGAATTTTGCCTTAGGCCTCGACTTTTATCAATACAGCCCTGCTGATTATGGTTAACCATGGTTCATTTGGTGGAAATCACAGTGGGTTTTATCTTTTGGGGCATGATTTCGCTTGTTCATCAACTTAGGGCAGAATCGAACTGAACCCTATAGAATTGCTTGATGAAACCCTACTCCAAATCTCAGCCATCCACGCGTCAAAATAGAGGGCTTAAAAAATATTGATGTAGCATCTTTTAGCTCATTTATTCATTCGACTCGAGTCAAGCTAAAATACAACATTGTCAGTGAGTCACTTGCCGTCATCCCGTGCCCATATATAGCCCTTTGTTTGGCAGAACCTTTCTTATCAAGTAGTCCAGCTATATTTCCCCTCGACATTATTGTTACTCTTAACCTGAATTCTTGATTTTTGAGCATTTTTATATGGGCTTATTGGAATAAACTCATAGCTTATTCATGAAGCCCATTACTAAAAAAATGACCAAATCCAATGGCTAGAAATCACCAATCACACTAATTTTTGGATCAACCACTCATGGGATCAGTAGGCCAGGGTTACCTGTATCAAAATTTTGATTATCATAAAAGGGTCAGAAACGAGGACTCTTTGAACACACAACTATGTTGCTGCTCTTGGCCTGGGGGCCTTTTCTCGCCAAAGGACCTTGGGCAACCGCCTTAATGGCCTTAGGGTAGATGGCCCTGGTCAGAAGAATTCTGTGGTGGGTGATATATGATTACCAAAAAAGGAACCCGTGTTCAACTATGAGATAGTATTCAACTCAATAGTTGATTCTGTTGAGTGATGGTCCTACATTAATAGGTACCATAAAGGGTATTTTAGTAACACCCCCATGAAATTCGAAAGTAATTATTAATACCCCCTTATACTTTAAAATTTTAGTATTACCCCCTTGACCTAGTTTGACAGTGGTTGACTTAAGTTAAAGCGGACTTGAATCACGTTTTTAGCATTTTTTTTGTGTGTAAATTAAACACACATTGTTAGCATTGTACTTGCAATATTATGGTCCTTTCATAAGTGCATTAACAGGCACATGACGGATGTCATGTTTAACGTTTGTCAATGTTAAACTAGGTCCAGGGGGGAAATCTTAAAGTTTGAAAGTATAAAGGGGTGTATTACTAATTACTTTAAAATTTCAGGGAGGTACCGGTTTACTAAACTACCCTACCATAAATGATCACATAACACAAATTTTAGGCCCTGCTTGGTTATATTTTAGTCCAACTTGTTATTGTGCTCTGTGTTACTGATAATCATGATTTTCCAGATAATCCACCCATAACACAGTTAATGAGGAACTGTATGTTAGGGCGTTTTTATCTTCTGAAAGATACAACCAACCCCCCTCTAATACAACATGAACAAACCCTCTACCATTTCTCTCCGCAGGCATCTTTTTGTCGAAATTTTGTAGGAAATCAAAATGAAACGGCGTTAGAGCTCTAAGACTATATTAATGGAGCACATATTAAAGCAAGCAAAGAAAAGAAGAGAACTAATCTACCGCGGATATATCTACATTCCAAGTGTAGACTCTTTTTACACAATTAAGTCTAAAACATCTCTCGCATACACATGCATGTACACTCTGTGAGTGTAAACCCTGAAGAAACTATTTCTCTTTACTGTTTTACTGTTTCTCTTTATGGTATCAGAGCTATAAGTTCCTGACAAATTTTAAACGACCCTCCTTCCCTCGTTTACCAAGAGTAAATCCTCCTTTAGCACAGCAAAAATCACTTCTTCTGCCCGGCCACTATTTTCATCTTCCTCATCTCATTCCACTGTCCTTGACATAAAGCTCACTGGCAACATGATCCCGTCTGGTCTTCTTAACTACTCCCTCAGGTTCGTGGACATGATGTTATTGGGTTTCTTGATGGATCCATTCCACTAATCGGGCGTAGTCTATAGTCTGCAAAAATGAGTTTAACAGTTTTTTTATTTTTTATAATGGCTATAAGATCTAAAAGACTACGATTTTATCCAAAATTGTAATTGTAAGTATTTCCAAAAAATCTTTTATGGTTTTGTTAGCATCCTAAAAAACTAGGGTTTTGTGGAAACGTAAGTATGCAAAAGCCTACAGTGTTTTGCGCAATCCATTCTTTTTTTAAGACTACGGTTTCTCTTAACACTGTAGTCTTTCTCTTTTTTGTATTTGTTTCATTGACCATTCCACATAATTGTACTAAAAAAAAAATCGGCAATGGAGTACCTTGCAACACCCTTTCAGATAGGGCACTTAAGAATAAACGTTCAACTTCATGGCCCTACATATGTCAATTACAAGATCTAAAAACTACAAAGACAATTATAAAATAACAAAACTACAAAGTTGAATAGGATAATAAAAAAACTTACAGGACAGTATATTAACTAATTCATAGATATAATATTCCCTGCAAAAAACTAGCTCTACAGAAAGGAGATTAAACAGTGATTCTGTCAAATAACCCAACAATTTTAACCAAAAGTTTTTTCCTCATAGATTTGTGAACGTGGGTACACTCGGCATTGAGCTAGTAGTTATATCAGATCATTCAACCATGAGGTCACAGATACGATACCAACTTATTCATCCAAAGAGGATTGACTTCTCTGCTAGAAAACATATATTCGGAGAAATCAGAATTTACTTGTCTAATCAGGGAAATGCAAAATTGCTGGCTACGGTCTACCAATGGAATTTTTGTTTTTAAACGGGGTAGCAGATCACCTTCAGGGATGCTTGATATTATTCAGATGATGCTGTAGGGATCATTTTTAACCTTATGATAGATTGATAGATGGTACAAACATTGAGGTGGCGACAACTTTTGCACATGTTCGGATTCTACAATAGAAGATGCATGAAAATCAAATGGCAATCAAGCAGTCATCTAGAAAAATACAATGCCAAATCCAGCAATGTCCATACTTGAATCATTAGAGGTAATTGCTGTATTTTTTACGCCTTCATTCGCAAGTTCATTACGACGCATGATTAACCCAACCATGTCAAATCTTTGGACCGCAATTCCCTTGAAGCGATAACATGTATACCATCAAGGGTTAATTACATCAGTTAAAAATGTAATTAACCCTACCTGGTCTGGTTGGAGATAAATACAAAAGATGAGAGTCAATATGCTTCAAGTATCTGAAAACAAGACAATTTTTTACTACGGTAAAAACAATTTAGCTGAAATTATCAAGAAAATAGTAAAAACAGATCATACAGGTTCGCATCCTATTAAAATACTCAATTACAGAAGACTAGAACAAGATGAATCAGTTCATTGCACTATCATATTGCAATCTAAAAGGAGAATCTCATCACATGATACCTATTTCCAGAATGTTCATAGGGAAGGAAACAAGTGAGTCGAATCTCTGGCCAAGAGCGAGTGTTGCTGCCATTGACTGCAACCTTTATTCCCCTCTGTAATCCTTTTTTTGTTTCCTTCCATGTTCAGAAAGTGTATATTTTCATCCTTTATTAATGACATCATGAAGTTCCATTAAGGCATGTAACCAATAGGGAACATCCCACATGTTAACTTTTTTTTTTTGTAAGCAAGATAGTATAGATTCTAAAAACGGATACAGGCTCCATCCACCTTTATGAGTTCTGAGAGCCATGAGGGGAGGTCAGAAGTTCAAAAAGGGATCCAAAAAGGAAGATGCTTTAGAGGCAATAGTATGAGCCGATCTCGGCGTATAAACAAAAAATAGAGAGGGAGAAGGAGAATAAAGAGCCAAAATGTCCATCAGATGGGCTCTTCAAGTTAACATCCCACATGTTAACTTGAAGATTAAATGATATATAGTAAGTGTAATAAAAATTCTAATCGAACAGGCTATGAAAGAAACAGCAAGTTTTGACTTATTTTATGCATACCCTTCACTTCTATTTTCAGAGGACTTCCTTTTGGCTGCGATATAACAAATTTTCCAAAATTTTCTTCTTGTGGAGGTGCTTTTGTAGCCTTTGATTTACAGATCCTATCAAACAATCCATCCTCAGTCAGAATGCCAGTGCTATACCAAAAATAAACAATCAGGAATTACTTAAGAGAAATAAAAAATAAGAAACAAGAAAGAATGGAAAAACAATAAATCTGAGATACAAACCCCAGCTCTTTGGCTTTTGAGAATTTCCATCCTCCAATATCTTCATCAGCTAGAAGATAATTCTGCTAACAGACAATGCCGATCACAAACGAATCACATTAAAAGAGACCAGGAGAAAATGAGAGAGCTGTATGAACTGAGTATTTTCTTGCTGACAGATCCAAGCACGGACTCTACATTGGAATATTGGATTGTCAGACAGATGTGGCGGCATATGAGACAATGATCTCCAAAATTCATGGGATGCAATAGCATGGATTACATTTGATTGTAAGACTGACACAGCATCAATTTCCAAGTTACAGAGGTTGTCACTAGTCCCAAAACTACATGCTAATGAGAAACAGAAATGGAGAATATAACAAGGGATGAGAATTCAAAGTTTTGATAAATTTTCAAAAATCATCATAATATTTGCAAGAGAATTTCAAAATCTCTGCAAATTTGTGACAACAGCTCCACCTTCTTGATGTTTGCCAAAAAGGCATATTTGATTGGGGTTCTCCAGCAAGTTAATTTGTCAATTCAATCTCTCATATTGATTATAAGGAACAGTATATTACTATCTTCACACAAAACACATACTGAGGGATACTCTCTTGGTGACGAGAAACATGTTGACTTATGCACACTTTTATACCACCACGGGGCCCATATCCCATCTACTGATTTTGGACTAGCTTCCCATCTGAAAAAGTTTGGATCAAGAATTCACTATCTGCAGTCTACCACACCCAATCAAAATAGATTTAATTTTAACACATTTATAGCCTCCCAATACGTATTCAACAGGGTCATTTGATTCACCTTTGAACCATAGAACAGCTTCTATGTTTAAAAATGTTTTGTCAAAGATTTTGATACTACAAGTGATAGGAAGCAAGGGTTTTAAACCCACACATGAGTCTAAAGTGGGAGCGGCTCATATGTGGTGTGATCTTGTAGCAAGATGTGTGTATAAGTGAGAGTAGCACACTGAGATAAGCATGTTTCCTTCTCCTTCAAGGAGACCCTAACCCGTATACAGTCAAGAAATAGAGATCCACATTAAGAAGGAAAAGAAGAGGACCATATGACAGACTTACGAAGAGCACTATTTTATCTCAAGTTGTGGCTTGCAGAAGCTGCTAATTCATTCCAATGAACAATAAACATCAACCAACAAAAAAAAAAAAAAAGAAGCTGAACACACGATGATCCAATTTAGCAGAAATCTTATCAGTTGTATCTTACACCCAGAAACGAATGGCTATCAAATATTAGCAATTTAGCTCCAAGGGACTTCGAAGTTTGAAGTCTCCCCTCCCTAAAATGCCACTTGGAGCACTCTTTAGAGCGCACTAACCTTATGGATGATTGGTCCACATTTTGTGGGATCTACACATCAAAAATCAGTTTAATTAGTGATTTCTATCCGTTTGATTTAAGCATTTTAGTATTATAATTTCTGTCCGTTGGATTTGAGCATTTTTCTGAATGCTAGATATGACTGTTATATATCATCGATCAATCTGATTTTTGGTATGCAAGTCCACCAAGAGGTGGAACAAACATCTACAAGGTCAGTGGGCTATAAATCTCTCTCTCTCTCTCTCTCTATATATATATAAGTTATAGATTTTTTTTCTTACTCAAAAAACTTACAGATTCTCTAACAACGAAAAAGGATATATTGGAATAAACAGACTTGAAATACAACCAACATTTTGAATTTTAACTTTCTGGTCATTTTTATACCAGTTGATCCCAAATCTTGCATTTTCGGTTATGTTTATACCAATTGTTGCAACTTTAACCATTTTTAAATGAAACACAAATGTTTTTGGGAATACTTGCAAAACCATTAAAGCCTTGTTTGATTTGATTATTGAGATGTTTGTGCTTCATTTTTTTATTTATAGATATTTAACTTTGGGTTGGGATACGTTGACTCATGCTATTCTTACTAATAAATGACTAACGGGCATAGGGCCCACATGCAGATGAGTTAAGAGCTGATTTTTTGTGAGGATAATCTCCATGGTGAGCTGTAATTTTTAAAAACTTCTAACCTCATCAAATATGGACCCAAATGTAACGGTGAACATGGATGGTCCAAAAAATTTCAACTTGCAATGCACTTTTCACAAGACTACAAATTTTGGAATGGGCTGATTTTTTGTGAGGTTGATATCCATGTTGAGAAAAATATCATCACCAAAAAATAGCCTTTAACTCATCTGCATGTGGGCCCCATGTTACAACTTTGATTGTGCACACTCTTAAGAGGAGCATACAACAATGTATCTCTCAAAGATGATATGATATAGATGCAACAATAAACTTCTTAGACAACAAAGTGTATACATAACAAAGTAAAGGTGACTGTAAGGTGTAACTAGGTATGTCAAGTTCTAACTAGCTTTAAAAATATGGAAGTCCCATGGTCAAACCATAAGGATTGGTACTGAATGACTAGTGCAAGTGTTACTACAAGTGGGGAGAAAAGAGATGGAAAGAAGAGTAGTGTGTGATGGTGTTTGATGTTGGTAAATGGATACTATGTAATGAATGTAACAAGTTGCAATATGATTGAATGTACCACACTACCACCAATAGTGGGCATTTTTTTAGGAGAGAAATACAGGGGAAAAAGAATACAAAGGTATTAAGATTTGGCTTAGACTCTTTCCCGTTGCTCCTTAATGAGTGTAATCCAAGAAAGTAAGAGACAACTAAAGAGTTGCTCTTCCACCAAAGATAAAGAAATGAAGCACGAAGATAAGTAAAATGTGATTTTCCCTCCCACTAAGGTATTCCTAAAATATAAAATCAAGACTAGAACACTCTAGTGTATAGGTATAAGTATGTGAGTTCCTAAGCATCTATGATACGTGACATAATAGATCAAAAGAAAACCCAAAAAGACTCACAAAAACAAATAAAATGAAATACCTCAAATCTTCATTAATGTCTTGATGTCCAACTATGGAGTATACATAGCATACAACATAAAGGGGTATAAAACACCACTAAAGTGTAGGAAAATCTCTTCAACGAAGCTCTCATGACATGAATTTACACTTAAAAAGTCCCAAAAGAAAGGAAAAATGCCTCCTCTCTAGCCCTAGATATGGTGCTTAGCCTAACATGTTGTTAGCTAAGGAAAACATAAGTAAAGAAAGAAAAAGAAGGAGAAGAGAGAGGAGACTTGCTTGGGATTCTTTGGCTCTCTAAACAAAAAATAACAAGAGAAAAGAAGACTCTCATAACCTCAAAGAGTGCTTACATAGGAGATGGAAGGTGGTGAGGTGGAAGCTAATCTGGAGGAGTGATAGGTGGAGATGAGATGTAGAAGATGGTCAAGGGGGAGCTCATGCTTTTGTTACCAAAATGGTGCAAGAGATTCAAATATAATCAAAAGAGTGCCCAAGGTTAAACTCAAAGACGAAAGTAAAGTAGGAGGATGTGTTTAGATGGAGACAAGTCCCAAAAGTGGAAAAACGGCATAGAGTAGATAAAAAGTAAGGTGTAACGTGCTCTTTGGGAAGTCCAAAATCTCTCTCCAATGGGTTCAGATTGATAGTTCCATATGATGACATGTGGACAACATGGGGCCCACTTGATGAGTCGATCCTTTGGCCTTCTAGGCCATAGATCTAGCCTCGATTTTCCAATGTTTTTGGATCATCTTGGATGCTTCAATCTTGATTCTTCTCCTCGAGATCTTCATCATGTTGATCTTCTTGATTGACCTTCTAGCCTCCATGATGTGTGCTTGAGATGCTCTCCAAGGATTGATGCTTGATCATGTGGCTCTCTTGGAGGTTCTTCAAATTCTTTGATGTTCCATTCTCCTAGATGATCATCAAGCTTTAAAAAGCTCATCGGGATCTTCATGGTGCAATCAAGCCTATGGATTATTCTGAAATTATCGAGATACGCGTAATAAGAGACTAAAGAGAGGTTTTGCATGGGTCATGCATGAGAATGTAATATTTTGTATAGATTGAGAGTTTTGTGTGCGATAATTATGATAATGCTTAGAATAATGATGATAATTAGGTTAGAAAATACGATTAATCAACACCCCCTAACTCAAATCTTTGCTAGTCCTCTAGCAAGCAAAATGGAGACAAACACTTTGAAAATTATGCAAAAATAAAAATAGCTAAAAGGTTTGCAATGTATCAGAAATCTAAAAAAATTTGAAGTTACCCCAAACCCCCTAACTTATACCATTCATTGTCCAAAATTAATTAAAAAAAATGGTTTTTCTCAAACAATGCATGGTAATTAGAATATATAAAGAAAAGTCTGGATTCAAAAAGAGGAGAAAAGGGGAAAGATACAACCTTCGATACCTTCAAACTAGCAAAATCAAAATATGAAAGCAACCAAAAGTAGTAATCTTGATAAACAAGATCTTGATTGACCATGGAGATGGTGTTAGAAGCATGGTTTTAAAATTCGACAAAATTCGGCAAAATTAGCCGAATTAATTCCAAATTTGGACTGACCGAATTAAAGTGTACATGTATTAAAAAATTTACAAAAAATCGCCAAATTAATTCGAAGTAAACAGTAAAAATTTGGCTAATTTCTCGAAGTTTAGCCTTTGGAGAATTTTTAGCAAAACGTTGGTAAAACACATTGATTTTTAAGGATATGATAAAACAAGCATGATAAAACACTTATAACTTATTACATCATAAAAACAACTATTTAGAGCAACCTAAGCAAGAGTAATATCGTTTCACTCATTTTGGCAAAAAATATTTAAACTTCTCTAAGTTAGCTAATTTTTACAAAAATTCTCTAAATCGAATTGAACTTCCCCGAATTTTAACTGACCGAAGTCTAAGACGAAGTCGAAGTTTAGAACCTTGGTTAGAAGGGAGGCCCTCCAAGAAAGGCTTCAACCTTTGTCCATTCACAGTAAAGGTATTGTCATTTGTGGGGATCTCAATTTCCATTGAGCCATAGGGGATGATCCATACTTCTCTCTCCTTGTAAATCTTATCGTAACAGGTTCAATTAGTTTATATATATATATATGGGATGATCCATACTTCTCTTTCCTTGTAAATCTTATCGTAACAGGTTCAATTAGTTTATATATATATTTCTTATTTTAAAAACTAATAGATATTCTCTAACAACAAAGAATGATAGATTGGAATAAATATAAAATTTTAACTTTCTGATATTTTTATACCAATTGAGGCCAAATGTTGCATTTTTGGTTCTATTTATACCAATTATTGGAACTTTAACCATTTTAGAGAAAACTTAAATATTTGTAGTACACTTGCAAAAAAACATTAAAGCCTTATTTGATTATTTTTTTGATAAGTGCCTTATTTGATTATTGAGATGCTTGTATTTTATTTATAGATATTTAACATTGGGCTGGGTTACATTGATTCATGCTCTTACTAATAAATGAATAATGGATGCAGGGCACACATACAGAAGAGTTAAGAGTTTCAAAAATTCTCTCAAGCGATACAACTGCACTCATTATCCTACTTACGCCACGTCTGCATTTATTACACTTGATGAACTCAAATCATTTCACACAATTGATGGAAAATTATTGATCAATTTAAGGCAAAACTCTGATTAGTCGATGTAGGTCATTGTGTTGTGGTTATGGTTAGAAGAGATGGGTTATCCAAATATTATATTGAAAATGTTAGCACTATCTGACAGAGTTGTAAAAATCACTAGTGGAGGAAGTTGTTGGTTGTTTAAATTGCATTGAATCCAAACTTCCCCAACTTCAACCAATGATATTCCATTAACTCTAAGCTACATGGAAGAAAATATTTCTCTCAAGTACTTCCATGAAAACGGGATTTTGATGTTAAGTGGAATAACTTAGATAATGAATGATGTGTGCTGAAGAGTTTGAGGACATTGTCCTGTAGGCCAATGCGGCACCAGTGACAATGCCCACCACTGTACTCCAATCCCGCAACCAAATAATTGGGCGTGGGGACCTAATACGAACCGTTGGTTGAAGTACAGTGGTGGGCATTATCATTGGTGTCACATTGGCCAATGTTTGCCGGATAATGTACTCAAATGCTTCAGCACATATCATTCACTATCTTAGTTACTCCGCTTAACACCCAAATCCTATTTTCATGGAAGTACGTGAAGGAAATATCTTCTTCCATATAGCTTAAACTTAATAGAATATCATTGGTTGAAGGTGGGGGAGGAAGTTTGAATCCAAGTCAATTCAAATAAGCAATTAATTCCTCCACTAGTGATTTCACAACTCTGTCAGATAGTGCTAACATTTTCAATATACTATTTGGATAACCCATCTCTTTTAGCCATAACCATAGCTCAATGATTTGTATCGACTGACCAAGGTCTCGTCTTAAATTGATAAATAATCGGGTGTACAATTCCCGACCAATTATATGAAACGATTTGAGTTCATCGAGTGTAATAAATACAGACATGGCGTAAGTAGGATAGTGGGTGCAGTGGTATTGACTGAGAGAATTTTTGAAGCTCTTAACTCTTCTGTATGTGCGCATTGCATCTATTAGTCATTTATTAATAAAAATAACATAAGTCAACATATCCCAGCCCAAAGTTAGATATCTATAAATAAAAAAATAAAATATAAGTATCTCAATAATCAAATCAACTAAGGCTTTAATGATTTTTGCAAATATACTCAAAAATATGAGTTTTATCTAAAAATCGTTAAAGTTACAACAATTTGTATAAATAGAACAAAAAATGCAACATTTAGCATCAACTGGTATAAAAATACCAGAAAGTTAAAATTCAAAAAGCTAATTGTATTTCTAGTCTATTTATTCTAATCTATCATTCTTTGTTGCTAGAGAAAATCTTTAAGTTTTTAAAGTAAGAAATATAAATAGAAACCAATTGACCATGTTACGATAAGATTTACTAGGAGAGAGGCATATGGAGCACTCCCTATGACTCAATGAAATTGAGAACCTCACAGATGACAATACCTTCACTGTGAATAGACAAAGGTTGAAGCCCTTCTTGGAGGGTCTCCCTTCTAGTGCCACCCTCACTACCACTCATATGTCCTTCAGGCTCGGCCACAACATATCTATCCATTGGC
The DNA here is from genome assembly GCA_035048495.1 of Euptelea pleiosperma. Lineage (NCBI taxonomy): Eukaryota > Viridiplantae > Streptophyta > Magnoliopsida > Ranunculales > Eupteleaceae > Euptelea > Euptelea pleiosperma. The sequence goes on along the minus strand of CM068544.1, from coordinate 32,789,435 downwards.
CCTTTTACACTACGCGAGAAAATCGTATTAGCGCTACCAGAGCTACCCACACCCGGTGCGGAGCCTGCTTCCTCGGTTGCACCACCCCCATAATATGAGCCCATATTCGACATAAACTCAAAATCTTCAAGAGTCGTACTTCTTTTTTGTGCTCCTTTATCCGTGTGCGCTTTTATCACTTCTATAATATGTAGGGGTGTCTTTGTATATGGATACACATTACGATGAGTGCCCACTAGATGATCTTTTATCCTTTTCACCCCTCATTTGATAATCCTACTACAAAAACTGCTTTGTAGATAAATGTAGCCCTTAAACCCCACATTTGGACCCTCAACCTCAACACCATAATTCTATGCCGGATCTTTTCTAGAACTACCACTACTCCCATGCTTCTTAGAAATCCCTCTCACCATCTTCAATCATATTATTAAAAAAACAACAACAAAAACAAACCATTAAAGAATGAAAGATAATGAAAATTTGCAAGTATTTATGAAAGTAAGGGAAAACCCCAAAATTTGGTTACATACCTCAAAAATTCTCTAAAACTTTGCTTTCTTGCTTGAGTTTGGTGAGGTTCCACGCAAAAAAAGCATAGGAAGTGACGGATTATGATTCCGACAAGATTTGAGCTCTCTAGGAGGATTTCTTTAAAATAGGAAAAACTACGGTTCAAAATGTGGATTTAGAATGTCTCTCTAAAAAATAAGTTTTGGATAGCTACCTATGGACTTTTTAGGTCGTTTTTAATATAGATGAGGATTAGTGAGGATATATTGGAAGAAAAAAAAAAAAAAGAGGCCATGGTTTTGCAAATCACTGTGCAAACTGAGGCTTAAGCCTCGAGGCTATATTTGAGCACCTCGCCTCGAGGCGTACGCCTCGTTCACCTTTTTAAACTTTGCATCTATGTTCTCCTTCCAGTAATAGAACTTCTACATATCTAGATTGGAACATTCATATACACCCACAAAAGAAAGGAACAGGATATAAAATTGATTTGAGAACAAAACCAACCTATATTGAGAATACCAAGTATAATCACACCTCAATAGCCAAGCATTGTGTTCTCTTTCAGCCACCTAGACATATCATAAGAACGTCATAAAAAAAATTAAAATCTTGTTAGCAATCATATAGAATCAACCTCTATAACCCTACTAAGATGAAAGTTCACATCAAATTGACCTGATTACCATCTAGGTATCTCTAAAAATCAGAAAAAAGGGGTATAACTATTGTTCAAAATCATAACCAACAACAAGAATCTTTCCTATATTTCTAAAGGGAAAAGAGAAAACCAATTTGTATAACATGAACAGAATATATCCTACCCCCCATATCAGGGTATGTTTGGATTGCTTTTTTTTTAAGTTTTATCTCTACTTTTACTGAAATCAGAAACTTCTAATAATAAATATATAAGGCAGAAGAATTACCAGAAATCAACAAAAAGCTAACACTTTAAACACATATAGGGAAAGTAGGAAATACATGCTAACCTGTTAATTAGAAAAATAAAATTTTAAACGAAGCAACATTGAAAGTTTGTAGTGCTTCCCAAAGTCCATAAATCTGAGACTTACCACAAATATTGCAACCGTGACATCAAGGCCCAAGGTCTATCAATGGAAAAAACTTAAAACAAAACCGTATTATATCCACCATTATTGCAAGGTCATTATAAAAGTTTGAAACCACAATTTCTTGATCATCACCAGAGTCACCACAGACCATTTTAAAACCCCAAAAACAGCATACCCACGTACAAATTCAACTTAAAACTCTAACAGATCCAGACCACATACCATTTTAAAACCCAAAAAACAGCATATCCATCTACAAATTCAGCTTAAAACTCTAACAAATTCAAATATTTCAAATAAAAGGGGGAAAAAGAAATAGATTACATCATTAGCCCCAATGCGTATAAAAAACCAAAAGCAATAACTGAAGAATAAAAAATGCAACAAAATGAAATGATAAATTGAGATTAGATATTTTAAGTTTTTAACACAATACCTTACGACGCTTCTTTAATCAAAAACCCTTGAGAACAAACCAAAACCCCAACTGATTCGTATCTATTTCCAATGGATTCAATCACGGATGAGAAATGTGCGCAGTCATCGGACGATGTTAACAACTCGAGAACACCATCTTCGAGCTCTTTCACCTGCAATATCCTGAAACAAACAGTTGCCTTGGTTTTTAATGAACAAAGGACGGAACAACAGGCATGGGAGATTTGCAGGGGTGTTCAATTATCAATGGAACCCATTGATAATAGAAGTTTAGAATATCCATTTGCAAATTGGATTTTAGAATATCATCGAAACCCTGATATTATATAGATTAGACATTAACGAGAGAGAGGGCGAATCAGCTACTATTACCCACAACATCCATCTCCTTTTGACAATAGTAGTAGATTCATGGCTTGAGACTGAAGTTGTGGGTTCCATTGATAATAGTAGTTACCCACAGGTCAGCCATGTATTGTATTTTTTTAACTATATTTTTTTCAGAAGGAAAATCGAAAACCTAAAACTCAAAGTTTTGATTAAACACACACACACACACACAAAAACAAAGAAACATGAAACAGTGAAAAAAATAAAGGATTCCAAGCTTCAAGCGGATTTTCTAGTTGATTTTTAAACATGGAATTTGATCCTTATTTGGGATACAAAGATCGAGAGGTTTGAAATAACTAATCAGGCTGATTTTACGTAGGTCCACCAAAGTGATAGACCAAACATTTCTAGCGGCAGCGGTCTCTAAGAGTGTGCCATGTGGCTCCGACGACTGTAGTCCTACACCTAGTTGCCAAGTTCACAAACAATTCATTTTACAAGGTAAAACGGCCGAACAATTCAAAAATTCGGAATTATTCGCGAATAATTAAGGTAATACGTTTAAAACGTGTTTTATTCCGCTAGACGATTAATTCGGCCCATTAATTCGGTTTGAAAATAGAGTAAAAAAATAATAATAAAAAGGGAAAAGAAATAAAAAAAATATATTAATTCCTTTATTGAATTCACGTTCCTCGTCGTCTCCACCATAATGCATAGAGCATTCAAAGTTATCTCAATGGATATAAATATTCAATATATTATTATAAGGTGCACATGAGATACTTGTAAAATGAGAGTTTTCAATGAATATTTAAATATAAAATTTTCAATAAGAAGTTTTTTTTTTTTTATCTTTTAACAAAGAGGAAACCTGAGGTATTGGTCACTAATATTTAGTCTCGAGATCTCCTTAGTCTCATGTGTTTATTATGTTAAATATTTTTAGGTTCAATGATCTTATGAATGTTAGATTCATCTCTTGTGAACCTACAAGCCAAAAACTAGCATGATAGGTAATTTGTAGTCATTGGATTTAAATTTTTTTTTTTTCATTACAGACTTCATGAACAAACCCATGGGTGGAAAACAACATTGGATCCAATGTCCGAATTTTTAACATCGAATTTTTGGATCATAGCCGAATAAAACACGAATGAATGTAGTTGCGAACTTTTACTGTTCTTCGATTTTTTTGATCGAATTTTTATCGATGAATTTTTAGACTATAATCGAATTATACTCGAACTTTTCCCGTATCCAAACTTAACAACTAGGGTCCTACGTCCATCAACGAAGTTCTACTCCAGAAAGTCCCCAAAATGCACCGTGGGATGCGCTTTGGGGCCCACTGACAGCATAATTGTTTAGTGCAAGGTTTAAAGGAGGCCGTTTTAATAGTATAACGGACTGGGGGCGTTACCGTTAAAACAGAAAAAATGGCCAGGGGTAAATATGAAAAAAATAAAAAAAATCAGAATTTAACGATTTTAATGGAATTTAATGAAAGAAGGCACTGAAATTCAAATTTGAAATTGAAAATTTCAAAAAACGAAAAAAATGGAAAGTAACGGATTTAACGATCTTTTTTTTCACAAATTTTTTTTCAGATTTTAACGGCCATTAAAACGGAAAAAAACACTGTTAAATTCAAGATGATCACATGGGCCAGGTTCTATCAATGCGTCCATGGAACTCATTGTTGGCAATTTCTGATTAATTTCCCGCTCACCTCGGGCTGCGCAGTAGCTACTACAATAAATTCTATTTTAGAATGGTTTAACTAGTTAAGATTAAACTATATTATTTTAAATAGCAATTAAAGGTATTACCAAAAACGTTTCCTCTTCCAATAAACGACTACTTCTCTCTTCTTGTCTCTTTCCATAGCAATTTGATCTTTTGCAAAATAGAAAAATGATCGAAGATCCTAACCATCCAAGCTATGGGTCGGGATTGGGTGACACCCATTTTGACGTACCCACATAGAAGATGAATCGATGGCTGAATTTTTGTGGGGATGATCTCCTCACCATATAGATCACCCCAACAAAAAATCAGACCATTCCGATATTTCTAACCCCATCAAATGTAGTTTTCAAGTTACACGGGAAAAATCGATGGTCCATAATTCTTCAACTTCTAAACTAGTCTAAAAATATCGGAATGATTTGAAATTTTGTGAGGGTGATCTCCTCAATAGAGAGATCGTCCTAACCAAAAATCAGCCATTGATTCATCTTCTATGTGGGTATGTCAAAATGGGTATCACCCAATCCCCCTTTTAACCGTAGGAATTTGAGAATTATTGCAGTTTATTTGACGGCAAAGATCGAATGGTTTTAAATCACTGATCAAGCTGATTTATTGTTTGTAGGTCCACCGAGGGACATGCCAAACATCTATACGATCAGCATCCACTAAGAGTGTGCCACATGGCTCGTATTATTTGTGACTAGCTTCTATCACAACGTTTTGTAACATAAGTTTTACTATGAATGTAATAATGTATCCAGAGAAAAATTGAGGAAGACCCCACCCATGAGAGATATGAAGTTGAGGGAGATGAGAGAGGGAGGGCAGGTTGGTGGGTCATTTATTGGAAGAGGAAACTTTAATTGCTATTTAAAATAATAACAATTAAAAGCAACACCTTTAATTGCTATTTAAAATAATGTAATATCTATACTACTTCTAAATGTCGGTATCCTCAAAAAACTTTTTTTTCTTATTTTATCCTCGTTATCTACCTTAAAAGACAGATGTACCCTTTTCCTAAAATGCCCTAAAATAATTTGCTTCGCACGTGGCTTCCTCCTTGATTTTTCTATATTTTCCAATAATAACCCTCTAGACATCTTAATCTGCCTCCCACCCATACCATTTCCTTCGCAGTTCGCACCCTTCTGATTCCTAAATGTCTGTTTCACACCTTTTCATTTATATTCCAAATCGAAACATCTTGTCCATTAAATGGATTCCTTTTTCGAAACGACCTCTCAAAACATCAATTTTTGTTCCAATTAGCTCTACAAAAATCGATCATGGAGATGACGATACTGCCTCCTACGCATAGAGACACAATGGCAGGTCTGTTTGCTCTCTCTCTTCACAAGGCCCAAATCTACCAAACTCGACCTTTGGGATCTTCTATCTATGCTGACGAAGAACCGAGCGAAGAACACATAAGCACCGGTAGCAGTGGCGATTCAGTCTCCGAGGACCCTGAACTCGAGATCCACCAAAACTCCGATCTGGTTCGACCCTTCTTAAGGTCTTCTTCTTCTTCTCCCCAGTTCGAGATGAATTGCTGAAATGTGAATTATTTACAGAATTGAGAATTGGATTCTTTGGTTTTTCTTATGCTGATTGAAGCGATCGCTGTAATTTCTTACACATTTGCGTTCGCTTAGGCAATTAGGTTATACCAAAAGTTTTGACTGGAGATTCATTCGAGAAATGCACGATATGGAATTATGGAAACAGGTATTTAGAGATAAATTCCATAGCCTGTCATGTATTTGACAAAATTACTAAGCGAATTATAACTTTTTGTGTTATGTACTAACTTTTAGTGTACCAAGACTAAAACTTCTATCGTAGCATTCTGACAGATGCTTCTTTACAACGCAAAGCATAGGCCAGGTGGCACACTCTTAGTGGACGCTTACTGTGTGGATGTTTGGCCAGGCCCTTGGTGGACCTCTAAACCAAAAATCAGCGTTGTTACCCATGTTGAGAAAAGATATTTTTCGCACGACCCTTTTAATAATAATAGAAAAGATATTCTTCAAAATTTGTAACATTTAATCAGACCAATAATAAAACCTTTACATATGGTTGATTTCTGGACTCTTATGCGTATCAAAAGAGTCCTAACCCAATATCGATACATAAAAAGACCTAAAAGAAATATAAATCCATTGAAATTTCTATACGAAAGGCCAACACGTCTCTCCCTCTCCCGGTCACTTTTGCCAAATCCAAGGCATAGAAACCAAGTTTGGTGCGTTGTAGGTTCGTTTTCTAGATTAATTTTTTAAATGATTATTATTTTTGGTGATTAATAGTAGTGTTTTCTACCATTTAAACTCTTTGATTCATTTTAGGATTTTTACACTAATGTGGACTTAGTTTTAATGGTCAAGAATCTTAGCCAACTCATTATCATCCAAAGACTTGACCAAATAAAAGGAAGGGGTCTGGGTGGGTGGGGCCAACTGTCAAACCCCAGTGGGACCAATAGGATGAGACGGTGTTTTATATTTCATTCTTGCACAATAAAATGAGGTATCCAATCGCTAGAAGCACTCCTTAAAAATTGATAAAATCTAATGGTTAGAGTTAATCAATCAAGAAGAGTTTTGGTGTGTATATCCAGCTAGGAGTGGGTTAATTGGGCCAAGAAGATTTTGTGCTACTTAACATTTTTAGTGGGCCACTCATAGACCTTTAACCCAAGTACAAGAACAATGGACCCCCAAACCTCTCTCTTTCCCATATTTCTACCCACACGGCAACCCAAGAATCCACCACGATCTCAAGCTGTTAGGCAAGGGCTCCATCCAAATCCCTGATGCAACTCAAACCGTTGATTTACTCAAACATCAAGTAGGTACGTACCCACATATCAACATTCTTTCGAAACCACCTTTTCCTTCTAATTCAACAACACCACCATAATCTTTGTCACCTGAGTCTCAGATTCCGATTGCGTCACGGAGGCAGCGATCACACCTTCATCATTGTTCCAAATGAAGTAACAGTTGGGAGATCGGAGCCATAGTTGGGCATGTTGAATGACGCCTGCAATGACGATTATAAGGCCATCGCTATTGATTTCGACATGTGTCAGAATTTGAGTTTGGTCACCCCAACGATAACCATGTGGGCATCAATTTTGGTTGTGTTGTTTCCGACACAACTGTCGATGCATTGGAAGTTGGCATTTTTCTTAAAGACGGCTCTGTTCACAAAGCTTGGATTCGGCATGACGGTACATGGAGATGGATTGAAAATCCATTTTCATCAAGAATAAGATTGAAAACAGTGTGATCTACCTATTAAATATTCATTCTCTAAATTTTTTTTACATCTTCAATAAATATAAGGGAATTTTTGACATACCCCCCCCCCCCCCCCCCCCCCCACACACACACACACACACACAATTTGAAAAAGCTGACATACCCCCCTATGACTCGGTCCACTATCATTTGACCAGTGTTGACTACCTAATTTTGTATAAAAGGATGAAAGTGCCCTTGTCTTCAACCTTAGAACAAGGGTTTGGGTGTTTAGGCCAAAACCCATACCCCAAATCAAATATGAAAAGAGGAGATTAAAGATAAAAATTAAAACCCATGTTGGTAAACTTGAGTTTTTTTTATTTTTTTTTGTTTTTTGACGAATTAAACAGATTGAGAAGAAAAAACTCTAAAAAAATAAACAAAACTCATGATGGAATGAGATTTCTTTTTATGAATTTTATTGTAGAATGAAATTTTAAAATTGAGAGAACCCATCTTTCCAAAATCCACATCTCAAGAGTTTAAAATATAAATTGCTTTGTCTTGTTTTTCATTTTTGTTAATGAAAATTTTAAAACTAAAATTGTATGCTTTGTGTTGTTGTTGTTTTTTTTCCTTTTTTTAACCTTGGGTTTTAAATTATTGCCGGAGTGGTGGCCAGTCGACCATGAGACTCCGGTGGGTTGGTCGCCGGTGATGGGCGGCCAACCCATTGGAATCTCTTGGCCAGCCATCCCAATAGACGTTTGATTTGGGTTTTGGCCCAAACCCTTGTTCCAAGCTTGAAGACAAGGGCATTTTTGCTATTTAATACAAAATTTAGAAGTCAACTCGGGTCAACACTGGTCAAATGACAGTAGACCGAGTCATAGGGGGGTATGTCAGCTTTTTCAAATTGTGGGGGGGGGGGGGGGGGGGGGGGGGGGTATGTCAAATTTTAAAGATAACATGGGGGGGGGTGTGGGGTATGTCAAAAATTCCCTAAATATAATAATATTTTTACATGAATTTGTTATAGAAAAGATTTAATTTTAAATACTTTATATAACATTTTTTATATACAAGAATACCCGTGTTGCAAAAGCACGGATGTGAATTTACTCTCGGCCCTCTTATAAAATTCTTTAATGTACATATCCTCAGACTAAATCTAACTATCCACGTGCAACGCACGTGTGCACTTACTAGTAATCTTAAATGGTTAAACCAAGGTTTAAAGGAGGCCGTTTTAACGGTTAAACGGACTGGGGGCATTACCGTTTAAACGGCCATTAAAACGGATTGAAACGGTCAAGGGTAAAAATGGAATTTAAAGGATTTTAACGATTTTAACAAAAAAAAATGGAAAAAGTGGCGCTGAAATTCAAATTTTGAAAAATAAAATGGAATTTATCGGATTTTAACAGAAATTAAACGGATTTTAACGGAATTAAACGGTTTTAACGGCCTTTTTTTTTTACAAAATTTTTCAAAATTAAACGGCTGTTAAAACAATTTTAACGGCCGTTAAAACAAAAAAACGGCCGTTTTTTTCAAAACCGATAAAACGTGTTTGAACGGTTTTAACGGAAACGGGCTTGGGGCGTTACCGTTTAAACGACCATTTTTAAAACCATGGGTTAAACTATTTTAAAATAGAATTTATTGCAATAGCTACTGCGTAGCCCGAGGTGAGTTGGCAACTAATCAAAAGTTGCCAACAATGAGTCCCATGGACGCTTACTCCCCGAGGTGAGTCGGCAACTAATCAAAAGTTGCCAACAATGAGTCCCATAGACGCATTGATAAAACCCGGCCCATGTGATCACCACTCTTTAGTATTTTCGAGAGAATCTTAGAATCCTTTTAAAGATTTCATTATTTACTGTAACTAGTGTTTTCGCCCGTGCTATACATGAGTACTCTGTGGTATATGAAAAATTAATACTAAATCTTTTCTATAACAAATATATATATACATATTTTCATTAAATTATTTATTTTTGAATATGTTAATTATTTTATAAAATTATATATTTTTATTTTTTAGATAAATATTTAATTTAGTGATGGAAGACTTTAGTTTTGGATCAGCCAATGCATCTGGGTGCCAATGTACTTTTTAGAAATTATCACATTCTTGATGTTGAGAATGTTGGCCTAAGCTTTCTTGTGCTTACTGTGCAAATGAAGACTAAAAATGATCATAGAGTTGAGTATAGGCATCTTGGGTATAAGAGCATCTCTAACCGAATGCCAAATCTCTAATTCGGAGAGTGGAAATGCTTCAACCGTACTCCATATGGCGTCTCTAAAATGGAGACCCCATTTTAGGTCTCTATATCTGGAGACCCACGAGGGGTCTCTAAAAAACATCTCTATTACTATTCACATTATATAAATGCCCACACTACCCTTTTGATTGTACTCATGTACAACATTATTCCGAATATATCCTTTTACAATTTCAACTATATTTTAATAAAATGTGTATAACTTTTAATATATAAATTCATTTTTTTTTAAATTAGTATTTAATATGAGTACATGAGATTAATATTTAATATGTTTAATGCAAATTTTAAAAAAATAATTTTTATTATATATTAATTAAGGCTTAGGGATGTCAATTTTACTCGTTTAACCGAAACCAAAAACACCAATTCCAGTTCCACATTTTTGGGAACCGATTAAAAAAGAATCGGAACCGAAACCGAACAAAAAATAATGGTTACGGTTCTTAGTAGTTTAATATGAAACCGAAACCGATAGGACTCGGAAGCGAACTGATAGGAATCGAAACCGAATCGATAAGAACCGGAATCAATATAGAGGTATAGTGTTAAAATTCTCATATTATCGAGATTGGAACCGATATACTCGGAACCGTAACCGACATAAATCAAATAATCAGTTCCGATTTTGGGTCCACCATTTTGAGAACCAGAGCCGTTAAGAACCGAAACCAATAAAAACCAGATCTAGAACCGACCCATTGATATCCCTACTGATTCAAACCCGATCCGATAAAAAAATATGTTGATCCGAATTCGAACTGAAGATATCGGATCACATAATCGTGATCTGGAATTGATCCGATAGATAGAACAGAGTTCTGAACCCAATCCGATTCGATCCGATTCACTAAATTATAATAAAATTTTATAATTATTTAAATTACATATTTTATCCATTCAAAATTGGAGTAAAAATTGAATTTTTGAGGAAATTTATTGAGCTTTTGTAAAGTTTTGGGAGAAAAATGATTACAAATAGTGTTATAGAGATAGATGAATAATGTTATAGAGATGTGTTGGTTGGAGCCATTGTGAGAACCAATGAGCTCCAAATACACTTTTTCATAAAAAATTATATTTTGGGTCTCTAAAATAGAGACCATGGTTGGAGTTGCTCTAAAGAATATTGAGGGAAAGATGTATTACAATATTTTTTTTAAAAATAAAAAAGAAATGAAATAACATTTTAGAAAATAAATTTTGATTAGAAATTTATTGGAGAGATTTTATCTAAGAGGCCTTTTTATTGGAATGTTTATGAGAGAAATGAGAGTTAATTAGAAGAATCTAAAAGAGATTTTATAAAGAATTTATTGAAGAGATACTTATGGTAAGGAGAGAAGTTTTGAGAAGTTTGAATGATATGATAATGTTGTAAAATGATTGGTGAGTTTGCCACGTAAGAGCAACATTTTAGAGTGGTGATCACATGATCCCGGGGTGCATGTGGTGCCCAATCAATATGTGCCCGCTGTCGGGCTAGGGGGACACCCATTTTTTACCCCCACTTTTGACACCCAATTTGGCATACCCAGACAGAAGATGAATCAATGAATGATTTTTGGTGGGGACGATCTCCTCACCATATAGATCACCTCAACAAAAAATCAACCCATTATGAAATTTCGAACCCCTTCAAATGTGGTTTGCAAGTTACACGGTAAAAAACGACAGTCCATAGTTCTTCAGCTTCTAAACCGGTCTATGAATAGCAAAATGATTTGAATTTTTGTGAGGATGATCTTCTCACCAGAGAGATCATTCCTACCAAAAATCAACCATTGATTTATCTTCTATATGGGTACGCCAAAATGGGTGTCTCCCGAGCCCGATCATTTTTGTTTTTATGGTCCAAAAGAGGGATTTTAAAATCAAAAAATTAATACATAAGCCTACCTCACAAAATGTCTCCCAAAAATTACTGTATTGCTACTACTGCTGCATATTTTAAAGACCGGCTTCGATTGCTTCTTTGGCCCTATTTTGTTGCTTCATATTACAATGGTAATATATTTTAGAGCACTATCAACATGATATTGACATGAATCGGTTCCAACATGGTGTAATCGCATTTTCGGGTTCCTATCCAATAATCGATCCATACAAAAAGAAAAGTAAAAAAACTAAGAAACAAATCAGACATAACCGAATGAAAACCAGACAAAAAATGTTTACAAAAGTTGCATACTAACTGGAAAATAAAATAAACGTGGCTGTTGATGGAGATATCTTGATGATATATTGAAAATGTTGATATAAAGCACTCAATCTTGTGTTTCCGGAAAATGAAAAAAATGGTAAATGGAGAGATGTGTCGGGAGAGGGATAAGTGTTAGTGAGAAAGGAGAATTAAAATTATTTGAGAAGGTATTGAATAGATTTTAAGAGTCGGGGAGAGTTTTTTAACGAATGTTGAAATAAAATAATATATTGGGAGAATAGGACGAGACGTCTTTATGAAAACGTTGTAGCCGTTTGGAGAATGGTACGAAAGAGAAGGTGTATCGATTTTGGGCTAAGAGATATTTTGGAAAAAATAGTAAAAAATCAGAGATAAAATAAGAAAAAGAAGTTTTTTTTTCTTCAAATACGGACATTTAGAAGTAGTATAGATATAGATATAGATATAGATTAATAAAAATATCTTACGACATTAAGTGGAGGGGAATGACTTAAAAAAACTTACTGAATTTCAGATTTAAGTTATGAATTTGAGTTTTACCAATTGTCGTCTAGTCAATGAGCTTAGAACCCAATCAGTATCCTGTTCAGTGTTTATAAGGCCATACCAAATTAAAGCTCAAATCCAATGACTGAAAATCACCAATCAGACTGATATTCGGTGTGTAAATCTACCAAGGGGTGGGCCAAACAATTACGTTCTCCGTGGGTCCTAAAGAGTACCACGTGACATTGATACATAACTCCGTATCAAAGTCTAACTCTCAAAAACTGTGGTACATTGTAAATTGCTTAAGAATTGGTATGCCCAATTATCCACGTGGCACGGCTGTCATCGTGAGTGGCATAGGCCGTTCGGTAAGAATTATAGAGGATTACGCGTCAAGAAGCGTTTGATATAAAAATTCGTAAGTGCCACGGGATGCACTCTTTCAGGCCCACTAACCCATTAATGTTTGGCCCACACATTGAGGGACCTACACACATAAAAATAGCCTGATTAATGAATTCTTGCCGTTGTTTTACCTTTTTCATAATGGGCTTCTCGAGCATGCCCATGGATTTTTTCCAAGCCCATCGATTATTATCAAACAGGCTGATTTTTGCTGCAGTATTGTAGTTCCAGTAAGAGTGAGAAAAATCTATGATAAAGAAGTCTGTATCAAAAGTTTGATAAAAAAATCCCTTAAAATACCGTGTGGCAGATTATTTCTGCCCCTTGGTGGGCCTACACACCAACGTATGCGTGACTGGTGATTTGATTTGAGCAATTTTTTATCATGGGCTTGGAACCCATCCATAGGTCTGTTCTAGAAGCCAATGATGGCAAAATGTTTTCATCCAATGGCTAGAAGTCACCAATCAAGCTGCTTTTGGTGTGTAGGTCCACCGCGGTGTGGATCAAACATTCATGTTTCAGTGGACCCGAAGGATTGTTTGGCATGGCAATTTTGAGGGACTTCCGTATCAAAATTTAGATACGTAAGTCTGTACCATAGCACAGCTCCCAAAAACTTATGGTTCAGCGGGTCGAAAAGAGTGTGCCACGTAGTTTTTTGAAGAATTTCTGAGAAAAATCTATGATACAGACTTCTATATCAAAATTTCGATGCAGAAGTCCCTCAAATTGCAACCTAGTAGACTTTTTCGGGCCCACTGGCTCCAGATTGTTTGGCACACACTTTTGCTGGACCCGCACATGATGAGTGATTCCTACCCATTGGATTTGAGCACTTTTTCAATATGGGGTTAAAACTAACTCATAGGCCAGTTAATGAAGCGCATAATGAAAAAGTGCTCAAATCCTATGGCTAGAAATCACCAATTACGCTGACTTTTGGTGTGTAGGTCCATCATCGTGTGGGCCAAAAATTCAGGATGGCAAGTGGGCCGAAACGAGTCTTCCACGTTGCAATTTGTGGGACTTCTGCATCAAAATTTTGGTACAGTCGTTTGCCTCAAAGAACAACCCGGATTTCAGTATCAAACTTTCCATACAAAGTGACATCGGTGCTGTACCGTCTCCTCTGGTAATTTTTGTTGCCGTTTACGTACCCCTTGTGTCAGACTCGCGCTGGTCCGTTCGATACATCTCGAGCACCATCATCACCTTTATGAATCAGACACACAGACTAATATTTAAAAAAGAGAGGGATGGGAGGGATAGAAGTAACGGCGGAAAATGCGTGAGGGAGAGTCATAGAGAGGAGAAATGGAGAGCCATAGCTCGTCGTTCTCGAGCTTCCGAGCCTACGGTCGAGCTCTGATCGAGACCCCAAAGCGAGTGGCTCGGAGAGCCGGTTCGGTTTCGACGACGTTCGAGCAGATGAGCCGGGTACGCGGTTCGGACATGCAGAAAAGCTTGAGATGGTTCGACCTTGTAGGTTTCGGCGTCGGAGGTATGGTTGGGGCGGGGGTGTTCGTCACTACCGGTCGAGCCAGTAGGCTCTATGCTGGTCCTGCTGTCGTGGTATCCTACGCCATTGCGGGACTGTGTGCACTCCTCTCTGCTTTCTGCTACACTGAATTCGCCGTTGACATGCCCGTCGCGGGTGGAGCTTATAGCTACCTCAGGGTCACATTTGGTGCGCATTTTAGCATTTCTCAAAGGATTTTTGTTTACATCGTCTTCCTTCTGGTTTATTGAACTGGGGTTTTAAGTTTTATGTAATTTTACAGGCGAATTCGCAGCTTTTTTGACGGGGGCGAATCTCGTGATGGAGTACGTGTTTTCTAATGCTGCCGTTGCGAGGAGTTTCACGGCTTATTTGGGAACGGCGGTTGGAGTATCGGCCACGGAGAAATGGAGGATAACGGTTTCTGGATTTCCAGAAGGGTTTAATGAGATCGATTTTGTCGCTGTTGGAGTCGTTTTGGTTATTTCTTTCCGTATTTGTTACAGGTACAGAAAGGATTTCCTCTTGGGTATCCCGAAATTGAAGATTTTTCTGTTCTGTTTCGAATCTTCTAGCCGTCGCGCTTCTTTTTTGTTACTTTTTACGAATGAGATCTCTGTTTCTAAGGTTTGGGGCTCTGTTTCAGGAATTCTACTCTCGGGTTTCCTCAAATTTGTGTTTTTTTTTTTTTTTTGCCCGTTTTCGCATTTGGGTCTTTGGTTATTTCTCTGTATCTGTTTTCCCAGATCATTTTTTTTTTGTTCCGTTACGAACCCAATTTTTCTTTCTTTTTGTGTGTTCTGTTTCTTCAGTACGAAGGAGAACTCGGTGTTGAACATGGTGTTGACATTGATTCACATATTGTTCATAGCTTTTATCATTGTGGTCGGATTTTGGAGAGGAGATTGGAAGAATTTGACAGAGCCATCGGATCCAAAGAAGGCAAATGGGTTCTTCCCTTACGGTGTTTCTGGGGTTTTTAATGCAGCAGCGATGGTGTATCTGAGCTATATTGGATACGACGCGGTGTCGACCATGGCGGAAGAAGTGAGAAATCCGACCAGAGACATCCCAATCGGTATTTCGGGTTCGGTCGTGCTCGTTACGATTCTTTACTGTTTCATGGCCATTTCAATGTCGAAGCTCGTCCCTTACGATGCGGTAAGAACTAAGAACAACCAAAGAAAAGCACTTGAAAAAAAATTCTTTTTTCTTTTATCTTGTTCGCTGTCATTAATGGTTTTTTTTGTCCATCCGTTTTATCTTAGGCTCGGGCTCCGTTGACAGATCTAAAATGACTGAAAAATGACAGGGACACAATATAAGCCACGTGGCAACTGTTACAGGACTCTGACCGGATGGATGTTTGTCCTATCCCCTGGTGGACCTACAAACCAAAACTCAGCCTGATTAGTGATTTATAGGCTTTGGATTGGACTTATTTTCATGGGCGGATCTCAACTGTGGGAATTTGAGCAGTATTTGAGGTACAAAGATGCAACACTTATAAATCACTAATCAGGCTGATTTTTCGTTTGTAGGTCCACCATGGGATAAGACAAACATCCGTACGGTCATAGTCCTGAAACAGTGTGCCACTTGGCTTATATTTTGTCCCTGTCATTTTGCCTGTCATTTTATATCTGTCAACGGAGCCCGACCCTTAATCTTATTGATTTCTGGAAACCGCCATTGATGTCTCTCGACTCTCTCTGACTCTTTGTGGCCTATTCTCAACGGTTTCTCACCTTCCCTCAAGGTGTTTCTTGCGGAGCACTCCATGAGGTGCCGTCGTGGTGGCTTTTCATTGGACAAAATTATAACCTCGACCTGCGTGCAAAACAAAGGTGATGTAATTTAACTGAGTAAACATTTGATGACACTGCAGTCAGTGACGCCGCTGACTGCAGCCAATATGAGCCACATGGCATATTCTTAAGAAGACACTGACCGAATGGATGTTTGGCCAATACTAGGTGGACCTACAAGTCATAAATAAACCTGATCAGTGATTTCTAAGCGTTGGATTGAAGTTATTTACATGGGTTGATTTTAACCGTAGGAATTTGAGGCTTTGAGCATTATTTTGGTACCAAGATCTAAAGGTTTTAAATCACTAATCAGGCTGATATTTCGTTTGTTGGTCCACCTAGTAATTGGACAAACATCCATACAGTCAGTGTCCTCTTAAGAATATGCCACGCTGCTCGTATTAGCTGCAACGCCGAAGGTTTACTCAATTTAGCTTCATGGTTTGCACGGAGAATGAGAATATGTAACGAGAGGCCCCTACGCAATCCTCCGTAAGGGACACCCTATGGGATCAGCAGTCTCTCAGAAATTCGCCATTGATGTTTTACTTTCAAATGGCAGGAGAGAAAGAGAAAACCTTCGCTCACACCTGTGTGTGAGCAAAGCCGATCACACATCACAATATGAGCCACGGGGCACACTCTTAGAGGACGTTGACCGTATGGATGTTTGGCTAGTCCTTGGTGGACTTCTAAACCAAAAACTAGCTTGATTAGTGATTTCTAAGTATTGGATTGGAGTCATTTGCATGGGTTGATTTTAACTGTAGAATTTAAAGCATTATTGACCATTATTTTGAATACTAGATCCAAAGGTCTGACGTACCTAATCAGGTTGATTTTTGGTTTGCAGGTCCAACGGGGGACTGGCCAAACATCCATACGGTCACCGTCCTCTAAGAGTGTGACACGTGGCTAATATTGTGCTGTGTGATCGGCTTTGCTCACACCCGGCTTTGCTCACACACAGGTGTGAGCAAAGTTTACTCGTAGGGACACCTCACGTGTCGCTAATATCTAAGAAACTGGGAAATTTTTTTAGTAGAGCGCTAAGTAAAGTTGCTGACCGACTACAATATGAGCCACGTGGCACACTCTTAAAGTACGCTGACTATATGGATGTTTCGTCAATCCCTAGGTGGGCCTACATTGCGAGTAAAACTTCGGTACAACCCATTGTGACCGGCAATACGAGCCACGAGGCACACTATTAGAGGGCGCTGACAGTATGGGTGTTTGGCCAGTCGTCGGTGAGTAAAACTTGTGTCACAAGATGTTGTGACGGAACACGGTCACAGCACTCAATACGAGCCACGTGGTATACTATTAGAGGACAATGACTGTATGGATGTTTGGGCAGTCCCTCGGTGGACTGGTACACAAAAAATCAGCTTGACTAGTGATTTCTAACTGATTCTATTGAAGTTATTTTCATGGGTTGATTTTAACGGTAGAAATTTGAGCATTATTGAGCGTTATTTGGGTGCATAAATCCAAAGGTTGTAAATCACTAATCAGGCTGATTTTTGGTTTGTAGGTCCACCGAGGGACTGGTCAAACATCCATACGGTCAAAGATCTCTGATAGTGTGCCACGTGCTCGTATTGAGTGCTGTGACCGTGTTCCATCACAACATCTTGTGACACAAGTTTTACTCGTCGTCGGTGGACCTGCAAACGAAAAGTCAGCCTGACTAGTGATTTCCAACACTTAGAAATCACTAATCAGGCCAAGTATGGTCTGTAATCTGTATGTCCATCTAGGGTTGGCCAAACATCCGTACGGTCGGAAATCTGTAAGCATGTTCACGTGGCTCATAATGTGGTCGGTCAGCAAAGTTCTACTCAATTTTTTTTTTATGCAGAGGACTCTCGATTCAGTCAATGAGTGGGCCTACATAGCGCTTTCTTGACCCATGATCGCTTAGATGTTTAGCCCACTCTTGGTGGGTAAATTTTTTGAAGCAGCCAGTTTTCGATCCAGTCCATCAGTGGCCCTACTGAACGCAATTTATGGGCCCACCGATTGCGTGGATGTATAGTCCATCCCTAATGGATATACACAACAACTATCAGCACGATGGTTTTAAGCTGTTGGATATAATATCCAAAAAAATCTGTAATGGGATGGCTAGAATCATTCCAAAAATCAATGGCTAGTGATAACCAATCCGGATAATTTTTAGTGTGTATATCCACCACGTGATGGGACAAGCATCCACGCGATCAGTGGGCCCGAAAGCATGCATTACGTAGGGAAACGTAGGGCCACTTCATCGGTTCCCATTTGGGCAAAAAAATCGCGCTTGCATGATCATGCACGGGAATTTTGAAGCGGCAATCATACGCCATTGATCGCCCGCCACATATACCTGGGTATAGGCTTAGGTTTTTAAAAAGTGACCGCGAGTACATGTGGCGCGAGATCATTGACGCATGATCGCCTCTTCAAAAAAAATTAGCTTATCGAAAGACGGGTTAAACATCCTTGCGGTCAGTCGGCCCAGAAAAATGCGTGGAGTCCTCTTTTCTGGAGCGACAGGTCCAGACCTGTTCTCTGGAAAAAAATTTCAGAGCTGTTATGGTGAGACTTCTGAAGGACCATATTGTCCTCAATTTCATGATCAATGCTTTCTTTTTGTTGTTGTAACAATCACAGATAGATGTGGAGGCGCCATTCTCAGCCGCATTTCAGGGAGGATCGGACGGTTGGGGATGGATGTCGAATGTGGTTGGTGTGGGGGCCAGCTTTGGGATATTAACATCTTTGTTGGTGGCGATGATGGGTCAGGCTCGGTACCTCTGCGTAATCGGACGGTCCAACGTCGTCCCCGCTTGGTTCGCCAAAATCCACGCAAAGACCTCTACACCTGTCAACGCCTCAGCTTTCCTTGGTAAGATACAAATAATTCTGGTCATCCCTTTTTCTTCTTTGCTGACGTGAGTAAACTGATAATGAATCGAATCGATTCTTCTCGAAGTTGGGCAGTTAGGCCGTTGGGATATGGGACCCATCTTCCTTTGGACTTTTTAGATAGAAGAATCAATTGGGCCCATTTTGTGCTCGAGTCTCATTAAATTAAAATGATGCAGAGCCTGTTCTAGTGTAGGCATGTGTCTCCAATCCCAACCTGCCACATAAACACCTTAACTCAAAGTTAACTCGGGTTAGGTTAACTTTGTACTTCAGGTGTATGCGTGCCAGGTCCTGATTGGACAAATACCTATACCAAAGAGGCTCTATAGTAATAATATCCACTAATAAGCCATTAAAAAAAGGCGGTCTATGTTTTTTTCAATCATAACCTTGTCGTTTAAGGAAACCACATACATAATCAGGAATTTTTTTTTTTTTTGCTCCAGCGGTTTTTACTGGGCCCACAGATTGCATAGATTTTTAGTCCACTGTCCAACCCTTGATGATGTATACACCAAAAATCACCCTAATGATTACCATTTTAATATTATCCATTATTTTAAGTAAATTACTCAAGCATCGCATGCATCACACGTGTCCCTCCACTACACTCTCAAAAGTCTGGAGGTGATTGTTTTTATGATCTAACCATCGGTGTCTTTTAATCAGATGGCTATAATTATCTGGATTTGAGCCATCCGATCTCCAAACATGTCTTGTATGCTTACAATAACTAAGTACCTAAGCTTCTTGTGTGAATGTATGTATGCTTACATGAATTGAAGCCCATGTCTTAGGGGACGTTTGGGAACGAGAAGTAAAAGCACTTGTACTTGTAGTAGAAATTACTAGTTGATTTTTACCTCCAGAAAAGTCAGAGAAATTAAAAGCTCCCCATGTGTTCTAATTTTTTTAGAAGTAATTTCTCTTAGAGGTTAAAAACTAAAAAATTTAGCTTCAGTTTTAAGTTACTTTTTAACTTTTCAAAAGTTAAAATATGAAACACGTCCAAATCAACTTTTTGGCTTATAAAAGTCAATAAGTATTTTTTTTTTCCTTTGCGGTCTATTGGTATAGAAAAAAAAGAGCCAAAAAACAAGATAATAATAATTAACCATAAAAAGAAGATAAAAACAGGTAGTAAGGTGTTTCTTTTTATTCATCATCATCATAAGCCTTATCTTATAAAATAATAATGTACGACATAATCCATTTTTTCCTTTTCAGGCATTTTTACGGCGGCGATAGCCCTCTTCACCGACCTCAATGTCCTCCTCAACCTTGTATCAATCGGTACCCTCTTCGTCTTCTACATGGTGGGCAACGCCGTGGTATACCGACGCTACGTCTCAGTGGGGACAACAAACCCATGGCCTACATTGTCATTCCTCCTTTCATTTTCTCTAATTGCCATCATTTTCACTCTCTATGGCAATTCGCTTCACCCGGCAAGCTGAAAACATTCATGCTCATTGCCTGTATCGTGATCGCAGTTGCAATCCTACAAATATTTCATTTCTTTGTACCACAAGCTCTGAAGCCTGAGTTTTGGGGGGTCCCTCTGATGCCATGGATACCGTCCGTCTCAATCTTTCTCAATGTTTTCTTATTGGGTTCTCTCGATGGGCCCTCATACATGCGCTTCGGTTTTTTCTCAGCTCTCGTCGTCCTTGTTTATGTCCTGTACAGTGTACACGCCAGCTTTGATGCCGAAGGAGACGGATATTTTGCTAGAAAGGATAAGTGGGAATTTCGGAAACACCCCGAAGAGAGAGATGATGCTAGTCTTAAGGTGTGTTTCTTTTCTTTTTAACTTTTTCTTTCTTGGTCGATGGATTATTAGAAGGGAAAAAGTGAGGCATAAGTTCCAAGAGGTATATAACATGTAAGATAGATGGTTTGGGATTTAAGGATGTATTAAGGGAAATAAATGCACGTTTGTGAGAGTGAGGCGAAAATAGTCCAGAAATGTTGAGTACAATTCGGTTTGTCATTAAAAAATGCATTAAAAAATTCAGCAAAAATAATTTTAAAAATTAAATAAAAGAAAAAAAAAGTAGAATATTGACAACTTTTTGTCTTATAAAATGATTTTTCATGTTCAAAACTGAATATCTGGAAATAATTTGGAAAAATTCATGAATTATTCGAGAAGAATTTGATATGGAGTCAACCTACGACCACGGAAGAGGGTGGGTACACTTATTGTTTAAGATTCTTTACCCTATTAATTATGATTCCATCTAAAATTCTATGGAAAACGATGTAACAAGGTATACTTGAGACTTTTTCAAATGCAGAAGCACGGTTTTTGTTACTCACTAGTGTCATTTGGGCCCACTGATCACATAGATGTTTATCTCACCCCTTGGTGGATATACAAACCAAGAATCACCGTGAACGGTAATCTTTAACCGTTAGATTTTAGTACTTTTTTAAGGTGTGCTTATAGCCGTGGAATTCAACCATTTTTTACTACTAAAACCATTGGCTAAAAATCATCAAACAAGCTGATTTTTGGTATAAATGTCTACTAAGGGGTGGACTAAAGTCGCTAAACATCCATGTGCTCCGTGGCCCAGATGGCAGCGGTGAGTAACAAAAATGCGCTTCCGCATTTGAAAAAATCTCAAGTATACCTCGTTACATCATGACCCAAATACTATGAGGGTCGGGATCATGGGACTTTTTTTTATGACTTGTCTCAGGAGTCGTGTTCTCGGCCATGGATTGACTCTGAGAACACAACCTGTAACTCCTTGGGGCCGCACTAGTTAGATATTGTCCACTTTGGGGTCATCCCCCTCACGGTTTTGTTCTTGGTATGTGCCATTGCATGCCCAAAAGGCTTCTAACTAGTTAAGGTCCAGCGGCCACTTATAGCCCTGATCTTGGACAACTACCTATCCGATGTGGGACTAGACTCATGTACCCACCTGCCATTCCACCCAGTAACCTTGGTGTGGCGCACCAACTAGGCCATGACATTCACCCCATTTGACAGGATGAGCCATCATCGGCTCTAATACCATTTGTAATGCCCTGGGCCCACACTAGTTAGATATTGTCCACTTTGGGGTCATCCTCCTCACGGTTTTGTTCTTTGGGGTCATCATTTGTAACCCCGGCATGGCGCACCGGCTAGGCCATGACATAACCCTTGAGCCGAGTCAAAAAAGACGAGTCCCCTGAGCCAACACAATAAGGGCAACCTTTTGCTTCTCGTTTCGTATCTTGAAGAAAGTAGGCGTGTCGGTGGTTAGGTCAATAATAGCTATGATATTGACCAACCTCCGCCTTAATTGTGACCTAAAATGGTTCATGGAAAGATGGAAAAGGGACTAAATGTTTCTTATTGTGGATATCTCTCTCTCTCTCTCTCTCTCTCTCTCCAAACATTATGGTTTTTGTCAAAATTACAAACTTGGGTAGCGCGCGCTCTATCAAATTTAGTTATATACAACATGTAGTGCACTAGAGCCCATGTTCAATGGCCCTGGGGGACTTCAAAGTTTGATGGCCCCTCCAAAACATCACGTGGAGTACTCTTTAGGGCCCACGATCTAGATTGCCTGATCCAGAATGGGATTGGTTGAGACTTCAAACCATGTATTGGATTAGACCAAGTCAGCATTAGGGCAACTCGATCCATAGACAGCCCTAGCTAGGTTGGATTATCCAACATTATCTCTATTTGTGCCCACAATCGGGTTTAAGAATTGGGTGGCCACACTCTATCTCCACAACTATAAATAGAAAAGCCAATTTAAGGGTTTTACTTGAAATATCGATGACACTTGAATGGTTTCATTAAAAGTAAATGGGCAGCTTCAACTTTTCCAAATTCAAGATTTTGCTTTCCTAACTCTCCCTTGAGTTGCCACAATTTTCGGATTTGTCTCTATATTTTACCAGTGTTTCCAAAACTACCCTTTTATTTTAAACTTTTCGATTTTACCGTATCTTCCAAAAATGCCCCTACAATTAATCTTTTATTAAATAAAATCCAGACAAAATAAGATAACGGTCACGCCTTTTAATACAATATATCCTTTTTGTGTCCCATGCTTTTTTTTTTTTCTAATTTTTTGTAAGCAGCTTCTCCAGTTGTAATCCCATCTTTTTGTCTACACTACCAAACGGCCTTTTTAACTGGAACGGATTTCTTGCCCACTTCTATAATGCAAGCAACTTTTAGCCTTTTTATTTTTAAATTCTTTTTAAATAAATGGATAACTTTTTGCTATATTTGTCGAATTAAAGCCACCAATAAAAACTACGATTCTCTTATTCAAGTGTATTCGAAGGAAAATGATCCATGATTGTCTGCCCACTGAAGTTTTCAGCGTAGAGACAACTTAAGAATTGTCCGAGATTGATCAAACGGTTGTCAGGTATAGCTATGAATACTTCGCAACAAATTTCATTGTTGATGGCCGCCTATTGGTAGATCAAGGAGAATTTTGATCAGTTGGCAAAACTCAGGGCCTACCACATGCTTAAATTTCATCTTCAGACACATATCAAACTGACACTTCTGTGGTATAAATAGGTGTATGAACAGATCGGGATTGTGCCTAAGAGTGTCAACGGGTCAATTCGGCTCCTAATCTACCCAGAGCCGGAATTAACGGTTTTGGATCTTATTGATTCTGGTTCTCAAAATGATGGAACCAGAACCGGAACCGTTTCTTTGGTTCCAGTCGGTTTCGGTTCCGGTTCCAGGTATATTATTTCCAATCTTGATAATATTACAAATTTAAAACTATATTTATATATTGATTCTGGTTCTATCAGTTCGGTTCAAGTACAATCGGTTTCAGGTCCATATCAAACTACTCAGAATCGGAACCATTAATTTCGGTTCGGTTCCGGTTCCGGTTCCAGGTATATTATTTCCAATCTTGATAATATTACAAATTTAAAACTATATTTATATATTGATTCCGGTTCTATCAGTTCGGTTCAAGTACAATCGGTTTCAGGTCCATATCAAACTACTCAGAATCGGAACCATTAATTTCGGTTCGGTTCCGGTTCCGATTCGGGTAAAATTGACACCCCTAATTGTGGGGGGTGTCAATAAATCCATGCACAAACCAATTTACTAATTGGGTCTAAAATTTGAACCCAAAAAATACCAAGTCATGTTAGGGTGTTTTGAGGCTGACCAAATACATGATCGGATACATATTAACAGCCCTACATTCTAAAGACCGGACTGGGGAAGAAAATGAAATGACACATATCTCGAGGATTTACAATCCAACAGATTTAACATGGGGGCCCACATTACTGTCGAGCATACAATAAAGTACATTTATTTTAAGTTATGCTCTCTTTTATAGTGGTATCCCCATTTTCTTTTTCTTATATTAAAGTTGTAGAAGAGTAGAGTAATTAAGAAAGTTTTGACAAAAAAAAGGGCAAGGAACCAGGATTTGATAGGGGTTCGTACCTTTATGTTTTGGCTTATACTTTCCGGCCCATATAACGTAGGTAGTGTTATACACACAAGCACAAAATTACAATTAGAGTGGGACCCCCGTATATAGTTCACTCGCCCCAACTTTAAGTCGTGAAACCATTTCACTCTTAAACCATCCCCCACTTGCTACTGAGCAGTTCTATGATACAGAATTCTGTATCATAGTTTTGATACAGAAGTCCCTCAAAACATCACGTGGTACATGTTTTTGGGCCCACTGATAACATGATACTTTTTCCCACACCTTTATCAACCTGCACAACAGAAATCAGCCTCGTTGGTGATTTCCATCCATTGGATTTGAGCATTTTTTTTCAACATGGGCTTGATGAACATGTCTATGGGTTGGTTCCAAGCCCATGATGAAAAAGTACTCAAATCCAATGGCTAGAAATCATAAAACATGATGAGTTTTTGTGTGTCAGTCCATCAAGGTTTGGGCCAAATGTTGATGTGCTAGTGGGCCTCAAATAAGGTGCCAAATGGCATTTGGAGGGACTTGTGCATAAAAATTTTGATACAAAAATCTCTTATCATAGATTTTTCCCTTTGGTACTAAAGTTTGAATTTCAGTTCTTTAATTACTAATTTCCATGTATAAAATTCTAAACTAAAGTTGGGAGAAGAGACAAAGAAGAAAGATCCACTCATATATAGCATCTCACCTCGTATCTCTTTAGATTTGTCGATTGGCTTCTTCTACCCTTTTACGAGGGGTGTACTTTCCTTGCTAATGATAAGCCAACATAGATCGCAGCCTGGGGTGGACAAGATTTGTGGCTTTAGTAATAGGAGGAGGACCAAGCCAGGTCCCACATGAATGGGAGCCTTGACGGCCAAGGTAGCCTGCCAAAAGCTAAAAATACAAACAAAAATAAAAAAAAGGGTTACACAAATCACCCAAGTCTCCTCCCATCCCTAAACTCGCTCAAAACTATAAGGAAAACCTTAGGCACGCGAGTGGCTCCCCAAACTTTCAATTAGAAATAACTAGTGTTTTATGTCCGTGCTAAGCACTGACTCAACTTTTAATAGGTTAGTTATTATAAGGTTAGTGGTTGAAGACATGTTCTGAATCTAATTATGCAATATTGTCACCAAACAATGGTCTTATAGGTTGAGAGAGAGAGAGAGAGAGAGAGAGAGAGAGAGAGAGCTTTGTTTCGGTATGTTCTAGTTGTTTTTTTTTGTGAGTTGTGCAATGTGTAACGAGTAAAACTTCTGAAAATACGAGCCACGTGGCACACACTTGTGAAAAAGAACCTTCTCATTTACAAATGTTATTATTCAGATTCAAAAAATTGATGTTGCATTATCAACTAAAACTCTATCACAAATACCTTGAAATATGTAATTTTATGTTTTTAACTCAAGTAAGATTCTCTCCAACACAGTGCTATCCTAAAATTTGGCACGCTAGGTCAAAAAATGGTGCTCCAACGATGTGCTCTCAGTATCGTAAAATATGCTATATCTTGGCATATGGCAGCTTTATGGGGTTTTGGCCACATGGCACATTTTAGAGGTCATAAACGGTACAGATGTTTGAACCATCTCTAGGTGGACATGAATACCGTTTTATTTGAGTTTTTTATATTGTTCATGTTCAACTGTGGGATTTGAACATTATTTTAGGGAACTTAGAACCAATGGCTAGAAACCACCAATCAAGCTGCTTTTTGGGAAGCAGGTCCATATAGGGATATGGCAACCAATGATCTCTAAGTGAATGGGCCATGTGGCATTTTGGGTGTAGGTCCACTTGGTAAATGACATTGAGATAGAATTGCACCATTAGAGCACAATGTGCTAAATATAGCATTTTGGCATTGTATCTATCTCAAATATAGCATTGAGCTAGCATTGGATTTTGGGTGTTCAGTTTTTAGTTCTCTTTTGTTTGAGATTTCAAATTCTCTATGAGAGATGTTGAAATTGTGTTTTTCCCCTTCTTTGCTCTATTCTTTCTTGTGTCTTACTTGTAAGCAAAAGAAATCAAAGGATTACAAGTATCCAATTTTTTCCTTCCGTGGTTGGAAAAAGGCTTACGACGATGATGATGATGATGATGATGTGGGTTTTTTTTTGTATGCCCACACCTTTTTTTTTTTTTTCTAGCTGAAGGATTGTAACCAAATGAGTCACTTACTATTTTAAAACTCCTAATATTTAAGATTTGCCTTTGAAACAAAGGAAGGAAGATAAATAAATTAGGAAATTGATAGGCTCTTTAGGAGTACAGATTTTATCAGATAATTAAGAGGAGAGAACATAAAAAAAGAAAGTTAAAATGTGAAAATTATAGACATGGCAAAATGATGAATTTAAGGAGTGTCACGAGAAAGCTGAGCCCAAAGATTTAACTTGCGTGTAGAGTACAGATATAGATAACTAGATGGGGAGTAGACGATTAGGAGTGTTAATGGGCCAGGCCTAGCTCTGCCTGACCTGAGAAACAATTTGCAACGCTCAAGCCGGCTCGACCCATTGTAGGTCTTACATTTTAGGCCCAAGCCTGGCCCATTAATAGACATAATGGGCCGACCATTAGTTTTGGGCCAGGCTTAAGGTAATGTTTGTGCAACATTTATGTCCAAACCCAGTCCATTTATCTACTGAACCTAAAAATGATAGCCAGGCCTTGCCTATCGAACTTATAAATGCAGCCCAAGCCCAGGACTATTAGGGTTGGGCCTAAAAGCTCATTGGTCCAATTCTGCCCATTAACAGCCTACGGAAGAGGGACCCACTAAGCAACCCATTGTTGGTTCTTGGGTGTCAATGTGTACCATTAATCTATATCTGATAGGAACCGATCAGATTTTCCCTCTTATGAGACTATAGCTATTCTAGAACTTGATTCTGGGAGACTTGGAAACAATGGGACCGGGAACCAAGGCATATATTAGGTTCCGGGTTTTGGAACAACAGTATGTGGACTGATCTGGAACCAAAACCAGTAGGACCCAGAGCAGCTAGATATTAAAAAATGGAGATTTTGGGGCAGAAACAATTTAGTCTATCTGACAAAATTGTTCTTGGGGCGTACAAAAAGGTTCCACGTGGAACACTTTTGGGCCCACTGACCTTTAAATGATTGGCCTTCCTTGATGGATCTACACGCCAATAAGTAGCTTGATTATTTATCTCTACCGGTTGGATTCGAGTGTTTTCATATATGATTTCTAGCTGTTGGATTTGAGCATTTTTTTCAGTACTCGGATTGAATGGCGAGAGATCACCAATCAAGCTGATTTTTCGTGTGTAGGTCTGTCAAGGAGTGGGTCAATTATTATGGGTCAGTGGGTAGAAAGAGTGTCCCAGTTGGTGCGCTTTTATGTGCCCTACAGCCCCACAGCCAATTATGCCCACACACTTTTTTTATTTTTTATTTTGAGACCCATCGCTTTTGTGTTTTACAAAAGAATGAGGTGGAAGTGGAACGGTTTGGATCATTTCAAAAGGGACGGGATATTGGCACTGGCGTTTTTGCTCAGTAAACCTAAAAATCCCCCTCCCTCCTTTTTTATTCATCACACTCATAAAAAAAAAAAATCCTAAAAATATTGAAAAAAAAAATGAGAAGAAAAAGAAGAGGAGGAGGACGCTGCACCGCCGTACCACCGCCGCAGGTACATCTCTCATTCTCTCTCCCCTCTCTTTCTTTCTCTCTCTATTCTGACATAACCACCGGTCCGTTCTCTTTAATCGAAAATACCTATAGGGGGGTTTATTAGGTATTTAAAATTAAATATACCTAAACAGTTTTACTGGTCTATGGTAGGAGAGAAAATTGCATGCCTTAAGTGTTTGAAAAATGATTATCACAACCAATTCAAATCGAATATACCTTCGTGGTATATTTTCTTTTCGTCGTTTGTTCTAATCAATATGAATAGCGTAATACAAACAAACAATCACATAAGATGAGATTTTTTACGTGAAAACCTTAGTCAAGGAAAACCACGAGACCACGTCCAGACGGAAAGTATCACAAACTGAAAAGTTAAACGAAACAAATGTTACCTACACAGCACCGTTGCTAATACAGCTTCCAACCTTAGCCAAGGCCTACTGCCGATGCATCTACGTCCTCTGAATCAACGCTACGAGTCCACGATGCCCTCCCGGCCAAGAAGCCTTGTCCGCTTGTTCAGTTTGGTACACCCCAAACCTACCGTTGATCGCCCACTCTGATCTTAATTCTTAACACTCCAGCCTTTGTCGAAGGTGAAGGATTCAGTACACCCTGAACCCTAGGTTGCTCAATTGTGTTGAGTCACACTAGTACACTCAGGCTACTAAGTCAAATATTTAAGTGGAAGACCTAAATTGAGTAATATATTAAGCACTTGACTTTGATCAAGAAAGGAACAAGCTCAAAAGATGTTTATGAAATAAAAGGTTTATTATTCTTCGAATGGACACTCTAATAAATAAATCTTTTCTTCTCTTTATTGAAGTGTAGAAGTGTGTTTTGAGAAGGTATATAAGGGTTATATTTATAAAATTCGTAACTCTAAGCCTTGTAGAACGTAGGATAGTGGGAACTAGAATTTCGGATCTGAGAAAGACTCAACCCGTGTGAAGTCTAATTGATTGTACTGTAGGTTCAATCGATTGTACTCTAGGTCCAATCGATTACGGATGGGTTTTTCTTTTGTAAATACAATCGATTATTCATAGTCCAATCGATCGGACTTAAATAAGTTTCTGTCATGTAGGCTCCAATCGATTTTATAGAGGTCTCCAATCGATTGGGCTATGATTATGTTCTGTCTCGTAGACTCTAAGTAATCTTACAGATGTGTCCAATCGATTGTGCTTTAATCATGTTCGCTTCGTAGGCTCCAATTGATTTTACAGAGGCCTCCAATCGATTGGACAAAGCCCAATCGATTGGCCAAAATAGTCCAATTGATCGGACTCTCCCAGAAGTCAATAACTTTGACTAAGACTCGGGTCTGTCTAATGACTAGGTTTGACCATTATATTTTATTCATTTAAACCTATTCCTATGACTACTAAGTCACTTACCTTCTAAGCGAGCGTATACGATCTATAACCGACAAATGGACAGTTACTCAGATGACTCTTGTCGTCAACTGTCTGATTCTTGCTGTCTCTGTCTTCTAGTTTTCACGTAGTCGACGAAGTATGCGTATTAAGACATCTTCACACTACACTAGTGCTAGTAGGAATGGTTACATACATGTCTTTATGTCATACGGAATCTTTGCCAAACATAAAATATGAAAATATTCCTTACATCTCCCTCTCCCTCTCGATTCTGAGCTGCATCGGCAACTCTGCCGAGTGTGGCATTTCATACTTGGCCTCTGAGGTTGCTAAGGGCTGTCGAGGCAGCCCATAATTGAGAGAGAGAGAGAGAGAGAGAGAGAGAGAGAGAGAGAGAGGTACCTGCGGCGGCGTCCTCCTCCTCCTCCTCTTCTTTTTATTCTCTATTTTTTGTTTTTTTTGGTTTTTGGTGAATGGGTGTGATGAGTGATGGGCTTATTGAGCGAAAATGCGGGTGCCAATATCCCGTCTCTTTCAAAATGGTATCTGTTGTTAGGTGGATCCCATCCTTGCATGTGTGCCACATGTCAGGTTGGGACATAACTGTAGGTACACCATTTTGGACACATGCAAGTTATAGTTCAATGGTAGTGTAAAGAGGCCGCACATGCGACGTGTCTGCAGTTAAGAAATTTCAGCCCAAGCTGACCGCAAGGTAAGAAATGTCCAACACAAACTCGGCCCAAGGTTGGGTTGGGCCCATCCAAATTGGACCCGTAGTGGTGGGCTACGTGTACGGTTTTGGTTATATGTTATCCCTGTTTTTTTCTTTTGTAATCTGGTGATGGTTTCATCGAGGAGGAGAAAATATTTGCTGGCCCTGGCCATCCCAAAAATGCCATTTGGAGGTTATTTTGTAATCTTTATATTTTCTTTCTTTTTTCCCGTAATCCTTTTCTTTTGCCACCTATTTCCCTCCTTTTTTTCTCTCTCTAAAACCCTAAGCCCTAATCCTAATCTCTCTCACTCTCTCAATCACTCGATGCGTTCGCCAGCCCCTAAGGAGACCAGGTATGAAATTGAACCTAATTTTTTCTCAGAATTAGTTTATCAAATGTGTTTCAATGATCTTTATTATGCGTTCTTGAATTTCTTCTATTCGAGATTTCCTCAAGGTTCTTCAATTCTTCTACTTGAAAACACTCGTAGTTCAAATTGGTTTCGATTTCAGTCTCAAATTTAAAATGAAGCTCATGAAATTTCTCAAGAAGATCATGAAAAAGGGTGAGCTTACCTATAAAAACCTGTTTCTTGTTTCATAGGTTTGTGTTGAGGAGACTGACAGGGAAGAATGAAATTGAAGGTAGTGTGGAGGACGGTGTATGATTATGTCCGTCATGATCTGAAGGAAATTGCATTTCCATCATCTTTGCCGGATCCCCCTCACATAAAAAAGCGAAGAAAATTGACTTGGAAGGAACGCTTTTACGTAAGCCTTCTGTTTTCCTTTGATGGGAGAAATCCCGGTGTGATCGTTAGCTATTTATATATGGTGCAGTTGTGTGTGTTGTTCATACTTAGTACCTCTTCGATGGATCATAGCCCCATAGCCCCAAAAGTTGCACTTTTCTATGATCTAGCCATTCAGTAAGTAGCTTGATTCTGGATGGTTTTTATAAATGTCAGCAACAGTTAGAAAATTGAAGAAGAACTTTGTTAATTGCATCATTAGGATCATCCAATTCATCAGACTTTGGGGCTTTACTCTGTTCAAGAGATGACCCATACAGTTGGACGGCCTGGATTGTACCCATTACATATTTGATGGCTAGTAGAAGGCTGTGCCATTCATTAAATGGTTTGAAACTCTCACATGGTACTTCCTCTTTTATGATTTTTGGGTATCAGCTTGGCTTTCAATTTGTTTGCAAAGTGATGGGTGTAGCAAGCCATCAACTTCTGTTTCAGATGTTCTGTAGAAATTTTTTTTTTTTGCAGAAGTCTGGTATTCATGTTCTGATATAGCTTTCTTTATTTATTCTACAGGTGTTGAAGAAGGCATCTAGGCTTTACGCAGCGAGCTGGGTACAGGATATTGGTCCTGATCTTCGGCCAAATGACTACAAGAAGGATGAAGAGAACGAAGATAAACCTCATGGAGCAAATACAACAACCAAAGAAAAAGAACCTACCATGCTGGAGGATCTTGGTGGGCAGCTTCTACTTTTTGTAACTGTTTGTTCAACCTTTTTTTCCTTGATAAGCTGAATAATATTCCAACTTGATGGATGTGTCTTTTACGTTCTTGCAAATCACTACAAATGTCCTATCTAATGGATCTACATTAACATGAAACTTACACATCTATTACATATTTCAACCTGGATGTGTTCTAAATATGTTATATGATTCAGCCAAATCTATTTACTAGTAGTGTCACTGAGTTCGGCCTATGTGAAATAATCTGTAATTTATGTTGTATTTTTTCTCTGTTGACTATCTTTATTGTATTAATGAAGCCTTTCAAAATTTTTTAGAGATAACCCGCCATTAAACATATGTCTGTTTGAACTATTGGGGAGCAAATTGAGCAATTAGATCTTGGCAATATTTTTTTTGTTCTACAATGTCCATCACAAACAAAATCAAATGATACCTTAAAACTTGCCGCATTGACTTGTTCTGATTGAGATCTGGGTTGAGTAATTAGGATGATGTGTCCTTTTCAACATCTCAGAAAAACATCAAATCTAGTACTTGAATTTTGTCAACTTTTTCATAACCAGAAAAATAATTTAATGACTTCACTCGATTTAGGTTCTATGCCTCATGCCCATCAAATTTTTATGACTTGACCACTTACTAATAAAATCAATTGAGTACTGTGATACTGTCAATGTTCACCATCTATTAGATGGAGATCCATTCGGCGATGGCGCCCAACTGCCTATTCCCAATATGTACTTTCCTTTGTTAGCATTACTTAGACACTTCCAGGAATGGTTCAACATTAACGTTACTTAGACACTTCTACAGATCTTCCTGGATAGATCCCTAACTTCAAATCTGAGTGTATTGACATGCTTCTTTGAAGGCATCAAAAACAGAAAATAGACGTAGCACTTTGAAAAATAAGACTGTAAAATCAACAACATTTTCCAACATCTGGCATTGTCACGTCTTGATCTGATGTTAATGCGTCTAATTCACATGTACCGAGTAAAACAACTGAAGAAGTTGGGAAAGAGAATCAATAGTCATTTGCCACTGGCTTGATTGCCTTTAGCTCACCAGATGACTGAAACCCTAGAAAGTAAGGTCTTATACCATGTTTTTTTTTTAAAAGAGAAGTATCTTTATGAGAAGCTAAAAATCAGTGACCCCCCTATGGCAGACTATCATTATCAAAAGAAATTGCCATCAAAACATTGATGATTGCATTAACCATATGGAATGTACAGTTTGGGTGATCCATTTCACGTTTGAACCTTTTAGATGCATAAATGATCATTTCTGGCTATCCACTGTGACCTGATATGACTCATAGGGATCTTTTGACCTTACACCAGAAAATCTAACCTAGCACATCTAGTATCATTTGGTTTGCTCCTCAGCTAAGCAAACTAAAGAACCAGAACAAAATCCTGTATGTGCGACCTTTGTATATCTAGAAAGCCATGTTTAACTGAACACCACAGCTGTCCAGTAACACACAATGTTGTGACGTCATGGGTAAGGTCTTATCCATCGTAATTGGAGCTGTTATAGTAATTGTTGATATATATTTTTTTTGATAAGTAATTATTGGTATTAGTTGGTCCATCACTTCGATACTGTCAGTTGTTACCATTTTGATGGTCGACCAACAGTTCCAGCAATTATAATCGTGGGATTACCAACCAACTAGTAGTTCACTCCAGAAAAATGTAGAGGTGATAGAAGTCATTTGATGCTCTGAGGTTCTTTCTGATCACGATTTGAATGCGACTTTGGAATATCTATCTTTTTATTATAGAAGCAGGATTGGTCATGTCTGTCGCTCTCCCTGTCCTTTCGACATGTGGGTTTACTTGCTCTTTATTTTGAGCTTCTGCAGCATGTTATGAGAATCCTGTATCCCGTACATCGTCTTTCTCCCTCCTGGGTCCCGTGGTTCCTATGCCAGCTTGATCTTTTGGAAATCAACAAAATCTCTGGTGTTTGCTTAAATCCTCAAACAGAGATGCTAATTAACACTGCATTAGAAAACCTAGCTCCTGCCTCTTGGTATTTCATGGCTGAAACTTTGAAGTCCCCCCATCTAATAAAAATAGTCAAAATGCACTTCTCTTCTTTTCTTGTTGTTAATGGTAAAATGTTTCTACTTGATTGGAAATCCAATCCTTGTGTTGTTTGGTTTGAGGTTGTTTTGTTAAATTAGTATAGTAAATAAACTATCTTTTTGAGTTCTTCTAACTCATGGAGCCGATTTCTGACAATAGTTATATATCTTTGATGTGGGGATTAAATAAACAGTGGTGGCTGCCAGAGGGGGAATGGAGATTCTAAGGCCTGCTTTGCAACGGGTGTACATGACAAGAGCATCTGCTTATAGAGATACGCTCAAGGCCTTCATACAAGGCTATCAGGAAGGCATACAACAAGTCATGGCAGGGAAGGAAGATTCTAAATCTCAACATCCAGAAGATACCTCAGAAAAATCGAGTTGATCTGCTGTTGCTAAATGGAATATTGTAAGTTATTCTCCTGAAAAAAAAGAATTTTAAGAAGCAAAAAGTACCATGTCTATTATAACTTAAGTTGTAAAGCTTTGTGATTTTCTGTGAGCAACTTGCAATAAAATTTGCCTGCATGCTACATTTCTTTTAAGGGTTTACCCTTCTTGTGAACCAAAACATGAAAACTTCGATTTGGAAATACAGGAAAGCCTGTAGTTTTTGCTTCCATTACAGAGGCCTGTCAGCCATTTCTACTGCTGAATCTGAGGCACTGTACTCAGGAAGTCCTTTATGGGTTCGCGCCTATGGTACTGTATTGGATTTTCAGGATCTCTTGCAAAGATGTGCAAGAAAAAGGCAGCTAGAGAAGGGAAGACCTGCCATGGGCTAGTAATTCAGGCTGGTTTACAGTCCGACACTCTGATGTCAAACATCATCATCAACATGTACTCCAAATGTGGGCTTGTTGACTCTGCACGCCGAGTTTTTGATAGTATGCCTGAGCGAAGCCTAGTTTCATGGAATACCATGATCGGTGCACATACTCAACATGGGGAGGAAGAAGAAGCCATGAAGCTTTTTACACAGATGCAAAGAGAAGGAACCCTACCGAGCGAGTTCACCCTTTCAAGTATTCTTTGCGCTTGTGCTGCGAAATCAGCAGTGTGTGAGAGCAATCAATTTCATGCATTTGCTCTTAAAACTGCAATGAGTTCCAATGTATTTGTAGGTACTGCAGTGCTTGATGTCTATGCAAAATGCAATATGATTAATGATGCTCGTCGGGTTTTTGATAGCATGCCTGAAAGAAGTGCTGTAACATGGAGTTCAATGGTGGCAGGGTATGTGCAAAATGATCTTCATGAGGAGGCTCTGATGTTGTTTCATAGAGCCCAAAAGATGGGTTTGGAACAGACACAATTTACTCTTTCGGCTGCTCTCAGTGCTTGTGCGAGTCTGGCAGCTCTAATTGAAGGGAACCAGGTTCATGCGGTGTTAGTAGGAACTGGTTTTGGCTTGAATATTTTCGTAGCTGCCTCTCTCGTAGACATGTATGCGAAATGCGGAAGCATTAAGGAAGCTTACTTTGTGTTTTCAGGTGTGGAAGAGAAGAATGTTGTTTTATGGAATGCAATGATATCTGGGTTCTCTAGACATGCTTGCTCCATGGAGGCCATGATTTTATTTGAGAAAATGCAGCAGATGGGTGTATATCCTAATGAGATAACTTATGTTTCCATATTATCTGCTTGTGGTCATATGGGTTTGGTCAAAATGGGACGAAGATATTTTGACCTGATGATCCGAGATCACAATGTTTACCCCAATGTCCACCACTATTCATGCATGGTTGATCTTCTTGGTCGGGCCGGGATGATTCATGAAGCTCAGGACTTGATCAAGAGAATGCCGTTTGATGCCACTGCTTCCATGTGGGGATCACTTTTGGGCTCTTGCAGGATACATGGGAATCTGGAGTTGGCTGAGGTTGCCGCAGAACATCTTTTTGAGATCGAACCCAAGAATGCAGGAAACCACGTCTTGCTTTCAAATGTATATGCAGCAAATAAAAAATGGGAGGAAGTCGCAAGGTCAAGGAAGCTTCTCAAGGACAGTGGGGTGAAGAAGGAGATGGGTAAGAGTTGGATTGAAGTTAAGGATAGGGTTTACACATTTGTCGTTGGAGAGGGAAACCATCCGAGAATTTTTGAAATCTATGCAAAATTGGAGGATTTGACAGAAAAGATGAAGAAGCTGAATTACAAAGCTGAGACTGAACATGACCTGCATGATGTGGAGGAGGATCGAAAGGAGGAGCTCTTGAGGCATCACAGTGAGAAGCTGGCTCTTGCTTTTGGGCTCCTAAGCTCTCCTCCTGGTGTGCCCATCAGGATCAAGAAAAACCTCAGAATCTGTGGGGACTGCCACTCCTTTATGAAACTTGTATCAAGAATCGTAGGGAGGGAAATCATTGTGAGGGATACCAATCGGTATCACCATTTTAGGGGTGGATTGTGTACGTGTGGGGACTTTTGGTGATATGTTGGTTCCTCACTACTTAGTGGTTCTTCCTGTTCTTGAGTGATTCTGTTGTTGGGGATTGTGACACATTACCTGTTGCGTTAACCTGGTGTTGAATTCAGGTCTTCTCAATCATAAGAATTCAAGATTCGTTTTCCTAACAGATACCCCCGTATCTTTACCGAATAAGAGGTGGGGCCTTGATCATAAGGCTTCGATATTCTCTTCTGTAACCGATAACTCGTATCTTTACCAAATAAGAGATGGGACCTTGGTTTCCAAAGAGGAGGCAGGCCTTTGAGTGATTTTGAGAAACTAATACAGATCTTTACATTTACAAAACCTGTGGCAATTCAAACAGTTCCTCAAAATTTAAGATTCTTTAATATTTTATGTTAATAGGGTTATTCTCAAGTGACACCAATGCTCCTGTCATCATCTGTTATCTTCCTTTTCACCATGGGAGATGTTGAGTCCCACAAGAGGGTGTTCCTTTTCTTTTATGGCAGGTACAGAAGGGATAGGTTGGTTGACCCCAAACCCAAAAGGCACAGCCTAGTAAAAGAGGAAAAGCAAAATGGGGGAGAAAATCTCACAAGGTCTTGCCATAGTTCACTGTACCAAGGCATGAATGTTGGATCATTCTGACAGGACAAACCCATTATACAGGGGGAGTTGCCATTGGCCACTGACTATTGATAACAGCACATATTTGCAGATCCACCACCATGACAACACATGGAGAGCAACTAAACATTGGATTCATTGCGGCCGAGGTCAATGGGTATTTCTCACCTCTTATTAGTCCCTTTGGGCCCATCATCTGATCACATGACATGATAGATGACTATTTACACAGTTAATGGATTTCTCTGCGTTGTTAATTCATCTGGCCCACCACAACAATCTCCCCTCAATTCATTTGCAACTTGTCACCACTTTCTGTACAGGCTATCCTGTTCTCTATTCATCAATTGTGCACATTCTTTTTTTTCTCCCTGAAACCTGTGGGCATTGTAAGCTAAAAGCCTGAAAGATAGGGTTTTCAAAAGCCAGGTTAGTGTTGGTTGCCAGTACATCCAGACCCTAGAGGATGGAATAATTTTTGCTCATGCAATGCTTGATCAACAAGATGAGCAGCAGCACAGATACATGAGAAGTGGGGTCCACATGATTTTGACGGGAATATTCCAAAAAAAATGCTGTAATCACGCATTGCCTGAGCAAAAACTCTCTAAAAGATGGATATGGTACCTGGCAACATTGATAGATCTAATGGGGTAGTTGGCTATGAGTATCGACCCCCAGATGTTGAATCGGGCGCCCAGACCCATCCCAACCTGATTAGTAAGCAGATTGGAGCCCAAGTCGGGTTTGAATCTATCAGGTAAACGGGTAATTGGGTACCCATTGACACTATTTTTTTGCAGCTTCAAATCGGGTAATTGGATCTGTCAGATTCTGCAGCCTTTTTTTTTTTTTTGTTTAAATTGTTCTGATCAGCATTCTGCAACCCTTGTAGGTATAACAAGCTTATGAGTAATGAGTGGGGCATGTAATTTAAATCTTGGCATTAAAAATGAATGCGATTGGAGGGAATACACTGTGCGAGTCAATGTAGTATTGAATTGACGTGTGCACTGTAGACTCTAAAAAGCACCACTTGCCATGATTATATTGCCACACTCATGGGCATTTATATGAAGACTGTATTTTCGACATAAAAATTGTTCACGCCCAAATGCAATCTGCAACATGCTTGGCAACGCGTATTTGCGCGCTCAAATGTTTTTTCGGTCCCACATTTGCCCGCCAACATGGGTAAATATTTTATCGGTCGGGATCAGGGGACTCAACTTTTTGAACTTCTCGCGTGAGTTCTTGGGCAAAGGCGAGT
The DNA here is from genome assembly GCA_035048495.1 of Euptelea pleiosperma. Taxonomy (NCBI): domain Eukaryota; kingdom Viridiplantae; phylum Streptophyta; class Magnoliopsida; order Ranunculales; family Eupteleaceae; genus Euptelea; species Euptelea pleiosperma. Next base: position 32,751,321 of record CM068544.1, on the reverse strand, counting down.
CCCCTGATCTGGCCTATTTTATCACCCCTTGGTAAAATATTTTCACGCCATTGCAAACCTTGATGGAAAATAAAAAAGTTTCTCCCTGAAAGACTGTTGAAAAATAAAAATTAGATCAATTGGATCCTCTGACCTAATATGTGGGGCCCACTCTAAATTCGGTGCTCAAATTATGGAGACCAAATTATGGAGGTCATCTCATGGAGGACATGAACAAAGGTCAATTAAGTTTCACCTCCCTTCTGTTTTTGGTAGGCAATCCCTTTGGTTTTTTCCCGAGGGATTTTGTTTAGAAACTTGGTGCTGTGCAAGCAAAATGTGCTAGGAAAGAGCTGAAGTTTGATGTCCCAGAGTCCTCCCCTCCCAATATGCCATGTGGCACACTTTCAAATCCACTGAACTATCGATGTTTTGCTCACCTCTTGGTGGACCTACACACTACAAATCAGCTTAATTGGTGACTTCTAGCTGATGTGATTATATGAGCTTTTCTCTGGGTGCTCAAATTAACAGCTACAAATCGCCAATCAAGCAGATTTTGATGTGTATGTCCATGTTATTGGAATTTGTTGTGTGGTGTGGTCAGCACTCCGCCTCTGTTAGACCCGTGGACCTTTTGTTATACATAGTTACGTCTCTCTCTAACAGCTTAAGCATTTAGAGTAAGTGGTTGTCAACAGTCCACGAAGAGATGAGCCAAACATCCATAAGTAATGGACTCAGTGGCCCAAAAGAATGTTCCATGTGGCATTTTGGGAGGAGTGGGACAGCAAAAAAAATAAAAATCTCTCGAAATTAATTGAATTTTTTTTCATGTTTTTCAATTACTTCATAATTTTTTAAGGGAATTTTTGACATACCTCCCCATGATTTGAAAAAGCTGACATACCCCCTATGACTCGGTCCACTGTCATTTGACCAGTGTTGACCCGAGTTGACTACCAAATTTTATATTAATGGACAAAAGTGCCCTTGTCTTCAACCTTAGAACAAGGGTTTGGGTTTGGGCCAAAACCCCAAACCCCAAATCAAATATGAAAAGAGGAGATTAAAAATAAAAAAAACCATTGCCCGTAAACTTAAGATTTTTTTTATTTTTTATGAATTAAGCAAAGATTGAAAATAAAAATAGATAAAACTCACGAGGGAATACGATTTCTTTTTAAAATTGAGAGAACCCATCTTTCCAAAATCCATGTATCAAAAGCTTAAAATCCAAATTGCTCTTATTTTTGTTTTTCATTTTTATTAATGAAATTTTTAGAAATATAATTGTATGCTTTATTTTTTTTTTCTTCAAAACTTTGAGTTTTAAATTGTTGCCGGAGTAGTGGTTGGTCGGCCATGAGACTCTGGTGGGTTGGTCACCGGTGATGGGCGACCAACCCATTGGAGTCTCTTGGCTGGTCGTCGTTCATAGCCGTTCGATTTGGGGTTTATGTTATAGCCCAAACCCCTGTTCTAAAGGTGAAGACAAGGGCGTTTTTGTCATTTAATACAAAATTTGGTAGTCAACTCGAGTCAACACTGGTCAAATGACAGTGGACCGAGTCAAAGGGGGTATGTCAAATTTTCAAAATAATATGGGGGGTATGTCAAAAATTCCCTTTTTTTAATAGGTAGTAATTATTTCAAAGTATTTTTTTGGCAGGTGATTAATTATGGGATTCATAGTATTTTATATAGGAAAAAGATGTAACAAGGTATGCTTGAAACTATTTCATTTGCGGAAGCGGCATTTTTTGTAGTCACCGCTGCCATCTGGGCCCACTGACCACATGGATGTTTATCCCACCCCTTGGTGGATACACAAACCAAAAATCACCTTGATTGTTAATCTATTACCATTAGATTTTAACACTTTTTAAGGCATTCTTATAGCTGTTGAATGCAAACATTATTTGAGTACTAAAACCAACGGCCAAAAATCATTAAACAAGCTGATTTTTTGTATGAATGTCTATTAAGGGGTGGGCTAAACATCCATGCGGTCAGTGGGCCCAGATGGTAGTGGTGACTACCAAAAATGCCGCTTCCGCAAATGAAAAGATCTCAGGTATACCTTGTTACATCACGACCCTTTTATATACGGTAAACAAATGATTTCATAGTTGTGGCGAAGAAGATGATGGTGGACACGCATCATTATCATTATCATCATCATCATCATATCCAGTACATACCAAAGTCAAATTTTCTTAAAAGAAAAAGAAGAATCAAACCGTCCATCTGACACATACTTGAAAGTAAAACAATGCTCTCTCTCTCACTAATCCAGCAAAGCATCCAAGAGCTTCGCTACACCAGAAACAGAGAGAGAGAGAGAGAGATGTGGGGAAGTTAGTAGTACTGGCTGTCATCCATCCATTCATCTCCCCACTACACTCACCTTTCTTTATTATTGTGACATGAAAAATCTCCAACTAGAATCTCAACAGTAACAACAGATTCTTTGATGCAATCATGCAAATAGCACCACTGTGTTTTCTCACGTCACTCCTTCCGGCCCCACCCTTCTTTCCTTCTCCCCCCACCCTCACCTTCACCCTCACCCTCACTTTCCTCTCTTCTCCTTCTTCCTTTCCTTACCTTCAGACTCTGTCTTCTCATACTTCGTACTCTGCCTTCAAATTCTATTAGTTTTTCTGCCTGAAAATCAGGGATTTTTCTTTCTTTTTCTATTCTTTTTTCCTCTCTCTATCTCAAGTGCTCCCTAACTCTCAAAGTCAATCCCCGACGTCACATCGACAGATCTCCTCCTGGGCCATTTCTCGTTCGGTTTACATCTCCCGAGAAATTCAAGTCCTGTGAGCAAATTAACACTCCTATGTTAGTACACTACAATATGTTTCACCTGAACCACCAATCAATGCTACATGCTCATTCATCACAACCGTCCCTCCATAATCACCAACCAAGTGTTCACTTTTTGTATAATGTCATTACTAATTGCGGGCGAGGGGGGGACCATGATGAATCGTACAGCCAGCTAAGCTTATAAGAAGCTTATTTGGCAGCTCGTAGGCTAGCAAATCGAATGGTCTCATTTTCACCACGAAAGTGTGATCAGTGGACTGAATATGTTTAGAACTAATGAGACCATTTAATTCCCTAGCTTGCGAGGTACCGAATCAGGCTTCTATATATGTTTTCATTAATTCGATAAGATGATCAAAATGTGGCTATTTCTCGTACCTGGTGGTTACTATGGTTCGAGTCATGAAGTTGTGAGTAGAAGAGGTGGGTTCCACCCTGGCTCGACAAAGACGAACCGTCTGGTCTAGGTGAGTCGGACTCGTCGAGCTGGCAATCTAGATTCACCCCGAACAGTCTGAGTCGCTTCGAGTTCCCCGGCGTAGTGGGTGGGTTTCGAACAGGCGGCTCTACTGCAAGCAACACACGCATGGTAAAATTTCATGAATTACTCGTCTCGAGAAAATAAATATATAATATATATATATATATACGTTTATGACTTTTTCTAGATTTATCTTAATTGTTAAGTGTTACTATACCTGCATGGAGACATTCAGGTTGGTATGATAGTGGCCCATGAGGGTGCGAAGGATAAGGGTGCGCAGAATAGAAGTGGGTCCACGCGGCTATAGGAGCTGTCACCGCCTGCGCCACTCCGCTATCTTGCACCGGGGCGGGACGACGCCTCCACAGAATAAAGAGTCTCTGTCTGTCTAGGCGGCTCCGCTCGAACAACACAACGTCGCCGGCGTCGAGGTGCTTCTCCTTAACGAAACGGCTCCAGCCTTTAGTCAACACGTAGCTTTGACTACTATTCCAATAAGAGTAACGAAACCTCCAAAGCTTTCCGGACTCGTCCTCGAAACTCAGTAGCAACCCTTTCTCGCTTGAGTCACCACCGAGTGGAAAGTACTTCTCTGCGTGTTGTTTGGGTATGACAAGGCGGTTAAGCTTACCCACGTCGCTTGGCGTCAACGGCTTCTCGAACATGGCTTCTCTCTCTTCTTCTTCTTCTTCTTCTTCTTCTTCTTCGACAACTTCCGTGATTGATTCTTGTTGTGGAGATATTTGTTGTTGTTGTGGCTGTTGCTCTTCGTCTTCTTCGTAATTACCGTTTAGATCTTCGTTTTGTTGGAAATTGAGGGCGGCCTCGGGGCCGCGGAACATAGCAGCGGCACGATCGTAGGATTGGGCAGCGGCCTCTTCAGTGTCGAAGGTGCCAAGCCAAACACGGTGGTGGTTTTCGTAGATTTGGGCGCCCCAACGACCGTTGGGCTGAGGGACTACACCTTTGTATTTGGAGGAAGGGATGTTTGGTGTTGGGTCCATCATGCCTTGCGCTTGCGTCCACCACAACCCTCCTGCTGTGTGCTCTGAAGAGAAATGGTTTATGGACATGGTTGTGTGTGCGCGCGAGAGAGATGAGAGAGAGTGGTCAGTGGTGATGAATGATGGGTTTTGATGCAGAGGTTGAAGGAATTATTAATAGTATATGGTAAACAAGAGAGAGAGAGAGAGAGAGAGAGATGAAATTGTTGCAAGTACGAGAGTACTTTAAGGTTTTGCGTGATGGAAATGTCAATCATTTTTGTGTAATTTCACTATTTATAAATAAAATGTAATTTCACTATTGAAATATTAATATCTATCAATCGAATTATAATAATCACTAGGTTGTATTAAGTAAAAAAAAAATCAGCTTATAGCTTATGAAAAGCAGTTTATAGGAGTTATAAATGACCACTAAACCTTTAAATTTTTTTTTTTAAATAACAGAAATATCCTTCTAAATATTTTATAGCTTTTTATAAATGACCAATTTAAACCATGGTTATATGGTCGGGTTAAGTTTACCCAAACGCAGCCAATTTGGTAAATAAAGTAAGCACTTTGTAAAGACATATTCTGTAGTTTTTTCTCGACATAGGTTAAATATAAAAAGAAAGAAATAGTAAATATGAAAGATACCATATTGTGTCACATGTTACAAACCTAAGAGCTCTTTTTCACTCGAGAAGAAATCGAGTGGTGGGAACACTCCCCCATGACCATCAATGATTGTTATTAGACGGTTGGTACAGTCCATCTTCAGACACAAAGTTTGCTAGTGAGGTGCATGGGATCATTACTAAATAGTAGAAAGTATAAACCATTTGTCCGGATGAATTTGTTTGCTGGGGGATGGTATCTTCCCACGCTTGTGTCCGTTGCTATACATATTGTTTCTGTCTTTCCCCAATAGATCCATCTTTTGGGGTAAATGGTTGTTCAACATGGTATCAGATTGTGTGGTTGAGTGGTGAGCACTCTCCGCCCTATGTTAGACCCGTAAACCCTCTGGCAAAGATATTATGTGGTGGGCCCTAGCCGATTCAATTGAATAACTAACTATCATCAGATGGTTGTGAGATGATCTCTAGAGAATGTATATATTCACGGTGATCAGTTCAAGTAGTGAAAAAAAAATGGGAGTTTCTGTGAAGAGAAGTAAATGGGTTTTCATCTGGAAAGGGGGGGCAATTTGTGTCGTGCGTGACAGCATTATTGGTTTTTTGGCCTTTTAGGGGCCATTCCTATAGTTTTAAATGGAGCAGGGAAGCGATTGGGTGTCTGCAAAAATCCAGATATCCCTTCCATTTCCAATAAGCAGAGACATGACGGTCTTAAGCTCAGAGATAAGATTTATCCAATAGGAAACTCCTTTTGTCACTCGTGTTTCAATCCTATCCTCACTCTCCGCGCTTTCTCATTAATCACACACTTGCCTACCCCTCTCTCTCTCTCTCTCTCTCTCTCTCTTCATTCTACTATTATTTTTTTGTTTTCTTATAAGTTGGAGACAAAAGCCACCTCAATTTCCAGGTAGATTCATAGACCCTTTGCTTCCCTACCAAAGGGTAGACTAGTTTTATATCAAGGACACGTGGGGAACATATAATAGGGGGTTGGTGGACAACTTATCTTTCCTTGATCAGCACATGCATCTTGATCATCTGAACTATTGGACGGATTGATTTGACACAATTTAAATCATGTGTTTCAGACAGTTCATACAATTTCCTGTGCTTCGATAGTCATTACAGATATGCGTCACAGTCCACAGAAAAGGTTTAATTAAGAAAATCCCACTAGTGCAGTCTTCTGATTTGATTCCCACCCAAGATGTGGTCCTTGATCAGATGGTCCTGATCGATTGGCGTGCTTCTTTATATATAAGACATCCACAGGACTTTGTGCCAGAAACATTGTATCACTATGCATGGTTCTCATTAATTCTCTATTTTAATAACTTTACCAATTATTAAATTGATTTGTTTCAATTTTAAATATGCGTTAAGGATCGGATTCCTCGGTATTAAAATAACCAAATTGCCCTTGTAAATGGGGAATCTGTCACGTATCGTCGGTATTTTAGTAATTTGAACGTTTTATTTTATACTTAGATAAATGTTGAGGGAACAAGACAACCTCATGAGATATTTAAGGAAAATGATGAAGATGGAATAATAACAAAAATAAAATAAACTATTACCATATTTGGAGTTCTCCAGTTCCCAAGCAAAACCACCTGGTTTGTAAAAAAAAATTGCTTGGTTTTCATGAATTTTTTTTTCTGATTTGTTAGTTAGATATTTTTATGTCTTTATGATACCGATTTATTTATTGAAACGGCAATATTCGGATTGTATCGGTTTGGTGTAGCAACATATCTGTATAATATTTATGAAAATATTATTTTTTTTTAGTAAAATATGCGGAAGTAGGCCAAGAACAACATACCACCACGAAAAATTGGTACCCCATCTCGCAATTTTCATAATAATGCAAATTAAATAATATAAAATTAGTTTGAAGCATAAAATAAAACTCAATAGCATGCTAGTCTTTGATATACAATTATCAAATGATATAATGTATGTAGTAATTGCAAATATATATATTTTTTTAACATTTAACTACCATGATGATTCCTACTTCCTCGAATAATTCATGAAATTAGTGAAAAATATCGGGTTTTTGATAACCTAAAACATAATTAAAAAAATTGTCCATAATATTTGATTTTCTACATGGGGCTGGTTCAAATTTCTCAAGGAATTCAAATACTTTTGCCAACACTTAAAAAAGTGACTTATTCAAAAATTACGTGACACATATTACGCAGTTATTGCCATTAAACGAACACATAACGATTCCTATTTTCTCGAATAATTGACGCGCGAAACTTATTGACCATATCTGGTTTTTTTTTTACAACACAAAACACTTTTTTTTGGTCTATAGATAGAGGCAAAATGCATTATCCACCAAATTCAGAACCTGTTGTGTCCAATGTCTGTCATTGAAATGGATAGCTATGTCTGAAAGGTACAACCTCAAGTGAAGACAAAATTCTAAAATTATCTCAATTTTAAGGAAAATGGTTCATAATATTTGGATTTTCCACATGGGGTTGGTTCAAATTTCCGTATGAATTCAAAATTTTCAAATTTTTTTTTTCAACCCTTAGAAAAGCGACTTATATGAACAGGGATGGGATCCATAGGTGGGGTTCAATCTACACCACTTGTATTTTGACTTTTAATACTTATACAACTAGTCCTGCACGATTCTTGTCAGGAGCTTTATATTTATTTAATTAATTAAACAGGAGAGAGAAGATTAAAAAAAAAAAAAAAGATAAAACTCAATTTTGAAAAGAAAAAAAAAATCCTGAAATTAAGAACAACGGAGAAGCTCTGTTGTTCTTAATTTAAAAAAAAAAAAAAAAAAAAATTCTTAGGAGAAGCCACGTCTCTCTTTTTTCAGGCTGTCGGCCGGGCTGTAAATGGTCGAATTCGAAATAATTCCTCATAGCAGGACGCATGCGTTCTTCACGTCTTGTGGGCCCCACCAGATTCAGCCATCTTTCTTTATTTCTCTCTATCTGTAGTAGCGCTCTTCTTCTACAGAGAAATTAAAAAAAAAAAGCAAAATGTTGATGCATTAAATTAGTGACACGTGACAAATGTTGGCGTAGGTAATAGTATAGATGTGGGACCATCTCAATTCCTACAACACGCCTACTAACTGGTCCCACTATCCTTGGGCAAAGTACAAAACTGCCCCTGATTAATAAGGAAACTACTGAGAGACCCTTTGTGGGAAATGATAAAAGGTAATGTGGCATGACTCAGTTGTAAGAGTGTGAACTACTTTCTCTTTTGGAGAGTTTTAGATGGAAGACTAGAAATGATGAAGCAAGATATCTTTTGGAAACTTTGCTTCCTTTGATGTGTGTACGAGATAACTTAAGATGTGTATTATTATGTTGCTTCTGTTACATGGAATCAAAGAAAAAAAGAAAGAGCGTTTGTGCCAACTAGATGAGTCCAACTGTGTGAACTTTAGGGGTGTTTGGTTACTGGTACTAAGTCTGTCCGGGTTGTATTTCAAGCCCGACAACTGAAAAGCTCATTTTTGGCCAAGTACTTTTACACCTGAGTAAAACGTGCAAGCCAATAATTAAAGTGCTCTTGTTGGGGTTAGAAAGTCAATTTGTGATAGACTTTAGACTGGAACTGAACACCCCTTTGGTTAGGTGCGCAGTATGGTTGGGGGATTTTTTTTTTTTAGGTAACCAAATTAGGTTGCATAAAAACATGCCACGTGACACTTCAAGATCACTGATCCTATAGGTGTTTGGCGCATCCCTAGGTGGACCTACAAACCAAAAATCTACTTGATTGGTGATTTATAACGTTCCGATGAGTATCTATTCTACTATTTAAAGAGCTAAGGCTCTTCTCGCGTTACTAAGGTGAATTTTCGAAAATATCCCTATTGTGTTTTATTTTATTTATTTAAATTATTAATTTGTAAGGGGTGTTTTAGTCTTTTAGTGTCAAAAGGCAAGCGTCACCCGAAGCACATTCAATACTCCCTCTTATTAAAAAAAAAATCAAAAAATCATTATTCTTAATATAACCTTTAAATTCTTTAAATTTATAAACATCGCTTCTTTATTATTTTTAATTTTTTTTACTTTATAGGGGTGGTTTAGTCATTTAACATTTCAACTCACCTGCGAAAATATTTATTGAACTCGAACTGAACTTTGTCCCTAGAAAATATTTGATGATAGTGTCTGTCGTCAACTTTGACAGACCCACAATGTGAGCCACGTGGCACACTATTAGAGGCTATTGACCGTATGGATGTTTGGCCCATCTCTAAGTAACAAAAAGTGACCCAATTAGTGATTTCTAACCTTGAATCTGATTACCCCAAATATTGCTAAAAATCCATGGTTAAAAACAAACCATGAAAAGACTATTCCAACGGATAGAAATTACTAATCAAGATAATTTTGAATATTAGTCTAAATAGGGATGAGCCAAATATCTATACGGTCAGTGGTCTCTAAAAGTATGCCACGTTTAAGTTGCTCACGTGGCGTCCTCCTAATCCCAAATAGTGCCCAAACCTATAGCTAAAAATCAATCCAACAAAAAGACTCAAATTCAACTGCTAGAAATCACAAATCAGGCTGATTTTTCTCTCTATACGTCCACCTCGAACAGACCAAACATCTATACAGTAATTGGTCTCGATGTATATGCCACGTAGCACATTTTAACACGACCCACAATGCCACAACGAGAGCGAACACATTTCAAAAAATAAAATTGTAGGATATTCTCCGGCATTTTTTCCAATTTCTTTTTTCATAAAGCATTAGACAAGTATGGTTGTGCTTTAAGGAAAAAGGCCCATCATTTTGTAGGTGCCTAACTTTAGAAGATTTGTTATTTTGTACATGACTTTAGGGTTTATAAATTAATTCTAAAATACGTCATATAATGTCGAGAAATCGGACTATCTTACCACATGCTTGCGTCTTTATATAGTAATTAATCATGTAAATACATATATAATTAGGCACTCCACGTTGTCGGGTCGCTATTGTTACAAAAGCTTAGCTTAGCTGATCTGTCGTCCCCTGCCTGATCGATCTTCGTCGACTAAGATCCTTCTGTTCACCAACATGGGCATTCCTAATTATGTCATTCTCCGACTCGACCGATTTGATGTCATTACATGATGCATTGTGTATTTGTCATTGCGAGTTATACATAGTCAACATCCAACATGAAAGTTTCCTATCATCGCTTTTTTGAATTCCGAATTTTCCTAATGTATAATTATTCGCAATTAACAATTCGTGATTTTTCTATAATTTAATTAATTATTATTGTTATTATTATCAAATCCTAGCCGAAATTTTAAAGTAGAGATTAAATTAAGCAAAACACGACCAAACAAATCGGGTTTACGCCAAAAAATTATCACGAGAGAGTAATTTGATGTCGATAAATAATGCATTTTATTTATTTATTTCAGAACACATATGGCTCAGCACATAATCGACATGCAGGTCCTACCTGCGTTGTTTATGGCTGCGTTGGGTAAGCTTAATTCAAGCTTATAGCTTATAATCTATGGGTTTGTTGGGTAAGAACAAATGAATTGGTCCTTTTAAAAATGTTATGGAATGATTAGAAGGGTATTTTTGTTATTTAAAAAGTTTTTTATTAGAATTTTTATTGAAAGAATTGAAGGGCATTTTAGACATTTAAAGGGTTTTGCTTAAGTTTTAATTTGAGCATGTGTGTTTTAACAAGTGCTTCCGCATAAGCTATAAGCAATAAGCTGGATTTCAATGGCTTCTGCTTAACCCGAAAAATTGGCTAAAATTCCGAAAAGAAAAAAAAAACTATTTTTCATATGCTATAAGATGAGTTTTAGCTTACTTTAAGCTTACCCAAATGCAACCTATGTCAAGTCGAACAGTTCAAGGCTATCGTGTACCCTAAATAATGGTCGATAATGTTCAAATTGCCACGGTTACTGTACAGGAAAATAGGTTATTAGTGGCCACCGCTAAAGGTTAAAAAAAACCACCGTTAATACCTTCGTCACTAAAGGTTTTAGCGGTGGCCACCTATAAAATAGCCGTCGCTAAAAGTGCCTCCCAATCGATGGGTAAAGTGGTGGGGAGTACTATTATTACCGACGGTGAATTGACTTTTAGCGGCAATCATCGCCGTCACTAAAAATCAGTATTAACGGCGGCCAACACAAAACTGTTGCTAATACTGACTTTTAGCGGCGACCATCAACTGCCGCTAAAAATCAGTATTGGAGGCAGCTAGTGTCCTCTATAATCAACTAATGAAAATGACTCAAATCCAATGTTTAGAAATCACTAATCACATTGATTTTGGTTTGTAGGTTTACCTAGGGATTGGCCAAACATCCATATGGTCAGTGTCCTATAAATATGTCACGTGGCTCATATTGTGGTTGGTTGCTGGTCAGCCAAGTTTTACTCGGCTGAGAGAGAAAGATTTCTCTTTTTTGGGTACCCGAATAGGAGTCCGCCGTGACAGGAAAATGTGGTGTGCGAATATGCATTTAATGAGTTTCACTTGAGTTTTAATTGGAGCATGTGCATTTTTTCAAGACAAATAAGTCCGATTTCAATGGCTTCTGCTTAACCCGGAAAAATTGGTTAAAAAAAAAAACTTTTGATAAACTATAAGCTGACTTTTAGCTTATTTTGAACTTACCCAAACGCAGTCTATGTCAAGCTGAAACGTGTCAAACCGACAGGACTTGTTAGTCTTTGCATAAAACTGTGCAAAATTGTTGATTAAACAGGAGGGTTTAAATGGGAAGAGAGTCGATTAGTCCACGTATCGAGGGTTAAACAAACATAACAAGACCAAAACCTAACTACTCAGCCCAGGTACTGACCTTTCTCATTCTTTGCCTAACTTTGGAGGGAGGTGGAAGACTGCAGTCTCATCGCTCCCTATCTTGTCACCACAATTCCCCAACTTGTAACAATCTGGTCGGTCAAGATTTTGACCAAATCAACATAAAACCTTGATTTCGATTTATTTACTTTCTTTGACCCCATAAGTCAAACCTTGACTACTAAGTTATGGCAGACAAGATCCACCTAATAGTTGGGGGTAAGCCACTGTTAATGACGACCGTGATGAGTTGTTAAAATAAATATAAACGTGTTTATTTTGAGTTTAATTCCTGTGTACACGTAAGATAGTATAAAGTTGGACTCGCGTGAGAGTCTTATAAACGATCGGCTATTGTTCGCTGATCGTTAACACCATTCCACTGTCACACCAAAAATAGCCTGATCGGTGATGTCCGCCCTAAAAAATGCTTGAATTCAACGATTATAAATTACCCCATTAAAAAACACTCCAATTTATAGGCTGCAAATCACAAATCAAGTTGATTTTGATGTATTAAGGCCCCGTTTGGCAACGCCGAAAGAAGTTGTTTTTTTTTGCTTCCTAAAGCAAAAGAGTTGAAAAGTTTGTTTGGGTATCCATTTTGGAATTGTTTCTCAAAAGTCAAAAATTTGTCTTTTGTGGAAGCAAATTTTTTTTTGTTCTTGCTTCTAGCGAAAGCAAAAGTCAATTTCTTTTTTGAAGAACTGACGCTTCTAATTTTAAGTGAATCTTTCCAAAATACCAATTTACCCTTATAAACTTCACATTATGAAGTGTAGATAGAAAACATCTTATGAAAGGAGAAAAAGTAGGTATGGTTTGCTGAGGAGCGGGTCAGCAGACCATCTCTTTCTAAAAAAAATAATTACCCATAAAATCACTCGCCTGGTGCATTGTTTATTATTGACCATTTATAATTAAAAAAATTTGAAAAATAAACAACATATGTGATATTGGTTTATGATCTTTATTTATGATTTATTAAAATATAATATGTATATAAAATTTTAAAAATGACTTTTTGACTTAATTCATGCTAAATTAACTGTTTTGACTTTTTGACTTACGAGTCGGTGTTTCACCGAACAAACTTTTGCTTCCAGATAGTAACTTTTAAATTCAGCAACTTAATTTTGAAGTTATTTTTTTCTTCTTCTAGTTTGCCAAACGGGCCCTAAGTCCACCAAAGGAGTGGGCCAAACTTTCATGGGTTATTGGGCCCAGTAAGAGTTGTCTTGTGACATTATACGAGTCTTAAGAGATCGAGTTTGATCTCCTAGTGAGATCATTTTTGGGTCTTGATTGGACGGTTAACATTGCCTCATCAGTATTGACTTTTGGATTATGGGTCTTCCTACTGGTGTCCCACGGAATATCATATAATTGGCATTAGTGACTCTTGGTCTTGGAGCGAAGATAATAGCCCTTATACACCAGATCATACATGTGGACCATTGATTCAATGGTACAGAACAGATAACTCAATCTATTGGCCGTCAATGGGTCCAGAGCCCGAGTATCTAGTTGACCATTTTGTATGGACCTTAATTTCTTTCTCTAAAAAACAATCTCTAATTATGCAAGATTTGGCCGTGCATGGGACCCATTATTTGCATAAAAAAAGGCCAATAAGAGAAAGTGAGAAAAAAAATTAAACTTTATCCATATATCTCCACGTGGTGGAAGCTCATTGATCAAGCCATTCCAACAATCCACCCATGCAATCTAGCTACCAGAGAAATCTCCGTCACAAATCCTAAGCCTAAGAATCCCTGATCACCATCTGATTCAGACACGACCACACACACAAACAGAGCAGACGAAAATGGTAGCAACCATGGCGACAGCAGCCACTGTAGCAGGCTTGGCCACCTCCTCCCTCTCGCCTTCTCGTGTCTCGTCGCCCAAGAGAACAAATCTCAATTCTGGTAAGTTCCCATAGTGCGTACTACGCACACCACGTTCAGATGCACCGGAATATGGCTTTCCTCTAAAATGCACCCCGGGAAACGGCTCACTCTAGATTTTTTAATTATTATAATTCTTTTTCCCCTTCAAAGGGCTCTAATTTACTGTTCTCTCGTTCCTACAAAAACCAGGCTTTATAAGATCTCCGGTTGCTGCCAGAAACCCATTAAAGCAAACGCTCGCTTCGGGTGGAAGGTTTACATGGTAATGCAATTACCCTCGAAATCCTTGTTTAATTTACTTTTGCTATTAATGGTGGATATTTATTATTTCTCTCTTTGGTTTGTAAGCTTTGAGAGAGATTGGCTTCGCAAGGACCTGAACGTGATCGGGTTTGGTTTGATCGGGTGGCTCGCACCATCGAGCATACCACTAATCAACGGTAACAGTTTGACGGGGCTCTTCTTCCAGAGCATTGGAGACGAGCTCTCTCACTTCCCCACTGGTCCAGCTCTCACTTCTCCGTTCTGGTGAGTTTCATAGTTTCACGAATGCACAAAAAACGTAAACATGTTTGCTAGGGTCCACGGTACTCTCATAGCTGTGCCACCATATCTAGATCGAATGGCCAAGATCGATGTTGATAAACAAGCTTTGGTGCCTTGGGTACGTATCTATTGGATTCCACTCCATCAGTATCCACTGTATGGGGTACCCTATAGGTCAAACATCAATGCATTTAGAAGGTTTTGACCGTCTGATTTGTACGATTTCTGGAGACTTTGAGTAAAAGAAGGGAATTAATTAGATGATTGAGAATTGAGATTATCCAATCATGTTGAATTTTGACCTAGGAGAGGTGGATCTCCTGATTGGTAGATGATGTACCTGCCGTTGTACGTCAATTGGGCCTATATCAACCAGTCCGGGCCCAAGATATGTATTGGACTATTCGAACTTCATCTCGACCAATTTATGTTATTGGACCTCAAATTGAAGCTAAATATCGGCCCAGATTTGGATGGCGTTCCGGCTTATTGACACCTTTGCATTTAACCTATAATTTGTGTATTAATATGTATTGTTGACCCTGTCATATATGACGTGTGTTTTGTTGACAGGCTGTGGTTGATTACGTGGCACCTGGGGTTGTTCCTTTGCCTTACTTTTGGGCAAATTGGTTTCAAGGGAAGGAGTGAGTCATACTTCTGAGCAGAACTGGAATTCCACAACTCTTTCTCTCTTATCTTGTGTAATATTTGTATTTCAAACGTGCTTACATTTTAAAGCAATTATCCTCTTCCCTTGAGTTTGCTGAAGGAAAAAACCTTTATTAGGATTTAGGGCTAAGGAAGATCAAATATAAGCTAAGAAAGATTAAGAAAATGTGAATTTTGGGTGGTTATGATCTTCAATTTGTAATAACATTGGACCGTGGGATCTTCTTGGTGGACTCCTTTTTGGATGTCCAGAAAGGCATGTGTCATTTGTATGGTCAATGGCAAGGAAGCATGGATTTTGAAAATTCATACCTGCTCATCCATCGAAAGATAACACGGACCAAATGCAACTTCCTCCAGATAAACACTCTTTCGAGCCCACTGACCCATCAATGTTTGGCCCACACCTTGGTGGACGTACATACTAAAAATCCGCATGATGGGTGACTTCTAGCTATTGGATTTGAGCAATTATTCATCATGGGCTTCGAACAAACTCATAGGCCTGTTCGTGAAGGCTATGATGAAAAAGTACTCAAATCCAATGACTAGTAATCATTAATCAGCGTTATTTTTGGTATGTAGGTCCTCCTATTCATGAAATTACTATGCCCAAAAGCGTGTGCCGCATGGGGCTTTGAGGGATTTCTGTATTATAGAACAGTTACTTTTACACCTAGCTGTCTAGCTAAGATGGTTAGTGTGTACCCTCTTGTGGGAGGTCGTGGGCTCAATCCCACAAAGGCACGTTTCCTCCTTGTGGGGAGGTCGTGACTTTCCTGGCTTGCTCCGTGGCTAGAAGTCCACACGGTTCCGGTCTTAACGGTCCAGCCTCAACCGTGGCCTACAAAAAAAGAAAAAAAAAAAAAAGGAACAGCTCCTTTTAAAATCCTGCCCAAACAAATTGAGAAAAGCTTAAGCTTGTATTATTGCCACTGCAGAAAACCACATTTAAAATAGGGCTCCATCCGAACCACGTAAGACCCATATGGGGCACCCAGAGTGTGACAAGATTGCATCTGACAACCATGCATAAATGGGCTTCAATCTGATTTTGGAAGCTTAGACCCACCAAATGTAATGGCCGTGGCCCAGGGCCAACTCACGTGCGACCCCTTTCGCAAAAGGCTAACAAAATGAGGTCCAAAATGTCATCTTGACAAACTAGAGTCTGGCAAATTCAGTACCAACAGTATCACACATTAACCAAACTGTCAATCAGAACACAGCATTTTTATGAGGAAAACTACACCTAGATACTATTTACCTCCAATTGAGTTTCGGCATCTACCTTGCAAATGTAAGTCACATTGTCCCCCTGGAATAATTGATTGAACAGTTACAAATTAAAGAAATCCATGTTCAGGAAGTATTAGCTACAGGAGGTAAACCGCTTTAGTTTTAGCTACACAAACATTAGGGAGTTTCCTCACAAAATATGAACTTGAGTGGGCTAATTCCATATACTTAGATAAACAGGTCAACTTTTAAAAAAAAAAAGTTGAGCAGTAATTGTATGGTGGTGCAGTACTATACTGGCACCACCATGTTGTATGCTTAGCCTAATCTAACATCATGTTGTCATCAATCAAGACCATCAATCTTGAATCAACAATTAAACTTTTTCAGTTCTAAAACCCTTTCTTCCCAACAAACCTGGAGAGGCTGGAACCTAGCGACACCCATATTCAGAATCCCACACATAGTTAGGCTGTTTGATATGGAGGCAAGCAGGAGATGCAGATGATGATCTGAGCGATAACATTACCATGCAACTCTGATTATGCCATTATAAGTCCTAAGAATCTTCAATTTTCACTGCAGGTGCTACCGAAACAGGACTAGGTTCCTTTGCAATCGGGCTAAGGGAGTCAGGTCCCACATAGTGTCCAACCCCATTGAAATCAAGCTTTGCTCGTGCGATTTCTCCAAGATCTACATCCATCAAACAAATCAGAATTACAAAAAAAAGAACAAGGGGACTTTTATTCAAGTTCACAACTTAGGCTTCCTACAAACGTTCAAATATGTACTCATGGCCCACATGTACCACATCTTGGTGTATCTGTTTTTCCACTTTTTAATAAACACAAGGAAAAATCTGTAATTTACACTGGTCTGGGGCCCTTTCAACGGAGAAATCTGTTCCTATTTGATTGGTTGCAAAGATGGTCAACCACTGGCATAGCAACATCCATGGTGCACCTGCAGGGAGTGGTGCTGATCATTCAATGCATCACATCACATCACATCTAGGAGATCTGTCCTATGCCAAAGTTATCTCTCTGTATTCTTAAGCCATCCACAGAAATGTGATAGATCAGACTAGGATCTTTAATCAGATAACAGCACCACTGCGCATGTGCCTCATACAGCAATGCTGTAGGTAAATTATATGTACTATCTACATGACAGGGACCTTAGGCTGCTCCTAGCCCCAATATTGATGGTAATTCTAAACTAATCAGGAACTCTTGACATACCTAGATCAGCTGATATGAGGGACTCCCCTTGGTGATTGGGTCCCGCCAAAATGGCCCCTGATGGTGAAATAATGACACTGCCTCCAGCACACACTATTGAATCCGGTGAGACATCTCCGTCTGCATCTCTGGAAACACATTCCGGTGGAAATGGGTAATCTTTCCTTTGGCAGAACTGGTTGGCAGACAGAACAAAGCATCCACCCTCAAGGGCAATATGGGTCATGGATGCCCGCCATACATCCCTGGCATCCGTGGTGGGTGCACAATATATTTCAACACCTATGAAAATAGGGAACCATGAGATAGATGAAGGATTGAAAGATAACATTTTAGAACAAAACTTCAAACATAAAAACAGAGTATGAAGCAATGGCATTTCCATCTAGGAAAGACTACTTAGTGCAATCCTAGGATAAAACCATAGCATCATGCTTATAATAAAAAAATGGTTTCTACAATACATGTGCTATACATGCTCACAGATCCAGATTGTGAAATCAAAATTAACCCCGCTATCAGCATTCTCCCAGCCTAATTAGATGAATCATCTGATCATTTGAATTCCTAATGACAGTTATCGACTGGTTTAAATCATCCAATTAGCTTGATCCTGGGATACAAGATATCCCAGGTTGAGCCCATCGATTGGATGTCTGAGACTGAATGCATGCCATCTAAAGTAGATTAGTATTATTGGTATAATGCTACAAAAGAATCAATACTTAGTGTCATACTTACTAAGACAATGCGTCTCTAGTGTACACATGGCTCTTGTTGTTTGAGACCATCCAATCAACTGACTCATTTACTTGATCTACAAAACCCAAAATAGCTCAATTGGATGACCCAGATTTAGTCATGTTATTTTCAATGATGTTACAAAAAAAAAAAACGATCCCACAAGATAGCATTTATTTTGGGGTTAGATCTCCAAAGGTGGCGCATATGATGATAAACTCCCCGCGTATCAATGCCCAAAGGACACCTGAAGTACAATAATAAACCCCCGTGTTGTCCCATTTTTCCCCTTTACAATAATGAGCATGGATGACCAAGCAAATCTGGGTGAGGATAAAAATAGGGGAGACATCAAATAACTGAGGACTGATTGTATTAAATCTCCAAGGGTTCCCTTCCATAATCCATGGTGTTTGAAGCGCTACATAACCAAGGTTCAAACACTGTAGATTGCAGGATTGACAGTTCTGAAATCTGCACAAACATTTTATCTGGTGGCACAGCTACAATATCCAGCCATTAATTGAAGGAAACACCTTTAGCATACAATTCCTTGTAATGGAATAGGAACAATAAAACCATGGCTAACAAATAAAAATTCTTGTAATGGAAGGTTTACCTTTAGCATACAATTCCGTTCTTAAAAGAGGCATTCTATTGTCCCAGCAGACGAGCCCACCAATCTTTCCAATCGGGGTCTCATATACAGGCGGTGTTGGTTTGTCTCCGGAACGCCAAATTGTGTGTTCTGATGCCGTTGGCATGAGCTTGCGGTGTTTCCCAAGATATTGGCCCTCAGAATTAAAAAAGAGAACTGAGGAGTACAGTGTGAATCCGTCTCTCTCTACCACTCCCATTACTAGATGGACTTTATATTTTCCAGCAATTGCTGCAAGTCGGTCGACTTCAGGACCTGCATGTACAAATATCAAATTAGATTAAAACCCAAACAGTTTATGATTAGCAGATAATTAGAGAAATATGTATTTGTTACTCAGTTTTGCCCTTGACTAAAATAGGTCTGAGCATAGAACTTGCACCTGGTAATGAAAGACCCATGTGTGGATGAAATCATGAAACAAGGCAAAAAGTTTGATTGTCAAAAGGAAAAGACAAACACTAACCACTGACCCACTTGCCTACCAAACACATGACTCCATTAGTTATAAGTTATAACTTAAACCCAGATTGTTGTTGCTTAGCATGAAATGAACTTGAAAATGCAGCCAAGATATGCTTTGTCCATTTTGTTAATGAAATAAGTGTGGGGGTTACTGTCTTTTGACATTTAAACGATAATTGTGTGGGTCAACTAGAATAAACAACTAGCGCAACTCCTTTCTCTTAACGCTTCTTTCTCTCTCTAAACCATAATCCAATTTACATATCAAAGCATCTGATCCAATACAGTTAAGGTTTCCTTTTCTCCCTTCCCTCTTGCTCTTTCTATTCCTTCTTATTTTCCTCGCTTCCTTGTGGTGAGAAACAATAACCTAGGGACTGATCATGAAACCCTAGGTTTCTTGATCTTTTGTTTTTACTTTTTCATTTTCCTGTGGTGGTTTCTACCGCATATACCATTTGTGGATGTTAAGGTCACGTATTCAGATTATAAAGGGAAACCGTGGCCTCTGTGTACGCGTGCATGTCATATAATTGGGAGCACTGTTCACCATCAGCACTGTTAATTGCAAGTATTATCTACCGCTAGCACTATTCAGTGACGATTCACGTATGATTGGGTTTTATGAATAAAACTTGCTACATGATCAAGGACATTCATAGGGTGTGCCTCATGTCCTTTAATAGTGTATAGAGCAGTGAGGTGAGGTGTTTGATGCTATTGTGTGTGCTGCAGGGTGTGCAGTTTGGTGTTGAGTGGGTTTCTACTGCTGCCTATAAGGTGTTTGATTTGGTGACTGTGTGAAGGGGCTGCTGCTTGGCCTTTGCGACTACAGGAAATATAGTGTTGTGACTGATTTTTTGTTCAAAAGCCTTCAATGATGGAGACAAAACCCAACTGTTTGCATTCGTCTGAGTTCCTAATTTCTCAAATGACTTCCATTAAGCTTTAATGGGAGTAACTACGTGTCTTGGTCCAAATTTGTGCAAGTTTTCGTACCTACAAAAGGAAAGATTAAGTATTTGATAGCAGACAAGACACAAATTGACGACAATAATCATAATGTGTGGATGAGAGAGAATGCTTAGGTAATGACTTGGTTGTAGAATGAATTCACAAGTTAGTGTTAATGTGATGTTCTTGGATACAGCTAAAGAGATATGGGAGACAATTCGAGATATGTATTCTAATGAAAAGAATTTTATCTGGATCTATCAACCTTCTCAAGAATTCTTTACTCTATAGCTAGGAGATAAGAGTCTTGCTAAATACTATGCTTCCTGAGAGGAATAATTGATGAACTGAATGTATATCAAACATATTACCATTGATTCAGAGATCCAGCGAAGACACCAAAAGGAATATAGAGTCACATAATTTTTCTTTGGACCGAAATCCAAGTATGAGCCTGTGAAAGCTAAAATCCTAAATAGTAAAGAGCTTCCATCGTTGACAAAGGTTTACTCTCGGCTTCAACAGGAACACTAGTGCGGGTGCAACTAATAACTTTGTCCTTGTAGCTTCTGTTAATTTACTTACCTTGGACAATGGTACATTTCCTAGTTGTGGAGGTCGAGCTAAGGGGTAGAGGTTAGGGAATTGGTGGAGATTCAAGGGGAGAACATAGTACTCGAAAACGTACTCATTGTGGTTGTGATGATCACACTGCAGAAACATGTTGGAATCTTCATGAGAAACCTGCATGGGCCAATCATACATCCTTTGTGATCGATGCAGCGGGTTTCAGAACTCTAAACCCCTATTATGAAACCTCTACTATCTGCCTCTTCTGACACTTCCTCTTTCTCAAGAAGAATATGCAAAACTTTTGAAAGGCCGACAGTTTGTAGCTTCCACTAGTTGTACTGCCACTTTTGCTCAGTCAAGTATATCGTGTTGCATCTACTAGTTCTCCCTGGATTGATTCTAGAGCCTCAAACCATATGGCTGGCCCTCTAGGTGTGTTTTCTTCTTCTCTTCACGCCTCTCAATGCGTTACTCCTGTTGATGACATCTAAAGTATTGAGCTTTGGGACTACACATTCTCGCCCTTCTCTTTCATTATCTTGTCTTATACGTGCCTAAATTTCTTTTTAATCTAATGTCTATTAGTAAGCTCCCTAAATCTCTTAACTGTTTTGTTACTTTCTATCCTTCATTCTGTGTATTCTTGGATCCAAAGACAAAAGAAGATTGGTAGAAGGCATGAGGATGACTGACTTTATTACATTAATGGTGGTGAAGGACCTCAAAATCCTGTTCTTCAAACCCCATGTTCTCCTCATCAATGGCATTGCCGTCTCGGTCACCCTTCTTACATAACTTGAAGATTTTAATTCTTGCTTTAAGTCATTTGTCGTCTTTAGATTGTGAGTTGTGCCAATTAAGTAAACATCATCACGTCCCCTTTTCTTCTAGACTCAATAGTCGTGTGTCTAGTCCTTTTTTTAGTTGTTCATTCTGATGTTTGGGGCCCATCTAAGTAACTTCATATGATGGATTTAAATACTTTGTGGATGGTTATTCCAGAATGATCTGGCTTTAACTAATGAAAGATCTAAATTGTTATCCATTTTCAAATTGTTTCATATAGAAATGAAGACTCGGTTTTGTATGTTTATATTCGTGTGCTTCGTTATAACAATGCTAATGAATACACTTCTTTTCAAAACTACTTTGGCACTCATGGTATATTACATCAAACTTCATGTGCTGGTACACCTCAACAAAATAGTGTGGCCAAGTGGAAGCATTGGCATGTAATAGAAGTTGCTTGTGCATTAGTTTTCCAGATGAAGGCTCTCAGTTGATTTTTGGCGATGATATTCTTCTCAACATGGATATCAACCTTACAAAAGATCAGCCCATTCTGACATTTTTAGCCTGATGAAAAGTAGATTACAAATTGAAATACTTCTAGCCGTCCATTTTTACCATTAAATTTAACTCCACATTTAATAGGGTTAGAAGTTTCAGAAAGTGCTATTTTTTGTGAGGATGATATCACCAAAAATCAGCCCTTAACTCAATCGCATGTGGACCTCACGACCGTGTGCCATTTTATAAGTGAAAAAGCATAAGTAACTTTATCTTACCCATATATATATGGTTACTTAGTAAAAAAAGATTGAGACAAGAAACAATAGTATTAGAGAACCAATCTGGCTTCATGCCAAAGAGATCAACTATCGAGGCAATCTTCTTACTTAGACAATTAATAAAAAAGTTTCAAGAAAAAAGGAAGGATTGCAATATAATCTTTATTAACTTTGAAATATCATATGATAGAGTCCATGGGGAGTTAATTTGGTGGATTTGGGAAAGAGAGACTAAAGTGGATATATTAAAATCATTAAGGATATGTATGATAGAGCAGTAACTAGCGGTGAAACAAGTGAGTTCCCAATTATAGTGGATCTATACAGGAGTCGGCCTTGAATCCATATCAATTTCCCTAGTTATATGAATTAATTGTTTGTTGTGTTCAAGAAGAGGTCCGTTGGTGTATGTTATTTGTGAATGACATATGTTGGTTCATGAGACAAGAGGGAGTAAATGCAAAACTAAAGCTTTAGAGAGAAACCTTAGAAACTGAGGGTTTTAAAATAAATCAGACCAAGATATAGAATATGCATTGTAACTAGCAAGGGCATGCAATGAGATGAGGCCCTTGGTTAAACCGGAGATGCACTTCTAGAGTATTTAGAATATAATTATTTCTTGGAGTTCAGGAAGGCATTTTAGTCACTAGAAAACACATAAATATGAGTATGATTAAAAGGATTGATGGCTAGGATAAGAGGTAGGGTTAAGTAATTATCGGGTTTTGGCATAAAAAGGCATTTTGGGAGAAACAAAGAGATTTTGGATTTTTTCTTTTCTATGGATAGTTGATTTGAGGAATTGCAAAACTTCAATTTTGTTTCTTCATTTTTATTGCTTTTACTGCTTCACTTCACTGCACTCATGAGTGCATTAATGTCATAGGAAAATATGTATCATTTTCCTCTTTAACATTTTTGTCACCTTACACTTGGATTACCAAATTTTGGTTTTTCTTTGTGCTAACCGTCAGCACCTGGGAACATTTTGCATTTTAGACACAAATACAAGCTGAACATTTTGCATTCCTAAACATAATAACAAGCGAAGTGTCCAAGTGAAGTAAGGAGTCATGTCTCAGTACAACAAATTTCTTTTTGTCCGTTCTTATACTAATCTTACCAGATCCTCCACTACTCCGGGTTTTTTATCATCTAGTATCAACATTCCTTTTTCCCTTATAGTCAGCTGCACAGTCTGCAATGCCAACATATGAAATAATCCAAACTTCATGCTATTCCATTCATCTCTTTGTGAGAATCCGAACTTTTCTTTTTCCTTTTCTTTTTCTCCTTTTCTTTTGTCACTGAGTTTTGATTCTATTTCTTGCAAGAGAGCTCACCTTCACTATTTTGGGGGTTGTACTCCTTTTCTTTTTCTTCTTCTTTTTATTTTATTTTTTCATATTGTGCAAGACCCACTTGTCAGAAAAGCATATTGTTTGTTGCTATTTTTTTTTTTTATCTTCTCTCCGTTTCCTTCGAGCTTTCATTAGTGTTTTTATCTTCTATTAGAAAATTATATGAAATGCAACCCATACCATTTCTCTGTTTCTTTAGGACATAGCTGCAGGCTGAGAAATGAACTTGGGATGATGCAAAAAATAAAAGTGGCAATGACCTCGGCTCACTGAAAGGAGACCTCACCAGGAACATCAATGGCTGCTGCGTGATACTTCTGAAACTCCTCATTCCCCTCAATCGAATGGCTTCCCTCTGAAACACCAAAGTTTGAAACACGGGGATAACCGCCAACAAATGCCTCAGGAAACACAACTAATTGTGACCCATATGTAGCAGCACCTGCAATCAGCCTCTCTGCCTTTTCTGCTTACAAGAAAAAAAAAGAGGGGCTTTAGTAATGGAATAGGTTCCAAGGACTCCCCTTTTTGACTCCCAAATTTCCACTCCCCTTCTCGGGTGTGGATTCGAAGAATCCAACGGTGGTTGATATTTGGGAAAAGTGAATGCCAGCTCAGCACTATCAACCTCCATTGGATTCTCGGAATCCAAGCCCGAGAAGGGGAGTGGAAAAAGGGAGTGCGCGGATCCCGGCCCTTTAGTAATAGCAAACACAAAGAAATCCAGGAGAAAAAAAGAGTCCAAGAAATAAGAAAAGAAAAGAAAAAGTAAAGTTCAATGCAAGATTAAGTATGGCAAAGTTTCCCCCACTGCTATGTGACAACTGGAGTAAGGAACACGGGGTTCAATCAACTCCGAATAAAAACTAGCTTCAAGCCATTCAAAATGCCATGTCTACACAACTATTCAAGCTTTCAGCACATAATAGCAGTAAGAAATAAGAACGGATGGAAATTGTCTAGTTATTCAAGAAAAGGTTTTACCTTTGAACCAATGTTTTTAAACACAAAGGCACGGGGTGAGGCACTTCAATGGCCTGAAGCATGAGGTGTATGCCTCACAAGCATGCCTTTCTAAATGGATACTAAAAATAAGAAAATAAAAAATAAAAAAATAATAAGATAATTGATAAAAGAAAAAAGAAAAATTTAGATAAATTGCAAAAAAAAAAAAATCACATTAATCTATTTCGTATGGGGAAAGAGATTTTTTTTATTGCTTTATTTAATCTTAGAATAGCTTATTATCATATAACTATGATTTAGGAGGGGAAACTCAAAAAGATGTAACAAATTGAATTTTTTAAGGTATGGTTGTCCCCACCATATGCATGTGAGGCGCACGCCTCTGGCACGAAGCGTTAAAAAAGGTGTAAAAGGCGTGAGGTGTAAACCTTTTTTATGCTGCAGCAGATGAAATGTATGCCTCACAAGCTTTTAAGCTTTTTTAATAAGCCCCACGGTGTTTTAGTAACCTCGCCCCAATGCGAGCCTTAAGGCATACCTCAAATGCCTTTTAAAACACTACTTTGAACAGCAAAACGACCCTATACCATTGCCAGAGGACAGAGAACTAAGACACCAATGACAGTCAAACTTATGTATTTGGGAGGCTGGTACTCCTTAGTGCACTGATTTGTAGTATGTTATTTCAGTCAAACATTCCTTTTGATCACTCAAGAAACAAAGGGAGCCATAATCAGATCCGAACAAATCAAAATCAAGAAACAACAATCAAATTTATGGAGCGAAAACTCTCTCAGAATATTTTGGTAAAACTAAACATGACAGCATATTCATCTGACCTACAGATCAGAATGCCAAGTGCCGCATCCAATAATTCAAATATACAGTTCTGGGGACTTTCAATACCCGTGCAAAGATTTCCTAAAACTAGGTGCAAGTACTTTTTTTTACTTCCTCTGAGGGGATATAATTATCAAAAAAGGTTAAACAGAATTCTACTGTTCCCATGTGCATCTTGCTATGGTTGTCAACTAAACTCCTATATAATTCAACAAATATCTTCTTGCATTCTCAATGTGGAAATGCACGATCATTACGATGTATAATTTAGCTAAAACAAAATAAACGTGTATTACAAGGATACACGAGAATCGCTGTAGGAAAAAGGTCATTGCACTTGCGAGAAACATAAAAAGGCAATTTGTGATTATAGTCCATTCTCGACTACAGCCACATGACATGTCGTTATCAAATCTACATCCAACCAAATGCTGCAAATAGTCACATAAACAGCAAGAAAGTCTTACATGGCTGTTGGTTATGGGAACTAGCAGTTCTATACATGATTGGTTACACATCAAACAGCCAGCATAGGGCTGAAAAAGGCCGGAAGTATATGACCATAGTAAGAGCTTGCAGGACTAATGGATTCAGCAAGATGCCTGAAGGACCCATAGTCTATCCGTATGGGCCTTAACAAGGCAAAAACCCCTGGCTCCTCCCCAAATCTATCCACTATCACTCGGAGCCATAAGCTACGCCTCTCTTTCCCAAATCTCCAAATCCATTTTCCCAGGAGAGCCACGTTCACCAAACCAATACTTCTAATGCCTAGACCTCCCATCTTCTTCAATCGACAAACCTGAGACCAGTTCACTAAGTGATACCTTCGAGAGCCATCCTTATCATCCCATAAGAAGTCCCTCATCAATTTCTCAATACTTTTTTCCACAGAAACCGGGACAGTGAACAGGGAGAGAAAGTAAATAGGGAAACTAGACAGTGTGCTTTTGATTAGAACCAATTTCCCCCCTTTTGACAAGTACTTCCCTTTCCAACTCGCAAGTCTCCTATGCACACTCTCAACAACTGGGCCCCAAATCGCTCTACCTCTATAAGGAATCCCCAAGGGCAGTCCCAAGTATGAAGAGGGCAAAGAATCCTTAGAGAAGGCCAAGATACTTGCCAAATCCTCCAAGTCCCCAACCTCCCCAACACTCATAATCTTGCTTTTTTGGAAGTTGATTTTGAGGCCAGAGCACACTTCAAAGCAGTATATGAGGCACTTTAAGAAAGCCATTTGTCTCCTGGATCCCGAGGTAAAGACTAACGTGTCATCTGCGAATTGGAGATGGGATATCTCCCTAGAATCCCTACAACTTTGTCCTAATTAAAATGAAGATCAGAAATGTATTGTCATAGTGACTTTGACTAAACTTGTGGTAAGGATATAATGTATATACCATGCAGTTGAGGGTCCATATGTGACCATATTCTGCATATAATCTGAAAAAGAAAATTCCGAGTTTGCTTTAAGACAATGCCTAAGAAAGTCTTCACAAATACGGATCCGAATCCTTGATAAACAAGGACAACAAGCTCAAATATCCTTCTTTTTAATGTCTTTAAGCCCATTTTGTTGAGTTTGAGATAGATGCGCTTTACTCGTGCAAAATGTCCACTCAACAAAAAAAAGGTGACGATGCCATCCTTAGTCTCTTTATATTAAACACTCAATGCAAATACTCCTCCTTTATGGTTCAAAAAAAAATTTCAAATTTTTTTTCCTTTACATCCATTGAAAAACGCCACCTTAGAGACTGCCTGAATGACAAAAGGGAAATCCCTCTTAGTTTCCGCTACCAAGTTGTCAAAGAAAGATTGAATGAAGAACAACATTTTCAGGCGCACTCCTAAATTCCTTTTGTGGACGGCTCCACTGGAATATATATTGAGACAAGGCGAACTATGCAATTGACCCAGGGACTCAGCTCTAGCTCGTTCAAAATCTTAACCTAGAACCTCACAAAACCTTACTCATAAACTTATCAAAACACTCCTTCACAAGTTCATCTCTTCAAGAGGCCACAATGACACTATATCCAACTCAAGGAACTAATTATTTAAGGTAGCACTGCATACCACAAAACTATAAAGAATCTCACCCCACCACCTAAACATATGCTAAAGCTTGTCACGGACCTCAGTGACACTGATGCAGGATTATGAAATCTAAGCCTATATGATGGCGAAGATCAAAATTAAATTACCATGGACAATAATAAGCATAAAATAAATCTAACAACCTACCACAAATACTTAGATATGCTAGCAAATAATAAAATTAATTGTTCCAAGTCAAAAATCACAATTCAGCAGTATAAAACCTCTAATTATCAATTGCAGGATCCAATGGAAATGAGGACTTCACTAGCCTAGGGTTCAACCGAGACAAGTGTAGGTTCGTTATGTTCCTTATCCAAGATTTAATAGTTTAAATTAGGTTCAGAAGGATTTTAAGTATTTACTGGGGTTATAATTGAATATCCGGGGGTCCAAGTGGGTTTCAGGCTGAAAGGGTTGCCGCAAGGGTTTAGGTTTGTGTGTGTGGTGGGCGGGGGGGGGGGGGGGGGGTCGTCGTGAGGGTTATGAGAGAGATCAGGAGCAGCAAGGAGTTTTTTTTTTGGTTGGTTAGTTTGGTTACTATTCACAGTATTGTTCATGCTACCTATTCACAGGGGAAGTGGTGTGATTAGGGTTTTTGGGGTTGGGTGGATTAGGGTTTTGGGATGATGTTCAGATTTTAGGTCAAAACTAGACCAAATAAAAATAAATATAGAAGAAAAGATCAAGGGGGAAGAAAAGAAAGAATAGAAGAGAGAAGAGATAACTTTGGTTTCACGCCAAAATTTCTTTCACGAGAGATTTCTCAGAAAGTTGAGTTCAATTTCATTCATCATTCATGAAAAAATACAACAATGCGAGTTTTTATAATAACTCTAATAACCTAATCTAATCTAGACCACCCAATGAAACTAATAAGATCCAATGGCTTAAATAAAATACAGCCCACCTAGACAACTAAGCAAAATTTCAATGAATATCAAAACTTTTAGCTATTTTCTAAGACACTCAAAACAACTAAAAAATAAAAACTAACACTAAAAAACAAATAAAACTATCAAATAGATCTCTAATGCAGTCGACATGCATCTTTCCAAGATGTCATGCATGTGAAGTCTTCCGCTCCCACGATCAAGGAGAACTCGAACTGGGGCCCACGTAGAAGTCATCAAAGTTCAATTACAAGGGTATGGGTCCAGTTCTCCTCCTCTGGCACACTCTAGGGTGGGACGTCTTGATGCCCTTATCAGACACCCTTCCTACTTGTAGCTAAATAGAAAAAAAAATTCACTCCCTATCCCTCAACCCATATTTACACTAGGGGCCACTCTCCTCCAAAGAGTATTCAAACTTATGACCCAAATCTCCAGTCATTTACCAAACAAATCTTGATTCTCATCCCAAAAAATGTCTCAAACCTAACCACCCAGACTTCTTTAGTTTCTATACTGAAGATCAATCGAAATAGTATTTCTTTGTCTCCTCCATACTATTCCATAAGAAAATCCCTTTGACATTGTTGACCGTTGAGGCCTCACTGGTAACCCATTTATCAAATTAATTAGCGTTACCTACAAACACAAAGAAGCTTCTAGATACTTCTAACCTAAGGCTGCGTTTGGTTCATGGAAAATTCAAATTCTGAGTTCTTTCTTTCCCAGGTCACGACATTTCCAACCTACAAATTTTTTTTTGCTTTTGGCAATGAATTAAAACTCAAATTTCAAAAAAAATGATTACAGCTCAGTGATGTGGCTATCGAAGAGTGAGTGGAAGCTCGAGCAAATTATGCCATATATATCTAAGGAGAGAGGGAACGATTTCTCTCATATGAAGGTGCAAATAAGGTACTCTGCCGTATCTTATGTCCACGCATTCTTGCGCGGTGTCGAAAGAGAGGGATGAACATGAATGACGTTATCTGGTTGAATAGAGATGGTGAGGAAGTTGACATTGTCAATGTTATTAAACCTGGTCCGGCCCGGCTGGTCAAATTGGTGACCCGGTCACAAAACCAGGTTGGGATGATCCCTACCCAGTAATCTTGAAAAAACCGCTCACATTCTTTTAACCCGCCCAATCTGACCAATTGAACCAGTGACCCGTTTGACCCAGACACGGGTTGAACCGGTGACCTACGGTGGTCACCAAGGGGCGAGCAAAACATTCATGGATTAGTGGGCCCCAAAGAGTTGCCATGTGGTGGGTTGACCCAGTCGACCCGACCAATTGAACCGGTGACCTGCGGTGGTCCACCAAGGGGCAGGCAAAACATTCATTGATTAGTGGGCCCCAAAGGGTTGCCATATGGCGGGTTGACCCAGTCGACCCAGCCAATTGAACCAGTGACTCGCCTGACCTAAACATGGGTTAAACCGGTGACGTGGGGTGGTCCACCAAGAGGCAAGCAAAACATTCTTGGATCAGTGGGCCCCAAAGAGTTCCCACGTGGCAGGTTGACCCAGTCGACCCGACAGTTGAACCGGTGACCCAACAAACCAGTTTGGTCCACCAAGGGGCGGGCAAAACATTCATGGGTTAGTGGTAGGGGTGTCAACAGGTCAGGTTCCGGTTCGGTTCCTAAGGTGTCCAGAACTGGAACAAAAAGTTCTGGTTCTCAAAATGAAGGATCTAAAAAAATCGGAACCGATTATTTGGTTTCCGATTCTAGTTCCGGGTATATTGGTTCCAATATTGATAATATGACATTTTCAACACTTTATATATCGATTCCGGTTCCTATCAGTTTTGGGTCTTTATTAAACTACCCAGAACCGGAACCATTATTTTTGGTTCAGTTCCAATTTCTTTTTAGTCGGTTCCAAAAATGTGGAACCGGAATAGGTATTTTTAGTTCTGATTCCGGTTCGCATTTGGTTCCGGTTAAACGATAAAATTGACACCCCTAGTTAATGGGCCCCAAAGAGTTGCCATGTGGTGGGTTGACCCAGTTGACCCGGCGGTTGAACCGATAACCTAGTGAACCGGTCCCTTGTCCGGTTCGATGATCGGTCCGGGTATGAAAACATTATTCATATTATCGAGCCTCAAGGTAAAATAAAGTCATGTCGCAACTTCGGAAAATCAACGGACAGACTTTATTTCGGTCTGTTGGTTTTCCTATTTTATTTTCCAAAAGTCTTTTTTATTCTAAAGTTTTTTTTTCCTAGAACGAACCAAACAAGCATTTCGAAAATTTGCATAAAAATATAGTCTCCAGAATTCATATTTTCCGCGAACTAGACGCAGCCTAAGAGCATCTCCAACCCTACCCTAAACTACCTTCCCTTCACTAAAATAGAGTAAAAAAGTTAAAAAACTATCTCCAACCCTACCCTAAAGTCCACCCTATTTTAGGGTAACCCCAAATCCTACCTTAAAGTTGGGGTAGGATTTAAGGTGTGATTTTAAAATTGTGTTCCCCTTCTTTTCTATTAATTCTACTTAATGTCCTCCCCTCTTTTCACTTAATGCCACCTATGTAAAGAAAAGAGGGAAAAAATATTTTTTTATTTTTTATGTTTAGGGAAGGGAGCTCATATTTGCACAACCCCATTTCCTATCCCAATGGACTCCTAGTCAGGGCACACCCCAAAAAGAGAGCTCTCTAAAACTTGGCCGACCAGTGACCATCACTGACCGCCCACAAAATGAGCCACGTGGCATATTTTTAGAAGGCACTGACCGTATGGATGTTTAGCCAATCCTTAGGTGGACCTACAAACCAAAAATCAGCCTGAACAGTGATTTCAAACCTTTTGATCTTGTACCCCAAATAATGGTCGATAATGCTCAAATTCCCATCGTCAAATCAACCCATGAAAATCGCTCCAACCCAACGCTTGGAAATCACTAATCAGGTTCATTTTTGGTTTGTAGGTCCACCTAGAGATTGGCCAAACATTTATATGCTCAGTGTCCTCTAAAAATGTGCTATGTGGCTCATTTTGTGGGTGGTCAGTGACGGTCACCAGTCAGCCAAGTTTTAGAGAGAGATCTCTCTTTCTGGGGTGTGCCCCACTAGGAGTCCACCGAGATAGGTAATGAGGTGTGCAAATATGGGCTCCCTTAGGGATGGGTAGAGTTTAGGGTGGATCATTGGAGAGATTTTTAAGTTTTAGGTAAGGGAGGGATTTTTCTACCCTACTTAAGTGTTTAGGGTAGGGTAGGGTTGGAGATGCTCTAAGTTCCTCTAGATTTCTCTTGGTCTTCTAAAAAAAATTAAAGTTTGCAAGCATTTCAAAGAGATACAATACACCAGCAAAACAAAAACACAATTCTAAACTACAAAAAATAAAGAATTCAGGATTACAAAAACCCTAAAACACTTCGAAATCCAAATTAGAAAGAAACGCAAACAAAATTTACTTATAGACTTGCACTAAAGAGATTAAACAAAATAGTACCTATCGTCGCTCGAGTGTCGTAGAAGACGGTTGAGGCTTGTACAACAGTGGCTCGAACAGTGGGCCGCGGACCGGATTCAGACTCCGTGTCAGCCTCACCGGCGGTGGGCGCCGGCCCACCGCCGTTCGCAACAGGGACCAAAGCCGTAATTTTCCCATTCGCACTATCCTTTGGGTAAGCGAAAGCGATGGGATGGGGATCGGGGGCGGAATCGTTAGCCGAGTTTAAACTCGGCTGAGTCTTTGATGAAGCAGTTCGTTGAAAAACGAGTTCGGGACGGGTCTGCTCTAAGAGCCACTGAACCGTTTCTCCGTCCGATCTGAGACCGAGTTCCTGAGTCAGCTGGAAGATACCAGGGGCACAGGCGGCCGGAATTCTGATTCTGCAGCCACGTCCGTCGACTTTGGCGTGCCGGTCTGTGAATCGTCTGCGTTTATTGTTCCCGTTTTCGGTGAGTTGTAACTCCATTTCAGTGATTCGCGGTGTACCTCTCTGCTCTCGCACTCCGCTTCAGTTTCCCCCGTGGCTTGCTTTTGATTCTCCGTGTGTCGTCCGTGTAGGGGACTTTGGTTGCCGCCCCTCTCAGGTCAGGAGTTTCCTCGCGTTGATCCTGCTAATTATAGAAAGTACCGGGACACGTCACATAAGGATTGATATAACCGGCCCCTACCAAATAATAGAGCGCAGAAAATCTTTGCTGTCCGAGGGCACTTCCAAATTTGAAGTCTCCCCATCCCAGAAAGGCCATGTGGAGGACTCTTTATGGCCCACTGACCTTATGGATGTTTTTTCTACCTGCTGGTGGATATTTAAGGAGGGGCGAGACATCTAACTCGGGCTCTAATAGAACGATATTAACTTGTGGGACCCACTAGAAATTTGTTATACTAAAATTGGGTCCATCCGTTGATCTAACAGTCTTGCCTGTTGTATTCTTTTTTATGGATATAAGTATATAAATGTGACAGTCGCCTGCTGATCTAACAGTCTTGCCTGATGGTATATTTATCAAACGGTTAAGAATCATCTAATCAAACTGATTTTTAGGAAAATAAAAGTTTCCTATGCGGGTTAGACTAGATATCATAATATTTGTGGATACCATAGGTAGACACCTAATCACGGGTATACACGTGTCACCACAAATATTAATGACAATAAGCGTTACCTCACCCCCTTTGGTTGACGCATCTCCTTTAACCCCAACCGCGGAGGGAAGCTGATTAGGGTCCGTCTAGAGCTACACCAATTTCTTACATCCAGTTCTTACACCCGGTGGTGGTGTGGCTCACATGGAAATCATGTTGACAATCCAACCGCACAGTGAGTTTTACATATTATGTTTAGCCCCTCATAGAAATTCATGACATTTGACATTTTCTAACCTCATGAAAATTGACTTTAGTTTGAAAAATTCAGACCATCCTATTATACGATTATTTTGGGTCAGTTTCTTACATGGTTAGCAATGTTCAAATAAACTGATTTGTGGTGGTGATGATCATCATGACAAGGAAAACTCAATGTATGATTGAATTGTCCAACATGATCTTCATGTAGGCCCCACCACCGGATGTAAGAACTGGATGTAAGAAATTCTTTCGTAGAGACTGATTTTTACCCTTCTTTCTAGATTTTCTTCTTCTTCTTCTTCTTCTCTCTTTTATCTCCCCTTGAGCATAGTTACATTTTCCAACTATGGATATAAACTGCGGAAGGATTTCCCAAAACCAAACCCTTTGAACATCTTGATCCCTTCATCCACCTAGCAATCTCGATACAAGTCTGAATTGTAAAAGTACAAAAGACATTACAAAGGAAAATACGGTTTGTTGACTTACAGAGGAGAGAAAATAAAATAAAAAGACAAAAATCAAGTTTGGTAGACATAACCTGTTCTTTAAGAAGCCCTTGCCCTCCCCTCCACATCACAATATGATAGGGGCCGGGTTGAGGCATATCTTCTCAACCAAATGGGTGAGGCAAGCCGAACTGTTTTAAAGATGGAGTACATGTGTGGGGTGGCACATGACACTAAGGCCCCCTCTTAATATTGAAGGACTCAATTAATATAGTATTTATAATTCTTAAATAAATATCCTAGCAAGATTCTATGCAAACTACAGCAGTGCTGACATGGCAAGAATCTTATTGAGTAAACACAAAAGTACATCCATGCAAAAGAAAACCTTCTAAGTATTGGCTAAAGCCAATAATAGAAGAGGCCCATAAAGAGTCCAACTCTTTCAGACAACCGCTATGAGGAAGGAGACTTTTCTAAAAATACTAAAAACAAAGATAAAAAGTCTCCTGACTCAAAACTAATACCTCCCAGAGATAGAATCTTTCTGACTCTGGACAACAGGAATGAAAACTTTCTTAGACATTGATCTGACAAATAAAAAGTCTTAATCCTTCTAAGACGAGACTTTTCTTGAAATCTATAAATGTAGGTCATTAGCAAATGTATGATCAACATATCTCAGTTCATCAGAGCCCCATCAATTATACTTGCAATTCACTCATTCCCTTCTTTTGACTTGAGTGTCATAGTGTTTTTAGCAGGCCCCCCAACGTCCAGTCAGCAGAGGAGCCGAAGTCCTATGTCCTCTTGTTGAAGCCAATCATTGAGAGTCATGTGGTGAAGAAATTTCCCCAACAGCAACTGAGGCAGTGCTGGGAATATTTGATGTTTCTCCTTATAGTCTTAGTCCAGCATGCACATGGTTCATAGTCCAGAATACACCTGTGAAAGGTTGTAATACATGTTAATGGTGGAGAGTCAAAAATATGTTAGGGAGGAATTACTATAGGTGTAGGATTGTGATGTGCTTCCTGTCTGGCTTCAACATGATGCAATGTCTTGCATTAAACAGCTTCCACTTTTTAGTCAAAGTTCACACCCTGATTGAAGTATCCCAGCCATCGGATTAGTCAAATGATATTGGACCTCATTTAGAGCTGTGAGCAACAATGCATAGAAGAGTTTTTGCTTAAAATGATTATACAGTAAGTTCATTCAAATTGGTGTGTGATTTTTGGGGCTATGGCTCATTCAAGAATCTCATCATCATGGTAAATGTGTACCCACCTGCACATGATTCAGGCCGTTCAATCGGTAAGCTACTGTCAGACGTGCCACATCTCAAAAGTCAGACTATCAGATGACCATAACGTTCAATCGAAGATTAAAAGTGAATAGCTGAAAATTATGTTTTCATACTCTGGAAAAGAAGATAGTCTGACTGGTAAGAGTTTTTGGATTGGGGCCCTCAAAGAAGCGGCCCACCAATGAGCCGTCTGAATTGATGCTTAACTGTGCCATGTGTATAAAATCAGATGAAGGGCAGAAACAAGTCAAAAACAGAAAAGAAAGCATGTCCCTATTACATCAGTTACAACAACTGAAAACAATAAAACCATACCAGTCTCCATAAACAACATCAACCTACGACCAGCTACTGAAGTATTGTCCTTCCCCAACATTTGATGGTTATTGACCCAGCCTTATCACATTTCGATCAGAGAAGAGATTCGTCAAGGCAGAAAAACCATGGCATTAATCAGGCTGTCTGACGTAACGGGTAAAAGACCACTATGATTTCTGAGAGCCTCCAGTATTGGCTGCAGCAGATGTAAAAGAAACTGGACTTGTTGGATGGTCCCTCACAGACAGGCTCAGCACATCAGGTCTTGAATAATGTCCAACCACATCGAAATCAAACTTTGCTCGTACTATTTCTCCAAGATCTACACATCATTTGAACAGCAAAGGAAGGCTCTTATGATCAAAACCATGAAAAAGAGCCTGGATTTCCACAAAGAAGACTAAACCAGGAGGGGAGAACGGTAAGGCACCATTCTTCCCTACTTTCTGCTGTGGGCAGGTAGTGCATGTGCAAAGCAGTCAAGACCCACCATTTCACAGGTCCCACCAAGAAGATCTCCTAGGCAAAAATTCCTGATTAAATTATAAATAAAAATAAAAATAAGATAAAAAACGTCCTGATTGGATGATCCTAACAGCCTTTAAATGGACCTACAAAATGGTGGGTCAGGACAACCCCATGCGTGCCGTGTATACTACACTGGTAGGGAGGATTGTTTGTCCCAACTCATGATGACTAATTTTTCCTCTTTTAAAAAATGGTCTAAAACATTACCTGCACGCACACTTATTTCCTTCATTTCCAACAGAAAAGGACACCCAATGGTCCAGGATTATTTGAGATTCTAGAAGGGACTAAGTCATACCTAGATCAGCTGAGATAAGGGCCTCTCCTTCATAATTGGGCCCTGCCAAAACAGTCCCTGACGGCGAAATAATGACACTGCCTCCAGCACATACAACGGAGTCCGGAGGAAGATCTTCATCTGTACCTGCGAACACATACTCTGGAGGAGGCGGGTAATCTTTCCTTTGGCAGAACTGGTTTGCGGATAGAACAAAGCATCCCCCCTCGAGGGCAATGTGGGTCATGGATGCCTGCCACACATCCCTGGCATCAGCCGTAGGTGCACAATATATTTCAATACCTATAAACATAGGGATTGCATGAGAGATGATGGTTGAAATATTAAGTTTGAGAAGCGAATTTAAGAAAACAAATCAGTTGTAAACATGTAAGATAATGATCCATTGACATCAGACAGACAGGGAAAACCAGTTCCTTTATCACATAAACAGACCTTAAGGGGGTGATTGGTTACAGAGATAACTTTATTCTGGACAAACTAATAGTAACGTAAGTGAAAACCATGTTTTTGGAGAATATGCTTATCCACCCTAAACACACAAAATTGCTTCTTTAGAGGAGGATGCAATCCTTTACAAACCAAACAAGGATTGCTCTTATGGTGCTACAAATCTGTTCAGAAAAGACATACAGCTGCAACCAAGCACCCCCTTAAGGTTCAAAACTAATCCGAAGTCTTACCAATGCTTGTCAATCATTTACAAGTGAACACTATAACATTCAAGATGAATGCCTAGGTCACAACCCCTGCATGTCTGACCTCCGGTCCAACCTTCTTGTGCAATACATGTCGTGCACATGAACAGAGCTCAGGACCCATGACATGGCTTCAACCTAGGTCGATCACCTAGATCAGATATTGACCTGATGAGATCATCCAATCGGGTCAAATTTTGGCCCAGGAGACCTAGGTGGGACCCATCCAATAGTGGGATGCCACCACTTTGCATGGGTTTCATGTGTATCACAAATATAAGTCGGAGGTAGGGCATTCTAAGTATTCCTCGGTATACAAATAGTCACCACAGGCGAAAAGCTACCCTGCCCATCTGTGTAAGAAATTCTATAGCAGCTTGTGGAAAGTACATCTGAGAAGTTATATAAGTAAATAATGGGATCTGGTTAAGTGGAACAACGATAACACCAAAAATTTAAAATCCTAGTGCTGAAATGTTTACCTTTGCCATACATTGCTGTTCTTAAAAGGGGCATTCTGTTCTCCCAGCAGATAAGGGCACCTATTTTTCCAATTGGCGTCTCATACACAGGAATTGTTGATCCATCTCCGAACCCCCATATCACACGTTCCAATGCTGTTGGCATGAGTTTGCGGTGTTTTCCAAGGTAATTCCCTTGGGAATCGAAAAACAGAACTGTGCAGTAGAGTGTGTATCCTTCTCTCTCTATTGCACCCATTACTAAATAAACTTTATACTTTCCAGCCAGTGCAGCCAATCGTTCAACTTCAGGACCTGGAAACATAATTGCCAATATTAGATTCATCACAAGGCAAAAAGGATGAACTACATGAATGACGGGAAGAACTTATCTAGTTTACATACAAAAACATACATGAACCTTACCGAGTATGGCACCTCACTTGTGACGAGGCTTCCATTACTCAACCCTCCATACACTTGTTTATTTCACACAAAGGAGAGCTAACTACAGCCTATAAGCCCAGATCAAGGGATCTTCAATCATATCCAACGGCAAGCGGGATTGGCCACCTGGGCTCTAGGACCTGGATAAATTATTTTCGATCATATTTAAACATATCCTATATTCCCAATCCTCAAATACCCCTATTTAAACTATAAATAAGCTTATCAACATGAAGCTTAAGTCATCATTATCATCAAAGCTTTGTCCCAACTATTTGGGGTCATCTTCTACCATTCCATCCTATCCTAGGCCACATCTTTTTATTAATATGTTCACCTTCAATTTATTTCCCATTATTTCGATCCACATTCTTTTCGGCTTTCCTTCTCTTTTCACAGCCTTCAACCTGCACCTGTATGCTTCTACTCATACAAAATTTTATAGTTATCGTAACGGAAAATTTCTTAAATGAAAAAAACTTTAATCTATTTACAAAAACAAAAACAAAAGTCTGACATTTACAAAAAAAGTAACTAAACACCCTTTCAAAGGGCGTTTCTCCCTGACAGAAATAAAAGGTGAAAAGATGACTTTTCTCCCTGACAAAAAATAAAAAAAAGCTGAAAGGCTGACAAAAGCCCTTTTAAAGGGCGTCTGAACCTGACAGACGCCCTTTAAAAGGGCATTTGCCATAGAGGAGTAAAACTTCTGTCCCAATACGAGCCACATGGCACACTCTTAGTGGACAATGACCATATGGATGTTTGGTCAGTCCCTCTATGGACCTGCAATCCAAAAATCAGCCTGATTAGTAATTTACAATCTTTGGATCTTTGCACTCAAATAATGCTAAAATTCTTACGGTTAAAATCAACCCATGAAAATAACTTCAATCCAAAGCTTATAAACCACTAATCATGTTTCTTTTTTGGTGTATAGGTCCACCTAGTGATTGGCCAAACATCCATACGGTCATTGTCCAATAAGAGTGTGCCATGTGGCTCGTATCCGGACAAAAGTTTTACTCTCTATGGGCAATCGCCCTTTTAAAGGGCGTCTGTCAGGTATAGGGTTCAGCCTTTTTATTTTTTGTCAGGGAGAAAAGTCAGTCTTTTCACCTTTTATTTCTGTCAGGGAGAAATGCCCTTTCAAAGGGCGTTTAGTTACTTTTTTTGTAAATGTCAGATTTTATTTTTGTTTTTTGTAAATAGATTAAAGTTTTTTTTTGTTTTAGAAATTTTTCGTTATCGTAATTTAACATCTAAGGTAGCAATACAGCATTCAGTAATATTATAATTTTTATGAAGTTATTCCAACAACAACATCAAAAGTTAGTCAGTCGAATAAATAGCGTCAATTTCCTTTCATTAAAAAGTGTCCTATACATACAACAGCTAAATTCTACCAGAACATCATAAAATCATGTCTAAAATACATATAACCGAAAAAAACTAAACGTAATGATAAACATATTTCTAACCATCTTAGAGAAATGTAAGAAAAAAGGTGCCATTTCCATAACACAGATATTTATCACTTGGAACTCATTAGCTAATGGATAACTCCAAAAGTACACTCCATCAGTAAAGTATCCTCAAACTAGGGCATTTGCTTGCCTTCATTTCCCCTCTTTAGTTTAAAACTCGCATCCACTTCTTCTTTTAACTTTTAGCTTCTAAACATAGTTCAAACTCAAAACCACTTCCTTCCTCCATGCTCAGGTCTCAAGCCTCAATTCTTCACACCTAACCTCCATTATTTGCCCATCTTTAATGACCTAACAGTCTTCACCTTCATCAATCTCCCATCAGAACATAACTCTTCTATATAAGTCATTCCTAGCTGTATTTTCGAGTAGTTTCTGTTTGCTTTCTACTGTAACTATCTTAAATTATACTTTCCTTTTAGTCACATAATTCTACCCCTCGGTCTCCTTTTCAAATCTAAATGCCAAACTTAGGCTAGACTCGCAAAAATAGCGACTGTATTACAACCATTTCTCATTGTAGTCGATCAATTATTAGTTTTGATCCAATACTTCCTTAATTTAACTTTTCAATTGATCCATTACTTTGAATTGAAGCTCTTCAATTTAATTGAACACACTTACACAGAAGCGCAAACAGAATTATTCTAAAAAAAAACGATCTTTCTATTAAAGCATCTAGAAATAGGAAAGAGAATTTTCACCAGGCACATCAATGGCGGATGAATGATACTTCCGGAATTCCTCTTTCCCCTTAGGCGTACGGGAGCCGATCGTAACGCCGAAGTTGGAACCACGCGGATAGCCGCCTATAAATGCTTCAGGAAACACAACTAACTGTGACCCGTACGCAGCGGCATCGACAATCAGTCTCTCTGCTTTATCTGCTCATACGATAAGAAACAAAGTATGATTCGTGGATTTCTTCCAACTACTCTGTCAAAATGTAACTCAATTAATCTCCAAGAGTAACTAAAACGCTAGAGGACTTCGTTTGTGCAAACTTGAAAGAAATCTGGGGATAATTTGAGTAGTATAGGTGGTTCAAGAGAAAGAGTACCTAAAGTGGCGGGAGTGTCATAGAAGACGGTTGAGGCTTGAACGACGGTGGCTCGAACCGTTGGTGCGGTGGAGTCCGCGCCCATTTCGACTTCGGGTATCACGGGTCCATCGGTGATCGGAGCTGAAACCAGGGCCATTAAAACGGGCTCTTGGGAGGTTTGGAGGAGTTGGAGAAATGAGAATTATCAGACAAGGTGTCAAAGACCACTTATAAAATTTTGGCAAATGCTATCCCACGAGTAAAACTTCGATGACAGGGCAGATAGGATGGACACGTGGATTCCACTTCTACGACCTAACTCGGGTTAAGTTGAGTTAAATTTTTGGAAGAAAATAGCCATCCATCCCGCCGTCCATTCGTTTCACTTTCCGAGTAAAACTTCTATCGCAAGAAATTGTAAATCACACAATCACAAGCAAGGGCTTTTGCAACGTACCCATGCGCTTCCTTTTAGATGTACGTGCCGAGAACTCATTGGCTATGATTGTGTGATTTGCTTTTTATTCTTTCCTCTTTTTTTTACGGAAAATTTCTAAAAAGAAAACAAACTTTAACCTATTTACAAAAAAGAATACAACTTTTCGCAAATCCCAAAAAAAAAAACGAAACGCACTTTCAAAGAGCGTTTCATTACGTGGTACATGTTTATCAAAAAAACGCCCTTTAAAGGGCGTTTGTCAGTAAAAAATGTCATTTTAAAGGACGTTTTTCAGTAATAGATGCCTTTTTAAAAAACGTCTGTCAGACCTCTGATAACTGACAGACGTTATTTTAAAGGGCGTTCGGCCGTTGGGATCCGTTCTAACGGATAAACGTTATTTGAAATGGCGTTTTTTGTGACAGCGAGAGAAGAGAGGCGGGAGAATAGATGAAAGCGACTTAGAAGGAATTTAAGTCGTCGCCTGGCAGACGCCCTTTAAAAGGGCGTTTGTCAGACGTGTCAACCATCAGTCATTCGTTAGTCAGTCGGCGACTGATTCGACTGACATCTGACGAAACGCCCTTTGAAAGGGCGTTTCGTTTTCTTTTTTGGGATTTGCGAAAAGTTGTATTCTTTTTTGTAAATAGATTAAAGTTTGTTTTCTTTTCTGTAATTTTCCGTATTTTTTATCCTTTGCCCAAAACAAAAAGGTAAGAAATGGTTTCTTGGCAGGGAGATCCAGTTGAGTGTAGGGCAATTAAATTTCAAATTAGTGGACCTCTTCTACTTGTCGTGAACTACGAGGTATAGCCGTATAGGTTCTCTGTTTAGATCGCCATTTTCAGAGCTTTTTTTGAGCAAAAAATGATGTAAAAAAGGGAAAAATGTTAGATGCAGTCGATGTTTAGGCCACCGGTTGATGAATATATATATACCAAAAATCAGTCTGATTGGTTTTCTCTAGTCATACGATTTAACACTTTTTAGGATTGATTCTAGCCGT
Source organism: Euptelea pleiosperma (assembly GCA_035048495.1). NCBI lineage: Eukaryota > Viridiplantae > Streptophyta > Magnoliopsida > Ranunculales > Eupteleaceae > Euptelea > Euptelea pleiosperma. The sequence goes on along the minus strand of CM068544.1, from coordinate 32,709,493 downwards.
TAGATTCAAGCATCTTTTTTGCATATTTTTGGTACTTAATCCAACGACTAGAAATTATTATGTATATCCACCAAGGGTTGGACTAAAGATCTATGCGGTTAGTGGGTTCCAAAAATTGAGCTATGTAGGGCAATGAGAGCCCTTTGCATCGATTGCATCTGAAATTTTTCTATACAATTTCTGTTTAATCTAAAATGTTTGGTGTTTCCTCCAGGCATCAGAGATCCTTTGAAAAAAAAAATTGCTGAGTAGCCTAGTGATTGCACTATCAAACTTCAAACAGTTGAGCCTCGGGCTCAAACCCTAAACTATCTGTAGCCGAACTTGAAAATTGCACGAAAAACCTCTTCAAAAAATACAATTTTGGGGTAAAGCAAAAAATGGAGATCGAAATAGGCCGCAAAGTCTTCATAGATATGTGATTTTCCGCAGTTTAAGTCTTCATCATAAGCTTAATCTCTGGAAACCCATCAATAGTAAGAAGAGAATGAGAGGAGGATGAGGAGAGTAAGATCGGCGGGCAGTGCGAAGTGTGTTCCCTACTTTCCCTTCGTTCGGCGGTGACAATTACGTAAGAAGCGGCGGAAGAAGTGCCGAAGTTTTATTCGGATTTGAGAGGGAGGGGAGGGGGAGGGGGAAGGGGAGTGAGAGTTTGAGAGGAGAGGGGAGGGGAGGGTTCCAGAATATGGGAGGAGTGCGTCACAGTTAAAACTTTTTTATTGCTTTTTAAATAGATTTTGAATTTTAAGTTTTGAAATTCAAATGTCAAAAAGCTCAACTTGACCCAAGTTATGTCGTAGAAGTGAAATCCACGTGTCCATCATATCTGCTCTGTCTTCTGGTTTGATGATAGGGCCCTTTACTCGACAGGAACCTTTGATCTCGCGCTATGTATATGACTAGTGGGGTGCCCCGTGCCATTGGCACTCCTCGACAAAGAATTTGCCAAAATCAGTTGAGTGGCGGAGATCCACCGTCCATTTGGGGGAGGATTAAATCTCGGCCCTTCTTTGTTGATGCTTATAAGAGGGGGTATAAGTAGGGAGACAACCAATGTGTTTTGTTATATAGAATAGTAAATGGCCCATGCCCACGGATTGTAATGCACAGAGGGAGAAATGAGAAAATAACATAAATAACAAAAAATAATGGTGTTGAAATTTAAATTTTGAATAAATTGAGGTCAAATGAAGCAGATTGAGTGGCTGAAATCTAACCGTCCACTTTAGATCGATGGATTTGATCTCATCCACTCTTTATCTAACCGTCGACATTAGATGGATGGATAAGATAAGAGAATACAACTGAGTTGTCTTGTTATATGCGTGGGTGGCCCGTGCCCGCGGTACTTTCCGACAAAGTGTTTGTCAAAATCGGGTGGGAGTTAATCTCAGCCATCGATATGAAGCATAGTGGATCTCAGCCACTCATTATTGAAGCCATATGAGATAAGAGGGGTATAAGACAACCACTGTCACTTGTTATATAGATAGTGGGTGGTCCATGCCCACGGCACTCTCCAACAAAGCATTTGTCAAAATTGGGTGTGAATGGCTGCGATCCACCATCTATTTGGGAGATAAGATCTCAGCCCTTCTTTGTCTAAATAGATAAGAGGGGTATAAGTGGGGAGACAACTTCCCTGTTTTGTTACATAGATAAATAAGGGTAGTGATGTAACAAGGTATACATGAGATCTTTTCAAATACGGAAGCGGCATTTTTGGTAGTCACCGCTGCCATCTGGAACCACTGACCGCATGGATGTTTAGCCCACCCCTTATTAGACATTCATACCAAAAATCAGCTTGTTTGATGATTTTTTTGCCATTGGTTGTAGTACTCATAAAAATGGTTGCATTCAACGGCTATAAGAACGCCTTAAAATCGAATGGTTATAGATTACCAATCAGGGTGATTTTTGGTGTGTGTATCCACCAAGGGGTGGGATAAACATCCATACAGTCAATTGGCCCCAGACGACAGTTGTGAGTGACAAAAATCGTGCTTCCGTTAGATTTTGGCACACCTATTAGTGGACCTACAAATTTCTATCAATTAGATTTGAGAAACCCAAAAAAAAAACAAAAAAAACTCATATCCAACTAGAAATCACGCCCATTAAAATGCTCAAATTCCAATGGTTAGAAATCACCAATCAATCTGATTTTTGGTGCGAGTCCACTGGGAGCCGGGAGGTGTGCCAAACATCCATGCGTCAGTGAGCCCGAAAAAGCATGCCACATGGCATTTAGGAAAGGGGGGACATTAAACTGACTCCTATAGTACTGTTTTGGTGCAGGACCCACGTTGGATTGTTCAAACGATCTGGGCCCTCATTAGAGCTGTGGTGTGATTTTCTCTGCTACATTCAAGAGCTAACTCATGTTGATAGTCATAAACTAACAAGAAAAACGGCAATCAAGAACCTCTGGACCACACGGTAGATGTGGTCCATGCCTACACATTGGTTTTCAGACTGCGGGTGAACAACCGTTAGAAATCCATACACAAACTACCCTGCAATTAAACTGTCTGGATTTGCATGTGCGCACCAAATGTACAGAATGGAATAAAGAACAGAAGCAAAACAGAGAACAGATTAAAAGCACGTCTCTCTATTACATCAACTGCAACAATTGAAAGCATTAAAATCAAGGCTCAGGCTCCGACGACCCCCTATTTCTGACCCTCTCGGTGCTTGGCCGTGGATTTCACAAATCCAACGGTGGTTGTCAGCGCCCAAAAGAGTGAAAAAAGTGATGCCAACTCGGTGCTGACAACCACAGTTGGATTCTTGAAATCCACGGCCAAGCACACGAACACCAAGAGGAGGAGGAGGAGGAGGAGGAGGGGGGGGTCGTCCGACCCTAATATCAATACCCAAGAATCTCAACCAATTTAACCTGTAACTAACTGCCCAAGCTTTGCCCTTCCCCAACATTTGCTTAGTTTCCGATCTGAGAAGAAATTGCACAGCGATGGGGAAAATGTGGTACTAGTTTCGTTTTCAGCCTTTGAAATAAATTGGGCTATCCCCAATATTAAGCGATTCACACAATAGCAAAATGACCGCCACGGCTTCTGTGAGTCTTTTATTTTTGCTGCATTGTGTGAAAGTAACTGAACTCAGTTCCTCACAGCCAGGGTCAGCACATCAGGTCTTGAATACAATGAATAGTGTTCAACCAAAACAAACTCAAAACTTTGTCCTAACTATCTCTAAAACATCTACACATCATTTGCTCATCAAAGATGAAGAGTTCCATGATCAGAACCATAGAAAACAGTAAGGTTTCTAAAGAAGGGAGCGCTAATGTCAGCATAGAAGGATGGGAAAAGTTCTCCCCTGTTTGTGCTGAAAGGATGATGCACATTTGACCTGGTCATGAGGAGATGTGCAAGGCAAGACCCACCAAAATGAGCATGTCAACCTCCTACATGCGGCCCACATGAACCTCTAATCTAGGGAGGATAGCTTTTCCCCAATCTCAAACATTCATCTTTCATCAAAGCATTAACATGTTGCTTGCATATACATTTATATCAGGATTGTTTCTGCGTTCTGGCATTTGATTCTCATAGAAATCCATACAAAAGACATCACTATGGATCCATTTCAGAATTCTAATTATTTCTGCAGATTTATTGCAGAAGCCAATATCGTACTAATATCTGCTGAGATGAGAGCCTTCCCATCATAACTGGGTCTCATAAACAGGAATCATTGATCCAACATTAGACTCCCATATAAAACGTTCAACTACAGTTGGCTGCTAGCATGAGTTTGCGGTGTTTGCCCAGATACCAGCCCTTAGAATCAAAAACAGAACTGTACCATATTGAGTGTACCAATCTCTCCCATCACTAAATAGACTTTATTCTTTCCAGCCATCGCTGCCAATTGGTCAACTTCAGGACCTGTATATATGATAAACCACGCATATTAGATCAACCAAGAAGCTATTTGATATCTATGTTTCATAAAGGTTTACAGAAATGATAATAGGGATAAGTTCCACCAACCAAGGTTTAAAAAACGGCCGTTATAACGGATTCGGACCTACCCCGTTAAGTTATGGACTGTTAAACGCCCAGAAAATAACGGCCGTTATTTTTTCGTTATAACAAAAATAATGGCCGTTATTTTCTGGAAAATTTTGTGGAAAAAAACGCCCGTTATTTTCGTTTTTTCCCGTTATTTTCCATTTTTGAAATTTTGAAATTCAAATTTTGAATTCCATCTTTTCCGTTATTGCCCCTGAGCGTTTTTTTCGTTATAACGGAAAAAACGGTAACGCCCCCAGTCCGTTATACCGTTAGGTCCCCTTTAAACCTTGCCACCAACATCAAAAATAAATTTATATAATAGTTCACGCATATATGCGTGCATACATATTGACGTAGGACAATGGCTCATTCTGCGATTTTTGGGACTCATTCTGTGATTTCTGGAAAATTAGAGAAGGTAATAGAGAGAGGGAAATAGAATGACTAATGGTGGGAATCGCTTCCTTGGCCTCACACCAAACCCATCAACGGGAAATCATGCACAAAAGCATCTTCAATCTTCATAATAATTCATTAATCATCCCTTAAAATCAAAGGATTACATCCTATTTATAAAACTCCCAATTGAACTTTCCTAATTCTAGTCTAATTGAATTTTCCGAATTATAATCAAACTAAAATAAGAAACTCCTAATACAAGGCTTCTATTGCAACCAATCCCAAAATCCTAATTGGAAACAAAATCTTAAATATATCTTCACGGAGTCCAATTGCTTGATTGGGCACCAATTCAGTGTAGTGGCAGATCATCGTGGTTGAATGCTCTTGCATCATTTATTGTCATAATTATATAATGATTATCACCCTCCTCATCTTGAAATACCCTACAACTCCATTCTTTCCAAAGGCACCACACCACGACAATTGGAAGAATGCACCAAAGCCTCCTACTACAAAGAGGAAAAGCTTGGATACACCAGCAGCTGAACACATCTCTAATCGATTTTGGCATCACCCAAGACACATAAAAAAGAGAGATAAACTTACTCCAAACCTCTCTGGCTATGAGACAATGAAGCAAGAGGTGATTCACCAATTCTCCATTGGCCTTGCAAATCAAACAAAAGTCTACTATGATCCTCCTCCATTTGATCAAGTTGTCAATTGTAAGAACCCTCACCAAAGCTGCACTCCAGACGAAAAAAGCAACTTTTGAAGGACCTTGATACCCCACACCGAGGCGGCTGGGAAAGGTGATCTCGGCCTTGAATCCAAAGCACCATAAAACGAGCGAACATTGAAGATCCCACTCTTAATAGGGTACCAAATCCGAGTATCGTTAGCAGAACGATCCTATGAGCGAGCACTAACAATCATGAGCATGTTGGCAACCAACTCTACCCCCCATTGGCCTTGCAAATTAAACAAAAGTCTACTATGATCCTCCTCCATTTGATCAAGTTGTCAATTGTAAGAATCCTCACCAAAGCTGCACTCCAGACGAAAAAAGCAACTTTTGAAGAACCATGACACCCCACACCGAGGCAGCCGGGAAAGGTGATCTTGGCCTTGAATCCAAAGCACCATAAAACGAGCGAACATTGAAGATCCCACTCTTAATAGGGGACCAGATCCGAGTATCGTTAGCAGAACGATCCTACGAGTGAGCACTAACAATCATGAACATGTTGGCAACCGACTCTACCCCCCAATCATTAATGTTACGCTTGAACCCAAAGTTCCAAGAAAAATCTGCACTTGTGCTGACCAAAAAGTTACAAACAGGGCTCCTTTTCTTCTCCAATAAACCAAAAGTAAAGGGAATTCCACTTTGAGAGGCTTATCATAACTCCAACAATCCTCCGAAAATCTCACCCGATCCCCTTTTCCCATCTTGAATCTCACATGTGTGGATAATTTGAAAGAACCATTCATAATGCCCCTCCATGTGCTGCACCCGTAAGGTGATCTGATTGCCTTACTATTCCAACCCACAACGAAATGCCGAATTTCTCCCCCATAACACATTTCCAAAGGCTTTGAGGCTCCTCTCCAAAACGCACCATCTTCCTAGCAAAGCCTCATTCATAATGTTCAAATTCTTTACACCCAGTCCTCCACACCACTTCGGAGAGCATATTAAATCCCAATTCACCAAAGGGAACTTCGGAGAATCCAATTTACGATTCCACAAGAATCCCTTCATCATTCTTTCCAATCTCCTCAGCACCGCCATAGGAATAGAAAAAAGAGTGTGGAAATAAATGGGGAGACTGGAATGAGTGCTCTTAATCAGAACCAACTTAGCAACTCCAATGTTCTCCTAGTTGCACTCAAACTCTTCAAGAAAAAAAAAAATAGAAACTCTCCTAGGACTATAACTTTGACTTTTCTAAACATCTCACAAATGCTTTCCAATTATCATCCTACTACAATTAAATTATAGCAATCTAATTTTAGAAATTGCTTAAGACAAATTAGATATTAAGACTACGACTTAAAATTGGAAACTACCTAGAGACTCTCTTCGACTCAATTAGGGAAATCATAGACTCAAACTTCAAGAACACTCGTAGTAAAGTTAAAACTTGCTGGAAATTACCTCAGATATAGTAATCCAGCAAACTTATTCTTAATTTGGGCATAACTTGATCAAATCACATTAGAATTGCATAATCTTGGTCTTGTTAGTGCCTAACCATTTCTAACCAAGTCTCCACCTTTATTAATTTCCCTCTGTAACCTAGCTCAAACTTAATGCATAAAGAGAAATTCGCCCATCATATCTCTTCACATTACTTCAACCATTTCTTAATTTTCTTATTTGATTTTCATATGTTGTTACTAGACTAACACAAATTTCTAACTACAATTTATAATTCCTCAATCATTCTAGTAAAGCGCAAATTAAATCCGTTAGTCGGCCAACTACGACAAAAGAATATGTCAAAAGGATCTTACCGGACACATCAATGGCCGCAGCTTGAAACTTCTGAAAATCATTTTTCCCAGTAGACGTACGGTTTACCAAAGGCAACTCTGTAGTTCAAACTTCGAACCGCACGGATAACTCCCTTATCTAGCTCATATACAAAAGATGAACACATTAGTGTATGAGATTGAATTGAAAAGAAGAATTAAAATCAAAACCCTAGAGAAATTGAAATGAGGATAGCTAAAGTAGCCGGGGTGTCGAAGAAGACAGTGAAGACTTGAACTACAGGGGCTCGAACCATGGGGGCGGTAAGGCCCGAGCCCATATCGACTTCAGGGATCACGGGTGCTGCTCAAACCATAGCCACCTCTTCTGGTGTGAGGATTGGTTAGGGTTTGAGAGATTACTTACTTGCCGTGTTTCTTCTTGAGACGTTCTTTGACGAAATCGTTTCGGGCTTTGATTCGGGCCTGTTGAGGGGCGATGTTGAGGTAAGAAAGATGCGCACCAAGAACAAATAGGGAGGCGCCGGTGATGAAGCAGCCAACGGTCATCGCCAGCCTCTTTGGTGTCGAGGGGAAGTACCACACCATTTGATGGTGATATACGCACCAACACCAAGCAGATTGACTGGAGCTTTCTACAGTCGGGCCAACTGAGTTTTTCCCTTCTTTTTTTTCATTTCTACGTTCTTTTCTGTTTCGATGCTAATCAGTAGCCAATAAACCCTCACCTCACCGTTCTCTCTCTCGTCGGAAAAAAATTCGCTGGTCCCAGGGTCCTTCAAAGTTTCCTTCAAAGTTCAAACTTTGAAGGTCCCTGCCAAAATGGTGACCCTGCCAAAATGGTTAACCATCCTTTTTTTTTTTTTTCTGTAAACATGGTTAACCATCCTTACCAAGTGTTTAACGTGTTGAGTTTAGGTCTTGAAGTACGTGTCAGACATTTCGGCAGGGGGGACCTTCAAAGTTAAGGACCCTGGACCAACAAAATTTTTTCTCCCCTTTCGTCGAGTAAAACTTAGAAAAAATTCGCTGGTCCGGGGGATCCCTCAAACTTTGAAGGTCCCTCCCAAAATGTTTGGCACGTACCCTTTGTTAACCACCCTTAACCAACTAACCAAGGGGTTAACATGGGTTGGGTTTAGGCCTTGAAATACGTGTTAGACATTTTGGCAGGGGACCTTCAAAGTTTGAAGGACCCGGGGACCAGCGAATTTTTTCCCGTAAAACTTCTGTCACGAAGCACAATGCGAGCCACGTGGCACACTCTTAGTGGACGTTGACCATATTCGGTGGACTTGCAAACCAAAAATCAATTTGATAATCTGATTAGTGATTTACAACCTTTGGATCATTGCACCCAAATAATGCGCTCAATAATGCTAAAATCGGGGGTCTACGTGGGCAGCCGTTCAATCCAAATCTTATTATAACTTGGGGTAACTTAAGCATCCCACACCATCAGACACACTAGTGATCACATACACACATCAATTAAACCTCCAAATTTTGTTCCCAATCTGACTTAAAACCAATTGAACTCGTTTGGATGCCCTTTCTTTTTTTGAAAAACTAAATAAACACAACTAAGTGAAAATTCATTTCCTTTTTTTAAAATAATTTATAAAAATCCTACGGCTCAAAAGTGAATCTTGATCAGACTTGGTCAAATAACCGATCATAATCAAACAAAATTTGATAAATCATTAAAAATAAATAAAACTCGGTAAGTTATCGAGTTAGACAAATTCAAAAATTCTTTGAAATTAAACAAGATCGAAAAAAGTTGGAAGTCAATTTATAGAAAAATAACAAAATATAAGATAAGATCAAAATCTCGATAATTAATATCAATAATCCTTATAATGATTTTATCCCAAGATATGGTTAAAACCATGGTTTTAAAAACAGCCGTTTAAATGGTTTTAACGGCCGTTTAAACGATAACACCCCAAGCCCGTTTCCGTTAAGACCGTTTAAACACATTTTATCGGTTTTGAAAAAAACGGCCATTTTTTTGTTTTAATGGCAGTTAAAATTGTTTAAACAGCTGTTTAATTCTGAAAATTTTTGTAAAAAAAATGGCTGTTAAATCCGTTAAAATTCGTTTAATTTCCATTAAATTCTATTTTTTTTAATTTTCAAATTTCAAAATTTGAATTTCAGCGCCATTTTTTCCGTTTTTTTCCGTTAAAATCTATTTTTCTCCTTTTTTTCCCATTTTTGCCCCTGGCTGTTTCAATCCGTTTTAACGGCCGTTTAAACAGTTTAAACGGTAATGCCCCTAGTCCATTTAACCGTTAAAATGGCCTCCTTTAAACCTTGGTTAAAACATAACCCAAAATGTGGTACACAATTAATGTCCATGGATCGCATGGATGTTGGGCCCTATGGACCCTTTTTTTTTTATATATTATTATTATTATTATTATTATTTTAAAAACTCTTATGGGAGTTACAAGTCCAGCCCATTATTGTTTTTCTTCATTTTACTCTATACATGTATATATACTTTTGTCCTTTCTTTTGTTTTGTCTTCTCTTTATTTTTCATTATTATACTTTTTTTTCCTTTTCTTTTTCCTCTTTTTTTTTCTTCCTTTATGTACCACGACACAATGTTTTGGGTGTTGCTCGGGTCCGAGCTCGGGGATGAGTTTGGGGCCTAATTGTGGGTCGGGTTGGGAGCCTTTTTTTGTAACTTTTGAGCCCACTTTCCGGGTCTACAAAATGAGGGGACTCCCTGTTTTAGTTTTTAGTTTTTGGGTGAACATTGGGATACAACACTGCTGTAATAGGTGGAGTTGCAGGTAAGATTTGGGTAGGTTTTAGGAAGTAATTTGATGGGTTTTAGTGACTGTAAATGGAGTGGGGCGCAGCCCCTGCTTTAGGTGGGTTTCACATGGTGTTTGGGTAGGATTTTTGAAGGGGTTATGGTCTGTTTCTCGAATTGATATTGGGTTGGGGTTTTAGTCAGGTTTAGGTGGGGATTTGGATCAGGGTTTTTTAGTAGAGTTTTGGGTGGGTTTTGAAATTCGTTTTAAGGTCTGATTTTTTCATTTTTTTTTGTGGTGTAGGTTGAGGTCCAAAACTGGGTAAGAATGCGCTGTAAACAAGTATGAAATGAGTGTCAAAAGGGTTTAAACATACAAGATTACAAAACGAAAATTGAACATTTACAAGATGAAATCATACAAAAGCTTAAACCACCTACCTGTTTTGGCGATCCAGTCGGCCATTTCTTCCCTCTCCGTTTTTCCCTTTCAATCTTTACCCTCTCCCACCTAAATCCATCCCTGTTTTCTTTCTATATTTGTTCCCTTAGATTTTGACGAATCCTCTTATTCTTTACCCCCTTGTTTTTGTTCCTAAGCCAAGGAATATGGGTTTTGTCTTTTTGATTCTTAGTTCTCTTTTCTCTTGTTTTTGAGATTTGACTTTATGATGTCACTTGGATGACATCACACAAGTGATCAGTATTCATCCATCGTGCCTTTAATTTGAGATTTCCTTGTGCTCAAAGTTATGTTCGTTGGCGTGTATCAGCACTGTACGATTAAAAAATAACCGGAACGAATCGACAATAACGGTTCTGGTTCTAGGTAACCTAATATGGAATCGAAACCGAACCGATAAGAACCGCCAAAACCGAACCGATAAGAACCGGTACCAATGAATAAATATTGTGTAAAAATTCTCATAATCTCAAAATTTGGCCCAATATACCCAGAACCGGACCTGACATAAATACATAATCGGTTCCGCCTTCGGATCATCACTTTGAGAATCGAAACCGTTAAGGAACCGAACTAATAAGAACCGGAACCGATTGTTCAGGTTCTAACCACCTTAGGAACCGAATCGGAACCGACCCGTTTTGACACCCCTACATACATGGGTCAAAATGACGGAGCACGAAACAATAAGAGATCAAGTTTTTGAATCCATCAAACAGAGAAAAACTCTCAAAGGAGCTAAATCATGAATCTTATTGATAAAAAATTTTCTTTGTCTTTCGGCTTAAAATCTATTTAATGTAAAATGAAAATAAACAAAAATAGAAAATTATTAAAAATGACAAAATCTAGATAAGCATGAAAACTGATAATATTACCGCTTAGAAACATGTCAGGGTCGACGGTGAGTGATTCTAACTTCTATAATTAAAGTTATTGCTAAAACAGAAACTTTTTAAAATAACAAAATTGTCATTTTCACTCCCTAAACAATAGAATTTGGCCAAAAAAAAGAAGCTTACATCACGACGAAGTGGTGAACATTAATATGTTAGTGGTCTCTTATAATATGCTATGTGGCTAATAGAGACATCTGTGCGTCCGTGCTCAAAGACGTCTATCAGCAAAAGTGTTGGCGAATTGCGAGACAGTAAAGAATTTACACGTAAGATGCACGAAATAGACTCTTACTTTGCACGCGCAACCGGGATTTTATAACACGCATTGCGTGACCTAAATGCGTGACACATAAGCGTCACACAATGCTTATGTGCCACGTGTCAACTCTTGTAAACATTGATCGTACGGACGTTTTGCCCACCCTTTGGTCGACCTGCACACCAAAAATCAGATCCGTCTGGTGATTTCCAGCTGTTGGAACTTAGTCTTTTAATGGGTTGATTATTACCGGTAGGATTCTAGCATTATTTGGTATATTTAAATCCAACGGTTAGAAATCACCAATCAGGGTGATTTTTGACAAAACATCGGTACGGTCAATGGTCTCCAAGACTGGTAAACGTGGAATATTCAGCACTGCGTGACGCCCTTTGGTCACGTAATGGTGTTCTAAAATCTTCTCCGTACAACCATGGGACAGCACGTGGTAGAATAGTTCGTACACATTGTCGCACGTGCCAATGACGCGCGACAAGTATCGATACAAAAGGAAGGATGATGACCCAAACGTCTGAATTGAGTCAAGTTTCCACTTTTCGTTGCCCAGTGTACAAAAAAGCAACGCAGAGAGAGAGAACCAACGAAGACTCAAGAGTCAAGACACGAAAGAATAACTCTTCTGCAATCTTCTTCGGGAAGGACAAGAAAGTTAAAAACTCGAAGCTTTTACATCCTTTTTGGACGGTAAGAAACCTTCGAAACGATCGATTCTCGACTGTGTGATCTTCCGCCCTTCTTCGAGTACTGTTTTTGCAGGCCATGGATGTTTCTAAGTTTCCTGGTTTTAGATTTTCTCCAACGGACGAGGAACTCATCTCTTATTATCTGCACCGGAAAATCGAGGGCTTAGAGAAGAGCGTCGAAGTGATTCAGGAGGTTGACATCTGTAATCACGAGCCTTGGGATTTGCCAGGTGAGACATTCTTTATTTACTATTTAGGGTTCCACTTCGATATTTTTTTTTTTCGCGACTGAATTGGAGTCGCGCTAGTGAGAGAGCGAGTAAAACTTTGCAGATCTCGGCAGGTGGATTTTGTACGGACTGACCACATCGGCCTCACTGCACATACCCAGGTAAGTGTTTTGGCAAAAGGGTCGGGCTCCGTTGACAGCCCTACAATGACGGGATTCTGTACAGGACACAAATATGTGCCACATGGCACACTCTTAAGAGGATTCTGACGGTATGGATGTTTGGCCAATCCCTAGGTGGACCTACAAACCAAAATTCAGCCTGATTAGTGATTTCTAGGCATTGGATCTTTGTATCTCAAATACTGCTACAATTCCCACAGTTGCGATCAACCCATGAAAACAAGTCCAATCAAACGTCTAGAAATCACTAATCAGGTTGAATTTTGGTTGTAGATCCACCTCGGGGTTCGCCTAACATCCATACGGTCAGAGGCCTCCAAGAGTGTGCCACGTAACATATATTATGTCATGTACAGAATCCTGTCATTTTAGGGCTGTCAACGGAGCCTGACCCTTGGCAAAAAAGCACTCGAGTCATCCAAGGTACGTGTGCGGTGAGGCCGAGGTGGTCAGCCTGTATAAAATCCACAGATCTGCAACCCTGTCACCAAAGTTTTACTATATTTCGATTTTACGGGATCGGCGGGACCACCGTTAAAACTGTGATCGTTTTACTTTTTTTGGATTTTCGTAATACCACCTTAATAAATTTTATATATTAGTGAACCCAACCTGAATTTTCATTCTATAGGTCTTGCCTCCTTAACTGCATTTCGACTGCCATTGATTGTCTGTCAAACAGTCTTCAAAATGCTATTTCTGACTCGATTGATAACGGTCAAAACACAGTCAAGGACGCAAGACCAAAACAGTGAAAACTCAGGCGGGATCTACTAATGGGCCGGGCTCCATTGATAGATCTAAAACGACAGGGACACAATATAAGCCACGTGGGACGCTGTTACAGGACTCTGGCTGTATGGATGTTTGTCCTATCCATGCTGGACCTACAAACCGAAAATCAGCCTGATTAGTGATTTATAAGTGTTTTAACGGTGGACTAGTAGGGGTGTCTCAACGGGTCGGTTCCAGTTCGGTTCCTAAGGTGATCAGAACCGGAACAATCGGTTCATGTTCTTATCGGTTCAGTTCCTTAACAGTTCTGATTCTCAAAGTGATGGATCTGGAACCGGAACCGATTATGTATTTATGTCGGTTCCGGTTCCTGTTCCTGTTCCGGTTCCGGTTCCGGGTATATTGGGCCAAATATTGAGAATATGACAATATTTATACTATATTTATTTATTGGTACTGGTTCTTATCGGTTTCGGTTCCATATTAGGCTACCCAGAATCGGAGCCGTTATTGTTGGTTCGGTTCCGGTTTTGGTTACTTTTTAATCAGTTCCCAAAAATGTGGAATCGGAACCGGTATTTGACACAACTTAAATTGTCGATCCGGTAAAAATTTAGGCTGATACTGTTTAAGTAGTGCAAAAATGGGTATAAGTTGTATGGTTTGTAGATTTAAGAGCTTATGTTCAGTTTTGGAAACTGATTAATGTTGGTTTCTTTGTGGCCAGACAAATCCATCATTCCGTCGGATCATGAGTGGTTCTTCTTTTCTCCTACCGGCAGGAAATATCCGAATGGCTCGCAAGCTAAGAGGGCTACTGTAATTGGTTTCTGGAAAGCAACTGGGAAAGAGCGTAACATAAAGTCAGGTTCCAATTTGATAGGTACAAAGAGGACGTTGGTGTTTCACATAGGCCGGGCACCAAAAGGGGAGAGAACAGACTGGATAATGCACGAGTATTGTATCAAAGGAAACAATGTCGATAAATGGCAGGTAACTTGCGACGATCCTAGTTACGGATATTTGTAGTTATGCTGATCATTTTGTTGCTTGTGTGCTCAATTGATCCTAAATCCTCTGAAAAAGCTATTGTTGGCGGATAGTTTGTTCCCCCGCATGTATTGTGTTAACCTGACGATTCGTTGGTATGCATAGTTATTTCGCCTTTCCCCAACAGGTCGATCTTTTGGGGTAAATGGTTATTTGATATGGTATAAGAGCCTTAAGGCATGAAAGGTCGCGGGTTCAAGTCTCCAACGGAGTGTATTCCTACTGAGGGGGTGTGTTAGCGGATGGTTTGTTCCCGCGCACATATTGTGTTGGCCCGACGACCCATTGGTATACGTAATTGTTTCGCCTTTCCCCAGCATGTCGATCTTTTGGGGTAAAATAGTTGTTTAACAACTATAATTAGCTGGACTAATTTTATCTGGAAATTACAAGTGATTGCTACGTTAAGATATTCTGGTGGATTTCATTGTTGTCATTAAAGACATCTCCATTCTAGATTCTCCAGCCCTAGGTTTGGTTCAGTGACTTAATTTTCAGTTAGGGGTATTTGTTAAAATTTAGTATCACCACTTAAGACTGAATATGCCATATTCAGTGATTTTAAAAAATATGTTGGTTTAAGTGCTTAATATTAAGCAACACATAAAATGGGGTATTTTTTAAGTCATCCCACCTGTACTTCAAGAATTCAGTGGTTTTCACTTGGTAAGTGATGGCATCTTTAAAATGATTCTACGGTTTTTTTTTTTTTTTTTAAATACCCAATATGTACTTATATTCAAAGTTTTCTTCTACCGAAAACTTGCAAAATGCCCGATATATATTTCGAAATACCCAATATGCCATTCTCTTAATTTTCAGACAGAGAACTTTTCTGTTAAATTACTAAACTATATGAAGTTACGAAAAATCACTGAAAATTCAGTACCTTAAGTTTTCAGTCTAAAATTAATTTTCATTGCTGAAATTAAGTTTAACAAACAGGAATGATTTTATGAAGTGCTAAATATCAAAGCCATAGTCTCAAAAGTAGTAACTACAATCATGTTTATGCTCACTTGAAATTTGCTCAATTATTTTTACTGGGCTTATAAATAACTGCTGGATTCGGGGATACTGTATTTGCAGGATTCTTATGTTATTTGCCGTCTTCGGAAGAAGCTTGATTCTAGTGTGAAGAATGACAGTCCAAACTGCAAGTCAGCGAGTCAAATAGGTTTATCACCGGCAAACGATGATCATCATGCTGCATCCCAAGTTGCTGGTGACATGCAGCAGTTGCAGATAGCATGTGGAGAGGGCATGTCAATGGAAAGCTCCTCAAAGAAGCAAAGTAGTGTTTTAGATTCTCTTTCCATTGATCCGTCTGCCTCTTCCTCTGAATCTGTTCAGAAACAACCTATTGAGATATGTTCTCCCCAGCTCGAGTCCGAAATCAACCAGGAGGTTTAGCTTATTCTTACCCTTGTTTAATACACCTTAACGACATGTTTGGTTGAATTTCCAATCTCAAAACTTCAGTGTCTTTTATCTCCTGAAAGGGATTAACCTTTGTGATGTCATCTTAAATTCCAGGATTGTGACGTGAAGTCCGTAGAAGATGATTGGTTTGCTGACATACTGAACGATGATATCGTCAAGCTTGATGACTTCTCACTGTCTGAAACTCCTTCACAGATGCCTCCTTTTCAGGGCACTGCACATAGGAGGATCAGATTGGAATTGCACAGACCAGGACAAAGTCATGCAGCGACATTGGAAGTCGGTGATGGTGGTTCTGTAGTGAAAGTAATCCGGCAAGAGGCCAAGCAACTGATAAAAGGCTCGAAGAGTAACCACAATCGTCGGATGATATTCAAGGAATTTGTTATCATGGCTTTGCTGGTTTTGTTTCTGCTGATGCTTACAGGAACTTGGGGTTTCAAAAGGTTCACATCTATCAAGTCGTAAAGCCTTCTGACTTTGAATGTAAATATGAAGGCTCTGGTTTGTTAAAAACTGTTCTGATTGCAGGGTTTGTTAATGTAATGGGTTCCCCTAATAATAAAAGCTAAACATATGCAAGATTGCATAGAAATAAAATACCTAATATTGTTGTATACACCCACTGATTCAGACCGTCGAACCAATGGACTGCCTCCTGGGTAGTCAAAAAATCACACTCATTGGATCATCCCAAGCATAATTCAGAGTTTGCCAAATTTCCTGTGACATTATGAGGAAAAAAAAGCTTAATTAGTCTGACAATCTTCCTTGTGTGTTTTGAACAAATTTGCTAACGATGTTTGTAATGGAACCATTCCATAGAATTTTCAAGAGAAGATATTCGATCGGATATTGGCAGTTATTGTGATTTCAGGCTATGACCAATCTGAGACCTGGCCCACCAATTGGACACTTTGGATCATTGGCAATGTTTAATGGACCATAATAACTTTGATTGTTTGAACATTTATCTCATACTTGGAATTTTGGAGTTCAGGATGGCCAATTGGCTTTGCAACTCAAATTCTCTATCAGGTAACTTATTTTGTTTTAAGTTTTCAATGTTCTATCTGATGCTTCTATCAAACTATTATAATTATTTTTGAAGATTAATTTCTCAAGACTGTAAATCCAAGTTAGTAAATGAGCCTAAACAACATGGTTATCCAAGCAAGTGATTGCAACAGCAGCATGGAGAGCTGCCCCTATGGGAAGAACCTCCTCATCAACAAAGAAGTGTGGTGAGTACAATGGCTTATCTGATTTCACTGTCACGTTCTTGATCCCGATAGAGAAAAAAGCAGTCGCCATCTTCTGCGAATAGAAGCTGAAGTCCTCTGCTGCCATGGTCATCGGGCTTAGGTGAACATTGGGTTCACCAAGAAGACCCTCCCCAACCTTCCTTGCGTGCTCGTATATTGCTTCCTCGTTCACAGTTGCAGGATACTGTATTAGTTTCTCTTCCATGAAGTCCACGGCAGCGGTACACTGATGTACGGCTACCTGCGTCTCTATGATCTGTCAAGAGAATACTACAAGGAGGAATGTTCTTTCTCTATCCCAGATATAAAGTTCTGAAGGACAAAAAATGAGTGTTTTAAGTACCTCTTTGATTCTTTGTTTCAGGTAAGAGAGACCTTCAGTGGTCATGCTCCTAAAAGTGCCACCAAATCTAACAAATTCTGGAATTACATTTTCTGCTTGGCCAGCCTGAATGAATCCAACTGAGACAGCCTGTAAAATTGGAGATGAAGTGGGTAGCTAGATCTTCAACCTTAAGCAGTTAAGTTGCAAACATGGTTCTGTCATGGGTATAAATCCGGGATAAAAGCTAGCTACTGTTTGGGTTGATGTGGAATTCACTTTCCCAGCCAGCATTGGACCAGGTCTTGAAGCAATGGCACCCGTAGGCAATGAAGGCAAAACGTGTAATCCAAAAATGGCGGGAATGTTGTCAAGAGCACCCTCTTGTAACATATGGTACGCTCCCGCGTGACTTTCCTCTCACCGTGCCCTTTAATTTTGACATAAAGCTGCTTAATTCAGTACCCGAATGAATTAATGGGTGTAGACACACTAGACATTAAGCTCAGATTTCGCATGGAATCATCGTTAATCATGTGACCATGGATTTGTTTACCTTCAATTCGTCTTTTCGGTGTTGAAGCAACTTAGCTGCGCCAAGAAGCATCGGCAACCGAGCGTCGTGGCCGCAAGCATGCATCTTACCATTGTAATTGCTCTTATACTCCCAGTCCACCAATTCCTTCAAAATGTGCCATGTTTGGTTTCAACAGGTTAGAGCAACGGTAATAACTACCAATATTACACATGGTTTAAAAAAACGGCTATAAAGCTGATGTAGCAACTACTAACTAGCAACAACGTTCCAAACCATTATGTTTATTTGGTATTTAATGCTAAATACGTTATAATGTATTTGACGGTTACAATGGCTGTTAATTATTATTTATGTTCACCTGAGAAATAAATTTTAAAAAATAAAAAATTTGACCGTTATTTAACCCGTATAAAGGTCATAATCGCCAGCTACCCGTTGTGCCCTTACAATGGTTGTTTTAACGGTTGTTAAAATCGTAGCAGTTAAATTCTGAAAAAAAATGGCCCCTAAATTTCGTTAAAATCCGTTAGGTAGGTTTCCGTTAAATTCTAATTTTTTTTGGAATTTAAAATTTTAAAATTTGAAATTTGAATTTCAACGCCATTTTTTCTGTTTTTCGTTAAATTCCATTTTTTTCATTTTTACCCTGGCCGTTTCCGTTTAACAGTTTTAACGGTACAAAATCTACGGGGCAGGCAGCGTGTGTGGTCTGGTACGCTACCAGACGAGTAAAACTTCTGTCACAATGGGATTGCAAATCACACAAAACACAGCCAATGAGTTCTCGGCACGTACACCTAAAAAGCAAAAGCACATGGTACGTTGCACAGCACTTGTGTACGTGCCTAGAACTCATTGGCTGTGTTTTGTGTGATTTACAATTTCGTGTGATAGAAGTTTTACTCCTACCAGACCACAGGTGGTCAGGCAAGTTTTACTCCCATCATCCCTAGTGGCCCATCGTCCCTATGGTCGTCCGTAGGTCCAGAACGCCGATAGTCCTCGAGATTCACATCAAACCAATCACGAAGACCAGAATGCTCTGAAGTCTGAACCCAGGAAAGACGAGTACCATACTATTTGTTTCCTTTTGCATTACGACAGTGTCGGGTACTTCGTGGTTGCTTCACCGATGATACGACACGACACGACACGGACAGAGAGAGAGAGAGAGTACCTGCAACGGGAGTGCATCCATGTCGGCTCTGAGAGAGAACCAAGGGTGCTCACCTGAGCCGATCGAACCCAGCACCCCAGTTTGAGCGATACGAGTACCCGATTCCGAGAGAGTCCAGCTCCGATCTGATGAGTTCACTCGTCTTGCGCTCCTCGAAAGCCAGCTCCGGGTACTCGTGGATTCTTCTTCGGGCCATTTTCATCCAATCGAAGAACTCGGGCTCCCTTGCCGATTTTAGGCTTCTAGCAGCTCCCGAGTCAGAATCCCAATATCTGGCCTTGACGCCTTCTCGAGAGCCCATGAATGGAAGAACGAGGTTGATAACAGAAAGCAGAGAATCCACTCCATGTGAAAGAAGAAGCAGAGACCCCGAAGCCAAATTTGGGGAAAATTGAAATAAATTTTAGATTGAGCCGTGTTGCTGTCATTTTGTGTAATACGTTTCCCTCAGTGCAGACGGTTGGATGGTCCTCCAGTCGCACCACACGAATCACAAGACCAACTAAAGGTGTAGACCCCAGGGACATTGTCCTCTGTTTCCAAAATACCTCGAATGAATCCTGTTTCTGTCATAGGCCGAGAAGTTTTTCTGTCACAAGATGTTGTGAACGAAGCCGGTCACGAAACACAATACGAGCCACGTGGCATACTATCAGAGGGTTCTGACCGTATGGATGTTTGGTCAGTCCCTCGGTTGACCTGCAAACCAAAAATTAGCCTGATTAGTGATTAAAACCTTTGGATGTTTGCACCCAGATAACGATCAATAATGCTCAAATTCGTACTGTTAAAATCAACCCATTAAAATAACTTCAATCCAACGCTTAGAAATCACTAATCAGGCTGACTTTTGGATTACAGGTCCACCCTAGGGACTGGTCAAACATCCTGTTACTAATTACTTCTAAAGAGTGAGTTCTATTAATGAGATTTTTTTGAAAATTCCAAAATTATGAGGTTATATTGGAATGTTGAATGTTATGTGTTGTTTTTTTGGAAAAATCTATGATACCGACTTTTTGATGCAGAGGTCCCTCAATTTGCCATGTAGTAGACTCTTTCGGGCCCACTGCCCTCCTAATGATTAATGATTGGCCCACATATTGGTGGACCCACACACCGAAAATCAGTGTGATTAGTGATTCCTATCCATTGGATTTGAGCACTTTTCATCATGGACTTGGAATCAACTCATAGGCCTGTTTATAAAGCCCGTGATGAAAAATTGCTCAAATCCTATGGCTAGAAATCACAAATCACGCTGATTTTTGGCGTGTTGGTCTATCATTGTGTGGGCTAGACATTCAAGAGGCAAGTGGGCCCGAACGAGTCTACTATATTTCAATTTTAGGGATTTCTGCCTCAAAATTTTGATACGGAAGTCTTCATCAAAGAACTGCCCGTTTTTTTTTTTGTGATGTTTCGAAAACAGTGGCTTAAACGTATTTTAAAAAAACGACCTTCTTCAAAAAAAACGGTGCTTTATACAGGGATTTGATAAGTTGATAACTATGATCATCACAACTTTAGCAAGAGTGCGTGGTAATGATGTTTGTAATGGAACCTTTCCATAGAATTTCAACAGAAGATATTCGATCGGATGGCTGTTATTGTAATTTCAGGCTATGACTAATCTGAGACCTGGCAATGTTGAATGGATCATAATGACTCAAATTCTTTGTTTTAATTTTCAATGTTCTATCTGATTCTTGTATCTAACTACTCTTATTATTTTTGAAGATTTTATTTTCCAAGACTGTAAATCCAAGTTTGTAAAGGATCCTAAACAACATGGTTATCCAAGTAAGAGATTGCAACAGCGGCATGGAGAGCTGCCCCTATGGGAAGAACCTCCTCATCAACAAAGAAGTGTGGTGAGTGCAATGGCTTATCTGATTTCACTGTCTCGTTCTTCATCCCGATGAAGAAAAAAGCAGTCGCCATCTTCTGCGAATAGAAGCTGAAGTCCTCTGCTCCCATGGTCATCGGGCTTAGGTGAACATTGGGTTCACCAAGAAGTCCCTCCCCAACCTTCCTTGCGTGCTCGTACATTGCTCCATCGTTCACAGTTGTAGGATACGGTATTAGTTTCTCTTCCATAAAGTCCACGACAGCGGTACATCGATGTACGGCTGCCTGCGCCTCTATGACCTGTCAAGAGAAAAATACAAAGAGGAATGTTCTTTCTCTATCCCAGATATAAAGTTCTGAAGGTCAAAAAATGAGTGTTTTAAGTACCTCTTTGATTCTTTGTTTCAGGTAAGAGAGACCTTCAGTGGTCATGCTTCTAAAAGTGCCACCAAATCTAACAAATTCTGGGATTACATTTTCTGCTTGGCCAGCCTGAATGAATCCAACTGAGACAACCTGTAAAATTCGAGACGAAGTGTGTTACGTGCCTACGTTAAATAATTAGCTAGATTTCCCGCTCCTTGACAGGCCGGTCTTTTGAGGAGTATTGGTTGAGGTAATTGTCAATGGGATCAGAGCAGGCACCACATCCTAAGTTCGAGTCTCTGAAAGGACTGCTTAGTTTGGGTGTGGGGGGTAAGCTCTGGAAATGGCCAAAAGGGCTTCAACCATGGAAGGGGTATGGTACCTGAGTGCCGAGGGGGTCCTCTTCAGAGTGAAAAAAGCTGCCATAGACGTTAGCTAAAAATGTGGTACGGTTTGTTTCGTGACTTGGTTAAGTAATTAGATTTCCCGTTCTTTGACAGGCCGGTCTTTTGAGGAGTATTGGTCGAGGTACTTATCAAAGTGGGTTGTTAGATCTTCTACTTAAGCTGTTATGTTGCAAACATGGCTCTGTCGTGGGTATAAATCGAGGATAAAAGCTAGTCAGTGTTTGGGTTGCAGGGATTATGGTAATGTCGAATTCACTTATCCTCTACAAGGCATTTTTTGGACACTAACATTTCAGAGTGGATAAGTGTATTCATTTTATTCATCACAAGAAAGAGCCTGCAACCAAACACCCCCTTAAATTTCTCAGCGTTAGAGTACAAAAGGAAGAAGAACTTACTCTGCTCTCAAGAGGATTTGTCTCTCGAGATACAATCTGTTGGAGTGCAAGGATTGTGAATGACGCTGCAAGAACCGGATCTTTACTTTTATGCGGTCCCGCGGCATGCCCACCTTTCCCTTGAATTATGGCTACAAACCGACTGGACCCAGCCAACATTGGACCGGGTCTTGAAGCAATGGCACCCGTAGGCAATGAAGGCAAAACGTGTAATCCAAAAATGGCGGGAATGTTGTCAAGAGCACCCTCTTGTAACATATGGTACGCTCCTCCGCCGCCCTCCTCACCTGGTTGGAAAACAAGCTTCACCGTGCCCTTTAAAGTGAACATAAAGCTGCTTAATTCAGTAACCGAATGAACTAATGGGTGTAGACACACTAGACATTAAGCTCAGATATCGCATGGAATCATCTTTAATCATGTGACCCGGATTCGTTTACCTTCAATTCGTCCTTTCGGCGTTGAAGCAACTTAGCTGCGCCGAGAAGCATTGTCACGTGAGCGTCGTGGCCGCAAGCATGCATTTTACCGTTGTACTTGCTCTTGTACTCCCAGTCCACCAATTCCTTCCAAATGTGCCATGTTTGGTTTCAACAGGTTAGAGCAACGGTAATAACTACCAATATAAAAACGGTTTACAAAAACGGTTATAAAGCTGATGTAGTAACAACGTTCCAACCCATTATGTTTATTTGGTATTTAATGCAAAATACGTTATAATGTATTTAACGGTTACTATGGCTGTTAACCTGAAAAATCAATTTTAAAAAAAGAAAAATTTGACCGTTATTTCACCCGTAGAAAGGT
Organism: Euptelea pleiosperma; assembly: GCA_035048495.1. NCBI lineage: Eukaryota > Viridiplantae > Streptophyta > Magnoliopsida > Ranunculales > Eupteleaceae > Euptelea > Euptelea pleiosperma. Next base: position 32,686,678 of record CM068544.1, on the reverse strand, counting down.
CATAATGGTATAGCCAGCTACCCGTTGTGCCCTTATTATTACGAAGGTTGGACCCACGACTCTGGTTTCTAACTTCCTGCTCAGGATATCTGACAGGTCAAAAGTCAGAATGATTGATGATCATAGCCATTGGATTAATGGACTTTCCTTGATACCGTTTAACTTCACTTCTTAATTAAGCAGTGAAGCAGATTAAATTAAATAGCTCTGAAGGTTACCAATTTACCATCACCCTTTCAGGTTACTTTTGACCCTGGAGATCTCCAAGGTTGGACCCAGTGAATTGTTGATTTAGAACCGTTGGTTTACGCGGAGCCCAAGTTTGATACCGACCCATTGACCCCTTAATGATTGGTCTACACATAAAAATCAGCCCTGATTAGTCGGCTCTATCCATTGCACTTGAGATTTTTTTTTTGGGTCGGGCTCCGTTGACAGATATAAAATGACAGGAACAATATAAGCCACGTGGCACACTGTTACAGGACTCTGACTGTACGGATGTTTGTCCTATCCCATGTGGACCTACAGACCAAAAATTAGCCTGATTAGTGATTTATAAGTGTTGCATCTTTGTACCTCAAATACTGCTCAACTTCTCACAGTTGAGATCAGCCCATGAAAATATGTCCAATCCAAAGCGTATAAATCACTATTCAGGCTGATTTTTGGTTTGTAGGTCCATCATGGGATAGGACAAACATCCATACGGTCAGAGTCCTGTAACGGTGTGCCACGTGGTTTATATTGTGTCCCTGTCATTTTATATCTGTCAACGGAGCCTGACCCTTTATTTTTTTCATCATGGGCTTAGTAAACAGACCTGAGGATGGGGTTCCAATCAGGCTGATCTACGATGTGTAGATCCACTACGGGGTGGTCCAACATTCATGGGTCAGTTGGCACTTAAGAGTGGAGAAAATTTTAGAAGCGGTGGACTTTTGAAGCGGGGAAGCAGTGGCCAATCACATCATGCCACAATCCCGAGAGTAAAACTTGTGTCACGATCGGATTGCAAATCACACAATCACAGCCAATGAGTTCTCGGCACGTACACCTAAAAGCAAAAGCCCATGTGTACGTTGCAAAGCACTTGTGTACGTGCCGAGTACTCATTGGCTTGTGAATGTGTGATTTACAATTTCTTGTGACAGAAGTTTTACTCCAATCCCCGATTCAAAAGTCCACCGCTTCTAAACTTCGATGACAGGTCCCTGTCATCAAGGGAGATGACAGGGCAGCAGAATTGGGCACGTGTATTTTGTACTGACGGACCACTCGGCCTAGCCGGCACACGTACACAGGTGAGTGTTTTGGGAAAAAGCACTCGAGTACTCACTTGGCTACGTGAGCGGTGAGGCCGAGGTGGTCCGTTGGTACAAAATACACGTGCCAAGATCTCCTGCCCTGTCATCTCTCTTGATGACAGGACCCGGTCATCCTAAAATTTTCTCCTTAATAAGAGTGTGTCAAGTAGCATTTAAAGAGTTTACAAAAAAAAAAAAAATAGCATTTAAAGGATGCACCAAACTTTTGAAAACGGCCGGCCTTATCAAAGATTGTTTTCTTCTTTTGTGCCAGTTCTCGCTGGTTGGGACCAATTACATTCTCATCCTCTAACCGCAGCCAATATGAGCCACGTGGCACATTTTTAAGAGGACACTCACCGTATGGATGTTTGGCAAATCTCTAGGTGGACCTCGAAAACAAAAATCATCTTGATAAGTGATTTAAAACATTGGAGCTTTGTACCCAAACAATGCTCAAATTCCTACGGTTAACACCAACCCATGGAAATAACTTCAATCCAAAGCCTAGAAATCACTGATTGTGTTGTAGGTCCACCTCCTGATTGGCCAAACATCCGTTCGGTCAATGTCCTCTTAAGAATGTGATACGTGGCTCATATTGGCTGCAGTCAGCGCCATCGTTGAGTGCACTGTCATCAAAAGTTTCCTAGGCTCTTAGCATCGTCCCTACTCCCTAGTGACCGACGCCTGGACATGTTAACAGTCAATGAGATTCCATCACACAAATCTCAAGGATCACACACAAATTTCTAAGCAATCCAACGGTTTGAACCTAGGGACGATATTACGACATAATCGTCCTCAGGAGTACTATTATTTTCCACACATGTTTTGCACTAAGCATGTTACCATCATCCCTAGTGGGCCATCGTCCCTGGGTACAGAACGCCGATGGTCCTCGAGAATGAGTAAAACTTCTGTCACAATGGGATTGCAAATCACACAAAACACAGCCAATGAGTTCTCGGCACGTACACCGAAAAAGCAAAAGCACATGGGTACGTTGCAAAAGCACTTGTGTACGTGCCGAGAACTCATTGGCTGTGTTTTGTGCGATTTACAATTTCGTGTGATGGAAGTTTTACTCCTCGAGAATAACATCAAACCAATCTCGAAGACAAGAATGCTCTGAACCTAGGAACGACGAAACTAGAGTACCGTACTTTTATTTCCTTTTGCATTACGATAGTGTCGGGTACTTCGTGGTAGCGTGACCGATAGATACGACGCGACACGAAGAGAGACTGAGAGAGAGTACCTGCAACGGGAGAGCATCCATGTCGGCTCTGAGAGAGAACCAAGGGTGCTCACCTGAGCCGATCGAACCCAGCACCCCAGTTTTAGCGATAGGCCACGAGTACCCGATTCCGAGTGAGTCCAGCTCCGATCTGATGAGTTCACTCGTCTTGCGCTCCTCGAAAGCCAACTCCGGGTACTCGTGGATTCTTCTTCGGACCATCTTCATCCAATCGAAGAACTCGGGCTCCCTTGCCGATTCTAGAAGTTCCCGAGTCAGAATCTCAATATCTACCCTCGATGCCTTCTCGAGAGCCCGTGAATGGAAGAACAAGGTTGATAACAACAGAAAGCAGAGAATCCCCTCCATGTGAAAGAAGAAACAGAGACCCCGAAGTCAAAATTGGGGAAACTTGGAATAAATTTAGATTGAGCCGTCTTGCTTTCATCTTGTGTAAAACGTTTCCTGAGTGCAGACCGTTGGATGGTCCTCCAGTTCACACCACACGAATCACAAAGACCAACCAAAGGTGTGGACCCCAAATTACCTGGAACGGAGTAAAACTTGTGTCCCAAGATGTTGTGACGGAAGCCGGTCACAGCATTCAATACGACCCACGTGACATACTATCGGAGGACGATGACCGTATGGATGTTTGGCCAATCCCTCGGTGGACTGGTACACAAAAAATCAGCTTGATTAGTGATTTCTAGCCGATTCGATTGAAGTTATTTTCATGGGATGATTTTAACAGTAGGAATCTGAGCATTATTGAGCGTTATTTGGGTGCAAAAATCCAATGGTTGTAAATCACTAATCAGGCTTATTTTTGGTTTGTAGGTCCACAGAAGGACTGGTCAAACATCCATACGGTCAGAGTACTCCGATCGTGTGCCACGTGGCTCGTATTGAGTGCTGTGACCGGCTTCCGTCACAACATCTTGTGACACAAGTTTTACTCCCTGGAACGAATCCTGAGTCTGTCGTAGGCCCACTTGACTTCTTTTCATGATTGGAGCGTTGTTATTACAAAAATGTCTTGTGTCCGCCGCAGGAGAACAGTCTACCTTATTTTCAAACCGTTGAATGATCCTTGGGATGTGGTGTGAAAGGTCTACACTATTGGATAGTCCTCGGGATTCACATCACACGAATTCGAGGACCATCCAACAGGACGTCATGAAATTGACATCTTTTTGTCTCTTTTTAAGTCTATTATTCCATTTTGCCTCTCTCTCTCTCCGTTTCATCTTTTTATTTTTTATTTTTTATTTTTTATTTTTTATTTTTTATTTTTTTATTTTTTATTTTTAATCTTTTGAACTTTTGATTGGTTTGGGTTCCAAACAGGCTTGGTTAGTTCGGTTGTCTTTAAGTGACCGGCCAGCTGTGGACAAAGATTTGTATTGGGCCTAAGGTTTAGGTCCTTGTGGATGGGCCTGGCTTAGTCAGCCCAATGACCACTTGCACCATGGTTTAAATAAAATGTTGTAACGGCCTTAAAATGGTAACACCCCAGCTCCAGTATGTTACGTCAAAATTAACACTTAACATCGCCATTATTTTGAAAAACAAAAAATGTTATCTTACTACTATTGAGATTATTCGAAAAAAATAATAAAATAATAATATTCGGACCTACATCCTGCTTGGTTCAATGCAAATCGGATGCAATGCACCCACTTGCCATGGTTTTACGATTACATGTGATTGGTTGGAAGCGTGCAAATGAGTTGCTGTGCAAGTGGTTGCCAATCCCTTGCAAACTCTTTAAGAAAATGGATGCTAGCATGTGCAGCCCAAAAATCATGGTAATAGAGACTGCAAGGCAACTCAAGGAATTGTATAATTTTTTAATTCATTTTTTTATTTTTTTTTTTTAATCTTATTTTTATTTATAAATTTATTTTTTTCTCTTCTTTATTTATTTATTTTTTGATAAAAAAAAATAAAAATTATTAACAAAAGTAAAAATAAAATACTAATGAAAAAACAAAAAATTGGCCCGTTTGGTGATCTCTAGCCATTCAAAGAGAAAATTTAAATCCAACAGCCATATATGTATATAAAACACCCCATGAAAAAAAGTTCGAATCCAATGGCCAGAGATGACCAAACAGGCAGATTATAGGTGTGCAAGTCCATCAAGTGGTGTGCCAGCTGATAGGACACAACCTGCATAAATTTTTTTTCCTCGTCGGCAACCAAATCGGAAACACTCCGAATGTCAGCTTCTTCTTTGTCATCTAGCACTCCTTTCGAGCTTTTCACTACGGATTTCTCGACCAAGACACCCATATCTATCTATCTATGCTCTCTCTCTCTCTTTCTGTCTGTCTTCTTTTGCATGTCAATATTCTAGTCATCGATTTTGGAATCCCGATCGAAACATTATATATATATCTCTATATCTCTTCAAAGTTCAAACATCCAAGTCCAAGAACTCCTACCAGAAGCTAAATATGGAGACGAAGAGCAACGAATCTCTCACTCCTGTTCACAGAAGGTACCGCAACTCTTTTATTCCTCTTCCTTTTGGTATAAACCCAATTTTCGGGTTCATGCTAGATTTTCTCTATTTTGTGGTTTAGATATTTGACAAAAACTTTGCTCGATCTCCAACGATAGAGAGCCATTTTGATACTCCATCCCATATGCCACCTGGCTCTCTTTTGAGCCACTGACCCGTGAATGTTTTCCACCAAAATCACCATCAGTACTGATTTCTAGCCTTGGATTCCTGCAATTTTATCATGGGCTGGATCTGTAGGTCCACCAATGATGGGCCAAATTAAAAAATTCATGGGTCAGTGGGTCCAAGAGAGTGCCACGTGTCATTTTGGAGGGGTGTGAGCTTGTGGTGTAGCAAAATTTCTCTCCTAGTGCTACAGAGCAAATCTTATATTCTAAATTTCTAAGAGCATGTTTGGCAGGCTCTTTTGTGGGTTTGGCAATCAATCAGCCATTTAACTCATTTCCCAGATGTATTTTCTAGGGAATTTTGCTGTGCAATCAAACAAACCCTAAGATAAAATGAGGTAAGCTAGTTAATACACAAACCAAACGTGACATTAATTCTGTCATGTACAAACAAATATTTAGCAAAGATAATGCTAACGTGTACGTACGTGTGACAATATTTTCTATCAGAATTCTTTCTCGAACGTTCCAAACAGACCTTAAAGATTTATTATACAAAACAAGCAAGCTAAATTATCCCAAGTTCAATTAGCAGTTCTCCATTACAAATCTGGTTATATAGGTTGGAAGGGAAGGTGGCAATCATTACTGGCGGAGCGAGCGGCATCGGAGCAAGTGCGGTACGCCTCTTCTGGGAGAATGGCGCCAAGGTCATTATCGCAGACATCCAAGACGACTTTGGTCAAGCCATTTGCAGTCAGCTTGACGAGAACGCTAGCTACATCCATTGTGATGTATCGAACGAAGACGATGTCCGCAACCTTGTTGACAGTGCCATTGCTAAGTATGGGAAGCTTGATATAATGTACAACAATGCCGGCATCATAGACAGCATCAACGGGAGCATTTTGACGGCTGAGAAGTCCAATCTAGACCGGATCATAGGGGTGAACTTGGTTGGTGGATTCCTTGGGGCCAAACATGCTGCGAGGGTCATGGTACCGGAACGTAGAGGGTGCATATTGTTCACAGCGAGTGCATGTGCATCAATTGCTGGAATGGCACCACATGCCTATGCAGCATCAAAACACGCCATAGTCGGGCTCGCAAAAAACTTGGCGGCTGAGCTCGGGCAGCATGGGATACGCGTGAATTGTATCTCACCTTATGCCTTGGTCACCAAAATAACAAACGGAATGAATATAGCTAATGCCGCGAAAATAGAGGCAATAATCCGTGAGAATGGAAATCTCAAAGGGGCCGTTCTCCGAGCTGAGGATGTTGCGAGTGCTGCGCTCTACCTGGCTAGCGACGAGGCCAATTATGTGAGTGGGCTAAACCTTGTGGTCGATGGGGGATTCAGTATTGTGAACCCCTCCTTAATGATGGTCTATAGTCAATTACCTCGCTAGCTGAGGGTTTGGGTGGTGGTTTTGGTTGTTTTTATTTTCCTTTTTGTTGTCTTTGTTTTTTTGTTGTACTTGTGACTGTTTGGCAGGCTTTCTTAGCCTCTCTCTAAGGGCCTTCATTATCTCGCGAATTACTTGAAGCTTGTGCAAGGGATATGGGAAGAATTTGGGGATTCAACTAAGATTGGACTCGATCCGAGTCTCTTACATAAGAACGGGATCGAACCCAGGTCTTTGAGAATTACCCCCAAGACTCGATCCCAGGTAGAATAACCCCCACAGCCTAACCAACTCAACTTTTGGACGCTTCTATGAGGATCTCATCTCATTCAACCCCCAGTTGATTCTTCACAACGAGCATAACCATGGTTTTAAAAACAGTAATTATGATAATAATATCCGGACCCCGTTGGGTCGGGACTCGGGATCGCGGGACGGAGGTTTTCACCCGAACCCTTAAGCCGTGGATTTACTCCAAATCCGACGGCCATAATGGTTTTTCTAATTTATTAGAGAAGATGCCGCTCAAACGCCAAGCCGATGACAAAATAACTGATGGCATTAATGTAGCGACACGTGGCGCAAAATATACGCCTCTCTGCTACACGTCTTAAGCTTTTTACTGCTTTCAACGTCTTCTCTGCAACTCTTACTCCTTTCGAGTAAAACTTGTGTCACAATCCTTTCTCTGCAACTCCTTTTCTTCTACACTCTATTTCTTCCATTTGTGATCTGGGTTAACGTCGGGTTAGACCGCAGATCACATAATTAAACTCTCTTGCACTCATGATGGACCGCTTGGAAGAGTGATAAATCAAGAAGGTGAATTTTTTTGAAGTTGAGGACCATATGAGTTTTTTCTTGCTTCCTAGAAGTTGAGCCAATTTTCAATGTGACGGTCGCGGAATTGATTTCGACTCTTTACAAGATTCGTGGAGACCATTCCTGGGTTTAGATTAGAACTATTGAAGCAAATCTAGGTATTGGTGTTAAATTTTTAGATGTTGGGGACCAGCAAATGGAATGTGAAAGACTACATGTTAAGCTTATATCAATGGATTTTATCTTGTGCTGTAAAAACTTAAATGACTGCAATCGCTGTCAAGAAATCTATTATGTATACTAATTTGACCAATTTTAATTGATTTCTTGACAGATTGCAAACATAGCTGAAAGCCAATATTATTGGATTTCTAGTTCATGGTGTTGGCTTTGATCTTGATTTTGAGACTAGAGATTTCTACGATCAAATTGGGGTTTTGAATCTGCAACTTCTCTTCGATGGATAAAACTGGGTTCTGATTTAGCAGCAGAAAGCGTGCTGTGACCGACACGTGTAGCGCTTATTAATGCATTAGAAAGTCTCTTTTACGTGGGCGAGTTCTTTCTTCGGCTTGGTGGTTTGGCTGGTCATACAAAGAATAGTGTTTGTTCGCCAGCTTGATGTTAGTAACAGCCGTCGGATTTGGAGTAAATCCACGGCTTAAGGGTTCGGGTGAAAAGCTCTGAGCCATCTCATTTGGATTTGAAACAAGTTTTCTAAAATTATTTTACTGTGTTTTTTCCGTTTCAATTTTTGTTTTTCTAAAACCTTGCTCAAATGTTGTGCAATATTTTATATAAAATATTAATACTTTGAACACTTAGGTATTTTCTTTTATTCCACTTTAGATCTAGTTTTCGTAGCTTTTGTAATCACACGTACATTTCAATTTAAAAATGATCATGTTATGACTTTTACAAGTGGACTAGGTTAGATTATGTTTTTAAAAAAATTTGGGTTTCCTTTAATTTAAAGGGATCTATTAATGGAGATGTATACCTTATTGGCCCTAATTTTGACTTAACTGACCTAATGTGAACCTTTGACCAATAAACAAATAAGGATCTATATAACAAGTGACATTAATTGTCTCCCCACTTATACCCCCTCTTATACGTTTCAATAAAGAAGGGTCAAAATCTTATCATCTAATTGGATAGTGATCTCAGCCACTCACACCCAATTTGGACAAAAGCTTTGTTGGGGAGTGTCGTAGGCACAGGCTACCCACTAATCTATATAACAAAATAGGGAAGTTGTCTTATCTCTTATCTTATCCTGCTTCATAAGATAAAGAGTAGTTGAAGTCAAATCCATCCATCTAATGTGGATGGTTAGATTTCAGCCACTCAATCCCCCTCATTTATTCGGTCACTCTCACTCATTTGACCCCCCGCACACAACAGATTGAAAATTTAATTTTGAATTTTAGCGTCAATATTTTTTGTTATTTTTTCATTTTTGCCCCTGTGCGTTACAACTTGTTATAACGAAAAAATAGTAACTCTCCCGGTCAGTTGTACCCAATTTTTGCAAATGCTTTTGTTGGAGAGTGCAGTGGGTACGGCCCATTTACTATTATCATATATAATTGGACATAATCAACGCATTGTTGAAATGAATCGTAAATTTTATATTTTACGACTATGACATTTTTACCCTTTCTATCCTCATGTCTCGACCTTGGATTATGGGTTAGCCCATGGATAACCGGTCAGGTGTTGGACCCCAGGATTGGGGCGTGACATTCATTGTCGAATCTATATACCAAAATTAGCCCAATAGGTTATGCTTTAGTATTGGATTTTAACAAGTTTTCATCATGGGCTTGGAACCCACTATTTCGGGCCCAAAGTGACAATTTCCGTTGTGATCATCAACACATCAGGATAATCGTTTGTGACTTACACTATGTTTAAAAGTAACTTAAACATTATTTTATTTGATCGTCACGTGCATCACATGTCCCTTCATTCATAAACATAATCATCATCTCTCCCAACTTCACCATGCAAGGAGAATTGGTGATGCCACTTATTATAACTTATAATATCACAAGCTAATTAAGGATTGGGTTGTAATAAGGTCACCAGTGGTTTGACTGAAGCTAGCGCTGTGGGGCCCACATGGGAGAGCCCTTAGGATGATTTTGGGTGAGGATGTGATCTCATCCTAAAAAAAATCACACCATTCTGAAGTTTCTGACCCCACCAAATTTGCTCTACAAAAAATGAACAGCTTAGAATGAAGAGCACAATTTAGTGGGGTCAAAAAATTCAGACTGGCCTGATTTTTTCGGAGGATGATGTCATCCTCACCCAAAATTAGCCTAGGCGCTCACCCATGTGGGCCTCACAGCGTTTCGTTTGAGTCAAAACGCTGTTGGACACTATAATCCTAAAGGATTCTGGCTTAATACCTTCATGAATGAAGGATTCACAATACTGAACCCTCCATCAACTAAAAGGTTGTGACCACTGACGTAATTAGCATCGTCGCTAGCCAAGTAGAGTGCGGCCCGCGCTACGTCCACCGTCTTGAGAACCCCTCCTTTCAGATTCCCGATCCCACTCATCATAGCCTCCACTTTTGCGGCGTCAATTTCACCAAATTCTTTTCCTATGCCGGTGACCACGGCATAAGGTGAGACACAATTCACACGTATCCCATACAGCCCGAGCTCGGCTGCCAAGTTCTTTGCAAGCCCCACGATTGCGTATTTTGACGCTGCGTAAGTGTGCGATGACAGTCCAGCAATTGACGTACATGCACTTGCTGTAAACAATATGCACCCCTTACGCTCAGGTACCATGACCCTCGCTGCGTGTTTAGCCCCAAGGAACCCACCAACCAAGTTCACCCCTATGATCCGGTCTAGATCAGACTTTTCAGCCTTCAAGATGCTATCCATGATGCTATCTATGATACCAGCATTGTTGTACATTATATCAAGCTTCCCATACTTGACAATGGCAGTGTCAACAAGGTTACGGACATCATCTTCGTTCGATACATCACAATGGACGAAACTGACTTTTTCATCGAGTTGATCGCAAATGGCTTGGCCAAGGTCATCTTGGATGTCGGCGACAATAACCTTGGCACCGTTCTCCCAGAAGAGGCGCACGGCACTTGCACCAATTCCACTTGCTCCACCGGTGATGATTGCCACCTTACCCTCCAACCTGCATCCAGATTCCAGATCTCAAGTTGTAATGGAAATATGCCCACTAAACTTCATTACCAAAAAAAAAAAAAATATTTCCCGACGGCTTAGACCTTCCTCGACAGCTGGAAACCGTTGGTAAATCCCGAGAGTTATAAATTACTGCCGTAAAGAGAAAGCTTTCGCCAACAGTTTATAACCGTCGAAGAAAGACTGAGTTGCCATTCGAGCTGACTAGGCCAAGTTTGGAATCAACTCAGCAAGTATCTACAAACTGATTCGCTAGCCCTGAGTCTACCAGCAATCTCATTGACTCGGTCGAGCATCAAGTCGACTCGTCAATTTTTAAAACAATGCTATATACATAATTAGAAGTGTAGGCACCAAAAGAGAATCAACTTTGATCTAATCAATAGAAGATGTAAGTTATTATGACAGTTGGATCCGGTCAGTTTTAGGTGATGTCGATCTCCTACGTTGCATGCATGGGATGGTGGGTCCATTGATAGATCAGGTAGCAGATCTATGTGATCACTACTGCTTATGGTAATACACTGGACATCAATTTAGCAAGATGAGAGAGTAACGTCGACACCTTCTGTGGACAGGAAATAGAGATTCATTGATAGCTGCCTTGCTCATCTTCTCTAATTTCTGGTGGGTTTTCTTCTTCAATGCCTGCTATAAATCAGTAACAGAGATCAGACTGAGTTTTCTCCAAGAACAAATTAACCATGGAAAATATATAAAACTGACAAAATAGGTTATAGAAGAGAAGATCGAGAGAAGATTATTTTGTTAGAACAGCATTGAGAAGAGGAAATAATTTCACTTCACCTTCTCTTTTTCTCCTCCTCTCGGATCTTTGTGTCTCGAGGTGAGACGAAAGGCGCGCGGTACTCCTATTTATAAGTAGAGGTAATAAGGAAAGTGTGTGTTCAAAGCTCAATTAAACACGTACCCACATTAGAGAAAATTTTTGAAGCAGTGGAAGTTTAGAAGCGGTGAAGATGCGCCAATGGGATTCCACCAACTATACTCGGGTTAAGCAATGAAAAAAAAAAAAAAAAATACTTCTCTCTCTTTCACAACCGATTAAAAGGGAAACTGCTTACCCTTTTGACCGATTCTTCCTGTGTTAGACATAAAGACAAAAATGCCCTTTTGCCTTTTTCAACCCAAAAACAAAAAAACAAAAAAAATCAAAAGTAATTCTTACCTTAGTGGAGGAAAGGGTCGTGTTGTAACAAGGTATACCTGAGATCTTTTCATTTGCGGAAGCGGCATTTTTGGTAGTCACCTGCCTTTTGGGCCCACGGACCACATGGATGTTTAGCTTGCCCCTTAACAGACAATCATAGCTTACCCTTTAATAGACAACCATACCAAAAATCAGCTTGTTTATTAATGGTTTTTAGCCGTTGGTTTTAGTACTCAAAAAATGGTTGCATTCAACGGCTATAAGAACGCCTTAAAAAGTGTCAAAAAGTATTAAAATCTAATGGTTATAGATTACCAATCAGGGTGATTTTTGGTCTGTATATCCGCAAAGGAGTGGGATATACATCCATGCGGTCAGTGGACCCAAATGACGGTGGTGACTACCAAAAATGATTAGTGATTTCTAAAGCGATTCGATTGAGGTTATTTTTTGTGTTGATTTTAACGGTAGGAATTTGAGCATTATTGAGAGTTATTTGGGTGCAAAGATCCAAAGGTTGTAAATCAATAATCAGGTTGAATTTTGGTTTGCACGTCCATCCAGGGACCGGCAAAACATCCTTACGGTCAGCGTCTACTAAGAGTGTGCCACGTGGCTCATATTGTTCAGTTTGACAAAAGCTTCCGTCACAACTCTGTGACAGAAGTTTTACACAATTAACCCCCTTTTACACCGAACAGATCTGCTTGTGCTTGATCCATTAGGTAGAAAAAAATAACGAAATCTGGAGAACTGAAGAGGTTGTGTTTGCTCCCTTAGGATTAATTAGGAAGACAATAATCTGCATCCTCTTGCTCTGTTTGTCTTTCCCATGGTTTGTCTCGATCAGGAAGAAGAGGAGAAAATTTTTGAAGCGGCAAAAGTTAGAAGCGGGGAAGCAGTGGCCAATAACGTCAAGCCACAATCCCCTGTTCAAAAGTATTTTTGGATTTGTTTTAAAACATCAGGGGATTGTGGCTTGATGTTATTGGCCATTGCTTCCCCGCTTCCAACTTTTGCCGCTTCAAAAATTTTATCGGAAGAAGAGTTCTAAAAGGTGAAGTAAAGAAAGAATCAGTCAAAAGGGTAAGTAGTTTTCCTTTTAGTTGGTTGTCAATGAGAGAGGAAATGCTTAATTTTTTTAATTTTTATTTAAAAAACCTTTTTCAAAAGTATATTTATAGTTAACAACTGCTTAACCCGAGTTTAGTTGGTGGAATCCCATTGGCGCATCTTCACCCCTTCTAAACTTCCACCGCTTCAAAAAATTTCTCCCCACATTAAGAAGTATGGGATCTAAATTTGTAAACTACAGACGTGGGTGTAGTGGCCAAACATATTTGATGATAAGACAAAGACCCATAAATCAACCTGATTAGTGATTTCCAAGCGTTGGATTAAAGTCATTTTCATGGGTTGATTTTAACAGTGGGAATTTGAGCATTATTGTCCATTATTTGGGATACAAGGATCCAAAGGTTTGAAATCACTAATCAAGCTGATTTTTTGGAGATTGAAGCTGGATTATAACTTTTATTCAGAAGACTGACTTAAGCATCGGAGGCTCATTTGGTGGAGTTCCACCACATTGAGTTATTTGCAGGATCACTCGGCGGTCTCGGAACCTCACTTCGGACTCCTCGGAATCTGATCTCGGACACCTCGGACTCCTCGGAATCTGATCTCGGACACATCGGAATCTGACCTCGGATACCTCGGACTCTGACCTCGGATCTGTCCCGGGACCTCGGATCCAACAGCACAAAGGATATCAAGCCCGTGGAAAAAGCGCGTATTTTGGGGTGTGTGGATTTATTCCCTACAATCAGGGGATTGTGGCTTGATGTTATTGGCCATTGCTTCCCCGCTTCCAACTTTTGCCGCTTCAAAAATTTTATCGGAAGAAGAGTTCTAAAAGGTGAAGTAAAGAAAGAATCAGTCAAAAGGGTAAGTAGTTTTCCTTTTAGTTGGCTGTCAATGAGAGAGGAAATGCTTAATTTTTTTAATTTTTATTTAAAAAACCTTTTTCAAAAGTATATTTATAGTTAACAACTGCTTAACCCGAGTTTAGTTGGTGGAATCCCATTGGCGCATCTTCACCCCTTCTAAACTTCCACCGCTTCAAAAAATTTCTCCCCACATTAAGAAGTATGGGATCTAAATTTGTAAACTACAGACGTGGGTGTAGTGGCCAAACATATTTGATGATAAGACAAAGACCCATAAATCAACCTGATTAGTGATTTCCAAGCGTTGGATTAAAGTCATTTTCATGGGTTGATTTTAACAGTGGGAATTTGAGCATTATTGTCCATTATTTGGGATACAAGGATCCAAAGGTTTGAAATCACTAATCAAGCTGATTTTTTTTTTGTAGGTCCACCTAGGAATGGTTAAACATTCATACAGTCAGTGTCCTCTAAGAATGTGCCACGTGGCTCATATCGGTCGGGGGAGTTGAGGAAACTTTGGGGTTGTTTGGAGAACAGGGTACATAAAGTCTAGGAGTTATCTTGCGTGATGAACACTGAAGAGGAAATGCAGACATTTAAAAATTGATGAATTAGAATATTTCCATTTGACTTTGATCCATTAAAAAAAAATTGTCGCTTGGATGACAGCTATTTAGATTATATAACACGCAGCCCTTTTGCCCCCACAAATGGATAAAGTATTCAAATCAATGCCCGTACAAAATTTTAGATGATCGAGAGGTTTTAGGCGTGATGCAAGCATGAAAGTCTCGGGGATCAGAGGCTGGATCGGTGTTGGTGGGCTCCGATCCCAATCGGTCCGATGCAGAACAGGATCAGCCATCTCGCTCGAGACAAAGTGAGACTCCTTTGTAAAACAGTGATCTCGGGGCGAAACAGAGCCTGGTTTGGATCGGATCGCTGGGCTCCGATCCAGACCGGGATCAGCTGAGACTTTGAACCTTGGCGTGAAAAGTCTTGTTGGACTTTTGTCGAGGGTTTGAGTCTTTGACTAGGTGAAGAGATTTTGGAGGAGTTACGTTTTGGGTACGTTTTTACTAATAATAAGTGATTAATTTAAAAAGAAATTACTTTCGGTGATAAAAAAAAATAAAAAATGGTCTGTTATAACAGCATAACGGTTGCGTAACATTACCGTTATGATCATTATAACAGCTGTTATAACGGGTCAGTTACATTTCAGTAAATAATTGTCACAATATTATTTTTTCAAAAAGAAAAATCTTGATAACGGTAAAAAAAAGGTTCTTTTTATTTTATTTTATATGAACGCTGTTATTTCCATTATAATGGATATCCCAATTTTTCGGTCATAGGCATTATAATCGCAAAAAACATAGGGTCGGGCTCAAGGGACCCCATTTCTGACCCCCATCTTGGCATACCCACGTAGAAGATGAATCAATGACTGATTTCTGGTGGGGATGATAACCTCACCATATAGATCACCCCAACAAAAAATCAGCCCATTCTGAAATTTCTAACCCCATCAAATGTGGTTTTAAAGTTACACAGTAAAAATCGACGGTCCATAATGCTTCAGCTTCTAAACCAGTCTATGAATATCAGAATGATTTGAATTTTTGTGAGGATGATCTCCTCACCATAGAGATCATCCTCACAAAAAATCAGCCATTGTATCATCTTCTATGTGGGTACGCCAAGATGGGGGTCAAAAAAGGGGGTCAGAAATGGGGGTCCCTTGAGCCCGACCCTTTAAATTTATAAGAATTAAGTACTTCAGCTTTCAACACTTAAATTATGCAGTTTAAGCTTTTAGTGAAATCAAGTTTTCTAAACGCCACCTTAGAGACCATTGACCGTATGAATGTTTGGTCCATCCTTAGGTGGACCTACATACCAAAATCAGCCTGATTAGTTACTTATAACCTTTGGATCTTTGTACCCCAAATAGTGCTCAAATCCCACGGTTAAAATTAACCCAAAAAATAACTCCAATTGAACGCTTAGAAATCACTAATAAGGCTGATTTTTATATGTAGTGTTACGTTATGTAGAGACTAATGATGCTTGAAGCATTGTACATGAAGGCATGATCCCGAGGCCTAGTTGAGGCTGTTTTCGTAATTTTCACATTGAGATACAAAAACCCCAATTTCGTCTTGGGATTATATATACATCAGTTGGTGAGAGACGAGTATCCCAATTTTGTATTGCGTATGTTTCTTTTTTGCCTTACAGCATAGTGGAATTGGTGTGGATCCATGGACGTACTTCAATCTAGAGGGAACCACGTAAATCTCTGTGTTATGGTTGTTTGCATTTTGTTTTATTGTTTGTTTATTGTTCTTTCTTCCTAACATGTAGTCCACCTAGAGCTGGGCAAAACATCCATACGGTCGGTGGCCTTTGATGGTGTGCCACGTGGCTCATATTATGGTTTGTCATCAACTTTGCTGATGTCCATCCATCAATAGAGAGTTACTCCAATTTTTTTGTGGATCCTTTTTGGAGTAAAATAGTCCTTTCACCCTTACTCACAATTATATTTTGGTTTCAAAAAAGTTGAGTAGCTATTGAAAAAATAGTCCTATTAAACTATTTAATTACTTCTTATGCCACTAATTATATTTTCAATATAGCCCCTTTATTATAAGAAATTACTCATTATGTCATTTTATCCAAGTTTTCAAAATAACTTTTTTAACCATTTAATTACTTAACATGCCACTATTTATATATTTCCAAAACAGTTCATTTATAACAACTTAATTCATTTCTACGTCATTACTTCTATATTTCCAAAACCACCCTTAATAATTAGGTAAGTGCCATGGTTTTAAAAAATAAATAATGGTCATTATAACAAAAACAAACCTCTCCCATTAAGTTATATACCGTTTTAGCGTTTAGAAAATAATGGCACTTATTTTTGTTATAACAACCATTTTTTTTTAAATAACGGCCATTATTTTATGAAAAATTTGTTAAAAAAAGCCTGTTATTTTTTGTTATAAATTTACTGAAAATTTGAAATTTAAATCCGTTTTCCCATTATTTTTCATTACTTCCATTTTTCACATTTTTGGTCCTGTGTGTTACAATCTGTTATAACGGAAAAATGATAACGCCCCTAATCCGTTATACAATTATAATGGCACTTTTTAAACCTTCGTATGGACAACTTTAGAATTTTGATTTTTTTAATTGTGTCCTGAGTTATCACAATTTACAGATGCAACCCTCCAAACTAACCATCCAAATTGCCCTTTGGGTTGAAACTTTCTTATTTTGCCATTTCTTCCGAAAAGACCCTTACAATCATTCATGTGTAACTCACGTACGGCCCATTAGTGTGATATCAAAGACAAATTATTTGATGGATTAATATCGAAGTATTATGGATGATTGGATTGGTTTTTTTCGTTAAAAATATTCTTGACACAAGCTCACATTTCACTGTTATTAGTGAGAGACGTCAAACTCAATGTTTAATTAATCATAAAACATTGCTACGGAAATTCAGTTTGTCAATAGCAAAAAACTACTTTTACTAGAAAAACTATCAATTTGAATTGTGAAAAACGACGGGTACATTCCGTCGTTTTTTATTGTACTTAAAAAATTGCTATATGATTTTTTTTTAATTAAAGAAATTACAATGGACCTGGTCCATTGTTTTGTAAAAATAAGTCTTGAAAAAATAAAAATAAAAAATAATTTTTGGTACATGATCGAAAAATAATCCATAAGAAATGAAATATTGTCATCAATTAATAATCCATCAATATATATATATATATAGGGTCAGGATCGGGGGACAACATTTTCATACAACATTTTTGACAACAAAAACTTGGTGTGGCCAATATATAAATTAGAAATTTTAGAGTGAGATAATTTTTGGGGAGGATGGTCTCTACGGTGAGGAGATCTTCCTCACAAAAATTCAAATCATTCTGATCTTCGTAGACCAGTTTACAAGTTGAAGAATTATGGACCGTCTATTTTTATCGTTAACTTGAAAACCACATTTGATGAGGTTAGAAATTTCAGAATGTGCTGATTTTTCGTAGGGGTGATCTATATTGTGAGGAGATCATCCTCACCAAAAATCAGCTATTGATTTATCTTCCAAGTAAGTACGCCAAAATTGTTGTCAAAAATGTTGTATGAAATTGTTGTCCCCCTATATATATATATATATATTCAAATTAACTTCCAAAATGGATTGAGAACTGGGAAAATATTCTTGAAATATCTTCATGCAATGGAAATTTTTGAAGCCCTAGGGGGTGTTTGGATGGCTGTTTTTCAAAAAGTATTTATTTTTAAAAAATGACTTTTCTGAAAATATTTTTTTTTAAATGTGTTTTTCTTATAAAAAGGTCGTTTGGATCATCAGTAATGCAAAATGTCTTTATCTTCTTTTAGTTGGCCCCACCAATATAATATTTTTACTTTTTTTTGGAAGTGGACTTCTACCAAAAACTGTTTCTTTGTTTATTATAGTCGTTGAGGTAGCTAGATTTTAAAGTTTTTTTATTTGAAAAACAGCTTTCAACTATTTTTTTTATAAAAAGACGTTTTGGCTTAAAAATATATTTTTATGGAATAAATACTTCTTAAGAAATGGTCATCCACACAGTCTATTATTTTGGAAAAAGTCTGTGAAAAAATACTTCAAGTCTAAAAATGGCTCGACAACTGTGCTAGCTCGTCGTGACCCAATCTATAACACTTGTGCTCGAGTGGTGCTCACACGATGCCGGCGTCATTGAGGAATGCGTGATTACACAAAAAAGAAAAAAAAAAGTCTAAAAATGGCAATCCAAACACCCCCTTAAATTTGAGAATAGGAATGCAAAGTATTTGTGTGATTAGAAGGAAGTGAAATAACACCCAAAATCATCCTGGTGAACAACCTTTAGCTAGCCATTAGATTTTTACTTTTTAAGGCGTGATAGGAGTCGTTGGATTCAAAAAAAATTGGGTACTAAATGCAACCTCTAAAATCATCAAACAAGAGTTTTGGGATGAATGTCTACAAAGGGAAGGGCTAAACATCCATGCGGTCAGTGGGCCCATCTACCCCACTTTGATGTCGCTTGCCACCATGTCCCCCTTAGAACAAAATTCAAGCTCCGCCACTGCCTCTAGCCAGTGTTCAAGGCGAACCTGTCCATATTCAAGGCGCTTTTATTCATTGCATCTTATGAGAAGCACATGGAGCGAGCAATCGATTTCATCACATTTATGCATTCTCCCTCTCTTCCAAGCCTTCATCCTTAGTTATTCACAACAACAAAATTAAGGTTTGGCAGTTGAATATGATCTAACACTCATGCCAGCTATTGGGTAGTGGTGGTGTTGGTCCCGCTTATGGGGTCAAATCAATATGTTTTAAGAAGAAATATTTGAATATCAATCTCATCGATATCATCGATCTCATAAGTACCACCTACCAAATCCCATCAACCGAATTACTTTTTTCGAGGAATACAAGACATCTAAGTCTTACAAGTAAAGAGATCTATTCATTGATATGATAAAGAAAAAAATGTTGTGGGCCACTTCCATGTTCCATTGCTGAAAGGGGAGGTGTTCCATTGCTTGTTCCATCAGAATATGGATCAGATCATAGATGCCATCATTGGTGCAAGACCATGACTCTCTAGCTAAAAAAAAACTTCAATAAAATTTACTAAAAAGGATAACTTTATGAAAAAAAAATTAGCAATGCAACTAGTAGTCCAAGAAAATTTTCAGAGGTTTCGTACACGTGTTTTCTTCATCCCCAACTAACATGCCGTCCACTGTCACCATCGCGGTCCGCCATAGAACAAGTCAGAGGTTTTGTACACATGTTTTCTTTTCTTCTCTTTTTTCTTTTTGATTTTGCTAACTTTTAGGGTTTACGGGTTCTGCTCTTTGTGTGAAGGCTATCTTTAATGGGTCGGGGTCAAGGGACCTCCATTTCTGACCCCCTTTTTGACCCCCATCTTGGTGTACCCACATAGAAGATGAATCAATGGCTGATTTTTGGTGGAGATGATAACCTCACCATATAGATCACCCCAACGAAAAATCAGCCCATTCTGAAATTTCTAACCCCATCAAATGTGGTTTTAAAGTTACACGGTAAAAATCGACGGTCCATAATTCTTCAGCGTCTAAATCAATTTTTGAATATCAGAATGATTTGAATTTTTGTGAGGATGATCTCCTCACCATAGAGATCATCCTCACCAAAAATCAGCCATTGATTCATCTTCTATGTGGGTATGCCAAGATGGGGGTCAAAAAAGGGGGTAAATGGGGGTCCCTTGAGCCCGATCCATTAAAGATAGCCTTCACACAAAGAGCAGAACCCTAAACCCTAAAAGTTAGCTAAAAATAAAAAGAAAAGAAAACACGTGTACGAAACCTCTGACTTGTTCTATGGCGGACCACGATGATGACGGTGGATGGCGGGTGGTCCACCCAGACGAAGGAATGGGTGCGACGACAGTGAACATTTTATAACATTTTTGCAGTTTTTGGTATAGTGTAATCCGTTTTCGGGTCGATGATTGACCAGCTGACATGTTAGACTGTGTAAGATAAGGGGTTAGTGGCCTAATCAAAATTATTGAGACCAAAGGTACTAGTTTAACATAAGAGGAAACCTGATCGAGGTGTTTCACAAATACCTGTCTCGCGTGTTCATCACACCAAATTTTGCCACTTGGCTCACTTTTGGAACCGTGACCCAAAAATGTTTGGCCATCCCTTGATGAACCTACACACAAAAATCAACCTAATAAGTCAATCCTAGCTATTGGATTTCAGCATTTTTCTTTTATCATGGGTCTTTGTCAAATTGTTTATGATGCCAACATGTTTGGCCCATAGTTAGCAATTCGGAGTGTGGCAAAAATACGGTGCGGAAAATGTTTGAGTACAATTTGGGTTTGTCATTTAAAAATGTGTTAAACAATTGGGCAAAATAATTTAAAATAATTTTTCGTGTTCAAAACTGAATAAATTAAGAAAGTTTGTGAATTATTCGAGAATAACTCGATCATGTTAAAAAATGCTGTAATTTTTCCAAACCTTTGAATAGGACGTTGGCCGGTTTGTTTTATGTATAATTCGTACAGTTGGCGAATAATTCAAGAGGCAACCTAATTCTATAGTTTACAAATTTAGATCATTTACTCCGGTGGTTGAGGAGATAAACGTGATCGATATCAAGTTTATTTATTGGCACAGACTCCCTCGACTGGCCTTTTATGACAGGCTCAAGGGACAAGCCTAGCTAGTTGGGTGTGGATTCCGAGAATCTAACGGTGGTTTGCTTTGGCAAAAAGTGAATGCCAGCTTAGTGCTATCACAACTGTTGGATTCTTGGAATCCCCGCCTAACAAGGCCTGTCGTGTGAGCCTGTCATAAAAGTCCCGTCTCCCGGGAGCCCGACTCAACACTTTCCTTGTTGCCTCTACTTATAAATAGAGTACCCAACATCGTCATGCCTTGAGACACAAAGATCTGAGAAAAAGAGAAGGTGAAGTAAATTATTTCCTCCTCTATGTATTGTTCTAACAAAATAATCCTCTCTCTTCTTCTATAACCTATTTCAGTAGTTTGTTTTAATTATTTTCCATTGAGGGTCTGTTTGGTACATGAGAAAAAGAGTTCTAACGGCGAATATTATCTTGGCTAAATATTTGCTCATATCAATATTTAATAATGTTTAGTACGTGTATGAGCTAGCTCACTTCAGCTTACTTCATTTTCTTTCAATTTGAGTGGGTCCCACATATCAAAGTACGTCAAAAATAGGTTGGGTGAGCGCGGGAAACACATATTATGTCAAAGGATAAAAAAAATTTATTTTTATCTTTTTTATATATTAAAAAATTAATTTTTATGGAAAATAGTAATTTTCGGACGAGAAAAATTTTCTCACCAAGGCATAATCGGCGTGAAAATATTTTCACAGGGGGGGGGGGGGGGGGGGGGGGGTGATCAAATGTTTTCCCGCCGCAGAGGGCAAATATGTGGGCCCGGCTAAATATTCGCTGAGGGCAAGTGGCTGCCAAACGTAGTCGGGCGAATATTAGTGCGGCTAAATATTTTATTTGCCCGCCGCGGTGCGTTACCAAACAGACCCTGATTGTTCTTCGAGAAAAATCATTCTGATCTCTATTTCATGTTGAACGACTACTATTTGTACTTATTTATAGCAGGCATTGAAGAAGAAAACACCCCAGAAATTGGAGAAGATGAGCAAGGCAGCTATCAATGAATCTCAATTTCCTGTCCACAGAAGGTGACGTTACTCTCTCATCTTGCTAAATTGATGGCCAGTACTCTATTACCATAAGCAGCAGTGATCACATAGATCTGCTACCTGATCTATCATAACTGTCGCGAAGGCTTTTCCGCGGTTTAGAGCCGTCGGGGAATTAGGTTGCATTTTTTTTTGGTAATGTAAGATTAGTGGGCATTTTTTAAGATCTGGAATCTGGATACAGGTTGGTGGGGAAGGTGGCAATCATCACCGGTGGTGCAGGTGGTATCGGTGCAAGTGCTGTGCGCCTCTTCTGGGAGAACGGTGCCAAGGTCATTGCTGCGGATATCCAAGATGACCTTGGCCAAGCCATTTGCGAGCAACTCGGTGAAAATGTAAGTTACGTTCACTGTGATGTATCGAACGAAGATGATGTCCGTAACCTTGTTGACATTGCCATTGCCAAGTATGGGAAGCTTGATATAATGTACAACAATGCTGGTATCATAGATAGCATCATGGAGAGCATCTTGACGGCCAAAAAGTCTGATCTAGACCGGATCATAGGGGTGAACTTGGTTGGTGGGTTCCTTGGGGCTAAACACGCAGCGAGGGTCATGGTACCTGAGCGTAAGGGGTGCATATTGTTTACAGCAAGTGCATGTACGTCAATTGCTGGACTGGCATCGCACACTTATGCAGCGTCAAAACACGCAATCGTGGGGCTAGCAAAGAACTTGGCAGCCGAGCTCGGGCTGTATGGGATACGTGTGAATTGTGTCTCACCTTATGCCGTGGTCACCGGCATAGGAAAAGAATTTGGTGAAATTGATGCCGCAAAAGTGGAGGCTATGATGAGTGGGATCGGGAATCTGAAAGGAGGGGTTCTCAAGACGGTGGACGTAGCGCGGGCCGCACTCTACTTGGCTAGCGACGATGCTAATTACGTGAGTGGTCACAACCTTTTGGTTGATGGGGGGTTCAGTATTGTGAATCCTTCACTCATGATGGTATTAAGCCAGAATCCTTAATTAGCTTGCGATGTTAGAAGTTATAATAAGCCTTGCATGTTGAAGTACTGTGAGAGATGATGATTATGTTTTAGCTTTTAGTGAAGCTTATTAGATATGTATAAAACTAGTGGGGTGGCCCGTGCCTACGGCACTCTCTGACAAAGCGTTTGCCAAAATCAGATGTGAGTGGCTGAGATTTACCGTCCATTTGGAGAGAAGATCTTGGCCCTTCTTTGTTGAAGCCAATAGGAAGGGTTATAAGTGGGGAGACAACCATCGTGTTTTGTTATATTGTTTAAAATTAGCATTTTATGTTTACGAGTGAAGGGGCATGTGCGATGCACGTGACTGACGATCAAATAAAGATAATGTTTAAGTTACTTTTAAATATAGTGTTGGTCACAAATAATTATCCAATGCCTAAGAATCACCTGTCGATATGGCTATCACGAACTGATACAGGGGTTCAAGACCCGATCGGTCCATGGGCTAACCTACAATTCAAGGGAGGATAAAATGGGTAAAAATGTCATATCCTTAAAGTATATAATTCATTTCAATACTGTGTATAAACATATGTATATACGCAGTCAGCAAAGATGGACTCCCACATAATAGAGTACCCACAGGGAAGATGAATAATTGGCTGATTTTTGTTGAGGATGATCTCCCCACCATATAGATCACCCCTACAAAAAATCAGTCTATTCTGAAATTTCTAACCCCATCGATCAAATGTGGTTTTCAAGTTAAGAGTAAAATAGACGGCCCATAATTCTTCAACTTGTATACTAGGCTACGAATATCGGAATGATTTGAATTTTTGTGAGGATGATCTTTTCACCATAGAGACCATCCTCACAAAAAAATTATATATCTCATTCCAAAACTTCTAATTATTCGAATTATATTGGCCTGCGCCATTTTTTTTGTTGTCAAATTTTATGTCAAAACGTTTGTCCCATGATCCTAATCCTGACCCTTTGTGCGTGTCTCTGTGTGTGAGTGTAGAAATTGGGGGGGTTCTGCGCAAGGTCTCAACCTGAGCCCAACGTGTCCTTGTCTTGGCCTTTAACTTTCCAATCCAAGCCCAACCCAAGGCACAGAAAGTCTAGCCCAAGTCTGACCCCAGCTAGGGTTGGCTCAGTTGTGCTTGACTTGAGGCCCTCCCAAATTGCACCCCTACTTTAGGGGCTGTCAATGGATTGGGCTTAGATCGAATCAAGGATGGACTATCCGATCATCGTAGCTTATTGTGGATCATGGCAACCTAACATCGCCCATCTGATCAATAAATTAACCTCTTGAATTTGATTTTAAAAAATTAATACATTCATTGATGTAACACATTTCTTGAATAACGTATAAAAATAATATTATTTCTATAAGATATTTTATATATTTCATCAATAACATCAGATCAGCTCTAGGTTGATCCAGGACCGATCCAATATCTTATCAAATCATGATTCCCAAGTCCAAACTTGATGTTGTCGGATACCCGTTGACGGCCCTACCCACTAGTAGGCCCGCAGACCGAATAACATTTCAAGAGTAGGATACATATCAGAACCATTGGATATTGGATTACATCGGTGCTGGGTCATTATTGGATCTATTTGAAACCATTCCGATAACTTATTGGTCATGAAAATTTTTGCCTCACACAATAACCATCGATCTATGCATGGGAGGTGGGCCCAAAGCACTTTTTAAAAATGATCCTGTCAGATCATGTAGGGCTTACCTCCTAATGTACTGATGAACGGCCCTTGATTTATGTGAATGCCCTTGGGTCAAGCAATGCATGAGGCAGAACTTTTCCATTGGTCATAATTCCCATGCCCGCACCTGATCCATTGAACAAAATACTTCGATCAGAACCCCAGTTGGCCTGATCGGATCATCGAGTTGATCCGATCCGTGGACAATGCCATAGTGGTAGCTAGGGCCTAGGGGTGTACATTCAGGTAATCTGACCTGGTATGGGCCCGGTTTAAGGGTTTTCCACGGGATCAGGCTGGCATGAGCCCAACCCAAAAGAACTCGGGCCACGTCGAGCTTGATGGCCCATGTCTGGCCATATCCATACCCAGAAACCGGGTTTTCTCAGTTCAAGTTGGCTACTAAAACTCATTCAAAAAAAAAAAACATTGCATAGATTTCTTTGGGGTTTCAATAGCCGGTTTCAAAAGCTTACTGGTTCCACAGGGTTGATTCGGCCACATCCGACCATTGAATTGGAATTCATTACAGACGTTGCATTCGATCTCTTTGAACGGTGACGTATAGACATGAAAAATCGATTTTTTTGGCCCGGGCTCGGGTATCGGTCTTGAGTTCAGGTGGGGTACGGTTTTGGGCCGGCTATGGTCTAGGGGAACCCTAACCTAGGATTCAGAATTTCGGGCCGGACTTTGGCAGCCCCAAGTCGGGGGTTTAACTTAAAAAGGGCCTGACTAGAGCCGGTCCTGGGCCTGAATGTACAGCCCTTTGTAGTGGGAGGTACCGTGCACTAAGGTCAGAACACCTCGTATCCCTTCCCAAAGAGATAAAACGAAACCCTAGGTTTCTCTCTTTTCCCTCGCCGCTCACTCTCTCTCATTGCAGGCAAACTCCTTACCCTCTCTCTCAGGAGCAGCTAACATGGGACGGGTGCGCACGAAGACTGTGAAGAAGTCCTCTCGACAGGTCATCGAGCGGTATTACTCGCGGATGACCTTAGATTTCCACACGAACAAAAAAATCTTGGAGGAGGTCGCCATCATCCCCTCAAAGCGCCTCCGGAACAAGATAGCTGGGTTCTCTACGCATCTCATGAAGCGCATCCAAAGAGGCCCGGTTCGTGGGATCTCTCTGAAGCTCCAAGAGGAGGAGCGCGAACGTCGCATGGACTTCGTTCCAGACGAGTCTGCCATTAAGACAGATCTAATCGAAGTCGACAAGGAGACCATCGACATGCTCGCTGCCCTTGGCATGGCTGACCTTCCTGGCGTCGTCAAGCAGGCTGAGACGACTCTTGCTCCTGCTCCAGCTTTCGGTAGGGGCGGTGCCGGTGGCCCACCTGGACGGAGATACTGAGACGCCAAGCTTTTTATGGGTTAGTAGTGATCTTAGTAGTTGTCGGGTTTTTTGTTGGTTTGGTTTTGATGTTTGTTACTATTAATCGTACTTGGGTCTTGTTAGTTTTGCTTTTAAGATGGAGATTACAGTCCAATTTGGAACTTTAGAATATCTATTTAGCTGATTTGATGGAGAATTTTGACTTTTGCTAGTCATAATTTTGTTAAGTTAGCTTGTTGCAGAAATGGAGAATGTGGGTGGTTTTATTTTATGAGTTATTTTTTTTCAGGGTGTGCATTTGATAGATTTTTGTGGTGTGGGTTTGATTTGGTTTGTGTGATTGTTGTGAGAAATAAGTTCTCTATTTGAGCTTTGGACAATTGTTGTGGTATGGGTTCAATTTGATTTGTGCAAAAATTGGTTCTGTATTGGATCTATGTTTTATGATGTGTTGTATGTGGCCTGTGCGATCATTGCAAGAATTGAGCTGTGTGTTTGAATTCTAATTTGAAGCTAAATTATGTTCTATTAAAAGTGATTCAGGTTTTATTGTTTGGGTTCAATGTGGTTTGTTTGATGTTGTGAAAAGTTACTTCTTTTCTGATTTTGCATTGGATCGGTCTAAATGAAATGGGTTTAATAAGGTTTTAGGAGGGTTGTGAGAAGTAAAATAATGTGTTTCCCTCTATTGCAAGGCATTAGGGTTTTGGGGTTCTAGACATTGGTTTAATGTATTAAGGTAACATCAGTTAAATAGCTTATTTTTGGCATCACTTGTAGAGCTAAGCATGCTGATTGCAAGGGGTTGGTTGGGTTATAGAGGAGACATAATATCGTGGTAGGTTTAGCAAGGTAGTTTAAGGCGCACTTAAGGCGCTAGGACCTCTAGCGCCTGAGGCGAGGCACACGCTTGATTGAAGCGAGGCACAAAATTAAAAATTATAAAAAATAAAAAAAATTAAGAAAAATAACATCATAAAATAACAAAATTGTCTTCCGAATTGGCCTCTTCCTCTTTCAAATCCCCTATTTGAAGCCTTGCCCTTACTCTTGACCTTGATTGTGATCTATTATTTGATGTTGATTCAACAACTCTCGCAACAACACTCCATGTCAATCTATCATCCTCAAACACCAAATCACTACCTTCTGTGTCCATCTCCCTAAGTAGCCATTCATTGCTTTCATCAATGTCTTTCAATGAGATAGGTTCAATTGTATCTCTCATATCATAGCGATGCTTAATATAATAGGCCAAAGTGCATAGTTTTTACAAAAAAACATGTATTTTAGTGAGGCACGCGCCTGATGCGCCTGGAACCTGGTCTGAGGCGCGCGCCTTGAGCATATGGCGCACGCCTTACTAAACGCACATTGCCTTTACCTTCTAAGGCACTTTAAGTGTGCCTTGCGCCTGAGGTGCACGTCTTGACTACAGAAGGTTTAGACTAGCTTCTGATTGGAAGCTACCTGTATTCCATCAAAAGGGTTTGGTGTTTTGCGGGTTTAGGCGCTGTTTTAATGTTTTGAGCATCATCAGATGACTAATTTGTGGATAAGGATGTTTTCCCCTCATTTATGTGAGGGCTTAGGATTGTGTAAGGAGATGGAGACTATTTCAGGGTGGGTTTAGAGTGTGGCTTTGGTTTGTTTCTGTTAAGTAAGTTGATATCTCTGCATTCTATAGGTGGCATAAATGTATAACTCTGTTGAGGTTATAAGCAGAGAGTTGTAAGCATTGAGATCCATCAAACTTGAGTTGAAACTGGTGTTTTTCACCTTAAGGTGTATTGAGTAAGGTATGATTGTGGATGTTACCAGGGGGCATATTGGTTTAAAATTTCCACCTTTTAGCGAGTCCTCTATGTTGGATTGGTGGGGAACAAGAACATGAAACTCAACAACAGTGGTGTGGTGTTAGAACCACCATTTGGATCTTTAAATAGAGTTAGTGTACAGTGGGGATAGAAATTTTGAGAGAGTTCACAGGGAGGAGTTGTAGATTTCTTGTTTATTCATGTGATAAGCTTGTGTTTTTTGAAACCGTGGGTATCCGGGCCTCTTAGAGAAATAAGATTGTGTTTCAGTGTATGCTTATTGTTTCGTTTGTAGAAATTTTGTGTTCCCATTTTATTGCAAACTCAATTTTAAGTTGTTGCTTTGCGTGCATGATGGGTAAAATTGAAAACCAGCAGGAGACTGTATGTATAGATGGGGTAAAAGTACGATGTTACATGAAACAGCATCTCATTTTTACATTTTAGAGTTCAAGAACAGGGAGCAATACATGATCGGATCAGCTGGATATGCTCACTGATTTGTGAAACCAGTGCTTGTGCACACTTTGGCCTCAGATTTCTTCATGGTAGATGTATGTTTGACATGTTACAATCTGATGGGTGTGAAGTGTGAACTTGTTTCTTTTTTGAAAATTTGAAGTGTGAACTTGTTATAAATTATTTTTATGGTTTGTTGTCTTTACTGCTGCCGGCATGAGTACGGCATGTCCAGTTTAACCTTAAGGTGTAAGCTGCACAACAAACCCAAGTTTCTAACATTTTAAGATTTGTTTTTGAAAACCAAGTTTTTTGCAAGTCTTTTCTTTTTTATTTTCCCTCTTCAAACAAAAAATCTTCCCGTTCTCCATTTTCTTCTTCCTCCCTGCCATAGTCTGCTCCCCCATCTCTCTACCAAATGAAATCCAACCCTTTCTCTTCCCTAACCTGCAAAAAAAAAAGAGAATAAAAGAAAAAATGATCAACAAGATGGACAATCTTCTGTTTCAGATGGTAGCACAAATGTGGTTGGTTATAAGTAGGAAAAAGGTAAATTCTTATTCCATCTTCACTAAGGTTGTGTTTGGCATTGTGGAAAATAAGTCAAAAAGCTGTTTTTTTTTTTGCCAATTTTTGGGTTTTTGCATTATAAAAGCTGTCAAAAAAGCTGTTTTCACAGGTTAAGAAGAGCAGTTTTTTAACTGCTTATAGCTTTTGCAGACCACAGTTTCTAAACTTAGGGCGTGTTTGATTGCCAAGTGGGAAAATTGCTATTTTCCTTGAGAAAATACAACTGTCCCTTGTTAGATAGTCATTTTAAATCTGTATAATTTTCCCTACCAAGCTATTTAAATCTGGATGCGTTTTCCTGCTAAGCCTGGAATTCATTTCCCATCCGGATAGGTGAGAATTCATTTCCACCTGAAAATACGTTTTTATTTTCTCACATGATATAAATATGCGTTCTAAGTTGCTGTCAATCAGCCATTTAAGGCATTTCCCAGATATATTTTCTCGGGAAATTTTCTCTGTGCAATACATGGCCTTAGTGAAACTTTATAAATGCTGAAACACCACTATTGGGTGGACCTGAAGGATTGTAGGCTGCACTTACATGGCAGAGTGAACGAGTGTGAGACCTGGTGGGAATTCACCAACTCCGAAGGCATGATTTGTTACCTAGATCGTATAATATACTGCAATTTGCTGTAAGAGTTTTATGATTTTGCCACATTTTCTACCTCTCCGTAGAGATTTTGATCGATCATCAAATTGTGTTTTGTTTTTGTATTTTTTTAATCAAAGGATCTGATCATTTTTCGGCATACAAACATCTCCTATGAGACTTGATTCAATGGGGGTCTCAGCTCTCCAAAAATGAGGCATGCGTGTGAATAGTTAAGAGGAGCGCAATGTTGACACAATCGGATCTGTGATCTATGATCTATCCCTCTTTACTTTTTGATCATATAGTTACAGAAGGGGCTCCAATCCACCAATTGATTCATTCCTCTATAGCACCCATCAACACGATTGGATGATACTGCCCCTTTGATCCATAGACTCTTCATTTCTTCCCATATAGTTAAGGGGATATTTAGTCTATGAATTGTCTTAGATTGAATCACGATAAGTTGTGGATTGAGTTAGGCCTTCAACCCTTGTTGATCATTAAGAGATTTATTTTTGAAGCGGTGGGATTTTTGAAGCAGCAATCATGCACCCAATACTTCCCAGAGTAAAACTTCTGTCACAACAAATTGTAAATCACACAATCACAAGCCAATGAGTTCTCGGCACCTACACAAGTGTTTTTGCAACGTACCCATTTGCTTCTTTCTTTGAGGTGTACGTGCCGAGAACTCATTGGATGTGATTGTGTGATTTGCAACTTTGTTGTGACAGAAGTTTTACTCATATTCCCATGGTTTAGAGTCTTTACTTTGGTTTTGAAAAGTAACACTGGGTATATGTGGCACACAATCATTGGCTCAAACATTTACCGGCCGTTTAAGAATGAGAAGCTTGTATAAGTCAGTAGTCAATTTCTGACTTTCACCAAGGATGGCGATGTAACAAGCTGTATAGCTCTTTCACCAGGGATGGCGATGTAACAAGCTGTAGCTTAATCCAAACGCATGGCGCTGCCATCTGGGCCCACTGACCGCATAGGTGATTAGCTTACCCCTTGGTGGGTATACACACCAAAATCACCATATTTGTAATATCTAACCATTAGATATTAGTACTATTTAAGATGTGTTCTAGCCGTTGAATTCAACCATTTTTTTAGTACTAAAATCGTGGGCTAAAAATTATCGAACATTCTGATATTTCGTACGTATGTTTACCATGGGGTGGGCCAAACTTCCATTAAAATCAGTGGGTCCTAGATGGCAGCGGTGAGTAACAAAAAGGGTGTTAGTTTACGCTTTTGGATTAAGCTACAACTTCTTAACCCTTCCGAAAAGTAAGTTTATTTGAAAGAACAAAAAATAACTTACGTGATATAAAAGTCAAAATAAATATTTATAATTTGCGTTAAAAGTTTAGAGAGACTTGTTGTCATTAAAAAAATGTTGAAGTGGTCATTTATAATGCCTTTAAAGGATTAGAACAAGGTTTAAAGGAAGCCGTTTTAACGGTTAAACGGACTGGGGGCGTTACCGTTAAAACAGATTGAAACAGCCAAGGGCAAAAATGGAAAAAATAGAATTTAACGGAAAAAATGGCGCTGAAATTCAAATTTTGAAATTTGAAATTTGAAAATTAAAAAAAATGGAATTTAACGGAACGGAATTTAACGGATTTAACGGCTGTTTTTTTCACAAAAATTTTCAGAATTTAATGGCTGTGTTAAACGATTTTAATGGCAGTTAAATTCAAAAATATTAAAATGTGTTCAAACGGTTTTAACTGAAACGGGCTTGGGGCGCTACCGTTTAAACGGCGGTTTTTAAAACCGTGGATTAGAATAGTAAACATTGTATTACCAAAATTTCACTTAAAAACTCAGTTCAATATATGCTTAAATGGAGAGAAGTAACCTCTGGGAGATACCAGATGCCCCTCACTTCTAGTTGGTGCGATTCACCCGGTGGAAAATGAGCTAGTGACATCAACATCATCATACAAGTTTATGACATCATTATTCCCAAATCTGATCTCCCTTGAACTTATGGATGTTTGGTCCCCCTACACCAAATTTCTGCTAGATTGGTGATTTTTAGCTGTTAGAGTTTAGCACTCAAAAAGAAATGCTCAAATCCAATGGTCAGAAATCGCCATATTAAAATGCTGAAATCCAAGGGCTAGAAATCACCAGTTAAGCTGCTTTTTTGATGTGTTGGTCGGCCAAGAGGTTCACCCAACAATACAATGGGGGTTGGGACCTACAAAGAGATCATGTAAAAAAGTCCCACCAACCCATTGAATCATTTGGTTGATGGTCCTTGTTTCACGTGGCACTTTGCGTCATGGCTCAGAGTCTTGGCCGATCCCGTTCTGGATCAGGTGAGATCAGGGCCCACCGATCCGATCCAAACCATGCTTTGTCTCGCCTGAGATCTCTGTTTTACAAAGGATTTTCACATCGTCTCGGTCAAGATCGGCCGATCCTATTCTGGATCTGACCAATCCGGATCAGGATCAGAGCCAACCATCCAGCCTCCGATCCGAGACTTTCATCCTTGCTTTGCGTCGAGTGTTGCGGAGGGAAAAAAGTTAATTTCTTATACAGTGATACCCCATATCATGCTCGAATCCCATGGTGAAAAATAAACCCATGAAAGACTCCAACCTAACGGTTAGAAATCACTAATCATGCTGATTTTTGGTCGGCAGGTCCACCTGGGGATGGACCAAAGTCACCAGACACCCATGCCGTCAGTGGTCTCTAAGTGTGTTCCTCGTGGCTCATCTGTAGTCCATTTGTGACGGACGCAAGACGTCAAAGATTTATTCTTAAGGACTGCAGCTTGACAACTAACGCGTAAACCTTCGCTCACTGCATGATGTGAGCGAAGCCGATCACAGCACACCATACGAACCACGTGGCACATTCTTAAAGAGCACTGACTGTATGGATGTTTGGTCGGTCAAAAGGTCGACCTGCCAACCAAACCTCAGCCTGATTAGTGTTTTGCAACCTTTGGATCTTTACTCCCAAATAAAGCTCAATAATGCTCAAATTCCTACGGTTAAAATCAACCCATGAAAATAAGTCCAATCCAACGTTTATAAATCACTGATCAGGTTTATTTTCGGTATCTAGGTCAACCTAGTGATTTTCCAAACATCAATACGGTCATCGCTCTCTAAAAGTGTGCCACGTGGCTCATTTTGTGTTCTGTGATCGGCTTCGCTCACATCATGCAGTGAGCGAAGGTTTACTCACAACTAACAAGTCCCTCCGACAAAGAAAATACTACCCACGGTATACTGCAAAAAAAAGTTGTGCGGTTGAGGCTTTCAACCATTAGATTCATGAGATCTAGGGTCCACGAAGTAACAGCTTTACTAATATGCAATATGACTATTTTAACTTTGCAGATTTTACTCGTAGACCCTTAATCTCTACAATCCAACGGTCGATGAGTTCAACTACACAATTGTTTTTTGCGGTCTACAGTGGAGTAGCATTTTCCTTCTCTCTAATAATTCCAAATTATTTTCTACTGTCCAGTCAAAACACTGAAGTGACTGAACAGCGAAACTTGTTAAACAAACAGATTACACACTGCGAGAACTTATTCCCCGACGAGCCGAAGCCCTCGTTTCGAGGCCTAAACGGCAACGTAAAGGGGGGAGAATTTGCACCTGGCCTCTCAAATTATCCCACAGAAGTGATCAATTTGATCCAGATTGAGAGTAGATCGCAAAGAAGCAGTTATTTGTTGGGATGCTGGTCCTTTCGAGCTTCGATCTGTGAGTTTTCTCGTCGAATTTGATTCACCTAACCCTAGAATTTCGTTTGTATTCTTCATTAATTACGAATTTAGTTTTTTTCTGGTGAGAACGGCTGGTTTTTAAGTAAATTAACGTTTAACAAGAAATCTAGGGCTTATGCAACTACAAGTTCGGTGTCGATGGGAATTTCCCCTTTATTGTTGGTCAGAGAGATCTCGATGGATATGAATTTTGCTTTTTCAGGTTTCTTTCTTTTTGATGAATTTATGGTTAAAATTCTTTTTTTCCTTCATATTTTTCTTTATTCGTTTGGATGAACGAGGATACCATTAGAGATCAGAAGAACATAATTGTTAGGAAATTTGAAATATTTTCGTTTTATAGGTTAATTTGTGAAATAATATTCTCTTGTTCCATTTCAGTTCCTGTAAAATTTGAGATTGTAAGCTTGATGATCATCAGAGGTAATTTTTTAATACCTATGCATTATTTGTTGTTTAACAGGTTATGTAAGAACTGCTTGTAATGATGTCGAGATCCATGGTACTTGTTTTTCTGCTGCTGATACTCATAATTACGTCCCAGTTTGAATGGAAACAACAACTCGTGAACGAACTCGAAACAAATCCAAGTATTACCCAGAAGCAGCAACATACTTCAAAGAGGGAAGAGGTTGTTAAAGAAAAAGTAAGTTCATTATATGACTTGTTTTATTAATTCTGTAAACTTCCTTGTATCATTTGATCCTTTGACTTGTTATTTGTTTTTCTAAGCTGTCTGTGCATTTATATTGTAATGAAATAGGTAAGAACAAAAACATGCATATCAGTACTTTCAATTATATGCATGAAATTCAATATCCGTGTAATTCCGAATGTGAAAATATCATAGTTGGTTGAGGATATAATTTTCACACTCCATCATACTTGGATGGTGATGGAAACTCTCTCACTCCATCTTTTTCAGACACATGGACAATTTCAACATTTGCATGCCTCTTTATGTGGTGATTCAATTTTACTAGAATTCATTGAGAATATCGATCATAAAGAACGGTACTCCATTGTTTTTTACGTTCATGTGGAATAGAGCATCTCGGACTCCTACATAGAAAATTCGAATTATGTTTGGTGTTATATATCTAAAAAGAAATATCTAATTAGGTGTGGATTTCTTATTGTCAAAAAACATGAAAGGAAGAAGACATTGAATCCCGCCTTGAGGTGAGGCGTAGATTCTGGTCTCGAGGCCAAAGATGACTGGTTTATTAGAGGCTTATGCCTCACCCAGTCAATGCTTAAACCCCCAAGACTTGAGTTGTGAGGTGCTGTCGAGGCTTAAGCAAGCACATACATAGGCTAAATATATAAAAATTTTATTTTTTCATTCTTTCTTGAAAATAGCCCCCCTATTTATCTTCTATGCCTAAAAAAAGGTAATAAAGATTATTCAAATCATCTTCTTCCTCTCATTTATACTTGTAAATCAAACATACATGGACTGGCCGGCTCCAACTGGAACTTGAAGTGTTTTCAAGTGACTACATGATGCAGGACATTTAACCAATACTCCCCAAAAGCCGCGACTGTTGGTAGCGTGAGATTAAATTCCTTTAACTCATAGGATCTATCTAGGTTCTCGGTCGACACGACCCCTCGTGGGCCCATATCACACAAGCCACTCCACCCTGAGTGTGCCCCATATTACGCAGGTTGCCCCACTCAAACCTGGTGTGAAAATGCCCCTGCATTAATCACCCCCGGTGAGGAGGCTCAAACACGAGACCTCCCGCTCTTGTACCACTTTGATGCAAGACATTTAACCAATACTCCCCAAAAGCCGCGACTGTTGGTAGCGTGAGATTAAATTCCTTTAACTCATAGGATCTATCTAGGTTCTCAGTGACACGACCCCTCGTGGGCCCATATCACACAGGCCACCCCACCTCGAGTGTGCCCCATATTACGCAGGCTGCCCCACTCGAGCCCGGTGTGAAAATGCCCCTGCATTACTACAATTCTATAGTTGGAGAAACCAAAAATGCTAGAGCGCCAAACTCTTAAAAATTTGAGCTTTACGTTAGAAGGATAACGTTTCTTAGATTGAGTTTCTCTCAAATAATTCATCTACTTGCTAGGGCAGATCGTCAATATCATTATGTTTGTTAAAATGTACTTTAGTACTTGTTGGATTGACCAATCAAGGGATAATACTTACTGGCTTGAAGTTAATAAATAGTAAATGTGATACAAGAAGGAGTAACAAGGGCCTTCAAATGGTAAAATGAGAATTTTCACTTCGTGGACATCACATAATAATTAGCGAGTGTTCTAAAAATCCTTTGAAGTTTATGATTCTTTTGATAAATCATAAAAATAAGAGCTTCAAACTTCTTTTTTTGTTTTAATTTTGTAGTTGATTCTTTTTTTTTTCTTTCGATTTTGTATGATTTTTAAGGCCTTTTAAAAAAAAACAATCGAGGCTTATGCATCATAGCTCCTTGAGGCTTACACATCACCTCATGGAGGCAAAAAGCCTTGCATATGATATAGTGAAGAATGTTTATCTGGTGTAGTGCTTTAGATCTGGTTTATATGGGTATAGTGAAGAATGTTTGAGTTCAATGTTTTGAAGGGTTATTGGTTTTATGATATGCTTTCTCTGTTGGTGTCAATGATTTTGCTACAATTGAGAAAAGGAACCATTCTCTTATCTTATGGTGTGGAGTTGTCACCTGTGGGCTTCGGGCTTTAAGGGGATTTGTTGTCATTCTTTTAACGTAAGATATGAAGTGCCCATTCTTAGGATTTGACACGTTGAATATTATTATTGGTTGAATCTATTGAAGTTCATTCTATCAATCAAGGGACGATATTTGTGTGAAATCTTTCGAGGCGTATTTGTCTCAGTTATCCTTAACTTTATAAGTAAGAAACAAAAGAGTATATAATCCAATAAGATGTTTTAAATATAAACATGCTTAAGAATATTATGCTTTGAATACTCCTAGGCTAAGTTTTATTCTTTAACATCAAAAGCGTGTCAACGAGAAGCTTGTGCCTATTTTTGGTCAGCTCTTCAGCATGATTTTGACATGATGATTGGGGCTGTCAATGGATCAGATCAACCAAGGTAGTTGAGCGTAAGATGAGGCATGCGTCTGACTGAAGCGAGGCGCAATATTAAAAATTATAATAAGAAATATAAAAAATTAAGAAAAATAACATCATAAAATAACAAAACAGGTACTCATTGGTCATAAAACATAAAAGATAGCAAATGTCCAAAATCTCAAGTAACCCAAAAGTAGTTCTAGTTAACAGTGTCATTATCTAAATACAAAATAAGTAATCAAAAAACCACAAAACATAAAAGATAGTAAATGTCCAAAATCTCACCCACAATTAGTTTTAGACTTCTAGTTAACATCATCATCATTTAAATATAATCATTTGCTTCATCCTCATCATCATTGGATGTGTTAGTTTCCTTAATATATTTTTCTTCTTCTATCTCCTCCGAATTGGCCACTTCCTCTTCCGGTTCCCTTACTAAAGTCCTTGCCTTTTCTCTTGACCTTGATTGTGATCTAGTATTTGATGTTGATTCACCAGCTCCAATAACTCTCGTAACAACATCATATGCCAATCTATCATCCTCAAACACCAATTCATTTTCTGCTTCTCCACCTTTTATTTCTATCTCCCCAAGTAGTCATTCATTGCATTCATCAATGTCTTTAAATGAGTTAGGGTCAATTGTATCTCGTCTATCATACCAATGCTTAATATAATAATCTAGAGTACATTTTTTTTTACAAAAACGAGTATTTTAGTGAGGCGTGCATCTGATGTGCTTGGAGCCTGGTTTGAGGTGTGCCCCTTGAGCATAAGGCGTGCGCCTTACTAAACACGCTTCATCTTGACTCTTCTAAGGCGCTTTAGGTGCGCCTTGACCACAGAGAGATCAACCCAAAAATCCTTTCGAATATTACTAGGTTTGGAACCATATATTGTTCTATAGATCGGTACTGGGTCTACGCATCCCGATCCAATTTGATAAGTTGATACCGGATCTGTGTTGTACCAATCCGGTATAAACTTGATATATTTATACAAAGACAAATTGACCTTTTCTCATATCTATTTTTAAGTCTTTATAGTATTAGGGATCGAAGTTAAATTTATAATTCTAATTGGAGAATAATAAATTTTCTCTTTATTTTAGTAGATTGGATCGAACCGGATCGCATCAGGTCTGAAATTCTCCTTTTCTATCGGATCGGTTCTGGACCACGCGTAGTTGATCCAATCTCTTATCATATTGGTACTAGATTGGCCTATTTCTTATCGTATCGTTATTGAATCCACAAACATCGTGTGAAGGAGTTCTCAAAACCTTTGGTGTGGAATTGATCCTCGCCCTCCTCAGTCTAATTATCGTTTAAAGGCGAAGGTTCAAATGAAAAGTTACTTAGGCATATCTTAGACATGCAATCCCCAATGACAACCCTGATATGGTGTTGCAGGTTTTATTGAATGTGACAGGATGCCTCTGTGGTCCACCTTAATGCTCCATTTATTATCTTATCTTTTAACTACCTGAGTGACTTGATGGAACAAAAACATTCGATGAGGAACTAGCATCCACTACCAATTGGGTTTGATGACTTCGCATTACATTCAATTCATAGCAAGGAAAAGTGACACATGTTTTATATGATTGTGAGGAAAAGGTGATAGTATATGCACACTTGTATCATAATTGTGAAATATGTGAATCTAGTGTTAGAGAGAGAGAGAGAGGGTAGTTCGGGCCCACTTACATTAATAGAACATATGGGCCCAACACTCTGCATAAAGCCCATCTATGTAACATAAACACAAAACAAAATAAACTAAGAAATAGCAATAATTTTCAACAAAAATTTAGGCTTGTGCTTTCATCCTTCCATATGGAGGTATGTATTAGTCTTGATGAGAAACTATTGACTAATGAGACTTCGTTTATCTCTTAATCATAGATATTAAAAGCATTCAGTCAATGGTCCCTTTTAACAACTGGAAAATGAAGTGATGTCAAATTATCACTCCTTTGACCGGTTCCCACTTCCCAAGCATTTGGTCCCTCCCTTGTATGAAGGTTAAAGGCTTTGGGAAGCAACTGAGCAAAGCCAGCAAACTGAACTTTGGATCAGATTGGTTGCAACTTGAAGCAACATGAGAGGCTGTAGTAGGGCTCCTTTTCCAACAATGTTCGTAGACTGAAGGCTACTCTCGTGTCACATAAAACATCAAGGGCACCCGAGTAAAAATGTGACATCTTCCTATTTCAATGAAGCCATATGGAGAAGTGTTTGAAAGGCCACAATTTTTTTATCTAGAAATTGGTCATCTTACCTCCTAGAATTGGCAGCTAAGATGGAATGATACCAAGAAAAGACCCTTTGACTCTACACTCCTTACTAGATAGGCTGACCCAAGCACTTACATCCTCAAGAATCAAGATCTCATCTAAGGATGGACAATAGTTCTCACTGGAACCGATGTTGGATGCGGCATACTGAAATCTTTGATCATTGTTTCAGCTTGATTAATAGAAGATAAAAGTAACAAAAGTAGAAGAAATGGGCAGAAAAGAGAGAGAAAAGATCCAATAGATGCACTTGGCACCACCCTACCAGGAATCACTCTTCGCACACAACCTCTAGAATTAAACACTTCATTCAACTCTTCAGGATAAGAGAGTACGTGGATATTTATGTAGGTCTGGATGGCATCTTCAAATATCTCCCAATCCTTACAATAGAAAATCTCCTACCATTCTTCTAGAACAGTTACGAGACCTAGTCCTACTACAATAAAGTAGAGACTAAATAAAGGTCTAGAAACATAAAATTCAAAATAGAAATGGACCCCTCTATGGGCTGGATGAATGAGCTGTCTTTGTGAGTGGGCCAGTGGACCTAAAACCCACTTTGTGTGTGACCTGGTCAACTGGGCCCATTTGTGGCTGTCCAGCAGTCATTCTTTTCTGTTTCTTCTTCTTTGGCTTTCATGGCGGGTCCTTTGCTTCTTCCCATGGACTTGAGCTACATTATTATCTTCGTCTTGTAATTATGCCCCTTCAAGAGTGGGTGCACATAATCAGCTCGCAAGCGAATCGAAACACCACAGAATTGGTTCTCTTGAACAAGCTGTGGAGAAATTATTAAAATATAGTTAGTATATAGTGTTGATATATTTTTATCATTGTTCATTTATTTGGTGATTTAAATTTTTTCAGTAGAATATGTGCGCACAAACTTCAAATCGTACTTATATTATTGCCATCCAAGAAAGCAAAGACACTGAGAAAGGTCAGACTCCTAGTCCAAACTAAGGTACCCGAATAGCTCTCTCTTCAGTCTCTATTGACTGATCCAAGCACTCCCAACATCTTCAAGATGTTTGTTTTGAATCTCTACAATGATACCTCTTCGGGTCCACAAGATCAGATAGACATGAACCAATTTTTAACCAAACATGTGGAACTATTTAGTGTGTTTCTCCAATTCTTATTAGTATGTCTTTCAGTATGTATCGATTTATTCACATTATATGGTTGATTAATCTGTACCATAAAACATATATGATTGTATCATAGATTGATCTGACACAAGTTTTATAGTGAAAGGATTTCTTTTTTCCTTTTTCTTTTGTGTGTGTGTGTGTGTGTGTGTGTGGGGGGTAAGCTGGGATCAAAACAAATGATTGTGTAATATTAGTGATATATAAATTGTATGTGGCATTCCTTAATAGAGCCCAGTAATATGTTTTACTTGCGATTCCTGTCTAGTTTGTCAAAAAGTTCATCTGGAATTACTTTGTGTTTCTTTTTTGTTGAACTTCAAAGTTCCCGTAATGATCTGGTTTGTACGCGTCAATCATCATTATGGTTGGTGAAACCAATATCCACCATCTTTATGGATTATCTTTGAGTTTGTTGAACTTATTGGAGATCCATTTACCAATTGCAGATCATCTTATCTCAAGAGAAGAACATTCAGAGACTCAATGAGCTCGTGCAGAGTCTTCGGAGACAACTACTACGTTGCAGAGGCAGTAATGATTCAACAAATGGCACTCCAAATCCGTTGACCAAAAAAATAAATGAGCTTGAACAGCGGCGGATCCTGGAAGATTAACAGGATTCCGAATCTGTCGGCAATGTTATTGGCATGTGCAAGTAAAACCTTTTGTTCCTTTGTCCAAACAATTTAATGCAAGGTTCTCTTGCGTGTAAGTTATATATCATATCAACTGACCAAAATATCCCACAATACAAAATCTCCCTTATCACCTGATAATCTTTCATTGATAGGAAAGCTTCATTTGGCTGGAGGGTTTTTTGTCTTTTGCAGCAGAGTGGGGAAATCTACATATGTACGTATGCCTGCTTGTAGAAAGTTTAACTTGCTTCTTGGAAACTCTTAAGGCTCTTTGGATGCAAAGATATGCTATCAGCGACATGGATAAGAGGCGGGATGGTGGAG
Organism: Euptelea pleiosperma; assembly: GCA_035048495.1. Classification (NCBI taxonomy): domain Eukaryota; kingdom Viridiplantae; phylum Streptophyta; class Magnoliopsida; order Ranunculales; family Eupteleaceae; genus Euptelea; species Euptelea pleiosperma. The sequence continues at coordinate 32,645,868 of CM068544.1, read as the reverse complement.
GGTGTTTGTCTGGTTTTGTGAGACCTGCATTTCCCAAGTGTAAACTGTTCCTCAGTTTTCTCTGCTGATAAAGGCGCTAGTCATGACGTCGATACAGACCCTAGTTGTTCCTAGTCAAATTAGTAAGTTGTTGAAAACATAGTTAGTGGGAAATGTTCGAGTATAATTCGGATTTGTCGGTTAAAAATGCATTAAAAAATTCGGCAAAAATAATTTAAAAAATAAAACAAAAAAATAAAATGGAAGGCAAAATATTGACCTTTTTTGTCTTATAAAATGATTTTTCATGTTCAAAACTAAATAATCTGGGAATAACTCTACAAAGTCGTGTTCAATCATGTTCAAAAATGCTTGAATTTTTCCAAACCTTTGAATAGGATGTGGTTCCGTTCGCTTTTCGAATAATGTGTACAGTTCGCATATACTTCACGAATAATTTGAGAAATTACTTGTTGAAAACCATCCCAGATTGATGTGTATGTGCACTGATGGATGGTCAACATGAGTTCTGATCACTAATCGGGCTGCTTTTTGGTTTGTAGGTCCACCTAGGGATTGGCCAAACATCGATACGGTCAGAGTCGTCTAAGAGTGTGCCATATGGCTCATATTGCGCCTTGTCAACAAAGTTTTATTCCTTTGGGATTGGGCACAAAATGAGATAAGGCAGGGAAATGGCAATTGGAAATATTTCTTTTTTTTTATGTTTTTTGTCAAGTCTTGCCGCTGCGCTTAAGTTAGCACGGTCCAAACACACAGATACCCAAACTGCAGTTTGCACAAATTGAAGGGTGGGATATACCATGTTTGTTGCATGGTTTAAAAAAGAATTGCAACTCCAAGGCCCCTATGTTTTGAAAAAAAATGGACTTTGCATTATGACTTTTTTTAATTTTTGAAACCGTGGGTATCCAGGCCTCTTAGAGCTCCCGACTAATCCCCCGTGGCACGATAATCACCCCTTCCACACGTGCCGGACACCCGGACTGTACTTGGTTAGGCCCAAAATTGTGGATAGACTAATTTCAAAGGGTCGGGCTCAGGGGGACCCCCTTTTTCTGACCCCTCTCGTGTTCGTGTGCTCCGCGTTGGATTTGTCAGCACCGAGCTGGCATCACTTTTTGGGCATTGATAACCACCGTTGGATTCGTGAAATCCACGGCCGAGCACACGAACACCGAGAGGGGGGGGGTCCTCGGAGCCTTAGCTCATTGACTGAGCAAATCAATTTGGCTACACGATTCATAGAGAATTGGAATTCGAATTGGGTTCGAAAAGAATCGCAGATCAATTTGAGAATCTCAGAGAATTGGTTCGTGAATTGTGCTGTGCCTCCTATCACCGTCCAATAATACAAAATATCAAAAGTTTAACCAACTGGATGATCCACAGCAAAATAATAATAATAATAAACTTGTATTTCAGAAGAAAATGTTAGATCTGATAGATTAAGATTGAATGGTCGGCTGAAATTGGGACCTAAAAGGAAGAACATCTCGGGTGGGATCCACGATGTGGTGGGCGGTGGGCCCCAGTTCCAGTTATACGTGTGTCGCGTGTACGATAAAGGCCGGTTTCTTTGTGGTCGAAAATGGATAGGATCATCACAGGACCCTTCTGTTAGCATTTTTCTTTCACTTTTTCTCTGTCCTTTTGTTTTTAAGGAGCTTTTAATCTTTAAAGTGAGAAGCTTTTTTCGATTCGCAAGCTTTTCACCTGGCTTTAGGGTTATTCCTCAACCGCGTGATGGATAATTGGGAAATCTAATTTCCTGAGTGACCCTCCCCTCCTCTGTCTTTTTCTCTCTTTCAACCGACCATATTCTCTGTTCTCTTTCGTCCTTTGTTTTTACTCCAAAAGGTATTTCATCATTTCATATTATTTTTCTCCTCAATATATTTTTTTTTTTGATCCACCTGGTCCAACTCACCGAGTCCACTCAGAATCGAAGAGGGTTTTTTTAATTTTTATTTATTTTTATTTTTTTGGTGTTCTTGGAGAAGTGGGCTAGTATGGTGCAGTGGAATTTGGAGTATCATGCGTTCTTATCAATCAGGACGGACAGATTAGTGGACCCCATCCTGAAGATTTTCTACACCAGTTGCTACTTTTTTTTTTCACACTAGATAATCATCAGATGGATCAGATGATAAGGAATAAGGATAACCCACTTGAGTTGATATTTTCCGGCTTCGGATGTCTCTTGGGTGGGACCATTCCCTGCATATATGTCACGTAAAAGAGGTAATTAATTATTTGTGAAGAGAGATATATAGATCATCTGCCGTGTTTTTTCTATTTTGAATGCAAGAAAGAATGAGATAGATCAGATGGTTATAATCATCCGGTCAAACTTAAGTTTAGCATATAATAAGAGCTTCTAGGAGGGACCCATTGAACAGTGCCCTTCAATTCTCTTCAAAGATAATCACAGCTAGTTCAAGAATGTGGATCTTGCAATTTCTACTTGTTTTAGCATTTTTTATCTTTTTCGACTGAGTTAACTCAACCGAGTTCCCCGTATTTGAATTCTCATGTGTCAATGTCAAACAGAATCCACTTAATTTGATTATTTTGGATTTCCAAAAGCAACTCAATGAGATTTTCCTTATGACACACCTCTTAGCTTTTCTCAGTCTCTAGTTGCTAGCTTTGTTCTCTCATGGGGTTCAAATGGTAATTCAAGTGGGACATTTCTATATATTCTCTTTCGAATTCAAATTTTCAAATACATTACACCGTCTTTCGCTTAGAATTCTACATAAAATCGTAAATTGTCAATTCTTAGAAGATGCCTGTACTCAACTTCTCAAATTGTTTGAATTTCTTTAGCGCGAATATAAGCCAATGCTGATTGATATTGCAATTGTGTATATTGAAACATTTCTATAGAAGCTGCACGTAAATACGACTCGGTGTGTCTTGAGCTCATGGGAAGTTCAGAAGTGTCCATAAACGTTACCGAAGAGGAGTTTCCTGATCAAGAAGAACAGTCTCTGAGCTCAAACTGCATTGGAGATGTTTCTTGTACTACTTTCAATATCCTTGCACCAATTTATAAGCGATTGAATAGTGAAGTAAGTCTGTGACTCTTTAGATTGTTTGGGTTTATAGAATTCTGTGTCTCCTCTGATTGTGTAATCATTTTTGTGATGTACCCATCAGAGCCGGGAGAGCGAATTCAGGGAGTATTGGCATAGTCGGAATGAAAGCATATTGGATAGGCTATTACACCGAAAATCGTCGATTATATGTTTACAGGTGTGAATGATTCATAGTCTCTCCAATATTGTATATCCAGTACTACTGATGATGTACTGAAAGATGGCGTTTTGAGTCTCAATGTTATGGGTAAATTTTTGAATGCTTTTTATATCAGGAATTTTGGGTGGGAAATGAAGAGCTTGTGGATATGTATGAGACACAGCTTGATGATGCTGGTTATGCAACTTACAAGCTTGCACGGACAAATAACCGCGGTGATGGTATGATGTCCTTGCCAATCTTCTTTTTTTTGGTTTTTTCCTTTTTCTTTGTAAAGTGAAGGTTGAGGTATAAATTCTTTTCAGGGAAGGATCATAAGCCATTATCCATATTCTTTGGTAATTAAGTTGTGTCCCCGAATCCTAAACTTTCAAGGTTGCAGCATCTGTTTGAATTTGGGTCTGACCCATCTTTCTTTCACTGCCATCAGCATTTCAAGGATTTACAACTGAGGTAGAAAATAGGTCACGATTAGGAGATGCTATGTTGGCAGTTTTTTTTTTCTCTTATTTGTAGAGATATGTTCTTGCCAATATTTTTGAAGTGGTGAGGGAGAATACTATTGAACCAAAAGTGTCAGTCGAGTTTTCGCTTGGATTTCTTATTTTCTCTTATTAGGTTCAACTATAATGAGGATTTCTCAGGTTTTGGTGTACCTATCCTCTCATCCTCTGCTTTCAAAAGAAAAACAAATGACAATTGCATTGGGAAAACTTTAATTATAACCAAGGAAATAAATTTCGCGAAATTATCGAAATATTTCGCGAAATATTTCTTATTTCTAGTTTACCGAAACGAAAGAATACATACACGAAATGTTTCCATACAAGTCGAAATATTTTGCGTAAACAGTAAATTTCGATCAATTGACAGTGTAAATAGGTATTATTTTAGTTGAAATGTTTCAAAATCTATGGAAACATTTCTATTGAAGGTAGGAAACATCTCATTTGAGCTCAAAACCACTACAAATCCCCATATTTTATCCATTTAACCCATTTCCATATATTTATTTTATAAAAAAGGTCAATCCATTGTAGATTTCTTGGTTCACTGATTGATCGTGAGGATGATTCGAATCCCATTTAGAGTTTTTTTTAACTTTGAAATGTACTTAAGTATACAATTTCCTGCTATCATTTCTTGCTACAAATAGATCATTTAGGTGTAAATGCATCAAATCTATGATGCTAATGAATTGGGTACCCAATTTCATTGGTTTTACCCTAAACATCTATGCTTGTGCATAAATTGATTATATGTTGCATTACTCAGCCCATCTACAAGTTGGTCAGGTTAAAGTTTTTTTCTAAAATTATTTGAACATTCAAAAAATTAAGTAAATGTAATAAGATAATAGTAAATAGGTTTTCTAAAATTATACATAATATTAAGCCATTAATGTAAGTGAATAAAGATTCGTTAATACCTTGATTTATGTCTTTTTTATAATAAATAATTGAATAATAGTTATCTAATTAAATTATACATTGTCTGACTATCAGATGCCTGCCTCAACATATTAAAGATCGTTATGGTCATTCATTTCCACACTACATGTGGTTATATATCTTGGTTTGATAGCTTATGAGTTTATTTTTATGCTTGTTTTATCATTTCCCAAACTTTCCACAAACATTTCCACAATATTTCCATCATTTCCACATTATTTCCATCATTTCCATGAAAAATGTATTATTTCTACACTGGTCGAAATATTTCCACGAAACATTTCCAATTCCGAGCTGGTCGAAATAAACCTCGAAATCGAAATTTATTTCCTTGATTATAACCATTTATGTTTTGCTCAAGCAGTCACAAATCGTTCCCAGGTAGAATAACATGAAAAATGAATGTTTTCTCTGAGTCCAAGCACTATATTAAGTGTATAAATTCTAGTGAAGCCTTGGATTTAATGATAGTCTTAATATTTACGTTTGATTGTTTAACTATATAAAGGACTTAATGTCACCCTGTATGTATCTCAAGTAAATAATCCTTATAATGGATAGTTCCCTCCAATTCATTAGAAGGTGAATAGCTTCAAGTATTCGAGGTGATGGGAAGCCTCCTTGGAAGGTCCAATCTGCCAAACCCCGGCCTACCCTCTAAAAACAGAAGGTCCTTGAGGTGAGCTCATCTTTAAGAGGGTGGCCTAATTCCTGTGTGTTAATAGTAGAGGTTAATGGAGAGTCTTCAGAATTTATTAGAAGGATTGATCATAATTGGTATAGGGAAACTGGTTGCCTTTCCACCAGGTAACAAATAAGGGTCGTCGTTAGAGCATGATGAATTTCACATACAGATAAGACCGATTGAGAGTCTACCAAAGGACATAATGGAGTAGATGATCCAGTACCCACAGCAGTTGGTAGTCCTCCGACTATTATTCACCACATAGTAGTGCAAGGGTGCGTTTTGTTCAAACAAAATTGTAGCCTAGAGAAACATACAACCAAATTTCTTGTACTAATTTGGTTTCTTTATTGTATACTTGGAGCTAAATGTGGACACCATTTACTCCAGCTGCATTAACTGTGAATGAGAGATAATGTTCCATGCAGTACGCATTGATCCTTGAGCTGAGCCTGTATAATCTTCTTGGTTGCAGGTCTACTAACTGCAGTGCAACGAAACCACTTCCAAGTTTTGAATTACAAGGAATTGCTATTCAATGACTTTGGGGATCGTGTAGCTCAGCTTCTACACGTTGAGTTAGTTATGCCTTTTTCTCGAAACCAAGCTATTAACATTGAGAAGGAAGCTCTAGTCGTGAATACCCACTTATTGTTCCCTCACAACTCTAGTTATTGCCTCACTAGGCTGCAACAGGTGGCGATTTTCAAGTTTATTTATATTTTTCTTGTTCGATTTATCACCATTTTCACAATTTACCTTCACAGAATTTATTTATAATTAAATTTAATTCATAATCTCCAACTTGCTTTGTCACAGGTGTACAAGATTTTACAATACATCGAATCATATCGTGAAGAAAAGCACCTTCCATCAGTGCCTATCATACTATGTGGGTAAGTTTAAGTTAGCGAAAAGAAAATTTGTTGTATCTATTATTCATAATCTTTGATCGCTAAATTGAAAATTAAAAAAATAAAACAAACTATTATTTGATTTGTAAAAACACTATTCTTCCATTTTTTTTAATTATCTTTTAGTGTAATTTTGTTATAGGGATTGGAATGGAAGTAAAAGGGGGCATGTCTATAAATTTCTGCGATCACAAGGCTTTGTCTCATCTTACGACATCGCCCATCATTACACGGATAGTGATGCCGATGCCCATAAGGTTGGTTAGTTCTCTCTCGATATACAATTATACATAAACACATAAAGACAAAGACAAAGATCTGGCAGATATCTAAAAGAATTATTCATTCGTATTCTCGTCACAGTGGGTTAGTCATCGAAACCACAGAGGAAACATATGTGGGGTGGATTTTATATGGCTTCTTAACCCTAACAATCATCAAAAACCACTGAAGGAGAGCTTCGTCGAAGCTGTTCTTGGAAATATTAAGGTGTGTAAGAATCAGACATTTGCATCTCCTCTCCCTAATCGCTATATTAACAGGTTATTGAATCAGTGTTGTTTCACTGTTCATCTCATAGAATTGTCTCAGCGAAGCGTCAACAGAAGCTACTGACCCATTACATCTTCTCAAAACTGACCTCAACCACAGTAGTTACATCACCTATTCTCAATTCTGTCATGCTCTTACTCAGGTATCTTCTGCACTGTTTCAATAGTGAGTCCCTTGGACATCTCTTGTGATATAATGCCAAAGATGTATTTAGTTAATATTCTATTCATTTATGGTTGATTAGTTAGGCTTAACCGGTCACCCCCATGATGGCCTAAGTATTGAAGAAATAAAGGATTTGTGGAACCATGTAGACATGAATAGCAATGGAGTGATTGATTTTGCAGAGTTCGATGTAAGTCTTGTTTTGTTTATTGCATTTTGTTTCTTTGTAGCGATTTTGCCTATTGGGTGCCTGATTTTGAATTTCCTTCTGACCCACAACAGAGAGCATGGAACTCTCCCCCATCCCTCCAACAAACAGAAGATAACTATGAGAAGACCGAGGTTCAGACAGAAACACTAACAAATAAGTCCAAGGCTTCAACTACAATTGGTTTCGATATTAAGAATGCTGTCCTCTTCCCTCCAGAAGTTGAAAAGGGGATGTGGCCTGAGAACTACTCCCTATCTGACCATGCCCATCTAACTGTGGAGTTTGCCCCAGTGACGATCCGCTGTTCCTGAGCATAATTGACGAAATTGATGGACCCCACATGAATGGTGGTTATTTGACTTGGGAAATTTGATAACTGAATTAACAAAAATTGAAGCAACTGATCTTTTGGTTTTGTGATTACATCCATGATTTACAGAATGTGTTGGAACATACAATTGTGATCTACTACAGGCTTTTTGAAATTCGACTACAATCTTTGTGAAATTTGACTTCATTGAGATATGGGTATCGGGATTGTAGTAATGTCTAGCTGTCAACCTCATCAGTGTGAAAGCTTCTTGCATTGGATGTTGTATGCTGCTCTTCACCTTCATTTTCACTTAACAGTTAAGCACTTATTACAGCAACACATTCTACATACCACATTGGTGCTTAATATGCCGTTTATATTTGCATGCTCGACGTGAAGTTTAAATTAGAGGGTGGGCAATTTTCATCTTTTGGTCATCTTGTATCTTATATGTATTGCGAACCTTGTGGTTACTTTCACACTCAGCATCAATTAGGCTTTTGACATGGCGATGCCATCCCTCCTAACCCATTCATTGTAGCACAACATGTCCCGTGTAATGATAAAATAGATGAATAAATTTTTTTTGGTATGTATTAATTGGATGAGACTGTTTTTAAGAACATACAAACATTAAAAAGAAAACAAAAATAAAGCAAACCAAATAACAAACAAATATGTTGTAAATTAGGTACACTATGATATCCTCATATATTACATGACCATCAAATGAAAACAACTCCAATACAACAGTTATAAATAACTAATAAGACTAATTTTTGGTCTATAGGTTCACTTAGGGTTAGGCCAAACATTCAAATGTTAAAAATTGAGTTCTTTAAATATATTAAAAAAATATTGAAACTCTAAATTTTTTTTTTCTAAAGAAACATTGATTTCGCTTGTAAAAAAATTAAGTTTTTAAAATATCATTATACAAATAAAAAAGAAATGCACCCCAAAAAAATATTTTTGAAAGAAAAATTAATTACTGGGAACAAAACCATTAAAGTTAAGTTGAATCATATGATTGAAAAATTTTAATTTTTTCAAATATTAGTTAAAAAAATGATAAAAACAAAATTTTTTAACATCTAGGCTAATCACAACTATTCATATTTATGCAAGGAACAAAACCTATGCAATTCTCGGATGAATTATAATATTTAACCCATAAAAAAATCTCTGTTGACTCCCCTACTTTCAACTCCTCTATTTCCCTTCCAATTCTGATTTCGTAAATAAAAATAGTATTTTTTTCTTTCAATTCCTTATTCCCTTCCAATTCTGATGGTGAAAATAAAATAGTAATTTCATAGAAAACTATGAAATAACATAAAGAAATCGAGACAAAAGCCTCTACTAAAAAAAAAAAAAACCTTAAACGCATATAATTTCACAAAGGTTTTTGCTAGAATTTTGTGAAAAGAAAGAGAAGGGAGTACGGAGCAATTTCAACAATATATGTATAGACTCAAATATTACAGTCCGCGTGCATGGCAAAGAATTCCTCAGGAGAAATATTTCTTTCTTTATCATCATTGTCTTTTTTCTCGACGTTTCTGACATTTTCCCTCATTCAATTCTCTTTGTAATCCAAAAACACTAGAACGTGATTAACAACTAAAGACGCCGAACCTTCAGCAAAACGAACATGAGGATGTCAAAACCTTAGAACATGAAAGAAATATAATTAGTATTCATCAACTAACCTTCGGTGGCTGCAATGGTTTCTCCCTCTCGTTGCAAAATCAATTAAATCTTTCATTTCCTGCAAAAAAAAAAAAAAGATGATGTAAGACCAAATGGAATAACATAATTATAGAAATATTTTTGAAATAAGAACGTTGTAGGAAAATGATAAACCATTTAAGAAAGAGGAGAAATTTTATGAATATTTATTGAAGAGATTAGAGGAGAGTGGGAAGAACACAATGACAGAGATATTTTGGAAAGAGGAAACGTTAAGGAAAATGAGAAACGTTTGAGAAAGATGAGACATTTTAGGAATATTTATTACAAGATTAGAAATGAAATAATGTAAAAGAGTAAAGAAAAAATAAGAATTTAAGAAATATTTATTGTAGAGATTTTAGGAATTGTAACAGTTATGAAAAACAAAACGAAAAAATAAATGAAGGAGAGAGAGACATGGGAGAGAGAGAGTGGGAGACATTTTGGGAGATAAGTGTGTTAAAAACAAGGCTACTTTTGGAAAAAGCGTAAGATTTTGACTATAGGGGAAAACGTAAAAAAATATAATGAAAATAAAAAACTGAAGAAAATTGGAAGACATAGTTTTGAAAAAGAGAAAACAATTTTGAATCGTACCTTTTTTATCTATGATAGTTTTTATCATATATTTTTTATCTATGCGTCTCAATTTTTAAATGAACTTCCTTTTCCAACACATTTTGTAAGAGTGGAAAGTTGGATCGTTTCGGAAATCTAAAAGTTATTTTATAAAAATGTGATCGTACATTTAAAGAATGTTAAGACTTTTTAATAAATAACGATGCAGTAAATGGGGATATGAAGGAAACATTTATTTTTTTTGGATGATAGAATCTTTTTTATCTTCTTTTTATTTCAAAATAAGGAAGATGTTTATTTGATAAGATGATTTATGTTGAAATAATAATGGATTGATGGAAGGGCGTTGTAGGAATCAAAGTTACTATAATAAGAAAATTGATTTATGAAAATGGAGTCTTATAAATGAAAGTCAATAAAATAAAGAAATATATTTTTCGAAAGGCGAGTGGTAGGAATGAAATGTACTGAATTAATGCTAGACGTTTTATTTCTGTATGAAATTTAATAATTAATTGGGGGTATTTTTGTATGAAATTAATGGGGATATTTACGAAAAAATCAATGGAAAAAAGATTGTAAGAGCGCCACTTCAGCAGTGCTATTATATGTACTAAAGCTTGGCACTACTGAGGTGGCACTCTCGCAATCTTTTTATCATCAATTTTTTCGAAAATACCCCCCATTAATTTCATACGAAAATACCCCAAATTAATTATTAAATTCCATACATAAATAAAACATTTAGCATTAATTTAGTACATTTCATTCCTACCACTCCTTTTGAGAAATATATTTCTTTATTTTATTGACTTTCATTTATAAGACTCAATTTCCTTATTTTAGTAACTTTGATTCCTACAACTCTCCCTTCCATAAATCCATTATTATTTTAACATAAATCATCTTACCAAATAAACCTCTTCCTTATTTTGAAATAAAAAGAAGATAGAAAGATTCTATCATCTAAAAAATAAACGTTTCTTTCATATCCTTATATACTAATGCATTGTTATTTTTTAAAAAATCTTAACTTTCTTTAAAAATATAAACAAATTTTTATAAAATGACTCTTAGATTTCCAAAATGATCCAGCTTTCCACCCCTACAAAATATGCAAGAAAAAAAAATTCATTTAAAAATTGAGACGCATAGATAAAAAAGGTACGATAAAAATTGTCATAGATAAAAAATAAACGATTAAAAAAATGTCTTCTTTTTTTCAAAACTACGTCTTCTAATTTTCTTCTGTTTAAAATGTCATTATATTTTTTACATTTTCCCCTTATAGTCATAATCTTATGCTTTTTCCAAAAGTACCCCTATTTTTCTCTCCCAAAACGTCTACCACTCTCTCTCCCATGTCTCTCTCTCTCTCTTTTATTTATTTATTAATTTTGTTTTTCATAACCATTACAATTCCTAAAATCTCTGCAAGAAATATTTCTTAAATTTCTATTTTTTCTTTACTCTTTTACATTGTTTCATTCCTAATCTTGCAATAATTATTTCTAAAATGTTTCATCTTTTTTAAATATTTTTCATTTTCCTTAAACGTTTCCTATTTCCAAAATATCTTTGTCATTGTGTTCCTCCTACTATCCTCTAATCTCTTCAATAAATATTCCTAAAATTCTCCTCTTTCTTAAATGGTTCATCATTTTTTTACAACGATTCTGATTTCAAAAATATTTCTGTAATTATGTTCCTCAATTTTGTCTTACATCCTTTTTTTTATTTTTGCAAGAAATGGAAGATTTAATTGATTTTGCAACGAGAGGGAGAAACCATTGCAACCACCGAAGGTTAGTTTCAGATTCAATAAAGTTAGTTGATGAATACAAATTATATTTCTTTTGTGTTTTAAGGTTTTGGCATCATCTTGTTCGTTTTGCCGAAGATTCGGCATCCTTAGGTGTTACTCGTGTTCTAGCGTTTTTAGATTACAAAGAAAATCGAATGAGGGAAGATGTCAGAAACAATATATATATATATATATATATATATATATAGGGTGGATCAGGGGACAACAATTTCATACAACATTTTTTATAGCAAAAATTGGCATAGGCCAATGTATAAATTAGAAGTCTTGTGATGGGGTGATTTTTGGGGAGGATGGTCTCTATAGTGCGTAGATCATCTTCATAAAAATTCAAATCAATCCAATATTTGTAGATTGGTTTACAAGTTGAAGCATTATGGACCATTTATTTTTATCGTTAACTTGAAAACCACATTTGATGGGGTTAGAAATTTCAAAATGTGCTGATGTTTTGTAGGTGTGATCTATATGATGAGGAGATCAACCTCAGACAAAATCAGCTATTGATTCATCTTCTATGTGGGTACGCCTAAATTATTGTAAAAAATGTTGTATGAAATTGCTGTCCCCTGATCCTGACCTATATATGTTGAAATTGCTCTGCACTCCCTTCTTTCTTTTCATGAAATTATAGCAAAAACCTTTGTGAAATTATGTTTGTTTGAGTTTTTTTTTTTAGCGGAGGCTTTTGTCTCGATTTCTTTATATTTTTCATAGTTTTTCTATAAAATTATTATTTTTATTTTCACCGCCAAAATTGTAAGGGAATGAGGAAGAAATTGGAAGAAAAAGTACTATTTTTATTTACGCGATCAAAATTGGAAGGATAATAAAGGAGTTGAAAGCAGGGGAGTCAATAGAGATTTTTTTTATGGGTTATTTTGTTCCTTGCATAAATATTAATAGTTGTGATGGGCTTAGATGTTAAAAAAATTTGTATTTATCATTTTTTTAACTAATATTTAAAAAAATTAAATTTTTTTCAATCATATGATTCAACTTAACTTCAATGGTTTTGTTCCTAGTAAATAATTTTTCTTTCAAAAAAATATTTTTGTGGGATGCATTTTTTATTTATTTGTATAATAATATTTAAAAACTTAATTTTTTACAAGCTAAATCAATGTTTCTTTAGAAAAAAATTTAGAGTTTTAATATATTTAAAGAACTCAATTTTTAACATTTGAATGTTTGGCCTAACTCTAAGTGAACCTATAGACCAAAAATTAGTCTAATTAATTATTTATAACCGTTGTATTGGAGTTATTTTCATTTGATGGTCATGCAATATATGAGGATCATATCATAGTGTACCTAATTTACAACATATTTGTTTATGTTATTTGGCTTGCTTTGTTTTTGTTTCGTTTTTAATGTTTGTGTGTTCTTAAAAATATATTGTCCCATCTAATTAACACAATTTATAATTGTACATACTAAAAAAAAAAATATTCATCTATTTTATTTTTATACTGTGTCTGTGCTAAACACGGGCTATTCGAGGAGCTCGTCTTCTATGGAGGCGGCCCTCTTACAAAGTTTTGGGAGACCCCTTTGGTCCCACTTGCCCGGGCATGTTGTGATATAGGCATCTCTTTAGTATCGAACTATATTAAAAAAAAAATAGGCCTAGAATCGATTCACTGTCACCTTGCTTCATAACCATCAAGTCTGATCTAAAGCGATTGCTGATCTGACGAGCATTATCTTGTCTCCATCATTGTCATTCCATCTCTTATAAGGAAAAAAAAGACGTTTTAATTGGGCAATGGAGAGACATTAGGGAAAAAGAGAGATGAGAAAGGCATTATGAATAATATCAGTTTACCCCAAAAAAAAATTCTAAAATACTACATCTTCAATTGCATCAACAAATAACAAACAATTACATGTTATAAAATTAAGCTACTTATATAACAATTTTTAACAAATAGTATTATAGATATTCTGAATCAATATTCTAAAAATATCCAATTTTTAACTGCTCGTGAATTTGAATTCGAATACTCAGATATTTTATGCATAATTTTATATATCGGGTGTATGGATTCGGATATTGATATATCCACTTCGATAATATTTGTTACGATATATTATATAGTACGTTTTAAACTCCAGCCCAATAAGTCTGTCCCCAAAAAGGGCACTGAATGGAATACCCCTCTTAAGGTTATCTTTATTGGATATTATTCAAATCCGATTTACTAATTGGCGGATTTGAATTCGAATATTGATTCTGAATACCTGTCATATTTTAAATCGAATATTCAGATATTGGATATTTTTTTCGGATGCAAATTTAAAAGTGATTATATTCAATTTGAATAATATCCGTTGACAGCCCTACATCTTCATTTTTGTCTCGATTTCTATGAGAGGTTGGGTGGCACATATTAATTAGCAATGTCTAATTTGTATGCAGGGTCATGATTTTTTCTTTTTTTTTCCTTAAAATTCCTTTGGTGGTTCTGATTGGATTGACTTTGACTTTCTTTTATTCTAATTACCAAAACCACGGGACCCAATTAACTTGATTTATTTTTAATTTTTATCTAGGGAAATGATATATCTTGGCCGGTATTTTATATTTCTGGACCAAAATGGCCATGAATATGCAGTTGAAATATCTATCTTATGAATGAACTGTGGAAGGTCTTGTATAGGGTAAAAGTAAAAATATTTTTAAAATCGCTGCTTAGGCCCCTTTAAAATCGTTCAAGGGCATTAGCAGCGAAATTTTACTTATGAAGTTGATCTAAAACAAACAGAATTTAAAAGAAAACAATGAAAATAAAATAAACACCATTTGGTTTCTATTTATCCAAATTTCACCCAGAAAAAAGCATTGAAACTAAATTAAAACCCATCTAAATAAGTAAAGGGTCGTGATTTGTGAACTCAAAATTTTCACACACAAACTGTTAGTCTTGGATTCTTAAAATCCAATGCTGGTTTTGCTTTGGCAAAGTGAATGCCAACTCAGCACTATCAACAATGTTTGGATTAAGAAATCCGGATCCAAGGCTGAGAACTTGGGTGAGAAACTTGATTAAAAAATATAAGTCTCCGGATCCTGTAGAGTAAGTAAATTAAGAAAAAAGTACGAAAAGATTAGAGAAGAAAAATAAAACGCACACCTTTACGGGGCAGCCTATCAATCCTTCACGAGCTTTCGAGCAAACGAGTCTTTAATATCTTAACTTCTTTTGGTAGAAACGATGGAAATACATCTGCCGATACCCTTTCCCTTTATATTTTTCAATTTCCTTGTCGCCCGCGACCAATCTGAGACTGAAACGTCTCATTTTTTGGAGATGGAGAGACTCCGTGGGAAAACGGAGAGACGGGACATATATAGAGACACTTGTTCGGGAAGAGCCACGTTTTGGAAACTAAACTAAAAAGTTCATAAAGATACGTTCGGAAGGAGAAAACCTTAAAATAAAAGAGAAAACCTAATAGGAAGGGAGATGTTTCGCTAGATGCCGGAGTATTTTTGAAAAAATCGATAGAAAAAAGATTGGGAGAGCGCCACATCATCAATGTCGAGCTTTAGCATAGACAATAGATAATAGATACCCCGTAATAAAAGCCAATCCTCTTCTCAGGTCTCAGTGTCTCACCGCCCTCTTCCATGAGGCGAGAATGGATATTTTCTCCATCTACCCTACACACCCTCACACTTCACACTTCTCTCCCTCCACCATCGCCGGAAAATTCCAAACCATCTCTCCAACCGTCAGTTTCTCGGCGAAGTTCTCGCCGGAATCTGACACACCCACCAGTCCTCCCCGCCTTTCTGGCAATGTTCGCCGCCCCAAAACCATAAAAACTTCCCGCAGTAAATCCATCCCTCCAAATCCTAAAATCTCCACAAACCCTTTTCGAAATCCGGTAAATCCCTCCAAAATCCAGAACAATTCAGACAATCTCGCTAACAAGCTCTGGCTTTCCAGTAAAATATCACCCCCTCCACCACCACCGCAAGAAACGGTTTCCTTTAACGAAGAGAAGGCTGAAGAAGAAGATGAAACTGGGGTTTCGGTCGACGTGGAGTCTGACAGTCCTTCAGTTCCTGAATTTCGACAAGAAGGTAAGATTTTTGTCGGAAATCTCCCGCTGTGGATTAAGAAGAACCAAGTTGCGGAATTCTTTCGGCAATTTGGGCCGATTAAAAATGTGATACTGATAAAAGGCCACGATGATCCTGAGAGGAATGTCGGTTATGGTTTCGTCATTTATGGTGGCCCTACTGCTACGAATTCAGCTGCGAAGGCAGTGGAGTTTGATGGGGTGGAGTTTCATGGGAGGGTTTTGACTGTGAAGTTAGACGATGGGAGGAGATTGAGGGCGAGGTCAGAGGACAGGGATAGATGGTTGGCGGGCTCTGATGAAGTGCAGTATCGGTCGAAGTGGCATGAAGAGAGGGAGAGTTCTCGCAGGGAGTTTCGGAAGGTTCTTGAGACCGAGCCCGAGAATTGGCAGGCTGTTGTTCGGTCCTTTGAAAGGATTAAGAAGGTATGATATTTCGAAATCATGAATTGGTTGTTCAGCTTGGTATTAAGAAATTTGAATTTTGTAAAGACTGGACAAGCCAGGCTTGAGTTCATTATGTTGTGAATGGTGATGCCTCATAAATTGTACCTCAAATTATGCTGGATTTGATAAACACTGGTATAGCTACTAGACAGAATTGTAATGCATCTTGATTTTATGATTTGTGTTCCAATTATTTGAATTCCAAGATAATAGCTGTAATAGTCCTTATAGTTGCCCGCGGTTCCTTGCTTTACACATTGTACACATGCTCCTCAATCCGGACGGCACAATGGATGAGCTTCTCGTTGTATTACACATGGCTCGGGAATCATCATAACTAGAAACCTTAACCATCTGCTTGTTTGGACAATTTATTGATAGTTCTGAAGCAGGCAATCGGAATGATGAGATGCTTAGAATTTATGAGCTTGTGCAATGTATGTATGGCAAAGATGTGGGGTCATTAAATGCAATGACCATGGGCATATCATAAGCAAAGTTGCATTTGTGCACGTGTCTAAAAACTACTCTTTGCACACACGAGTATATGTGTATTTGTTTGTACCTGCCTGTACAAACATGCATTAGTGCTCCGAATAATGCGGATTAAAGTTTCTGTCCAAAGAATCTTCACTAGCTTGTACTCAAATCAAGTTTTTATCTTTTTCGGGTGATCAGCCTTCTAGAAGAGAATTTGGGTTGATGGTGAACTATTACGCAAGGCGCGGGGACATGCATCGTGCGCGTGAAGCTTTTGAGAGCATGCGAGGAAGGGGAATAGAACCGACCTCACATGTCTACACGAAGTAAGAACTGTCTCTATCTGCCTGAATTGGTTTACATATTCGCTATAATTCACTGTTAGTGTTTAACATTTTTGGAAATAAAGTAAAATAGGAGTTTTTGAATTTGAATAACTTTTGTATCCAATTTGTTCCAACTTTTATATTTAATCATCCCACTCAATGTTGTCATAATCGAATTGGATTGTAAAATCGTAAACTGTAGGATTCAAATCAAATCGGGATTCAGATTGTTGGATCGTAAGATTCATAAAGTATTCACTTTATGAGTTACAAAGTATGACATAATATCCCAAAAATTAAAAAGAATATATACTATGCCTTACTACTCCATAATCCATCATAAAATGACAAAGTACACTTAGGGTCTGTTTGGCAACCAGACACGGAATTGGAATTGAAAATAGAATTCCAGGATTTGTGATTTTTAAGAATTTGAATTCAAAGAATTGAAATTTCTTGTGTTTGGTTGCGTCGTGGAAATTACTTGGAATTCCCAATGAATTCTAATTTTAGCTGTTTGGACATCTAACAGAATTGAAATTTCTATCCATCTACATAGGAGAAATAGAATCTCATGAACTTTGTGTTATAACGATTGCTTTTTTTTGTCATTCGTCAATTAAATGTTATCGATGTTAATTTAAAGAAAAAAATTTAAAAATAATAATTAAATTATTTTGATAATTTTTGGACTATGATTAACCTGTGTCAAAATATCGATGGCTAAAGTCTAAGTGGCACACGAGGCAACAAATACAGATGTCCATCATCAACACTACTGATGGACCACATTCTAAGCGCGCCATGTGGCACATTATAAAAGACAATAGACCATAATGATGTTTATCCCATCCCTAGGTGGACCTACATACTAAAAATCAGGTTGTTTAGTTATTTCTAACCTTTAGATTTGAGTACCCCAAATAATGCTCGATATCTCATAGTTAAAAATCAACTCATAAAAGACATGAATCCAATGGTTATAAATCACTAATACTGTATGGATACCAACATACTAAATATAAGGTTGGTTGGTTATTTATAAGCTTTGGATCTTCATACGCCAACTAATTGTATACATCCAACGGTTAAAAATCAACCCATAAAAGACACCAATCCAACAGTTAGATACATCCCTAGGTGGACTTACAAACTAAAATCAGGCTGATTAGGTATCTCTCAACTTAGATCTTTGTACCCCCAACTAATGTTATATATCCCATGGTTAAAAATCAACCCATAAAAGACATCAATCAAACGGTTACAAATTTGTAATCCGTTGATGATGGACCACAATGTGCCACGTGGCACATTAGTAGAGACCACAGAGCATATGGATGTGTCCCATCCGTAGATGGGCCTACATGCTAAAAATCAGGCTGATTACAAATTTCTAACCTTTGGATCTAAGTACCCCAAATAATACTAGCTATCACATGGTTAAGAATCAACCAAAAAAATACACCAATCCAACGGTTTCAAATAACTAATCTTGCTGATTTTTTATTTATAGGTCCACCTAGGGATGAGTATGAGAGTTGGAGCCCAATAAAAATTCGATCTTTAGAATTTCTCCACCCGGAAATAGAATTCCAGGAATTAGAAGTTTCTTCTCCCCCCTAAAACTTCAAATTCCGGGAAATTCACGGAATTGGAAATATAATTCCTGGAATTCGGTCCTCCCAAACGCATACAAATCCAAATCCGGCTCAATTCCAGGTTACCAAACAGACCCTTACAGATAATGACAACATTTTACCTGACAATCCCGATATGTACTATAGAGGCACTATTCTAAACTCATTATACAAAAAGATTTGTTCACTACCTTTTACGTCAATTCATCGTCAAATTAAATAAGTTTTCACCTCTCATCAACAATCTTAATTCTCAATATTTCAAATTGCATGCTTGGACATGCATTTCTTTTTATCTATGTAAGGCGGTGTTTCATGTGAAAAACACTACCATGATGCATTTCTTGTCCTATCATTCGTTTTCTCGTTCCTAACCCTAACCATTAGGAGTTGATTGTTAAGGGCTTAATTAACTTCTTTCTTAATTTTTAGGGCCCTTTTTGGTTGAAATATTTAAGAGAAACAATAGAAGTCGAAAAAAATAAAAAATTGACCCATGGTGGATGGTGGAACCATGTTAAATTGATATTATTCTATGTGGATAAGCAACAAGAAACTTGTTATAAATTTGTTTAATTAGTAAAATACTCACTGGTGTTCTTTTTGCAATGTTTAATGATTAAGAAAAACACAAAAGTACATAGGGGTCATAGTTTTAAATTGAAAATGTGCCTAATGTGATGAGGACATTAGATTGTCCTATCCTAGAGTGTACAAGAGGAGGAGAACTAGAGCCGTAATAGTGTCAATATACTTCGATGACTTCTATGTGGGCCCTAGTTTCGAGTTCTCCATGATACACCCCATATACATAACATCTTGAAGACTCCACATTGGGCCTCATTGTAATTTTGCAGTGGGCTGTATTTTTTTCTCATGCATTAGATTTCATTAGTTATTTTGGATGGTCCAGATTAGATTTAGGTTTTTAGTTTTATATAAAACTCTCATTGCCGTATTTTTTATTAATGATGAAAGAAATTGAAGCTTAGCTTTTAAGAAATCTCCCGTGAAAGGATCTGGTGTGAAGCCATTGAATTTTGGTTTGATGCCAAGGTATTCTCTTCTCTCTTCTTCTCTTTTCTCTTCCATCTTGATCTCTTTTCTATCATTATTTTCTGTTTTGTCAAATTTTGACTTAGAAATCATAACCGTGTCCCTCTCAAAACCTAACCCTAATGACATCCACCCACCCCCTTTAAACTTAGATGTGCCATGCCCACCTTTTATTCTAACCGCACCCTTCCCCCTTCCCTATTGTGCCTTGTGCCACACCCCTTGGTCCATATAGGACCCTACAGCACCCCCTCATCCCTCTTCTCCTATGTGGCACACCCCCTAGATCTAGTTCTTCTTGTGACCCCCTAAAATCTCCTATAACCCTAGCGGAAACCCCAAAAACCCTTAGACCCCTGCGGCACCCCCATACACCCTACGGCTTCAACCCATACCCAATTCTCCATTCTGAAACCCTCCTACAATCTATTCTCCCTAGGACCCAGAAAACCCCTCTAAATTCCTCGGGTTTCATCTAGAACCCCAATAACCTTATTTAAATCCTTCTGAACCTAATTTTAATTATTAAATCTTGGATAAGGAATATAGTGAACAATCATGTGTTGATTGAACCCTAGGCTAGTGGAAGTCCTCACTTCCATTGAATCCATTAATCAATAATTGGAGGCTTGTACTATTGGATTGTTATATTTTAGTCCTAAATTAATTACTTAATTATTTGCTAGCATATCTAGACTATTTGTGGCAGATTTCAGATTTATTTATGCTTCATATTGTCCATGGTAATTTAATTCTGATCTCATTCATCATTTAGGTTAGATTTCACGGTCCTGCATCATTATTATTTTTATTTAAATCGTAACATTCAAGTCTTGAATTGTATTCAAATTGTAAGATTCACATTTAAATCATAGGAGTCATATTCTGAAGGGATTCAGACATAAAAGTCGTTTGGGTTAAGATTTGGTTTGAATCATACAAATTGTAAATTTTAGGATTTTAATGTCACTATTCCCACTATTTGATGATTTTTCAAAATTTCTACATACGTACACAAGGATATTTAAGTACAGTAGTTTCCTTTTTCCTTTCCCTGTGCATTCTCTTAACTATGCTAATACATAATTATTCCTATTCAAGTAATAGGTACATCCTATCCTAAGTTGTTCTGTATTATTTGCTTATCAGGATTTGCCGTTCTCCCACATTGAAGGTAGTTCATTTCATGCAGCCTTATTCACGCTTATGCAGTTGCTAGAGACATGGAGGAAGCATTATCTTGTGTGAGGAAAATGAAGGGAGACGACATTGAAATGAGTTTGGTGACATATAGTGTAATTGTGGGGGGCTTTGCCAAAGTTGGTGATGCTGAGTAAGTAAAACGTACACATCTGGTGTTGACCTTTATAGTTCCCTTTGTTGGCTAAAGTAGCGATACAACTTCTTATCTTTATTGTGGAGGTTCTTTTCATGCTTTCTAATTAGGTTTCAGTAGGACATTGGGATGGTACGTAATAACTATTTCAAGAGTTGTGCCATCAACACTTTCTTTACATTGATATTTTAGTCATTCATTCTTTTTGTTAGAGCAATTCCTAGTAGACCCATCAGTCAGAAACAAAAAGTGTACTTCCCATCTTGTTTTGGGTTAGTTTGTGGTCAGTGGGGTTGCAAATGGGCCAGGCCAGCCTGCTGGGGTTTAAGGCCCGGCCCACTTTGGCTGGGCTAGGGTTATAGCTCCTGGGCTGGGGATGGGCCTAATTCGTTAGGCCTGATTTCTTATCGGTCCGAACCTGTGTTCAAAGTAGCTAGTTACAATATTGCACTTTTTAGGCCTTACATAAATAGTTTAATTTTTTTGTTAGGAATTTTTTTTTCCCAATAAACTGGTAGGATTCTTGTTATCTAATATATTACACTTTTTTAGCCCTTACTCATACGTAAAACATATACAGAAATCTAACCTCATATGCATATCCATTTTGGATTGACTTATAATATATGGAAACTCACCCACCCTTACATGGAAACCCTCGCTCACATACCTAGTCAACAATCCCTACGAATATACTCACCTTTTCAATTCTTTTGATGTGTTAATCTCCACTTGTTTACACATCCTCAACTCCAAGACTTATGGTGTATCCCTCTCCATTCTGTACCACATATGCCACTTTGTAGAAGTTGACTAATTTTATAGATACTATGAAAATAAAACGCCATAGAGCATAAAAAAATAGTCATGCTAAAATGTTTATTCGTACGCAAAAATATTGATATACTTCCAAGTCCTTATAAAGCTCCTTTAAAGAATTTTCAAATGTTTTAGTGGGTTAAGTCAGGCTGGGCTGGGCTAGGCTTGGCCCGAGCTTGTTCATTGACCATTGGCCAGGCATGGGTTAGAGGTTTAAGGCCTGAGGCAGAGCATGCTAGTCCGGGGCCTGTTTTTGGCCTCAGCCCAGTCCAACCCATTTGCAACCATGGAGGTCATTCTTGATTACCAATATTGAGTCTTAACTGGGTTGAAACACTTATTTCTTACTTGTTTAAGTGAATGGAGTAACGGGTTGGAAAAAAAGTGATCATAAAAACTGTCACTCGTGCCTTCATTGTTAAATCTCTTCGTAATCTCTTTTCACTTTCAATAAATCTACAGTTATCGAATTTTTTTTTGTTAAATCTGTCACTCGTGCCTATTGGAAATTGGAATACCACTCTATCAGCTAAGTTTTAGCACCCGAGAAAAGTTTTTGTGTTTCTTCCATTTAGTATACGACAATGAAAATCATTTGAAGCAGTGGGACTCATTCTTTCCCTTTCAATTGTCATAACGTGTGAAGCTAAATGTTGTATTAGATGATGACTACCCATTTATTTCTTGGGTGTGCGGGAAGAAGAAAGGTTCGTGGGATTACTACATATCATCAGAGAAATCAGGGGTTTGTCCTTGACCATGAACATTTCGTTCTATTTAGCCCCAAGGTTGGCAAGGAAAATGTTTTTAGAGAAGGGTTGTATTGTCGTTTGGAGTTTGTCCGTGTAATGTTTTTTTTCTTTCTCTCTTCTCTTCTCCTTGTGAATTGTGATAACCCCTCTTTTTTCATAATTTTTTTTGTTACTGATCAAAAAATGAAAAACAAAATTAGAACACATTTACATCAGATTGTGGATGGCAACCCATAGTGTCATTGTATGGTACTCATACTTTCTATCGTGATTCTCATGAATTTTATTTGTTTCTTTTTATTTTGTTATGCTTTTCTTATATGTATGTGCATTTTCATGCAGTTGCTGATTGTCTTTTGAGTTGGAAGGTAGAGCTTATGCCATTTCTTTTGCTTCTGCTATTCCTATGTTAGTGCTTTGGCCTAAATCCAGGGTATACCTGTTAGATATGATTTAGTCATAAACCAGCTAGCAATATCTTTCGTGTCGTTTCACTTTTAATTTTAGTAGTAACATTTTTTTTATGTATCCCGAGGCCATAAAGTTGGTGGAAAAATCATCAAACATACAGTTATGTATCTCTTATCTCCTAATATTTGTTTATATTGCGCTTGCAGAGCTGCAGATAAATGGTTTAAGGAGGCAAAAGAGAGGCATTCGACCTTGAATGCTATCATATATGGTAACATAATCTATGCTCATTGGTGAGTACTTTTTCCAGACGAATTTATGTTTAAATTAATATTTAGTTTCTTAGTTACCTTTTATGGAAGTCATGAATTTATTGTGCTTGTGAATTGTAGCTCTTTCAATTGAAAGACACATAAATTAGTGGAACCACATTCAAAATATAAATTTGACTTACTGTGGAACTTTGAGTTCTATCTTGTTACATTTTTTGGATGTAAAGTTGTACTTTTTCATGCTTAGTGTGTGGTTTCATCAACTTTTGCTGATAGGTGCTCCTTCTCCTCTCTGTAGATCTGGTTTGTGAGGAAATGTGATGTTGGAGCACCATATTATTGTTGTACCGAGTCACGTAGGATCAAAGAAGATAAGAAAGCTTACAATTAATTCACGTCTTACCCAAAAAAGAGGGAAGAGAAGAAAGAATTAAGGGGGGTGACATCACAATGGGCTCCACTAGGATCTTTTATTTATATTTTTTCCTTTCATAATAGCTATTGCTTTAAAAAAATGATGCTTGCTCATGGTAGATCTTTTCCTTTTAGTATTAGTTTTTTAAATACGATACGTTTCCACTTTTGTGGTTAAAGAAGTCTAAAAATACTTTTGTAAGGGGACCCATACAATGTGAGGGGAAATCCATGCGACATGTAAATGAGTGATTTTTTTAAGAGCTATGGCACCTCTTGGCAGCACAATCCTTGTGCGATGCTTGATTCCACGCACGTATCCCTTCTTTCTTTTACTTTTTCCAAGTCTTATCTCTTTTCTGTTTTCTTATATTTTTGCTGGTTCCTGTACTGCTGTTCCTTGGCAGATCTACTTCAAAGCATTATGTACTAGCATACTGAAGGATCAGATCTCCTCAAAACAACCATGAAAAAGTGAATTCTCTCGCTTTCACTGGACAGCATTGAGCATCTTGTGTGTGGAGTCCGACATTTGATGGGTCCCACCTAGAAGATCTCCTTTGCCAAATCCAATGACCATAACCACCTGATCTGTTGATTTCTTTTGGACAGTAAGAAAAATATTTGAAGGGTTCTGGAAAAAGTAGAAAATAAAGTATTCCTTGAGGGCATTAGAATTGGAACTTCAAATAAAAATTCAGAAGATATATCATATCCCTAGCGTTGGTTTAGAAGTTGTTTCTTCAGTATTAGTGCTAATATGTTCTTAGAGATAGGAAATTGTTTGCATTTCATGGTTTTTTGATCTAATGTTTATAAAACGTTTGTGAGAAAAGATATAGAACTCTTCTGTTTTTGATACGTACGATCACCATCATCATCATCATCATCATCATCATAAGCCTTTTCCCAACGGTATGGAATCGGCTGCATGAATCATGTTCCTCCATTCAATCCTGTCTAAAGCCATCTCTTCCGTTGAGGCATGTTTCTTGAAATCTCCTCTCAAAACCTCACATCAAGTTTGTGATCTTCCCCTCGCCTTTTTAGGCATTTTGACTTGCACATTCCTCCTCATTGGTACTCTCATTGGTCTTCGTTGTATAATGACCAAACCATCTCAATCGACTTTCCTTCATACATACGATGATTTTATTAAAAAAAAAACTAGGGAAAGGATTTTGACCATAGATCATCTTGCCGATGTATTGCACGTCATTGGTTAGTTATATGCAGGAGAAATTGGCCAAGAAGTGTGAATCAAAGCCCATGATTGGGAGCACAACCCATATTTAGAAAGGGATGAGATAATCTTTTCACTTTATTTATGGCCATAATTTATTTGGGTCAAAAGGTGTCCAAAAGCTTTCACTTTCATATCCTTAGAAAGCTAGCTTAATTGATTAGCTTTCTAACAGGCCCAAGATTATGCAATGGGTCGCTCTACAGTCGCCCACGTCTTTCGGCTGGGCACCCACGTGTGACCAAAATGCCCCTCCTCTGTTTGGGCACCCACCCCATCTCCTTCGTCTCCTTTCTCTCTTCATATCTATCTCTACTGTAACTCTCTCTCCCTCTCCCTCTCTCTTTCTCTTATGTTAGTGTCCACTATTTTTGAGAATGCTAGATTGGTAGGTTCTTAGTAGTTATTTGAGTTGAAGAGGAAGTTTGAGTTGGTTTATGATAAATATAAAAGTTCTAGGAAGTAATTATTTGTTAGTATATAAATAAAGGGTGTATGCTGAAAAGATAGTTGATTAGTGATTATTTTTATGAATATTTAAATGTATTAGCGTATCGTGTTCTCTCATAATTTTTTAGAGGTGGGATTCTTAGGTTTATACTTATTGATTGAATTTCCTTTCTCGTCTATTCTTCTCTGGTTAAGTTTGATGTGAATTAAGTTTTTTTCCTTTATTTTCTCTATTCGATTTTGAGTAGTATTGATCAGTAGGTGTTTGTGATCCCGCATCAGATTCGCTGTACACATATAGACCGACGAACACTCTATCTTGCCAGAAATTCAGTATGACAATTGGCCCTACTAAGAGTACAACCATACAATGTAGTTGGCACTCCAATTATAGATAGGGGAGTGTATCGTTTCATATCAAAACCCTAACTTAAGAAATTTAAACCTTATTTTTATAGTATGTGTCTTTTACTCTTTTATAGCACGTCTAAAAGATAAACATATTTTTAGCTTAAATAAGCATTAAAAATTATTTAATGCAATATATTTATATCTTTCTATATAACAAGGATGTGGACATGTGTGTCGGTGTCTGACACGGATACGGAGTGTCAGAAAGCTGACCCTCACAAACCCAATACGTCGAACCGATAGTATAGTTCATTCTTTATGCTGAAAGAAATATCTTTTAAATACCTTTAGACCATGTTAAAGCTTATATACATTAAAATCACATAAACCATGTACAAATAATAGCTGAAAACAAAGTTTTGAATGAATTGAGATTTGTTTGAAAAGTTATGGTGGCAATGTGTTTGACACGTGAATACGACAAGGTGTTCAACCCAAGCAATTCTTAGAAAACAACGTCCTTGTTACATAGGTATCTTTGTATATTGAGTCATCATTTTTTTTCCCTATGTCTCGTTTCGCCTCGATCAAGACGTCTTGTCTCGTCAATACAAGACCAAGATATATTCCCAACGGTATGGGGTTGGCTCTACAATCATGTTCCTTCATTTAATACTATCTAAAGCCATCTCTTCCGTTAAATTATGTCATTCAATCCTGTCTAAAGCCATCTCTTCTATTAAGGCAAGTTTCTTAAAATCTCGTCTCAGAACCCTCACTCTACACAGACACACACGTATATGTGTATACATGTGTGCGTGTGCATGTGTGTGGCACCTTAACAAGCATAGAGATGCCAATTTATTTTTGATATGTCATTCTTGGATTCAAATGAGGAACTTAGTGGTTGAGTTGTATGCAGCTATGCATAGGAAAATTTTCCCTTTTCAGACTCTTAGAAGTGTTTCCATTTCTTAAAGTCACACATTGTCTCTGAAAGTGCTTGGGTTATGAGTGGATTGGTGCGTGCAGCCGGAGGGATTGGTCCCATCCCAATGTGGGTGGGGGCAACCTACGATATAAAAAAGGGTGCTTGGGTTACGGAATTTTTTGTTATTTTTCTATTAAAGCCTTGATAAATATATTTTTTGCAATCGATAGTTGTATGTTGTGGTGTTGATTTCCATTCATTGTTTTGTTTACAATGCACTCTCTTTTCTTTGTAGTTTCATAGAATATGTTGCAAACCATATGCAGTGGGTGAACATATTGGACCATCGATCTGAAAAAGAAACGACCAGAGAATAATAGTATTGAACTTCTAAGAAGAAACTTTGCAGTGCTAAGTTCCTTTTATGTGAATAAAATGCAGCCAAACCTGTAATATGGGCCGAGCTGAAGACTTGGTAAGAGAGATGGAAGCAGAAGGGATCGATGCTCCCATTGACATATATCATACTATGATGGATGGTTACACGAATATTGGCAATGAGGAAAAGTGTCTGACTGTATTTGAAAGGCTTAAGGTACACTCTCTAGAGAAAAGCTTGCTTCATGGAGCTTGTAATGTAGATGTCTTTTTCTTTTCATTTTTTTTTTCCGTGATGGGGTTATCTCTCATCTCTTGCAGTTGTGGTTCCAAAGAAAACGTGACAATAAGATGAGAATGGTTTTTTACTATTAAAATGCTTGCAATAGACTTTGATTGGATCATTTTTCTTGGTAACCAAGTACTAGGCAGAAATGATCTTTGAGGAAAAGAAAGTTGGGAAGATGTTGGATGTGGGCTGTAACGCCTGTTAACAGAGCATCTTGTTTGTTTCTTCATTTGATCGTCATGACTGGAACATCATCATCAACTTTGATCAGTCCAATCAATTTACCATATCATTAGTCCTCTACTTACATGGATGTAACCTGACAAGGATACTAAGTCACAGTCCACAGGTTCCCCAAGTAGCAACTCAGTAAAGAGTCATGATGTTAGCATTTTCTAATGAAGTATTCAAAATCTTGCACATAAATATATTCGTGTATGTACCAAACATTATCTTCATTATCATCATTGTAAGCCTTTTCCTAACGGTATGGGCTCGGATGCACGAATCCCGTTCCTCCATTCAATCCTGTCTAAAGTCATCTCTACGTTAAGTTTCTTAAAATCTCTCCCAGAACCTCACTCCATGTTTGTTTTGACCTTCTCCTCCCCCTTCTAGGCCTTTCAACTTGCACATTCCTCCTCACTGGTGCTGTCATTGGTCTTCGTTGTACATGACCAAACCTTCTCAATCGACTTTCCTTCATTTTGTCACTTATTGGGGCTACTCTTATATTTTTACGAATGCATTCATTTCTAATTTTGTCTTTTTGGTCTTACCACACATCTATCTCAATATCCTCATCTTGGCTATACTCATTTTATGAACAATTGAAAGAGGATTAAGTTCTAAACCTGTGTCTAGCATTTGTCTCAGTTTATGGATGATGTGAACCAGTTCTCTAGTATATTCATTTGCTATGCTATTCTCTGGAAGTGGCATTACTATCCTTGATGCTTCAGTAGCATATGTGGCTTGGTATTTTTCTTGTTGACCTGAGGTCTCATGCATTATTAGTAAGCAGCTATATAAAATATGCTGTCAAAAGACTACCAATTTTAGGATTTCTGAGTGGTTTGTTGGAAATAATTATATCCATGTTAGTACGATGGATGTTATTTTTTATCTTGTGAAATGTACCGATATTTGCTATGATTTTTCTGTAGGAATGTGGTTTTACAGCTTCAGTGATCAGCTATGGGTGTCTAATCAATCTTTACACAAAGGTAAGGCAATTATGCTTTTCATTTCCAGTATGTAGGCCTCAATCTTCTCCAGCCTCTTGATTTTGATGTTTTAGTAGTACGGTGTTCAGTGCTTTCAAAGGTGCTGTTTGCCTAGGTGCAAACACAAACCCAGTGGACTAGGAGCCTTGGATTTCTGGTTTATGTAAATGTCTGGATTTCTAGGAGAGCATGTATATGAGGAGGTCAACACCTAGGCGACCTGAAATACTTAGTTGCTTGCTTGTAATATGTAGTAGTCCTCAGTTCATGCTCCTCCCTTGTGTAATGTGAGTTAGAGCGAGAGATTGTGTTTGACAACCTGATTGAATTGGTGTTCCAGCATAAAGGGAACTTAGTGCTTCAATTTCAAATATCGATGTCACCTAATATTGTTTTGTCATTCCATGCAATGAAATTTTTTATCTACTAACAAGCTCATTCCTTTACTCTTACAATCAATTCAACTTTGATGAACTTATTTTACCTCAAATTACGATATGAAAAATGCGTTGCCATCTTTGGGCATATTTTTGTGCCCAGAGTTTGTACTGCTTTATTGCCCCAGATAATCTGCCTGGAATTAATTTTGGTTTTGGTTTGCAATTGGCCAATTCTGAAACTGATACAACTCGGTACAACTTGGCTGAGTCATTGTCAAATTTACATCATGTTTGTACCTATTTGACTTAGTTGCTTACATTGTAACTTGTATCAATGCCCCTTAAAACTGAGATGACCCTTGTTGCCTTGGGATCACATAACCTTGCTCAGTCACTTAGTTGGGGGACTGCAAGAATAATCAGGGACTACCAGTAGCATTAATGCCTTTGAATAAGTTCCAAGTTTTGGACGTGATCTGTTAAAAAGAAAAATTTATTAGGTTTAGTGTATTTTATGCCACTCTCTTTTTGGTTCTGGGATATCTTCCTCTCAAGGGTCAAATTCCAGAATTCAACTCAGGCATGCCCAGGGCTTGAATTAGTCAACTTGAAACTTGTTTATTCATGTTAAGAACTAAAGCTGGAGCAAGGGGATTCTGATGCAGAGATATGGGAAAGTGACCGACAACTGATCCGCCTTGGGTGGCCAGATGACTGACATTCAGTTATGGACCTAAGAGGGGTTCAGCGGTAAGTTTCTTCGAGAGGATGAGTTGAACAAGGATTTCTTGTGTGATACTACCAGCAAAGAGAAGAAATGCTGCCACAATCAGCAAAAACCATCACTACTTCTGAAATAGGCGTTTCAGCAACTAGAAACATCCTTCCAAAATTGCTAACTTTGTCTATGAGGAAACTCCAGTAATGATACCAGACTACAACATCATTGTAAAACGTATCAATACCAATAAGCACCAGTGAGGATACATGTGTCTTTAAGCAAAAGATTAATGTGGACCATCAGTCAGGCTGCAAGGAAAAGATTAATAGGCATGTATTGTCATTATCATATAAGTGAATTATGAACATACTAAATGTACCAGAGAGATAAACACATGATCACACTTGAGGGGGAGAGAAGCCCAGGACACCTTAGAAGTGAAGGACGTTGAATGGATAAAAATGTTTTCTCCTGGCCCTATGTGGATGCCAATTCCCAAACCCGGGCTTCTTTATGCAATGGAGGAGGAGCCTGGTGTCGCCGAAGTCAAGACGTGAGACTAAACTAAAACCAAGTAAACAAACTAACGTTACTACTATAAGCATGTAAGATAGATAGTGTTTGGTTGAATATCTTCCACAAATTTACCATAACTCACATGTACGATCTTGCAACCGTGCTAGAAGTGCCCATCTTATTACTTGTCCATATTCTATGCTTTTTCTTGACATTATAAAGTTCCTTTATAAATTAAACCACATTTGTAGTTCAATATATGAGTACCGCTCTGACATCTTGGATGTTCATTCTTTCAGATGGGAAAGGTTTCAAAAGCCTTAGAGGTTAGCAAAACAATGGAATCGTGTGGCATAAAACACAACATGAAAACCTACTCCATGTTGATTAATGGATTTTTAAAACTAAATGATTGGGCAAATGCATTTGCAATTTTCGAGGATCTGGTGAAAGTGGGCTTGAAGCCAGATGCTGTGCTCTACAATAATGTCGTCAGAGCATTCTGTGGAATGGGTAACATGGATCGCGCCATTCGTACTGTTGAAGAAATGCAGAAGCAGAGACTTAGGCCTACCTCGCGGACATTTCTGCCAATCATTCATGGTTTCGCAAAAGCTGGAGAAATGAGGAGAGCCTTGGAGATTTTCGATATGATGAGGCGATGTGGTTGCATTCCAACTGTGCACATTTTCAATGCTCTAATTCTTGGCCTTGTTGAAAAGCGTCAGGTAATTTCTGTTTTAAGAAAATATATTTCAGACCCATGGCCTTTTATATTATAATCTATGTAAGAAGGACGTGGACACGTGTCAGTGTCTGACATGGATACGATGTGTTGACTTAACAGTCAAGAAGCCGAAAACGCAGACACCTCCGTACACATGTATTATAATATAGTTATATTTAAATCATAAGTTTTTTTAAATAAAATAATAAATAAATGTATTAATGGTAAAAGAAAGCATTTTCATACGTCATAGTGCTATTCAGTAATTTATTTAACTGATTTTATAACTATGAAGCCAAGATACTGATTTGGCCCATTCGCGAAGCAGTAATACGTTTCCAAAATTTTCCAAAATCGGGGACTTGGATACATTAAAATATAATTTTATAAAGGGTACACACATAGATACACAGACATGAATGTGTGTATGCATACAATAAAAAAAAGTATGATAATCAACCAAGTGCTATAAAATATTTTATTTTATATTACTTATAAAAGTAATTGTGTCGGAATATTGATCTAAACTAATGTTAATATTATGGTATTATTTTTTGTGATTTTTATCCATTTATTATAAATAAATACATGAAGTATCCTCCTGTATCCATGTCATATCCTGCTGATACTGGTACTTTGGTCATATACAGGTATTCGGGTATCATAGTTTATAACAGAGAAGACTATCGGACAACTATATTTTTTGATTGACACTTAATTAATTATTGTATGGAGGGATGGGATGCATCAATCCTCTTTTAGAGTTTTTTTTTTTTTAATAAAAGATATTACAACAACAGTAACCTTACAGTAAAATCTTAAAGTGCCATGTCGTTACATAGATTATAATGATATGGGTTTACTTCTTCGCATGTTCAAATGCTCGTGAATCCTTGCTGTCTTCCCTATCAAAAAAAAAAAAAAATCCTTGCTGTCCAATCAATGGGCCACTTCTTGTATTAAATCAATGGATCTGAACCATCCACTTAATTGACTTCCATTTCAGACCATTTTCCATGATTTTTGACTGTTCAAGAGTAAAATTGGGATCATAGATATCCAATCCACTTTATTTTTGGACTAGTCCAATCAAGAGATTTTCCATCTATTGGACATTCTAGAACAATAAGCAGGTGAACCACATGTACGGTGAAACACTGTGAACATACATAATGACACCAGTGCCATCACATAATTTCTCTCCATGCAATATTCTTTTTATTATATCTTAGTTATCAACACTTTATCCTCTTACGTTTCTCGCAGATGGAGAAGGCTGTTGAAATAATAGATGAGATGTCACTGGCTGGCATAACTCCTAATGAGCGTACCTACACGACCATTATGCATGGTTATGCTTCTCTGGGTGATACTGGCAAAGCTTTTGAGTATTTTGGTAAAATCAAAGATGAAGGACTGGAGCTCGATGTGTTCTCATATCAGGCATTACTCAAGGCATGTTGCAAGTCGGGGAGGATGCAAGGTGCTTTAGCAGTCACAAGAGAAATGAGTACTAAGAATATTCCAAGAAACACCTTTGTGTACAACATATTAATTGACGGGTATGGATTATTTCATATCTTACAAATATTTTGCTCATTATTAAAGGTTGACTTCTTTTTGCACGTAAAAACTCTTTGGAAAATGCTAGGAGTATCATTTGGTTGGAATATTTTATTCCATTCTGAGAGTGCTTTTTTTTTTTATGGTTCTATCTCTGCTGTCTTCTTTTCTGCCCTTAAAGTTGGTTGTTTTATCATGTAGATGGGCTCGAAGAGGAGATGTGTGGGAGGCTGCTGACCTGATGCAACAGATGAAGCAAGATGGGGTTCTTCCAGATGTCCATACGTACACGTCTTTCATAAATGCATGTTGCAAGGCTGGAGACATGCTGGTATATGTTTGATGATTAGTCAATCAGTTTACTTTTGGTCATATTTATTGATTAGGGCTTTTGTGCAATGAAGATTTTGACCAGGGTGTTCTTTGTGCGCAGAGAGCAACAAAGACAATTGAGGAAATGGAAGCTGTTGGAGTGATGCCTAATGTGAAAACCTATACCACATTAATACATGGGTGGGCCCGTGCCTCACTCCCAGAAAAGGCATTGAGGTGCTTCGAAGACATGAAGTCGTCTGGGTTGAAGCCGGACAAAGCAGTGTACCATTGTCTGATGACATCATTACTCTCAAGGGCTACTTACTCTGAAGAGTACATTTACTCAGGAATCTTGTGCATATGTAGAGAGATGTTAGAACTTGGTTTAACTGTTGATATGGGGACTGCAGTTCATTGGTCCAAGTGTTTACGCAAGATTGAGAGGACAGGGGGAGAGCTTACAGAAGCTTTGCAGAAGACCTTCCCTCCTGCTTGGAACTCGTATGATAATCTTGAGGCAAATTCTGTTCGGGCGGATAAAGATGATGATGTGGACGTTAATCGCGATGATGATGGTGTATATTATGAGGGCGAGAATGATGATGGCAGTGATAGCTCTGAAGACACTGATCATGACCATAGGTTATGGTTTTAATTTCTGAGCAGGAAGTGGGGATTGGGTGCAGGGTGTGTTGTGGATAGCCAAGGTGCCTGTGGTAGCAACTGCTGTCCCGGCTGACTTAGGTATGAACCCACGATCTTTTGATTTTCTCTATGCCTTAGTTTTCTATGCTTCGTGATACAGCCTTCTCATCGTCTTTGTTTAAAGTATTATTCGATCAGTTCTTGTTTATTTTTAATTATTCTCACAAAACCTCACTGAGGGGTTTAATTTTCTGAACTACAAACCTCTCAAAATGTAGAATTTTAAAATCCATTTGGAAGCCAATACATCTTACTAGATTATGGATTTTGTTAGCATGAATTACTGGTTGACTCAACTCTACTTGATCTGCAGCTTAGATGTGAGGCTGGCTCGCCTTCTAAAGTCAAGTCTATGTTTACAACCCTATCTATGATAATGTATGATCATGGTTGGTTACTCTACCAAGTACTTGAATGGTACAGTGCCTCTCTTATTTGACTATTGAATTCTCTACCTGTATTCCACACATTGGTATTGCTTCAGCAAGCTTACCAAATTTGGAATATGGGTAGAAGTTGATAAAGGGTGTGCTGTAAAACGAATTAGGGTTTGCTTTGGCCGATCCTAATTTAATATTAAATTTTGGGGCGGGTTTGAACTTGAAATTGCTCACTGACTGCCTTCTCGAACTTTGAAGGCATTGAAAGAGTAGATTAAGCTAGTTGGGTTTAGAAATAGCTCTTCTGATATGATAACGATTGCAGGACAGCAACTCACAACAACTATCACCAAACCATCTTCTATGCACATGTTTCTTTTTGGAAGTCCTTCAAAATCCCTCAGTAAGAAAGAACAAAACTCGACAACCTTGTTGAATCCAATCTCAGAGATGGACTTACCACCTTGTTAGTAGTTTCATTCTTCGAGCTTGCTTTCATTTTTCTACCTTATCATACTGTGCCAATGTGGAGCCTTGATGGCAATCAAGTGTTTTTGTTGAATCACCTTCTGTATCCAAAATCATAAAACCTCCCATTTTGTTCAAGATCGATTGACACAGTCCATGAAGTGAATCAGTGGTGGGCCCAGCATTTTCTTTATACACAATCAGGTGGGAGCCAGGTCTGTATTAGATGGCCTGCAACCTCATCGTCACCAAGCACAGGATTGATGCTAGAAAACTTTTGATCGATGTTCTACTTTTCTTGGTCAACCCTCCGCTCCATATTCCTCATCTAGGAGATCTCGTAAGCCAAAAGTTGATGATCGGGTCATCATCGACAATTTTACTGGGTTCTTGGGAGGCATTTGCCATATTAGATTACCCCGACAAAGGATACAACCCCATATTTATATAGTCATTTTTACGCTTAGCGGGTTTTCACGAGCATCGAATCCCGTTCTAAAAGATACTTAAGATGTAATAATGCATCATCATCATCTACGCCATATCCCAAATGTTGTCAACATGAATCTTATTTTGCCATTCTACTTTGTCTTTTGTCGAAGCACAAGTCTTCAGATCTTTTCTTACCATCTCTATACATGTCATTTTTGGTTTTCTTCTTTACCTTTGAAGGCCTTCAACTTGCACCAAAGCGCTCATTTTCACTGGTGCCATCATTGGTCTTTGTTATACATGCCTAAATCTCTCAATCGATGTTATACATGCTTATTTCTGATCTTGTTTTTTTTTTTTAGTTTTTTCATTCATCCACCTCAATATCCCCATCTCTGTTATATTCATTCTATGAACATGTTTCTTAACTACTCAACATTTAGCCCGATAAAGTATAGTTGATCTCACAACTGTCTTGTAGAAATTTTCTTTTAGCTTGACAAGTACCCGTCGATCACATGATACTCTAGAAGTGGGTCTCTACTTTAGTCATCTAGTATTTCACCGATCTCTTCATCCTTGTAAATAACTGAACCTAAATAATGAAATATGTTGCTTTGGTGTATTTTTTTTTAATAAAAAGTGTGCAGGTAACATAGCTTGTCATAATCTTGTTTTAACCCAAAAGAATGCTATAGATTGGATGGTTATGATCATTTAATTGGTGGGCGGGTTCGACATCCTTGCACGAGCCTTGTAGTTGGTTAAACTGTACCTACAATGGGGACATTATATTTCCCCTTTCCATTTAATACAATCTGTTTTTTCTGCTTCCATTGGCCATAAGTGCCCATTTGATTGAGATATTTTTTTTTCTTTCAATTTTTGGTATGCATTTCTCGTTGAATTTGGGTGACTCAATCAATGTCCCAACCGTTCGGACCTAAGTAGCCGTGTGCAGCGTTACCCAACTTAATTAAATAAATTCCATTTTAGTGGGCCCTTCAACTAGTGTTAAGTGGGTGGCCTTTTAAACTTTATTTGATGGGCCTTCCAACTTTTCTAAAGAGAAGAAACCCTTGAAAGTTTCTATTAGGGTACAGGTGATGCTCAGGCCCGTGGCTGAGATGCGTGTCATTCCTAATTCCTAATTCCTAATTCCTAATTCCTAAACCTGTGTGGTCCTTATGAACACTCTGATACAGCCGATAGTTTATTATACGCGAAAAAGGTCAGCTACTCCAACTGACGGGCCACCACTTGATTTGGATAGCTAAATACCCTAATTGCCCGATGTAAGTGGATCAATATATTGGGATTGTGGGCCTCGGTGCCAATCCTAATCTAGATCGGCCCAATCCAACTCAGTCTCGGGTTGTCTCACTCAAGACGCATTGTTCAATCCCTGCCGATCCCGAATTGGGTTCTGCAAGACAACCTGGGATCATCTGATCCCGCAAACCATCCCCACAACAACTCTATTTAAAAAAAAATTCAAATCCCAAAACATTTAATCAAATTTCAAAAGTTAAAAACAAGGTTGTCCGGGTACATGTGTCGAGCGAAGAACCACTTAGCAGCAAAACTAAACGCCCTCGAAAATCTATCTATATAACAAAGCATGGAAGTTGTCTCCCCACTTATACCCCCTCTTATCTGTTACAACGAAGAAGGGCCGAGATCTTATCCCCCAAATGGACGGTGGATCTCTTCCACTCACACCTGATTTTGGCAAATGCTTTGACGGGGAGTGCCGAGGGCACGGGCCACCTACTATCAATATAACAAGTGACTGATTTTCTTATACCCCCTCTTATCTTATATGGCTTCAATAATGAGTGGCTGAGAACCACTATGCTTCATATCGATGGCTGAGATTTACTCCTACCTGATTTTGACAAACACTTTGTCGGAAAGTGCCGCGGGCACGGGCCACCCACGCATATAACAAGACAACTCAGTTGTATTATCTTATCTTATCCATCGATCTAATGTGGACGGTTAGATTTCAGCCATTCAATTCGCCTCATTTGACCTCAATTTATTCAAAATTTGAATTTCAACACCCTTATTTTTTGTTATTTCTGTTATCTTCCCATTTCTCTCTCTGTGCGTTACAATCCATTATAACAGCCGTTATAATGGAAAAAACGGTAACGCCCCAGTCCGTTATACCGTTTGAGTGTCGAAGGCACCCAATTTTTGCAAACGCTTTTGTCGGAGAGTGCCGTGGGCATGGGCCATTTACTAGTCTATATAACAAAACACATTGGTTGTCTCCCTACTTATACCTCCTCTATAAGCATCAACAAAGAAAGGCCGAGATCTAATCCTCCTCCAAATGGACGGTGGATCTCCGCCACTCAACTGATTTTGGCAAATTCTTTGTCGAGGAGTGCCGATGGCACGGGGCACCCACTAGTATAACAAAACAGGATGGTTGTCTCCCCTCTTATCCGGCTTCATAATGGATGGCTGAGATCTTATCACGCCAAATGGACCGTGGATCTCAGCCACTCACACCCAATTTTGACAAACACTTTGTCAATGAGTGCCGTGGGTACGGGTCACCTATCTATCTATATAACAAAACAGGGAAGTCGTCTCCCCACTTATACCCCCTCTTATCTGTTTCAACAATGAAGGGCCCAGATCTTATCCCCCAAATGGACGGTGGATCTCAGCCGCTCTCACCTGATTTTGTCAAATGCTTTGACGGGGAGTGCCTAGGGCACGGTGCACTATAAATATAACAAGTGACTCTGGTTTTCTTACACCCCCTCTTTATCTTATATGGCTTCAATACTTAGTGGCTGAGATCCACTATGCTTCATATCGATGACTGAGATTAACTCCCACCCGATTTTGACAAACACCTTGTCGGAAAGTGCCCCGGGCACGGGCCACCCACGCATATAACAAGACAACTCAGTTGTATTCTCTTATCTTATACATCCATCTAATGTGGACGGTTAGATAAAGAGTGGTCGAGATCAAATCCGTCGATCTAATGTGGACAGTTAGATTTCAGCCACTCAATCCGTTTCATTTGACCTCAATTTATTCAAAATTTAAATTTCAACACCGTTATTTTTTGTTATTTATGTTATTTTCTCATTTCTCCCTTTGTGCATTACAATCCGTTATAATGGAAAAAATGGTAACGCCCCTGTCCCTTATATTGTTTGAGTGCCGAAGGCACCCAATTTTAGCAAACGCTTTTGTTGGAGAGTGCCGGGGGCATGGGCCATTTACTATTCTATATAACAAAACACATTGGTTGTCTCCCTACTTATACCTCCTCTTATAAGCATCAACAAAGAAGGGCCGAGATCTAATCTTCCCCCAAATGGACGGTGGATCTCCGCCACTCACCTGATTTTGATAAATTCTTTGTCGAGGAGTGGCGATGGCACATGGCACCCACTAGTTTACCTACATATAAAGAATGAAATGGGTTGGATTTACATATAGCCCAAGGGTCAGGCTCAAGAGCCCCACTTTTTATGCCTCGAGAGGGGTGTTACCGTTAAAACGGATTGAAACGGCCAGGGGCAAAAATAGAAAAAATAGATTTTAATGATTTTAACGGAAAAAAGTGGTGCTGAAATTCAAAATTTAAAATTTTAAAAAAAAATATAGAATTAACAGAAATTTAATTGTTTTCTTATACCCCTCTTATCTTATATGGCTTCAATAATGAGTGGCTGAGATCCACTATACTTCATATCGATGGTTGAGATTTACTCCCACTCGATTTTGACAAACACTTTGTCGGAAAGTGCCGCGGGCACGGGCCACCCACGCATATATCAAGACAACTCAGTTGTATTCTCTTATCTTATCCATCCATCTAACGTGGACGGTTAGATAATGAGTGGTTGAGATCAAATCGATCGATCTAATGTGGACGGTTAGATTTCAGCCAATCAATCCGCCTCATTTGACCTCAATTTATTCAAAATTTAAATTTCAACACCGTTATTTTTTTGTTATTTCTGTTATTTTCCCATTTTTCCCTCTGTGCATTACAATCCGTTATAATGAAAAAAACGGTAACACCCCAGTCCGTTATACCGTTTGAGTGCCGAAGGCACCCCATTTATGCAAATGCTTTTGTCAGAGAGTGCCGTGGGCATGGGCCAATTGCTATTCTATATAACAAAACACATTGGTTGTCTCCCTACTTATACCTCCTCTTATAAGCATCAACAAAGAAGGGCCGAGATCTAATCCTCCCCCAAATAGACGGTGGATCTCCGGCCACTCACCTGATTTTGGCAAATTCTTTGTCGAGGAGTGCCGATGGCACGGGACACCCACTAGTACCTTACATATCGCAATTATAACCCGATTTTAAATACCCAGCAAAATTACAAACCTGAGGTACTTTTAGACAACAAAAATTCGCGAAAAGATCGACATTAGGGTTGTTAAATGTACCTTGTAATTTTGATTTCTATCCATAAATTCGCGAAACGTTCGCGGTTAGGAAGTCTTAAATATAATGTACCTTGTAATTTGATATCTATCCAATGTATAATCTTAGTAGAAGCATGTAGTCTAAAAGAGAACATGACATGTGCAAATGCAAGATTAGATCAACTTTAATTAAATCTAACAGTCCACCTAAAAGTTAGGTATCTTAAGGACTCACATCTATGGCCTCTAATAATGTTCTAGAAGAAGTAATCACAGCCGATAATCCATTGCTTTCAATCTTTATCACACTAACTAAAAACATTCATGGCTGCCCTAACTTTTTAAACTATGGATGGATCTACTTCTTCAAACAAGAAGATAACTACTTAAGTCACATCTCACTTAAGTCCAACCGACTTTTTAACTACCTTCTTTCTCAACACATTTAAACTCACACTCCCAACCTTCCAAAAATGAGTCATGTTGATCTGACGTTTACATTTTCTATTTCTAGATTGATTGGATGGTTCAGATCCACCGGCCACTTTTGTACTCATGAGTGGGGCCATGGTGAGGGCTGTTCTTTGATGCAGACTTCTCTATCAATTTTTTGATGCAGAAGTCTCTCAAATTGCAACGTAGTAGACTCGTTCAGGCCCACTTGCCCCTTGAATGTCTGACCCACACTATGATAGACCTACACACAAAAAATCAGTGTGATTGGTGATTTCTAGTCATACGATTTGTACACTTTTTTATTGTGGGCTTTATGAACAGGCCTATGACTTGGTTCCAAGCCCATGATGAAAAAGTACTCAAATCCAATGGCTAGGAATCACTAATCACACTGATTTTTGGTGTGTGGGTTCGCCAAGATGTGGGCCAAACATTCAGGGAGGCAGTGGGCCCGAAAGAGTACCATTTGCATCAAAATTTTGATACAGAAGTGGTATCATAGATTTTTCCCCATGGTGATGGTTCACAACATCCCCCACTTTTGGTCACTGAGGACCTGTACACATGGACAAGTACCCATGACAATTGACAAGACTGTTCTAGAAAAAGCTCATGGATTGTCATGACTCATGAGTACGTGTCTAGTGTAAAAGGCTGATTGAGATGGACAACTTGAACGAAAAAATGGACTCGGTTCACAGGACTTGTTACAGGCCAGTGAACGTGACACAACAGTCTTCTCCTGTGATTGGGTCTGTTTTGTGAACAGGTGCCAGGTGGCGTGATCCCAAGAGCCACATCAGCTGATCTCCCTTAATGACAAAACAAGCTACGTGGCGAATTTTGGGTATGTGAACGTCAACTTTTGAGAACATCAAAATTTGTCATTTTTTGTGGGGTCAGGGGTGTTTTAGTTAATGGCATTGAAAGTTCTCATAGGAAAATGCGACGAGATTTACAGGTGGGTCCACCTAGGTTGGGTCCAACATCCATACAGTCAGCAATCTCTAAGACTGTGTCACGTGGCTCATACTGTGGTTCGACATTGAAACCACCATTTAAGTGTTCTCTCTGAACCGGGGTGGTCTCTCTCTCTTAATGCGTTGCATGTACTTCATTAAGCTATTTATGAGGAATGCTAGCTAGCAAGCAACCACTTGAGAGAGTTACCATACGAAGAACATACCAAACATTATGTTATACACAGGAAACTTCCGTTATGGGTGTTGTGGACCCATCTGTTGGGGAATTCTATGAGTCCCGTCATGGAGGAAAAATAATCACAAGTAGTACATATAGAATTAAGCATGGATTTAAAAAAAGAAAAAAAAAAATCGATATAACGGCCGTTGTAATGGTAACGCCCCCAACCCCGTTACGTTTATTAAGAAAAGGGATGCGTAAAGTAGACTCCATGTTGCATTTAATGAAGATTTATGTCAATGGTAATAGTTTGACCTTTGACCAAAATGAGTTGGTCCTCACCCACATGTGAATGGAACTTAGGGTTTCTAATTGAAAGGTGCCGTATTTCTAGTACCAAATGGAGAGAGAGAGTTGATGACCCCCTTTTTCTGACCCCTCTCAGTGTTCGCACACTCGACCATGGATTTCACGAATCCAATGGTGGTTAACAACGCCGAAAAAAATGATGCCAGCTCGGCGTTGACAACCACCATTGGATTCTAGCGCACGAACAGGAGAAGGGTCAGAAAAAAGGGGGTCCCTTGAACCATTAGAATTAGAAAATTAGTTTGTTTATTTTATAAATAGGGATGTAATTAGAGATTGAATAGAAATTCTTTTTAGGCGAAAATCTAGTTGATCTTTATTTTGAACGGTTCGATAAACTGCCATATGTCACAACTTGGTGTGTATGTGGCATTTGGATTCGGTATGAGTTGACACATGTAACACAATTAATCAGTATGGTAAGGAAAAATAAAAAGAAAATAATAAATGTTGTGGGTTGCTCCAGTGGTGTTAGCCAGATCGCCGGGGCCTGCCTTCATTATTTAAAGAGAGCACAGGAGTTGTAGGAATTAAACATGATGTTGCATTCATGGTAGGAAGATTTATGATTCAAACCGGAAAAGTAGACTTCAAAAAAAAAATTTTAAAATTGAATTTTTCTCTCTCCTGAGGACCATGAAAGGATCATAGACTTTGCCCTTGCCACCAACAATTCGGTAAGTGGGACCATGGTTTTAAAAACGGCCGTTTAAACGGTTTTAATGGCCGTTTAAACTGTAACGCCCCAAGCCCGTTTCCGTTAAAACCGTTTAAACATATTTTATCGGTTTTGAAAAAAACGGCCGTTAAAACCGTTTAATTCCGTTAAAATCCATTTTAATCCATTAAATTCCTTCTTCTTTTTTTTTTTAAATTTCAAAATTTGAATTTCAGCGATATTTTTTCCGTTAAAATCCGTTTAATTCTGTTTTTTCCCATTTTTTTTCCATTTTTGCACCTCACCATTTCAATCCATTTTAACGGCCGTTTAAACGGTAACGCCCCCAGTCCGTTTAACCGTTAAAACTGCCTCCTTTAAACCTTGAGTGGGACATTGAATGTCTATATAGCTCAGGTAGATGGAAAATATTAGACTTTCCTGTCATCCCTTTAGGTAGGTAATGTTGAACAACAACTTTACTCTAAAAGCTTAAGTTGTTAGAGGAGGCGTAATTATGTATATCAAAGAATTTCCGGCACATACATAGATTGCATGAGTCCAACTCACATACGCAACAACACCCCCAGCACGTGTGGGACACAGAGCACCAGGACACGGCCACTGGAGAT
Organism: Euptelea pleiosperma; assembly: GCA_035048495.1. Lineage (NCBI taxonomy): Eukaryota > Viridiplantae > Streptophyta > Magnoliopsida > Ranunculales > Eupteleaceae > Euptelea > Euptelea pleiosperma. Next base: position 32,603,378 of record CM068544.1, on the reverse strand, counting down.
CGAACCCAAGACCTCCCGTTCTGATAGCATGTTGATCACAACCCATGCACCGCCATGACCTCCCACAAAGAGCACCCCCCAAGTAGGCGATTGGCATAAACAGTAACACAGTTAAGGCATAATAGTAGTTGCAATGTGGCCATAAATAAAACAGTTGCTGGATCGTTGGGACCATGGGTTCGGTTCTATAGGCTTAAATTCATAGTGTGATCCCCTCACATGCACATGCACATGCACATTGAGGATTGTAGGGTTGAGCCCGTAGCTCAATTGGATGTTGTTTTGTGCTTCATGAACGTTGACATTCTGGCTTTTATCCCACTGAAAATAATTTATGAAATTTTAATAAATTAACGAATGTAGGTCAAGGGAGGCGGCCGCCGCACGCACACAAGACTCATCCCGATTAATATCCGGGGATGTAGATTGAACTTGAACCCAATTCTGATTATTAATTGGGTCAATAACTCATAAACCAACCTGAATTTTCGGGTTCGGGTTCGGGTTCAGAATCGGTTATTGACACTTCTTACTCAATGAATCCCCATTTCATTTTATTTTATTTTTAAATCTCACTTCTTGTGTTTGGTGCCACCAAATCCAATATAAGTAAAAATAAAAAATAAAAATCACTTTTTGGGTTGGTTAAATTAGATAGTAATGACCCCATGGATATGGGGTCCATGGATTTTGTCATAATGCATGGTGGTGTCATTTTTTCATTGGTCAAGTAGTGTATGACCGTCTCTACCACAAGTCTTAGAACCGATATACAAACCAAAAATTAACCTGATTGGGTTATCTTTAGCCATAGATTTTAGTACTTTAATTTTAGGAATGATTCTAGCTACCATTGGATTCAAGCAAGTTTTTTGGGTAGAAAATCCAATGGCTATAAATCATCAATCAAGCTGATTTGTAGTGTCTTTATCCACCAATAAGTCCACACAGTCATTATGCCCAAACAATGAATCTATGTATGACCGCAAGCATGGACTGCAATGGGACTACAAGAGTCCTCTGCATCTAAATTTTTTACGTAGCTTTTGATCATCATAAATAGTTGTTAAATAAGATTTTCTACTGTACAAAGAGTTTAAATTTTTAACTAAATATAAAAAAATCTCATACGGAGTTTTCGCCTTAGGCCTCAACTTACATCGAGGACAGCCCGGACTGGACTTACTTTAATAACTAATTAACTAATAAAATTTAAAACTAATATGCATATAACTCGAGGCACAACCAATGAAAAAATGACACAACGATGCACCAGGAAAACGTCCATGGACCCCGGACCATGTGACCGTTACTCTAAATTAGAATGGTAGCGTGACACATACGTACACATATTTATCGAAACCAAATAAACAAATCAAGGAAAAAAATAGATTAATCACCTCATAGATGAGAGCAAGAAAGAGTCAAACTAGTTTTGTTTTTGATGATATAGAGATTTATTGTTGCAGTTTTGTGTGTGAGATCATCACGATCGTCTTCATCCTCATCCTCATCATCATGATCATCGCGATGATGATCATAAATAAGATATTATTTCAAATTGAGATGGGAGGGTGGGATATTAAAAAAACCATTTAATATATCCAGCTCGAACATTGACTACGAAATTGAATCGCCAACTCAAAAACAATAAACTCCCCCTCCCCCCATTTAATAAACACTCCCTCCTCTCAACCCCAAAATTAAGAGACGACGTTAATGGCTACCTTTCTCGTGAAGCGACCATAACAAATGCTTTTGGGTCTTAATTACTTTATTACCCTTTCAGTTGGTACAAATTACAGTTGTACTACTAAATTTTAATATCCATCTCTAGATCTTTCAAAGATTTTATCTCACCTTTGACTCCCTCAAAAATAACTGCATTTTACTTTGTACTAATAAAGGAAAGTTCTATTTTTAGTAAAACATCTTTTCAACAAATCAACTGGTTTTGTTAAATAACAACTCTTTATTTAAATAAAATTTCAAATTACAAAACTAACCCTACTTGTCTCCTACATTCGCCCTCTTATCCTCGTCTCGTCCTTTGTTAATTTCTGTCTCCCTCTTTTGGTTTAGTTTTTTTTCAGTAAACTTCTGTCGCATCGTTTCGAGCCATGTGGAATACTCTTAGTGGAAGCTCACCTTTGACTCCCTCAAAAATATTGCATTTTACTTTTTACTAATCAAAGAAAGTTCTATTTTTAGTAAAACAGCTTTTCGATAAATCAAGTGGTTTTGTAAAATAAAACCACTCTTCTTTATTTGAAGGGTCGTGCTCCGTTGACCGATCTAAAATGACAGGAACACAATATAAGCCACGTGGCACACTGTTACAGGACTCTGAATGTACGGATGTTTGTCCTATCCCATGATGGACCTACAAACCAAAAATCAGCCTGATTAGTGATTTATAAGTGTTGCATCTTTGTACCTCAAATACTGCTCAAATTCCCACAGTTGAGATCAGCCCATGAAAATAAATCCAATCCAAATCCTATAAATCACTAATCAGGTTGATTTTTGGTTTGTAGGTCCACCATGGGATAGGACAAACATCCATACGGTCAGAGTCCTGTAAAAGTGTGACACGTGGCTTATATTGTGTCCCTGTCATTTTTTATCTGTCGACGAGCTCGACCCTATTTAAAATATTAAATTACAAAACTAACCCTACTTGTCTCCTACATTCGCCCTCTTATCCTCTTCCTTTCTTAATTTCTGTCTCCCTATGTTGGTTTGCTTTTTTTTTTTTGAGAAAACCTTCGACACCGGTGTGTGATGATCACAGTCCACAATATGAGCTACGTGGCACATTCTTAGAGGACAATGAACGTATGGATGTTTGGCCAGTCCCTCGGTGGACTTGTAACCAAAAATCCGCTTGATTAGTGATTTCTAAGCGCTGGATTGGAGTCATTTTCATGGGTTGATTTTAACCGTGGGAATTTTGAGCATTATTGACCACTATTTGGGTACTAGATCCAAAGGTCTAACATCACTAATCAGGCTGATTTTTGGTTTTCAGGTCCACCGAGGAACTGGTCAAACATCCATACGGTCAGAATCCTCTAAGAATATTCCACGTGGCTCGTATTGTGGGCTGTGATCGGCTTCACTCACAGCCAGGTGTGAGGGAAGGTTTACTTTTTTTTTCGTTTTGCTGTGAAAACGAGGACACCCAATTAAGGTACCTCGAAGGTACAGCGGTCTTCCAAACTCGTACATTCACGTAACTTTTATTTTATTTTTCAATTTTCTTTGTTTATATTTTATTTTTATTTTTCGAAAGTTCTCATGTATTGGTTACTTTAAGATTTTCCTTTTGATTAGATCAGATGGTTAGGATTGTTTGATCCATAGTCACAAAATTGGGATTGGGCAAGGGGTAAAGTCGAAAAAAATTGACAAAATTATAAAATATTGTATATCATGGCAAATTTCAACTTAAAAATGTTATTTTTTAACAAAATACATTTATATGATGAAAAATAAATCTATAATTCCATAATAATAAGTGTTCATAAGCATGATTCATCACTTATAATCAAAATTTCTAAATCGGCAAAATCGAAATCAGAAGGGAAAAATATTAAAAAAAAAATGGGGATTTGTCGATTAATTGACAAAATCAGTAATTGATTCGTGAATTCGAAAAATCAAAGATTTTTGACAATTTTTTGAGTAAAAGTTAGGACCTCCGATTATAAAAATTAGATAAATCAACCACTATAAACCACACTTACCATCGTTACAGGCCATGGTATTACAAGAATTATTCAATATCGAGGAACTCATCTTAGAGAGTCACCTTGGATGGATGTAATCCGAGGTTAGTTCTCGAATAGCTCAAATTGGCGCATTGCACTCAATTGATGATGAGTGGCTCATATGTTTACGTATATAATTCACGTATTATATGTGAATTTTTCAATTTTTTTTTTTAAAGAAATGTATAACTCAAGTATGAGAAAAAATTTACCGAATTTTTTCGGTATTTTTCTATGGGTACCATATTTATGCTCTGAAAACAAAAAAAGAAATCTTATTTTAGTTTACCAAATGAAGAAAAATATGATTGAAAGCTTATGAGATGGGGGAGTAAAGTGGGACGGTGGACCTAAACCCAACTTGATGCCCATTTACTAAAAGTAGCTTCTTATTTAATACAAATCGGTTTCTCATTTACTTCACATTTTAACTTATTTAAGACGAAAAACCAAAAATAAAAAACCCATTTCCCAAATTTTCAAACCTAATTTTTAAAATTAAAGGAAAAACAAATTTAAAACCCAATTTTGTCCCTAGTAGGTACAAACAAAGAAGCTTTAGAAACCTTGTATCCAACGATTCCAAGCAAAGCCAAAACCCTAGGAGAGAGGAATGAAAGATTGGGAGTTCAGGCAGTATGAACAGGAGTGAAAACGACAAACGACACGAGATAATTCCGATTTATCCTATAATGAGCTATTGAGTGAATTTCTTAAAATAAATCCTCAGTATTTCTCATTTAAAACATATTCAAGGAATGTGTGCGCAACTCCTAAGGGTGGTGCACAGATGCAACCCCGCAAAGAGACAAAAAAAAGAAAAGAGGAATGCTAGCAAACAATCCCATGGGGGAGTTGCACATATGCAACTACGGGTGCCAATTTTTACCGGTGTTGCTATTGGTTTTGGGACTAATTATTTTAGAGTGGAAACTGAAAAGACTCGAAACTGGTTAAACCCGAAAACCGATGGGAACCGAAAGGTTTTAGTTCTTATGTAGTGGTACTAGTACTCGAATAGATATTGTTGGGGGTCAATAATGACAATCCTTCGCAACAAAGGGAGCGGTAGGGGCCGTTTGGCGTGAGGTCAATCGTAGTAACTGTAAGGATGCAGTTAGAACAGGTTTGTGGGTACAATGTCTATCGTGATAAAGAGGCTAAAGTTTGCCTCCTCTTGACAAGATATCTTTTTGGGAGGAATGACTGCTTGAAGCCCAATTAAAGTCTTAACAAATGGTATAAGAGCCAAGGTTGTGAGATCGAGTTGCAGGAAGCACAATTAAGGCCCAGTTAAGATCCCGACAGATATTCTAATACCGGAGACGGGTATCCGACTAGTAATTGTGTTAGATCAGTTGAGACAGCAACTCGCAAAAGGCAAGACAACCATAGATGCAACCCGCAAAAGACAAAGGATAGGATGGCATCTATGCAACGCTATTGCTTAAATTTATTTATCATTTGTGCTACAAAATTCTCAATAAAATATCAGGAGATAATGAGAGAGATTATCATGATAAATTGTGTTGGTGATTTTTGACGTAGAAGAGTAAGAAGTGAAAATTTCTTGAGATTTTGAAAAGACCAGTTTCATTTATGCTTCTGAGCCCCACCACCACCCCCATACAAAACAAAACCAACTATTTACTCTGTGTACGATTCAACCCAGAATCTCAAACAGGAGAAGAAGAAAGAAGGGAGAAACAATATAAAAGGTACACAAACACACAGATAGAGAGATTGAAAGTTTTTTTTCTTCTTAGTTTTAAATTCTTTTTTGTTTGTATTAGCCGTTGTGTTCGATTCTTGTCACATACAAACACACCGACTATGTGAGCAATGAATGAAGGCGCCCTGCACTTGTAATTGCAATATTTACTGCAATTTTTCCCCTTCTGCAAACATCTTGGGATTTTTTCCCACAATTAATACATTTCCCTGCCCTCAATTTATAATCATCTTCTACCAATCCATCACGGCTTCAATTACATTCAATCTCTCTCTCTCTCTCTCTCTCTACCCTCCACCCCTCTCATAAATAATTTAAGATTTAAAGAAAATTCATCTCTCCCCCCTTCAATTCCTTATAAAATGGCCATAGAGGTTCATCATCAACAACAACAACAACAACAAGGTCATGTTGGTGGTGGTGGTGGTGGTGGTGTTGTCTCTGGTTTGAGCTTAGACCGTCTCCATCGAGCCATCCCTGTCACCCTTGATCTCTTCCACTCCAACCTCGCCTCCTCCCCTGTCGAATTAGACGAGCCCTCCCCTCTACCCTTTGGTTGCCAAAAGGTCCTTGATCTTAAGGTAACATGTCATCGTATCACCTTGTGATCCTTATTGTTTTGCTCCTGTTATTGGTGTTCTAATTGTGTATTTCTTTTTTTCTTGATAGACTGGTGCGATCTACTATACGCAAGAGCGGTGCACGACAACAAGCATGAGTCGTCGAAACGGGAAAAGTCCGAAGCTGGACTTGAAGCTGAACCTGTCGCCACCGAGGGCGAACCCACAAGTTGAATCATCACCAAACCGATCGGCAACTTTATCACCAACATCACCACCAAGCTCATGTGTATCATTGGAGCTCAATGCTGAAGAGACACCCCGATACTCGAACAGCCCTGAAGCAACATCTATGGTTTTGGTGGGGTGCCCACGTTGCCTTATGTACGTGATGTTGTCGGAGGAAGATGCGAAATGCCCAAAATGCAAGAGCACTGTTTTGCTTGATTTCCTCAATGACAACAACACCAAGAAAACAAGGAAGAATTAGCTAGTCTTCTTCTTCTTCTACCTCTCTGTTCTTAACTAATCCTTTTGTTTTACCTCTTTTTTTTACCATAGAATATATCAGCAATATAAATAGATAGCTGTGTGTTTTTCTGTTTATTTATTTATTTATTTTTGGCTTCCTCTTTAGCAGAAGACAATGTAAACGGGTAACTTTTTTCATTTTATTTCTTTTCACCTTTTCCATCATATAATAATATTTAAAGAAAGAAAAAGGTAAAGGGTATTTCTTAAAAGGAAGAAAAATGAAGAAAAAAAATGGGTTTTTAAGAAATTATATCTACAATACATTTTGGTATACAAGGTTGGTAGAACTTTACCTTAAAGCAATCTCTCTAGTTCTTTTCTCGTATACTTGTAACATTTAAGGTTATTATTATAATATACATTTATATATATAAATGTATAATGTGGTTTTATTAGATTTGAAAAAAAATAGGGAGAGAGGGGTAATTAAGTAAATTAAGGAAAATGGGAGAGAGGGGTGTGGGTTGGGTAGTTCGAGCATTGAAAAGAAGGGGCTATTTTGGATTGAATTTCCATAAAAACAATTTAATGCGAGAGTAATTGAGACGGTTGAGAATAATGAGGGTATTACGTCAGATGATAAATACAAATTTATTTCCACCTTGCTCGATCCTCTTTCTCCTTCTCTCTCACTAAATGCTCACTCTCTCTATCTCACGCGCACACACGAACGCGCTTTTATAGAGAGACGAGAGACTAATATTTTAAAAAAGGAAGAAGAAAAGGTGTAACGGGTTCTGTTAGTTTTTCTTCTCTTCTTCATTTTAAAATTGTGTTCTCTTATGAATGCTTTAATGATGTTGTTGAAAACTTGAAATGAACCTACCTAGATCATACATCTAAGGATGAAATGCCACGTGGTACTCATGAATGTTTGGCTCACCTCTTGGTGTACCTACACACCAAAAATCTGCTTGGTTGGTGATTTCTAAGTGTGTCATTCCACCAATTTTCATTATGTGTTTGGCACCTATTCATAAAGCCCATGATGAAAAAGTGCTCAAATTCAACGGTGGCTGATTTTTGGCGTGTATGTCCACCAAGGTGTGAGCCAAACATTCATGGTTAATGGGCCAAAAAGAGTGCCATTTTTGTCAACCTTTTGAAACAGAATATATATATATATATATATACTATTAGGTGGCCCGTGCCCACTGCATTCCTTGACAAAGCTTTTGTCAAATTTGGGTGTGAGTGGCTGAGATCCACCGTCCAGTTGGGGATAAGATCTTGGCCCTTCTTTATGAAGCCTATAAGAAGGGGAGACAACTTCCTTGTTTTGTTATATAGACTAGTGGGTGCCCCGTGCCATCGGCACTCCTCGACAAGAATTTGCCAAAATCAGATGAGTGGCAGAGATCCACCGTCCATTTGGAGGAGGATTAGATCTTGACCCTTCTTTGTTGATGCTTATAAGAGGAGGTATAAGTAGGGAGATAACCAATGTGTTTTGTTATATAGAATAGTAAATGGTCCATGCCCACGACACTCTCCGACAAAAGCATTTGCAAAAATTGGGTACCTTCGACACTCAAATGGTATAACGGATTGGGGCATTACTGTTTTTTTCCATTATAACGGATGTTATAATGGATTGTAACGCACAGAGGGAGAAATGGGAAAATAACAGAAATAACAAAAAATAACGGTGTTGAAATTTAAATTTTGAATAAATTGAGGTCAAATGAGGCGAATTAAGTGGCTGAAATTTAACAGTTCACATTAGATCGATGGATTTGATCTCAACCACTCTTTATCCAACCGTCCACATTAGATGGATGGAAGATAAGAGAATACAAATGAGTTGTCTTGATACATGCATGGGTGGCCCGTGCTCGAGGTACTTTCTGACAAAGTGTTTGTCAAAATCGGGTGGGAGCTAATCTCAGCCATCGATATGAAGCATAGTGGATCTCAGCCACCCATTATTGAAGCCATATAAGATAAGAGTGGTATAAGAAAACCATTAAATTTCCATTAAATTCTATTTTATTTTCAATTTTCAATTTTTAAATTTCAAAATTTGAATTTCAGCACCATTTTTTTCCATTAAAATCCATTTTTTTCCCCTAGCCATTTCAATCTGTTTTAACAGCCGTTTTAACGGTAACACCCCTCTCGAGACACAAAAAGTGGGGCTCCTGACCTTGACCCTGACCCTTGGGCTATATGTAAATCCAACCCATTTTATTCGTTGTATGTAGGTAAATAGTAGGTGACCCGTGCCCACGGCACTCATCGTCAAAGCGTTTGTCAAAATTGGGTGTGAGTGGCTGAGATCCACTGTCCTATTTTGTTATATAGATATGAGTGATCCATCGGCTATGGCCTAAGGGGTATAGGGGTCTCATGGTCTATATATGGCTTAAGCAAGACATACAGCTCGCACAATTAACCACTAGGTGTGTCTCACATAAGTAATCCCCTATCACAATCGAACCTCAAGACAAATCGATAATTTGGTGGTATTTTCTTTTTCTTCTCTCTAGCCAAATGAATGAAAGAAATCGGATGGTTATGATAATCTAATCAGGTTACTTTTAGCATAGGAACCATCCAGGTGGAGTCAATCTGAGTGGTGGGTCGCACCGTTTGTACAGCCATGCGATTTATAAACTCCTCTCTCTTTTCTTTTTTTGTAAGCCCGAAAGATATATTAAAACATAAACAAAGATCATACACCAGCTGCCTTTTGGATCAGATGATCATCCTCTGCCATACCATCCTTGAGCCATTTAGGAGGATATCAAGTCCATACCAAGGGAGATCTAAACAAAATATCCCTTTGGGGGATAGTATGAGCAGTGCCATTAGATACACGACCCACAAAATGATAAGAAATAGACGCTTAAGATTTTGAAATATCCAAAATAAGGGCATACCACCCTGAAGAGAACCAGTCCACCTCCGTAGATCCTTCTTGGAGAACTTTAACAAGCAAGCCCCTGAGCATCTGATTCCACCTAAATTTTCAAAATTCCTACTCGCCTAGCGGATTGTAACCCCGTTAGGATTTCACAGAGATATCACAATGAGTAGCTGTGGACTTTTATCTTTTTTCTTTCCTCAATTTTTTGCTTAATATAGTAATTTTCCAACATAACACACCAAAATCACTCTAATTAAAAATCGACATAGGTCTTTGATTTTTTCTCTGAGCGAAATTGAAGAGAAAGAGAGACGAAGACAGAGAAAATCGGAAGAAAAGAATTAAAAAAAAAAAAAAAAAAAGCAAATTAAACAGATGAAAATTTCTTTCCTTCATCCTTTTTTAACCGACAATGAAAAAAACGAAACGGGATGACCCATTATTTTTGAATAAGCATTTGGTGGGACCCTTAGGACACATGGCATGAATGCATCGATAAAGCTCCGATCTTTAGGTGTGTGTTGGGGAATGGAAATATTGTCAAACAAGGGTATTTTGGTCCTAGAATAATATTGTTAAGTAAAATTTTAGTACCACCCATAAATTACAAAAGCACCACACGTACCCTTTTTTCCCTTTAATTTATTTTTTTAATGTCTACTTGGCGACCTTCAGGGTGAAGGTGAACGTTGAGCCGTTGGGGAGAAGCTGGGGTCTCTCGCGAAAGTGAGAGCAGAAGGACATTGGAGAAAGAGAAGAAGAGGGGTTTCGTTAAGAGAAGATAGGAGTAGAAGGAAGAAGGGCTTCGTTTGAGAGAAGTGAAAGAAGAGGAGTTTGTGATCATCCGATGGGGGGATTTCGAAACGTATGAATTTTTTTGTGGAATGCCTTCAATAGGTTGGGTGCTATTGTAATTTGTGGGGTGCTTTTGCAACCAAGCTTTTGGTCAAAGGCAGTCAACAACGGTCAGAAGAAGTCAAAAGGAGAAAGACCTAGAAAATGAAAAATACAGGGGTTACACATATATCGCCAATTTCAAAGGGGGTACAACAAAAACACCCTAAAATTAATGATGCCTTATATAATTTGGAATCAACTTAGCATCCACCAACTAATCGACGAGCCACTAAACAAATCTGATGTTCCTATACATCTGAACAGCACTCTTCCTTGGGAACATCAATAGAAGTTGTGAACAAGATCCCCGGAAAGTCCATCAAATACACTTGAGATTGGTTTCCGATTTGCAAGTGCACCAGTTCAATGCTGAGTTCTGGTGTATACAACGTACACATTATCATTTCTTCGAGCAAATCAAACAATAAGCAATGGCTGCATCTTGTGTTTAGTGAGATGATGCTATTGTCATGGCTTCGACTCTCATCATGTCCGCCTGCAAATAGAGAAGTTCACTATCCCAAAATGGAAATAAACATGAAACAAGAAAACAAAACATGGAAAGCAATGGTTCCACCAGAAAATCTGACACAAGTATATAAAAACAAAACAACAGACTCTGGCAAAGACGTGCATACTATGAGAGCATCTCTTTTAATTACATGGGTTAAAAAAAATATAAAACATGGTGTTTAATGAGTTTCAGAGTATGACCTAATCACCACCCACAATTTCTAGTCGCTTGCCCATCTCGAGAGATTTTCTCATGTATTGCCGACTACAATTTTCGAATTAGGACTTCATGAAGTATAGCTCTGCATCAACAAGTTAATGGTTGGATGGCAGCAAGCAGTAGGATGGCTCTGAAATGATGCCGCACAAGTTTACATTCATCTTTGCACCAAGCTGTGTTTGCATCAGGTCAGTCCTGCGGAGTTTCGATTCATCCATGTTATTGCGTATACATAATGCTTCCCTCCAGACTATCATGCGTTACGTGGCCATGCATGTCCAAGTATGTGCATGCATGCGTTTATGCAGTTTATCTTCATCGGTACGAATCATGAGTATGGGCATACACCTTTCCATCATTTCCATCAACGCGACATCCTTACATACGTGCCTGCCTCTACCATGACATGAACTCTCACCTAGGAGGACATTTCAACTGATACAAGAGATTCTGCCAAGTCTACTCACTACAGTTTCAAATACCAAGTCTTCTCTATCTCCAGTATCCAAAGTTACCGCTAACTGTTGCTATTGTTCGAATGCCGAGTCTCAGCTATATCTACGTTGAAAAAGATCTTGAACTTGAAGCAAGCCTAGTAGTTCAGACATTTCTGCAGTCTTTGTAATTTCCAAGTTCAAACTTAAGTGGACTTCAGTTGAGGTTCTTCAGAGATTCCTGATTCACCTTTCTTGACAATATTCTGAGTAATCAGTCACTGCAAAATATATATATATATATATATATATATATTCTGACAAAGACACTTATCGTGTGCATACACACACACACGTGCACACAAAGTTTAAAATATCGTTTCGCCTTGTTATCTCAGTAAGTTGATGGAATTAGACATCTCAACTGAGACAGAACAAGACAATGAAAAAAACAATATATATTTCAATATGATTCAACTACTTTTTTAATCTCGACTGAGACAGAACAAGAGAATAAAAAAACAATATATATTTCGATATGATTAAATTATTTTTTAATAATTAATTAGATTACAAATTTGTTTCTAGTATTTCTGTGTTATAAAAGACATATATCATGGAAATAAGTTTTCAAACTAGTTTTTTTTTTTTTTGATCGGTAGTTTTCAAACTAGTTTTAGTACTTAAATTAGGTCTCTGGTACGAGACGATACATTTCCTTTATAAACTTGCTCCATCAAACCATGAAGCTCAGAAGCTCTTGTAACATGCCACGTCGGAAGTATTATGTGGTTGTACAATTTTAAACCACCTATAAAAGTTATAAGATTATAAGGTGTAATCAAGAAGTTCTGGGATTAGTGGGATTTAGGGTTTGTTTATAGTTACAGTTAGGAACTTAGGATATTTAAATTTTTTACAGCAAAAACTAAATCCTACAGACTTAAAACCTAAACGGATACACTATGAAAGCAAATCTTGGAACAAATGAGAAAGGAATATTAGACATGGATTGTATGCAATTTTTTTAGAACAGTGAGCACCAAGCAACCTCTCAATCAAAAATTGACAGGCTTGTACACTGGAGAATTGTTACAGGTCTACCACAACAACTTCAAATAGGGAAAAAAATGTAGCAAGGTTATGACAGCATAATTCTTTTATTGATTTGGAATTTCAAAAATCTTAAGACAAAATAATTGTCCATAACATGTTTCACAACATCAGATGCATAATGACTGTTTAGTGCATTGTCACATCAAAATCAATACTGATTACTGAACTTCAACTTTCATGACATTACTTCCTTTGAACCAATGTTTGTAAGCCCGGACCAGTCATCAAACTGGACCAGTTCAACTAGTTTTTCAAACAGACGGCCCTTCCAGTTTTTTCCAAGTTTTGATAAAAATAAAAAAAACCAACTAAAATTTAAAATCCGGGTCAATACTGACCTGGACCATTTTGGGGACCTGTTCAGCGGGCCAGTCCAGTTCGAGCTCTAAACACTGCTTTGAACAACATTAGCAATATATTGGTTTTCAAAGAAAGATATGGATCATTCAAAAAAATTGGTATGAGGAGAGTTTACCTGCTTATATCTTCACATTGTTAAACCCAGTAGAAAACATGCATTAACAATTGAACAAAAGCAGGACTACAAACAAAAATGCCCACAAGATGCTCAAGATTCTACACGGCATATGTCACAGAGAAACCAGTCAAGAAATGTTCTGATCACAATCTCCCCATCCACTACTGCTTCTGATGTACTTATCCACAATACTAAATTCTTTATTCTGAGCAACCCGTCTGGCATAGTTCTCAGTCGAAATAGGGCCCTTCTTCAATCGACGGTAATAGATGATCTCCCAAGGCCACAGGCGAGCAGAACCAAAGTAAGCCTCTACGGGTAAAATTTTTTCATTTTCTTCTGGCATTGCCAGGCCATAGTGTTTCAGAACCATGCACATCTCCTGTGAGGATATGCCTATAGAATCTATAATCTGGGAAGTAGCAGGAACCTCTGGATTCAGTTTCCCAGGTGGTGGTTGTGTATGTTCCATCGCCAGTGGCCCAGATTTCTGATGATCCCTCCTCCCTTCAGAATTCTCTGAAGGCGAATTGTCAGCAAGAAAAGCACCTTCCCCTGATGGAGTCGTACATGGATGTTTCACCTCATATTCAATCCTGTATGTAGAATAGTTTCCATCATCATCCCGCTGTCCAAGATGATCCTTCTTCATCTCATCCTCTACTTTGAAGGATGACAATGTATTTGCATCTGGCATCACTTGTTTACCTTTTAATTTGGAATTCTCTGAACTTGCATCACCTTCCGTCAGCTGTCCCTGTTCGACCAGAAGGTGCTTGGATTTGGGAATAGTATCATTTCCCAAATAACCCTTTGGGGTACCAGTATCCTCCATCTGTGCCTTATTTGGAGAAGATGGTAAAGGCTGACCCAGTGTTATGGACAAAGACAAGGATGTAGGAGAGCTTGACCTTGATCTGGACCTCGATCTTTTGGACTTTGAATAGGATGGCATTGACATGGACCTCAAACTAGAAGTTGCTGACTGTGTTCTGGAAGATACTGATCTTGATCTTGAATAGGAACTAGTCTCTGAGGACAGCAAACGTGAGCGCGAGCTAGATGCAGTAGAATGAGAATGCGGAGGCGATGAACCAGACCTTCCTTTCCTTCCACGATATTTCTTTGGAAATCCATGTTCCCTCTTGTGTTTCTTCTTTCTTTGGGAGTCGCTTTTAAGTTGAGACCGGCGAGTTTCCTTAGTCACAGGGGAGCTTTCACTGACCAATCTTCTACGCTTTCCAGAACCAGATGACTTTCTATCATTCTTGATTCTCCTTGACAACGGAGGACCTCCACTTGAATTTGACCTTCCCCAGGATGTATGCCTTAGTCTTTTCAGCCCCCCTTCGCCTTTGCCTCTAAAACTAGCATCATTGTCTCGCCTACTGTCAAATCGGGTAAACTTATTTTGCCTAGATAAATCTACTCGAGGACAGTTACGCATTACATGACCCATCAGCCCACAAATGTAGCAGATCTGTTGGGGTTTAGAGTTACCAGGGTTCTTCATAGTTGCATTACCAGTGCGCTCTCTCCATGCTTTCTCTCGAGAGCTTCCCTGAGCAGGGGAACCATGAGAACCAGTCATCTGGTGGCTTTCGTCTTCATTGCCTTTTTCGTAACCATGATAAGGTTCATAACGGTCAAAGTCCATTCCATTGTCTACTCTATCGTTATACAATGGGCCACTGAATGCCTCACCCCATCTATCATTGTCCACTAGGTTGGGTTCTACAGAAACCCCTTCATCCAGCAAACCCTCTTTTGAGCTGTGACACTTTTCTCCTCCACGATCTTCGATATTGTCGCAATTGTGACCTGTTTCCTTATCAAGCAAATCATCCATGTGGGGCTTCCCACCTTCACCATCTAGGTGCTTGGTAATCATTTTAAGTTCTTGTCGATCATGCGAACCTGTTTTTCTCATACCATAATCTTCTCCTCTAGGGAAATTCCTCGTATGGTATGGTTCGTAGAACCTGGAACCTCTTGTAAATCTTTGAGAAGGCCTGGGTTGTTTGTTTGCCCACGTAAGAGATATTGGCTCCCCGCAGATCTTCTTACCCCGTAATGCTCTAAGAGCTTTCTCTGCATTTGCAGGAAGGTCATAAACTACAAATCCATATCCATCTTTCAGCTGTACATTATTCCGCCCAAACCTCTGGAAAACACGCTCTAGTTCATCTCGTCGAATGCGAGGAGATAGATTACCCAAAAATAATGACATCTGCAATGACAGAGAACTGAAATTATTGCTCCATCACACACACACACACACACACACACACACACACACCTAACCCAGTAGTAGAATGCAAGGTTTAAAAGATATCAACTTGTCAAGAAAAGACATCAATATGAAAATATTAAAGTATAGCCGTTATAACGTTCTTATACTGTAGAAGATTGGAAAGGTGGGTCACTCAATTAGATGAATGTTTCTTATAATTGAAATTTCCTTACATTCATGGTAGATGTAACATTAGTAGATTTGGGCCACCTGGGGGCGGTCCAAAGGCATATAGTTGGTGTGATCTACTGGTAAGTGCAAGTTTCAAAACAACTAGAACATTGCATTTCAACTACCAAAAATATAGAACAATGCATTTTCCTTCACAGGAAAACTTCCCACAAGGAATCACTTGTGCACCTAAAAGAAGGCATGTAAAGTAACATAAAATAGCTTACTTATCAAAGTATGTAAAAAAATAGAAGCTCAAATATATTTTTTTCTCTTTCTTGATCAGTAATGAAAAATAAGAGAAAAAATGTAGCTATGTAGCTTCCAATAAACAAAGATAGATAGATTACACCATCCTTGGCTAAAGAGTCAGTCAAGTCATTATCACATCTATAAGTATGGCTAAATACAATAACCTTGTTTTTACAAAGGTCGAATATGATATCCACAGTATATACAAGTCTCTTGGTCTTTCCGAGTAGCTAGACTCCCGAGCAATAGCATTTTTTGAATCACCTTCCACAACTAATGGATCATTGAAATGGGTGTAGTAGATCTCAAAGCCTGTAGGAAGAACACGCGCTTCCACCTCATTGGTGTCTCTAAGTTTGATAGGACCGGAAAACCACAGAAGATCGCACCATTCTCATTTTTTTGGATCGGTAATCGCACCATTCTCATCCCAAAAAAGAAAGCACAATTCCATCCGGACTGGGATTGTCTAAAGAACAACCATCAAAATTTGACTTCAACAAACCCTCTCGAAGATGCTTCTACGAAGGCTTCGACAATTCTTTACATTCCTTCCAATTTGTTTCAAGGTACCTAAAAGTGTAATCTTTGAATTCCTCCAAAATTGAGAGCCATCTAAGGATCTCAATCTTTATTCCTATATAAGCATCAAAAGCTGAATTCATCTTCCCTTGGAAGCTTCTTAGATTCCTTCTCTCCAAATGCCCCGACAAGGTACCAAAATAGAGAACCTCCGTAGGATCTTAGAGTTGGAACCCAAACCCATGGATGTCCAAGCCTACATAATGGGAAATGAGCACACGACGCCAAAAAGAGAGAGGAATCTACCCCACATCTCCCACGTGAAGGGGTGGTGAATGTACCTATGGTGAACATCCTCGTCAATGATACGGATCATTTACGCACACCAGACACTGTTTAATGACTTGAGATCAACATAAACTCATCTTCCAATAACCTGACGTAGTCAAATTGTGTATAAACTATGAACTAAGTTTCCTAAACCAACGCCCAGTCAATTTTCAATTCTTCTTTTACGCACACACTAAAGATACTTGAAGTAGCCTCGTTCGAGTTAGCGAGAATCCTAATTCACAGTTTCTTCGACTTTCAGTTTTGGAAATTAAAACAACTAAACAGGCAAATTATCAAACACCTGGCTTATAAACAATTAAAGAACAAGAAAAGAACTACGCAACAAACTACATTTCAATCCAACTGTTTCTTCTTCTTTTTTCAGATATTAATTGGAGTTAGAAATTTTCTAGGTTTTCTGTGTCCGCAAAACTCATCATCTCTGTCATTTTGTGATGGAAACCTTACAAGTGGAATCAAGACAGAGTAGTTCTCAGAAACACTAAAATTAAGAAAGAAGGAAGAAGATTTCGAAACATCGAAAGATTGCAGCAGTACCTGGGAAGATCAAGAAGATCTCAGTAGAACTGTTTAAAACCCTAGTAGAACCATCTCATTCATTCTCGAGACTTTCCACTCTCTAGAATCTGGTTTTGCTTAGCCTATGAGGCAACCTTCGCCTTATTTTATTTGTTTCATTTATTCCGGTACTACAATACTTATGCAAACACCGCACATTTTTATCAATCCGGACCGTTAGATCGTAAGCTAATATCAATCTCTCCATTCATCAAACCTGATCCTATTAATACATGAATGGCGCAAGTTGTTGTCAATCCGGACCGTTTGATCGATGGTTAAAATTACTCTATTCAACAAACCTGATCCCATTAATTTATCTTTTCCTTCTTCTTCACCTCTCCTCTTTTGAATACGGCCCAAAATATGAGTCACGTGGCATCATTTTAGAGGACACTGACCGTATGGAAGTTTGGCCAAATCCTCGATGGACCTACAAACCAAAAATCAACCTCATTAGTGATCTACAAGCGTTGGTTTGGAATCATTTTCCTGGGTTGATTTTAACTATGGGAATTTGAGCATTATTGACCATTTTTAGGTTACAAGGATCCGAAGGTTTGAAATCACTAATCAAGCTGATATTTGTAGGTCCACCTAGAGATTGGCCAAACATCCATACGATCCAAGTCTTCTAAGGGTGTGCCACGTGGCTCAGATTGTAGGCGGTCGGCAAAGTTTTACTCTCCTCTTTTGCTCTCTGAATCCTTAAACTCCCTTGCCCTCTCTCCCTTGGGCTGAGATTCGGTGAGTCTTTAGCCTATAATTTGCACCCGAAGCCCGAAGAGCTTGGCTTGGGCCGACCCAGGTCTACAGTATTGGGCGGGGCCGGGCCTAGGGCCAAGCCCGGCCCAATACATGTAAGGAGCGGGCCTAATTTGAGAACTACTTTCTTCATTCCACGGCTACAGGCCTTGGGCCGCTACAGATGAGGCCTGCTCCCTACAGGCCTTGGGCCAGGCTATTTCAGAGGGAGCAGCCCTATTGGATCACTGGTCTATTTCAAAAGGGACAAATGAGGTTGCTTTGAATCAAAACTTGGTTTCCTTTTTGAAAAAAAAAAAAAAAAAAAAACCAAAACTTGGTTGCGTGCATGTCTTGCAAACATGCGTGACGATATAATAACATTAAAATTAAAATTTCTGTTAATGCAAGAGCAATATTTGTCTTTGCCTAATGAAATAGCATCTGTGAACTTTTTTTTAAGAGTCGGATAATGGACAAAAATATTTGCGATATAGATCATTAACCGTTGGATTCAAGAAATCAACGGTCTACTAGCACAGCAACTACAACTACTTTATCCTTTGCAGTTGTTGTCTGGTGGACCATGGATCTCTTGAATCCAATGGTCAATGGCCTCAACCGCACATCTTTTTGTCCGATTATCTGTGGGGTAGCATTTTCCTTTTTTTTTTTTTTTAATAGCAAGACTTTATTATTTTTATTTCTTTCCTGAAAATGACAAAAGCAACTAATTTTTCATTGTAAGAATCACTCGCTTTCCTTGCATTAGATACTCTGTCTCACTCTCCTTGCAAATAATGAGCAACTAATTAATTTGTTGTTAATGCCAAGGTTTAAAAGGGGCGTTTAGAACGGTATAACGGCTTGGGGCATCATCGTTTTTTCCATTAAAAAAATTTGTAACGCACATGGGCAAAAAAACAGGAAATATGGAAAAATAACGGAAATAAACATCGCTAAAATTCAAATTTTAAATTTTGAATTTCAAAATTTCACTATAATTTATAACGAAAATACAGAAAATAATGGGCTTTTTTAACAAAAAATTTCAGAAAATAATGGTCGTTATTTTAGTTGAAACGGAAAAATAACGGCTGTTATGTTATATTCTGAGTGTTAAAACAGTACATAACATAGTGGGGGAGGTCCAAATCCGTTATAACAGCTCTTATTTTTGTTATAGCAGCTGCTTTTTAAACCATGATTAACACAATCAAACAATTTTCAAGAAAATCTGATTCTTTACAGTTAGCCAAACGATTTTTTTTTGGCTCTAGCTAAAAGGGAGCTAGAGAACTAATTTTACATGCAGATAACAAAAAGAGCATACGTTTTTTGCGTGCCCACAATGAGGACATGACATGTGTCATACTCGCATAAATTTAACCAATGGACAATGAGACATGACCCCCTCAGTCAACTAAAGGCGTACTCGAGGTAATGGGATCCAGTTCAGGATTGGGTTTGGATTCTATTTTCTTTAACTCGACTGGGGGGTCATTTTCCATGTCATAAAGTATGCATCTAGAATCAGGATCAAGGGTAAGGATGATCCAAAAGTTAAGATAGAAGTTGGTCATGATGGTGAAAGCATATCGATTCATCCGGATATGCATATATATGGGTTGGGATAGAATGACTCATGCTATTCTTATTAACGGACGTAGGACCCACATGCAAATGAGTTAAGAGCTGATTTTTTGTGAGGATATCAGATCATTTTCACAAAAAATCAGTAATTTTTAAAACTTCTAACCCTATCAAATATGGACCTAAATTTAACGGTGAAAATGGATGGTCCAATATTTTTTAATTTGCAATCCACTTTTCACAAGGCTGCAAATGTTGGAATGAGCTGATTTTTTGTGTGATTGATATCCATGTTGAGAAAAAATATCATCACCAAAATTTAGCCGTTTACTCATCTACACGTGGGCCCCACATCCATTAGTCATTCTATTAGTAAGAATAGCTTGAGTCATTCTATCCCAACCCTATATATATTATCAATTTTTTTGATACCAAACTGGAAAGTGGTTTCATTATGATCGACAAATTCAGAAGTTCCTCACACTCCATTGACCATCTAACTTTTGCCTGTTTAACTAAATTTTTTTCCTCTAATTCTCATAAATCAAATATAATCACTCAATCATCGCATTATTGCCGCTATGGCAAAAGCCTATCACTCCCCTCTTAAGTGGGCCGATTCTCCCCCCTTTTGACTGTCTAAGGCCATGGAGTTGGATGAGGAGCATCCCTCCTTAAGTAGTTGAGTTGTTCCTTCTTTTGGTTCCTATAATTTATATCGAAAAAAAAAAAAAAATCATCGCGTTTGATCTCCTATCAATTGAACTGTGTTTATAGCTCGAATTCATAGCAAGTTTTTATTTCAGATAACAAATTGAGATTATCTTTGATTACAAAAAAGAATTTGAGATTATCTTCATTCTCGTTACATAATATTCAATTGGGGTAGGTGGTCCAAGAACAGCAACAGGAGAGAGAGAGCTCGCGGCAGGCTCTCTTCAGGAATATTGTAAAGTTAAATAGACTCCTTTCATCCCCTTTTCGATGTCGGCTTGAGGACCTATGTGAATGTTTTGGAATAGGGATGTTCGCCTTTGTAACAAGTTGGCCAACGATAAGGATTGATAGATATTCCTACCGTTACTCATAAGTAAGATCTATTCATAATTGGTCAATCCCCCATGGCTTCTAGCTTTTTATAAATGTGACTCCCCATCCGCTTATTAGAGTTTGACCTACCTTGGATTCTGCTTGCTTCTGAGGCTTTGTAAGCTGTTTGGTCCCATCTGCTAGAGCTTGAAGAATTCCGAAGGACATGCTCACATGCATATTCAGGTCTAATATCTATATAACAAGTGACAGTGGTTGTCTCTCCACTTATATCTCCTTTTATAGGCTTCAATAAAGAAGGCTGAGATCTTATCCCCCAATTGGACGGTGAATCTCAGCTACTCACCCCAATTTTGGCAAATACTTTGTTGGAGAGTATCGTGGGCACGTGCCACCCACTAGTTTTTAACAAGGATCATGCTTGATGGCTCGAGGGACCAATGTTTTTGCACTGATAATTGCAATAATACTCTCAGGCGTGGATTCTGAGAATCCAACGGTTGTGCTTTGGCAAAAATTGAATCCAATGAATGTCAGCTCAGCACTTACAAGTTACAACCAACGTTGAATTCTTGGGATCTACGACTGAGATCATTAGTTAACTTATTAGTTCACTTTTGTTGGTCCCCTGAGCCCCACCCTTTCAACAAATCATCACAAAAACCACTGTAAACTAGCAAAACCCCATGTTCAATTCCACAAAACAAAATGTGGCAAAATGTGGAACACATATATTGAATCGACTGTGAACTAGTTGACTATGGCTTTCAAGTGGGGTTATTCTTAGTTTCTCCGTCCAAATTAATCATCATTCGATCCTAGAAGGGATTACCTGGAAAAAATAACATTTATAACTTTGTTTTAGGGATTGTTTGCTCCAATTGAAAAGCGTCCCCACTTATCCTCATATTCAAGTAGTGGGTTGTCACCATATGGGGCTTCACGACAAAAGACCCAATAAACATTAGGGCGTGTTTGATTGCACGGATTTTTTTTTTTTTTTGATAAAATACATCTGTGAAATACCTTAAATGGATGTTGGATTGCGCCTGAGACACATATTTCAATCATGTGAGAAAATAAAGACATATCATGTGGAAATGAATTCTGATCTATGTGGAAGGGAAATGGATTCCCAGTTAGGAGGGATTTTGTTGGGGGAAATATTTTTGGATCTTTCGTAATTTCACCTCACTTTTCACTTTTTACGAGAAAATAAAGGCGTATTTTTAAGTGAAAATTGTAATTTTCCCACTGGACAATCAAGCACGCTTGACGGGAAATTTCCCCATGGGGAGAGCTAAATAACACACCATGTGCCACACTGTTTTGGCCCCATTGTCCCATAAATGATTGGTTTACCCCTTGATGGACGTACACACCAAAAATCAGCCTGATTGGGTGATTTCTAGTTTTTGATTTTGAGCATTTTTCATGGGGTGATTTCTAGCATTTTGTTTCGGAGTAGTTTTTGGATCAAATGGGTAGAGATCACCAATCAGGCTGATTTTTTGTGTGTAGGTCCATCAAGGGCAAACCAATCATTCACATATCAGTGGGCAAAATCCACTGGGAAAATTCCCAGGCTAAATTTTCTCTTACAACTTCTCATTATAATTTTTATTTTAAATTATGGGATAAGCAACCTTTTTTTTTTTTTTTTGTAATTATAGGATAAGCAACCTTGACTCAAAAAAAAAAAAAAAACCATTGACTCATTTGATGCACACATAGATTGGGGGTATTAAGAGAAGTAATCGACATTTCAACTTTATTCCTCCCAGCCCGTAACCTATCACTCTTTCCCTTATTCCCTCTTTTGGCTGCCTCAGCTTTCCCCCTCACCAGATTCTCCTCTCATCCCCAAAACATCTGAACTCGATCAGATCTCGACACGCTAACAGGAAAACTACTATCATCAATGACGATTGGCTCAGGTGGATCGAGTGTCGTGGGTAAGACTCCAATCCATGATTTGGTGCTTCGATTTCTTCTGTAGATATTACCATCATCACTGCTCTCTTTTTATCAAATTCTGTAAATGGGTTCTTCTAAACACCTGATTTTTTGCACATCCGGTATATAAATCTTAATGGGTATGTGGAATTGCATGTTGGATTTCTTGGGTTGCTTTTGGTTTTGTGGATTATGTACTCTTTGTAGTTTGTATTCATTCTGACGTGGGAATCGTAAATTTTTCATGGGTATTCGTCATTTTTAGGTGATTTTACTTATGGGTCTTGGTTTTTGACTGTATTTTTTTGGGTCTGATGCATGAATTTTAATGGGATATTGTCTTTTTTTTTTTATTGCATGGGAAGATTAGAGCTTTTAGTTTTATTCATCTGGTTCTAGCAGTTCCGCTTTTCGTGGATATTCAACGAAGGAAGTGTTATTCGTTGCTGAGAAATTCTGTATTTTTGTTGTGTGATCAAATGATATAGTGTCCGCTATGTTTTTGGGAAAAGATTTAACTTGATGAATGATGAAACAAACAGATTCCATAAATATCTTATTCCATGTTTGATATAGTTTAGATGCTTGATTCTTCTCGAGCGATGTATATCACTATTCTTTGGATTTTGATTATAGTGATAGGAGAGTAGGATTCTTGCCATTCAGTGCTTCCTCTCTGTCCATAGATGTCGTTTGGATGGCTTTAATTTGTTAGTTGAATCATGTGGGTTCCAGTTAGTCATCTTCTTTTTCTTGTGCAGTTGTGCTTCTTTAGGTATGATATTTTGTGATGCACATCATTGTGGATTTTTTGCAATTTTCTCCTTCTGCCACCAATTGCTGGACCATCTTATTGATCTTGGATGTCAATTCAGTGGGCTTTCTCGTGTTGGCCATCACCCAAAAAATGGCATGCCTTGATGAACCTAATCATCTGACATTCTTTTGTGGTTTATAATCATGCGGGCAACACTTATGATCATCCAATTACAAAAATAATATATACTAGGAAATTTTTGACCCCAACCCCAACCCCAACCCAAACCCCGCCCCCGCCCCCAACCACACACACACACAATTTGAAAAAGCTTACTTACCCTCCTATGGCTTGGTCCATCGTCTAGGACTATCTTTGACCCATATTGACTAACAAAATATTTTTTTAAAGACTAAAATACCCATTTTTTCAACCTTCTATCACCATAAGTGGAGATTTGACCAAACCCTACCCCAAGTCAAATGGCTATGGTGGTCGGCTGGCTACCACACTCCGGTATGTTGGTCGCAGGTGATGGGCGACCAACTTACCGGAGTTCGTGGCCGCCGACACCACTCCGGCGATCAATTTAAAAAAAAATGGTTTATAATATTCTGGAAAACTCACCCACGGACTGAACCTATTTGGACTTGGAGGAACACCATGTTCAAACGTAAGGCTTGCTAATGCAACTTGTAGCATCAAACTTGGACTAAAATAGCCCGAGAAGCTCATTCTGTTGAGCACAACTTCAGCAGATCTATGTAGATAACTGCACAATAGACCTTGAAAACCTCCTCAATGGATTCATGTTCTCCAAGCTATTGGAAGGTTTTAAAGAACCTTATCTTGATCTATCCTATCAATTTGCAGTCCAACAAGTCCAAATCGTTGGACATATTTGTAATATACCCTTACCTGCGTGAGCCTGGAAACAGATTTACAACACCATACCACAGACTATAACTTATTCAATCCTTTAAATATGGTACCATATTTCAAGAGAACTGAGGTTGTTCGCCGTTGACAATAGGCATACAGAAATTTCAGATGGTTGAGCTCTTATCATTCTGTTGAGCTTTTCCCCAACTTTTTTTCTTTAAAATTGGTTGCTGGAGTGGTGTCCTCCGGCCACGAGCTCCGGTAGGTTGGTTGCCCATCACCGGAGACCAACATACTGGAGTGTGGTAGCCGGCCGACCACCATTGCCGTTTGATTTGGGGTTAGGGTTTTGGCCAAAACCCCCACTTGTGATGGAAGGTTGAAGAAAGGGGTATTTCAAAAAATATGTTGTTAGTCAATATGGGTCAAAGACAGTCATAGAAGGTGGACCAAATCGTAGGGGGTAAGTCGGCTTTTTCAAATTGTGGGGGCAGGTAAGTAAAAAATTCCCTATATATTAATGGCTATGCTATCCAAGTCTGGCAGGCAAACAATATTGGTACATCATTTTACATTTAAAATTGAAGTTTTGGACATGTCCCAATTTGAAGTGGCCATGTAACATGGGACACCAGATCTTCTGGAGGTATAACTGTGGTCTCATATGCTTGGAAATATTTGACAAAATAGCATCAGATCTCCTTGAATTTTATCCCAGACTCCACTGATTTGGAAAAAAGAACAAAATATTGACTTATTCTATGATAGAGGGATTCTTTATTTCTTTCCCTTCCCTCCTTTTTGGACACTGCTGGAAAATGACTCTTCTCCAGGTGTAGCATTTTGATTAGAAGGGGAAAATATGGGTTTGGAGTGGTCTTATACTCCAGTTTGACCTGCTCACCTGACCCTCTCAATACAAAAGTAATCTAGTGGAGCCTGATGATGGACTGAACTTTTGGGATCTACTTGAGTTTTCCACTGAAAAATATAAACAGGTCCAGAAATACTTGGCGATTCAAGTACCTTATCAAGCATTCACTGGCTTTTTACATACTTAGTTATAGTTACAATTAAGACTGAAGCTCAAATTGGGTTGAGTTTGGCCACTGAGTTCTAGAGTCAATTGAGTTTCTAAGCATTTATTCATGGACAATCACATAAACACTTATTAATGCTGTTATACATTTCTTGAACCTATATGAGTACTTTTACTTGCAAAGAAGATGCATGTGGTAAGATTCTTGCAATTGTTCACGCATGATGCATATTACGAAGCCGTTGAAATTTGTTGGTGTCACATTTCAGAATGCTTCTGTTTATACTTTGTGAGGAAATGTCTTTTTATTGGCTGCTTGTCTTTTGATGTTTCTGTTGAAATTATTTGAGCTTGGATTAGTACATGGTCATGATTCATGCATTGTGACTTGCTTTGGTTAATGCTTTCAGCTCCCATATAAAGCTGCTGGGCTAGAAATGAATCTAGAATGGGAACATCTCATTGTAGGGTGAGGTTTAAAGTTCTCCCAATGAAATGGTTGATGTGCCTGTTCTTCATGACCATCTTGATGCATTCTAGGGGTTTCTTTCTTGTATACTAGACAATGCATTAATAGTTGCTTTAAGCATCTCCTACAGTGGATGACTCAATAGTGGAAAGTATAAACCGTGGCCAATGTTTTTTTCTGAAGATGAGGCTTTATTACTGCAAAAACTGTCTTGTCAATACTTTGGTATATTTAGGATTCTTTCAGCAGGAACTTCCTAATTTATGAACATTGCAAGAAATGGGTGTTCTTACGTCTTTGTGTTACCATGCAGTCCCCCGAAACTTCAGATTGCTGGAGGAACTTGAACGTGGAGAGAAGGGTATTGGAGATGGTACGGTCAGCTATGGAATGGATGATGGAGATGACATTTACATGCGTTCTTGGACGGGTACCATAATTGGTCCTCACAATGTAAGCCCATTGTTTTGATAACATCTCCCAGTATTTGCTTCAAACTGTTCCACCACCTCAATGTTGTTATTATGTTTATGAAGTCTGCTGCCTTCTGCCTTTCTTGTTCTTTGTTTTCCTTTATATGACCTTGTGATGATACATATTGATGTGTGGGGTTCTAGTTTCTGGTCTTCTTTCTTTTTCTGATACCCTTCTCCACTTCTTGGTTGCCTACTATGTAAGTTATCAAATTTCGAATATGCTTATATTATTAAATTTTACTTATTATTTAATGCCGGGTTCTTTATTTCCATATCTTTCTATATACATTAAGGTCCGGTTTGCACGGGTGCAAGACAAGATTATGTGGTGCTAAATAGTTACCTTTTTCACGGAGTTGTTCTCACCATCATTTTTAGGTAGGTTTGCTGATAGTGCAGATTATGAGGTGCTAAATAAGCTCTGGTCAAATGCATGGATACCCAGAACACAGTTGGTAGAAAATTGAATAATAGTGCCAAATGGAGCATCTGAATGGGCTCTAAGTTTACTTCCGTTTCTTTTATTCTACCACGGCAAGCTAAGTTACTTCCATTTCCTTTCTTCTACCACAGCCTATGTAACAATGACATGGACACGTGTGTCAGTGTCCAACACAGATACGAGGTGCCTGACATGGTGCCTTTAAGAAACCCGACAGTCTGACACACAGACAGTACTGTACACATGTATTATCTTACAATATTTTTTAGTTTTGTTTTATTCTGAAATTTTATTAAATAACAATAAGGAAAGGGATATATGAAAAGTAGAAGAAAACATTTCTATGCGCCATGGAGCTATCCAATAACATAATTAAAAAAAAAGATTTATAAGAGAGAAGACTATCAAACTACTATAGTTGTGTTTAACAACTTAACAAAGTAATAAGGATGGAACACACCAACCCTCTCTTAGAAATTATTTATTCAATAAAAGATTATAAAATAAGGGTGGCATTGTTGTATGTGTCAGGATGTGTCGACACTCATATCCCTGCGTTGATGTGTTCAACACGGCAAAAACCCCTAAAACTATCACGTCCTTGTTACATAGACCACGGCAAACTAGTTGCACCTCACTAGATGATTATATTGGCTCTAAAATAGCATGGAACTCATCCTTTTGAGAAAATCACTGGACTTTCCATCTCACACACAGGCAAACACTGAGCCAAGGTATAGAGGAAACCTATGTAACAAGGACACTGACACGGGTGTCGGTGTCCGACACGGATACGAGGTGTCCAACACGGCATCCTAAAAAAATACGATACGTGGACACGTCCGTACATATATTAATTATAATATATTAATACATATGAATGCTTAAAATTATTAATAAAATAACAAAAATAGAAAATAAACAGAAAATATATATTAGTTTATTATTGTATAGAGGATGGAACAAACCAACCCGCTTTTAGGAATCAATTTTATATTAAATATTATTAAAATAAGGGCTGACATGACCATAAGTGTCCAAATGTGTGTTGGGAAGTGTCGACACGGGTGTCCAGGTGTCGAGGTGTCCGACACGGCAAAAAGCCCTAAAAGTGAAGTGTCCTTGTTACTTAGGAGGAAACTGATATGCTAAATTAAACCCCTTGTTTTTATTTTTTTTGGGAAACAAGGTGTTGTTCCTGTTAATTAGTTCCTTTGTATTTTTTTTTGTTTATTTATAAATATAAATATGGGTTGGGATACGTTTACAAATAAAAACGACAAATGGTTATGGGACCCACATGGAGATGAATTATAGGCTGATTTTTGGTGAGTATATTCTCCTCAGCATAGATATCAATCTCACAAAAATAAGCCCATTCCGACATTTCTAGCCTTATAAAAAGTTTATTTCTAGCAGAAACAACTGATTTTTGTGCCGATGATCTCTATGGTGAGGAGATCATACTCAACTAAAATCAGCCCTTAACTCATCTCCATGTGGGCCCCATGACCATTTGTCACAAAAACATTTGTCATTTTATCCCAACCCTATATATGTTGTTGTGTGTGTGTGTGTGTGGTTGGGGATGTTCGGTTTATGAATTGTTGGGGATCTTACTCAACTATAGTGGAACTTGTTTAGTCAAAAGTAGAATTTATAGAATTTGACTGGTTCTGTGAAGGCCAGAGCTGTATTTGCCGTCTAGAATGAGTCAAGTGGGGCTTAGCTATTTACTGAGTTGGGTTTAGCTACGTGCAGAGTTGTGTCCAAATCTGAGCTGTAAACTGTAGCATACAGTGAAAATATCACTGGATATTGTGTGTGGCACTTAATTTTCTGATACAGATGGCTGATGAGCTCATTATTTCCATTTCAGTCTGTGCACGAAGGTCGCATTTATCAGTTGAAGCTGTTCTGTGACAAAGATTATCCAGAGAAGTCTCCAAGTGTTCGTTTCCATTCACGGATCAACATGACTTGCGTGAACCATGAGACTGGAGTGGTAACATTGTAATCCATTTGTATGTTTACCTGATGGCATGGGTGTACTTCTTAGTTTAGTACAGTTGTATCTGTACCCAGATTCCCAGGATTGACCTATGCACACCCCTTTAAACGGGTGAAAACAGTAAGACCTGCAATGGCATCCCCCTGTCGCATGGAGAAAATGGTTAGACGCACAACAGGTTCATTTTGTTAGCTATGGGATCCATTTTTTCCTGGTGAAAGGGGGGCCAGGATACTGGAATCACTCATAACACTGATTTGGAAGCATCCTATCATTCTGCTCTTACTACTACTACTATTACTACTATTGCCACTACGGTTATCCAACATAATGATGGAAATGATTCTGTCACTGGTGACTAAATCATATTCTGGCTTGTCCCTCTTGCTGCCAGATGGTAAACATGCTTATCAATGCTAACTGTTGATTTAATGTGTCCCACTTTGGCTAACGTGTACTTAAGGACAATCATCAAATGATCAGTTGTATTTCTGTTGGATCAACATCATCATCGTTATCCAGGCCTTTTCCCAACTATTTGCGTGCCATGAGTCGTCTTCCGCCATTCCATTTTCTCTAGGGCCATATCCTCTGTTAATGCATGCCTCTTCAAATCATTTCTCATTACCTTAATGACATCCTTTCCGCTCTTCCCCTCTTTGTTCTTTTTCGATTGGTCCTACTTTCAGAGATTTCAAATCAAATGATCTAACCATCTGATAAGTCGCACTCTTTGGATCATCATCATTGTTATCATCCAGTATGTTCCCAACTACTTGGGGTTGGCTGCCTGAATCTTGTTCCACCATTCCATTTTCTCCTGTGCCATATCTGCTGTTAATGCAGACTCCTAATCAGTTGTCAGTACATCAATCATGGTATTAAAATTAGCCAAAGTTTTTGGTGAATATGTCGAATTTTATTGATTTTTGACATGCTGAATTAAAATTTACCTGTAATATTTCGGCGAATTTTACTATTTATGGCCAAAACTTTAAAATAGATGAGAAGTGTTTACAATACTTTTATCTCTATTCTTTTTTATATTTCCTTGCTTTTGGAAGATATAAAACGATCACTCCATTAAAAAATTTCAAGTGAAAAACTTCTTGTAGGGGTTGAAATCAAATCGAATACCCACTGGGTTGTGTATTTTCAAGTTGTTCATCAGTAAAAACTATTTTTTTTTTGTAATTTCATGTTTATTTCACACATTTAAGTTATATTAATATTACAAATGTGTAATGCATCAAATAACCAAACTTCTCTATGTTGGTAAATTTTTACAAAACTTTTCCATTTTGAATTCAACTTCTTTGAATTAATTCCAAATTTTAACTGAGCAAAGTTTAGGGCAAAATTGAAGTTTAGTACCTTGACCTCAATTGATGCCCTTTTCATGCCCTTTTAGGGCAAAGAGACCATTCCTGATTCCTGTGACAAAATCACACCTTATATACTAAGATATTAGTACAAGCAAAAGATAAAATCCAGTTATAGCTTCTCTCTTTTTCTAATTGTTTTGTTGACTTCAATGAGCAATACATTTCCAACAATTTTTGCTCACTTGGAAAATCTAGACCCTTGGGCAGCTTAATAGATGTATCGGAACTCGTACCTGCAAACAAATAAAAAAAAATATATCATCATCATTATAAGCCTTTTCCCAATAGAGGCCCCAAGTACCCGTGGTATCATCAAATAAGCCTTTTCCTAACGTATGGGGTCGGATGCACGAATCTTGTTCCTACATTCAATTATGTCTAAAGTCATTTTTCTGTCAAGGCAAGTTTCTTAAAATCTCCTCGCAGAACTTCACTCTACGTCCGTTTTGACCTTCCCCTCGCCCTTTTAGGCCATTTGACTTGCACATTCCTTTTCATTGGTGCTGTCATTGGTCTTCGTTGTACATGACCAAACCATCTCAATCGACTTTCTTTCATTTTGTCACTTATTAGGGCTACTCCTATATTTTCACAAATACGTTCATTTCTAATTTTGTCTTTTCTTGTCTTACCTTACATCCATCTCAACATCCTCATCTCAACTATATTCATTTTATGAACATGTTGTTTCTTGATTCCCCAACATTCTACTCCATAACGCATTCCCAACATTCGACTTATTTTAAAACTTTTAGATTCTAAAGCATTCCTATAGAGTTCTAGTTTTGCATTTACCTCATCCCTAGTCTCGTCAACTAATAATATGTCATCTGCAAAACATACACCAAGGGACTTCATCTTTGATATGAGCTTGTTACTTCATCTATTACTAAAGGAAGTAGGTATGGACTTAGGGATGATCCTTGGTGTAATCCCATTGTGATTAGAGATCCACTTGTCTCACCACCAATTGTTTTAACACTAGTTATTGCTCCCTCATACATATCTTTAATGATATCAATATCTCCATTTGATGTGCCCATCTTTCCTAATGCCCACCAAATTAATTCTCTAGGGACTATGATATGCTTTTTCTAAGTCAATAAAGATTGTGTGGAGATTCTTCCTCTTTTTTCTGAACTTTTTCATCATTTGTTTAAGTATAAAGATTGTCTCGATAGTTGACCTTCCTAACATAAATCGAAGTTGGTTTTCAGATATCGTTGTCTTTTGGATTAATCTTTGCCCCATCACTTTTTCCCATAGTTTCATAGCGTAGCTTATAAGATTGATACCACAGTAGTTTGTACATCTCTGTACGTCTCCTTTGTTCTTGTGTATAGGCACTACAGCTCTTGTGCAGCTCTGTACTCTATCATATGCTTTGTCAAAAAATAAATAACAACAAAACTTTGACCTCCAAGAATTGGTACAGGTAGAAGCAAAGAAGTTTGGCATGCTGGCAAATTGGCAGAGGGAGTACACCATGGAAGACATACTAACACAGCTGAAGAAGGAGATGGCAGCTCCACACAACCGGAAGCTGGTTCAGCCTCCTGAAGGTACCTATTTCTAGTGGAAGATAAGATGGATAGTATCTACTGAATCGCATATATACCATATATCGTTTGTAACTCTGTGTTGGTCCTGTGAAAGTTAAAAGGACCCAGGGACACATTAAGCCTTTCACTCTTCCCCTCTATGTATGCTCTTTCCATTTCTTTCGCTTTTTGTTGAACTGTGTTGCAGATATGCTGTTTGATGAATTGATATGCATGTGTGTCATATTGAAATTTATCTAGAGTTCTATACTAGTTGATTTCTACTGCTTGTGCGGGTTTGGCTCCCATATAGGGACTTTTTTCTTTTTCTTTTTTTCTCTACCTTGGCCAGCCAAAAAAGAGAAGTAAAAAAAATGATTCAGTGATCTTAAATGTTCCAGGCCACAATTAAATGGGGCAACAAAAAAAATGGTTGAGAACTGAAATTATTGGTGGTTGATGGGTATCATCATGATTTGCTAGGGAAGTACTGTAAAAATGTTAACAGGATGCAGATACAGTACTCGTGTACCCCCTTTTGCATATGCTATAAGTATGGCTGACCTTTATAGACTGAACAACTATAGTGTACAAGTTCATGAGCACACCCAGCTGATTAGCTCAGATGGTTGGTATGTATCCTCCCCATGGGAAGTCATGAGTGCAAGCCCACAGGGCAGGTTTCCTCCATGTTGATGTGGTGACATATAGTTGAAATTACGTTGTCCTGGGTGATTCCAGCTGCTGACACTAGCGTCCAGTCCAGCCTCAACTGTGTTGCCTATCGAAAGAAAATCAGAAGTGGTGTATGGGTAATGGTTAAGCCTATCCCTTGCGGCATTGATGTCATGATCTGGAGCTTTTCAGTTGGTGAGCCGTGTATCCGAGGGTGATTTTAATCCTCTAATTTGCTGCTAAATTTTGATTCAGAAGACTTGTAAATGTCGAATCCACCATCCTCATTGGGTAGTTGGATGATTGGGCATTTGTGTACTCCATCTGTGCGTTAAAATCTACCAACAAGAAGAGAACAACCCTAAAAGAGCAGTGATGTTAGGAAGCTGTCTGACTGGCCTGCCTATGGATTGGCCGCCTAGATCAACTGACCTAGGGTGCACGGTATGATTTCTTTGACTATTTTGTTGCAAATTGACAAATCTGTTCTCTAGTAAGGTAACGGGGACCTATGGAAAGTTGCACTACTATTGTTTTTTTCTCTGAAACAGAGGTCAAGTATGGCTGGTCAATGATATTTGCCATTCGAAATGCCTTGATCTTTTTATAAAAGTAACCTTCACCCTCTCCACAAAAAAAAAAAAAACTTCCATGGATGTGGAGGCACCAACTGGCAGAATTCCATCCCGGGTTACTTGCACCCAAACCCTTGTTGGTGATCTGAACACACAAAGGCTTTAGCAGGTGCAGCCCAAAAAGCCGAGGTAAGTGACTGCAATGCAACTCACTCCGAGTGCAAAATTCATCCCAGTGCAGCGAAACAAACAGGACCGTAGATACATCATCAATTCGGATAATTGAACAATCCAAGCAGTTCGATCTTAGAATCTAATGTGTCAGCCATTCTAACAAACACTATTGAAAATCCTTCAGTTTTTTCCGGTGCTCAAATCTCCACAACTACAAAGTGAACGGCCGAGGGTTTTTTTTTACTGAAATACTCATGGCACTTAAATAGTTTCATTAAATGTAAATGGGCTGCTTTAACTTTTTCAACTTAAGTTTATTTTTTTAGCTTTTCTAACTCACTTGGATTGCTACAGTTTTCAAATTTGCCTCTTCAAATTATTCTTCCAAAATTAAACCTTCAGTTCTAGTCCTAAACTGTCTTTATTTTACCAGTGTTTCCAAACTGTTGTTTTAGTTAAATTTTTTTTTTTTTATTATTTTGCCACCTCTTCCAAAAAGGCCCATACAGTTATGGGTCAAGCTCAGCAGACACATTTTCACACAAAAATCGTCTGGGGCCAATATATAAATTAGAAGTTTTGGAATGAGATGATTTTTGGTGAGAATGGTCTCTATGGTGAGACCAAGCTTTTTTCAACATAAGGGGGTTTCTAACCATGGCCCCATCACCAGTCTGTCAGCTATTAACAATCTTCAACCAAGTCTTTTTTCTTCTTTAGAAATGGTGTTTTGGTATTGGTGATCTTGGTGATGGAACCAACAGTGGAGAGGGGCTGGTGGTGGTGATGGCAATAGCAATAAGGAGGGTTGGTTGTGGTGTGTGAAAAGTTAAAAATAGAGGAAGTTAAGAGGAAGAACATAGTGCAAAACAATCTTTCTATATTAGTTGTGAAGGATAGTCACCTTTTTGTATGTAAACTTGTGCAAAACAATCTTTCTATATTAGTTGTGAAGGATAGTCACCTTTTTGTATGTAAACTTTCATGTAGTTTGAAAGTTCAGAGAGTATTACAAAATGCTTTTCAATAACGGGGGGGTACTGTTCAATTACTATTTTTTGGAATTTTTGACATACACCTCATTTTATCTTTGAAATTTCACATACCCGTTTGAAAAACATGACTCACCACCATGAACCGGTCCACCGTTCATGATTGTCGTTGACTTATAATTTACTAACATTTTTTTTTTAGATGAAACGTCCCTTTCTTCAACCTTAGAACAAGAATATGTGGGTTTGGGCCAAAACACTAACCCCAAATCAAACAGTTGTGGTGGACACTTGGCTACGAGACTTTAGTAGATTGGTTGCCCATCACCGGTGACCAATTTACCGGAGTCCCATGATTGGCCGACTACCACTTAGATAAATAATTTTAAAATCTAATGTTTTTAAAAAAACATAAAAGATAAGATATTTGACTTAAAATTGCTCATCGGGATGGTAGTTGACCACGAGACTCCGGTAGGTTGGTCGTCGAGGATGGATGTCCAACCTATCGAAGTCTCATGGCTAGCAGACCATCACTCCGGCAAGTAATTTAAAAAACCCAATGTTCTTAAAAAATTATAAAATATAAGATTCTAGAATTAAAACTATCTGCCAAAGTAGTGGTTGGCCTGGCACAGGACTCCGGAAGGTTAGTCACTGATGATGGGCATGCCCACCTACCGTAGTCTAAAGGCTGGTCGCCCACTGCCAATGTTTCTAAATAAACATAAATACAAGATATTAGACTTAAAATTGCTCATTGGGGTAGTAGTTGGCTGACTACGAGACTCTAGTAGGTACCACCGGTGATGGATGGCCAACCTATTGAAGTCTCATGGCTAGCAGACCACCATTCCAACAAATAATTTTAAAAATCCAATATTCTTAAAAAAAATATGAAATATAAGATTCTAGAATTAAAATTATTCGCCAAAGTGGTGGATGGGCTCGACCACAAGACTCTGGAAGGTTAGTCACTAATGATGGGCAGCCAACCTAGTGTAGTCTCATGGCCAATTATCCACCACAAACGTTTGATTTGGGGTTAGGATTTTGGCTCAAACCCACAAGTTTTTGTTATAAGATTAAAGAGACCTTTTAAAACAATTGTTAATAAATTTTGAGTCAACCACGATCATAATGGAGGGGGGTTAGTCAACTTTTTTAAATTGTGGGGGCATTTCAAATTTTAAAGATAATATAGGGGGCTTTTTTTTTTTTTTTTTTTTTAGGGCTTTAAGGGTTTTGGGGATGGGTTGTCGACGGAGGTCCTGCTTTCCACTCAAACTACAACCAGAGAAATGCAAACCTCAGAACCGTTAAAAAATCTCTGCAATTCATCAAACAGGTGAGTTCTATTAATGCTCTTTATGCCTTTGTTCATCGATGTTTCGTTGTCTCTGCAAAAAAGTATTTCAAACCAGGAGGAACAGCGGAGATTCAACAACCCAACTGTGTTTTCTTCGAAGCCCATCTCTTAGATACATTTCTAGTTCCACAAATCAACACTCTATAACAGTCTCTTACCTCATAAACTCATGTGGGTTTTCAGAACAAAATGCTATCTCTGCATCCAAACAGCTCCGCTTGGAATCCTTACGTAGACCAGACTCAGTCCTCACCCTCTTCAGAAACCATGGTTTCACCAAAACCCAAATCTCCAAGATCATCGCCAAGCGCCCATTACTACTAGGAGCCGACCCCGATAAAATCCTTGGACCAAAAATTGAGTTTCTCCGTTCTATCGGCTTTTCGGGCACTGACCTTGCAAATCTCCTGTGCAAAGACCCAACTTTCCTGACTCGAAGCTTGAAAAACCAAATCATCCCTTCGATTGATTTCCTTAGGAGTATTGTTCACACCGATAAAAATGTCGTTGCCACAATCAAACGCACGACGAGGGTTCTTCTACGAGATCCACAGAAACAGTTGGCACCCAATATCGCTGTCTTGCGAGATCATGGTGTGCCTGAAGCCAATATTTCAAAGTTACTTGCAACCCAACCTAGTGCGCTTATGAAAAATGCTGACCGGTTTAATGAGATTGTCAAGGAGATTAATGAAATGGGGATCGATCCCTTAAAATCTACATTTGTCCTAGCGGTTCATGGATTGACGTCGTTGAGCAAGTCGACCTGGGAAGCGAAAATGGAGGTTTATAGGAGGTGGGGTTGGTCCGAGGATGAAATTCGAATGGCGTTCATAAGGCAACCTTTTTGTATGATGGCATCTGAGAAGAAGATAATGGGCATAATGGATTTCCTTGTGAACAAAATGGGGTATGAGCCATCACTTATTGCCAAACGCCCAGCGGTGCTCTTGCTTAGTTTGGAGAAGAGGATTATTCCGAGATGTTCAGTTATCCAAGTTCTACTCTCAAAGGGTCTGATTGAGAAAAAATTGCACATACCAACGGTGTTGACAATGCTTGAGGAGTACTTCTTGAAGAAGTTTGTGA
The DNA here is from genome assembly GCA_035048495.1 of Euptelea pleiosperma. Lineage (NCBI taxonomy): Eukaryota > Viridiplantae > Streptophyta > Magnoliopsida > Ranunculales > Eupteleaceae > Euptelea > Euptelea pleiosperma. The sequence continues at coordinate 32,566,883 of CM068544.1, read as the reverse complement.
CAAAGTATCAGGAGAGTGTTTCTGAACTATCAAAGGTATACCAAGGGAAGAAGAATTGTCAGGCACTGCCCAATAGATCTGAAGATATGGATGGGGTGAATATGTTGTAGAATGTCCACTTTATAGTTACAGAAATGATCTACATTGTTCCTATTTGGTATTTGCTTCAGTTTAACATTTTGGTTTATTGAACTTGCTTGCCTTATAAGTTGTTTGATTGTTGTGTCATTGTGTGTGACGAGGATGCTTAACATCAGATGGCTCTGATCCTGGATTCAGTCTATCCATGAGAAATTTATGCCTGAATTTGGATGCCCACAGAGGTACTGAAAATACAACTTATTCAAGCTTAGTTCCTAATGCTGATTGCTTTGTCTTAGCTTGCACCTATTAGGACGTGAAATGGTTGATTTTTTAAATTTGAAGAGATAGATCTAATGATAATAATTGCATTAAAGAGATGGGGGGACTTACCCTTCGAAATTATAAATAGAGCTGGCACAAGCCACAAGCTCAAGTAGGTGGCGCTTTTTGTGAAACACTGAGATTCTGGGTAAACCCTGGTATATCTTTCATTCCCCTCTTCCCCTCATAAGAACTTCTAAGTTTGGTTTTACTGTCTCTCCCTAATCTTATTTGTCAACAACTATAATTTTTGTCAGTGCCGACTTGAAATTAGGTACTTGTTTTGAGAAATTCCATTAAGAGAGCTTGTGGAGGATTTCATCTTACATATTATGTTTAGAAATCTGGTACAATTGCAAAACATATTAAATTGATTGCATTTGAAGTGATTGTTCTTTTTTTTCTTGCCTTCCTTTTGTCTTTACTGTGCTGCAGGGATTATGTTTGATGAATGGGATCACTTTTGTTGTTATATTGGAAAGGTAGAGTTCTGCACCAGCTTTCGTCAATGTTGATTTCATTACTTCTCACTATCTTATGTTTCTCTCTTTTATTGGGACTGCTTTCTTTGTTCGTCTCTTTTGGTTTGTTAAGTAAAACAATTAAGCAATGATGAGTGAGCTCAAATCGTGGAGACTTTAACTAAGTGGGCAGAAAATAATTTTACGGAATTGAGAAAATTTTGTTGGTTGATGGGGGTGGGTATTCATGGACATGATTCCAGTAACAGTCATTATAACTGTTTTTGGTCACTATTGTACACTGTATATGAAACTAATGGCCTTAAATATACTGGCAGTTGGCAATGTTTACCACAGAGCCCACCTTAACAATGGTTTACTCTTAGTTTAGAACTGGTATAACAGTTTGATAGTTTTTTTATATTGTATACATAACCTTGCTATTGTCAAGCTTTAGGCTGCGTTGCCGTTCCCAAGCTGGAAGGAGGGTTGTGTCAGGCTGGCAGTAGGTGTAGAACTTATGCCAAATAATTGACATCCTTCCAAACCTCGAAAAGGGGTAATCCAGACAGGCCTTAACGCAGCCATCAAGAGATTTGGAGGGATCAATTCTGGAGCATTCTGCAACAAATCACATTCTGGAGAGTCCCTCCCATGTCCTTGTTAATAAACACCCACAGATTTTACCTGGGAGCTCTTACACGAGCTGGCGGAACCAATGTGTAACTTGAGACAATACAAAGAACTTTTCTTATACTATCTAGTGTTAGTGATCCATTGATGTCTTACATGTTGACATAAAGAAAACCATGGCAATAGTGAAGACCTCACCATTAGCTTTTAGATTCACATTTCAAAATCTAAATTGGCATCTGGATTGATGATGCATTAAATCTATTGTAAACTTGGTTAGTGTTTACAATCCTTAGATGAAACAGATCGGGATCACAACTAAAGCACCGGGATTTCTTCCAACGGCAAATGGTAAAAGGTCACAAGCAGGACTGATCCCAAAAAAGGGGCACGAGGTTGAGTCAAAGATGACATTTCTCAGTTATGATAAGCCTACAATGAGTAGTAGGGAAGACAGTTTATGTTCCTTAATAGCTTAACCTAGTAGCAGTAATTGCAAGGTTGGGGTTTTCTCTCAAACTTTTTTTTTTGTGTTCCGAGGTTGAAGAAAGGGGCATTTTGTTCCATTTCAAAAAAATTGTTAGTCAATGACAATCTTAGATGGTGGATTATGTCAGCTTTTTCAAATTGTGGGGGTATATCAAATTTCGAAGATAACATGGGGGGTTAAGTAAAAAATTCCTTAAAAAAGAAAGGAAATTTTGACATACCCCACAATCTAATTTACTCCTAGAATCTGGTTTACCATCTGACTGTTGTTGACTCAAATTGACTAATATTTTTTTTCGAAAACGATAATGCCTTTTTCTTAACTTAGAACGAGAACGAGTGGATTTGCTTGAATGATGATTATATGGTCCGGTCCAGTGGAGCCCAACTGCACATTTTGATTGGCACTGCACTAATATTTTATTATATTTGAATTTATATTTTAGTAGCCCGAGGTGTGCAGCACCAATCAAAATGTGCCAGCAGTTGGGCACCACATGGACCCCAGACCATATGATCACCACTCTTGCCCAAAACCTTAACCCCAATCAAACAGCTATGGTGGGCGGCCATGACTGCTAGGTAGGTCGCGGGAGTAAACCTTCGCTCACACACCACAATATGAGCCACGTGGCACATTCCTAGATGATAACGACTGTATGGATGTTTGACCAGTCCCTCGCTGGACCTGCAAACCAAAAAGTAGCCTGATTAGTTATGTCAAACATTTGGATCTAGTACCCCAAATAATGCTCTAAATTCTACGGTTAAGATCAACCCATGCAAATGACTCCAATCCAGCGCTTAGAAATCACTAATCAAGCTAATTTTTGGTTTACAAGTCCAACGAGGGACTAGCCAAACATCCATACGGTCATCGTCCTATAAGAGTGTGCCACGTGGCTCATATTGTGATGTGTGATCGGGTTTGCCCCACATACACGTGTGAGCGAAGGTTTTCTCGGTCGCAGGATCTGGAGACTCAATTTTCTCCCTCTCAGCTGGATTTCCCGACCCAATGTCAAAATTTCCTTTTTTTTTTTTCCCTCTTTAACGAGAGCTTGTGGGTTTTTGGGGTGGGTTCTCGATGGAGGTCCCGCTTTCCTCTCAAACTACAACAAGAGAAATTCAAATCAAACCTCAGAACCGTTAGGAAATCTCTGCAATTCATCAAACCGGTGAGTTCTATTAATGCTCTTTATGCCTTTGTTCATCGATGTCTCGTTGTCTCCGCAAAATAGTATTTCAAAATAGGAGGAACAATGGAGATTCAACAACCCAACTGTGTTTTCTTCGAAGCCCATCTCTTAGATCCATTTCTAGTTCCACAAATCAACACTCTATAACAGTCTCTTACCTCATAAACTCATGTGGGTTTTCAGAACAAAATGCTATCTCTGCATCCAAACAGCTCCACTTTGAAACCTCACGTAGACCAGACTCAGTCCTCACCCTCTTCAGAAACCATGGTTTCTCCAAAACCCAAATCTCCAAGATCATCGCCAAGCGCCCATTTCTACTCGGAGCCGATCCCGATAAAATTCTTGGACCAAAAATTGAGTTTTTCCGTTCTTTAGGCCTTTCGGGCCCTGATCTTGCAAAGCTCCTCTACAAAGACTCAACTTTCCTGACACGAAGCTTGAAAAACCAAATCATCCCTTCGATTGATTTCCTTAGGAGTATTGTTCACACCGACACAAATGTCGTTGCCACTATCAAACGCACGACGTGGGTTCTTCTACAAGATCCACAGAAAACGTTGGCACCCAATATCGCTGTTTTGCGAGATCATGGTGTGCCTGAAGCCAATATTTCAAAGTTACTATCAACCCAACCTAGTGCGCTTCTGAAAAATGCGGATCGGTTTAATGAGATTGTCAAGGAGATTAATGAAATGGGGTTCAATCCCTTAAAATCTACATTTGTCCTAGCAGTCCATGGATTGACGTCGTTGAGCAAGTCGACCTGGGAAGCAAAATGTGAGGTTTATAGGAGGTGGGGTTGGTCTGAGGATGAAATTCGTATGGCGTTCAGAAGGCAACCTATTTGTATGATGGCATCTGAGAAGAAGATAATGGGCATAATGGATTTCCTTGTGAACAAAATGGGTCATGAGCCATCACTTATTGCCAGATGCCCGTCAGTGCTCTTGCTTAGCTTGGAGAAGAGGATTATTCCGAGATGTTCAGTTATCCAAGTTCTACTCTCGAAGGGTCTGATTGAGAAAAAAATGCACATATCAACGGTATTGACAATGCTTGAGGAGTGCTTCTTGAAGAAGTTTGTGACCAAGTATCAGGAGAATGTTTCTGAACTGTTGAAGGTATACCAAGGGGCAAGGGAAGATGACTTGTCAGGCACTACCCATTAGATCTGAAGATATGGATGGGATAAATAAGTTGTAGAATGACCACTTCACAGTTACAGAAAAGATCAACATTTTTCCTACTTGGTATTTGCTTCAGTTTAACATTTTAGTTTTATTGAACTTGCTTGCCTTTTAGGATGTTTGAACGCTGTGTCCTTTTTTGATGAGTAAGCTTTTACTGGAAGCTTTCAAGTTTCAACAAAGGAAACACCTTTTGTAGGAGGATGCTTAACATCGGATGGCTCTGATCCTGGATTCAGTCTATCCATGAGAAATTTATGCATAAATTAGGACGCCCACAGAGGTACCAAAAATACAACTAATTCAAGCTTAGTTTTTAATGTTGATTACTTTATCTTAGCTTGCACCTATTAGGATGAGTAATGGTTGATTGTTAAAATTTGAAGAGATAGATCTAAAGATGATAATTGTAATAAAGAAATGGTTGTAATGGTACGAGCCACAAACTCAACTAGATGGTGCTTGTTGTGCAACTGTGAGATTCTGGGTAAACCCTGGTATCTTTCATTCCACTCCTCTCCTCATAAGAACTCCTAAATTTGGATTTACTGTCTCTCTCTAATCTTATTTGCCGACAACTATGATTTTTCTCAGTTCTGACTTGAAATTAAGTAGTGGTTTTGAGAAACTCCTTTTAAGAGAGCCTGTGGAGGATTTCATGTACATATTATGTTTAGAAATCTGGTACAATTGCCAAACATATTAAATTGATTGCACTTGAAGTGGTTGTTCTTTTTTTCTTTCTTGCCTTCTTTTTGTAACTGTGCTGCAGGGATTATGTTTGATGAATGGGATCACTTTTGTTGTTATATTGGAAATGTACTTTAGGTAGAGTTCTTTACCAGCTTTCTTCAAGGTTGATTTCATTACTTCTGCTCTCACTATCTTATGTTTCTCTCCCTTTTGGGACTGCTTTCTTTGTTCTGCCCTTTTGGTTGGTTAGGTAAAACAATTAAGCAGTGATGTGTGAGCTCAATTCTTGTAGACCTTAACTAAATGGGCAGAAAATATGATTAAAATTTTGAAAACTATTGTTGGTTGCTGGGGGTGGGTATTCATGGACATGTGGTTTTTGGTCACTATTGTACACTGTATATGAAAGTAATAGCCTTAAATATACTAGCAGTTGGCAATATTTACCACAGAACCCACTCTAACAATGATTTACTGTTAATTTAGAATTGGTATAACAGTTTGATAGTTTTTATTATATTGTATACGTAACTTTGCTTATTATGTCAAGCTTTAGGCTGGCAGCAGGTGTAGACCCTATGCCAAATAATTGACATGATTTCAAATTCATTAAGTTGAATGGCGAAATAGAGTTCATGTTATCAACCCCAAATAGTTTGGATAAAGTACATTCAAACGGTAATATTATTTTTGTCACATAAAATTGTATAGGATGTTAATAATAAATATTTAAATGCAAAACAAATCATAAAAGGCACACCGTTATATCCATTATATTTGTTGTTTTATAAGGGAAGAGCTGTAGAAATGATTACAGGATGATACAGTAGAAACTCTAATTACTTTATAATTCCTCACTTAATAATATTAAATAGTTTAAAGAAAATATTCAGAGTTGCCCTCGTTCTGTTGTATAGAAATTTATAATCTTTAATTTCTTGTAATTTATGTAAATTTAAAAAATGTAATATGGATATTTTAATTTTCTGTGGGTTATTGTTTCATTTACAAAAAAACATGTATACCTTCCATTGATTATACAATACAACCATTATAACTATAGAAGTTTAAAATAACAAATTACATGCATATATCATACTTACTATGAATTTAAAAGCTCTTTTGGCAAACTCACACTGTCTCATGCTAGCCCAACCCTTTTCAAATTCCCATTTTATGTGTTTAGACATAAAACTTTTCTTCACCCTTCCCTTCACATGGTATTTACTTTAAAGACAATTCATATTTTTTTACAGCTATTTTTTATGTTTTCCTTGATTCCTCATTTTCAATTACTTGAATTTGTCAAGTCTGCACAACCCACACGCAGTAATATTGCCTTAAAAAATTGTGAATCATGTGCAAAGTGTGAACGCATGAGCATCCGCTAGTGTTTAAAAAAAAAGATTCTTACAATTTGATAAAACCATGAGTTGATGTCAGTGAAGCACTAGATAGTCATTGTGGTGTGTACATATATGTAGGTGTTTCTTTTGACTTTTTTTTCTAACCTAAATCACATTGAACTCTCATTTTTCAGTGGCCGAACTTTTTCCATTCCACATTATGCTAACTATGTGCGCAGCAATAGGGTAAATTTTACGTGGTTGTATGGAGGGGCACTTGTCAAACATACGATGGATGTTTATAAGCATGGGGTGCATACAAAGCCTTTCACTTCCATGAGGTGAGGTGGTTTGAGGTGTAAGCCTCGATTTTTTAAAGAAAAATCTTCAAAAATTCAAGAAAAACATCAAGAAAATGAATCAATTATAGAAATACAAAATGAAAAGGACTTGGGAGCTCTTCTTTTTTATGATTTACCATAAAGATACCTTGAGGTAGGACTCTCAAAAGATGGACTAACTATTATGTGATGTCCAAGAAGCAAAAGAATTCTCTTTTATCATAAAAAAGGCTTTTATTATTTGTTTATTAACTTCAATTTAGTAACGGATAATGCTATATGGTATTGTATATTGATTGGTCGACCCAACAAGTAAACAATCTATATTTTCAGCAAATGTAAGGTCATTGACAACCATGTCAGGTTGATGACTGATATTGAGAGATTGTTGATTCCAATCTCTGGAATCTTTATCATTCTCACACAATTCTCAAGTTTTTAGGAGTTTGACGCTTTAGCATTTTTGTGTTCTCTACTATAGAATAGTAAATATTTAGAAACACTTCCAACTAAAGCTATCTACATCATGTATGTGAGTATATGATATTTACTAGTATAAATAAGAGGAAATCATCTTCATTTATTTTTGCGTAAAAGATAAATGGAATGGGGTACTTTGGATTGTGCTTTGTGTGCAACTGTCAGCTTATGGGTTCAACCCATGGAATCTGTCATTTCCTTCCCCCTTCCCACTCGTTTTCTCGTATGGGGACTGCCGTGGGACCTAAGAAATAAGTGGAGAATCTGCTGTGCTTATGAAAAAAGAGAGGAAAAGAAGTGGGCGAGGAATCTAGTCAGTAGTCCTTTTCCCCTTATCAGGTCTTGTTTCATCAGTAGCTCTTACAGGAAAGTAGGTAGTATTATAGGATTCAAATCTTCTGAATTAGGTTTTATTGTCTCTCTTCTCACATCTGCAAATGACTTTATAACTTTTGTCAGTGCAGAATTGAAATTAAGTAGTGGTGCTAAGAAATTCCTTTTAAGAGAGTGCGTGGAGGATTTCATCTAAATATTATGTTAATTTATCTGGTTCAAGTGCAAAAGTGATTAAATTGATTGCCTTTTAAGAGAGCGTGTGGAGGATTTCAGCTAAATATTCTTGCCTTCTGTTTGTCTTAATTGGGCTGCTGCAAGGAAAAGGTTTGATGAATGGGATCACTTTTGTAGTTATTTTGAAGTACTTTAGCTCGAGTTCTGTACCAGCTTTATTCAATGTTTGATTTCAATACTTCTGCTTTCAGAATCTTAGGTTTCTCCCCCCTCTCGCCGCATTTGGGTAAGCGGAACCTGAACTAAGAGCTTTTAGCTTATAGCTAGGGATTAAACTACTGGACTTGAGTAAGAAAGGATGATTTGGTCATTTTAAAAAGTTAAGAAATGATTAGAAATATATTTGTCATTTAATTTTTTTATTAAAGGTTTAGTTGTCATTTAGATTTTTTATCAAGGAATAAAAGGGCATTTTAGGTATTTGAAGAGTTTCACTTAAGTTTCAATTTGAGCATGTACGTTTTTACACGTGTTAGGCACATAAGCTAAGTAATAAGCCGGATTTCAATGGCTTCAGCTTAACCAAGAAAAATTAGCTAAAAATTCAAAAAAAATTTACTTTTTATTACTCTGTAACTGTTCAATCTGATTATCGATCTAAAAAATGACAAAATCCATCGGCTAGAAATCTCTCAATGAAAAATATTCGAATCTAACATCTAGAGATTACAAATCAAGCTGATTGTTGCTGTGTATGTTCTTCAAGTGGTGGGCCAATCATTGATGGATCAGTGGGCCCGAAAGTGAGTCGATGGCTCATTTTTATGCACTCTGCAGTTCCATAGGGAAAAAAAAAAAAGTAAATTTGTTACAAAATAAAAGTTTTAAAGGAAATAAATTAAAAAAAAAATGATTTTTTCTCATACGCTCGGGTAATATTTGATATTTGACATACCCTGCATAATTTGAAAAAGCTAACTTGCCCCCAAGACATGGTCCACTATGCTATGACGGTTGTTGATCCAAATTGATTGATAATTTTTTTTTGAAATGATGAAAAATGTTACTTTCTTTAACCTTAGAACAAGAACATGTGGGTTTGGACCAAAACCTTAACCCCAAATCAAATAGCTACGGTGATTGCATGACTATGAAACTCATGTAGGTTAGCCACCCATCACTGATGACTAACCTACCAAAGTCTCATGGTGGCCAACCACAATTGTCTTTTAAGAACAATAGGTTTTTAATTACAAAAAAAAAAAAGAAAAAAAAAAAGAAAGAACAATAGGTTTTTAAATTGTTCTCTGGAGTGGTGGTCGGCAGCCATGAGACTTTGGTAGGTTGGCCGTCCATCACTAGTGACCAACCTATTGAAGTCTCATGGCCGACAAAATACGGTACTTTTTCTTAGGAATGTTGGGTTTTAAAATTGCTTGTCACAGTGATAGTCAGCCGACCATGAGACTCCGATGGGTTAGTCGCTGGTGATGGGGGACCAAACCACTAAAATCTCATGGCCAACCATCCACCACAATTATTTGATTTGGGGTTAAGGTTTTGGCCCAAATCCACATGTTTTTGGATATTTTTGTCCTTTCAAAGTCAACGAAGGTAAACTAGGTCATGGGGGGTGAGTCAGCTTTTGGGTGGTATGTCAAGCTGAAGTTAAAAGGCCAATTTTGCAACCGCCAATCACGGGAAACTAGTTGTTTCCTCCCAAATTCGCTGCATCCACTTGGCACACAAGGAGTGGTAAATAAAGGGGGCTAATGAGGATTGGTCGACCATCCAATAGGTTAAAACGTCTCTTTTTATTAGGACATCTCTTAAATGAAACTACTTGTTTCCTTCCACATTCGCTGCACCCGCTCGGCACACACGGAGTAGTAAATAAAGGGAATTAGGATATCTCTTAAGTGGACCCTACTTTGTGGGCCAAACATTGAGATGGCAAGTGGGCCCGAACGAGTCTACTATGTTGCAATTTGAGGAAGTTGTGCATCAAAAATTTGATACAGACATCTGCAAATCGAAGAGAAATCCTAAACTGAAAAACTGATCAGATGATATGTAAAGAAAATGATAGTCCGATGGTATCAGCCTCCCTAAGTCAAAAGAGTTGGATGGTCTTCAAGAATTGTGTGGTGTAAGCATCAGTGGTCAGGACCCATCACCCATGGACAGACGGCTGCTAGCTAGGTGTGAATGATCATCTGATCAACATGCAAGTGTTTGTTTGGTTTTCACCTTTCAAGATTTGTCTCATTGACTTGAAAATCTTGATCCATTGGTACCACGTGCACTATTGTTAAAGCTTAAAAGTTAAAAGTTAAAACCGCTTTGTAATCCTTATGTGGGGTCCATTAGCTTCTATCAACTCATCAGTCTACACCATTCAATTGGCTAAGCCAGGTGGGTCATAGTTGTTGGAGGGGTTGACGAGGGGGATGTATATTGACCATTTGACCTACTAAAACTGGTTGGCAGAAGAGTCTCTCTCTCTCTCTACTTTTTTCTCGTTATTGGTTCGTTGCTTCCAAGTAAATTAACCATTAATGAATCAATAAAATATAAGAAGGGGATTTCATCACGCAATTCACGTTCCTGCCGACTAATACGCCAACACTTGTTCTTAGAATAATTGACTAGCCAGCAGCCACATGTCAGGTCATTGAAGTCTTATTTTTACAATCCTCGTGTTTATATCAGGAATGGACATGTAGATTTCATCCATGTTGCACAGATGGGACACGTGCCAGTTACACCTGTACAGCGGGAATTTGATTAGTGATTTCTAAGCGTTGGATTTTAGTGATCATTTTCATGGGTTGATTTTAACTGTGAGAATTTAAACCATTATTTGGGATACAAGGATCCAAAGGTTTGAAATCACCAATCACGCATTCTGATTTTTGGTTTGTAGGTCCACCTAGGGATTGGCTAAAACATCCAGCGTCCTCTAAGAGTGCGCCACATGGCTCAGATTGTGGGTATACTTTTAGAAAGTAAGGATAACACTTAAGCTTGATGAGTCAAGGTTCTTTGAACGACGGCCAGATTTGGTCAAAGGAATTTCTCTGAGAAGCGGTGTACTAATTTCAAGAGTTTTTTAAAACATTTCTTTCGTTTCTTTGTCGGCTATTACGTTTAAAGCCATTTCATGTTTCTCTCTCTCGGGCTCAGCTTAGCTTAGCGGCGGATAAAAAACTTGATGAGACGTTAATTGCATCCAAACTTAAGTCAAACTTAGCTGACTGGCGATGGCCACTCACTGCCCGAGCCACATGGCACATTTTTAGAGGATACTAACGGTATGGATGTTTAGCCAATCCCTATGTGGACCTACAAACCAAAAATCAGCCTGATTAGTGATTTCTAAGCATTGGATTGTAGTTATTTTCATGGGTTATCATTTAATGGGTGGGAATTTGACCATTGTTTAGGGTACAAGACTGAAAGGTTTGAAATCACTAAGCAGGCTGATATTTTGTTAGGAAATTTGTACTCCCTCCTGTAAAATTGGCAGTATTTGCTAGTTTGAGTTTGTTGCATTCCCCCCCCGCCCCGCCGCCCCGCCCCCCCGCTTTTTTTGGTTGACCATAAAGGAGTTGTCTAACTTTTGATTTTATGACCAAAATGCCTTTACTTTTTATAAATTATGAAAATAATATCAATTGTCGCTTCCAACGTACAGACCCGCTTTTAATGCGTGTCAGTTTCATTACTTACATACGCTATTTCCACGTAGTCTCTGACAACTATTTTGAACCACGGTTTAGATTTTCTTAGAGTAAAAATCAGAACCATCAATTTCCTAACCAAACAAAGTCTTTCTTTTCTTTTCCCGAGGGGAATATGAAAATGAATAATTGACGACGAACTACGTTACAAGATTTGTGGCACAATCTTAAGGACTATTGACCGTATGGATGTTTAGTCTATCCTAGGTGGACTTACAGACCAATCTGATTGGTGATTTATAGTCAATAGATTAAGCTTGTCAGTGAAAGACTTTTATCTGCTTGATTAAAGGAAATCTTTGGGCGATTAGATCGGATCGCTAGAGATCATCAATCATGACGATTGTTGGTGTGTAGCTCTAAGGTGGACCTAAAGATCAAAATCCTATGAATGTTTGGCCATCCTCGGGTGGGCCAACATACCAAACATCAACATGATTGGTGGATGATATTTGTTATATGTCATGGGTTGATTTTCCACTGTGGGATTCAAGGATTATTTTAGGTACTAAAATCCAACATCTACAATCATAAATCAAGCTGATTATATATATATATATATATAGGGTCAGGATCGGGGGACAACAATTTCATACAACATTTTTGACAACAAAAATTGGCATAAGCCAATATATAAATTAGAGGTCTTGGAATGGGGTGATTTTTGGCGAGGATGGTCTTTATAGTGAGGAGATCATCTTCACAAATATTCAAATCAATCCGATATTTGTAGATAGGTTTACAAGTTGAAGAATTATGGACTGTCGATTTTTATCGTTAACTTGAAAACCACATTTGATGGGGTTAGAATTCAGAATGTGCGATTTTTTGTAGGGGTGATCTATATGATGAGGTGATCATCCTCACCAAAAATCAGCTATTGATTCATCTTCCATATGGGTACACCAAAATTGTTGTAAAAAATGTTGTATGAAATGTTGTCCCCCGATCCTGACCCATATATATATATATGTGTGTTTGCGCTCGCGCGCGTGTGTAACTAGGGATGAGTCATCTCGCCATTGATATCTAAGAGTATGCCATATGAATTTTTAAGTGTAGCTGAACAACAAAAATATATTTGATTAGTGATTTTTAAGTGTTGGATTGGAATAATTTTCACGGGTTGATTTATAACCGTTGGATTCGAGCATTATTCGAGGTACATAGATGGTTTCAAACCTTTAGATCTTTTGACGGACATACCAAAATCAACCTATTAGTGATTTCAAACCTTTAGATCTTTAGACCTACCTATCAAAATCAGCCTATTAGTGATTTCAAACCTAATCAGCTTATTAGTGTTTCAAACCATTAGATCTTCGGACCGAAGTACCAAAATCAGTCTTTATTAGTGATCTCAAACCTTTAGATCATGTACCTCATTCCACGATTAAAAATCCAACCATAGAAATGAGATCATTAATCCAACGCTTTAAAATCAGTAATCAGACTTATTTTTGGTGTAATGCCACATGGCATACTCTTAGAGACCAATGACCGAATGGATGTTTGGCTTATACATAAATAAATCTATTTACCAAAAATCAACTTGATTGAGGATTTCTAGACATTGGATTTTAGTACCCAAAATAATCTTTAGATGCCATTGTAGAAAATTAACCCACATTGCAGTCTTTAGTTGGCATCCTAATTTATGAAAGGCAAAAATAATAAGAAAAGGGAGTGCCACATGGCAGACTTTTGTTGGTTAAGAAAAAATAATGAAAAGAAGTCACATTAATGACAAGTCAATGCTGTATAAAGAAAACACATTGGGTATTTTCGTAATTTACTAAAAATAAGAGCATTTTGGTCAAGAAATCAAAAGTTAGACAACTTGTTTAGAGTCAACAAAAAAAAAGCTACAGTAAAAAGGGGAGACGCAACAAACTGAAACTACCGGAAGGTAGTGCAAATATCGCCAATTTCACAGGGTAGTAGAAACTTTCACTATTTTGTTTATTGTTCTACTTAGGAATTAGTCAAACATCCATATGGTCAACATCCCCTAAATGTGCCACTTCGCTTATATTGCGGACCATCGGGACTTAGCTGACCCAAGGGCTCTCAAGAGTCTCCACCAAGGTTTAAAGGGGGCCGTTATAGCGGTATAATGGACTGGGGGCACTACCTTTTTTCCATTATAACAAAAAAAATGTGCAGGGGCAAAAACGAAAAAAAATTAGAAAACAACAAAAAAAAAAGCCGACGCTGAAATTCAAATTTATATTTTAACATTTGAATTTCAAAATTTCAAAAACAAAATATAACGGACAAAAAATGAAAAAAGGCCATTTTTTAACATTTTTTCCAGATAATAACGATTGTTATTTTTGTTATAATAGAAAAATAAGGGCTTTTATTTTCGTCATAATGGCCATTATTTTTTGGATGTTTTAACTGTCCATAACATAACGGGGGAAGTCCAAATCTGTGATAACGGCTGTTTTTTAGACCTTGTGTCCACTACCAATAACTCTTTAGAGTCCTGGCAATCAAGTTTGATGCTCCGGCAACATCGTACTCTCACCAATGGATTCGCCAAACAAGATTGTCAGTTTTGTGGGGTCCATCAATGAACCCTCCCATAAATTGTACACGTGGCACGCAACTCATAGATCGTCACCCGTTAATAGGTTGGACAAGGTTTACACGATGATTAAAATCATCCGATGAAATCTTCCGATCTAGTGGAGATAAAAGGTGGAACAAGGCTAGTGAATGAATCAACGGTCAGAAATGTATATTCTAAAATCGAGGCTGTTAGGAATGTCTTGGTGGTGGGCCAATCACCGTATATCAGTCTCTCTATAAGGTGCTTTTACAGTAAAACCCAAACTGTGAATTACATCCAATACAAATCCGAACTCAGCGTAGACTGTGAAAGTAGGAGCCAAGCCATCGAAGAAGGAAGAGTGTGATCAGTTACTTCCGAATAAGGTAACAAGTGGGCCCCACAACAACAATCCCCAAAACCGTCTCTTTCCTCTTTAATGACCACCTACCGAGTAAAACTTCCACTCGATCAACCCACTCGGTCATCGACCCTTCCTCCCTTCCTTCCAAGCAACAACCCACTCCTTATAAAAACAACCCCTACTCGAATACCTTTCACCACCAAACCCTAAAATCAGCGAAATCGAGGATCAACTCGATCTTCAAATCTAAACCCTGGAAGAAAATTTGCAGTCGAGGGAGATCAAGGAGTGATCAAGTGATCGAAGGGAAGAGAGATAAAACATTGAGATCATCAACAGCAACAACAATCATGTCTTGCGAAGACTCGAATCAGAAACCAATCGTAATCCGAGAAGTTTGGTTTGAGAATCTTGAAGCCGAATTCGACTTGATCGAAGACGTCATTGATCGATTCCCCTTCATCTCAATGGACACTGAGTTCCCCGGCATCGTTTTCCGTCCTGGCGGAGGCGCAGGGAAACCCTACTTCCATCGACTCCAACCGTCTGATCACTACCACATCCTCAAAACCAACGTTAACGCCTTGAATCTCATCCAGGTTGGTCTCACTCTCTCTGACGCCGAAGGAAATCTTCCTGATCTCGGTACCGGAAACCGTTTTATTTGGGAATTCAACTTCCGTGACTTTGACGTTGCGAAGGATTTGCACGCACTGGACTCAATTGAATTGCTGAGGAAACAAGGGATCGATTTCGAGAAAAATAGAGAGAAAGGGATTGACTCGTACCGATTCGCCGAGTTGATGATGTCGTCAGGACTCGTATGCAATGACTCAGTGAGTTGGGTGACGTTTCACAGCGCATACGATTTCGGATACCTGGTGAAAATTTTGACATGCCAGAGTTTACCAGAGGAGATCGGAGAGTTTCTGAGTATTCTGAGGGTCTATTTCGGGACTAAGGTTTACGATGTGAAGCATCTGATGCGGTTCTGTCAGAGCCTCTATGGCGGATTAGACCGGGTTGCGAGGGCACTCGAGGTGGACCGGGCGGTTGGGAAATGCCATCAGGCCGGTTCGGATAGCTTGCTGACATGGCATGCCTTTCAGAAAATCAGAGAGAGGTACTTCGCAGAATGTGGACCGGAGAAGTATGCCGGCGTTCTGTATGGCTTGGAAGTGTTTTAACTTTTGAGAGATTTTTTTTTTTTCCGGTTTCTCGTGTTTGGATAAATTTTTGTGTATTTCTTTAGCTAAATTAGAATAATCCAATCCTAATTTTTTTATTTAATTTAATTAATTTGAGGTAAGTTTTTCCTATTGGTCAGCGGACACATATTTTCACACACAATTTTGGTGTACCCATATGTAGGGGTGTCAATCCGGCCCTCTTATAAGGGGGCCCGGCCCTACCCTACCCTTTTGAAGCCCTTAGGGCTAGGCCGGGCCTAAATATGTAGGGCCCTTCTAAATAAGGGCCGGGCTAGGGTCACACTCAAGGGGGCCCGGCCCTTAGCGAATCATCTCGGTTATATTTATTTATTTTTAAATTATATTCTATAAAATAACGTATGTAGTGGATCTTTATATTTTAGAAAATGACACTAAATTATCTAAAGTGTCAAACGGTTAATGATATATCTAAGCTACCTAAGAAATCAAACCTTCATTTGAAAAACAAAATAAAAGGGAAAACCAGTTGGCATGGTCTTCAAGTTTCCTTAGCTACACATTTCACAACTTTATTAGTGTTGGATACTACAATTTTCTTAAAAAAAATGTACAATTTTGGACACTTTCTCAACTATTGAGCCATTCTAAAATTATGATTGATCCAAAATCATTCTTATTTTGAAAAATTTTAGAATAGATCAAAATCATTTTAAAATTTTTTTTCTAACGTAAATTTATAATATATCATTTATTTTATCGAGGTTTTTAGAAAGATTAGAAGGTTCATTTTAATTTTCAAAATTATGATCATTCATTGAAAAATCTATATAGATTAAACCAAATAAACACATTACCAAGCCAAATGCATTATTAAAGCATTAACTTTTTTCACTAAAAAAAAGTATATATTTTATTAATTTTCTTCTAGGCCCTCTAAGGGCTAGGGCCTCACCTTTATAAGTAAGGTAGGGCCTAGCCCTACCCTGACCCGGCCCTTTGACAGCCCTACCCATATGGAAGATAAATCAATGGCTGATTTTAGTTGAGGATGATCTCCAAATAACACATACCGATCTCATCTGAAGAGAATGCGCTGACACAGCATCCGAGAAAATCCTAAAATTAACTCAACAAATTACAATTCCAATTGCGTTGAAACCCGGATTTGATATTCAAAGAAAAAAAGGATAAAATAATTATTCATAAGATACTATATAAAATGCAAGTATGATTAGTGATTTCTAGACGTTGGATCTTTGTACCTCAAATACTGCTCAAAGAACAAAGTTGAGAGCAACCTATGAAAAATAAATCCAATCCAACGCCTATAAATCACTAATCGGACTGATTTTTGGTTTGTGGGTCCACTTAGGGATTGGCCAAACATCCATACAGTCAGAGTCCTCTAACTCGGGCTCAGCTTAACTTAGCTGGGGAGAAAAAACTTAATGAGACTTAATTGCATCCAAACTTGAGTCAAACTTAGCTGACTGGCGACGGCCACTGACCACCTACATTATGAGCCACGTGGAACTTTATTAAGAGGATACTAACCGTATGGATGTTTAGCCAATCCCTATGTTGACCTACAAACCAAAAATCATCCTGATTAATGATTTCTGAGCATTGGATTGGAGTTATTTTCATGGATTGATTTTAACGGTGGGAATTTGAGCATTATTGATATTGACCATTGTTTGAGAATTGGGGTACACGACTGAAAGATTTGAAATCACTGAACAGGCTAGCTGAAAGGTTTGATCTACTTATACGTAGGGTTAGCATCCTCTAAAAATGTGCCACGATCGCTTATATTGTGGGCCGTTGCGACTTAGCTGACCCAAGGACTATCAAGAGGCTCCAGTACCAGGTACTCTTTAGGAAAGTCCTTGCAATGCAAGTTTGTTATCAAAATTTTGCTCGGTCAACATCGTAATTTCCCCGATGGATACACCAATCAAGTTTGTACACGTGCCACACAAACTATAGATCATCCAAACTGTGTACAACAACCCAATACTCAGCCTCGACTGTGATCAGTTGCTTCCGAATAAAAGGAAACAAGTGGGCCCCAGTGGTCATTGTACGATTCCCCTTCATCTCAATTGACACTGAGTTCCCCGGCATCGTTTTCCGTCCTGAGGGAGGCGCAGGGAAACCTTACTTCCATCAACTCCAACCGTCTGATCACTACTACATCCTCAAAACCAACGTTAACGCCTTGAATCTCATCCAGGTTGGTCTCACTCTCTCTGACGTCGACGGAAATCTTCCTGATCTTGGTACCGGAAACAGGTTTATTTGGGAATTCAACTTCCGTGACTTTGACGTTGCGAAGGATTTTTGCACGCGCTGGACTCAATTGAATTGCTGAGGAAACAAGGGATAGACTACGAGAAAAATAGCGAGAAAGGGATTTACTCGTACCGATTCGCCGAGTTGATGATGTCGTCAGGAGTCAGGACTCGTATGCAATGACTCGGTGAGTTGGGTGACGTTCCACAGCGCGTACGATTTCGGATACCTGGTGAAAATTTTGACTTGCAAGAGCTTACCAGAGTAGATTGGAGAGTTTCTAAGTATTCTGAGGGTCTATTTCGGGACTAAGGTTTACGATGTGAAGCATCTAATGCGGTTCTGTCAGAGCCTCTACGGCGGGTTAGATCGGGTTGCGAGGACACTCGAGGTGGACCGCGCGGTTGGGAAATGCCATCAGGCAGGTTCGGATAGCTTGCTGACATGGCATGCCTTCCAGAAAATCAGAGAGAAGTACTTCGCAGAAGGTGGACCTGAGAAGTATGCCGGCGTTCTGGAATCTGTATGGCTTGGAAGTGTCTTGACTTTTGAGAGAATTTTTTATTTTTTTTTGTTTGGATAAATTTTTATATATTGCTTTAGCTAGATTAGAATAACCCAATTTTAAATTTTTTTATATTTAAAATGGCTTCACCGATGAAGGAAGATCTTCTCCTCTTACCAACAACTGGGGACCTGTCGAACAGAACAGAGCCAATTCGTGTGGCTCCAACTCAAGAACACGATCTCTTCTTCATGTAAGAAGACGATGGGACGATCCTTGTGGTTTGAGTAGTTGACAAAAATAAACAATGGAAAGATGAAAAAAAGAAGTAGGATTTAGAGGAGATTTAAATGAAGAAGGAGAGATTTTGGTTGGAAATAAGACTCCTCTCGCAACGAGAAGGCGCAATTGAGATATACTACAAGGAAATGAGGAATCGATAATATGAACTGAAGTCTGATAAATACGATGGATGCATGAATGCAAAAACGATCTCATCCAAAGAGAATGCACTGACACAGCATCCGAGAAAATCCAAATATCCCTTCAACAAATTACAATTCCAATTGTGTTGAAACCCAGATTTGATAAGATTACAGTTCAAAGATAAAATAATTATTCACAAGAGACTATGGCTCTGCTTGGTATGCTGTAAATGAATGTATTTTGCAAATGAATGAAAATGCATTCAGTTACCTACCGTGCATTCTCCGTAAACTAATGTACCGTGATTAACACTCAAAGATCTGAAGTGGTTTTCCCCGCCTCTCCACAAGAACATCGTCGTCCTCGCTCTAACCTCATTCAGTCCTCCCTATGTTGTGACTTCACCGATGATGATGACCACTGCGTTTACCTTATGATGACAAGCTCATAATGGTCCCACCTCTTTCGCGCATCTTGAGAAATACTATTCCCCGAGATCGCTCTTTTCAAAATGATGGACGGGTAGAAATTTGGCAATGTTGCTGGAGAGTATTGTTTATCACTTACGTCCTTTGGTAACGGATAGCTGTATGAGCTACGTGGAACACTCTTAAAGACTACTGACGATAAGGATGTTGGCCTATCCCTAGGTGGACCAATAGACCGAAAATCAGCTCGATTAGAGATTTATAACCGTTGGATGTGAGTCCTTTTCCAGGTTGGTTGGTAGCCGTGGGATTTGAGCATTATTTGGGGTACTCTTATCCAACGTCTAGAAATCACCAATCAAGCTGATTTTTTTATCTGTAGGTCTACCTTGGGAGGGCAAAACATCAATGCGGTCAGTGGTCTCTAAGAAGGTTCCATGTGGCTCATAACCTGTCCGACCAAATATCTATATGAGAAAACTTTTGATTGTGCAACTTTTTGATCCACTGATCCAACTTTGACGAGAGGGCCCTAGGTGTACCTATAAAAACCAGTGTTCTAAAACTTGACGAGTTGACTCGAAACTCGGCCGAGTTAACTCGACTGCTCAAGATTTCGAGTCAACTCGGCTAGTAACTCGAACTGTAATCAACTCGGTCGAGTATCCCTCAACTCGTCGAGTTACTCGTTGTACTCGGAGGAACCGAATCGACTCGACTCGACTCATTCACGTAGATTTTTTTTTCTTTTCTTCTGAAAAAAATAAATAAACAAAATATATACAAGAAACATAGAAGAGGGAAAATAGAAGTTAGGGTTTTATTATTAATCTTCTTCTCCTTGGTCATGAATTCCATCTTCCTTCCTATTGTCTGGCCTGCCCCGCCACGGCGTCACCATTGTCCGCCGTGCTACACAATCACCATTCTCTCCGTCCACTGTGCCACATCGTCGCCGTTCTCTCTTTTGTCCAGCATCATTGTTGTTCTCTCTCTCTTTTATGATCAAGCATCAAGTTGGAGCATAAAGGAAAAGAGAAAAGATTAAAAAAACAACTGTTTTCAGGACCCATTCGTTCTTTACGAAAATCCATTTTCTTTGTTTTTAATGGTAGGTTGTGAGAAAAACTATGTTGCATCAATCAATTTAACCCTTGGTGTTTCCTCCCCTTCCCAACATGCCACGTAAGCAATCTTTTGGATAGATTTACCGCTGGATATTTGACACATCAATTTATGGACCTATATACCAGATATTAGTTCGATTGATGAATTAATCTTAGCACCAACAAATAGCTCAAATCTGACGGCCAAAAATCAACATATTAAAATGCTCAATTCCAACGGCTAGAAATCACCAATAATGCTGACTTTTTTTTATGCGTAGGTCGACAAGAGACAAACCAAATATCCATGGTTTAATGGGTTGCTAAGATTATGCCACATAGCATTTACAAGAAGAGGCATAGATTGTTCCTCCTTTCCCATTTTAGCTATTTATTTAAATTTTTTAATATATCTCTTTAGTTGCAAAGTAACAAATAATGAAAAACTTAATCTATAATATTTAATTAATATATAATAAAAAAATCAATCTATAATTTATAATATATATACGAGTCGAGTTATTTCGGGTTGAGTCGGGACTTCGAGTTAACTCTATTCTGCAAACTTTCGAGTCGAGTGGAGTTTTCGAGTTTTAGAACAATGCTATAAACCAAAAGTCCTTAAGTGGACTAGGTGTACCTATAAACCAGAAATCTCTAGGTGGACCTACAAACCAAAAAATCAGACCGATTAGTGATTTCTAGGCGTTGGATTAGAGTTATTTTCATGGGTTGATTTTAACTATGGAAATTTGAGCATTATTGACCATTATCTGAGGTACTCATCCAGCTGATTTTTGGTTTGTAGGTTCACCTAGGGATTGGAAAAACATCAATATGGTCAGTCCTCTAAGAGTGTGCCACTTGGTGCTACCTGGGTGGCCGTTAACTGTAGATAGTTGCTTTTTTCTCCACTGTTAAAGGCAACTACAGTCATACCAACAGTGCTTTTTCTCCCATTTTCTCCCCCCTTCTCACTCTGTAATGGGGAATAGGCTGAGGGGAGGTTCTTTGATGGTCGTTGTAGAGACTCGTTGCCTCTGTTTGTATAAAAAAAATCGGGTAATGGAAGCTCTCAAATGCAAACACCAAGGTTATTCAAGGAGAATGCAGTATCACTGCATTATCAGTGCAACACCGTTGTAATGCAAATGCAAATGCAATGCATTAGTTGTGATGAGTGCAAATGGAGTTTATTCGAGGAGAATGCAGTATCACTGCATTAGTTTACATCGGTCCCACTTTACGGAGGGTAACCAAGCACCCTAAATTGTGGGACTCACTGTAAACCAATGCAAATGCATATGTTTACAGTATTCCAAGCAGAGCCTATATGAAATGCATGTAGGTATGAACTGCAACAACATTAGCAGCAAGTGCAACTGTGTTGTAGTTGTTCCTAAAAAGTCAGATAATTCTGTAACATGTAAATGAATCAAAACAACGAAGGAGAAGATGATTAGTGTCTCTGCCACATGCCTTACACATCAAGCAAAAGTCCACAATGTATTTCGGTCTAATGGGATTATCAACTATAAGAATCCTTTCCAAAGTTGTGCACACTGCACAAAGAAGAAAACTTTTGAAGGGACTTTAGAACCTCAAGGCAGCTGGGGTGTCAAAACACTAGACTGCTTTGACAATGCATGGGATTGAAATTTGAAACCACGACCACCCACAAGGAGGATTATATAGGGTCGCTCTATGGGCGCCCACCTCTTTCGGCAGTTGGATTAATTTAAAATAAAATTTAGGCGGTTGAATTAATTTAACAGGAAAATTGTCTCCCCACTTATACACCCTCTTATCGGCTTCACAAAGGATGGTCAAGATCTTATCCCCCGAATGGACTATGGATCTCAACCACTCACACCCGATTTTGGGAAACACTTTGTAGGGGAGTGCCAAGGGCACGGGCCACCCACTATCGATATAACAAGACAGGGAAGCTGTCTCCCCTCTTATCCGGCTTCATAAAGGATGGCCAAGATCTTATCCCCCCAATGGATGGTGGATCTCCACCACTCACACCCAATTTTGGCAAATGCTTTGTCAGGGAGTGCCGTGGGCATGGCCACCCAATAGTATATATCTATATAACAAAACAGGGAAGTTGTCTCCCCACTCATACCCCCTCTTATCTATTTCAACAAAGAAGGGCCGAGATCTTATCCCCAAATGGACGGTGGATCTCAGCCACTCACAGCTGATTTTGGCAAATGCTTTGATAGGGAGTGCCAAGGGCATGGGCCACCCACTATCAATATAGCAAATGATTGTGGTTTTCTTATACCCTCTCTTATCTTATATGGCTTCAATAATGAGTGGCTGAGATCCACTATGCTTCATATCGATGGCTGAGATTAACTCCCACCCGATTTTGACAAACACTTTGTCGAAAAGTGCCACGGGTACAGGCCACCCACGCATATATCAAGACAACTCAGTTGTATTCTCTTATCTTATCCATCCATGTAATGCGCATGGTTAGATAAAGAGTGGTTGAGATCAAATCCATCGATCTAATGTGGACGGTTAGATTTCAGCCACTCAATCCGCTGCATTTGGCCTCAATTTATTCAAAATTTAAATTTTAACACGGTTATTTTTGTTATTTTCCCATTTCTACTTCTGTGCGTTACAATCCGTTATAATGGAAAAAATGAAAATGCCCCAGTTCGTTATACCGTTTGAGTGCCGAAGGCACCCAATTTTTGCAAACACTTTTGTTGGACAGTACCGTGGGCATGAACACATTGGTTGTCTCCCTACTTATACCTACTCTTATAAGCATCAACAAAGAAGGGCCGAGATCTAATCCTCCCCCAAATGGATGGTGGATCTCCGCCACTCACCTGATTTTGGCAAATTCTTTGGTGAGGAGTGCCGATGGCACGGGGCACCCACTAGTCTATATAACAAAACAGGGAAGTTGTCTCCCCACTTATCTGTTTCAACAAAGAACGGCCAAGATCTTATCCCCAACATAGATGGGGGATATCAGCCACTCACACCCGATTTTGCAAACGCTTTGTTGGAGAGTGCCGTGGGCACGAGCCACCCACTATCTATATAACAAAACAGGATGGTTGTCTCCCCCTCTTATCCGGCTTCATAAAGGATGGCCAAGATCTTATCACACCAAATGGACAGTGGATCTCAGCCACTCACACCTAATTTTGACAAACGCTTTGTTGATGAGTGCCGTGGGCACGGGTCAGGCTCAGAAGCCCCACTTTTTATCCCTTGAGAGGGGTGTTATCGTTAAAATGGCCGTTAAAACAGATTGAAATTGAAACGGCCAGGGGCAAAAATAGAAAAAATAGATTTTAATGATTCTAACCGAAAAAAGTGGTGTTGAAATTCAAATTTTAAAATTTGAAAATCAAAAATTAAAAATTAAAAAAAAAGAATTTAACGAAAATTTAATGGTTTTCTTATACCCCCCCCTTATCTTATATGGCTTCAATAATGAGTGGCTGAGATCCACTATGCTTCATATCGATGGCTGAGAGTAACTCCCACCCGATTTTGACAAACACTTCGTCGGAAAGTGCCACGGGCACAGGCCACCCACGCATATATCAAGACAACTCAGTTGTATTCTCTTACCTTATCCATCCATCTAATGTGGACGGTTAGATAAGAGTGGTTGAGATCAAATCCATCGATCTAATGTGGATAGTTAGATTTCAGCCACTCAATGCGCCTAATTTGATCTCAATTTATTCAAAATTTAAATTTCAATACCATTATTTTTTGTTATTTTCCCATTTCTCCCTCTGTGTATTATAATCCGTTATAACAGCCGTTATAATGGAAAAAATGGTAACACCCCAGTCCGTTATACCGTTTGAGTGCCGAAAGCACCTAATTTTTGCAAACGCTTTTGTCGAAGAGTGCCGTGGGCATGGGACATTTACTATTCTATATAACAAAACACATTGGTTGTCTCCTACTTATACCTCCTCTTATAAGCATCAACAAAGAGGGCCGAGATCTATTCCTCCCCCAAATGGACGGTGGATCTCCGCCACTCACCTGATTTTGGCAAATTCTTTGTCAAGGAGTGCCGATGGCACGGGGCACCTACTAGTCTATATAACAAAACAGGGAAGTTGTCTTATCTCTTATCTTATCCTGCTTCATAAGATAAAGAGTGGTTGAGATCAAATCCATCCATCTAATGTGGATGGTTAGATTTCAGCCACTCAATCCCCCTCATTTATTCAGTCACTCTCACTCATTTGACACTGCCATGTGGCCCATATTGTGTCCTGTACAGAATCCTATCATTTTTAGGGCTATCAACGGAGCCCAACCCTTATTGAAAATGTGAAATTCAAATTTTGAAATCTGAATTTTAGCGCCATCAGTTCCCATTATTTTCTGTTATTTGTTATTTTCTCATTTTTAACCCTGTGCGTTACAATCCATTATAATGGAAAAATGATAAAGCCCCCAGTCCGTTCCACCGTTTGAGTGCCGAAGCACACCCAATTTTTGCAACCACTTTTGTCGGAGAGTGCCATAAGCATAGGGCATTTACTATCTATATAATAAGGGAGGGAGGTTGTCCCCCCCTCTTATCTCCCACAAAAAGAGTGATTGAGATCTTTCTGTCCATAACGTTTGGACGGTCAGATATGACCCACTAAAATGCCCACGTTTTTTTTTTTTCGACCGGAGAAATCCCACAACCCCTTAAATGTGGAGAACCATCCCCCACGTCTCTTATCTTTCATATAGTTTCCCACACATCTAACCCACTCTCTATAATTCTCCCTACACTGACCTCCATTCTCCCAACCTCTCCACTAACTGCGATGTTGCTGACGAGCACAATCAAGCACAATCAGAAAAATAAAGGGAAAGAGCTGATGTCACCTGTCATCTCCTCCTTATCACTACCGAAGAGGTATTTCACTCTCTTTTTCTTTTTTTTGAGTGATTTTTATGCTCCTCCTCCTAATCACCCCTGCCTCCGGCTTGAAATTAAATGCTTCAAAGACGAATGTAGCCCTACTGATTTCAACAAAATATGTACAAGAATCATTTACAATATTGACCATCTTCACCAAATTGACATTAATGGCGCCCTACACCTTACAAAGATGTCGAGGGGTAGTACCATTTTATTATAAAACCAACTCAAAAAGCAGGGACATATCAATCATTTAAAATCCAGAGACAAGTGGTGCATATCAGTGATCTTTAAGGGTGCACGGTACACTGTCTACGAATGTGAAATTGTCCACTTGCCACATCTTGATTTGTTCATTTCTAACTTATGGTACCATTGATTGTCTATGATTTTGCACGAAATATGGAGTAGGCATTACGCATTGGTTGAGGTAAAATACATTATTCTTAGAAATAAAAGGGCATAATGGAGGTTCCCATACAACTTGAACATAGGAACAAGATAACAACTAACCAAAGGGACATGCACAACCATCAACTAATGTGATTTCTAAACGAGTGGCTACTATAGATGTTCTTTGAAGTATGTTATAAATTGCGCGCTCAAATGTAATGGTTATAAATCATCAATTAAGCTGATATACAGTGTATAGATCCCCTTAAATATCGGACACAAAATCATGGATCAGTGGACCCAAAAGATTGTTCCATGTGGCAGTTCGAGGATGCTGATTTAAAACTTAATACAAAATTTTGTGTCAAATATCAGTTCGATTGGTGAGACAAAATTTGTGGGCCAAACATCCATGCGGTCATTGGCCCAAAATGGGGGTAGAGCTTTATTGACCGCCAACAATATGAGCCACGTGGTACACTCTTATAGACACTAGCCGTATAGATGTTTTGTCAATCCCTACATGGACATACAAATCATAAATCAAGCTGATGTTTAGTGATATCATACCTTTGGATCTTTGTACCCATAGGATGGCCGAGATCTTATCCCCCAAATGGACTTTGGATCTCAACCACTCGCACCTGATTTTGGAAAATGCTTTGTAGGGGAGTGCCAAGGGCACGGGCCCCCCTCCCCCTCCTATTGACTTCACAAAGGATGGCCGAGATCTTATCACCCCAAATGGATGGTGGATCTAAGCCACTCACACCCGATTTTAGCAAACCCCCCCCTATTGACTTCACAAAGGATGGCCAAGATCTTATCACCCCAAATGGATAGTGGATCTAAGCCACTCACACCCGATTTTAGCAAACACTTTGTGGGAGAGTGCGGTGGGCACGGGCCACCTGCTAGTATATAACAAAATAGAGAAGTTGTCTCCCCACTTATACCCCCTCTTATCTGTTTCGATAAAGAAGTGCTGAGATCTTATCCCGCAAATGACGGTGGATCTCAGCCTCCCACACCTAATTTTGGCAAATGCTTTGTCAGAGAGTGCCGAGGGCATGGGCAACGGGCCACCCACTAGTACATCTATATAACAAAATATTGAAGTCACTTATCCCCCCCTCTTATCGGCTTCATTCACAAAGGATGGCCAAGATCTTATCACCCCAAATGTATGGTGGATCTAAGCCACTCACACCCGATTTTGGCAAACGCTTTGTCGGAGAGTGCCGTGGGCACGGGCCACCTACTAGTCTATATAACAAAACAAGAAATTATCCCCCCTCTTATCGCCTTCACAAAGGATGGCCGAGATCTAATCACCACAAAAGGACGGTGGATCTCAGCCACACCCACCCGATTTTGGCAAATGCTTTGTGGGAAGTGCCGTAGGCACGTGCCACCTACTAGTCTATAAAACATGGGAGCTAAGTTGTTTCCCCCTCTCAAAGAAGGGTTGAGATATTATCTACTAGACAGTAGATTTTGGCAAATGTTTTGTTGGGGAGTGCCATGGGCACGAGCCACCTCCTAATCTATATAGCAAGTGACAACCTTATACACCCACTTATAGGCTTCAATAAAGAAGGGCCGAGATCTTATCCTCCAACTGGACGGTGGATCTTAGCCCCTTACACCCAATTTTGGCAAATGCTTTGTTGGGGAGTGCCTTGGACACAGGCCGCCAACTACTTTAGAACAAATCAAAGATGTTAACAATGCTCTATTTTGGGGATATACATCAAGACTCGAAGATGTTTTAAATGTAGAAATTGTATTCAGCTTCCATATATCCTACTAAAGTCACAAGTTGTAATATATGGGTCGGGAATCGCGGACTCAAATTTTCACCCAAAATCTCGTCTGTGGATCTCGAGAAATTCAACGGCAGTTTTGTGTGATGAGCTGGCATTCACTTTACTAAAGCAAAACCACCACTGGATTCTGTGGAATCCATGGCCGAGAGTTTGGGTGAAAATTTGAGTCCTCATAAACTATTCCTGAATATATTGGTATTTGTACAACGTTTCATCTATAACTCTATCTATATAACAAAACAGGGAAGTTGTCTCCCCTCTTATAGATTTCAACAAAGAAGGGTGAAGATCTTATCCCCAAATGGACGGTGGATCTTAACCCATCACACCCGATTTTGGCAAATGCTTTGTCGGGTAGTGCCGAGGGCACGGGCCACCCACTAGTTTCATAGAATTTTAAGATGATTTTAATAAGTATATAGGCCTCAAGTAAATTTGATGAGCTCAAATTTACATGAATACCAATATTCTGTATGGACTTCACATGATTTGATATGTAACGATAAACCTGATTAAGAAAATTTCCAAGAGAGAGCACTATATATGCTTTACGCATAGACACGTGTACAGCCCAGATCATGGGACAAAATATCTGTACTCACAGTAATGCAAGTCTAGCGTAAGCTAATGAATCAGATATAGGCAGATCCTAATCCAGATCTGACTTTGAATATTTTGACCCAGATCTAGATCGAGATCCCACTTAGAGTCATAACACTTTATCGAAATCCATATGTTAAGATCTGGATCTGGCCCATATATGGATACACGGTGAGGATCCACTACAAAATAGCTTCTTTTAGTAAGGTTCCAATCAGATCCAAGCCCATCCATATTTTTGACCCGATCCAGCTACCTAAAAGCGGGATTTGAAGCTAACCCAAACCGATTCGGACCAGATTACTTGAATCCAAAACCAACCCATCTTAGATCATATGTAGGGGTGTAAATGGGCCAGCCCATTAGAGATTTCAGCCCTAAATTGAATTGAAATAGATCGGCCTTCGGGGCTTCGGGGTCAGGCCTATTCAAAATTTACCAAAAGCAAGGCCGAGGCCCATTTACATCCTAAATGATATCCTACCAAGATTCAAAACCATAAAATACAAGTCCGATCCACCCTACTATTTCATGCCCTAGTAAAACCACAACAAGAATCTCGTTTCCTCTTCTTTAAACCTCAAACTATGGTTTAAAAAATGGCCGTTATAACGGATTAGGACCGACCCTGTTACGTTATTTACTGTTAAAACGTTCAGAAAATAACGATCATTATTTTCATTATGATGGCCGTTTTTTAAAATAAAGACCGTTGTTTGTAGAAAAATTTTGTTTAGAAAAAACCTATTATTTCCGTTTTTTCCATTTTTCTGTTTTTACCCGTGTGTTACAATCCATTATAACGGAAGAAGGGTAACGCCCCAGTCCGTTATACCGTTTAACGGCCCTTTTTAAACCTTGCCTCAAACCTCTCTCCGGACTTTCAATTAGCTTTCACCTACCATGCTGGCCTACTCACAGCAGAGTAAGTCTTAACTGACAATCCACAATATGAGCCACGTGGCAATTTATTAGAGGACACTAACCGTATAGATCTTTGTCCAATTCCTAGGTAGACCACCCAAAATCAACAAGCGTTAGTTGCAGTAGTTTTCATGGGTTGATTTTAACCATACGAAGTTGAGCATTATTTGGGTACAAAGATCCAAAGGTTGGAAATCACTAATCAGGCTGATTTTTTGGTTTGTAGGTTCACATAGGGATTGGCCAAACATCCATACGGTCAGTATCCTCTAAGATTGTACCACGTGGCTCATAATATTGGTGGAGAGGGCTTCCCTGACCGTCGGTGGTCAGGCAAGTTTTATTCCTCACAACATAGGCAATTCACATTGTCAGGTACCAGCTTTTTCATTTTTATAGGAAGTACGGAAGCATGGGATCTGACTAATGGCCTCACATTTGCAACACGAACCGTCCAATTAACGAGAGGCCGTGATGTTGATCAAGACAATCTTCCATTTTTAATAAGCGAACAAAGTTCTGTTCATCAGACGGTAATGTTTGTTCTCAATGGTGTTAAACATGGATTGTGAACTTGTGATTGGGAGGTTGATCATGGCTTCATAAGGTTGACTCCAGAATCAAGATTATAAAAATTTCTTTCCACCTTCTGGGCAACCTAGAGGGTGTTAGACTAACATGAACTGCCATTAAAATACTGCTAAAAGTAATGGAAACCCTAAAAAAAAAAATTTATTGTACCCCCACCAAACAGCTTAATGACTAAGTTAAGAGTAGAAGGGATTTCCATGTTATTTCCATATTTGTGTTCATCTTATCACCTGCAAACACTATAACAACATGAACTTAAATTAAAATTCCCAACTACCCACTTTAATTCAGCCTTCTCTATATATAGTATAGTACATTCAAAATGGTACTCTCCACTCTAATGAATGTATTTTTTTTCTCTGAAGCACATGTGTGTGTGCACGTATCATGTCACTATTCTTTCATGGTAAAATTTTATTTTTCCTACAAAAAAAAAATGTATTTTGTGTTAAAAAAAAAGTGCAATATAGAGCTCAATAAAAATAAATTCGCTTATTCGCGATGGCGTTATCTCACGTGCATCTGGTTTAGAAATGGCTCATTCTTACATATAGATCTCATTTAGGAGATTTTGTTTGCCAAAAATCAGCGCAATTAAATGATTATAACCACTTGATGATCTATCACATTCAAGCATTCATCTGGACAATTAGAAAAAAAAAGTAGAGGATTGCTACCGTAAACGTCCAATAGGTTTCACTGGGAAGAAAGAACAATAAACAAATAAAAGATAAAGTTGCAAACAATCACAACACAAAGATTTACGTAGTTCTCTCTAGATTGAGATACGTCCACAGATCCACACCGATTCTACTATGCTTTAAGACAAAAAGCACTCACAATACAATAAATAATTGTCTCTGATCAACTGAGGTATATATAACCTCAAGACGAAATTAGGATTTCCGTATCTCTATGTAGAAGTACGAAAATGCTATTAAGAAAAAAAGACCTCTCACAAAAAAATTTGTTACGCCCCTGTAAACCCCTAACCAGCTCAACACGAAATTGGGCCGTGGTGTCGTGCCTTCATGTATAGTGTGTACTCTAGCACCATAAAGCTCCACATAGCATAGCAGTTTTAAAAAAAAAAAAAAAAAAAAAAAAACACAACCTGAATCTAGAAAAGGTCTACAATGTGGATGGGTGTGATTATCCATTCAGGTTGAATTTTCAACTAGGTGATCTCCGAGTTGTAACTCATCGATGGGTATATATGTATGTTATATATTATAGTTTATAATTAAAATCCACACAAATGGCACGACATAAATCAACATTAAGCTAATCATCAAGGGTCAATGACCCATGTGCATCTCTGGGAAGAACTTGGACAGATGCTTTCTACCAATCATGATAATGCACAGGCGACATTACATTTCACACATGCTTATTTTATTTCGCATTGTTTTTGGTTGGAAAAACCATGATTAGCGAAGCTTAAACCTCTCAATCTACAGATTCCGACACACGAATCGCTTGCTTAATAGCACGGACAAGTGATTAGTAGATTAAACATGATTCTCTTGCCGGTGGTTATTCTAAAATGGATCAAACAAGGGTTTGGTTGAACCAAATTGCCTGTCAAGAGGAGAAGAAAACTCTAAAGAGATACATGTTGACGCCCAAACAAACAACAAGATAAACGTTTTTAAGTGTCTCCTTAATCCATTAAATTAACCCTTATAATAATTTATGCCTACAGTTCTCACATTGTTGAAAGAAAAAATATAAATATCATTTGGTGATAGAATGGAGCATATGACATTTTGCCTATATATAAAGAACATTTGCTGTGTTACTTCCGTCAAATTAATATTCTTTCCGAATTGCGCGACAGTGAATGTCTATTGGACCCACATCAAACCAAATTTTTCGGTTCATCATATCCATGAATGCTGGTATATAGACAGGTATTACAAGCCGTTATAACAAAAATAACAGCTGTTATAACGGAAATGGACTTCCCCCATTACATTACATAATGTTTTAATGACTTTTTTTTAAATGACGCCGTTATAATGAAAATAATGACCATTATTTTACGAACAAATTTGTTATAAAACACACCCATTATTTTCTAATTTTTCCTGTTTTTGGTCCTTGTGCGTTACAGGCGGAAAAAATGGCAACGCCACCAATCCGTTATACGGTTACAACGGCCCCTTTTAAAGCTTGGTATAGACATTGTATATATTAATCAATAGGTCCCACCTAGAAGATCAACTATATAAGTTGATCCTAACCGTCGGATTTAGCCATATGAACAGCATTGTAATAACCTTAAATAAACAAAATAATAGAATTAAAAGAAATAGAGTGTGTTGTTGAAACTTGGGACGCAACTTCTCTTGAGTCTGGAGTCTGGACTACCCGTTAGGCCTAAAAGGGTAAAGAGAAAGAAAAAGCAAGTAAATAATAAATGAGAAGTGCCCGTGCTACAGTCTCCCATCTTATGTCTCGATCTCACCTCTTAAATACACGGGGATTCGCGTAACCATCGGTTCCTATTAAATACTTCACGAGTTTCCTTTTTTTTTTTCGGGTGATTAAAACGGGGGGGAGGGGGCGACCAGCGTAGCAACCCTCCCTGGGCGTGACCATAAGAGCTACACCCCAAATCTTAAAACCTCAACAATTGATTCCAAACACCCTTCTTCGCTATATTGAAGCTCTCTGCTTCATGAGGGCATTTCTGACATTTAAAAGTTTCGGGGGCAGAAGCCAAATCGTTTGGTGTTCTTTGGTTCGTTTTGACAATTTTACTAAAATAAAGTTATTTTTAAAAATAAGTTTAAATATAGGTTTTTTTTTTTAATTGAAAATTTGCTCATATAAAAAAAAAAAAAAACCGAAAGTACGGTCAAATTTGTAAACTGAAACCCAAGCTACCCATCAAGAGCCAAGCCAACACAACACCTACGAAATAGTTAGAAAAAAATAAAATAAAAAATTGAAATCTTGATAAAGACAGGAAGTTAGGAGTTGGATTTAAAAACATATGAGGACTTAAAAATTGGGTTGAGTGAGTAATAGAAAAACAAAACAAAAGGTACAAAAATATTGAATGGGGGCATTGAATCACATTGAATACTACGAACCTGCAATTAAATACACACATGAAAGACCCCACCAGCCTCTTCCCTTACTGGCACTCGCCTCTCCTTTAAAATCCCCTCAGATCCTCCATTAATGCCCACATACACTCACAAATCCAAGAACAATTTAAACCCCACTTCTCAACAAGCCCTTAAGATTTCAAAAATCATCAAAATGGGCAAGAAGATGAGGATCCCATCTCTCTTCAAGAACAAAGAACCAAGGTCTTCACCATGGCAATGGCCTTCTTGTAAGCAACCAAAGACCCATTCTTTCCGAGCTGGAGCTGGTGGGGGTGAAATGTTCAAGACCGTTAACTCGGTTTACTTTGATGCTGGTGATGTGGTCACAACACCCGAGTCATGGTTTACAAACTCGTCCGAGTCTGGGAGTTTCTCGACCGTGTCGGAGGAATCAAGAGGCGAGTCACTAGAGATGGTGATTCGTGGGTTGCGGTCGGAGAGGCTGTTTTTCGAGCCTGGTGACACGAATTCGATCTTAGAAGAGGCTAAAGCTGGTGAGTTCCCGTTTAAGGAGAGTGTCGTGTTGGCGATGGAGTCGGAGGATCCGTACGTGGACTTTCGAACGTCTATGGAGGAGATGGTGGAGGCTCATGGGTTGAAGGATTGGGAGTGTTTAGAGGAGTTGTTGGGTTGGTATTTGAGGGTTAATGGGAAGAAGACTCATGGGTTTATAGTTGGAGCCTTCGTTGATTTACTTGTTGGTCTTGTTTCTTCTTCTTCTTCTTCTACTTCTTCTTCTCCTTCTGTTTCTTCATTAGAAGATGTAGAAGAGGTGGAGAAGAAAGATAAAAAGAAGGATGGGTAGGTGCATTTTCACTTCAATGTATGATTTTTGTGTATACTAGGAGCTGAAACAAAAAAAAAAAAATCAGAGTGAAAAATCAATTTGAGGTTTTGCAAGCTCTCTTAACTCTTCTTCTTCTTCTTCTTCTTCTTCTTCTTCTTCTTGTGCACACACGTGTGTGGTGCAGGCACGTGTGATCTGGTGCTCGCAGACAGGCGTGACCTGTGTGTACGAGACATTGTCCATGAGCCTGTCACGACACAAGCCTGTGAATTTCAGGCATGTATACATGTAAGTAGAGAAAATATTGAAGGGCTGAGTCTGCAAAATGTTATTTTTGGAGAGGCCAATGACATGAGGACACTTAATCAATTTCCCCCATTAAAGGTGATTTTTAATATAATTAGAAAACCTTTCTCCTTGTAAACCAATTGTTTCACAGGGAAGTGATTACGTGTTACTATTTCATTGGTTTATGAAAAAATAACCATTTTTTGTGGAATAAACAAATTGATTTGAATTAGGGGTAATTTTAGTCGAACCCCTCAAAATGTGAGGGCAGCCGACCTGCTGAGAGCACCCACTTAGATTTCAAACTCTGTGAGGGCACCCTTCCCCAATTTTAACGTGTAAAACTTCTGTCACAACAGGTTTGACGAAAGCCAGTCACAACCCACAATATGAGCCACGTGGCACACTCTTAGTGGACATTAACTGTATGGATGTTTGGCCAGTCCCTCGTTGGATTTGCAAACTAAAAATCAGCCTGATTAGTAATTTATAACCTTTGGATCTTTGCACCCAAATAACGCTCAATAATGCTCAGATTCCTACGGTTAAAATCAACCCATGAAAATGACTTCAATACAACACTTTAATTTTACTAATCAGGCTGATTTTTGGTTTGTAGGTCCTTCGAGGGACTGGCGAAACATCCATACGGTCAGTGCCCACTAAGAGTGTGCCACATGACTCCTATTGTGGGTTGTAACTGGATTCGGTCACAAGACACAACCCATTGTCAGCAGAGAAAACAGTTGATGAGAGGGTGCGTAAAACAAATTTCACAAGGGCGTTTTCGTAATAAAAAAATATGGTAAAGAAACCAAGGGATTCGGGTGTCCTCACATTTTGTGGAGTGCCACTAAAATTACCCTTGAATTAGAGCACTTTTAGATGGAGAGGGCTCTCGTGGCCCTACATAGCTCATTTTTTGGGCCCGCTAACCGCATGGATGTTTAGCCCACCCCTTCGTGTATATACATACAAAAAAATTCAGTCTGATTGGTTTTCTGTAGACATAGATTTTAGCACTTTTTTAGGATTTATTCTAGCTAATGTATTCAAGCATGTTTTTCACATATTTTTTGGGGTATTCAATCCAACGGCTAGAAATTACCAATCAATCTGATTTTTTGGTATGTATATCCACCAAGTTGGATGGGCTAAACATAAATGGAGTTAGTAGGCCCAAAAAAATGATTTACGTGGGGCCACGAGCCGTGGGAAACGGTAGGTGCGAGCAGTGGGTAAGAGAAGTTGCAGGCAAGCAGAAAGACGAGGGACGGCAATTTCCCTCTAAATTAAGTCACCCGGGTCAGGGTCAATTGCCCCCCTGGCTACGCCACTGGCGACTAGACCCTCTGCATCGACTTCATCCAAAGTCCTCTCCATCTAAAATATTTCCACTTATAAACCAAGTATATATAGCACTAATGGAAAATATTTTGGATGCAGAGGCCTCTCGTGGCCCTACACACCACACCTGCTTTTAGAACAAAATCCCCGGCTACAAATCATCAATCAAGCTGAACTTTAATCATCCATGTGGTCAGTGGGCCCAAAAAAATGAGTTATGTAGGGTCACAAGAGTCCTCTGCATCAACTGCATCGGGTGATCTCTGCATCTAATTTTTTTTTTTCTCTGTGATACATTTTTGCTTGCTTTCGTAATAATGTGGCAAATTAACTTGTTGAAAGTGACCTTGCCAATTTGCTTCAACGGCCTTTTTTTTTTAGTTATCTTGAGCGGTCAGTCGTCAGTATTTGTCTCTTTGGGTTATTGACGTTGAGTGTGCCTGCCGTTCAGCTCAGCCGGACCAATAAATTATAGTAAATTTTTTTATTTTTTATAATTATAGTAACTGATTTTAATAGTGTGGTTAGTACCCATAAAAGATAATTATATATCTACATAGGCATCAAATGTGCCGTCCACTTGTCGCTGATATGTATCATCTTGGGTCCTCCACTCGCCCGGTCCACCTCTCCAATTTGTCACATGCACCGAGAAGTGACCATCCCATCAATGGATCAGCAGATTCGTGATGGGGCTTATGATGATGATGATGAATATTTTCTTACTCGAACAAAAGAGCATGCCTTTTATATAGTCGAGAGACCACTGCGCATTATTGCACGATGACAAAAGCTAGTGCCGATGACACAATATTACAGCATATAAAAAGGAATTACACTATGTATGGCGTGCACCTATCGACCTAACTCTCACGTTATGCGGCAATCTACCTATTCTGAATTTGACAAGTAACTAACAATCTTTTCGGTCAAATGCGATATGTATGCTGTCACTGAGCGGGTCACAGGAATTCGGCATGCTTTATGTAAAAATGTGGAAGGATGAGATGGCAATGGCATGACATATCGCCATGTTATGTAATGGAGCTTCCACTTTTTTTTTTTTATAATTTAGCTCCTCTTTCCACATGAAAACGGTTATATAAAACAAAAAATCAAAAATATAAAAATAAAGTCGTCGTCAACGCTGCTCTTTTGGGAGTTCCCGGCTCGGCGCGCATTGTCCCAGCGTCAATATCCGAGCAAGATTCTTGTCTGTAAAGCGAAGGTTCTAAACTTTGTGCAGTTAATTTAGTTTAATCGGCTAATGTTGAATAATGTAGATAAAAATAATTTGATATTAATTGGTGGGTTTATAATAATTTGATTTTTGAATTAAATATGATTACGTAAATATTTTACTTGTTTTAAGTATGATTTTTATTTTAATTATTATTATTTTTTGGTTGTGAGGTGGTGGAGGTAAGTGGGGGTTGGTTCTTCTAGCATTTGTTGATGGGCCGGGGAGTAATTGCTGGGCCGGAATTTCTTGCAGTTTTTGTCTCACTCATAATTTATTTTTTTTTAAGAATTACTTTAAGGTCTTGGAATTATGAATTTTAAAGATAAAGTTATCGTTAACATCAAGAAATGATGTTAACATGTACCGAAAAAAAATAAAAATTGACGTTGACAAGGTTAGACATTTTGGAAGTTATCACGTGTGTATGGATTCATATATCAATGGTAGATGATCTACCTTAGTACGAATGGCTGTATGGTTGGCCGCCTCTTCAATGTGCAGCAAACCATCCAATCTAAAGGTAAAACCATGGTTTAAATTAAATAACGCCGTTTTAACGGCTGTTGAAACGGTAACACCCCAAGCCTGTTACGTTAAAAACTAGTAAATGGCCGTGCCCACGGCACTCTCTGACAAAAGCGTTTGCAAAAATTGGGTGCCTTCGGCACTCAAACGGTATAACGGACTGGGCCATTACCTTTTTCCATTATAACGGCTGTTATAACGGATTGTAACGTACAAAGGAAAAAATGGAAAAATTTAACAGAATAACAAAAATAATTGTGTTAAAATTTAAATTTTTATTGAGGTCAAATGAGTGGGAGTAAATGAATAAATGAGGGGGATTGAGTGGCTGAAATCTAACCGTGTACATTGGATGGATGAATTTGATCTCAACCACTCTTTAACTTATAAAGCAGGATAAGATAAGAGAATACAATTGAGTTATTTTGTTATATGTGTGGGCAGAGCCGTCTTAATACAAGTTGAGGCCTTAGGCGAAAACTCTAAATGGGGTATTTTTTTTAGAAATAACCCCTAAACTTAAGTAAGAAGATGTCCCTTGAAAATGTGTTATTTCAATGCTTTCAAAAAATATATATATTTTATAAATTAAAAACACGTTTTTCAAGGAGAATTCAATGGTGGATACAATGTTTGCATACTTTTAAGTCTGCAAACAATTGCAAACTAGATTTGTCTGGAGCTGTAGCATAGTCTTGTGTGACTGGAGGGGCCTGACGCAAATAGACAGGTGGGGCCTCTTCATAAAAAAAATATTGAAAACACTTCAAAATTTCTGAATTTGGGGGCCTTACTTGTCGGGGGCCTTAGGCAACCGCCTCATCTGCCTAATGGTCAAGCTGGGCCTGTGTGTGGGTGGCCCGTGCCTGCGGCACTCTCCGACAAAGTGTTTGTCAAAATCGAGTGGGAGTAAATCTCAGCCATTGATAAGCATAGTGGATCTCAGCTACTCATTATTGAAGCCATATAAGATAAGATGGGGTATAAGACAACCAGTGTCACTTGCTATATAGATAGCGGGTGGCCCGTGCCCACGAAACTCTCCAACAAAGCGTTTGTCAAAATTGGGTGTGAGATGCTAAGATCCACTGTCTATTTTGGAGATAAAATCTTGGCCCTTCTTTGTTGAAACATATAAGAGGGGGAGACTTCCCTGTTTTGTAACATAGATTAACCATTTTTGCGCTTAGAAAATAACGACTGTTTTTTCGTTTTAATGGCTGTTAAGATCTGAAAATTTTTGTGGAAAAAACGGTTGTTATTTTCGTTAAAATCTGTTATTTTTCCGTTAAATTTTATTTTTTTATATATAAATTTGAAATTTTCAGTGCCATTTTTCCTGTTGAATTCCATTAAATTCTGCTTTTTCCCATTTTCTTTTATTTTCGCCCCAGTTACATTCCATTTTAAAAGTTACCCCCCAAGTCCGATATACCCTTAAAACAGCCTCTTTTAAACCTTGGTTAAAACTATGGTTTAAAATAACACCATTTTAGCAGTTAAAACAGTAACACCCAAAGCTCATTACGTTATGAACCATTTTGAAGCTTAGAAAATGACAGTCGTTATGTTCGTTTTAATGGCCGTTATTTTCTAAAAAAATTTATGAAAAAATATGGCCATTAATTTCTTTATTTTCCATTATTGCCCCTGTCTGTTAAATTCGTTTTAACAAAAAAATTGGTAACGCCCCGTTGTTATTTTCATTTTAGCAGCCGTTTTTAAAACCATGGCTAAAACTAAGGTTTAACTTCAGGGTCGGGCTCAGGGGGCATCTAGTTTTTACCTCCATTTTTGACACCCATTTTGGCATGCCCACATAGAAGATGAATCAATGGCTGATTTTTGGTGAGGATGATCTTTATGGTGAGGAGATCATCCTCACAAAAATTCAAATCATTATGATATTCGTAGACTGGTTTAGAAGCTGAAGAATTATGGACCGTCGATTTTTACCATGTAACTTGAAAACCACATTTGATGGGGTAGGAAATTTTAGAATAGACTGATTTTTTGTTGGGGTAATTTTAGTCACACCCCACAAAATGTGAGGGCACCCGAAACCCTTAGATTTTTACTATATTTTTTTATTATAAAAATACCCTTTTGAAACTTTTTTTACGCACCCTCTTTTCAACTGTTTTCTCTGCAAAAGTTTTAGTTGCAAGTCTTGTGACCGAATCCAGTCACAACCCACAATAAGAGTCACGTGGCACACTTTTAGTGGATGCTGACCTTATGGATGTTTGGCCTGTCCCTCGGTGGACCTACAAACCAAAAATCAGCCTGATTAGTAAATTCAAAGTGTTAGATTGAAGTCATTTTCCTGGGTTGATTTTAACTGTAGTAATCTGAACATTATTTGGGTGCAAAGATCCAAAGGTTGTAAATTACTAATCAGGCTGATTTTTGGTTTGCAGGTCCACCGAGGGACTGGCCAAACATCCACACGGTCAGCGTCCACTAAGAGTGTACCACGTGGCTCCTATTGTGGGTTGTGACTGGCTTCGGTCAAATCCGTTGCGACAAGAAGTTTTATTCGTTACACTTGTGCTAAAATGGGGAAAGGGTGTCCTCACAGAGTTTGAAATCTAAGTGGGGTGCGACTAAAATTACCCGTTGTTGGGGTGATCTATATGGTGAGGAGATCATCCCCACCAAAAATCAGCCATTGATTCATCTTCCATGTGGGTGTCAAAAATGGGTGTCCCTCGAGCCCGATCCTTAACTTCAAGGGAAAGATAAGTCAATGCACAATTGGAAAAAAATCGGACGACTAGTCTGACTGTCGGTCTATAGATTAAACGGTCCTGATCAAAATTGTTGGGTGGCGTGTATGTTATTGATTTCTCTCTCAAGAGTCGAGACACATGACACAAACAAACCCTCTACCACTTCTTTCCGCAGGCATCTTTTTGTCAAATTTTGTAGGAAATCAAAGCATTTTTCATAGTAAAGATAAGAGACCCATTAATTGATCGTCTAGTTGTTTGTGAAATTTTCCGATCTCCGAGTGGGTTTTTTTTTTTTTGCATTAAATGCTCTTTGCATCAACTACTCCACCACTTCGCCACTTCTTCGTATGGGCAAAAGATGGCAGGCCATTTCATCATTAGTAGTAAATCTTTATTGCTGTTGCCACAAGTTTGAAATTTTTTGAATGAGTTGCCGTTGGTTTCGAAGTGGGTGATGATCAGGTACTTGACACAGTTAAGACCTCATGATGGTGGAGCCCCTCATTGTCCGCCAAGATGTGTTGGATCGAACCTCTCATCACCGCTCATTGAGATCGATGTCCGGTTATTAAAAGGTAGGTCATCTGGGGTTTCTTTTTGACGGATCAACTCTTATGCCCGATGAGGAAAAACGTCTTTTACAAGGAATGTGTTAAGACTTCAGAGAAGTGACATTGCCCTGTGGGTCGAATCTGGAAACCTTCACATATGGATCTAGATCCAACCCATTTCATACCCGGATCCAACTCAGATACACTAATAAAGATATGGTACATCTCACACGACTTATTACAATATTAGTTCTAATCCAACCGGATATATACTCTAATATATCCGCTATACGTTTTCCCACATAAGCGACATTGAGTTCCCTGCTGTTATGCGGCGTCAAGTGTTATCTCACACAAAACCTTGATTTTCACTTGCATTACTTGACACGAGTGATCGTGTGCCATGGTTATAAATGATGTGGATATAGAATGAGGACTAATTTCATTAATGAGAGCTTGATATCTTGGTGAGAACTTGTCATAATCCAAGAAATGAGATAGAGGATGAGCTGTACCCCGTGGCGGAGCCAGGATTTTGTTCAAGGGTGGACAAGGCGGCAAGCGACTGTCAAAGTAGGACAGGCAGGCAAAGTACTAAAATCTAATTCCTAGATATTGCATATCAGGGTGAGTTTTAGTTTGTATATCCATTATCCACTAATGGGTGGCTAAACATCCATGCGGTCAATGGGTCGAAGGTAGGCAGATGGTTGGGAAGTGGGCTTGGAACGACGAGTACGACGATTGAATGAAGAAGTTGTGGTTGTGTAGTGAGGGTAGGAAGGTTAGAGTGTTGTGGAGTTTGAAGTGGATGGTGAGGGGTCAGGTGAAAGTGATGTGTCGATGGACGGACTTGATGAAGAGGGGGTAATAGGGGAGTGAAGAGGGCTGAAATAAATGTCAGGAGATGGATAGGCGGGTACAGTTGGAGATTTGGGAGGTGATATGTCTTTGTATGGAAAGATGTGTTCATGGAAAGTAACAACTCTACTATTAAAGATGGCTTTTGGATCAAGGTCATAAACTCTATATCCCCCTTTTGTGCAAATGGGTACTCAATAAAAAAGTCAGGATAGTCGAACACAAGGCGATGTTTATAACTTGGTTTAGAATGAAACAAAACCTCACTGAGGACTTTTTTCAGATAAAAGATAGGTAGGGAATTTTATTAATTAAGCGGCAGGTAACAGGCAATTATCCCAAAAAATTAATGGGAGATGGGCTTGAAAGAGCAAGACACGGGCAAATTGAAGAAGATATATATCAATGTGTTGAGCCATGCCGTTCTGTTGGGGGTTTTTTAACACAACTATGTTGATGTATGATGTCATTATTGTGAAAGACTAATTGTAAATCCGAATGAAAAAAAATTCAGCATCATTGTCGATTCAGATATTTTGAATCTGACAATGGAATTGAGGGAGATTAATTGAAATTTTTTTGTGGAAGGAACTTAGTTTCGGATATAAAACACGTAAGAAAAACGTAAGTGCATGTAACGGGAATAATCATCAATAAGAGTAAGAAAATAACGAGCACCAGTTAAAGATACATTACTGTGGTAACCACCCCATATATCACAATGAATCAGACTGAAAATGCGTGTGATTGAGATATAAGTATTATGCGAAATTCTAATCGAGCATGTATAGACTATTGGATCAATATGGATCTCTTCATTGAAAGGATTAGATATTGTCATTGATCTTTATCTTGACAGGTACGTTGTCAAAAACGTGTCCTGGGTGAAGAATTCTAATAATTTTTGTACAACAACTTGAAGCTCGTTACCAGTCAGCCCTTTGGGGTACGTAATTGCGTTGGATGTTGGAGATCCAGCCCATAAGATTATCCAAGCCCATTCTAGTCTGTGATGATTCCACATACTAAGTTGGTACTTTTAAACCAAGGTTTAAAGGGGACCGTTATAACGGTATAACAGACTGGGGGTGTTACCGTTTTTTTCCGTTATAACAAAGAAGAAAAAAAACTCAGGGGCAAAAACGGCAAAGTAAGGGAATATAACGGAAAAAAGGCATTGAATTTTAAATTTTAAAAAATAGAAAATAACAGAAAAACGGAAAAATAATGGAAAATAACGAAATTAACGGCCATTTTTTTTCACAAAATTAACAGCCGTTATTTTTTGGGCATTTTAACTGTCCATAACTTAACGGAGTAGGTCCGAATCCGTTATAACGTCCGTTTTTTAAACCTTGGTTTAAACAACAATTATACATGGTATTTCTTGTCAAAAAGAAATTAAAAATCCAATCGTTCAACAGTTAAATTATCTCTACCAAGGTTTAAGGTCTAAAAGGGGCCATTATATAACGGACTAGGGGCGTTGCCGCTTTTTCTGTTACAACGGCCGTTGTAACGAATTGTAACGCTCGTGGGCAAAAACAGAAAATAACAGAAAAAGAATTTCAAAAACAAAAAGCAACTGAAAACAAAATAAATAATGACCGTTTTTCACAAAATTTTCCTGAAAATAACAGTCGTTATTTTTGTTATAACGAAAATGGCACAAGAGGTTGTTCTTTTAGAAATTTTAAAAAAAAAAGTTTTTTTAAAATTGATTCAATTCTGTATTTTTTTTAAATTTTCCCTATTAATATTATTAAAAGCAATTATTACACTCATAACAGCTGCTAAAATTTCAAAAGTGTCATTTTAACTCTTAAAATTAATATTAAACTTTTCACAATTGGCCTTTGGATTTTTAGATTTCCAAAAACACTCATTCCCATAACTATCCCTTAAATTTGCCAAAATTCTCAATTTTACCATTTTTTACAAAATCTGATACATATTAATAAATTAGGGCGGTTTGGTCATTATGGGCTCCTTTTGCTAAAAATAAACCATTTTTTATAAGTTAAGAAATATATCGCAAGTAAAAACGATTACAAAAAGAACCAAAGAGGTCGAGGAGACCAATTAAAGAGAAAACCAACAAAGCAAGAATGGAAAAAAGCCTTAGCACTATCTCTAGAACAGATAAGGTCTCAGTGGAACACAAAATCTTCGAAAAACAATCTGCAACATTTCATAAACACCTTGAACAACAAAAACGTCAAGCCCTTAATGTTGATAATAATGTTTGCAACATCCTACTTTCTTTCAAAACCCTGCAGTTTCTCCCCTTCCATAAGCCACAACAAATCGCAAAAGGCAACATCTGCCATAAAATGAGCCCTTCTGAACGAAAAGGCCAAAATAAATCCTCCCTAAGCCCCGGTTGGTATTCTGCCTATAGTTTGTAAGAAAATGTTTGTAGACAAATTTTTTAAATAATCAAATGTTTGCAATGACAAACAATTGTTGGGAAAAATATTATACTTATGCTTCGAGAGGGGAGAGTTGTTAGGGTAGTCCAAGGGGGATGAGAGTCATTTGAATATTGTTTGCAGCCACTTTTAGATTGCAAACATTAAACCACTTTTTTGGCAAAAAATAATTGGATCTAATGCAAATATTTATTGGATGTTACGTCACCAAACACATGCAAATGCGGCAAACGTTTGCGCGCAAATACTTGTAGTACCAAGTACCAAGGCCTTAAATCTTTTTTTAATTGCACATGTGTGTTGTGTATATGTGCCTCTTTCCCCTAATGTTCATAAATGTTTGCAAAAGCAAAGGTTGAAATACAAACATTGTTCACTAAAAGTAGAACATCAGTACGTAACACACCACAATGCTGCGTTACACTACCAATCTCTACTTTTCTTAATTTCTCTTTCAACTAATTCCGTTTTAAAAACGATGCCTACTTTCTCCCTAACTTCTATATATGGAGAGCTTCACCAACAAAACATCCCCAAGGATGTCCGAGCACTACCATGTGATAAAGCCAGATTAGAAGCGTGTGTGTGTGTGTGTTTGTGCGCGCTTGCATGCCCATCTCTTTTTTGTAGTGGGTATGCTGGTATCAAATCCACGCTTGACCTCACAGTCAGTGGCGGAGCCAAGGGGAGCAGTTGCCCCATCAACTTTGAAAATTCTTAAACAACAAAACCCCCCCCCCCCCCTGCCTCCTAGCACAAAATCTTGGCTCCGCCACTGCTCACAGGCACCATCGGATTGAACTAGAAGCTGCAAGAAGCATCATGTTGGTGGATCATTGCCTGGTGATTAGGTAGCAAGAAGTCACACATTGAGGTCATGAGTTGGACCCCATTTTTCTGCAAAAAAATTGCATGCTTAAGCTTTTGAAGAGACGCACATATATATATATGTTTCAGCTTTAAGACACAAAAATGTAGATCAGGCAAAACTTCAAGGGACAAGATTGTGAACACATGCTTCATTGTCTAGTTTGATTTGTACTGGTTGCCAGTTGCCACTACTTTTGGGCAAAACTTATGTAGATCTAATCTACCGGAGGGAACAACACCTCCCAAATATATATGGGTTTAAGCTGTAAGGAACAATCCAAAAACTTCAAACAAGCAATTTGTCAATATGGGCATAAAACTCACTTTTCATTATTAGCACCTGATATATGGATAAACTATCAAATAACACAAAGCTCTCAAAAATTCATTATTCCGGAACCACTTTACCAACAT
The DNA here is from genome assembly GCA_035048495.1 of Euptelea pleiosperma. Taxonomy (NCBI): domain Eukaryota; kingdom Viridiplantae; phylum Streptophyta; class Magnoliopsida; order Ranunculales; family Eupteleaceae; genus Euptelea; species Euptelea pleiosperma. Next base: position 32,522,104 of record CM068544.1, on the reverse strand, counting down.
TATTGGGGAGGTCTTTTGCTCTTAACGGTGTTTTCGTACTTTTATATAGAGATACAGAAACCCTAATATCTTCTTAGGGTTATATATACCTCGGTTGATCAAAAGCGATTATTCATTATATTGTGAGTGTTTCATTTTTGCCTTAGAGAAGAGTGGAATAGGTGTGGATCCGTGCATGTACTTACCTCAATCTAGAGGGCTCATTTTTCCCTATATGAATACTAAGGTTAAAAATAAAATAAATAAATGCTAAGGTCAGGAGATGGGAAGATGGATGTATGCGAGTGTCATACATGTGGCACAAATGTAGGGGGTCAGAACCCAACCCCCCGTCCCCTTATTTAATGAGATCCTCTCTCTCTCTCTCTCTCTCTCTCTCTATATATATATATATATATATATTCCTGATTATCCAAGTAAATTTCCATTGGGCAACAAGATGAGGTTTTATGGAGACAAGAAAAGAAGATGTCCCCCACTAGCGAAAGAAAGCAGAGGGTTGAAAGATGGTCCTCGGTGTCTGTTGAATGCATGCTCTCTAGAGTCTAGAGGGTTCATGTTCTGATATTTCGTCTGGATGGATTGCCAAAAAAGGCTTTGAAAGGACATCTCTGCAAAGGAATACGTTTGGTTGGTGAAAGCTTTACTATTCAAAGTAAATAATTGGAATGAAAGCAAAGATATCTAACAATTCTTCCTTCTCAAGTTAGGAGCAAACAGTTGAGTCTGTTGTTGTGTTGGGTGCAGTGATCACAAAGATTGTTTTGGTCTGTTTGCTGTTCATTAATCAAGCCCCGGCCCACTTCTGCATCTTACCACTGGCCTCAAGATTCCTGGTTGGGTCCTTACATTTGACTCTCCCTCGAAAGGAGAACTCTTTTTAACGTTTAAAGTCTCTCTCTCTCTCTCTCTCTCTCTCAAAATTTGGTGTGCTGCCATGAACCTTTCCAAAGCACTGAGACACCTAATCCCGTATGGTAACAAGGGCCACCAATTTGGGCCCTGTGAGTCACAATTATTGGAATGCAAGATCCAACTCATTTGGCACATAGAAGCTCACATTCCCAAAGGGCCGGCTCAACCATTGGGCAGTTGAGACAACTGCCTGACGCTCCCACGTTGGCAAATTTTAGATGCAGAGGACTTCGGATGCAGTGGATACAAAGGACTCTCGTGGCCCTACGTAATGCATATTATTGGGCCCACCAACCGCATGGATTTTAATAATTACATATACAAATAAATTTTTATGACTTTTATTAGGTTTTTTTTTTAGAAGGCATTTTTTGTTGCCAATACTTTCGGAATTTTTTCATGAGAATTATTTTAGAAATTTATTCATTTAATGAATTTTAATAATTATAACATTTAAAGATAGGATTTTAAGACTTTTACTAATTATTATTTTTAGATCTTTTTGTTCGTTACACTTAGGACTTTAATTCTATTTCAAGTTTTTTTAGTTAGACTTATTTGAGTGTAAGTTTTTAAAATTAAAATCTCGTAAGAGGATGAAGTATTTAATTAGGAATATATATTGAATTTTTCTAATAGAAATATTTTTTTTTTTAATTTTTAAGGTTATAATTTATTTATGCTTAAAATTTTAAGTTAGGATTTTGAGGCTCTTAGTGTGAGGATTTTATACGGAATGCCTTTTGTTGACTACAATTTATGATTTTTATTTTTATACTTTTTTGGTTAAGATCTAATAATTTTGCATCTCAAAAAGTAAGAAGAATAGAGTTTAAATAAGCAATTTCTATCTGATAGAGTTAAAATAAGTTAATTAACTTTAATTTTATTAATATTTTAAGTAAAAAATGACCCCATTCAGAATTTTCGCCTTAGGCCTCAACTTGTATTGAGACAGCCTGCATCCCCAAACACAGCTACTTCTCATGCATCCAAGTAATGCAATGAACATCCATATTTATTTTGGGTCGGGCTCAGCAGACACATATTTTCGCCCATGATTTTGGTGTTCCCACATGGAAGATAAATCAAAGGATGATTTTTGGTGAGGATGATCTCCTCACCATATAGATCACCCCGACAAAAAATCAGCCCATTCTAAAATGTCCAACAACATCAAATGTTGGTTTCAAGTTAACAGTAAAAAATACACAGTCTATAATTCTTTAACTTGTAAACCATGCTATGAATATCAGAATGATGTTTTGTGTGAAAATATGTGTCTGCTGAGCCTGACCCATTTATTTTTTATTTTTATATGCCTAAGTTCTACTAGGTAGGTTTGTACTTAAGGAAAAAAATTCTAGTTGCCCATTGTGAATTTTTCCAAGCCCAAGTACAAGTGCAAGTATGTTTTAAAGTAAGATCGATCATCATTAACTTAGTTCATTATAAGCTTTCAAATTGCCCTATAGAAAGTTCCATTGGTACTACAAAACCCTAAATGCTCAATCAATTTACTTCCATTTCAAATGCTCAAGTTGAATGCCAATGGGTTGGGACCCATATATCCATACCCGATCCAAACCCATGTTTATAACTTCGTATCTAATAAAAGATCTATCAACATTAAAGAGAAAGCGAGACGATTCACAGGGGGGAGAGAGAGAGAGAGAGTACATTGTAAGCAGTAAATGTGAATGGTGGAAGCTGTACAAAAGCGTCACAAAAAACAACACCTTTCACATTGAAACTCATTAATCCACGGACTCGAGAAAACATTAACGTCATTATTGTATTCAAATCCCAACGTCTATCTTTCCCTCTCTTCTTAAAACCCGCTGTGATTTTGACCAACCAACCTATCCATGAGTAAATCCCACGACAGATCTCACGTGTGAACCCTACACACGTACCAAACCTAGAACTCACGTGACTTTCGGCGTGATTTCGACGACTCCGGTTTCACAGAGAAGACTCCATTCCAGATCTCCGTGAAAGCTCTAACGATAACCTCATGGTGGTAAGGAGAATTCAACGATAGAAAGCATTGGAGAAGCTCCCGAAGATCTTCTCTCGAGTAAATCTCCTTCTCCAAGATCATTTGAAGCATCGAATGCCGAAAATCGAGATACGGGTCGTCGGAATCCTTCACAACCGCTACGCTCTCGCCAATTTTACCGAACCCTGTAACCGCCTTTGAGCTCTTGGGGTCTTCTTCTGCTTCGGAGTACGTGTCAAAGGTGGTGTTAGAGTCGTCCCATGAACTGGAAGAAGAGCGGTAAACGTCAGGCTTTCGGTAAGTGGAAGTTTTGTTCTTTGGTTTTGGCCGAAATATGTCGGAAAGCTTCGGCCTTTGGCAACTGCAACCTAAGTTGACCACAACCGTGTTTCGGAGGAGCTTTCTCCTGTTTGAAGACATTCTGTGCAGAGAGAGAGAGAGAGAGAGAGAGAGAGAGACGGAGATGGAGGAGGTGACGGTGGTGGTGGTGGTGTTAAGGGAGACAAGGCATGGCATGCGGGGGGATTGGGTCGTTTTCTCTTCTGCCTTTGTGAGGAAGGAAGTTTTATGAGGCTTTGACTGATGGGGAGCTTCTATAAATTGTGCATGTGACTTAGGTGGGCCGCACCCTTCGTAACCATTTATTCTAAATGTTCTAATATGAAAAAACAAGAAAATCAGATTCCATACGTGGGTCCTTTTGCGACTTGACTAATCAGAAGCAATGTTTTCCGTTATGTCCGTTATAACAAGCGTCTGTTTACTTTTAACGGTCACATCTGAACAAAAAAAAACGGTTGTTATTTCAGATATAACGGGGTTTTTTGGGTTTTATTGTCTAATTAGGTAATGGGGTTGGAGCGTTATTACCATTATAACGGCTGTTACAACATAAAAAAAAACAAAGGACATCAGATTTGAGGGGGGTGCCCAAAAGTATCACAGAGAATCATGTCCCCGATGGCGTACAAAAATGGGATTGTTTTATTGATAAGCACAACTCAGATTGGGTGATTGAGTAGAGAGATGGCGTCACCTTTTTTGAGGGGTTAGGAAAATGGTACCACTTGAATGGGTTTTGGATCGATTTGTCCAAGTTTGCGGAGTAAAACTTTCTGTCACAACGTATTGCAAATCACAGAGTCACAAGCCAATGAGTTCTCGGCACCGTATACCTCAAAGCAAAAGCACATGAGTATATATATACGTTGCAAAAAGCACTTGGGTACGTGCCGAGAACTCATTGGCTTATGATCGTGTGATTTGCAATCCGTTGTGCATGACAGAAGTTTTACTCCAACCAGTTTGACTCCCTTAACTCGTTTCTCCGCCTCGGTTTTACCCGTGCTCAATTGCTCGACAGTCTGCACCACACAATGACATAACTTCGACGTCGCAGGTTCAATTCTAGATTAATCACCACCTAAATTTTAAATTAGAAAAAAAAGGAATTAACTGATTTCTTTATGTGATTCCTTTTTTGTGGTCGGAAGACCTACCGTCCTGGCTGTCTTCTGTTATAGGCAAGGACGGGGTCCTTTTGTTGGTTAGTTGCTTTGGTTTAATGGTACGAAGTTGATTACTGAACAAAAAACTAAAAACAAAAAAACCTCATTTCTGTATGTTTTTTCCTTTCATAATTATCATCAATTACAACATGAGAGAGAGTTTAAGGTTCCAGACCAAGTTATTTTAGTTCTTCACCTGACTGTTTTGGTTCTTAACCGAGTCGACAACTAGAATAGTTACGCGGGACTCGTTGAGTTCTCAAACTATGCCAAATTATAAATTAATAAAGCACACATACCTGATCATTCCACTGTGCATAGTTTATAGTACAAAATTAATATTTTAGTACATATCAAGGTTTAAGAGATGGTGTACATGCAACTTATGGGTCTAAAATCACGAATCACGGGGCTATACAGTCCAATGCTACCGATCTTCTTGCAGTGATCTTGCGATTCTGCAGGCAGCAGTGTTGGATTTTAGCAAACTTTATTATTATTATTATGAGAATATTTTAGTTATTTTACCTTGGCTGATGACATCCGTTAACAAAACACCATTACAATGAGATAGGCTTGTTTTCCCATCTTGGCTCACACATTTCTACATGGTTTTCACCGTCTATCGAAACCCCTCTTAACTGTGCAAACCACCATCAATTTAGACCCTCTGAACAATGTTCAGAGCCTTCTAAACAATCACATGCCTTTCAATAACCATTGAATCCATGGGCTTTGGTCCACAAAACCACCCATCGATGATCAGTCAACTGGTACAACTTCTGGACTATAGAGTTGACTCAACAATTGAACGGTCCAGATCAATGGATGTGTACACTACGATTAGAAAGGGGAATAAAAATAGGGTATGGGGTGTGTCAGCCCATACTGTCTTACATTATATTAGTAGTAGTAGTAGTAGTTTATTTACTCGTCATGAATTTTGCTCTCCTCCCAACTTGTTAAAAAACTGTACACAAATGAAAGCAAATTTGGGCTACATTTTTAAAAGCAATATGATATTTCATAGGCATCAAAGACTATTTAATGCATATTCAAAGAACATATTGACTAATGATATACACAAATACCAACAAATTGATCGCCTGCCCCGGTGCATAGTACACTTTGGGTTGAGCCTCCATGGTTTAGGATGTATGGTTTAGAACAACATCAAGGTCACGTGACTGTTCCAGCTAAAAATATATTGTTTTTCCAACATAATCAAGGAGTGTTTGATTTCCACCCCCCCCCCCCCCCCCCCCCTGTATCTATTTTTTCAGTTGTCAAACCCAATCACCGTACCTCCCTAACTACCAAAAAGCAATTCCAATGAGCTCAGCCGTTCACTGGATCCTGCATCAGCATCACGCGAAGTATCATCACCCTTGCATGTGTCAAGATTGGTAAGAACATGGACTCTATTTAACATGATTTCTGGTTCGATGAACTCAATCCATGGCATCTAAGTCTTTAAACATGACTATTTAGTGGAAAACAACATTACTTACTGACTGAAGAAGGTGCCAGCGTAGTGAGTTGGTAAAGCCTGTGAGAGGTAATTCGACCTGGATTCAATACCTGCTTGCTACGGAAAAAAAATTCTGAAAGGGGGGTCGCAAAGCCAGTCTGACCTTAACGGCTTTAACTTGAAATTTGAGGCTTGATCAAGCTTACAACATGGTCAGCAACCCATAGTGAGCCAGCCTCAGTGCAAGAGAAGGCATGAGTGTGGCCCTCTCTCTCGATCAATAAAGAAACACCTGTGACCTGCTTGGAAATCTTCAAGTGCAAAAGAATATGAATAAAATGCTCAAATTGGACAACAGAGAAAAGGAAATATTTCAGTGAGAAGGCAACTCAAATGCAGACAAGCTCATAAGCACAAAGTAGAACATGTCTAGAGTTTTTTTTCTTTTTTGAAACCATGGGTATCTGGGCCTCTTAGAGCACCCGACAAGTCCCCTGGGGCATGATAGTCACCCCTTCCACACATGCCGGAGTGTACTGGAAGAGTTAATGTGGACTGAGCCGCTTATTACCCTCTACTCTTTCCAGGGGGTGGCCCCAAGGAGAGTTGAACTCAGAACCTCCTACTTTTTGGAGTGGAGTCCTGGCCACCTGGCACTCAACCCTTGGGGTTAGAACATGTCTAGAGTTGTGCTTTGGAATATAGATCAATGGGAAGGGTCTGTGGTGCACTTCACAAGATGGAACCTTGTTCTCTTATGTTGGTAAGAAAGATGGAGAATTTGATCTAGACACTTGAAAGAAACTCCAACTCCATCCGCTTGCTATCAAAATTCCTATCATATCTAGAGCTCTTATTTGCGCCAAAAACTGAATAACATGGCGACCAGGCAGTATTTGGTGATGCAGCATATTATGAAAGCTCTTAGTTACTCTTATCCACCATTCAAGTGATAGGCCATCTCATTGATCTGGAGTATCCAATTGATGGGAAAGCTCTTAGATAATGACATAAGCCAAGGATCACATTGATCAGATGATCCTAACCATTCAATATTTTTATTTTAACAGTTGATAACAAAAGGCGAGCAACTTCAAAAAAAAATTATCAAGAATAAGGATAAAGATAAAAAAGGAAGAAAGCAAAAGATCTACAAGCTAAGAAGAGAGAGTACATCAGGAGCTCCACACATTGTACAAACCACCATTACTTACCCTTTGCTAGAGAGTTGAGAGTTCCACATCCTTGGCGCAAGAAAGGAATTAAATGTTCAAAGATGACAACACATCCCAAATTTATTTAATGATGTAAGAAAGTCTCCATGTGCCGCCTTCATGGATGCCTACCAAATCACTTTATCAGAATCCCCCTCCACAACTATTTTGTTAAGGAATAACTCTTCAAAATTCTCAGCCCATGAAAGAGCTACAACGCTTGGGCTTTGTTAGAATCTGTTGGAGTTTATGTAATACACCCACGTGGGTGTCTCAAGTGGGCTGCGTCCCACTTCCCACGTGGGGCCTTTTTTGGGTTTTCACTATTCACGTGAATAGTGTCACGTGAATAGTGTTCTCCTTTGTAGGATTTCTCCCCATCATATATATATATATATATATATATATATATATATATATATATATATATACAGTGAGTGCGGAATAATGAATTAACAATTCATTCTCTCCTCTTCCCACAACTTCTTCACCTTCCGCCTCCATTACACTTTTTTCCCTCTTCTATCTACAACCTTCATCTACTGGTTACAACCTTATTTACAACATGGAATCAGAGCATGGTAACTCTAGGGCATGTGTCTTTGTCCCCTAGAGACTCCATTCCGATCTAAGACGGTTATGTGAGCATCCGGAGCCGATGAGAACTTTTGAAGAAATCGCAGAGATCATTCCTGCGCTATCCGAGAATTAATCTTGAGGCAAAACACAAGAGGCTCTTATTTCCTGGTTAGTTTTTTCCCTCAGTCGCATCAGAGATCTAGTTTATCTTCTTCTCAAGCTTCTCTAACGTTTTTCCGGCCAACACGTTTTTCGAGAATTTTTGGATTTTGGTTTTTTGTGATATTCGTGCAACAGTAGGCCCCACTGACCTTGCCGCCCTCTTCAGTACTGCTCGTGGAACAGTTCGAAACTTGATTCGACAAATTCTAACCGTCGAAACCCTAGTTTCCAAAAATCACCCGGATCCCCCGCTACTTTTTGGGTTTTGATTTTCTTTCAAAATCAGACCTCTTTGGGCCCTCCTGTCCTAGGCGCACCACTCATTGGGCCTTTAGGGATCCTCTAGACCTCGCTTCGGTTTTCTAGGACCTCCGGTACACTACCTGCTATTTTTTGTGGTCCTGCTCCGATGAGTTCCCCTGAGGCCACATCTGTGATTTCTAGCTCTTCCTCTGAGGATCGTCCTGTGACTCATGGCTCTCATGGAGATCACAACCCTCAGCTCTGTATCACCACTGTGAAGCTCGATGGCACCAACTTCCTGGAATGGAAGACTTCCGCTCTCATGTACATTGGGGGCCGTGGCTACAATGAGTATCTGACAGGTGCTACTAAAGAACCAGATCCAAAGGACAAATCTTATCGGATTTGGGTTATGGAGAACCTGACTGTCATGTCCTGGCTTCTTCACTCGATGCAAACTCAGATCAGCAAAGGGTCTATGTTCCGACCATCGGCCAAAGATGTTTGGGATGCCGTATCTCAGACATACTCCCAGGTGGGCAATTTCGCCAAGCTCTATGAACTAGAACAAGAGATATCTTGTCTTCGTCAGGGAGAGATGAAGCTTGGTACATATTATGCTTCCCTTCGAAGCAAATGGGAGGAGATCGATCACTACCAGAGTTACTCCCCAAAGTGCGCAGATGACGTCAAGTCCTTCAAGGCGATGGTTGAACGTTCCCGGATCTTCCAGTTTCTCTCTGGCCTTCATCCGAGCTTTGAGGGAGCTCGTGTTCAGATCCTTGGTAAGGATCCTGCTCCTACCTCTCTAGCACAGGTCTATGGTTACATTCTGGGGGAGGACAGCCGCCGCTCTGCCATGCAACTCCGCAGTTGAAGTGATACTCAGGACCACTCTGCCCTGGCTGCTACCAATCAGAAGGGCCAGACATCCAGTCCGAAGGAGTCTGGGGACCGACCAAGACCCAAGTGTGATCACTGCGATCGCATGGGTCATATCCAGGCCACTTGCTGGAAGCTCCATGGACGTCCCCCAGGACAGGCCCCGACTTCCCGTCAACGTCAATCAGCAAAACAGGGACCTCCCTCAGCGCACTCAGTCACGCAGGACACCGCACCACCAATGTCTACCTCCTCTGGGGGCACAGACTCGTTCTTTACTGCAGATCTTGAGCGACTTCGCCGCATGATGGCCCAACTCAATGGCTAGGCCTCCACTTCCACGTCTGCATTTGCTCACACAGGTACTAGGACTGCTTTTTCCGCCTCTACTGTACCTTCCAACCCTTCTTGGATCATTGATTCAGGGGCGTCTGATCACATGACTGGTATGTCCTCTGTTTTCTCTAGTTATGGTATTTGCTCTGGTCGCGACAAAGTTCGGATAGCTGATGGCACCTATTCCTCTATCTCTGGAAAAGGGGATGTTCATGTCACACCAGCTCTCTCTTTGTCTTCTGTTTTGCATGTTCCGCAATTCACCGCTAAGTTACTATCCGTCAGTAGTCTTACCAAAAGTTTTAACTGCAGTGTAACGTTTTTTCCTTCTCACTGTGTGTTTCAGGATCTGGAGTCGAGGCGGACGATTGGTAGTGGACGTGAGAACGGTGGCTTATACATCCTAGATTCTTCGATTTCTGCATCTGCACACCAGTCTAGCATCAGTACTAGTAATAGAGTCAATAAAGACCAGTTAATGCTTTGGCATAACCGGCTAGGTCATGTACCCGTGTTAGTCTTAAAGCGTGTCTTTCCTGCTTTCTCTTCTGTTTCTGCAGTTCCGTTTCATTGTGAAACATGTGAACTGGCCAAACATTGTCGTTCTGTTTTTCCCATTAGTGAGAATAAAAGTACTACTCTTTTTTCTATTGTGCATTATGATGTGTTGGGCCCCGCGCCTGTGACTTCTTTGTTTGGATATCGGTACTTTGTTACCTTTGTAGATGACTTTAGTGGTTGTACTTGGGTGTACCTTATGCGAACCAAAGATGCTGTATTCTCCATTTTCCAAGAGTTCCATAAGATGGTTACCACTCAATTCAATACCACTCTTAAGATTCTTCGCTCTAACAATGGGGGGGAATACCTCGATGGGGGTCTGAAATCCTACTTTGCTTCACATGGCATTGTTCATCAGACCTCGTGCCCTTCGACACCTCAACAGAATGGGACTGCTGAGAGAAAAAATCGTCACCTTCTTGAAGTTGAGCGTGCTCTTCGGTTAGGCATGCAGGTTCCGAAATACTATTGGTCTGAGTCTGTCTTACTTGCTGCTTACCTCATCAATCATATGCCATCTCGGGTTCTCGGATTTCAGACTCCCCTATCTCTCCTGGTTCCTGACCGCTCGGCTTTCGTTGTTCCTCCAAAGGTCTTTAGGTGTGTTTGTTATGTCCATATTCATCGTTCTTCGAGGGACAAGTTAGATCCGCGGGCCTTAAAGTGCATCTTCTTGGGGTACCCCTCTAATAAAAAAGGGTATAAATGTTATCATCCTGCTACCCGTCGTCGCTTCATCTCTATGGATGTCACATTCACTGAGTCCATCCCCTTCTTTGGTGCGCAGACCTCTCTTCAGGGGGAGCATGATGTTGCAGAAGAGAGTGTCCCCAGCCCTCTGCCTGTCTCTATTCCTATGACGGGACCTCATCTAGTGACAATGACACTTCCACTACTGCAGCTGATGTGCGTGTATATGTCAGAACCAAGAAGAAAGGACAAGCCACTGTCCCTACGCCTACATCTACAAGTCTCCCCTCGGATCCAGTTCCAGGTATTGCTTCTGTCCCTGCCTCAGTTCCTATTTCTGTTCTTGAGCCACATGCATCTCCTACTTCTGACAATCATATGAGCACTGATATTGACCTCCCTATTGCACTTCGGAAGGGTGTACGTACTTGTACGGAACACCCTATCTCACATTTTGTCTCGTATCAGTCTCTGTCTCCGTCATATCAGAATTTTGTCAGTATTGCCTCCTCTGTTTCTTTGCCTTCCAATGTTGCAGATGCACTTAGTCACCCAAAGTGGAAAGAAGCTATGATGGATGAAATGCAGGTTCTTAAGAAGAACAAAACATGGGAACTTGTTCAATTACCCAGAGGAAAGAAACCTGTGGGGTGCAAATGGGTCTTTACAGTGAAACATAAAGCTGACGGGTCAGTCGAACGATACAAAGTAAGACTCGTAGCCAAGGGATTCACTCAGACATATGGGATAGACTATCAGGAGACTTTTGCACCTGTGGCCAAGATGAACTCAGTCAGAGTTCTTCTATCCTTAACTGCCAACCTGTCCTGGCCATTGCATCAACTAGATGTGAAGAATGCCTTTCTGCATGGAGATTTGACAGAAGAGGTGTACATGAAACTACCACCTAGGTTGACACTCGCTGAAAGTGACGACAAGGTGTGCAAGTTAAGGAAAGCCCTGTATGGGCTAAAGCAATCTTCAAGGGCATGGTTCGAGCGGTTTAGCAGTGCGATCAGACGAGTGGGCTACAAGCAGAGTCAGGCCGATCACACGTTGTTTGTAAAACACCAGCAGACTAGTACCACGGCACTTATCGTCTATGTTGATGACATTGTCATCATTGGGAATTATCCTAAAGAGATAAAGCAGTTGAAGACATTCTTGTCCTCGAAGTTTGAGACAAATGATTTGGGGCCACTGAAATACTTCTTGGGAATTGAAGTTGCTCGGTCTCAGAAGGGCATCTTCATCTCTCAACGAAAGTATGTATTGGACCTTCTGGATGAGACTGGGTATTTGGGAGCTCGACCAGCAGAGACTCCAATTGATCAGAACCATCGGCTGAATTCTGAAGAGGGTGACATCCTTGAGGATGTCGCTATGTTTCAGCGATTGGTTGGCAGGCTGATCTACTTGGCACACACACGTCCGGATATTGCTTACGCTGTTAGTGTTATCAGTCAGTTTATGCATGCACCACGGTCATCACATCTTGAGGCAGTTCACCGAGTTCTTCGGTACTTCAAGGGCTCTCCAGGTCGTGGAATACTGTTCGGGCGACATGGACACTTTAGAGTGGAAGCATATACTGACGCAGATTGGGCAGGTTCGGTTGCTGATCGTCGATCTACGTCAGGATACTGTACCCTAGTTGGAGGAAATCTTGTCTCTTGGCGAAGCAAGAAACAGCCAGTTGTAGCTCGATCCAGTGCAGAGGCAGAATTTCGCTCTATGGCACATGGTGTGTGCGAACTCCTTTGGTTGAGGACCATGCTTGAGGAACTGGGACTCCAGGTGACAGAGCCGATGAGCCTCTACTGTGACAACAAAGCTGCCATCAGCATTGCTCACAACCCAGTCTAGCATGATAGGACCAAGCATATTGAAGTTGATCGTCACTTCATCAAAGAGAAACTTTAACAAAGATTGATTTGTACTCCGTATGTGAGAACACAGGAACAGGTTGCCGACATACTCACAAAGGGGGTGAACAAGTCTATTCTTCATACCTTGACTGGCAAGCTGGGCATGATGGATATCTTCGCACCAGCTTGAGGGGGAGTGTTGGAGTTTATGTAATACACCCACGTGGGGTCTCAAGTGGGCTGCGTCCCACTTCCCACGTGGGGCCTTTTTTGAGTTTTCACTATTCATGTAAATAATGTCGCGTGAATAGTGTCACGTGAATAGTAACATGTGAATAGTGTCACGTGAATAGTGTTCTCCTTTGTAGGGTTTCTCCCCATCATATATATATATACAGCGAGTGCGGGAGAATGAATTAACAATTCATTCTCTCCTCTTCCCACAACTTCTCTCTTTAACCCTAATCTCCTTCTCCACGTTCCGCCTCCATTACACTTTTTTCCCTCTTCTATCTACAACCTTCATCTACTGGTTACAACCTTATTTACAACAGAATCACCATCCCCAACCTGACCAAAAAACACATGAAGGATTCTCGCCGTCTATTCCTGAAAGACAACCAATCCCCTATGGGCCGCGATTACCAAGTGAACACGTACCCATCAAAGCAAAATTTAATTCCGTTATCCTTAGGTGGGGTCCAAGCCACCACAATATCACAATGATGGAGAAAGGACCATGCCACAACTCTCCACTCCCTCAAGATATCACCACTAACTCCTTTAAAAATCTTAGGATGTTAAGGCCCAAACTTGCATTGATACAGGTATGGTTGTCAAAGTCCGACACAAGTACGGAGTGTCCAATTTGGCAAACCTTTAAAATAGGATTCATGGACTCGGCAATATACTTTAAATAATGAAAAATAAAGTAATTATTTTTATATAATAATGAGGATAAAAGTGGATAATGTGATAGAATATCATATGAATTATATCATATACTTATACAAAAAAGAATAGATATATGTAATGTTATATTTCTTATATAAAAACCTCAATTGTAAAAGGCGAAACTCATTACCTATGTCAAATGTTAATTAGTATCTTGCAAGGAAAGAATAAGAAAAAAAACAAAATTTGGAAGTGTCACACGAGAATCTATATAGTATCGAACTCTAACAAGGGTACTTCACCCAATTAAAAGAATCCCTGCAACATAGTTAGGGCCTAACGGGGTATCGTAACCTTAATCTTCTCAATGATATCTGAACTAGAGGACTCATTCTCAAAAATACTTCTATTTCTTTCCTCCAAATACCCCATAAAATGGGTAAAAGAGAGTTCCAACAAACCCAGCCCAAGAAGGGCCTGCTTGCCATTGTGGTATCAACTCCAAAATGCAGTTAAGGACCAATGAAGGTCACCCATCTTCTTAGGTCAATTCACATTAGATTTCAAGAGTTTGACTTTCTTTTCTTTTCTTACTAGTATAGCTAAATTTAAGGTATCCACAACTTCTTGTTCCCAATATGATCTACCGTCCTTTATCTCTCTTCTTACTGTTTATAGGCTGGTTATATTTGAACATTTTACATGCATTCAGAAAATATAGTGATATTCAACTTGTGCTTTCTGTTTCTGAAATTCAATAATAAACCAGTTCAAGGTTTAAGAAACCTCCTTGGAAGATGGTTGTAATCATTTGAACAGGTCAAGTTTTGGTCCAAAAGATCTCCTAGGTAAAACCACTAAGCACACCAAATGGTGGGTCCATCCCCTGTTATATAACAGGCACACACCAGACAAGAACCTCAACAATGTTTTTTCGAATTAATACTTCAATCCCCCAAACAGGGAATAATGAAATCTAGTACTCACCTCTTCAAACATTGACAATGGACCCCAATGATCATCCATGCCAAACAAAAAAGCGATTTGGTCCCGCTTTCCTCTTACGAACGTCCAATCTGGCACTTCTGAAAGCTAAATTTGAAGGACCGTGATCAGCTCAAGCTTGTTTGAATTCAGGAGATCCATATGAGCAAATAAACAAGTTATCTCCAAGACAACAATTATAGATCTCTTGTTGGTATAGGTAGCCTGTTCAAAACTTAGACGCCAACAAACTCTACAAGAAACATCTCATTCATTTAAGTGGATCACAGTGTGCAGAAACTCGGACTCAGATAAATAATACATAAAAGAAAATCAAGCAATGCACATATGGTTGGAAGAGAAGGCAATAGAAATGACATAGAAAGATGGAACCAACTACTGTCTGAGAAACCCATATACATCATATATACACGTGGGCAATTGCAAGAGATCCCTAAATATATGCATGCATACAAGAACAAGACGAAAAAAAAGAAAAGAAAAGAAAAAGAGAGATTAGCCCAACTCGTCAACTGGATAGTCAGTGGGGAATATTAGAATATATCTCGCTTTTCCAGGGGAACCGAGAGAAATGGGAGGAGACATATCATGAACGCGCAGCGCCAGCTACCGTGATACTGTCACATAACAGAAAAAGAAATCTATGAAGCAGGAGCTCGGACACTTGTTGTAGTTCAAGCCTTAAAAGGAAGACCTGGATGACATTTCTGGTGGAATTGTTTTCCGCAGTTTTTTGTTGGATGCCTGACAAACTGATGGTACTTGCAAAACTTGGATTTGCTTCATCCCTCGGCAATGGTTTGCATTTTTCTCTGGTAGTCGTATCACTTTATCACTAATCCAGATGTTCATCATTTTTTCAACATCCTCGATACTACATGGATAGTCAAGTATTTCCTCAATGTTTGGCGCATCTTTTGGCTTTTTCTCTAGCAGGGAGCCTTAAAAGCTTTCCTTCGAATCAATAGAGAGCTTCTATCCGAGCATGAGCCTTAGTTCTTTCTTGTGTCATAAACCTGCCACCGCCTCCTAAAATAGGGTGAACGGTGCAGTACGGAGTTTTCTCTCAAAGGTTCCAAGGAAAGTAATATGGGCCCCTGCCTAGCGTTCATTCTCTTGTTTTCCTGGAGCCATGAACAGAGTCATAGCGAAGTTGGCCTTAAAGCCAAGTGCATTTCTCCTCTCACCCCAACTATCGCCTTTGATAAGAAGGTGGAGCTGAAAGGTTGAATGCCAATTCATGTTGCTAGGGAAGCTTGAAAGGCAGGAGACAGAGACTCATATTGATAGCCAGTCTTACTACCCTTTGATTGTATCGTTCCATAACAATTCTCTCCTGATTTGATCTATATGGAATCGGCAAGTGGATTTTAGCGCTCTTCGAGTTCGATAATGCTTCAACAGCGGTATAGGTAGGAGCTGGTATGGAAAAAACTTTCACAAACTCAACTTTGCCCAAAACTTGAACTTCTGAGGTTGGAGTTGAAATGGTGATTAGGGTTAGGTAGTCAAAGAGAGAAGAGAGAGAAGAGAAGAAAATGATGTCTGGTGTAGGTCACGAAGACTCCATAAATCTTATTTATTAAAGGAGCTATTACAAAAGACAAGTATACCCCTTATGTCAAAGGGGTATTTACAGAATAACCAAACTACACTAAATACGTATCTGATAACACTCCCCCTTAAGTTGGTGTATAGATATCTCTCATACTCAACTTGCATAAACATCTGTGATGTTGCCAACTAGGAACTCCTTTGGTGAAGACATCTGCTACTTGCTCATCGGTCTTTACAAAGGGGGTACAAACTTCTCTAGATACGATCTTCTCCCAAATGAAGTGGCGATCCACTTCAATGTGTTTGGCTCGGTCATGTTGTACTGGATTGTGAGCAATGCTGATAGCAGCCTTGTTGTCACAATATAAGCTCATGGACCCCAAGATCGGAAAGCTAAGCTCAGCAGCTCTTCAACCAGAGCATCTCACACAAGTCATGGGCCATTGCCCTAAACTCTGCCTCTGCACTGGATCTGGCAACTACATGTTGCTTCTTGCTCCTCCAGGTAACCAGGTTGCCTCCCACAAAGGTGCAATAACTTGAGGTAGATCTCCTGTCATCCTTGGTACCAGCCCAGTCTGCATCAGTGTATGACTCTACTCTCATGTGACCATTATTCTTGAAGAGGATGCCTCGTCCAGGGGCAGACGAGATATCTCAATATCCTGTGTGCCGCCTCTAAGTGAATCTCCCTAGGAGATGACTGATGCATATACTGACTGATAATGCTGACTGCATAGGCAATGTCTATGCGAGTCAAGGAGAGGTAGATCAACCTCTCAACCAATCTCTGAAAACCCCATACATCCTGTAAAGGCGTACTACTCGAGTCGGCCAATCTGTGGTTCTGCTCTATAGGAGTCTCTACTGGCTTGGCTCCCAGCTTGCCAGAGTCCATCAATAGATCTAGGACGTACTTCCTTTGTGAGGTGAAGATCCCTTGGCTGGATCTTGCAACCTCTATGCCGAGAAAGTACTTGAGAAGCCCCGGATCCTTGGTCTCAAATTCCCTTGCTAGATGATTCTTTAGCTTGGTCACCTCTTGTACATCATTCTCTGTCAGAATGAAGTCATCCACATAGACAATGAGGGCAGTAGTGCTCTTCCCTAGATGCTTCACAAATAGGAAATGATCGGCTTGGCTTTGAGTATAACCCAGCTTCTTCACTGCTACAATGAACCTCTCGAACCAAGCTCTGGGAGATTGCTTAAGCCCATAGAGAGCTTTCCTCAGTCGACACACCTTGTTGCCATCTCCTGGGAGGGGTGAATCCTAGAGGAGGTACCATATAAACTTCTTCATGCAGATCACCATGAAGAAAAGCATTCTTTACATCCAATTGATGCAAAGGCCATGCTTGGTTTGCTGCCAAGAACAACAATACCCTGCACTCCATCTTTGCCACAGGGGCAAAGGTTTCCATGTAGTCAATCCCATAGGTCTGAGTGTACCCCTTGGCTACCAATCTAGCCTTGTACTTCTCAACTGACCCATCTGCCTGATATTTTACAGTGAACACCCATCTGCACCTAACCAGCTTCTTGCCTCTTGGCAAATCAACAAGCTCCAATGTCTTATTCTTGTCTAAGGCACGCATCTCCTCGACCATAGTAGTTTTCCATCTGGGATGTGTCAACCCTTCTGCCACAGAAGAAGGAATAGGGATAGTGGCTACAGAAGTAATGAACGCCTTATAGGAAGGAGACAAGGCATCGTAAGAGACAAAGTTGCTCAAGGGATGTTGAGTACAACTACGGGTGCCCTTTCTTAAAGAATGTGAAGATCAAGAGCACACACCTCCATGGAAGAAGAAATGACAGGATCAGAGGTGGAAGAGATGTTACCTAGATCCGAGGATGGAACCATTGGAACTAGATCAGCAATGGCTTTCCCTCTTCTGCGATAGACTTGAAGCTCCCCATGTGCCCCAGGGGCACTATCAGACACCATAGTAGGTTGAGTAGGCCGCTCAACGACTAATGAGAATGGAGGAGTCAGAGATATAGTAGGAAGAAGACAAAGATCGGACCTCTCTTCACTACTTCTCCCCCCCCTGAAGAGAGATAGGGGAGAAAAAGAATGTCTCCTCTCGAAATGTGACATCTATGGAAACAAACTTCTTGCCTGTCAAGGGGTAATAACACTTGTACCCCTTGTGAGTAGAAGAGTAACCAAGGTAGACACACTTAATAGCTTTAGGATCCAACTTGTTGAGATATGGACCTAGAATGTGAACAAAGCAGGCACACCCAAAGATACGATGTGTGATAGGGAACAAGGACGAGCTAGGAGCAAGAACTTGAACCAGAGACTGGAAGTTGAGAGCACGCGAAGGCATTCAGTTAGTCAGGTAAGCAACGGTCAAAACAGCATCGGACCAATAAGAACTCGGGACATGGACACCGATCAAAAGAGATCGAGCTACCTCTGTCAGATGACGCATTATCCTTTCAGCCACACAATTCTGCTGAGGGGTGTAGCTGCAGGAATTCTGATGGCAAATCCCATCTTTGATCTGATTTGACCTTCAAAACTCTAACCCTAACTGTACCCATCCATCCCTAAATCCTAGCCGTACCCTACCCTCATAACCTAACCCTAGCTGCACCACTCCCCCACCCTTTCTATACCCTGTGCCCTTCCCCTACCCTTTGCCACACCCCCACCCCCCTACCCCCGAGTGCCTCTTCTCCCTTGCAGCACCCCCTAATGCATGTTATCCCTTTACGACACCCCCTATTCTCAGTTCTCCCCTGCGACTTCCCCTAAACCCCTACAGCCATGCAGTATCATCAGAAAAACCCTAACCCCCCAATGGCATCACTTCAACCCTCTTCTCCCATAGTCCCATGTAGCCCCAAAAACCCAATTGGATCTCCAGGTTTCTACCAACAACCCCAATAAACCCTAATTAATCCATTTGAACCTAAATTTTTATTTAAATCTTGGATATTTGACTTGTTGAATCTACACGTGTTGATTGAACCTTAGGTATTCGAGGTTCATACTGCTGGATTGTGATTTTGGTCTCAAATTAATTATTTGCTAGCATCTCTAATGAATATGTGGTAGGTGTTTATCCAATGGAGGTAAAGTGGTTTTGCCGAAACACTGCCTTTCCAGTCTTCCTCTTTACATAATGTCATTATTCTCTATTCCTAGAGGCATTGCGAAGGCCCTAGAGAGAATTATGAGGAATTTTCTTTGGCATGACCAGGAAGGGAGAAGCAAGTACCATCTGGTTAATTGGAAATCAGTGTGCTGTCCTAAGGAAGAGGGAGGTCTAAGGATCAGGAGTCTATCCAAGACGAATACGGCCTTACTGGGCAAATGGCTGCGGAGATTTGGGGAGGAAGGTGATAGCTTAAGGAGAAAGGCTCTTGTTGGTAAGTATGGGGTGATGGAGCATGATTGGACAGGGAGAATAGTCCTGTCCTCGTACGGTTGCAGCGTCTGGAAGGGTATCATGAAGACTAGTGAAAAGTTTGACACAAGTATCCCTTACAAGGTGGGAACTGGGGATAGAGTTCGTTTTTGGGAAGATCGATGGTGCGGAGATAGGCCTCTTAAGGAAGACTTCCCTGAGCTTTATTCCATTACAAAAAGAATTGTGTTGTTTCCCTATGCTCAGTTCAAGAAAGCGAGTCTTCAGCTTGGGATCTGGGTTTCAGGAGACGTCTTAACGATTGGGAGATAGATGCAATATCCAGGTTGCTTACCCGTCTTCGGGAGCAGCATCTATTCCCATCTAGACCTGACAGACGTATTTGGAGATGGGTGAAAGATGGCAGGTTTTCGGTCCGCTCCCTCTACAGTTCCCTTAGGTCCCATATCAAGACTTGCTTCCCGACTTCGTTTGTGTGGGGTTCTAAGGTGCCGTCTAAGATTGCCTTTTTATACTGGGTAGCCTCCCTGGATAAAATCCTCACCGTGAACAATTTGATCGCTCGCAAAGTGATCATTGTCGATTTTTGTTCCATGTGTAAGCAAAGTGGAGAATCTGTGGATCATCTTTTCCTTCACTGCACCATGGCTAGGGCGATCTGGACAGCTTTCGTGGCAGAATTCAGAGTGTTGTGGGTGTTCCCATCCTCCTTGATGCAACTTACTAAAAGCTGGATCAACACTTCTTTATCTACTAAAGGTCGCATATTATGGCGTATGACCCCTTTCGCTCTATGCTGGGGCCTATGGAAGGAACGCAATTCTCGTGTTTTCAACGGCGTGGAGGCTTCAAAGGAGATCATCATTCTCAACATCAAAGGGCTTCTGTTGTTCTGGTCCAAAACCTTCAAAGAATGCCGCGAGCTGTTCTTTGAGGACTTCGTATTCCGATGGGACATGATATGTAGTAGAGATATAGTTTAGTCTTGGGGATCCCCTTCTCTTTTTCTCTTCCTTATGTAGCTTTGTTCTTTGTTCCCTAGCCTCTGGATGGTCTCCTCGACCTCTACGGCTCTTCGTATTGCTCTTTTGCTTTAATAACATCCTACACTTGTCAAAAAAAAAAAATGTGGTAGGTTTTCAATTTATTTTATGCTTAACATTAATCGTGGTAATTTAATTTTGATGTCAAATCATCATATAGGTTTAGTTCCCACAGTTCTACATTACTTTAACTATAGGTTAAAAGGGTATTTTTGGAAGGGTCTTGATGTAACAAGGTAGACTTGACACCAAAGGCGTCTGGTATAGCGATTTTTGTTACTCATCGCTGCCATATTGGCCCACTGACCGCATGGATATTTAGCCCACCCTTTGATAGACATTCATACCAAAAATCATCTTGTTTGATGATTTTTAGCCGTTGGATCTAGTACTCAAAAAATTTGTTGAATCCAACAGCTAGAATGATGCCTTAAAAAAATACTAAAATCTAATGGCTAAAGGTTACCTATCAGGATGATTTTTGGTTTGTACATCCACCAAGGGGTGCGATTAACATCCATGTGGTCAATGGACCCATAGGGTAGCGGTGAGTAACAAAAATCGTTATACCTCTACCTTGTTACATCTTTTTTTCCAAAAAACAAAATTTGAGGGGGGCATTTGCTGCAGGAAGCAAGTCAAGGCAAACGATTTTTTCCTAGTTGAATTGGCGAGTTTTTAATTTCTGACTATCATAAGTAACATAAAAGATATCTCTAAGATACATTTTCTATAAGTTCGTTAGATCTAATGGAATGCTCTTTTTTTTTTTTGATAAGGAAAAATCTTTATTGAAAGGGAAGAAAAAGGAACAACAAGGAGAGGAGGTTGAGGAGACCTCCTAGGGGAACAATGGGCTAACCCTATGCATAATCCTTGTTGGCAATTCGTAATACGGCAAAAAGTCGATACGAGAAAAATTCGAGTTTCAAAAATCCGGTCAAAAATTCACGAAACGGCAAATATGCGGCATAAGGTTTATACGTATTTTATACGTTCTACTTAAAAAATTCGAAAATCAAAAATTTGGTAAATTTTGAAAGAGAATCAATATATTTAATAATATAGCTACCATAGTCCAATGTATTATAGTTACTAGAAATTCGATACATGCTGAAAGGGTGACATATACTACTTGAGGTTGAGTCAACCAATAAGCACGTTTTGTTCTAATTACTTTTTATCTTTAGCTAAATAAAACATAGGGACTAGAATATAAGGGGGAAATAAGTGATCGTTAAGGGGAGTTTGAGTTGTATAAATAGGACTAAAATATAAGGGGGAAAATATACTTACCTTCACGGGGTCAATGGGCGATCAAAAAGGCCCATGGCCTAGGTTAACGGCATCTATTGCACTTAGGAGGGGCGATCGCTTAAGATCTACCCAAGTGGTAGAATAACTGAGGGACAGAGAAAAACAACATAACTTCAATGTTGTTGTACTGAGAATAAACAACGGTTCTGGCCCGTTGTTTTTTCGAAACGAATTTTTCAAAATTTTTTAAAAATGCGTTCAATTCGTTTGAGCTTGAAAAAAATCAAATTTTTCCGAATTATTCAAATATTCGGACGAATAAAACTTTTCTTGAAAAAAACATAAAATTTGCGAATTAATCTGATGACTGCTAACAAGGTGCATAATAGATTCCCATCTAAATACAAGATCCTCATAAGCTAGCCCTTTACACTCCTCAAAAACCTTAGACCAAAGATAGAGAAGTGCCTTGATGGATAGCACTATGTTGAAGACCAGCACCTCCTTCCCGTCGAAAGTTCTTCTATTTCTCTCCTTCCAAAGGCCCCACCATATAGCAAAGGGGAGGAGGCTCTAAAGTCCACGACCGCAAGGGGGGAAGTGCATGAGAGACCAACTCTCGATCGTCTGAAGGACAGAAACAGGAAGAACCCAACAAATGTTAAAAGAACCAAAAAAGAGCCCCCACACTTCTCATGCTATCCTGCAATGTAGCAAGTGGTGGTTGACTGACTCCCCTTCTTCCATACACATAACACAGTAGTTAACCAGCATCATAATCCTTTTTATGAGGTTATCTACCATGAAAATCTTCTCCAGAGAAGTACACCAAACAAAGAATGCAACCTTCGACGGCACCTTCATCCCCCAGATTTTGGAACTCAGGAAACCTAAATGGTCAGGGGTGCTAAAGCGGTCCAGGAGCAATCTCGAAGACCTATCGAACATTGCATAGAAGGACTGAACAGAGAAGATACCATCTGGCTTATCATACCACCACATAACGTCTGCCTTGGACTGGTCCAAAACAACCCAATCTAATCTCTGAAGAAGGGAGACCATAGAAGGGATCTCCCAATCATTGAGGTTCCGTCTCAAACCTAGGTTCCAGGACTCAGACTGCATCCCAACATTCTGCACTGTGCCATCTTGTTTAGACAATATAGTAAATATCTGTGGGAAGTCCTCCTTGAGGGGCTTGTC